>OX371263.1:74928539-76263726 GCA_947311025.1 Lypha dubia
ATTAAAGCCAAGGATCCATACTTATAGACTATGTAAGTCCAATTTCTCAATTGTATTTGAGAATTTTTCTATAAAATTTTAAAGATAAAATTGTGTAAATTTTGTTCAGCTCTACGTGAATTTGGCTATTTGTGGGCACATTTATGTTTGTCACTCATTTGTACCAATGGGAAATTAAAGCCAAGGATCCATACTTATAGACTATGTAAGTCCAATTTCTCAATTGTATTTGAGAATTTTTCTATAACATTTGTTTGTCACTCATTTGGACCAATTAGAAATTAAAGCCAAGGATCCATACTTATAGACTATGTAAGTCCAATTTCTCAATTGTATTTGAGAATTTTTCTATAAAATTTTAAAGATTAAAATTGTGTAAATTTTGTTCAGCTCTACGGGAATTTGGCTATTTGTGGGCACATTTATGTTTGTCACTCATTTGGAGCAATGGGAAATTAAAGCCAAGGATCCATACTTATAGACTATGTAAGTCTGATTTCTCAATTGTATTTGAGAATTTTTCTATAACATTTGTTTGTCACTCATTTGGACCAATGGGAAATTAAAGCCAAGGATCCATACTTATAGACTATGTAAGTCCGATTTCTCAATTGTATTTGAGAATTTTTCTATAAAATTTTAAAGATTAAAATTGTGTAAATTTTGTTCAGCTCTACGGGAATTTGGCTATTTGTGGGCACATTTATGTTTGTCACTCATTTGGAGCAATGGGAAATTAAAGCCAAGGATCCATACTTATAGACTATGTAAGTCTGATTTCTCAATTGTATTTGAGAATTTTTCTATAACATTTGTTTGTCACTCATTTGGACCAATGGGAAATTAAAGCCAAGGATCCATACTTATAGACTATGTAAGTCCGATTTCTCAATTGTATTTGAGAATTTTTCTATAAAATTTTAAAGATTAAAATTGTGTAAATTTTGTTCAGCTCTACGGGAATTTGGCTATTTGTGGGCACATTTATGTTTGTCACTCATTTGGAGCAATGGGAAATTAAAGCCAAGGATCCATACTTATAGACTATGTAAGTCTGATTTCTCAATTGTATTTGAGAATTTTTCTATAACATTTGTTTGTCACTCATTTGGACCAATGGGAAATTAAAGCCAAGGATCCATACATATAGACTATGTAAGTCCGATTTCTCAATTGTATTTGAGAATTTTTCTATAAAATTTTAAAGATTAAAATTGTGTAAATTTTGTTCAGCTCTACGGGAATTTGGCTATTTGTGGGCACATTTATGTTTGTCACTCATTTGGACCAATGGGAAATTAAGGCCAAGGATCCATACTTATAGACTATGTAAGTCCGATTTCTCAATTGTATTTGAGAATTTTTCTACAACATTTTAAAGATTAAAATTGTGTAAATTTTGTTCAGCTCTACGGGAATTTGGCTATTTGTGGGCACATTTATGTTTGTCACTCATTTGGACCAATGGGAAATTAAGGCCAAGGATCCATACTTATAGACTATGTAAGTCCGATTTCTCAATTGTATTTGAGAATTTTTCTATAAAATTTTAAAGATTAAAATTGTGTAAATTTTGTTCAGCTCTACGGGAATTTTGCTATTTGTGGGCACATTTATGTTTGTCACTCATTTGGAGCAATGGGAAATTAAAGCCAAGGATCCATACTTATAGACTATGTAAGTCCGATTTCTCAATTGTATTTGAGAATTTTTCTATAACATTTGTTTGTCACTCATTTGGACCAATGGGAAATTAAAGCCAAGGATCCATACTTATAGACTATGTAAGTCCAATTTCTCAATTGTATTTGAGAATTTTTCTATAACATTTGTTTGTCACTCATTTGGACCAATGGGAAATTAAAGCCAAGGATCCATACTTATAGACTATGTAAGTCCAATTTCTCAATTGTATTTGAGAATTTTTCTATAACATTTGTTTGTCACTCATTTGGACCAATGGGAAATTAAAGCCAAGGATCCATACTTATAGACTATGTAAGTCCAATTTCTCAATTGTATTTGAGAATTTTTTTATAACATTTGTTTGTCACTCATTTGAACCAATGGGAAATAAAAGCCAAGGATCCATACTTATAGACTATGTAAGTCCAATTTCTCAATTGTATTTGAGAATTTTTCTATAACATTTGTTTGTCACTCATTTGGACCAATGGGAAATTAAAGCCAAGGATCCATACTTATAGACTATGTAAGTCCAATTTCTCAATTGTATTTGAGAATTTTTCTATAACATTTGTTTGTCACTCATTTGGACCAATGGGAAATTAAAGCCAAGGATCCATACTTATAGACTATGTAAGTCCAATTTCTCAATTGTATTTGAGAATTTTTCTACAACATTTGTTTGTCACTCATTTGAACCAATGGGAAATTAAAGCCAAGGATCCATACTTATAGACTATGTAAGTCCGATTTCTCAATTGTATTTGAGAATTTTTCTATAACATTTGTTTGTCACTCATTTGGACCAATGGGAAATTAAAGCCAAGGATCCATACTTATAGACTATGTAAGTCCGATTTCTCAATTGTATTTGAGAATTTTTCTATAAAATTTTAAAGATTAAAATTGTGTAAATTTTGTTCAGCTCTACGGGAATTTGGCTATTTGTGGGCACATTTATGTTTGTCACTCATTTGGAGCAATGGGAAATTAAAGCCTAGGATCCATACTTATAGACTATGTAAGTCCGATTTCTCAATTGTATTTGAGAATTTTTCTATAACATTTGTTTGTCACTCATTTGGACCAATGGGAAATTAAAGCCAAGGATCCATACTTATAGACTATGTAAGTCCGATTTCTCAATTGTATTTGAGAATTTTTCTATAAAATTTTAAAGATTAAAATTGTGTAAATTTTGTTCAGCTCTACGGGAATTTGGCTATTTGTGGGCACATTTATGTTTGTCACTCATTTGGAGCAATGGGAAATTAAAGCCAAGGATCCATACTTACAGACTATGTAAGTCCGATTTCTCAATTGTATTTGAGAATTTTTCTATAAAATTTTAAAGATTAAAATTGTGTAAATTTTGTTCAGCTCTACGGGAATTTGGCTATTTGTGGGCACATTTATGTTTGTCACTCATTTGGACCAATGGGAAATTAAAGCCAAGGATCCATACTTATAGACTATGTAAGTCCGATTTCTCAATTGTATTTGAGAATTTTTCTATAACATTTGTTTGTCACTCATTTGGACCAATGGGAAATTAAAGCCAAGGATCCATACTTACAGACTATGTAAGTCCGATTTCTCAATTGTATTTGAGAATTTTTCTATAACATTTGTTTGTCACTCATTTGAACCAATGGGAAATTAAAGCCAAGGATCCATACTTATAGACTATGTAAGTCCAATTTCTCAATTGTATTTGAGAATTTTTCTATAACATTTGTTTGTCACTCATTTGAACTAATGGGAAATTAAAGCCAAGGATCCATACTTATAGACTATGTAAGTCCGATTTCTCAATTGTATTTGAGAATTTTTCTATAACATTTGTTTGTCACTCATTTGGACCAATGGGAAATTAAAGCCAAGGATCCATACTTACAGACTATGTAAGTCCGATTTCTCAATTGTATTTGAGAATTTTTCTATAACATTTGTTTGTCACTCATTTGGACCAATGGGAAATTAAAGCCAAGGATCCATACTTATAGACTATGTAAGTCCAATTTCTCAATTGTATTTGAGAATTTTTCTATAACATTTGTTTGTCACTCATTTGGACCAATGGGAAATTAAAGCCAAGGATCCATACTTATAGACTATGTAAGTCCGATTTCTCAATTGTATTTGAGAATTTTTCTATAACATTTGTTTGTCACTCATTTGGACCAATGGGAAATTAAAGCCAAGGATCCATACTTATAGACTATGTAAGTCCGATTTCTCAATTGTATTTGAGAATTTTTCTATAACATTTGTTTGTCACTCATTTGGACCAATGGGAAATTAAAGCCAAGGATCCATACTTATAGACTATGTAAGTCCGATTTCTCAATTGTATTTGAGAATTTTTCTATAACATTTGTTTGTCACTCATTTGGACCAATGGGAAATTAAAGCCAAGGATCCATACTTATAGACTATGTAAGTCCAATTTCTCAATTGTATTTGAGAATTTTTCTATAACATTTGTTTGTCACTCATTTGGACCAATGGGAAATTAAAGCCAAGGATCCATACTTATAGACTATGTAAGTCCAATTTCTCAATTGTATTTGAGAATTTTTCTATAACATTTGTTTGTCACTCATTTGGACCAATGGGAAATTAAAGCCAAGGATCCATACTTATAGACTATGTAAGTCCGATTTCTCAATTGTATTTGCGAATTTTTCTATAACATTTGTTTGTCACTCATTTGGACCAATGGGAAATTAAAGCCAAGGATCCATACTTATAGACTATGTAAGTCCAATTTCTCAATTGTAATTGAGAATTTTTCTATAACATTTGTTTGTCACTCATTTGGACCAATGGGAAATTAAAGCCAAGGATCCATACTTATAGACTAAGTAAGTCCGATTTCTCAATTGTATTTGAAAATTTTTCTATAACATTTGTTTGTCACTCATTTGTACCAATGGGAAATTAAAGCCAAGGATCCATACTTATAGACTATGTAAGTCCGATTTCTCAATTGTATTTGAGAATTTTTCTATAACATTTGTTTGTCACTCATTTGGACCAATGGGAAATTAAAGCCAAGGATCCATACTTATAGACTATGTAAGTCCAATTTCTCAATTGTAATTGAGAATTTTTCTATAACATTTGTTTGTCACTCATTTGTACCAATGGGAAATTAAAGCCAAGGATCCATACTTATAGACTATGTAAGTCCGATTTCTCAATTGTATTTGAGAATTTTTCTATAACATTTGTTTGTCACTCATTTGTACCAATGGGAAATTAAAGCCAAGGATCCATACTTATAGACTATGTAAGTCCGATTTCTCAATTGTATTTGATAATTTTTCTATAACATTTGTTTGTCACTCATTTGGACCAATGGGAAATTAAAGCCAAGGATCCATACTTATAGACTATGTAAGTCCAATTTCTCAATTGTATTTGAGAATTTTTCTATAACATTTGTTTGTCAGTCATTTGAACCAATGGAAAATAAAAGCCAAGGATCCATACTTATAGACTATGTAAGTCCGATTTCTCAATTGTATTTGAGAATTTTTCTATAACATTTGTTTGTCACTCATTTGGACCAATGGGAAATTAAAGCCAAGGATCCATGCTTATAGACTATGTAAGTCCAATTTCTCAATTGTATTTGAGAATTTTTCTATAACATTTGTTTGTCACTCATTTGGACCAATGGGAAATTAAAGCCAAGGATCCATACTTATAGACTATGTAAGTCCAATTTCTCAATTGTATTTGCGAATTTTTCTATAACATTTGTTTGTCACTCATTTGGACCAATGGGAAATTAAAGCCAAGGATCCATACTTATAGACTATGTAAGTCCAATTTCTCAATTGTATTTGAGAATTTTTCTATAACATTTGTTTGTCACTCATTTGGACCAATAAGAAATTAAAGCCAAGGATCCATACTTATAGACTATGTAAGTCCAATTTCTCAATTGTATTTGCGAATTTTTCTATAACATTTGTTTGTCACTCATTTGGACCAATGGAAAATTAAAGCCAAGGATCCATACTTATAGACTATGTAAGTCCAATTTCTCAATTGTATTTGAGAATTTTTCTATAACATTTGTTTGTCACTCATTTGGACCAATAAGAAATTAAAGCCAAGGATCCATACTTATAGACTATGTAAGTCCAATTTCTCAATTGTATTTGCGAATTTTTCTATAACATTTGTCTGTCACTCATTTGGACCAATGGGAAATTAAAGCCAAGGATCCATACTTATAGACTATGTAAGTCCAATTTCTCAATTGTATTTGAGAATTTTTCTATAACATTTGTTTGTCACTCATTTGGACCAATGGGAAATTAAAGCCAAGGATCCATACTTATAGACTATGTAAGTCCAATTTCTCAATTGTATTTGCGAATTTTTCTATAACATTTGTTTGTCACTCATTTGGACCAATGGGAAATTAAAGCCAAGGATCCATACTTATAGACTATGTAAGTCCAATTTCTCAATTGTATTTGCGAATTTTTCTATAACATTTGTTTGTCACTCATTTGGACCAATGGGAAATTAAAGCCAAGGATCCATACTTATAGACTATGTAAGTCCAATTTCTCAATTGTATTTGAGAATTTTTCTATAACATTTGTTTGTCACTCATTTGGACCAATGGGAAATTAAAGCCAAGGATCCATACTTATAGACTATGTAAGTCCAATTTCTCAATTGTATTTGCGAATTTTTCTATAACATTTGTTTGTCACTCATTTGGACCAATGGAAAATTAAAGCCAAGGATCCATACTTATAGACTATGTAAGTCCAATTTCTCAATTGTATTTGCGAATTTTTCTATAACATTTGTTTGTCACTCATTTGGACCAATGGAAAATTAAAGCCAAGGATCCATACTTATAGACTATGTAAGTCCAATTTCTCAATTGTATTTGCGAATTTTTCTATAACATTTGTTTGTCACTCATTTGGACCAATGGGAAATTAAAGCCAAGGATCCATACTTATAGACTATGTAAGTCCAATTTCTCATATGTATTTGCGAATTTTTCTATAACATTTGTTTGTCACTCATTTGGACCAATGGAAAATTAAGGCCAAGGATCCATACTTATAGACTATGTAAGTCCAATTTCTCAATTGTATTTGCGAATTTTTCTATAACATTTGTTTGTCACTCATTTGGACCAATGGAAAATTAAAGCCAAGGATCCATACTTATAGACTATGTAAGTCCAATTTCTCAATTGTATTTGCGAATTTTTCTATAACATTTGTTTGTCACTCATTTGGACCAATGGAAAATTAGAGCCAAGGATCCATACTTATAGACTATGTAAGTCCAATTTCTCAATTGTATTTGCGAATTTTTCTATAACATTTGTTTGTCACTCATTTGGAACAATGGAAAATTAAAGCCAAGGATCCATACTTATAGACTATGTAAGTCCAATTTCTCAATTGTATTTGCGAATTTTTCTATAACATTTGTTTGTCACTCATTTGGACCAATGGAAAATTAAAGCCAAGGATCCATACTTATAGACTATGTAAGTCCAATTTCTCAATTGTATTTGCGAATTTTTCTATAACATTTGTTTGTCACTCATTTGGACCAATGGAAAATTAAAGCCAAGGATCCATACTTATAGACTATGTTAGTCCAATTTCTCAATTGTATTTGAGAATTTTTCTATAACATTTGTTTGTCACTCATTTGGACCAATGGGAAATTAAAGCCAAGGATCCATACTTATAGACTATGTTAGTCCAATTTCTCAATTGTATTTGCGAATTTTTCTATAACATTTGTTTGTCACTCATTTGGACCAATGGAAAATTAAAGCCAAGGATCCATACTTATAGACTATGTAAGTCCAATTTCTCAATTGTATTTGCGAATTTTTCTATAACATTTGTTTGTCACTCATTTGGACCAATGGAAAATTAAAGCCAAGGATCCATACTTATAGACTATGTAAGTCCAATTTCTCAATTGTATTTGCGAATTTTTCTATAACATTTGTTTGTCACTCATTTGGACCAATGGAAAATTAAAGCCAAGGATCCATACTTATAGACTATGTAAGTCCAATTTCTCAATTGTATTTGCGAATTTTTCTATAACATTTGTTTGTCACTCATTTGGACCAATGGAAAATTAGAGCCAAGGATCCATACTTATTGACTATGTAAGTCCAATTTCTCAATTGTATTTGCGAATTTTTCTATAACATTTGTTTGTCACTCATTTGGACCAATGGAAAATTAAAGCCAAGGATCCATACTTATAGACTATGTAAGTCCAATTTCTCAATTGTATTTGCGAATTTTTCT
Source organism: Lypha dubia (assembly GCA_947311025.1). Lineage (NCBI taxonomy): Eukaryota > Metazoa > Arthropoda > Insecta > Diptera > Tachinidae > Lypha > Lypha dubia. Next base: position 74,936,555 of record OX371263.1, read on the forward strand.
ATAACATTTGTTTGTCACTCATTTGGACCAATGGAAAATTAAAGCCAAGGATCCATACTTATAGACTATGTAAGTCCAATTTCTCAATTGTATTTGCGAATTTTTCTATAACATTTGTTTGTCACTCATTTGGACCAATGGAAAATTAAAGCCAAGGATCCATACTTATAGACTATGTAAGTCCAATTTCTCAATTGTATTTGCGAATTTTTCTATAACATTTGTTTGTCACTCATTTGGACCAATGGAAAATTAAAGCCAAGGATCCATACTTATAGACTATGTTAGTCCAATTTCTCAATTGTATTTGAGAATTTTTCTATAACATTTGTTTGTCACTCATTTGGACCAATGGGAAATTAAAGCCAAGGATCCATACTTATAGACTATGTTAGTCCAATTTCTCAATTGTATTTGCGAATTTTTCTATAACATTTGTTTGTCACTCATTTGGACCAATGGAAAATTAAAGCCAAGGATCCATACGTATAGACTATGTAAGTCCAATTTCTCAATTGTATTTGCGAATTTTTCTATAACATTTGTTTGTCACTCATTTGGACCAATGGAAAATTAAAGCCAAGGATCCATACTTATAGACTATGTTAGTCCAATTTCTCAATTGTATTTGAGAATTTTTCTATAACATTTGTTTGTCACTCATTTGGACCAATGGGAAATTAAAGCCAAGGATCCATACTTATAGACTATGTTAGTCCAATTTCTCAATTGTATTTGCGAATTTTTCTATAACATTTGTTTGTCACTCATTTGGACCAATGGAAAATTAAAGCCAAGGATCCATACGTATAGACTATGTAAGTCCAATTTCTCAATTGTATTTGCGAATTTTTCTATAACATTTGTTTGTCACTCATTTGGACCAATGGAAAATTAAAGCCAAGGATCCATACTTATAGACTATGTTAGTCCAATTTCTCAATTGTATTTGAGAATTTTTCTATAACATTTGTTTGTCACTCATTTGGACCAATGGGAAATTAAAGCCAAGGATCCATACTTATAGACTATGTTAGTCCAATTTCTCAATTGTATTTGAGAATTTTTCTATAACATTTGTTTGTCACTCATTTGGACCAATGGGAAATTAAAGCCAAGGATCCATACTTATAGACTATGTAAGTCCAATTTCTCAATTGTATTTGCGAATTTTTCTATAACATTTGTTTGTCACTCATTTGGACCAATGGGAAATTAAAGCCAAGGATCCATACTTATAGACTATGTAAGTCCAATTTCTCAATTGTATTTGAGAATTTTTCTATAACATTTGTTTGTCACTCATTTGGACCAATGGGAAATTAAAGCCAAGGATCCATACTTATAGACTATGTAAGTCCAATTTATCAATTGTATTTGAGAATTTTTCTATAACATTTGTTTGTCACTCATTTGGACCAATAAGAAATTAAAGCCAAGGATCCATACTTATAGACTATGTAAGTCCAATTTTTCAATTGTATTTGAGAATTTTTCTATAACACTTGTTTGTCACTCATTTGGACCAATGGGAAATTAAGGCCAAGGATCCATACTTATAGACTATGTAAGTCCGATTTCTCAATTGTATTTGAGAATTTTTCTATAACATTTGTTTGTCACTCATTTGGACCAATGGGAAATTAAGGCCAAGGATCCATACTTATAGACTATGTAAGTCCGATTTCTCAATTGTATTTAAGAATTTTTCTATAGCATTTGTTTGTCACTCATTTGGACCAATGGGAAATTAAGACCAAGGATCCATACTTATAGACTATGTAAGTCCGATTTCTCAATTGTATTTGAGAATTTTTCTATAACATTTGTTTGTCACTCATTTGGACCAATGGGAAATTAAGACCAAGGATCCATACTTATAGACTATGTAAGTCCAATTTTTCAATTGTATTTGAGAATTTTTCTATAACATTTGTTTGTCACTCATTTGGACCAATGGGAAATTAAAGCCAAGGATCCATACTTATAGGCTATGTAATTCCGATTTCTCAATTGTATTTGAGAATTTTTCTATAACATTTGTTTGTCACTCATTTGGACCAATGGGAAATTAAAGCCAAGGATCCATACTTATAGGCTATGTAAGTCCGATTTCTCAATTGTATTTGAGAATTTTTCTATAACACTTGTTTGTCACTCATTTGGACCAATGGGAAATTAAAGCCAAGGATCCATACTTATAGACTATGTAAGTCCGATTTCTCAATTGTATTTGAGAATTTTTCTATAACATTTGTTTGTCACTCATTTGGACCAAAGGGAAATTAAAGCCAAGGATCCATACTTATAGACTATGTAAGTCCAATTTCTCAATTGTATTTGAGAATTTTTCTATAACATTTGTTTGTCACTCATTTGGACCAATGGGAAATTAAAGCCAAGGATCCATACTTATAGACTATCTAAGTCCGATTTCTCAATTGTATTTGAGAATTTTTTTATAAAATTTTAAAGATTAAAATTGTGTAAATTTTGTTCAGCTCTACGGGAATTTGGCTATATGTGGGCACATTTATGTTTGTCACTCATTTGGACCAATAAGAAATTAAAACCAAGGATCCATACTTATAGACTATGTAAGTCCAATTTCTCAATTGTATTTGAGAATTTTTATATAAAATTTTAAAGATTAAAATTGTGTAAATTTTGTTCAGCTCTACGGGAATTTGGCTATATGTGGGCACATTTATGTTTGTCACTCATTTGGACCAATGGGAAATTAAAGCCAAGGATCCATACTTATAGACTATGTAAGTCCGATTTCTCAATTGTATTTGAGAATTTTTCTATAACATTTGTTTGTCACTCATTTGGACCAATGGGAAATTAAAGCCAAGGATCCATACTTATAGACTATCTAAGTCCGATTTCTCAATTGTATTTGAGAATTTTTCTATAAAATTTTAAAGATTAAAATTGTGTAAATTTTGTTCAGCTCTGCGGGAATTTGGCTATATGTGGGCACATTTATGTTTGTCACTCATTTGGACCAATGGGAAATTAAAGCCAAGGATCCATACTTATAGACTATGTAAGTCCGATTTCTCAATTGTATTTGAGAATTTTTATATAAAATTTTAAAGATTAAAATTGTGTAAATTTTGTTCAGCTCTACGGGAATTTGGCTATTTGTGGGCACATTTATGTTTGTCACTCATTTGGACCAATAAGAAATTAAAGCCAAGGATCCATACTTATAGACTATGTAAGTCCGATTTCTCAATTGTATTTGAGAATTTTTCTATAACATTTGTTTGTCACTCATTTGGACCAATGGGAAATTAAAGCCAAGGATCCATACTTATAGACTATGTAAGTCCGATTTCTCAATTGTATTTGAGAATTTTTCTATAACATTTGTTTGTCACTCATTTGGACCAATGGGAAATTAAAGCCAAGGATCCATACTTATAGACTATGTAAGTCCGATTTCTCAATTGTATTTGAGAATTTTTCTATAACATTTGTTTGTCACTCATTTGGACCAATGGGAAAATAAAGCAAAGGATCCATACATATAGACTATGTAAGTCCGATTTCTCAATTGTATTTGAGAATTTTTATATAAAATTTTAAAGATTAAAATTGTGTAAATTTTGTTCAGCTCTACGGGAATTTGGCTATTTGTGGGCACATTTATGTTTGTCACTCATTTGGACCAATAAGAAATTAAAGCCAAGGATCCATACTTATAGGCTATGTAAGTCCGATTTCTCAATTGTATTTGAGAATTTTTCTATAAAGTTTTAAAGATTAAAATTGTGTAAATTTTGTTCAGCTCTACGGGAATTTGGCTATTTGTGGGCACATTTATGTTTGTCACTCATTTGGACCAATAAGAAATTAAAGCCAAGGATCCATACTTATAGGCTATGTAAGTCCGATTTCTCAATTGTATTTGAGAATTTTTCTATAAAGTTTTAAAGATTAAAATTGTGTAAATTTTGTTCAGCTCTACGGGAATTTGGCTATTTGTGGGCACATTTATGTTTGTCACTCATTTGGACCAATAAGAAATTAAAGCCAAGGATCCATACTTATAGGCTATGTAAGTCCGATTTCTCAATTGTATTTGAGAATTTTTCTATAACATTTGTTTGTCACTCATTTGGACCAATGGGAAATTAAAGCCAAGGATCCATACTTATAGACTATGTAAGTCCGATTTCTCAATTGTATTTGAGAATTTTTCTATAACATTTGTTTGTCACTCATTTGGACCATTGGGAAATTAAAGCCAAGGATCCATACTTATAGACTATGTAAGTCCGATTTCTCAATTGTATTTGAGAATTTTTCTATAACATTTGTTTGTCACTCATTTGGACCAATAATAAATTAAAGCCAAGGATCCATACTTATAGACTATGTAAGTCCGATTTCTCAATTGTATTTGAGAATTTTTCTATAACACTTGTTTGTCACTCATTTGGACCAATGGGAAATTAAGGCCAAGGATCCATACTTATAGACTATGTAAGTCCGATTTCTCAATTGTATTTGAGAATTTTTCTATAACATTTGTTTGTCACTCATTTGGACCAATAATAAATTAAAGCCAAGGATCCATACTTATAGACTATGTAAGTCCGATTTTTCAATTGTATTTGAGAATTTTTCTATAACACTTGTTTGTCACTCATTTGGACCAATGGGAAATTAAGGCCAAGGATCCATACTTATAGACTATGTAAGTCCAATTTTTCAATTGTATTTGAGAATTTTTATATAACATTTGTTTGTCACTCATTTGGACCAATGGGAAATTAAAGCCAAGGATCCATACTTATAGACTATGTAAGTCCAATTTCTCAATTGTATTTGAGATTTTTTCTATAACATTTGTTTGTCACTCATTTGGACCAATGGGAAATTAAAGCCAAGGATCCATACTTATAGGCTATGTAAGTCCGATTTCTCAATTGTATTTGAGAATTTTTATATAACATTTGTTTGTCACTCATTTGGACCAATGGGAAATTTAAGCCAGTGATCCATACTTATAGACTATGTAAGTCCGATTTCTCAATTGTATTTGAGAATTTTTATATAAAATTTTAAAGATTAAAATTGTGTAAATTTTGTTCAGCTCTACGGGAATTTGGCTATTTGTCGGCACATTTAAGTTTGTCACTCATTTGGACCAATGGGAAATTAAAGCCAAGGATCCATACTTATAGACTATGTAAGTCCGATTTCTCAATTGTATTTGAGAATTTTTCTATAACATTTGTTTGTCACTCTTTCGGACCAATGGGAAATTAAAGCCAAGGATCCATACTTATAGACTATGTAAGTCCAATTTCTCAATTGTATTTGAGATTTTTTCTATAACATTTGTTTGTCACTCATTTGGACCAATGGGAAATTAAAGCCAAGGATCCATACTTATAGGCTATGTAAGTCCGATTTCTCAATTGTATTTGAGAATTTTTATATAACATTTGTTTGTCACTCATTTGGACCAATGGGAAATTTAAGCCAGTGATCCATACTTATAGACTATGTAAGTCCGATTTCTCAATTGTATTTGAGAATTTTTATATAAAATTTGTTTGTCACTCATTTGGACCAATGGGAAATTAAAGCCAAGGATCCATACTTATAGACTATGTAAGTCCAATTTCTCAATTGTATTTGAGATTTTTTCTATAACATTTGTTTGTCACTCATTTGGACCAATGGGAAATTAAAGCCAAGGATCCATACTTATAGGCTATGTAAGTCCGATTTCTCAATTGTATTTGAGAATTTTTATATAACATTTGTTTGTCACTCATTTGGACCAATGGGAAATTTAAGCCAGTGATCCATACTTATAGACTATGTAAGTCCGATTTCTCAATTGTATTTGAGAATTTTTATATAACATTTGTTTGTCACTCATTTGGACCAATGGGAAATTAAAGCCAAGGATCCATACTTATAGACTATGTAAGTCCGATTTCTCAATTGTATTTGAGAATTTTTATATAAAATTTGTTTGTCACTCATTTGGACCAATGGGAAATTTAAGCCAGTGATCCATACTTATAGACTATGTAAGTCCGATTTCTCAATTGTATTTGAGAATTTTTCTATAACATTTGTTTGTCACTCTTTCGGACCAATGGGAAATTAAAGCCAAGGATCCATACTTATAGACTATGTAAGTCCGATTTCTCAATTGTATTTGAGAATTTTTATATAAAATTTGTTTGTCACTCATTTGGACCAATGGGAAATTAAAGCCAAGGATCCATACTTATAGACTATGTAAGTCCAATTTCTCAATTGTATTTGAGATTTTTTCTATAACATTTGTTTGTCACTCATTTGGACCAATGGGAAATTAAAGCCAAGGATCCATACTTATAGGCTATGTAAGTCCGATTTCTCAATTGTATTTGAGAATTTTTATATAACATTTGTTTGTCACTCATTTGGACCAATGGGAAATTTAAGCCAAGGATCCATACTTATAGGCTATGTAAGTCCGATTTCTCAATTGTATTTGAGAATTTTTCTATAACATTTGTTTGTCACTCTTTCGGACCAATGGGAAATTAAAGCCAAGGATCCATACTTATAGACTATGTAAGTCCAATTTCTCAATTGTATTTGAGATTTTTTCTATAACATTTGTTTGTCACTCATTTGGACCAATGGGAAATTAAAGCCAAGGATCCATACTTATAGGCTATGTAAGTCCGATTTCTCAATTGTATTTGAGAATTTTTATATAACATTTGTTTGTCACTCATTTGGACCAATGGGAAATTTAAGCCAGTGATCCATACTTATAGACTATGTAAGTCCGATTTCTCAATTGTATTTGAGAATTTTTATATAACATTTGTTTGTCACTCATTTGGACCAATGGGAAATTAAAGCCAAGGATCCATACTTATAGACTATGTAAGTCCAATTTCTCAATTGTATTTGAGATTTTTTCTATAACATTTGTTTGTCACTCATTTGGACCAATGGGAAATTAAAGCCAAGGATCCATACTTATAGGCTATGTAAGTCCGATTTCTCAATTGTATTTGAGAATTTTTATATAACATTTGTTTGTCACTCATTTGGACCAATGGGAAATTTAAGCCAGTGATCCATACTTATAGACTATGTAAGTCCGATTTCTCAATTGTATTTGAGAATTTTTATATAAAATTTTAAAGATTAAAATTGTGTAAATTTTGTTCAGCTCTACGGGAATTTGGCTATTTGTCGGCACATTTAAGTTTGTCACTCATTTGGACCAATGGGAAATTAAAGCCAAGGATCCATACTTATAGACTATGTAAGTCCAATTTTTCAATTGTATTTGAGAATTTTTCTATAACATTTGTTTGTCACTCTTTCGGACCAATGGGAAATTAAAGCCAAGGATCCATACTTATAGACTATGTAAGTCCAATTTTTCAATTGTATTTGAGAATTTTTCTATAACATTTGTTTGTCACTCATTTGGACCATTGGGAAATTAAAGCCAAGGAACCATACTTATAGGCTATGTAAGTCCGATTTCTCAATTGTATTTGAGAATTTTTCTATAACATTTGTTTGTCACTCATTTGGACCAATGGGAAATTAAAGCCAAGGATCCATACTTATAGACTATGTAAGTCCAATTTCTCAATTGTATTTGAGATTTTTTCTATAACATTTGTTTGTCACTCATTTGGACCAATGGGAAATTAAAGCCAAGGATCCATACTTATAGACTATGTAAGTCCGATTTCTCAATTGTATTTGAGAATTTTTATATAAAATTTGTTTGTCACTCATTTGGACCAATGGGAAATTAAAGCCAGGGATCCATACTTATAGACTATGTAAGTCCGATTTTTCAATTGTATTTGAGAATTTTTCTCTAACACTTGTTTGTCACTCATTTGGACCAATGGGAAATTAAGGCCAAGGATCCATACTTATAGACTATGTAAGTCCGATTTCTCAATTGTATTTGAGAATTTTTCTATAACATTTGTTTGTCACTCATTTGGACCAATGGGAAATTAAAGCCAAGGATCCATACTTATAGACTATGTAAGTCCGATTTTTCAATTGTACTTGAGAATTTTTCTATAACACTTGTTTGTCACTCATTTGGACCAATGGGAAATTAAGGCCAAGGATCCATACTAATAGACTATGTAAGTCCGATTTCTCAATTGTATTTGAGAATTTTTCTATAACACTTGTTTGTCACTCATTTGGACCAATGGGAAATTAAGGCCAAGGATCCATACTTATAGACTATGTAAGTCCGATTTCTCAATTGTATTTGAGAATTTTTCTATAACATTTGTTTGTCACTCATTTGGACCAATGGGAAATTAAGACCAAGGATCCATACTTATAGACTATGTAAGTCAAATTTTTCAATTGTATTTGAGAATTTTTCTATAACATTTGTTTGTCACTCATTTGGATCAATGGGAAATTAAAGCCAAGGATCCATACTTATAGACTACTAGCTGATCCCGGTGTACTTCGCTACCCCCCTCGTTATAAAATAAAATTAAAAGTATTTATATATCCTATTATGAAAATTTAATGACCATCGGTCCAATAGTTAAGACTATATTAAGATTTTTTATTTTCCTATAAAGGGGCGTGGTCCCACTCACTTTTCTCCTAGTACGTATTCCTAATTATGTCAATACTATATGTACCAAATATCATCGGCGTAGGTCAAAAAATGCCCAAAATATGGCGATTTAAATTTTTGGGTTATATGGGAGCTGCCACGCCCACTTGTCCGATAACGCCCATTTTTGTCCTGATTACTCACATTAGTAACATATGAACTATTGCAATGTTTCAAAACTCTTGCTATCACAATAGTCAAGATATATGATGTTATTCAATTTATGTGGGAAGGGCTACGCCCACTTGAAATATTAAAAGCCTAAAACCGTCCTCTATAAATTCCCTTTTGAATGACACCAGTTTGGGTCAAATCGGTTGGATAGTTTCCGAGTCTATAGCGAACATGGGTACAAACATTTTTTGTATTTTATATATATAGATGTAAGTCCGATTTTTCAATTGTATTTGAGAATTTTTCTATAACACTTGTTTGTCACTCATTTGGACCAATGGGAAATTAAGGCCAAGGATCCATACTTATAGACTATGTAAGTCCAATTTTTCAATTGTATTTGAGACTTTTTCTATAACATTTGTTTGTCACTCATTTGGACCAATGGGAAATTAAAGCCAAGGATCCATACTTATAGGCTATGTAAGTCCGATTTCTCAATTGTATTTGAGAATTTTTCTATAAAATTTTAAAGATAAAATTGTGTAAATTTTGTTCAGCTCTACGGGAATTTGGCTATATGTGGGCACATTGATGTTTGTCACTCATTTGGACCAATGGGAAATTAAAGCCAAGGATCCATACTTATAGACTCTCTAAGTCCGATTTCTCAATTGTATTTGAGAATTTTTCTATAAAATTTTAAAGATTAAAATTGTGTAAATTTTGTTCAGCTCTACGGGAATTTGGCTATTTGTGGGCACATTTATGTTTGTCACTCATTTGGACCAATAAGAAATTAAAGCCAAGGATCCATACTTATAGACTATGTAAGTCCGATTTCTCAATTGTATTTGAGAATTTTTCTATAACATTTGTTTGTCACTCATTTGGACCAATGGGAAATTAAAGCAAAGGATCCATACATATAGACTATGTAAGTCCGATTTCTTAATTGTATTTGAGAATTTTTCTATAAAATTTTAAAGATAAAATTGTGTAAATTTTGTTCAGCTCTACGTGAATTTGGCTATTTGTGGGCACATTTATGTTTGTCACTCATTTGGACCAATAAGAAATTAAAGCCAAGGATCCATACTTATAGACTATGTAAGTCCAATTTTTCAATTGTATTTGAGAATTTTTCTATAACACTTGTTTGTCACTCATTTGGACCAATGGGAAATTAAGGCCAAGGATCCATACTTATAGACTATGTAAGTCCGATTTCTCAATTGTATTTGAGAATTTTTCTATAACATTTGTTTGTCACTCATTTGGACCAATGGGAAATTAAGGCCAAGGATCCATACTTATAGACTATGTAAGTCCAATTTTTCAATTGTATTTGAGAATTTTTCTATAACACTTGTTTGTCACTCATTTGGACCAATGGGAAATTAAAGCCAAGGATCCATACTTATAGACTATGTAAGTCCGATTTCTCAATTGTATTTGAGAATTTTTCTATAACATTTGTTTGTCACTCATTTGGACCAATGGGAAATTAAAGCCAAGGATCTATACTTATAGACTATGTAAGTCCAATTTCTCAATTGTATTTGAGAATTTTTCTATAACATTTGTTTGTCACTCATTTGGACCAATGGGAAATTAAAGCCAAGGATCCATACTTATAGACTATGTAAGTCCGATTTCTTAATTGTATTTGAGAATTTTTCTATAAAATTTTAAAGATAAAATTGTGTAAATTTTGTTCAGCTCTACGTGAATTTGGCTATTTGTGGGCACATTTATGTTTGTCACTCATTTGGACCAATAAGAAATTAAAGCCAAGGATCCATACTTATAGACTATGTAAGTCCAATTTCTCAATTGTATTTGAGAATTTTTCTATAACACTTGTTTGTCACTCATTTGGACCAATGGGAAATTAAAGCCAAGGATCTATACTTATAGACTATGTAAGTCCAATTTCTCAATTGTATTTGAGAATTTTTCTATAACATTTGCTTGTCACTCATTTGGACCAATGGGAAATTAAAGCCAAGGATCCATACTTATAGACTATGTAAGTCCGATTTCTTAATTGTATTTGAGAATTTTTCTATAAAATTTTAAAGATAAAATTGTGTAAATTTTGTTCAGCTCTACGTGAATTTGGCTATTTGTGGGCACATTTATGTTTGTCACTCATTTGGACCAATAAGAAATTAAAGCCAAGGATCCATACTTATAGACTATGTAAGTCCAATTTTTCAATTGTATTTGAGAATTTTTCTATAACATTTGTTTGTCACTCATTTGGACCAATGGGAAATTAAAGCCAAGGATCTATACTTATAGACTATGTAAGTCCAATTTCTCAATTGTATTTGAGAATTTTTCTATAACATTTGTTTGTCACTCATTTGGACCAATGGGAAATTAAAGCCAAGGATCCATACTTATAGACTATGTAAGTCCGATTTCTTAATTGTATTTGAGAATTTTTCTATAAAATTTTAAAGATAAAATTGTGTAAATTTTGTTCAGCTCTACGTGAATTTGGCTATTTGTGGGCACATTTATGTTTGTCACTCATTTGGACCAATAAGAAATTAAAGCCAAGGATCCATACTTATAGACTATGTAAGTCCAATTTTTCAATTGTATTTGAGAATTTTTCTATAACATTTGTTTGTCACTCATTTGGACCAATGGGAAATTAAAGCCAAGGATCCATACTTATAGACTATCTAAGTCCGATTTCTCAATTGTATTTGAGAATTTTTCTATAACATTTGTTTGTCACTCATTTGGACCAATGGGAAATTAAAGCCAAGGATCTATACTTATAGACTATGTAAGTCCAATTTCTCAATTGTATTTGAGAATTTTTCTATAACATTTGTTTGTCACTCATTTGGACCAATGGGAAATTAAAGCCAAGGATCCATACTTATAGACTATGTAAGTCCGATTTCTTAATTGTATTTGAGAATTTTTCTATAAAATTTTAAAGATAAAATTGTGTAAATTTTGTTCAGCTCTACGTGAATTTGGCTATTTGTGGGCACATTTATGTTTGTCACTCATTTGGACCAATGGGAAATTAAAGCCAAGGATCCATACTTATAGACTATGTAAGTCCGATTTCTCAATTGTATTTGAGAATTTTTCTATAACACTTGTTTGTCACTCATTTGGACCAATGGGAAATTAAAGCAAAGGATCCATACATATAGACTATGTAAGTCCGATTTCTCAATTGTATTTGAGAATTTTTATATAAAATTTTAAAGATTAAAATTGTGTAAATGTTGTTAGCTCTACGGGAATTTGGCTATTTGTGGGCACATTTATGTTTGTCACTCATTTGGACCAATAAGAAATTAAAGCCAAGGATCCATACTTATAGACTATGTAAATCCGATTTCTTAATTGTATTTGAGAATTTTTCTATAAAATTTTAAAGATAAAATTGTGTAAATTTTGTTCAGCTCTACGTGAATTTGGCTATTTGTGGGCACATTTATGTTTGTCACTCATTTGGACCAATAAGAAATTAAAGCCAAGGATCCATACTTATAGACTATGTAAGTCCAATTTTTCAATTGTATTTGAGAATTTTTCTATAACACTTGTTTGTCACTCATTTGGACCAATGGGAAATTAAGGCCAAGGATCCATACTTATAGACTATGTAAGTCCGATTTCTCAATTGTATTTGAGAATTTTTCTATAACATTTGTTTGTCACTCATTTGGACCAATAAGAAATTAAAGCCAAGGATCCATACTTATAGACTATGTAAGTCCAATTTTTCAATTGTATTTGAGAATTTTTCTATAACATTTGTTTGTCACTCATTTGGACCAATGGGAAATTAAAGCCAAGGATCTATACTTATAGACTATGTAAGTCCAATTTCTCAATTGTATTTGAGAATTTTTCTATAACATTTGTTTGTCACTCATTTGGACCAATGGGAAATTAAAGCCAAGGATCCATACTTATAGACTATGTAAGTCCGATTTCTTAATTGTATTTGAGAATTTTTCTATAAAATTTTAAAGATAAAATTGTGTAAATTTTGTTCAGCTCTACGTGAATTTGGCTATTTGTGGGCACATTTATGTTTGTCACTCATTTGGACCAATAAGAAATTAAAGCCAAGGATCCATACTTATAGACTATGTAAGTCCAATTTTTCAATTGTATTTGAGAATTTTTCTATAACACTTGTTTGTCACTCATTTGGACCAATGGGAAATTAAGGCCAAGGATCCATACTTATAGACTATGTAAGTCCGATTTCTCAATTGTATTTGAGAATTTTTCTATAACATTTGTTTGTCACTCATTTGGACCAATGGGAAATTAAGACCAAGGATCCATACTTATAGACTATGTAAGTCAAATTTTTCAATTGTATTTGAGAATTTTTCTATAACATTTGTTTGTCACTCATTTGGATCAATGGGAAATTAAAGCCAAGGATCCATACTTATAGACTACTAGCTGATCCCGGTGTACTTCGCTACCCCCCTCGTTATAAAATAAAATTAAAAGTATTTATATATCCTATTGTGAAAATTTAATGACCATCGGTCCAATAGTTAAGACTATATTAAGATTTTTTATTTTCCTATAAAGGGGCGTGGTCCCACTCACTTTTCTCCTAGTACGTATTCCTAATTATGTCAATACTATATGTACCAAATATCATCGGCGTAGGTCAAAAAATGCCCAAAATATGGCGATTTAAATTTTTGGGTTATATGGGAGCTGCCACGCCCACTTGTCCGATAACGCCCATTTTTGTCCTGATTACTCACATTAGTAACATATGAACTATTGCAATATTTCAAAACTCTTGCTATCACAATAGTCAAGATATATGATGTTATTCAATTTATGTGGGAGGGGCTACGCCCACTTGAAATATTAAAAGCCTAAAACCATCCTCTATAAATTCCCTTTTGAATGACACCAGTTTGGGTCAAATCGGTTGGATAGTTTCCGAGTCTATAGCGAACATGGGTACAAACATTTTTTGTATTTTATATATATAGATGTAAGTCCGATTTTTCAATTGTATTTGAGAATTTTTCTATAACACTTGTTTGTCACTCATTTGGACCAATGGGAAATTAAGGCCAAGGATCCATACTTATCGACTATGTAAGTCCGATTTCTCAATTGTATTTGAGAATTTTTCTATAAAATTTTAAAGATAAAATTGTGTAAATTTTGTTCAGCTCCACGGGAATTTTGCTATTTGTGGGCACATTTATGTGTGTCACTCATTTGGAGCAATGGGAAATTAAAGCCAAGGATCCATACTTATAGACTATGTAAGTCCGATTTCTCAATTGTATTTGAGAATTTTTCTATAAAATTTTAAAGATTAAAATTGTGTAAATTTTGTTCAGCTCTACGTGAATTTGGCTATTTGTGGGCACATTTATGTTTGTCACTCATTTGGACCAATGGGAAATTAAAGCCAAGGATCCATACTTATAGGCTATGTAAGTCCGATTTCTCAATTGTATTTGAGAATTTTTCTATAAAATTTTAAAGATTAAAATTGTGTAAATTTTGTTCAGCTCTACGTGAATTTGGCTATTTGTGGGCACATTTATGTTTGTCACTCATTTGGACCAATGGGAAATTAAAGCCAAGGATCCATACTTATAGACTATGTAAGTACGATTTCTCAATTGTATTTGAGAATTTTTCTATAAAATTTTAAAGATTAAAATTGTGTAAATTTTGTTCAGCTCTACGTGAATTTGGCTATTTGTGGGCACATTTATGTTTGTCACTCATTTGGACCAATGGGAAATTAAAGCCAAGGATCCATACTTATAGGCTATGTAAGTCCGATTTCTCAATTGTATTTGAGAATTTTTCTATAAAATTTTAAAGATTAAAATTGTGTAAATTTTGTTCAGCTCTACGTGAATTTGGCTATTTGTGGGCACATTTATGTTTGTCACTCATTTGGACCAATGGGAAATTAAAGCCAAGGATCCATACTTATAGACTATGTAAGTCCGATTTCTCAATTGTATTTGAGAATTTTTCTATAACATTTGTTTGTCACTCATTTGGACCAATGGGAAATTAAGACCAAGGATCCATACTTATAGACTATGTAAGTCCAATTTTTCAATTGTATTTGAGAATTTTTCTATAACATTTGTTTGTCACTCATTTGGACCAATGGGAAATTAAAACCAAGGATCCATACTTATAGGCTATGTAAGTCCGATTTCTCAATTGTATTTGAGAATTTTTCTATAACACTTGTTTGTCACTCATTTGGACCAATGGGAAATTAAGGCCAAGGATCCATACTTATAGACTATGTAAGTCCAATTTTTCAATTGTATTTGAGAATTTTTCTATAACATTTGTTTGTCACTCATTTGTACCAATGGGAAATTAAAGCCAAGGATCCATACTTATAGACTATGTAAGTCCGATTTCTCAATTGTATTTGAGAATTTTTCTATAACATTTGTTTGTCACTCATTTGGACCAATGGGAAATTAAGGCCAAGGATCCATACTTATAGACTATGTAAGTCCAATTTCTCAATTGTATTTGAGAATTTTTCTATAACATTTGTTTGTCACTCATTTGTACCAATGGGAAATTAAAGCCAAGGATCCATACTTATAGACTATGTAAGTCCGATTTCTCAATTGTATTTGAGAATTTTTCTATAACATTTGTTTGTCACTCATTTGGACCAATGGGAAACTAAAGCCAAGGATCCATACCTATAGACTATGTAAGTCCGATTTCTCAATTGTATTTGAGAATTTTTCTATAACATTTGTTTGTCACTCATTTGGACCAATAATAAATTAAAGCCAAGGATCCATACTTATAGACTATGTAAGTCCGATTTTTCAATTGTATTTGAGAATTTTTCTATAACACTTGTTTGTCACTCATTTGGACCAATTAGAAATTAAGGCCAAGGATCCATACTTATAGACTATGTAAGTCCAATTTTTCAATTGTATTTGAGTATTTTTCTATAACATTTGTTTGTCACTCATTTGGACCAATGGGAAATTAAAGCCAAGGATCCATACTTATAGACTATGTAAGTCCAATTTTTCAATTGTATTTGAGTATTTTTCTATAACACTTGTTTGTCACTCATTTAGACCAATGGGAAATTAAAGCCAAGGATCCATACTTATAGACTATGTAAGTCCGATTTCTCAATTGTATTTGAGAATTTTTCTATAAAATTTTAAAGATAAAATTGTGTAAATTTTGTTCAGCTCTACGTGAATTTGGCTATTTGTGGGCACATTTATGTTTGTCACTCATTTGGACCAATAAGAAATTAAAGCCAAGGATCCATACTTATAGACTATGTAAGTCTGATTTCTCAATTGTATTTGAGAATTTTTCTATAACATTTGTTTGTCACTCATTTGGACCAATGGGAAATTAAGGCCAAGGATCCATACTTATAGACTATGTAAGTCCAATTTCTCAATTGTATTTGAGAATTTTTCTATAACATTTGTTTGTCACTCATTTGTACCAATGGGAAATTAAAGCCAAGGATCCATACTTATAGACTATGTAAGTCCGATTTCTCAATTGTATTTGAGAATTTTTCTATAACATTTGTTTGTCACTCATTTGGACCAATGGGAAACTAAAGCCAAGGATCCATACCTATAGACTATGTAAGTCCGATTTCTCAATTGTATTTGAGAATTTTTCTATAACATTTGTTTGTCACTCATTTGGACCAATAATAAATTAAAGCCAAGGATCCATACTTATAGACTATGTAAGTCCGATTTTTCAATTGTATTTGAGAATTTTTCTATAACACTTGTTTGTCACTCATTTGGACCAATTAGAAATTAAGGCCAAGGATCCATACTTATAGACTATGTAAGTCCAATTTTTCAATTGTATTTGAGTATTTTTCTATAACATTTGTTTGTCACTCATTTGGACCAATGGGAAATTAAAGCCAAGGATCCATACTTATAGACTATGTAAGTCCAATTTTTCAATTGTATTTGAGTATTTTTCTATAACACTTGTTTGTCACTCATTTAGACCAATGGGAAATTAAAGCCAAGGATCCATACTTATAGACTATGTAAGTCCGATTTCTCAATTGTATTTGAGAATTTTTCTATAAAATTTTAAAGATAAAATTGTGTAAATTTTGTTCAGCTCTACGTGAATTTGGCTATTTGTGGGCACATTTATGTTTGTCACTCATTTGGACCAATAAGAAATTAAAGCCAAGGATCCATACTTATAGGCTATGTAAGTCTGATTTCTCAATTGTATTTGAGAATTTTTCTATAACACTTGTTTGTCACTCATTTGGACCAATAAGAAATTAAAGCCAAGGATCCATACTTATAGACTATGTAAGTCCAATTTCTCA
This sequence comes from Lypha dubia, assembly GCA_947311025.1. Taxonomy (NCBI): domain Eukaryota; kingdom Metazoa; phylum Arthropoda; class Insecta; order Diptera; family Tachinidae; genus Lypha; species Lypha dubia. The sequence goes on from OX371263.1 coordinate 74,953,720, forward strand.
ATTGTATTTGAGAATTTTTCTATAACACTTGTTTGTCACTCATTTGGATCAATGGGAAATTAAAGCCAAGGATCCATACTTATAGGCTATGTAAGTCCGATTTCTCAATTGTATTTGAGAATTTTTCTATAACACTTGTTTGTCACTCATTTGGACCAATGGGAAATTAAAGCCAAGGATCCATACTTATAGACTATGTAAGTCCAATTTTTCAATTGTATTTGAGAATTTTTCTATAACATTTGTTTGTCACTCATTTGGACCAATGGGAAATTAAAGCCAAGGATCCATACTTATAGGCTATGTAAGTCCGATTTCTCAATTGTATTTGAGAATTTTTCTATAACACTTGTTTGTCACTCATTTGGACCAATGGGAAATTAAGGCCAAGGATCCATACTTATAGACTATGTAAGTCCGATTTCTCAATTGTATTTGAGAATTTTTCTATAACATTTGTTTGTCACTCATTTGGACCAATGGGAAATTAAGACCAAGGATCCATACTTATAGACTATGTAAGTCAAATTTTTCAATTGTATTTGAGAATTTTTCTATAACATTTGTTTGTCACTCATTTGGATCAATGGGAAATTAAAGCCAAGGATCCATACTTATAGACTACTAGCTGATCCCGGTGTACTTCGCTACCCCCCTCGCTATAAAATAAAATTAAAAGTATTTATATATCCTATTGTGAAAATTTAATGACCATCGGTCCAATAGTTAAGACTATATTAAGATTTTTTATTTTCCTATAAAGGGGCGTGGTCCCACTCACTTTTCTCCTAGTACGTATTCCTAATTATGTCAATACTATATGTACCAAATATCATCGGCGTAGGTCAAAAAATGCCCAAAATATGGCGATTTAAATTTTTGGGTTATATGGGAGCTGCCACGCCCACTTGTCCGATAACGCCCATTTTTGTCCTGATTACTCACATTAGTAACATATGAACTATTGCAATATTTCAAAACTCTTGCTATCACAATAGTCAAGATATATGATGTTATTCAATTTATGTGGGAGGGGCTACGCCCACTTGAAATATTAAAAGCCTAAAACCATCCTCTATAAATTCCCTTTTGAATGACACCAGTTTGGGTCAAATCGGTTGGATAGTTTCCGAGTCTATAGCGAACATGGGTACAAACATTTTTTGTATTTTATATATATAGATGTAAGTCCGATTTTTCAATTGTATTTGAGAATTTTTCTATAACACTTGTTTGTCACTCATTTGGACCAATGGGAAATTAAGGCCAAGGATCCATACTTATCGACTATGTAAGTCCGATTTCTCAATTGTATTTGAGAATTTTTCTATAAAATTTTAAAGATAAAATTGTGTAAATTTTGTTCAGCTCCACGGGAATTTTGCTATTTGTGGGCACATTTATGTGTGTCACTCATTTGGAGCAATGGGAAATTAAAGCCAAGGATCCATACTTATAGACTATGTAAGTCCGATTTCTCAATTGTATTTGAGAATTTTTCTATAAAATTTTAAAGATTAAAATTGTGTAAATTTTGTTCAGCTCTACGTGAATTTGGCTATTTGTGGGCACATTTATGTTTGTCACTCATTTGGACCAATGGGAAATTAAAGCCAAGGATCCATACTTATAGACTATGTAAGTACGATTTCTCAATTGTATTTGAGAATTTTTCTATAAAATTTTAAAGATTAAAATTGTGTAAATTTTGTTCAGCTCTACGTGAATTTGGCTATTTGTGGGCACATTTATGTTTGTCACTCATTTGGACCAATGGGAAATTAAAGCCAAGGATCCATACTTATAGGCTATGTAAGTCCGATTTCTCAATTGTATTTGAGAATTTTTCTATAAAATTTTAAATATTAAAATTGTGTAAATTTTGTTCAGCTCTACGTGAATTTGGCTATTTGTGGGCACATTTATGTTTGTCACTCATTTGGACCAATGGGAAATTAAAGCCAAGGATCCATACTTATAGACTATGTAAGTCCGATTTCTCAATTGTATTTGAGAATTTTTCTATAACATTTGTTTGTCACTCATTTGGACCAATGGGAAATTAAGACCAAGGATCCATACTTATAGACTATGTAAGTCCAATTTTTCAATTGTATTTGAGAATTTTTCTATAACATTTGTTTGTCACTCATTTGGACCAATGGGAAATTAAAACCAAGGATCCATACTTATAGGCTATGTAAGTCCGATTTCTCAATTGTATTTGAGAATTTTTCTATAACACTTGTTTGTCACTCATTTGGACCAATGGGAAATTAAGGCCAAGGATCCATACTTATAGACTATGTAAGTCCAATTTTTCAATTGTATTTGAGAATTTTTCTATAACATTTGTATGTCACTCATTTGTACCAATGGGAAATTAAAGCCAAGGATCCATACTTATAGACTATGTAAGTCCGATTTCTCAATTGTATTTGAGAATTTTTCTATAACATTTGTTTGTCACTCATTTGGACCAATGGGAAATTAAGGCCAAGGATCCATACTTATAGACTATGTAAGTCCAATTTCTCAATTGTATTTGAGAATTTTTCTATAACATTTGTTTGTCACTCATTTGTACCAATGGGAAATTAAAGCCAAGGATCCATACTTATAGACTATGTAAGTCCGATTTCTCAATTGTATTTGAGAATTTTTCTATAACATTTGTTTGTCACTCATTTGGACCAATGGGAAACTAAAGCCAAGGATCCATACCTATAGACTATGTAAGTCCGATTTCTCAATTGTATTTGAGAATTTTTCTATAACATTTGTTTGTCACTCATTTGGACCAATAATAAATTAAAGCCAAGGATCCATACTTATAGACTATGTAAGTCCGATTTTTCAATTGTATTTGAGAATTTTTCTATAACACTTGTTTGTCACTCATTTGGACCAATTAGAAATTAAGGCCAAGGATCCATACTTATAGACTATGTAAGTCCAATTTTTCAATTGTATTTGAGTATTTTTCTATAACATTTGTTTGTCACTCATTTGGACCAATGGGAAATTAAAGCCAAGGATCCATACTTATAGACTATGTAAGTCCAATTTTTCAATTGTATTTGAGTATTTTTCTATAACACTTGTTTGTCACTCATTTAGACCAATGGGAAATTAAAGCCAAGGATCCATACTTATAGACTATGTAAGTCCGATTTCTCAATTGTATTTGAGAATTTTTCTATAAAATTTTAAAGATAAAATTGTGTAAATTTCGTTCAGCTCTACGTGAATTTGGCTATTTCTGGGCACATTTATGTTTGTCACTCATTTGGACCAATAAGAAATTAAAGCCAAGGATCCATACTTATAGACTATGTAAGTCTGATTTCTCAATTGTATTTGAGAATTTTTCTATAACACTTGTTTGTCACTCATTTGGACCAATAAGAAATTAAAGCCAAGGATCCATACTTATAGACTATGTAAGTCCAATTTCTCAATTGTATTTGAGAATTTTTCTATAACACTTGTTTGTCACTCATTTGGATCAATGGGAAATTAAAGCCAAGGATCCATACTTATAGGCTATGTAAGTCCGATTTCTCAATTGTATTTGAGAATTTTTCTATAACACTTGTTTGTCACTCATTTGGACCAATGGGAAATTAAAGCCACGGATCCATACTGAAAGACTATGTAAGTCCGATTTCTCAATTGTATTTGAGAATTTTTCTATAAAATTTTAAAGATAAAATTGTGTAAATTTTGTTCAGCTCTACGTGAATTTGGCTATTTCTGGGCACATTTATGTTTGTCACTCATTTGGACCAATAAGAAATTAAAGCCAAGGATCCATACTTATAGGCTATGTAAGTCCGATTTCTCAATTGTATTTGAGAATTTTTCTATAACACTTGTTTGTCACTCATTTGGATCAATGGGAAATTAAAGCCAAGGATCCATACTTATAGGCTATGTAAGTCCGATTTCTCAATTGTATTTGAGAATTTTTCTATAACACTTGTTTGTCACTCATTTGGACCAATAATAAATTAAAGCCAAGGATCCATACTTATAGACTATGTAAGTCCGATTTTTCAATTGTATTTGAGAATTTTTCTATAACATTTGTTTGTCACTCATTTGGACCAATGGGAAACTAAAGCCAAGGATCCATACCTATAGACTATGTAAGTCCGATTTCTCAATTGTATTTGAGAATTTTTCTATAACACTTGTTTGTCACTCATTTGGACCAATAATAAATTAAAGCCAAGGATCCATACTTATAGACTATGTAAGTCCGATTTTTCAATTGTATTTGAGAATTTTTCTATAACATTTGTTTGTCACTCATTTGTACCAATGGGAAATTAAAGCCAAGGATCCATACTTATAGACTATGTAAGTCCGATTTCTCAATTGTATTTGAGAATTTTTCTATAACATTTGTTTGTCACTCATTTGGACCAATGGGAAACTAAAGCCAAGGATCCATACCTATAGACTATGTAAGTCCGATTTCTCAATTGTATTTGAGAATTTTTCTATAACATTTGTTTGTCACTCATTTGGACCAATAATAAATTAAAGCCAAGGATCCATACTTATAGACTATGTAAGTCCGATTTTTCAATTGTATTTGAGAATTTTTCTATAACACTTGTTTGTCACTCATTTGGACCAATTAGAAATTAAGGCCAAGGATCCATACTTATAGACTATGTAAGTCCAATTTTTCAATTGTATTTGAGTATTTTTCTATAACATTTGTTTGTCACTCATTTGGACCAATGGGAAATTAAAGCCAAGGATCCATACTTATAGACTATGTAAGTCCAATTTTTCAATTGTATTTGAGTATTTTTCTATAACACTTGTTTGTCACTCATTTAGACCAATGGGAAATTAAAGCCAAGGATCCATACTTATAGACTATGTAAGTCCGATTTCTCAATTGTATTTGAGAATTTTTCTATAAAATTTTAAAGATAAAATTGTGTAAATTTCGTTCAGCTCTACGTGAATTTGGCTATTTCTGGGCACATTTATGTTTGTCACTCATTTGGACCAATAAGAAATTAAAGCCAAGGATCCATACTTATAGACTATGTAAGTCTGATTTCTCAATTGTATTTGAGAATTTTTCTATAACACTTGTTTGTCACTCATTTGGACCAATAAGAAATTAAAGCCAAGGATCCATACTTATAGACTATGTAAGTCCAATTTCTCAATTGTATTTGAGAATTTTTCTATAACACTTGTTTGTCACTCATTTGGATCAATGGGAAATTAAAGCCAAGGATCCATACTTATAGGCTATGTAAGTCCGATTTCTCAATTGTATTTGAGAATTTTTCTATAACACTTGTTTGTCACTCATTTGGACCAATGGGAAATTAAAGCCACGGATCCATACTGAAAGACTATGTAAGTCCGATTTCTCAATTGTATTTGAGAATTTTTCTATAAAATTTTAAAGATAAAATTGTGTAAATTTTGTTCAGCTCTACGTGAATTTGGCTATTTCTGGGCACATTTATGTTTGTCACTCATTTGGACCAATAAGAAATTAAAGCCAAGGATCCATACTTATAGGCTATGTAAGTCCGATTTCTCAATTGTATTTGAGAATTTTTCTATAACACTTGTTTGTCACTCATTTGGATCAATGGGAAATTAAAGCCAAGGATCCATACTTATAGGCTATGTAAGTCTGATTTCTCAATTGTATTTGAGAATTTTTCTATAACACTTGTTTGTCACTCATTTGGACCAATAAGAAATTAAAGCCAAGGATCCATACTTATAGACTATGTAAGTCCGATTTCTCAATTGTATTTGAGAATTTTTCTATAACATTTGTTTGTCACTCATTTGGACCAATGGGAAATTAAAGCCAAGGATCCATACTTATAGACTATGTAAGTACGATTTCTCAATTGTATTTGAGAATTTTTCTATAAAATTTTAAAGATTAAAATTGTGTAAATTTTGTTCAGCTCTACGTGAATTTGGCTATTTGTGGGCACATTTATGTTTGTCACTCATTTGGACCAATGGGAAATTAAAGCCAAGGATCCATACTTATAGACTATGTAAGTCCAATTTCTCAATTGTATTTGAGAATTTTTCTATAACATTTGTTTGTCACTCATTTGGACCAATGGGAAATTAAAGCCACGGATCCATACTGAAAGACTATGTAAGTCCGATTTCTCAATTGTATTTGAGAATTTTTCTATAAAATTTTAAAGATAAAATTGTGTAAATTTTGTTCAGCTCTACGTGAATTTGGCTATTTCTGGGCACATTTATGTTTGTCACTCATTTGGACCAATAAGAAATTAAAGCCAAGGATCCATACTTATAGGCTATGTAAGTCCGATTTCTCAATTGTATTTGAGAATTTTTCTATAACACTTGTTTGTCACTCATTTGGATCAATGGGAAATTAAAGCCAAGGATCCATACTTATAGGCTATGTAAGTCCGATTTCTCAATTGTATTTGAGAATTTTTCTATAACACTTGTTTGTCACTCATTTGGATCAATGGGAAATTAAAGCCAAGGATCCATACTTATAGGCTATGTAAGTCTGATTTCTCAATTGTATTTGAGAATTTTTCTATAACACTTGTTTGTCACTCATTTGGACCAATAAGAAATTAAAGCCAAGGATCCATACTTATAGACTATGTAAGTCCGATTTCTCAATTGTATTTGAGAATTTTTCTATAACATTTGTTTGTCACTCATTTGGACCAATGGGAAATTAAGGCCAAGGATCCATACTTATAGACTATGTAAGTCCAATTTTTCAATTGTATTTGAGAATTTTTCTATAACACTTGTTTGTCACTCATTTGGACCAATGGGAAATTAAAGCCAAGGATCCATACTTATAGACTATGTAAGTCCGATTTCTCAATTGTATTTGAGAATTTTTCTATAACACTTGTTTGTCACTCATTTGGACCAATGGGAAATTAAAGCCAAGGATCCATACTGAAAGACTATGTAAGTCCGATTTCTCAATTGTATTTGAGAATTTTTCTATAAAATTTTAAAGATAAAATTGTGTAAATTTTGTTCAGCTCTACGTGAATTTGGCTATTTCTGGGCACATTTATGTTTGTCACTCATTTGGACCAATAAGAAATTAAAGCCAAGGATCCATACTTATAGGCTATGTAAGTCCGATTTCTCAATTGTATTTGAGAATTTTTCTATAACACTTGTTTGTCACTCATTTGGATCAATGGGAAATTAAAGCCAAGGATCCATACTTATAGGCTATGTAAGTCCGATTTCTCAATTGTATTTGTGAATTTTTCTATAACACTTGTTTGTCACTCATTTGGATCAATGGGAAATTAAAGCCAAGGATCCATACTTATAGGCTATGTAAGTCTGATTTCTCAATTGTATTTGAGAATTTTTCTATAACACTTGTTTGTCACTCATTTGGACCAATAAGAAATTAAAGCCAAGGATCCATACTTATAGACTATGTAAGTCCGATTTCTCAATTGTATTTGAGAATTTTTCTATAACATTTGTTTGTCACTCATTTGGACCAATGGGAAATTAAGGCCAAGGATCCATACTTATAGGCTATGTAAGTCCGATTTCTCAATTGTATTTGAGAATTTTTCTATAACACTTGTTTGTCACTCATTTGGACCAATGGGAAATTAAAGCCAAGGATCCATACTTATAGGCTATGTAAGTCCGATTTCTCAATTGTATTTGAGAATTTTTCTATAACACTTGTTTGTCACTCATTTGGACCAATGGGAAATTAAAGCCACGGATCCATACTGAAAGACTATGTAAGTCCGATTTCTCAATTGTATTTGAGAATTTTTCTATAAAATTTTAAAGATAAAATTGTGTAAATTTTGTTCAGCTCTACGTGAATTTGGCTATTTCTGGGCACATTTATGTTTGTCACTCATTTGGACCAATAAGAAATTAAAGCCAAGGATCCATACTTATAGGCTATGTAAGTCCGATTTCTCAATTGTATTTGAGAATTTTTCTATAACACTTGTTTGTCACTCATTTGGATCAATGGGAAATTAAAGCCAAGGATCCATACTTATAGGCTATGTAAGTCCGATTTCTCAATTGTATTTGAGAATTTTTCTATAACACTTGTTTGTCACTCATTTGGATCAATGGGAAATTAAAGCCAAGGATCCATACTTATAGGCTATGTAAGTCTGATTTCTCAATTGTATTTGAGAATTTTTCTATAACACTTGTTTGTCACTCATTTGGACCAATAAGAAATTAAAGCCAAGGATCCATACTTATAGACTATGTAAGTCCGATTTCTCAATTGTATTTGAGAATTTTTCTATAACATTTGTTTGTCACTCATTTGGACCAATGGGAAATTAAAGCCAAGGATCCATACTTATAGACTATGTAAGTACGATTTCTCAATTGTATTTGAGAATTTTTCTATAAAATTTTAAAGATAAAATTGTGTAAATTTTGTTCAGCTCCACGGGAATTTTGCTATTTGTGGGCACATTTATGTGTGTCACTCATTTGGAGCAATGGGAAATTAAAGCCAAGGATCCATACTTATAGACTATGTAAGTCCGATTTCTCAATTGTATTTGAGAATTTTTCTATAAAATTTTAAAGATTAAAATTGTGTAAATTTTGTTCAGCTCTACGTGAATTTGGCTATTTGTGGGCACATTTATGTTTGTCACTCATTTGGACCAATGGGAAATTAAAGCCAAGGATCCATACTTATAGACTATGTAAGTACGATTTCTCAATTGTATTTGAGAATTTTTCTATAAAATTTTAAAGATTAAAATTGTGTAAATTTTGTTCAGCTCTACGTGAATTTGGCTATTTGTGGGCACATTTATGTTTGTCACTCATTTGGACCAATGGGAAATTAAAGCCAAGGATCCATACTTATAGGCTATGTAAGTCCGATTTCTCAATTGTATTTGAGAATTTTTCTATAAAATTTTAAAGATTAAAATTGTGTAAATTTTGTTCAGCTCTACGTGAATTTGGCTATTTGTGGGCACATTTATGTTTGTCACTCATTTGGACCAATGGGAAATTAAAGCCAAGGATCCATACTTATAGACTATGTAAGTCCGATTTCTCAATTGTATTTGAGAATTTTTCTATAACATTTGTTTGTCACTCATTTGGACCAATGGGAAATTAAGACCAAGGATCCATACTTATAGACTATGTAAGTCCAATTTTTCAATTGTATTTGAGAATTTTTCTATAACATTTGTTTGTCACTCATTTGGACCAATGGGAAATTAAAACCAAGGATCCATACTTATAGGCTATGTAAGTCCGATTTCTCAATTGTATTTGAGAATTTTTCTATAACACTTGTTTGTCACTCATTTGGACCAATGGGAAATTAAGGCCAAGGATCCATACTTATAGACTATGTAAGTCCAATTTTTCAATTGTATTTGAGAATTTTTCTATAACATTTGTATGTCACTCATTTGTACCAATGGGAAATTAAAGCCAAGGATCCATACTTATAGACTATGTAAGTCCGATTTCTCAATTGTATTTGAGAATTTTTCTATAACATTTGTTTGTCACTCATTTGGACCAATGGGAAATTAAGGCCAAGGATCCATACTTATAGACTATGTAAGTCCAATTTCTCAATTGTATTTGAGAATTTTTCTATAACATTTGTTTGTCACTCATTTGTACCAATGGGAAATTAAAGCCAAGGATCCATACTTATAGACTATGTAAGTCCGATTTCTCAATTGTATTTGAGAATTTTTCTATAACATTTGTTTGTCACTCATTTGGACCAATGGGAAACTAAAGCCAAGGATCCATACCTATAGACTATGTAAGTCCGATTTCTCAATTGTATTTGAGAATTTTTCTATAACATTTGTTTGTCACTCATTTGGACCAATAATAAATTAAAGCCAAGGATCCATACTTATAGACTATGTAAGTCCGATTTTTCAATTGTATTTGAGAATTTTTCTATAACACTTGTTTGTCACTCATTTGGACCAATTAGAAATTAAGGCCAAGGATCCATACTTATAGACTATGTAAGTCCAATTTTTCAATTGTATTTGAGTATTTTTCTATAACATTTGTTTGTCACTCATTTGGACCAATGGGAAATTAAAGCCAAGGATCCATACTTATAGACTATGTAAGTCCAATTTTTCAATTGTATTTGAGTATTTTTCTATAACACTTGTTTGTCACTCATTTAGACCAATGGGAAATTAAAGCCAAGGATCCATACTTATAGACTATGTAAGTCCGATTTCTCAATTGTATTTGAGAATTTTTCTATAAAATTTTAAAGATAAAATTGTGTAAATTTCGTTCAGCTCTACGTGAATTTGGCTATTTCTGGGCACATTTATGTTTGTCACTCATTTGGACCAATAAGAAATTAAAGCCAAGGATCCATACTTATAGACTATGTAAGTCTGATTTCTCAATTGTATTTGAGAATTTTTCTATAACACTTGTTTGTCACTCATTTGGACCAATAAGAAATTAAAGCCAAGGATCCATACTTATAGACTATGTAAGTCCAATTTCTCAATTGTATTTGAGAATTTTTCTATAACACTTGTTTGTCACTCATTTGGATCAATGGGAAATTAAAGCCAAGGATCCATACTTATAGGCTATGTAAGTCCGATTTCTCAATTGTATTTGAGAATTTTTCTATAACACTTGTTTGTCACTCATTTGGACCAATGGGAAATTAAAGCCACGGATCCATACTGAAAGACTATGTAAGTCCGATTTCTCAATTGTATTTGAGAATTTTTCTATAAAATTTTAAAGATAAAATTGTGTAAATTTTGTTCAGCTCTACGTGAATTTGGCTATTTCTGGGCACATTTATGTTTGTCACTCATTTGGACCAATAAGAAATTAAAGCCAAGGATCCATACTTATAGGCTATGTAAGTCCGATTTCTCAATTGTATTTGAGAATTTTTCTATAACACTTGTTTGTCACTCATTTGGATCAATGGGAAATTAAAGCCAAGGATCCATACTTATAGGCTATGTAAGTCCGATTTCTCAATTGTATTTGAGAATTTTTCTATAACACTTGTTTGTCACTCATTTGGACCAATAATAAATTAAAGCCAAGGATCCATACTTATAGACTATGTAAGTCCGATTTTTCAATTGTATTTGAGAATTTTTCTATAACACTTGTTTGTCACTCATTTGGACCAATGGGAAACTAAAGCCAAGGATCCATACCTATAGACTATGTAAGTCCGATTTCTCAATTGTATTTGAGAATTTTTCTATAACACTTGTTTGTCACTCATTTGGACCAATAATAAATTAAAGCCAAGGATCCATACTTATAGACTATGTAAGTCCGATTTTTCAATTGTATTTGAGAATTTTTCTATAACATTTGTTTGTCACTCATTTGTACCAATGGGAAATTAAAGCCAAGGATCCATACTTATAGACTATGTAAGTCCGATTTCTCAATTGTATTTGAGAATTTTTCTATAACATTTGTTTGTCACTCATTTGGACCAATGGGAAACTAAAGCCAAGGATCCATACCTATAGACTATGTAAGTCCGATTTCTCAATTGTATTTGAGAATTTTTCTATAACATTTGTTTGTCACTCATTTGGACCAATAATAAATTAAAGCCAAGGATCCATACTTATAGACTATGTAAGTCCGATTTTTCAATTGTATTTGAGAATTTTTCTATAACACTTGTTTGTCACTCATTTGGACCAATTAGAAATTAAGGCCAAGGATCCATACTTATAGACTATGTAAGTCCAATTTTTCAATTGTATTTGAGTATTTTTCTATAACATTTGTTTGTCACTCATTTGGACCAATGGGAAATTAAAGCCAAGGATCCATACTTATAGACTATGTAAGTCCAATTTTTCAATTGTATTTGAGTATTTTTCTATAACACTTGTTTGTCACTCATTTAGACCAATGGGAAATTAAAGCCAAGGATCCATACTTATAGACTATGTAAGTCCGATTTCTCAATTGTATTTGAGAATTTTTCTATAAAATTTTAAAGATAAAATTGTGTAAATTTCGTTCAGCTCTACGTGAATTTGGCTATTTCTGGGCACATTTATGTTTGTCACTCATTTGGACCAATAAGAAATTAAAGCCAAGGATCCATACTTATAGACTATGTAAGTCTGATTTCTCAATTGTATTTGAGAATTTTTCTATAACACTTGTTTGTCACTCATTTGGACCAATAAGAAATTAAAGCCAAGGATCCATACTTATAGACTATGTAAGTCCAATTTCTCAATTGTATTTGAGAATTTTTCTATAACACTTGTTTGTCACTCATTTGGATCAATGGGAAATTAAAGCCAAGGATCCATACTTATAGGCTATGTAAGTCCGATTTCTCAATTGTATTTGAGAATTTTTCTATAACACTTGTTTGTCACTCATTTGGACCAATGGGAAATTAAAGCCACGGATCCATACTGAAAGACTATGTAAGTCCGATTTCTCAATTGTATTTGAGAATTTTTCTATAAAATTTTAAAGATAAAATTGTGTAAATTTTGTTCAGCTCTACGTGAATTTGGCTATTTCTGGGCACATTTATGTTTGTCACTCATTTGGACCAATAAGAAATTAAAGCCAAGGATCCATACTTATAGGCTATGTAAGTCCGATTTCTCAATTGTATTTGAGAATTTTTCTATAACACTTGTTTGTCACTCATTTGGATCAATGGGAAATTAAAGCCAAGGATCCATACTTATAGGCTATGTAAGTCCGATTTCTCAATTGTATTTGAGAATTTTTCTATAACACTTGTTTGTCACTCATTTGGATCAATGGGAAATTAAAGCCAAGGATCCATACTTATAGGCTATGTAAGTCTGATTTCTCAATTGTATTTGAGAATTTTTCTATAACACTTGTTTGTCACTCATTTGGACCAATAAGAAATTAAAGCCAAGGATCCATACTTATAGACTATGTAAGTCCGATTTCTCAATTGTATTTGAGAATTTTTCTATAACATTTGTTTGTCACTCATTTGGACCAATGGGAAATTAAAGCCAAGGATCCATACTTATAGACTATGTAAGTCCGATTTCTCAATTGTATTTGAGAATTTTTCTATAACATTTGTTTGTCACTCATTTGGACCAATGGGAAATTAAAGCCAAGGATCCGTACTTATAGACTATGTAAGTCCGATTTCTCAATTGTATTTGAGAATTTTTCTATAACATTTGTTTGTCACTCATTTGGACCAATGGGAAATTAAAGCAAAGGATCCATACATATAGACTATGTAAGTCCGATTTCTCAATTGTATTTGAGAATTTTTCTATAACATTTGTTTGTCACTCATTTGGACCAATGGGAAATTAAAGCCAAGGATCCATACTTATAGACTATGTAAGTCCGATTTCTCAATTGTATTTGAGAATTTTTCTATAACATTTGTTTGTCACTCATTTGGACCAATGGGAAATTAAAGCCAAGGATCCATACTTATAGACTATGTAAGTCCGATTTCTCAATTGTATTTGAGAATTTTTCTATAACATTTGTTTGTCACTCATTTGGACCAATGGGAAATTAAAGCCAAGGATCCATACTTATAGACTATGTAAGTCCGATTTCTCAATTGTATTTGAGAATTTTTCTATAACATTTGTTTGTCACTCATTTGGACCAATGGGAAATTAAAGCCAAGGATCCATACTTATAGACTATGTAAGTCCGATTTCTCAATTGTATTTGAGAATTTTTCTATAACATTTGTTTGTCACTCATTTGGACCAATGGGAAATTAAAGCCAAGGATCCATACTTATAGACTATGTAAGTCCAATTTCTCAATTGTATTTGAGAATTTTTCTATAACATTTGTTTGTCACTCATTTGGACCAATGGGAAATTAAAGCCAAGGATCCATACTTATAGACTATGTAAGTCCGATTTCTTAATTGTATTTGAGAATTTTTCTATAAAATTTTAAAGATAAAATTGTGTAAATTTTGTTCAGCTCTACGTGAATTTGGCTATTTGTGGGCACATTTATGTTTGTCACTCATTTGGACCAATAAGAAATTAAAGCCAAGGATCCATACTTATAGACTATGTAAGTCCGATTTCTCAATTGTATTTGAGAATTTTTCTATAACACTTGTTTGTCACTCATTTGGACCAATGGGAAATTAAAGCCAAGGATCCATACTTATAGGCTATGTAAGTCCGATTTCTCAATTGTATTTGAGAATTTTTCTATAACACTTGTTTGTCACTCATTTGGATCAATGGGAAATTAAAGCCAAGGATCCATACTTATAGGCTATGTAAGTCCGATTTCTCAATTGTATTTGAGAATTTTTCTATAACACTTGTTTGTCACTCATTTGGACCAATGGGAAATTAAAGCCAAGGATCCATACTTATAGACTATGTAAGTCCGATTTCTTAATTGTATTTGAGAATTTTTCTATAAAATTTTAAAGATAAAATTGTGTAAATTTTGTTCAGCTCTACGTGAATATGGCTATTTGTGGGCACATTTATGTTTGTCACTCATTTGGACCAATAAGAAATTAAAGCCAAGGATCCATACTTATAGACTATGTAAGTCCAATTTCTCAATTGTATTTGAGAATTTTTCTATAACATTTGTTTGTCACTCATTTGGACCAATGGGAAATTAAAGCCAAGGATCCATACTTATAGACTATGTAAGTCCGATTTCTTAATTGTATTTGAGAATTTTTCTATAAAATTTTAAAGATAAAATTGTGTAAATTTTGTTCAGCTCTACGTGAATTTGGCTATTTGTGGGCACATTTATGTTTGTCACTCATTTGGACCAATAAGAAATTAAAGCCAAGGATCCATACTTATAGACTATGTAAGTCCGATTTCTCAATTGTATTTGAGAATTTTTCTATAACATTTGTTTGTCTCTCATTTGTACCAATGGGAAATTAAAGCCAAGGATCCATACTTATAGACTATGTAAGTCCGATTTCTCAATTGTATTTGAGAATTTTTCTATAACATTTGTTTGTCACTCATTTGGACCAATGGGAAATTAAGGCCAAGGATCCATACTTATAGACTATGTAAGTCCAATTTTTCAATTGTATTTGAGAATTTTTCTATAACACTTGTTTGTCACTCATTTGGACCAATGGGAAATTAAAGCCAAGGATCCATACTTATAGACTATGTAAGTCCAATTTTTCAATTGTATTTGAGAATTTTTCTATAACACTTGTTTGTCACTCATTTGGACCAATGGGAAATTAAGGCCAAGGATCCATACTTATAGACTATGTAAGCCCAATTTTTCAATTGTATTTGAGAATTTTTCTATAACACTTGTTTGTCACTCATTTGGACCAATGGGAAATTAAAGCCAAGGATCCATACTTATAGACTATGTAAGTCCGATTTCTCAATTGTATTTGAGAATTTTTCTATAACATTTGTTTGTCACTCATTTGGACCAATGGGAAATTAAAGCCAAGGATCCATACTTAAAGACTATGTAAGTCCGATTTCTCAATTGTATTTGAGAATTTTTCTATAACATTTGTTTGTCACTCATTTGGACCAATGGGAAATTAAGGCCAAGGATCCATACTTATAGACTATGTAAGTCCAATTTTTCAATTGTATTTGAGAATTTTTCTATAACACTTGTTTGTCACTCATTTGGACCAATGGGAAATTAAAGCCAAGGATCCATACTTATAGACTATGTAAGTCCGATTTCTCAATTGTATTTGAGAATTTTTCTATAACATTTGTTTGTCACTCATTTGGACCAATGGGAAATTAAAGCCAAGGATCCATACTTATAGACTATGTAAGTCCAATTTCTCAATTGTATTTGAGAATTTTTCTATAACATTTGTTTGTCACTCATTTGGACCAATGGGAAATTAAAGCCAAGGATCCATACTTATAGACTATGTAAGTCCAATTTTTCAATTGTATTTGAGAATTTTTCTATAACACTTGTTTGTCACTCATTTGGACCAATGGGAAATTAAAGCCAAGGATCCATACTTATAGACTATGTAAGTCCGATTTCTCAATTGTATTTGAGAATTTTTCTATAACATTTGTTTGTCACTCATTTGGACCAATAGGAAATTTAAGCCAAGGATCCATACTTATAGACTATGTAAGTCCAATTTCTCAATTGTATTTGAGAATTTTTCTAAAACATTTGTTTGTCACTCATTTGGACCAATGGGAAATTAAAGCCAAGGATCCATACTTATAGACTATGTAAGTCCGATTTCTTAATTGTATTTGAGAATTTTTCTATAAAATTTTAAAGATAAAATTGTGCAAATTTTGTTCAGCTCTACGTGAATTTGGCTATTTGTGGGCACATTTATGTTTGTCACTCATTTGGACCAATAAGAAATTAAAGCCAAGGATCCATACTTATAGACTATGTAAGTCCGATTTCTCAATTGTATTTGAGAATTTTTCTATAACATTTGTTTGTCACTCATTTGGACCAATGGGAAATTAAAGCCAAGGATCCATACTTATAGACTATGTAAGTCCGATTTCTCAATTGTATTTGAGAATTTTTCTATAACATTTGTTTGTCACTCATTTGGACCAATGGGAAATTAAAGCCAAGGATCCATACTTATAGACTATGTAAGTCCGATTTCTCAATTGTATTTGAGAATTTTTCTATAACACTTGTTTGTCACTCATTTGGACCAATGGGAAATTAAGGCCAAGGATCCATACTTATAGACTATGTAAGTCCAATTTTTCAATTGTATTTGAGAATTTTTCTATAACACTTGTTTGTCACTCATTTGGACCAATGGGAAATTAAAGCCAAGGATCCATACTTATAGACTATGTAAGTCCGATTTCTCAATTGTATTTGAGAATTTTTCTATAACACTTGTTTGTCACTCATTTGGACCAATGGGAAATTAAAGCCAAGGATCCATACTTATAGACTATGTAAGTCCGATTTCTCAATTGTATTTGAGAATTTTTCTATAACATTTGTTTGTCACTCATTTGGACCAATGGGAAATTAAAGCCAAGGATCCATACTTATAGACTATGTAAGTCCGATTTTTCAATTGTATTTGAGAATTTTTCTATAACACTTGTTTGTCACTCATTTGGACCAATGGGAAATTAAAGCCAAGGATCCATACTTATAGACTATGTAAGTCCGATTTCTCAATTGTATTTGAGAATTTTGCTATAACATTTGTTTGTCACTCATTTGGACCAATGGGAAATTAAAGCCAAGGATCCATACTTATAGACTATGTAAGTCCAATTTTTCAATTGTATTTGAGAATTTTTCTATAACATTTGTTTGTCACTCATTTGGACCAATGGGAAATTAAAGCCAAGGATCAATACTTATAGACTATGTAAGTCCAATTTTTCAATTGTATTTGAGAATTTTTCTATAACACTTGTTTGTCACTCATTTGGACCAATGGGAAATTAAAGCCAAGGATCAATACTTATAGACTATGTAAGTCTGATTTCTCAATTGTATTTGAGAATTTTTCTATAACATTTGTTTGTCACTCATTTGGACCAATGGGAAATTAAAGCCAAGGATCCATACTTATAGACTATGTAAGTCCAATTTCTCAATTGTATTTGAGAATTTTTCTATAACATTTGTTTGTCACTCATTTGGACCAATGGGAAATTAAAGCCAAGGATCAATACTTATAGACTATGTAAGTCCAATTTTTCAATTGTATTTGAGAATTTTTCTATAACACTTGTTTGTCACTCATTTGGACCAATGGGAAATTAAAGCCAAGGATCAATACTTATAGACTATGTAAGTCTGATTTCTCAATTGTATTTGAGAATTTTTCTATAACATTTGTTTGTCACTCATTTGGACCAATGGGAAATTAAAGCCAAGGATCCATACTTATAGACTATGTAAGTCCAATTTCTCAATTGTATTTGAGAATTTTTCTATAACATTTGTTTGTCACTCATTTGGACCAATGGGAAATTAAAACCAAGGATCCATACTTATAGACTATGTAAGTCCGATTTCTTAATTGTATTTGAGAATTTTTCTATAAAATTTTAAAGATAAAATTGTGCAAATTTTGTTCAGCTCTACGTGAATTTGGCTATTTGTGGGCACATTTATGTTTGTCACTCATTTGGACCAATAAGAAATTAAAGCCAAGGATCCATACTTATAGACTATGTAAGTCCGATTTCTCAATTGTATTTGAGAATTTTTCTATAACATTTGTTTGTCACTCATTTGGACCAATGGGAAATTAAAGCCAAGGATCCATACTTATAGACTATGTAAGTCCGATTTCTCAATTGTATTTGAGAATTTTTCTATAACATTTGTTTGTCACTCATTTGGACCAATGGGAAATTAAAGCCAAGGATCCATACTTATAGACTATGTAAGTCCGATTTCTCAATTGTATTTGAGAATTTTTCTATAACATTTTAAAGATTAAAATTGTGTAAATTTTGTTCAGCTCTACGGGAATTGGGCTATTTGTGGGCACATTTATGTTTGTCACTCATTTGGACCAATAAGAAATTAAAGCCAAGGATCCATACTTATAGACTATGTAAGTCCGATTTCTCAATTGTATTTGAGAATTTTTCTATAACATTTGTTTGTCACTCATTTGGACCAATGGGAAATTAAAGCCAAGGATCCATACTTATAGACTATGTAAGTCCATTTTCTCAATTGTATTTGAGAATTTTTCTATAACATTTGTTTGTCACTCATTTGGACCAATGGGAAATTAAAGCCAAGGATCCATACTTATAGACTATGTAAGTCCGATTTCTTAATTGTATTTGAGAATTTTTCTATAAAATTTTAAAGATAAAATTGTGCAAATTTTGTTCAGCTCTACGTGAATTTGGCTATTTGTGGGCACATTTATGTTTGTCACTCATTTGGACCAATAAGAAATTAAAGCCAAGGATCCATACTTATAGACTATGTAAGTCCGATTTCTCAATTGTACTTGAGAATTTTTCTATAACATTTGTTTGTCACTCATTTGGACCAATGGGAAATTAAAGCCAAGGATCCATACTTATAGACTATGTAAGTCCGATTTCTCAATTGTATTTGAGAATTTTTCTATAACATTTGTTTGTCACTCATTTGGACCAATAAGAAATTAAAGCCAAGGATCCATTCTTATAGACTATGTAAGTCCGATTTCTCAATTGTACTTGAGAATTTTTCTATAACATTTGTTTGTCACTCATTTGGACCAATGGGAAATTAAAGCCAAGGATCAATACTTATAGACTATGTAAGTCCAATTTCTCAATTGTATTTGAGAATTTTTCTATAACATTTGTTTGTCACTCATTTAGACCAATGGGAAATTAAAGCCAAGGATCCATACTTATAGACTATGTAAGTCCGATTTCTCAATTGTATTTGAGAATTTTTCTATAACATTTGTTTGTCACTCATTTGGACCAATGGGAAATTAAAGCCAAGGATCCATACTTATAGACTATGTAAGTCCAATTTTTCAATTGTATTTGAGAATTTTTCTATAACATTTGTTTGTCACTCATTTAGACGAATGGGAAATTAAAGCCAAGGATCCATACTTATAGACTATGTAAGTCCGATTTCTCAATTGTATTTGAGAATTTTTCTATAACATTTGTTTGTCACTCATTTAGACGAATGGGAAATTAAAGCCAAGGATCCATACTTATAGACTATGTAAGTCCGATTTCTCAATTGTATTTGAGAATTTTTCTATAACATTTGTTTGTCACTCATTTGGACCAATGGGAAATTAAAGCCAAGGATCAATACTTATAGACTATGTAAGTCCAATTTTTCAATTGTATTTGAGAATTTTTCTATAACATTTGTTTGTCACTTATTTAGACGAATGGGAAATTAAAGCCAAGGATCCATACTTATAGACTATGTAAGTCCGATTTCTCAATTGTATTTGAGAATTTTTCTATAACATTTGTTTGTCACTCATTTAGACCAATGGGAAATTAAAGCCAAGGATCCATACTTATAGACTATGTAAGTCCGATTTCTCAATTGTATTTGAGAATTTTTCTATAACATTTGTTTGTCACTCATTTAGACGAATGGGAAATTAAAGCCAAGGATCCATACTTATAGACTATGTAAGTCCGATTTCTCAATTGTATTTGAGAATTTTTCTATAACATTTGTTTGTCACTCATTTAGACGAATGGGAAATTAAAGCCAAGGATCCATACTTATAGACTATGTAAGTCCAATTTTTCAATTGTATTTGAGAATTTTTCTATAACATTTGTTTGTCACTCATTTAGACGAATGGGAAATTAAAGCCAAGGATCCATACTTATAGACTATGTAAGTCCGATTTCTCAATTGTATTTGAGAATTTTTCTATAACATTTGTTTGTCACTCATTTAGACGAATGGGAAATTAAAGCCAAGGATCCATACTTATAGACTATGTAAGTCCGATTTCTCAATTGTATTTGAGAATTTTTCTATAACATTTGTTTGTCACTCATTTGGACCAATGGGAAATTAAAGCCAAGGATCAATACTTATAGACTATGTAAGTCCAATTTTTCAATTGTATTTGAGAATTTTTCTATAACATTTGTTTGTCACTTATTTAGACGAATGGGAAATTAAAGCCAAGGATCCATACTTATAGACTATGTAAGTCCGATTTCTCAATTGTATTTGAGAATTTTTCTATAACATTTGTTTGTCACTCATTTAGACCAATGGGAAATTAAAGCCAAGGATCCATACTTATAGACTATGTAAGTCCGATTTCTCAATTGTATTTGAGAATTTTTCTATAACATTTGTTTGTCACTCATTTAGACGAATGGGAAATTAAAGCCAAGGATCCATACTTATAGACTATGTAAGTCCGATTTCTCAATTGTATTTGAGAATTTTTCTATAACATTTGTTTGTCACTCATTTAGACGAATGGGAAATTAAAGCCAAGGATCCATACTTATAGACTATGTAAGTCCGATTTCTCAATTGTATTTGAGAATTTTTCTATAACATTTGTTTGTCACTCATTTAGACCAATGGGAAATTAAAGCCAAGGATCCATACTTATAGACTATGTAAGTCCGATTTCTCAATTGTATTTGAGAATTTTTCTATAACATTTGTTTGTCACTCATTTAGACGAATGGGAAATTAAAGCCAAGGATCCATACTTATAGACTATGTAAGTCCAATTTTTCAATTGTATTTGAGAATTTTTCTATAACATTTGTTTGTCACTCATTTAGACGAATGGTAAATTAAAGCCAAGGATCCATACTTATAGACTATGTAAGTCCGATTTCTCAATTGTATTTGAGAATTTTTCTATAACATTTGTTTGTCACTCATTTAGACGAATGGGAAATTAAAGCCAAGGATCCATACTTATAGACTATGTAAGTCCGATTTCTCAATTGTATTTGAGAATTTTTCTATAACATTTGTTTGTCACTCATTTGGACCAATGGGAAATTAAAGCCAAGGATCAATACTTATAGACTATGTAAGTCCAATTTTTCAATTGTATTTGAGAATTTTTCTATAACATTTGTTTGTCACTCATTTAGACGAATGGGAAATTAAAGCCAAGGATCCATACTTATAGACTATGTAAGTCCGATTTCTCAATTGTATTTGAGAATTTTTCTATAACATTTGTTTGTCACTCATTTAGACCAATGGGAAATTAAAGCCAAGGATCCATACTTATAGACTATGTAAGTCCGATTTCTCAATTGTATTTGAGAATTTTTCTATAACATTTGTTTGTCACTCATTTAGACGAATGGGAAATTAAAGCCAAGGATCCATACTTATAGACTATGTAAGTCCGATTTCTCAATTGTATTTGAGAATTTTTCTATAACATTTGTTTGTCACTCATTTAGACGAATGGGAAATTAAAGCCAAGGATCCATACTTATAGACTATGTAAGTCCGATTTCTCAATTGTATTTGAGAATTTTTCTATAACATTTTAAAGATTAAAATTGTGTAAATTTTGTTCAGCTCTACGGGAATTTGGCTATTTGTGGGCACATTTATGTTTGTCACTCATTTGGACCAATAAGAAATTAAAGCCAAGGATCCATACTTATAGACTAAGTAAGTCCGATTTTTCAATTGTATTTGAGAATTTTTCTATAACACTTGTTTGTCACTCATTTGGACCAATGGGAAATTAAAGCCAAGGATCCATACTTATAGACTATGTAAGTCCGATTTCTCAATTGTATTTGAGAATTTGTCTATAACACTTGTTTGTCACTCATTTGGACCAATGGGAAATTAAAGCCAAGGATCAATACTTATATGCTATGTAAGTCCGATTTCTCAATTGTATTTGAGAATTTTTCTATAAAATTTTAAAGATTAAAATTGTGTAAATTTTGTTCAGCTCTACGTGAATTTGGCTATTTGTGGGCACATTTATGTTTGTCACTCATTTGGACCAATGGGAAATTAAAGCCAAGGATCCATACTTATAGACTATGTAAGTCCGATTTCTCAATTGTATTTGAGAATTTTTCTATAACATTTGTTTGTCACTCATTTAGACCAATGGAAAATTAAAGCCAAAGGTCCATACTTATTGACTATGTAAGTCCGATTTCTCAATTGTATTTGAGAATTTTTCTATAACATTTGTTTGTCACTCATTTGGACCAATGGAAAATTAAAGCCAAAGGTCCATACTTATAGACTATGTAAGTCCGATTTCTCAATTGTATTTGAGAATTTTTCTATAACATTTGTTTGTCACTCATTTGGACCAATGGAAAATTAAAGCCAAAGGTCCATACTTATTGACTATGTAAGTCCGATTTCTCAATTGTATTTGAGAATTTTTCTTTAACATTTGTTTGTCACTCATTTGGACCAATGGGAAATTAAAGCCAAGGATCAATACTTATAGACTATGTAAGTCCGATTTCTCAATTGTATTTGAGAATTTTTCTATAACATTTGTTTGTCACTCATTTAGACGAATGGGAAATTAAAGCCAAGGATCCATACTTATAGACTATGTAAGTCCGATTTCTCAATTGTATTTGAGAATTTTTCTATAACATTTGTTTGTCACTCATTTGGACCAATGGGAAATTAAAGCCAAGGATCAATACTTATAGACTATGTAAGTCCAATTTTTCAATTGTATTTGAGAATTTTTCTATAACATTTGTTTGTCACTCATTTAGACGAATGGGAAATTAAAGCCAAGGATCCATACTTATAGACTATGTAAGTCCGATTTCTCAATTGTATTTGAGAATTTTTCTATAACATTTGTTTGTCACTCATTTAGACCAATGGGAAATTAAAGCCAAGGATCCATACTTATAGACTATGTAAGTCCGATTTCTCAATTGTATTTGAGAATTTTTCTATAACATTTGTTTGTCACTCATTTAGACGAATGGGAAATTAAAGCCAAGGATCCATACTTATAGACTATGTAAGTCCGATTTCTCAATTGTATTTGAGAATTTTTCTATAACATTTGTTTGTCACTCATTTAGACGAATGGGAAATTAAAGCCAAGGATCCATACTTATAGACTATGTAAGTCCGATTTCTCAATTGTATTTGAGAATTTTTCTATAACATTTGTTTGTCACTCATTTAGACCAATGGGAAATTAAAGCCAAGGATCCATACTTATAGACTATGTAAGTCCGATTTCTCAATTGTATTTGAGAATTTTTCTATAACATTTGTTTGTCACTCATTTAGACGAATGGGAAATTAAAGCCAAGGATCCATACTTATAGACTATGTAAGTCCAATTTTTCAATTGTATTTGAGAATTTTTCTATAACATTTGTTTGTCACTCATTTAGACGAATGGGAAATTAAAGCCAAGGATCCATACTTATAGACTATGTAAGTCCGATTTCTCAATTGTATTTGAGAATTTTTCTATAACATTTGTTTGTCACTCATTTAGACGAATGGGAAATTAAAGCCAAGGATCCATACTTATAGACTATGTAAGTCCGATTTCTCAATTGTATTTGAGAATTTTTCTATAACATTTGTTTGTCACTCATTTGGACCAATGGGAAATTAAAGCCAAGGATCAATACTTATAGACTATGTAAGTCCAATTTTTCAATTGTATTTGAGAATTTTTCTATAACATTTGTTTGTCACTCATTTAGACGAATGGGAAATTAAAGCCAAGGATCCATACTTATAGACTATGTAAGTCCGATTTCTCAATTGTATTTGAGAATTTTTCTATAACATTTGTTTGTCACTCATTTAGACCAATGGGAAATTAAAGCCAAGGATCCATACTTATAGACTATGTAAGTCCGATTTCTCAATTGTATTTGAGAATTTTTCTATAACATTTGTTTGTCACTCATTTAGACGAATGGGAAATTAAAGCCAAGGATCCATACTTATAGACTATGTAAGTCCGATTTCTCAATTGTATTTGAGAATTTTTCTATAACATTTTAAAGATTAAAATTGTGTAAATTTTGTTCAGCTCTACGGGAATTTGGCTATTTGTGGGCACATTTATGTTTGTCACTCATTTGGACCAATAAGAAATTAAAGCCAAGGATCCATACTTATAGACTAAGTAAGTCCGATTTTTCAATTGTATTTGAGAATTTTTCTATAACACTTGTTTGTCACTCATTTGGACCAATGGGAAATTAAAGCCAAGGATCCATACTTATAGACTATGTAAGTCCGATTTCTCAATTGTATTTGAGAATTTGTCTATAACACTTGTTTGTCACTCATTTGGACCAATGGGAAATTAAAGCCAAGGATCAATACTTATATGCTATGTAAGTCCGATTTCTCAATTGTATTTGAGAATTTTTCTATAAAATTTTA
The DNA here is from genome assembly GCA_947311025.1 of Lypha dubia. Taxonomy (NCBI): domain Eukaryota; kingdom Metazoa; phylum Arthropoda; class Insecta; order Diptera; family Tachinidae; genus Lypha; species Lypha dubia. The sequence continues at coordinate 74,978,665 of OX371263.1, forward strand.
AAGATTAAAATTGTGTAAATTTTGTTCAGCTCTACGTGAATTTGGCTATTTGTGGGCACATTTATGTTTGTCACTCATTTGGACCAATGGGAAATTAAAGCCAAGGATCCATACTTATAGACTATGTAAGTCCGATTTCTCAATTGTATTTGAGAATTTTTCTATAACATTTGTTTGTCACTCATTTAGACGAATGGGAAATTAAAGCCAAGGATCCATACTTATAGACTATGTAAGTCCGATTTTTCAATTGTATTTGAGAATTTTTCTATAACACTTGTTTGTCACTCATTTGGACCAATGGGAAATTAAAGCCAAGGATCCATACTTATAGACTATGTAAGTCCGATTTCTCAATTGTATTTGAGAATTTTTCTATAACACTTGTTTGTCACTCATTTGGACCAATGGGAAATTAAAGCCAAGGATCAATACTTATATGCGATGTAAGTCCGATTTCTCAATTGTATTTGAGAAGTTTTCTATAAAATTTTAAAGATTAAAATTGTGTAAATTTTGTTCAGCTCTACGTGAATTTGGCTATTTGTGGGCACATTTATGTTTGTCACTCATTTGGACCAATGGGAAATTAAGGGCAAGGATCCATACTTATAGACTATGTAAGTCCGATTTTTCAATTGTATTTGAGAATTTTTCTATAACACTTGTTTGTCACTCATTTGGACCAATGGGAAATTAAGGCCAAGGATCCATACTTATAGACTAAGTAAGTCCGATTTCTCAATTGTATTTGAGAATTTTTCTATAACATTTGTTTGTCACTCATTTGGACCAATGGGAAATTAAAGCCAAGGATCCATACTTATAGACTATGTAAGTCCGATTTCTCAATTGTATTTGAGAATTTTTCTATAACATTTGTTTGTCACTCATTTGGACCAATGGGAAATTAAGGCCAAGGATCCATACTTATAGACTATGTAAGTCCAATTTTTCAATTGTATTTGAGAATTTTTCTATAACACTTGTTTGTCACTCATTTGGATCAATGGGAAATTAAAGCCAAGGATCCATACTTATATACTATGTAAGTCCGATTTCTCAATTGTATTTGAGAATTTTTCTATAAAATTTTAAAGATTAAAATTGTGTAAATTTTGTTCAGCTCTACGGAAATTTGGCTATTTGTGGGCACATTTATGTTTGTCACTCATTTGGACCAATAAGAAATTAAAGCCAAGGATCCATACTTATAGACTAAGTAAGTCCGATTTCTCAATTGTATTTGAGAATTTTTCTATAACATTTGTTTGTCACTCATTTGGACCAATGGGAAATTAAAGCCAAGGATCCATACTTATAGACTAAGTAAGTCCGATTTCTCAATTGTATTTGAGAATTTTTCTATAACATTTGTTTGTCACTCATTTGGCCCAATGGGAAATTAAAGCCAAGGATCCATACTTATAGACTATGTTAGTCCGATTTCTCAATTGTATTTGAGAATTTTTCTATAACATTTGTTTGTCACTCATTTGGACTAATGGGAAATTAAGGCCAAGGATCCATACTTATAGACTATGTAAGTCCAATTTTTCAATTGTATTTGAGAATTTTTCTATAACACTTGTTTGTCACTCATTTGGACCAATGGGAAATTAAGGCCAAGGATCCATACTTATAGACTATGTAAGTCCAATTTCTCAATTGTATTTGAGAATTTTTCTATAAAATTTTAAAGATTAAAATTGTGTAAATTTTGTTCAGCTCTACGGGAATTTGGCTATTTGTGGGCACATTTATGTTTGTCACTCATTTGGACCAATAAGAAATTAAAGCCAAGGATCCATACTTATAGACTAAGTAAGTCCGATTTCTCAATTGTATTTGAGAATTTTTCTATAACATTTGTTTGTCACTCATTTGGACCAATGGGAAATTAAGGCCAAGGATCCATACTTATAGACTATGTAAGTCGGATTTCTCAATTGTATTTGAGAATTTTTCTATAACATTTGTTTGTCACTCATTTGGACCAATGGGAAATTAAAGCCAAGGAATCCTTACTTATAGACTAAGTAAGTCCGATTTCTCAATTGTATTTGAGAATTTTTCTATAACATTTGTTTGTCACTCATTTGGACCAATGGGAAATTAAAGCCAAGGATCCATACTTATAGACTATGTAAGTCCAATTTCTCAATTGTATTTGAGAATTTTTCTATAAAATTTTAAAGATAAAATTGTGTAAATTTTGTTCAGATCTACGTGAATTTGGCTATTTGTGGGCACATTTATGTTTGTCACTCATTTGGACCAATAAGAAATTAAAGCCAAGGATCCATACTTATAGACTATGTAAGTCCGATTTCTCAATTGTATTTGAGAATTTTTCTATAACACTTGTTTGTCACTCATTTGGACCAATGGGAAATTAAAGCCAAGGATCCATACTTATAGACTATGTATTCCGATTTTTCAATTGTATTTGAGAATTTTTCTATAACATTTGTTTGTCACTCATTTGGACCAATGGGAAATTAAGGCCAAGGATCCATACTTATAGACTATGTAAGTCCAATTTCTCAATTGTATTTGAGAATTTTTCTATAACATTTGTTTGTCACTCATTTGGACCAATGGGAAATTAAAGCCAAGGATCCATACTTATAGACTATGTAAGTCCAATTTCTCAATTGTATTTGAGAATTTTTCTATAAAATTTTAAAGATAAAATTGTGTAAATTTTGTTCAGATCTACGTGAATTTGGCTATTTGTGGGCACATTTATGTTTGTCACTCATTTGGACCAATAAGAAATTAAAGCCAAGGATCCATACTTATAGACTATGTAAGTCCGATTTCTCAATTGTATTTGAGAATTTTTCTATAACACTTGTTTGTCACTCATTTGGACCAATGGGAAATTAAAGCCAAGGATCCATACTTATAGACTATGTATTCCGATTTTTCAATTGTATTTGAGAATTTTTCTATAACATTTGTTTGTCACTCATTTGGACCAATGGGAAATTAAGGCCAAGGATCCATACTTATAGACTATGTAAGTCCAATTTCTCAATTGTATTTGAGAATTTTTCTATAAAATTTTAAAGATAAAATTGTGTAAATTTTGTTCAGCTCTACGTGAATTTGGCTATTTGTGGGCACATTTATGTTTGTCACTCATTTGGACCAATAAGAAATTAAAGCCAAGGATCCATACTTATAGACTATGTAAGTCCGATTTCTCAATTGTATTTGAGAATTTTTCTATAACATTTGTTTGTCACACATTTGGACCAATGGGAAATTAAAGCCAAGGATCCATACTTATAGACTATGTAAGTCCGATTTTTCAATTGTATTTGAGAATTTTTCTATAACAGTTGTTTGTCACTCATTTGGACCAATGGGAAATTAAGGCCAAGGATCCATACTTATAGACTATGTAAGTCCAATTTTTCAATTGTATTTGAGAATTTTTCTATAACATTTGTTTTTCACTCATTTGGACCAATGGGAAATTAAAGCCAAGGATCCATACTTATAGGCTATGTAAGTCCGATTTCTCAATTGTATTTGAGAATTTTTCTATAACACTTGTTTGTCACTCATTTGGACCAATGGGAAATTAAAGCCAAGGATCCATACTTATAGACTATGTAAGTCCGATTTCTCAATTGTATTTGAGAATTTTTCTATAAAATTTTAAAGATAAAATTGTGTAAATTTTGTTCAGCTCTACGTGAATTTGGCTATTTGTGGGCACATTTATGTTTGTCACTCATTTGGACCAATAAGAAATTAAAGCCAAGGATCCATACTTATAAACTATGTAAGTCCGATTTCTCAATTGTATTTGAGAATTTTTCTATAACACTTGTTTGTCACTCATTTGGACCAATGGGAAATTAAAGCCAAGGATCTATACTTATAGGCTATGTAAGTTCGATTTCTCAATTGTATTTGAGAATTTTTCTATAACACTTGTTTGTCACTCATTTGGACCAATGGGAAATTAAAGCCAAGGATCCATACTTATAGACTATGTAAGTCCAATTTCTCAATTGTATTTGAGAATTTTAAAGATAAAATTGTGTAAATTTTGTTCAGCTCTACGTGAATTTGGCTATTTGTGGGCACATTTATGTTTGTCACTCATTTGGACCAATAAGAAATTAAAGCCAAGGATCCATACTTATAGACTAAGTAAGTCCAATTTCTCAATTGTATTTGAGAATTTTTCTATAACACTTGTTTGTCACTCATTTGGACCAATGGGAAATTAAAGCCAAGGATCCATACTTATAGACTATGTAAGTCCGATTTCTCAATTGTATTTGAGAATTTTTCTATAACACTTGTTTGTCACTCATTTGGATCAATGGGAAATTAAAGCCAAGGATCCATACTTATAGGCTATGTAAGTTCGATTTCTCAATTGTATTTGAGAATTTTTCTATAACACTTGTTTGTCACTCATTTGGACCAATGGGAAATTAAAGCCAAGGATCCATACTTATAGACTATGTAAGTCTGATTTCTCAATTGTATTTGAGAATTTTAAAGATAAAATTGTGTAAATTTTGTTCAGCTCTACGTGAATTTGGCTATTTGTGGGCACATTTATGTTTGTCACTCATTTGGACCAATAAGAAATTAAAGCCAAGGATCCATACTTATAGACTATGTAAGTCCAATTTTTCAATTGTATTTGAGAATTTTTCTATAACATTTGTTTGTCACTCATTTGGACCAATGGGAAATTAAAGCCAAGGATCCATACTTATAGACTATGTAAGTCTGATTTCTCAATTGTATTTGAGAATTTTAAAGATAAAATTGTGTAAATTTTGTTCAGCTCTACGTGAATTTGGCTATTTGTGGGCACATTTATGTTTGTCACTCATTTGGACCAATAAGAAATTAAAGCCAAGGATCCATACTTATAGACTAAGTAAGTCCAATTTTTCAATTGTATTTGAGAATTTTTCTATAACACTTGTTTGTCACTCATTTGGATCAATGGGAAATTAAGGCCAAGGATCCATACTTATAGACTATGTAAGTCCAATTTTTCAATTGTATTTGAGAATTTTTCTATAACACTTGTTTGTCACTCATTTGGATCAATGGGAAATTAAAGCCAAGGATCCATACTTATAGACTATGTAAGTCCGATTTCTCAATTGTATTTGAGAATTTTAAAGATAAAATTGTGTAAATTTTGTTCAGCTCTACGTGAATTTGGCTATTTGTGGGCACATTTATGTTTGTCACTCATTTGGACCAATAAGAAATTAAAGCCAAGGATCCATACTTATAGACTATGTAAGTCCAATTTTTCAATTGTATTTGAGAATTTTTCTATAACATTTGTTTGTCACTCATTTGGACCAATGGGAAATTAAAGCCAAGGATCCATACTTATAGACTATGTAAGTCTGATTTCTCAATTGTATTTGAGAATTTTAAAGATAAAATTGTGTAAATTTTGTTCAGCTCTACGTGAATTTGGCTATTTGTGGGCACATTTATGTTTGTCACTCATTTGGACCAATAAGAAATTAAAGCCAAGGATCCATACTTATAGACTAAGTAAGTCCAATTTTTCAATTGTATTTGAGAATTTTTCTATAACACTTGTTTGTCACTCATTTGGATCAATGGGAAATTAAGGCCAAGGATCCATACTTATAGACTATGTAAGTCCAATTTTTCAATTGTATTTGAGAATTTTTCTATAACACTTGTTTGTCACTCATTTGGATCAATGGGAAATTAAAGCCAAGGATCCATACTTATAGACTATGTAAGTCCGATTTCTCAATTGTATTTGAGAATTTTAAAGATAAAATTGTGTAAATTTTGTTCAGCTCTACGTGAATTTGGCTATTTGTGGGCACATTTATGTTTGTCACTCATTTGGACCAATAAGAAATTAAAGCCAAGGATCCATACTTATAGACTATGTAAGTCCAATTTTTCAATTGTATTTGAGAATTTTTCTATAACACTTGTTTGTCACTCATTTGGATCAATGGGAAATTAAAGCCAAGGATCCATACTTATAGACTATGTAAGTCCGATTTCTCAATTGTATTTGAGAATTTTAAAGATAAAATTGTGTAAATTTTGTTCAGCTCTACGTGAATTTGGCTATTTGTGGGCACATTTATGTTTGTCACTCATTTGGACCAATAAGAAATTAAAGCCAAGGATCCATACTTATAGACTATGTAAGTCCAATTTTTCAATTGTATTTGAGAATTTTTCTATAACACTTGTTTGTCACTCATTTGGATCAATGGGAAATTAAAGCCAAGGATCCATACTTATAGACTATGTAAGTCCGATTTCTCAATTGTATTTGAGAATTTTAAAGATAAAATTGTGTAAATTTTGTTCAGCTCTACGTGAATTTGGCTATTTGTGGGCACATTTATGTTTGTCACTCATTTGGACCAATAAGAAATTAAAGCCAAGGATCCATACTTATAGACTATGTAAGTCCAATTTTTCAATTGTTTTTGAGAATTTTTCTATAACATTTGTTTGTCACTCATTTGGACCAATGGGAAATTAAAGCCAAGGATCCATACTTATAGACTATGTAAGTCCGATTTCTCAATTGTATTTGAGAATTTTTCTATAAAATTTGTTTGCCACTCATTTGGACCAATGGGAAATTAAAGCCAAGGATCCATACTTATAGACTATGTAAGTCCGATTTCTCAATTGTATTTGAGAATTTTTCTATAACATTTGTTTGTCACTCATTTGGACCAATGGCAAATTAAAGCCAAGGATCCATACTTATAGACTATGTAAGTCCGATTTCTCAATTGTATTTGAGAATTTTTCTATAAAATTTGTTTGCCACTCATTTGGACCAATGGGAAATTAAAGCCAAGGATCCATACTTATAGACTATGTAAGTCCGATTTCTCAATTGTATTTGAGAATTTTTCTATAAAATTTGTTTGCCACTCATTTGGACCAATGGGAAATTAAAGCCAAGGATCCATACTTATAGACTATGTAAGTCCGATTTCTCAATTGTATTTGAGAATTTTTCTATAACACTTGTTTGTCACTCATTTGGACCAATGGGAAATTAAAGCCAAGGATCCATACTTATAGACTATGTAAGTCCGATTTCTCAATTGTAATTGAGAATTTTTCTATAAAATTTTAAAGATAAAATTGTGTAAATTTTGTTCAGCTCTACGTGAATTTGGCTATTTGTGGGCACATTTATGTTTGTCACTCATTTGGACCAATAAGAAATTAAAGCCAAGGATCCATACTTATAGACTATGTAAGTCCAATTTTTCAATTGTATTTGAGAATTTTTCTATAACATTTGTTTGTCACTCATTTGGACCAATGGGAAATTAAAGCCAAGGATCCATACTTATAGACTATGTAAGTCCGATTTCTCAATTGTATTTGAGAATTTTTCTATAAAATTTGTTTGTCACTCATTTGGACCAATGGGAAATTAAAGCCAAGGATCCATACTTATAGACTATGTAAGTCCGATTTCTCAATTGTATTTGAGAATTTTTCTATAACACTTGTTTGTCACTCATTTGGACCAATGGGAAATTAAAGCCAAGGATCCATACTTATAGACTATGTAAGTCCAATTTTTCAATTGTATTTGAGAATTTTTCTATAACATTTGTTTGTCACTCATTTGGACCAATGGGAAATTAAAGCCAAGGATCCATACTTATAGACTATGTAAGTCCAATTTTTCAATTGTATTTGAGAATTTTTCTATAACATTTGTTTGTCACTCATTTGGACCAATGGGAAATTAAAGCCAAGGATCCATACTTATAGACTATGTAAGTCCGATTTCTCAATTGTATTTGAGAATTTTTCTATAACACTTGTTTGTCACTCATTTGGACCAATGGGAAATTAAAGCCAAGGATCCATACTTATAGACTATGTAAGTCCGATTTCTCAATTGTAATTGAGAATTTTTCTATAAAATTTTAAAGATAAAATTGTGTAAATTTTGTTCAGCTCTACGTGAATTTGGCTATTTGTGGGCACATTTATGTTTGTCACTCATTTGGACCAATAAGAAATTAAAGCCAAGGATCCATACTTATAGACTATGTAAGTCCGATTTCTGAATTGTATTTGAGAATTTTTCTATAACATTTGTTTGTCACTCATTTGGACCAATGGGAAATTAAAGCCAAGGATCCATACTTATAGACTATGTAAGTCCAATTTTTCAATTGTATTTGAGAATTTTTCTATAACACTTGTTTGTCACTCATTTGGACCAATGGGAAATTAAGGCCGAGGATCCATATTTATAGACTATGTAAGTCCAATTTTTCAATTGTATTTGAGAATTTTTCTATAAAATTTTAAAGATAAAATTGTGTAAATTTTGTTCAGCTCTACGTGAATTTGGCTATTTGTGGGCACATTTATGTTTGTCACTCATTTGGACCAATAAGAAATTAAAGCCAAGGATCCATACTTATAGACTATGTAAGTCCGATTTCTCAATTGTATTTGAGAATTTTTCTATAACATTTGTTTGTCACTCATTTGGACCAATGGGAAATTAAAGCCAAGGATCCATACTTATAGACTATGTAAGTCCAATTTCTCAATTGTATTTGAGAATTTTTCTATAACATTTGTTTGTCACTCATTTGGACCAATGGGAAATTAAAGCCAAGGATCCAAACTTATAGACTATGTAAGTCCGATTTCTCAATTGTATTTGAGAATTTTTCTATAAAATTTTAAAGATAAAATTGTGTAAATTTTGTTCAGCTCTACGTGAATTTGGCTATTTGTGGGCACATTTATGTTTGTCACTCATTTGGACCAATAAGAAATTAAAGCCAAGGATCCATACTTATAGACTATGTAAGTCCAATTTTTCAATTGTATTTGAGAATTTTTCTATAACACTTGTTTGTCACTCATTTGGACCAATGGGAAATTAAGGCCAAGGATCCATACTTATAGACTATGTAAGTCCGATTTCTCAATTGTATTTGAGAATTTTTCTATAACATTTGTTTGTCACTCATTTGGACCAATGGGAAATTAAGGCCAAGGATCCATACTTATAGACTATGTAAGTCCAATTTTTCAATTGTATTTGAGAATATTTCTATAAAATTTTAAAGATTAAAATTATGTAAATTTTGTTCAGCTCTACGGGAATTTGGCTATATGTGGGCACATTTATGTTTGTCACTCATTTGGACCAATAGGAAATTAAAGCCAAGGATCCATACTTATAGACTATCTAAGTCCGATTTCTCAATTTTATTTGAGAATTTTTCTATAAAATTTTAAAGATTAAAATTGTGTAAATTTTGTTCAGCTCTACGGGAATTTGGCTATATGTGGGCACATTTATGTTTGTCACTCATTTGGACCAATAGGAAATTAAAGCCAAGGATCCATACTTATAGACTATCTAAGTCTGATTTCTCAATTGTATTTGAGAATTTTTCTATAAAATTTTAAAGATTAAAATTGTGTAAATTTTGTTCAGCTCTACGGGAATTTGGCTATTTGTCGGCACATTTAAGTTTGTCACTCATTTGGACCAATAAGAAATTAAAGCCAAGGATCCATACTTATAGACTATGTAAGTCCAATTTCTCAATTGTATTTGAGATTTTTTCTATAACACTTGTTTGTCACTCATTTGGACCAATGGGAAATTAAGGCCAAGGATCCATACTTATAGACTATGTAAGTCCAATTTTTCAATTGTAATTGAGAATTTTTCTATAACATTTGTTTGTCACTCATTTGGACCAATGGGAAATTAAAGCCAAGGATCCATACTTATAGACTATGTAAGTCCAATTTCTCAATTGTATTTGAGAATTTTTCTATAACATTTGTTTGTCACTCATTTGGACCAATGGGAAATTAAAGCCAAGGATCCATACTTATAGACTATGTAAGTCCAATTTTTCAATTGTATTTGAGAATTTTTCTATAACACTTGTTTGTCACTTATTTGGACCAATGGGAAATTAAGGCCAAGGATCCATACTTATAGACTATGTAAGTCCAATTTTTCAATTGTATTTGAGAATTTTTCTATAACACTTGTTTGTCACTCATTTGGACCAATGGGAAATTAAAGCCAAGGATCCAAACTTATAGACTATGTAAGTCCGATTTCTCAATTGTATTTGAGAATTTTTCTATAAAATTTTAAAGATAAAATTGTGTAAATTTTGTTCAGCTCTACGTGAATTTGGCTATTTGTGGGCACATTTATGTTTGTCACTCATTTGGACCAATAAGAAATTAAAGCCAAGGATCCATACTTATAGACTATGTAAGTCCGATTTCTCAATTGTATTTGAGAATTTTTCTATAACATTTGTTTGTCACTCATTTGGACCAATGGGAAATTAAAGCCAAGGATTCATACTTAAAGACTATGTAAGTCCGATTTCTCAATTGTATTTGAGAATTTTTCTATAAAATTTTAAAGATAAAATTGTGTAAATTTTGTTCAGCTCTACGTGAATTTGGCTATTTGTGGGCACATTTATGTTTGTCACTCATTTGGACCAATAAGAAATTAAAGCCAAGGATCCATACTTATAGACTATGTAAGTCCAATTTTTCAATTGTATTTGAGAATTTTTCTATAACACTTGTTTGTCACTCATTTGGACCAATGGGAAATTAAGGCCAAGGATCCATACTTATAGACTATGTAAGTCCAATTTTTCAATTGTATTTGAGAATTTTTCTATAACACTTGTTTGTCACTCATTTGGACCAATGGGAAATTAAAGCCAAGGATCCATACTTATAGACTATGTAAGTCCGATTTCTCAATTGTATTTGAGAATTTTTCTATAACACTTGTTTGTCACTCATTTGGACCAATGGGAAATTAAAGCCAAGGATCCAAACTTATAGACTATGTAAGTCCGATTTCTCAATTGTATTTGAGAATTTTTCTATAAAATTTTAAAGATAAAATTGTGTAAATTTTGTTCAGCTCTACGTGAATTTGGCTATTTGTGGGCACATTTATGTTTGTCACTCATTTGGACCAATAAGAAATTAAAGCCAAGGATCCATACTTATAGACTATGTAAGTCCGATTTCTCAATTGTATTTGAGAATTTTTCTATAACATTTGTTTGTCACTCATTTGGACTAATGGGAAATTAAAGCCAAGGATCCAAACTTATAGACTATGTAAGTCCGATTTCTCAATTGTATTTGAGAATTTTTTTATAAAATTTTAAAGATAAAATTGTGTAAATTTTGTTCAGCTCTACGTGAATTTGGCTATTTGTGGGCACATTTATGTTTGTCACTCATTTGGACCAATAAGAAATTAAAGCCAAGGATCCATACTTATAGACTATGTAAGTCCGATTTCTCAATTGTATTTGAGAATTTTTCTATAACATTTGTTTGTCACTCATTTGGACCAATGGGAAATTAAAGCCAAGGATCCATACTTATAGACTATGTAAGTCCAATTTCTCAATTGTATTTGAGAATTTTTCTATAACATTTGTTTGTCACTCATTTGGACCAATGGGAAATTAAAGCCAAGGATCCAAACTTATAGACTATGTAAGTCCGATTTCTCAATTGTATTTGAGAATTTTTCTATAAAATTTTAAAGATAAAATTGTGTAAATTTTGTTCAGCTCTACGTGAATTTGGCTATTTGTGGGCACATTTATGTTTGTCACTCATTTGGACCAATAAGAAATTAAAGCCAAGGATCCATACTTATAGACTATGTAAGTCCAATTTTTCAATTGTATTTGAGAATTTTTCTATAACACTTGTTTGTCACTCATTTGGACCAATGGGAAATTAAGGCCAAGGATCCATACTTATAGACTATGTAAGTCCAATTTTTCAATTGTATTTGAGAATTTTTCTATAACACTTGTTTGTCACTCATTTGGACCAATGGGAAATTAAAGCCAAGGATCCATACTTATAGACTATGTAAGTCCGATTTCTCAATTGTATTTGAGAATTTTTCTATAACATTTGTTTGTCACTCATTTGGACCAATGGGAAATTAAAGCCAAGGATCCATACTTATAGACTATGTAAGTCCAATTTCTCAATTGTATTTGAGAATTTTTCTATAACATTTGTTTGTCACTCATTTGGACCAATGGGAAATTAAAGCCAAGGATCCATACTTATAGACTATGTAAGTCCGATTTCTTAATTGTATTTGAGAATTTTTCTATAAAATTTTAAAGATAAAATTGTGTAAATTTTGTTCAGCTCTACGTGAATTTGGCTATTTGTGGGCACATTTATGTTTGTCACTCATTTGGACCAATAAGAAATTAAAGCCAAGGATCCATACTTATAGACTATGTAAGACCAATTTTTCAATTGTATTTGAGAATTTTTCTATAACACTTGTTTGTCACTCATTTGGATCAATGGGAAATTAAAGCCAAGGATCCATACTTATAGACTATGTACGTCCAATTTCTCAATTGTATTTGAGAATTTTTCTATAAAATTTTAAAGATAAAATTGTGTAAATTTTGTTCAGCTCTACGTGAATTTGGCTATTTGTGGGCACATTTATGTTTGTCACTCATTTGGACCAATAAGAAATTAAAGCCAAGGATCCATACTTATAGACTATGTAAGTCCGATTTCTCAATTGTATTTGAGAATTTTTCTATAACATTTGTTTGTCACTCATTTGGACCAATGGGAAATTAAAGCCAAGGATCCATACTTATAGACTATGTAAGTCCAATTTCTCAATTGTATTTGAGAATTTTTCTATAACACTTGTTTGTCACTCATTTGGACCAATGGGAAATTAAAGCCAAGGATCCATACTTATAGACTATGTAAGTCCGATTTCTCAATTGTATTTGAGAATTTTTCTATAAAATTTTAAAGATAAAATTGTGTAAATTTTGTTCAGCTCTACGTGAATTTGGCTATTTGTGGGCACATTTATGTTTGTCACTCATTTGGACCAATAAGAAATTAAAGCCAAGGATCCATACTTATAGACTATGTAATTCCGATTTTTCAATTGTATTTGAGAATTTTTCTATAACTCTTGTTTGTCACTCATTTGGACCAATGGGAAATTAAAGCCAATGATCCATACTTATAGACTATGTAAGTCCGATTTCTCAATTGTATTTGAGAATTTTTCTATATAATTTTAAAGATTAAAATTGTCTAAATTTTGTTCAGCTCTACGTGAATTTGGCTATTTGTGGGCACATTTATGTTTGTCACTCATTTGGACCAATAAGAAATTAAAGCCAAGGATCCATACTTATAGACTATGTAATTCCGATTTTTCAATTGTATTTGAGAATTTTTCTATAACTCTTGTTTGTCACTCATTTGGACCAATGGGAAATTAAAGCCAATGATCCATACTTATAGACTATGTAAGTCCGATTTCTCAATTGTATTTGAGAATTTTTCTATATAATTTTAAAGATTAAAATTGTCTAAATTTTGTTCAGCTCTACGTGAATTTGGCTATTTGTGGGCACATTTATGTTTGTCACTCATTTGGACCAATAAGAAATTAAAGCCAAGGATCCATACTTATAGACTATGTAAGTCCGATTTCTCAATTGTATTTGAGAATTTTTCTATAACATTTGTTTGTCACTCATTTGGACCAATGGGAAATTAAGGCCAAGGATCCATACTTATAGACTATGTAAGTCCAATTTTTCAATTGTATTTGAGAATTTTTCTATAACACTTGTTTGTCACTCATTTGGACCAATTGGAAATTAAGGCCAAGGATCCATACTTATAGACTATGTAAGTCCAATTTTTCAATTGTATTTGAGAATTTTTCTATAAAATTTTAAAGATAAAATTGTGTAAATTTTGTTCAGCTCTACGTGAATTTGGCTATTTGTGGGCACATATATGTTTGTCACTCATTTGGACCAATAAGAAATTAAAGCCGAGGATCCATACTTATAGACTATGTAAGTCCAATTTTTCAATTGTATTTGAGAATTTTTCTATAAAATTTTAAAGATAAAATTGTGTAAATTTTGTTCAGCTCTACGTGAATTTGGCTATTTGTGGGCACATTTATGTTTGTCACTCATTTGGACCAATAAGAAATTAAAGCCAAGGATCCATACTTATAGACTATGTAAGTCCGATTTCTCAATTGTATTTGAGAATTTTTCTATAACATTTGTTTGTCACTCATTTGGACCAATGGGAAATTAAGGCCAAGGATCCATACTTATAGACTATGTAAGTCCGATTTCTCAATTGTATTTGAGAATTTTTCTATAACATTTGTTTGTCACTCATTTGGACCAATGGGAAATTAAGGCCAAGGATCCATACTTATAGACTATGTAAGTCCGATTTCTCAATTGTATTTGAGAATTTTTCTATAACATTTGTTTGTCACTCATTTGGACCAATGGGAAATTAAGGCCAAGGATCCATACTTATAGACTATGTAAGTCCAATTTTTCAATTGTATTTGAGAATTTTTCTATAAAATTTTAAAGATAAAATTGTGTAAATTTTGTTCAGCTCTACGTGAATTTGGCCATTTGTGGGCACATTTATGTTTGTCACTCATTTGGACCAATAAGAAATTAAAGCCAAGGATCCATACTTATAGACTATGTAAGTCCGATTTCTCAATTGTATTTGAGAATTTTTCTATAACATTTGTTTGTCACTCATTTGGACCAATGGGAAATTAAAGCCAAGGATCCATACTTATAGACTATGTAAGTCCGATTTCTCAATTGTATTTGAGAATTTTTCTATAACATTTGTTTGTCACTCATTTGGACCAATGGGAAATTAAAGCCAAGGATCCATACTTATAGACTATGTAAGTCCGATTTCTCAATTGTATTTGAGAATTTTTCTATAACATTTGTTTGTCACTCATTTGGACCAATGGGAAATTAAAGCCAAGGATCCATACTTATAGACTATGTAAGTCCGATTTCTCAATTGTATTTGAGAATTTTTCTATAAAATTTTAAAGATAAAATTGTGTAAATTTTGTTCAGCTCTACGTGAGTTTGGCTATTTGTGGGCACATTTATGTTTGTCACTCATTTGGACCAATAAGAAATTAAAGCCAAGGATCCATACTTATAGACTATGTAAGTCCGATTTCTCAATTGTATTTGAGAATTTTTCTATAACATTTGTTTGTCACTCATTTGGACCAATGGGAAATTAAAGCCAAGGATCCATACTTATAGACTATGTACGTCCAATTTCTCAATTGTATTTGAGAATTTTTCTATAAAATTTTAAAGATAAAATTGTGTAAATTTTGTTCAGCTCTACGTGAATTTGGCTATTTGTGGGCACATTTATGTTTGTCACTCATTTGGACCAATAAGAAATTAAAGCCAAGGATCCATACTTATAGACTATGTAAGTCCGATTTCTCAATTGTATTTGAGAATTTTTCTATAACATTTGTTTGTCACTCATTTGGACCAATGGGAAATTAAAGCCAAGGATCCATACTTATAGACTATGTAAGTCCAATTTCTCAATTGTATTTGAGAATTTTTCTATAACACTTGTTTGTCACTCATTTGGACCAATGGGAAATTAAAGCCAAGGATCCATACTTATAGACTATGTAAGTCCGATTTCTCAATTGTATTTGAGAATTTTTCTATAAAATTTTAAAGATAAAATTGTGTAAATTTTGTTCAGCTCTACGTGAATTTGGCTATTTGTGGGCACATTTATGTTTGTCACTCATTTGGACCAATAAGAAATTAAAGCCAAGGATCCATACTTATAGACTATGTAAGTCCGATTTCTCAATTGTATTTGAGAATTTTTCTATAACATTTGTTTGTCACTCATTTGGACCAATGGGAAATTAAAGCCAAGGATCCATACTTATAGACTATGTAAGTCCAATTTCTCAATTGTTTTTGAGAATTTTTCTATAACAGTTGTTTGTCACTCATTTGGACCAATAAGAAATTAAAGCCAATGATCCATACTTATAGACTATGTAAGTCCGATTTCTCAATTGTATTTGAGAATTTTTCTATATAATTTTAAAGATTAAAATTGTCTAAATTTTGTTCAGCTCTACGTGAATTTGGCTATTTGTGGGCACATTTATGTTTGTCACTCATTTGGACCAATGGGAAATTAAAACCAAGGATCCATACTTATAGACTATGTAAGTCCGATTTCTCAATTGTATTTGAGAATTTTTCTATATAATTTTAAAGATTAAAATTGTCTAAATTTTGTTCAGCTCTACGTGAATTTGGCTATTTGTGGGCACATTTATGTTTGTCACTCATTTGGACCAATGGGAAATTAAAACCAAGGATCCATACTTATAGACTATGTAAGTCCGATTTCTCAATTGTATTTGAGAATTTTTCTATAACACTTGTTTGTCACTCATTTGGACCAATGGGAAATTAAAGCCAAGGATCCATACTTATAGACTATGTAAGTCCGATTTCTCAATTGTATTTGAGAATTTTTCTATAACACTTGTTTGTCACTCATTTGGACCAATGGGAAATTAAAGCCAAGGATCCATATTTATAGACTATGTAAGTCCGATTTCTCAATTGTATTTGAGAATTTTTCTATAACACTTGTTTGTCACTCATTTGGACCAATGGGAAATTAAAGCCAAGGATCCATACTTATAGACTATGTAAGTCCGATTTCTCAATTGTATTTGAGAATTTTTCTATAAAATTTTAAAGATAATATTGTGTAAATTTTGTTCAGCTCTACGTGAATTTGGCTATTTGTGGGCACATTTATGTTTGTCACTCATTTGGACCAATAAGAAATTAAAGCCAAGGATCCATACTTATAGACTATGTAAGTCCGATTTCTCAATTGTATTTGAGAATTTTTCTATATAATTTTAAAGATTAAAATTGTCTAAATTTTGTTCAGCTCTACGTGAATTTGGCTATTTGTGGGCACATTTATGTTTGTCACTCATTTGGACCAATGGGAAATTAAAACCAAGGATCCATACTTATAGACTATGTAAGTCCGATTTCTCAATTGTATTTGAGAATTTTTCTATAACACTTGTTTGTCACTCATTTGGACCAATGGGAAATTAAAGCCAAGGATCCATACTTATAGACTATGTAAGTCCGATTTCTCAATTGTATTTGAGAATTTTTCTATAACACTTGTTTGTCACTCATTTGGACCAATGGGAAATTAAAGCCAAGGATCCATACTTATAGACTATGTAAGTCCGATTTCTCAATTGTATTTGAGAATTTTTCTATAACACTTGTTTGTCACTCATTTGGACCAATGGGAAATTAAAGCCAAGGATCCATATTTATAGACTATGTAAGTCCGATTTCTCAATTGTATTTGAGAATTTTTCTATAACACTTGTTTGTCACTCATTTGGACCAATGGGAAATTAAAGCCAAGGATCCATACTTATAGACTATGTAAGTCCGATTTCTCAATTGTATTTGAGAATTTTTCTATAAAATTTTAAAGATAATATTGTGTAAATTTTGTTCAGCTCTACGTGAATTTGGCTATTTGTGGGCACATTTATGTTTGTCACTCATTTGGACCAATGGGAAATTAAAGCCAAGGATCCATACTTATAGACTATGTAGTATGTCCGATTTCTCAATTGTATTTGAGAATTTTTCTATAACATTTGTTTGTCACTCATTTGGACCAATGGGAAATTAAAGCCAAGGATCCATACTTATAGACTATGTAAGTCCGATTTCCCAATTGTATTTGAGAATTTTTCTATAACATTTGTTTGTCACTCATTTGGACCAATGGGAAATTAAAGCCAAGTCTCCATACTTATAGACTATGTAAGTCCGATTTCTCAATTGTATTTGAGAATTTTTCTATAACATTTGTTTGTCACTCATTTGGACCAATGAGAAATTAAAGCCAAGGATCCATACTAATAGACTATGTAAGTCCGATTTCTCAATTGTATTTGAGAATTTTTCTATAAAATTTGTTTGTCACTCATTTGGACCAATGGGAAATTAAAGCCAATGATCCATACTTATAGACTATGTAAGTCCGATTTCTCAATTGTATTTGACAATTTTTCTATAACACTTGTTTGTCACTCATTTGGACCAATGGGAAATTAAAGCCAAGGATCCATACTTATAGACTATGTAAGTCCGATTTCTCAATTGTATTTGAGAATTTTTCTATAAAATTTTAAAGATAATATTGTGTAAATTTTGTTCAGCTCTACGTGAATTTGGCTATTTGTGGGCACATTTATGTTTGTCACTCATTTGGACCAATAAGAAATTAAAGCCAAGGATCCATACTTATAGACTATGTAAGTCCGATTTCTCAATTGTATTTGAGAATTTTTCTATAACACTTGTTTGTCACTCATTTGGACCAATGGGAAATTAAAGCCAAGGATCCATACTTATAGACTATGTAAGTCCGATTTCTCAATTGTATTTGAGAATTTTTCTATAAAATTTTAAAGATAATATTGTGTAAATTTTGTTCAGCTCTACGTGAATTTGGCTATTTGTGGGCACATTTATGTTTGTCACTCATTTGGACCAATGGGAAATTAAAGCCAAGGATCCATATTTATAGACTATGTAAGTCCGATTTCTCAATTGTATTTGAGAATTTTTCTATAACACTTGTTTGTCACTCATTTGGACCAATGGGAAATTAAAACCAAGGATCCATACTTATAGACAATGTAAGTCCGATTTCTGAATTGTATTTGAGAATTTTTCTATAACATTTGCTTGTCACTCATTTGGACCAATGGGAAATTAAGGCCAAGGATCCATACTTATAGACTATGTAAGTCCAATTTCTCAATTGTATTTTAGAATTTTTCTATAACATTTGTTTGTCACTCATTTGGACCAATGGGAAATTAAAGCCAAGGATCCAAACTTATAGACTATGTAAGTCCGATTTCTCAATTGTATTTGAGAATTTTTCTATAACATTTGTTTGTCACTCATTTGGACCAATGGGAAATTAAGGCCAAGGATCCATACTAATAGACTATGTAAGTCCAATTTTTCAATTGTATTTGAGAATTTTTCTATAACACTTGTTTGTCACTCATTTGGACCAATTGGAAATTAAGGCCAAGGATCCATACTTATAGACTATGTAAGTCCAATTTCTCAATTGTATTTGAGAATTTTTCTATAACATTTGTTTGTCACTCATTTGGACCAATGGGAAATTAAAGCCAAGGATCCAAACTTATAGACTATGTAAGTCCGATTTCTCAATTGTATTTGAGAATTTTTCTATAAAATTTTAAAGATAAAATTGTGTAAATTTTGTTCAGCTCTACGTGAATTTGGCTATTTGTGGGCACATTTATGTTTGTCACCCATTTGGACCAATAAGAAATTAAAGCCAAGGATCCATACTTATAGACTATGTAAGTCCAATTTTTCAATTGTATTTGAGAATTTTTCTATAACACTTGTTTGTCACTCATTTGGACCAATGGGAAATTAAGGCCAACGATCCATACTTATAGACTATGTAAGTCCGATTTCTCAATTGTATTTGAGAATTTTTCTATAACATTTGTTTGTCACTCATTTGGACCAATGGGAAATTAAGGCCAAGGATCCATACTTATAGACTATGTAAGTCCAATTTTTCAATTGTATTTGAGAATTTTTCTATAAAATTTTAAAGATAAAATTGTGTAAATTTTGTTCAGCTCTACGTGAATTTGGCTATTTGTGGGCACATTTATGTTTGTCACTCATTTGGACCAATAAGAAATAAAAGCCAAGGATCCATACTTATAGACTATGTAAGTCCGATTTCTCAATTGTATTTGAGAATTTTTCTATAACATTTGTTTGTCACTCATTTGGACCAATGGGAAATTAAAGCCAAGGATCCATACTTATAGACTATGTAAGTCCAATTTTTCAATTGTATATGAGAATTTTTCTATAACACTTGTTTGTCACTCATTTGGACCAATGGGAAATTAAGGCCAAGGATCCATACTTATAGACTATGTAAGTCCAATTTTTCAATTGTATTTGAAAATTTTTCTATAACACTTGTTTGTCACTCATTTGGACCAATGGGAAATTAAAGCCAAGGATCCAAACTTATAGACTATGTAAGTCCGATTTCTCAATTGTATTTGAGAATTTTTCTATAAAATTTTAAAGATAAAATTGTGTAAATTTTGTTCAGCTCTACGTGAATTTGGCTATTTGTGGGCACATTTATGTTTGTCACTCATTTGGACCAATAAGAAATTAAAGCCAAGGATCCATACTTATAGACTATGTAAGTCCAATTTTTAATTGTATTTGAGAATTTTTCTATAACATTTGTTTGTCACTCATTTGGACCAATGGGAAATTAAAGCCAAGGATCCAAACTTATAGACTATGTAAGTCCGATTTCTCAATTGTATTTGAGAATTTTTCTATAAAATTTTAAAGATAAAATTGTGTAAATTTTGTTCAGCTCTACGTGAATTTGGCTATTTGTGGGCACATTTATGTTTGTCACTCATTTGGACCAATAAGAAATTAAAGCCAAGGATCCATACTTATAGACTATGTAAGTCCGATTTCTCAATTGTATTTGAGAATTTTTCTATAACATTTGTTTGTCACTCATTTGGACCAATGGGAAATTAAAGCCAAGGATCCATACTTATAGACTATGTAAGTCCAATTTCTCAATTGTATTTGAGAATTTTTCTATAACATTTGTTTGTCACTCATTTGGACCAATGGGAAATTAAAGCCAAGGATCCAAACTTATAGACTATGTAAGTCCGATTTCTCAATTGTATTTGAGAATTTTTCTATAACATTTGTTTTTCACTCATTTGGACCAATGGGAAATTAAAGCCAAGGATCCATACTTATAGACTATGTAAGTCCGATTTCTCAATTGTATTTGAGAATTTTTCTATAACATTTGTTTGTCACTCATTTGGACCAATGGGAAATTAAAGCCAAGGATCCAAACTTATAGACTATGTAAGTCCGATTTCTCAATTGTATTTGAGAATTTTTCTATAAAATTTTAAAGATAAAATTCTGTAAATTTTGTTCAGCTCTACGTGAATTTGGCTATTTGTGGGCACATTTATGTTTGTCACTCATTTGGACCAATAAGAAATTAAAGCCAAGGATCCATACTTATAGACTATGTAAGTCCAATTTTTCAATTGTATTTGAGAATTTTTCTATAACACTTGTTTGTCACTCATTTGGACCAATGGGAAATTAAAGCCAAGGATCCATACTTATAGACTATGTAAGTCCGATTTCTCAATTGTATTTGAGAATTTTTCTATAACACTTGTTTGTCACTCATTTGGACCAATGGGAAATTAAAGCCAAGGATCCAAACTTATATACTATGTAAGTCCGATTTCTCAATTGTATTTGAGAATTTTTCTATAAAATTTTAAAGATAAAATTGTGTAAATTTTGTTCAGCTCTACGTGAATTTGGCTATTTGTGGGCACATTTATGTTTGTCACTCATTTGGACCAATAAGAAATTAAAGCCAAGGATCCATACTTATAGACTATGTAAGTCCGATTTCTCAATTGTATTTGAGAATTTTTCTATAACACTTGTTTGTCACTCATTTGGACCAATGGGAAATTAAAGCCAAGGATCCAAACTTATAGACTATGTAAGTCCGATTTCTCAATTGTATTTGAGAATTTTTCTATAACACTTGTTTGTCACTCATTTGGACCAATGGGAAATTAAAGCCAAGGATCCATACTTATAGACTATGTAAGTCCGATTTCTCAATTGTATTTGAGAATTTTTCTATAAAATTTTAAAGATAAAATTGTGTAAATTTTGTTCAGCTCTACGTGAATTTGGCTATTTGTGGGCACATTTATGTTTGTCACTCATTTGGACCAATAAGAAATTAAAGCCAAGGATCCATACTTATAGACTATGTAAGTCCGATTTCTCAATTGTATTTGAGAATTTTTCTATAACACTTGTTTGTCACTCATTTGGACCAATGGGAAATTAAAGCCAAGGATCCAAACTTATAGACTATGTAAGTCCGATTTCTCAATTGTATTTGAGAATTTTTCTATAACACTTGTTTGTCACTCATTTGGACCAATGGGAAATTAAAGCCAAGGATCCATACTTATAGACTATGTAAGTCCGATTTCTCAATTGTATTTGAGAATTTTTCTATAAAATTTTAAAGATAAAATTGTGTAAATTTTGTTCAGCTCTACGTGAATTTGGCTATTTGTGGGCACATTTATGTTTGTCACTCATTTGGACCAATAAGAAATTAAAGCCAAGGATCCATACTTATAGACTATGTAAGTCCGATTTCTCAATTGTATTTGAGAATTTTTCTATAACACTTGTTTGTCACTCATTTGGACCAATGGGAAATTAAAGCCAAGGATCCAAACTTATAGACTATGTAAGTCCGATTTCTCAATTGTATTTGAGAATTTTTCTATAACACTTGTTTGTCACTCATTTGGACCAATGGGAAATTAAAGCCAAGGATCCATACTTATAGACTATGTAAGTCCGATTTCTCAATTGTATTTGAGAATTTTTCTATAAAATTTTAAAGATAAAATTGTGTAAATTTTGTTCAGCTCTACGTGAATTTGGCTATTTGTGGGCACATTTATGTTTGTCACTCATTTGGACCAATAAGAAATTAAAGCCAAGGATCCATACTTATAGACTATGTAAGTCCGATTTCTCAATTGTATTTGAGAATTTTTCTATAACATTTGTTTGTCACTCATTTGGACCAATGGGAAATTAAAGCCAAGGATCCATACTTATAGACTATGTAAGTCCAATTTCTCAATTGTATTTGAGAATTTTTCTATAACATTTGTTTGTCACTCATTTGGACCAATGGGAAATTAAAGCCAAGGATCCAAACTTATAGACTATGTAAGTCCGATTTCTCAATTGTATTTGAGAATTTTTCTATAACATTTGTTTGTCACTCATTTGGACCAATGGGAAATTAAAGCCAAGGATCCATACTTATAGACTATGTAAGTCCGATTTCTCAATTGTATTTGAGAATTTTTCTATAAAATTTTAAAGATAAAATTCTGTAAATTTTGTTCAGCTCTACGTGAATTTGGCTATTTGTGGGCACATTTATTTTTGTCACTCATTTGGACCAATAAGAAATTAAAGCCAAGGATCCATACTTATAGACTATGTAAGTCCAATTTTTCAATTGTATTTGAGAATTTTTCTATAACACTTGTTTGTCACTCATTTGGACCAATGGGAAATTAAAGCCAAGGATCCATACTCATAGACTATGTAAGTCCGATTTCTCAATTGTATTTGAGAATTTTTCTATAACACTTGTTTGTCACTCATTTGGACCAATGGGAAATTAAAGCCAAGGATCCAAACTTATATACTATGTAAGTCCGATTTCTCAATTGTATTTGAGAATTTTTCTATAAAATTTTAAAGATAAAATTGTGTAAATTTTGTTCAGCTCTACGTGAATTTGGCTATTTGTGGGCACATTTATGTTTGTCACTCATTTGGACCAATAAGAAATTAAAGCCAAGGATCCATACTTATAGACTATGTAAGTCCGATTTCTCAATTGTATTTGAGAATTTTTCTATAACATTTGTTTGTCACTCATTTGGACCAATGGGAAATTAAAGTCAAGGATCCATACTTATAGACTATGTTAGTCCGATTTCTCAATTGTATTTGAGAATTTTTCTATAACATTTGTTTGTCACTCATTTGGACCAATGGGAAATTAAAGTCAAGGATCCATACTTATAGACTATGTAAGTCCAATTTCTCAATTGTATTTGAGAATTTTTCTATAACATTTGTTTGTCACTCATTTGGACCAATGGGAAATTAAAGCCAAGGATCCAAACTTATAGACTATGTAAGTCCGATTTCTCAATTGTATTTGAGAATTTTTCTATAAAATTTTAAAGATAAAATTGTGTAAATTTTGTTCAGCTCTACGTGAATTTGGCAATTTGTGGGCACATTTATGTTTGTCACTCATTTGGACCAATAAGAAATTAAAGCCAAGGATCCATACTTATAGACTATGTAAGTCCAATTTTTCAATTGTATTTGAGAATTTTTCTATAACACTTGTTTGTCACTCATTTGGACCAATGGGAAATTAAGGCCAAGGATCCATACTTATAGACTATGTAAGTCCAATTTTTCAATTGTATTTGAGAATTTTTCTATAAAACTTGTTTGTCACTCATTTGGACCAATGGGAAATTAAAGCCAAGGATCCATACTTATAGACTATGTAAGTCCGATTTCTCAATTGTATTTGAGAATTTTTCTATAACATTTGTTTGTCACTCATTTGGACCAATGGGAAATTAAAGCCAAGGATCCATACTTATAGACTATGTAAGTCCAATTTCTCAATTGTATTTGAGAATTTTTCTATAACATTTGTTTGTCACTCATTTGGACCAATGGGAAATTAAAGCCAAGGATCCATACTTATAGACTATGTAAGTCCGATTTCTTAATTGTATTTGAGAATTTTTCTATAAAATTTTAAAGATAAAATTGTGTAAATTTTGTTCAGCTCTACGTGAATTTGGCTATTTGTGGGCACATTTATGTTTGTCACTCATTTGGACCAATAAGAAATTAAAGCCAAGGATCCATACTTATAGACTATGTAAGTCCGATTTCTCAATTGTATTTGAGAATTTTTCTATAACATTTGTTTGTCACTCATTTGGACCAATGGGAAATTAAAGCCAAGGATCCAAACTTATAGACTATGTAAGTCCGATTTCTCAATTGTATTTGAGAATTTTTCTATAAAATTTTAAAGATAAAATTGTGTAAATTTTGTTCAGCTCTACGTGAATTTGGCTATTTGTGGGCACATTTATGTTTGTCACTCATTTGGACCAATAAGAAATTAAAGCCAAGGATCCATACTTATAGACTATGTAAGTCCGATTTCTCAATTGTATTTGAGAATTTTTCTATAACACTTGTTTGTCACTCATTTGGATCAATGGGAAATTAAAGCCAAGGATCCATACTTATAGACTATGTAAGTCCGATTTCTCAATTGTATTTGAGAATTTTTCTATAAAATTTTAAAGATAAAATTGTGTAAATTTTGTTCAGCTCTACGTGAATTTGGCTATTTGTGGGCACATTTATGTTTGTCACTCATTTGGACCAATAAGAAATTAAAGCCAAGGATCCATACTTATAGACTATGTAAGTCCGATTTCTCAATTGTATTTGAGAATTTTTCTATAACACTTGTTTGTCACTCATTTGGACCAATGGGAAATTAAAGCCAAGGATCCATACTTATAGACTATGTAAGTCCGATTTCTCAATTGTATTTGAGAATTTTTCTATAAAATTTTAAAGATAAAATTGTGTAAATTTTGTTCAGCTCTACGTGAATTTGGCTATTTGTGGGCACATTTATGTTTGTCACTCATTTGGACCAATAAGAAATTAAAGCCAAGGATCCATACTTATAGACTATGTAAGTCCGATTTCTCAATTGTATTTGAGAATTTTTCTATAACATTTGTTTGTCACTCATTTGGACCAATGGGAAATTAAAGCCAAGGATCCATACTTATAGACTATGTAAGTCCAATTTCTCAATTGTTTTTGAGAATTTTTCTATAACAGTTGTTTGTCACTCATTTGGACCAATGGGAAATTAAAGCCAAGGATCCATACTTATAGACTATGTAAGTCCGATTTTTCAATTGTATTTGAGAATTTTTCTATAACACTTGTTTGTCACTCATTTGGACCAATGGGAAATTAAAGCCAAGGATCCATACTAATAGACTATGTAAGTCCGATTTCTCAATTGTATTTGAGAATTTTTCTATAAAATTTTAAAGATTAAAATTGTGTAAATTTTGTTCAGCTCTACGTGAATTTGGCTATTTGTGGGCACATTTATGTTTGTCACTCATTTGGACCAATGGGAAATTAAAGCCAAGGATCCATACTTATAGACTATGTAAGTCCGATTTCTCAATTGTATTTGAGAATTTTTCTATAACATTTGTTTGTCACTCATTTGGACCAATGGGAAATTAAAGCCAAGGATCCATACTTATAGACTATGTAAGTCCGATTTTTCAATTGTATTTGAGAATTTTTCTATAACACTTGTTTGTCACTCATTTGGACCAATGGGAAATTAAAGCCAAGGATCCATACTAATAGACTATGTAAGTCCGATTTCTCAATTGTATTTGAGAATTTTTCTAGAAAATTTTAAAGATTAAAATTGTGTAAATTTTGTTCAGCTCTACGTGAATTTGGCTATTTGTGGGCACATTTATGTTTGTCACTAATTTGGACCAATGGGAAATTAAAGCCAAGGATCCATACTTATAGACTATGTAAGTCCGATTTCTCAATTGTATTTGAGAATTTTTCTATATAATTTTAAAGATTAAAATTGTCTAAATTTTGTTCAGCTCTACGTGAATTTGGCTATTTGTGGGCACATTTATGTTTGTCACTCATTTGGACCAATGGGAAATTAAAACCAAGGATCCATACTTATAGACTATGTAAGTCCGATTTCTCAATTGTATTTGAGAATTTTTCTATATAATTTTAAAGATTAAAATTGTCTAAATTTTGTTCAGCTCTACGTGAATTTGGCTATTTGTGGGCACATTTATGTTTGTCACTCATTTGGACCAATGGGAAATTAAAGCCAAGGATCCATACTTATAGACTACGTAAGTCCGATTTCTCAATTGCATTTGAGAATTTTTCTATAAAATTTTAAAGATTAAAATTGTGTAAATTTTGTTCAGCTCTACGTGAATTTGGCTATTTGTGGGCACATTTATGTTTGTCACTCATTTTGACCAATGGGAAATTAGAACCAAGGATCCATACTTATAGACTATGTAAGTCCGATTTCAAAATTGTATTTGAGAATTTTTCTATATAATTTTAAAGATTAAAATTGTCTAAATTTTGTTCAGCTCTACGTGAATTTGGCTATTTGTGGGCACATTTATGTTTGTCACTCATTTGGACCAATGGGAAATTAAAACCAAGGATCCATACTTATAGACTATGTTAGTCCGATTTCTCAATTGTATTTGAGAATTTTTCTATAAAATTTTAAAGATTAAAATTGTGTAAATTTTGTTCAGCTCTACGTGAATTTGGCTATTTGTGGGCACATTTATGTTTGTCACTCATTTGGACCAATGGGAAATTAAAACCAAGGATCCATACTTATAGACTATGTAAGTCCGATTTCTCAATTGTATTTGAGAATTTTTCTATAACATTTGTTTGTCACTCATTTGGACCAATGGGAAATTAAAGCCAAGGATCCATACTTATAGACTATGTAAGTCCGATTTCTCAATTGTATTTGAGAATTTTTCTATAACATTTGTTTTTCACTCATTTGGACCAATGGGAAATTAAAGCCAAGGATCCATACTTATAGACTATGTAAGTCCGATTTCTCAATTGTATTTGAGAATTTTTCTATAAAATTTTAAAGATTAAAATTGTGTAAATTTTGTTCAGCTCTACGTGAATTTGGCTATTTGTGGGCACATTTATGTTTGTCACTCATTTGGACCAATGGGAAATTAAAACCAAGGATCCATACTTATAGACTATGTAAGTCCGATTTCTCAATTGTATTTGAGAATTTTTCTATAACATTTGTTTGTCACTCATTTGGACCAATGGGAAATTAAAGCCAAGGATCCATACTTACAGACTATGTAAGTCCGATTTCTCAATTGCATTTGAGAATTTTTCTATAAACTTTTAAAGATTAAAATTGTGTAAATTTTGTTCAGCTCTACGTGAATTTGGCTATTTGTGGGCACATTTATGTTTGTCACTCATTTGGACCAATGGGAAATTAAAACCAAGGATCCATACTTATAGACTATGTAAGTCCGATTTCTCAATTGTATTTGAGAATTTTTCTATAAAATTTTAAAGATTAAAATTGTGTAAATTTTGTTCAGCTCTACGTGAATTTGGCTATTTGTGGGCACATTTATGTTTGTCACTCATTTGGACCAATGGGAAATTAAAACCAAGGATCCATACTTATAGACTATGTAAGTCCGATTTCTCAATTGTATTTGAGAATTTTTCTATAAAATTTTAAAGATTAAAATTGTGTAAATTTTGTTCAGCTCTACGTGAATTTGGCTATTTGTGGGCACATTTATGTTTGTCACTATTTTGACCAATGGGAAATTAGAACCAAGGATCCATACTTATAGACTATGTAAGTCCGATTTCAAAATTGTATTTGAGAATTTTTCTATATAATTTTAAAGATTAAAATTGTCTAAATTTTGTTCAGCTCTACGTGAATTTGCCTATTTGTGGGCACATTTATGTTTGTCACTCATTTGGACCAATGGGAAATTAAAACCAAGGATCCATACTTATAGACTATGTAAGTCCGATTTCTCAATTGTATTTGAGAATTTTTCTATAAAATTTTAAAGATTAAAATTGTGTAAATTTTGTTCAGCTCTACGTGAATTTGGCTATTTGTGGGCACATTTATGTTTGTCACTCATTTTGACCAATGGGAAATTAGAACCAAGGATCCATACTTATAGACTATGTAAGTCCGATTTCAAAATTGTATTTGAGAATTTTTCTATATAATTTTAAAGATTAAAATTGTCTAAATTTTGTTCAGCTCTACGTGAATTTGGCTATTTGTGGGCACATTTATGTTTGTCACTCATTTGGACCAATGGGAAATTAAAACCAAGGATCCATACTTATAGACTATGTAAGTCCGATTTCTCAATTGTATTTGAGAATTTTTCTATAACATTTGTTTGTCACTCATTTGGACCAATGGGAAATTAAAACCAAGGATCCATACTTATAGACTATGTAAGTCCGATTTCTCAATTGTATTTGAGAATTTTTCTATAAAATTTTAAAGATTAAAATTGTGTAAATTTTGTTCAGCTCTACGTGAATTTGGCTATTTGTGGGCACATTTATGTTTGTCACTCATTTGGACCAATGGGAAATTAAAACCAAGGATCCATACTTATAGTCTATGTAAGTCCGATTTCTCAATTGTATTTGAGAATTTTTCTATAACATTTGTTTGTCACTCATTTGGACCAATGGGAAATTAAAGCCAAGGATCCATACTTATAGACTATGTAAGTCCGATTTCTCAATTGTATTTGAGAATTTTTCTATAACATTTGTTTGTCACTCATTTGGAACAATGGGAAATTAAAACCAAGGATCCATACTTATAGACTATGTAAGTCCGATTTCTCAATTGTATTTGAGAATTTTTCTATAACATTTGTTTGTCACTCATTTGGACCAATGGGAAATTAAAACCAAGGATCCATACTTATAGACTATGTAAGTCCGATTTCTCAATTGTATTTGAGAATTTTTCTATAAAATTTTAAAGATTAAAATTGTGTAAATTTTGTTCAGCTCTACGTGAATTTGGCTATTTGTGGGCACATTTATGTTTGTCACTCATTTGGACCAATGGGAAATTAAAACCAAGGATCCATACTTATAGTCTATGTAAGTCCGATTTCTCAATTGTATTTGAGAATTTTTCTATAACATTTGTTTGTCACTCATTTGGACCAATGGGAAATTAAAGCCAAGGATCCATACTTATAGACTATGTAAGTCCGATTTCTCAATTGTATTTGAGAATTTTTCTATAACATTTGTTTGTCACTCATTTGGACCAATGGGAAATTAAAACCAAGGATCCATACTTATAGACTATGTAAGTCCGATTTCTCAATTGTATTTGAGAATTTTTCTATAAAATTTTAAAGATTAAAATTGTGTAAATTTTGTTCAGCTCTACGTGAATTTGGCTATTTGTGGGCACATTTATGTTTGTCACTCATTTGGACCAATGGGAAATTAAAACCAAGGATCCATACTTATAGTCTATGTAAGTCCGATTTCTCAATTGTATTTGAGAATTTTTCTATAACATTTGTTTGTCACTCATTTGGACCAATGGGAAATTAAAGCCAAGGATCCATACTTATAGACTATGTAAGTCCGATTTCTCAATTGTATTTGAGAATTTTTCTATAACATTTGTTTGTCACTCATTTGGAACAATGGGAAATTAAAGCCAAGGATCCATACTTATAGACTATGTAAGTCCGATTTCTCAATTGTATTTGAGAATTTTTCTATAAAATTTTAAAGATTAAAATTGTGTAAATTTTGTTCAGCTCTACGTGAATTTGGCTATTTGTGGGCACATTTATGTTTGTCACTCATTTGGACCAATGGGAAATTAAAACCAAGGATCCATACTTATAGACTATGTAAGTCCGATTTCTCAATTGTATTTGAGAATTTTTCTATAACATTTGTTTGTCACTCATTTGGAACAATGGGAAATTAAAGCCAAGGATCCATACTTATAGACTATGTAAGTCCGATTTCTCAATTGTATTTGAGAATTTTTCTATAAAATTTTAAAGATTAAAATTGTGTAAATTTTGTTCAGCTCTACGTGAATTTGGCTATTTGTGGGCACATTTATGTTTGTCACTCATTTGGACCAATGGGAAATTAAAACCAAGGATCCATACTTATAGTCTATGTAAGTCCGATTTCTCAATTGTATTTGAGAATTTTTCTATAACATTTGTTTGTCACTCATTTGGACCAATGGGAAATTAAAGCCAAGGATCCATACTTATAGACTATGTAAGTCCGATTTCTCAATTGTATTTGAGAATTTTTCTATAACATTTGTTTGTCACTCATTTGGAACAATGGGAAATTAAAGCCAAGGATCCATACTTATAGACTATGTAAGTCCGATTTCTCAATTGTATTTGAGAATTTTTCTATAAAATTTTAAAGATTAAAATTGTGTAAATTTTGTTCAGCTCTACGTGAATTTGGCTATTTGTGGGCACATTTATGTTTGTCACTCATTTGGACCAATGGGAAATTAAAACCAAGGATCCATACTTATAGACTATGTAAGTCCGATTTCTCAATTGTATTTGAGAATTTTTCTATAACATTTGTTTGTCACTCATTTGGAACAATGGGAAATTAAAGCCAAGGATCCATACTTATAGACTATGTAAGTCCGATTTCTCAATTGTATTTGAGAATTTTTCTATAAAATTTTAAAGATTAAAATTGTGTAAATTTTGTTCAGCTCTACGTGAATTTGGCTATTTGTGGGCACATTTATGTTTGTCACTCATTTGGACTAATGGGAAATTAAAACCAAGGATCCATACTTATAGACTATGTAAGTCCGATTTCTCAATTGTATTTGAGAATTTTTCTATAACATTTGTTTGTCACTCATTTGGACCAATGGGAAATTAAAGCCAAGGATCCATACTTATAGACTATGTAAGTCCGATTTCTCAATTGTATTTGAGAATTTTTCTATAACATTTGTTTGTCACTCATTTGGAACAATGGGAAATTAAAGCCAAGGATCCATACTTATAGACTATGTAAGTCCGATTTCTCAATTGTATTTGAGAATTTTTCTATAACATTTTAAAGATTAAAATTGTGTAAATTTTGTTCAGCTCTACGTGAATTTGGCTATTTGTGGGCACATTTATGTTTGTCACTCATTTGGACCAATATGAAATTGAAGCCAAGGATCCATACTTATAGACTATGTAAGTCCGATTTCTCAATTGTATTTGAGAATTTTTCTATAACATTTTAAAGATTAAAATTGTGTAAATTTTGTTCAGCTCTACGTGAATTTGGCTATTTGTGGGCACATTTATGTTTGTCACTCATTTGGACCAATGGGAAATTAAAGCCAAGGATCCATACTTATAGACTATGTAAGTCCGATTTCTCAATTGTATTTGAGAATTTTTCTATAAAATTTGTTTGTCACTCATTTGGACCAATGGGAAATTAAAGCCAAGGATCCATACTTATAGGCTATGTAAGTCTGATTTCCCAATTGTATTTGAGAATTTTTCTATAACATTTGTTTGTCACTCATTTGGAACAATGGGAAATTAAAGCCAAGGATCCATACTTATAGACTATGTAAGTCCGATTTCTCAATTGTATTTGAGAATTTTTCTATAAAATTTTAAAGATTAAAATTGTGTAAATTTTGTTCAGCTCTAAGTGAATTTGGCTATTTGTGGGCACATTTATGTTTGTCACTCATTTGGACCAATGGGAAATTAAAGCCAAGGATCCATACTTATAGACTATGTAAGTCCGATTTCTCAATTGTATTTGAGAATTTTTCTATAAAATTTGTTTGTCACTCATTTGGACCAATGGGAAATTAAAGCCAAGGATCCATACTTATAGACTATGTAAGTCCGATTTCTCAATTGTATTTGAGAATTTTTCTATAAAATTTTAAAGATTAAAATTGTGTAAATTTTGTTCAGCTCTAAGTGAATTTGGCTATTTGTGGGCACATTTATGTTTGTCACTCATTTGGACCAATGGGAAATTAAAGCCAAGGATCCATACTTATAGACTATGTAAGTCCGATTTCTCAATTGTATATGAGAATTTTTCTATAAAATTTTAAAGATTAAAATTGTGTAAATTTTGTTCAGCTCTACGTGAATTTGGCTATTTGTGGGCACATTTATGTTTGTCACTCATTTGGACCAATGGGAAATTAAAACCAAGGATCCATACTTATAGACTATGTAAGTCCGATTTCTCAATTGTATTTGAGAATTTTTCTATAAAATTTTAAAGATTAAAATTGTGTAAATTTTGTTCAGCTCTACGTGAATTTGGCTATTTGTGGGCACATTTATGTTTGTCACTCATTTGGACTAATGGGAAATTAAAACCAAGGATCCATACTTATAGACTATGTAAGTCCGATTTCTCAATTGTATTTGAGAATTTTTCTATAACATTTGTTTGTCACTCATTTGGACCAATGGGAAATTAAAGCCAAGGATCCATACTTATAGACTATGTAAGTCCGATTTCTCAATTGTATTTGAGAATTTTTCTATAACATTTGTTTGTCACTCATTTGGACCAATGGGAAATTAAAGCCAAGGATCCATACTTATAGACTATGTAAGTCCGATTTCTCAATTGTATTTGAGAATTTTTCTATAACATTTGTTTGTCACTCATTTGGAACAATGGGAAATTAAAGCCAAGGATCCATACTTATAGACTATGTAAGTCCGATTTCTCAATTGTATTTGAGAATTTTTCTATAACATTTTAAAGATTAAAATTGTGTAAATTTTGTTCAGCTCTACGTGAATTTGGCTATTTGTGGGCACATTTATGTTTGTCACTCATTTGGACCAATAAGAAATTGAAGCCAAGGATCCATACTTATAGACTATGTAAGTCCGATTTCTCAATTGTATTTGAGAATTTTTCTATAACATTTTAAAGATTAAAATTGTGTAAATTTTGTTCAGCTCTACGTGAATTTGGCTATTTGTGGGCACATTTATGTTTGTCACTCATTTGGACCAATGGGAAATTAAAGCCAAGGATCCATACTTATAGACTATGTAAGTCCGATTTCTCAATTGTATTTGAGAATTTTTCTATAACATTTGTTTGTCACTCATTTGGACCAATGGGAAATTAAAACCAAGGATCCATACTTATAGACTATGTAAGTCCGATTTCTCAATTGTATTTGAGAATTTTTCTATAAAATTTTAAAGATTAAAATTGTGTAAATTTTGTTCAGCTCTACGTGAATTTGGCTATTTGTGGGCACATTTATGTTTGTCACTCATTTGGACCAATGGGAAATTAAAACCAAGGATCCCATACTTATAGACTATGTAAGTCCGATTTCTCAATTGTATTTGAGAATTTTTCTATAAAATTTTAAAGATTAAAATTGTGTAAATTTTGTTCAGCTCTACGTGAATTTGGCTATTTGTGGGCACATTTATGTTTGTCACTCATTTGGACCAATGGGAAATTAAAACCAAGGATCCATACTTATAGACTATGTAAGTCCGATTTCTCAATTGTATTTGAGAATTTTTCTATAACATTTGTTTGTCACTCATTTGGACCAATGGGAAATTAAAACCAAGGATCCATACTTATAGACTATGTAAGTCCGATTTCTCAATTGTATTTGAGAATTTTTTTACAACATTTGTTTGTCACTCATTTGGACCAATGGGAAATTAAAGCCAAGGATCCATACTTATAGACTATGTAAGTCCGATTTCTCAATTGTATTTGAGAATTTTTCTATAAAATTTTAAAGATTAAAATTGTGTAAATTTTGTTCAGCTCTACGTGAATTTGGCTATTTGTGGGCACATTTATGTTTGTCACTCATTTGGACCAATGGGAAATTAAAACCAAGGATCCATACTTATAGACTATGTAAGTCCGATTTCTCAATTGTATTTGAGAATTTTTTCTATAACATTTGTTTGTCACTCATTTGGACCAATGGGAAATTAAAGCCAAGGATCCATACTTATAGACTATGTAAGTCCGATTTCTCAATGTATTTGAGAATTTTTCTATAACATTTGTTTGTCACTCATTTGGAACAATGGGAAATTAAAGCCAAGGATCCATACTTATAGACTATGTAAGTCCGATTTCTCAATTGTATTTGAGAATTTTTCTATAAAATTTTAAAGATTAAAATTGTGTAAATTTTGTTCAGCTCTACGTGAATTTGGCTATTTGTGGGCACATTTATGTTTGTCACTCATTTGGACCAATGGGAAATTAAAACCAAGGATCCATACTTATAGACTATGTAAGTCCGATTTCTCAATTGTATTTGAGAATTTTTCTATAAAATTTTAAAGATTAAAATTGTGTAAATTTTGTTCAGCTCTACGTGAATTTGGCTATTTGTGGGCACATTTATGTTTGTCACTCATTTGGACTAATGGGAAATTAAAACCAAGGATCCATACTTATAGACTATGTAAGTCCGATTTCTCAATTGTATTTGAGAATTTTTCTATAACATTTGTTTGTCACTCATTTGGACCAATGGGAAATTAAAGCCAAGGATCCATACTTATAGACTATGTAAGTCCGATTTCTCAATTGTATTTGAGAATTTTTCTATAACATTTGTTTGTCACTCATTTGGAACAATGGGAAATTAAAGCCAAGGATCCATACTTATAGACTATGTAAGTCCGATTTCTCAATTGTATTTGAGAATTTTTCTATAACATTTTAAAGATTAAAATTGTGTAAATTTTGTTCAGCTCTACGTGAATTTGGCTATTTGTGGGCACATTTATGTTTGTCACTCATTTGGACCAATAAGAAATTGAAGCCAAGGATCCATACTTATAGACTATGTAAGTCCGATTTCTCAATTGTATTTGAGAATTTTTCTATAACATTTTAAAGATTAAAATTGTGTAAATTTTGTTCAGCTCTACGTGAATTTGGCTATTTGTGGGCACATTTATGTTTGTCACTCATTTGGACCAATGGGAAATTAAAGCCAAGGATCCATACTTATAGACTATGTAAGTCCGATTTCTCAATTGTATTTGAGAATTTTTCTATAACATTTGTTTGTCACTCATTTGGAACAATGGGAAATTAAAGCCAAGGATCCATACTAATAGACTATCTAAGTCCGATTTCTCAATTGTATATGAGAATTTTTCTATAACATTTGTTTGTCACTCATTTGGACCAATGGGAAATTAAAGCCAAGGATCCATACTTATAGACTATGTAAGTCCGATTTCTCAATTGTATTTGAGAATTTTTCTATAAAATTTGTTTGTCACTCATTTGGACCAATGGGAAATTAAAGCCAAGGATCCATACTTATAGACTATGTAAGTCCGATTTCTCAGTTGTATTTGAGAATTTTTCTATAAAATTTGTTTGTCACTCATTTGGACCAATGGGAAATTAAAGCCAAGGATCCATACTTATAGGCTATGTAAGTCTGATTTCCCAATTGTATTTGAGAATTTTTCTATAACATTTGTTTGTCACTCATTTGGAACAATGGGAAATTAAAGCCAAGGATCCATACTTATAGACTATGTAAGTCCGATTTCTCAATTGTATTTGAGAATTTTTCTATAAAATTTTAAAGATTAAAATTGTGTAAATTTTGTTCAGCTCTAAGTGAATTTGGCTATTTGTGGGCACATTTATGTTTGTCACTCATTTGGACCAATGGGAAATTAAAGCCAAGGATCCATACTTATAGACTATGTAAGTCCGATTTCTCAATTGTATTTGAGAATTTTTCTATAACATTTGTTTGTCACTCATTTGGAACAATGGGAAATTAAAGCCAAGGATCCATACTTATAGACTATGTAAGTCCGATTTCTCAATTGTATTTGAGAATTTTTCTATAAAATTTTAAAGATTAAAATTGTGTAAATTTTGTTCAGCTCTAAGTGAATTTGGCTATTTGTGGGCACATTTATGTTTGTCACTCATTTGGACCAATGGGAAATTAAAGCCAAGGATCCATACTTATAGACTATGTAAGTCCGATTTCTCAATTGTATTTGAGAATTTTTCTATAAAATTTTAAAGATTAAAATTGTGTAAATTTTGTTCAGCTCTACGTGAATTTGGCTATTTGTGGGCACAATTATGTTTGTCACTCATTTGGACCAATGGGAAATTAAAACCAAGGATCCATACTTATAGACTATGTAAGTCCGATTTCTCAATTGTATTTGAGAATTTTTCTATAAAATTTTAAAGATTAAAATTGTGTAAATTTTGTTCAGCTCTACGTGAATTTGGCTATTTGTGGGCACATTTATGTTTGTCACTCATTTGGACCAATGGGAAATTAAAACCAAGGATCCATACTTATAGACTATGTAAGTCCGATTTCTCAATTGTATTTGAGAATTTTTCTATAAAATTTTAAAGATTAAAATTGTGTAAATTTTGTTCAGCTCTACGTGAATTTGGCTATTTGTGGGCACATTTATGTTTGTCACTCATTTGGACTAATGGGAAATTAAAACCAAGGATCCATACTTATAGACTATGTAAGTCCGATTTCTCAATTGTATTTGAGAATTTTTCTATAACATTTGTTTGTCACTCATTTGGACCAATGGGAAATTAAAGCCAAGGATCCATACTTATAGACTATGTAAGTCCGATTTCTCAATTGTATTTGAGAATTTTTCTATAACATTTGTTTGTCACTCATTTGGACCAATGGGAAATTAAAGCCAAGGATCCATACTTATAGACTATGTAAGTCCGATTTCTCAATTGTATTTGAGAATTTTTCTATAACATTTGTTTGTCACTCATTTGGAACAATGGGAAATTAAAGCCAAGGATCCATACTTATAGACTATGTAAGTCCGATTTCTCAATTGTATTTGAGAATTTTTCTATAACATTTTAAAGATTAAAATTGTGTAAATTTTGTTCAGCTCTACGTGAATTTGGCTATTTGTGGGCACATTTATGTTTGTCACTCATTTGGACCAATAAGAAATTGAAGCCAAGGATCCATACTTATAGACTATGTAAGTCCGATTTCTCAATTGTATTTGAGAATTTTTCTATAACATTTTAAAGATTAAAATTGTGTAAATTTTGTTCAGCTCTACGTGAATTTGGCTATTTGTGGGCACATTTATGTTTGTCACTCATTTGGACCAATGGGAAATTAAAGCCAAGGATCCATACTTATAGACTATGTAAGTCCGATTTCTCAATTGTATTTGAGAATTTTTCTATAACATTTGTTTGTCACTCATTTGGAACAATGGGAAATTAAAGCCAAGGATCCATACTAATAGACTATCTAAGTCCGATTTCTCAATTGTATATGAGAATTTTTCTATAACATTTGTTTGTCACTCATTTGGACCAATGGGAAATTAAAGCCAAGGATCCATACTTATAGACTATCTAAGTCCGATTTCTCAATTGTATTTGAGAATTTTTCTATAACATTTGTTTGTCACTCATTTGGACCAATGGGAAATTAAAGCCAAGGATCCATACTTATAGACTATGTAAGTCCGATTTCTCAATTGTATTTGAGAATTTTTCTATAAAATTTTAAAGATTAAAATTGTGTAAATTTTGTTCAGCTCTACGGGAATTTGGCTATTTGTGGGCACATTTATGTTTGTCACTCATTTGGACCAATGGGAAATTAAAGCCAAGGATCCATACTTATAGACTATGTAAGTCCGATTTCTCAATTGTATTTGAGAATTTTTCTATAACATTTGTTTGTTACTCATTTGGACCAATGGGAAATTAAAGCCTAGGATCCATACTTATAGACTATTTAAGTCCGATTTCTCAATTGTATTTGAGAATTTTTCTATAACATTTATGTTTGTCACTCATTTGGACCAATGGGAAATTAAAGCCAAGGATCCATACTTATAGGCTATGTAAGTCTGATTTCCCAATTGTATTTGAGAATTTTTCTATAACATTTGTTTGTCACTCATTTGGAACAATGGGAAATTAAAGCCAAGGATCCATACTTATAGACTATGTAAGTCCGATTTCTCAATTGTATTTGAGAATTTTTCTATAACATTTGTTTGTTACTCATTTGGACCAATGGGAAATTAAAGCCAAGGATCCATTCTTATAGACTATGTAAGTTCGATTTCTCAATTGTATTTGAGAATTTTTCTATAAAATTTGTTTGTCACTCATTTGGACCAATGGGAAATTAAAGCCTAGGATCCATACTTATAGACTATGTAAGTCCGATTTCTCAATTGTATTTGAGAATTTTTCTATAACATTTGTTTGTTACTCATTTGGACCAATGGGAAATTAAAGCCTAGGATCCATACTTATAGACTATGTAAGTCCGATTTCTCAATTGTATTTGAGAATTTTTCTATAAAATTTTAAAGATTAAAATTGTGTAAATTTTGTTCAGCTCTAAGTGAATTTGGCTATTTGTGGGCACATTTATGTTTGTCACTCATTTGGACCAATGGGAAATTAAAACCAAGGATCCATACTTATAGACTATGTAAGTCCGATTTCTCAATTGTATTTGAGAATTTTTCTATAACATTTGTTTGTTACTCATTTGGACCAATGGGAAATTAAAGCCTAGGATCCATACTTATAGACTATTTAAGTCCGATTTCTCAATTGTATTTGAGAATTTTTCTATAACATTTATGTTTGTCACTCATTTGGACCAATGGGAAATTAAAGCCAAGGATCCATACTTATAGGCTATGTAAGTCTGATTTCCCAATTGTATTTGAGAATTTTTCTATAACATTTGTTTGTCACTCATTTGGAACAATGGGAAATTAAAGCCAAGGATCCATACTTATAGACTATGTAAGTCCGATTTCTCAATTGTATTTGAGAATTTTTCTATAAAATTTTAAAGATTAAAATTGTGTAAATTTTGTTCAGCTCTAAGTGAATTTGGCTATTTGTGTGCACATTTATGTTTGTCACTCATTTGGACCAATGGGAAATTAAAACCAAGGATCCATACTTATAGACTATGTAAGTCCGATTTCTCAAATGTATTTGAGAATTTTTCTATAAAATTTGTTTATCACTCATTTGGACCAATGGGAAATTAAAGCCAAGGATCCATACTTATAGGCTATGTAAGTCTGATTTCCCAATTGTATTTGAGAATTTTTCTATAAAATTTGTTTGTCACTCATTTGGACCAATGGGAAATTAAAGCCAAGGATCCATACTTATAGACTATGTAAGTCCGATTTCTCAATTGTATTTGAGAATTTTTCTATAACATTTGTTTGTCACTCATTTGGACCAATGGGAAATTAAAGCCAAGGATCCATACTTATAGACTATGTAAGTCCGATTTCTCAATTGTATTTGAGAATTTTTCTATAAAATTTTAAAGATTAAAATTGTGTAAATTTTGTTCAGCTCTACGGGAATTTGGCTATTTGTGGGCACATTTATGTTTGTCACTCATTTGGACCAATAAGAAATTAAAGCCAAGGATCCATACTTATAGACTATGTAAGTCCGATTTCTCAATTGTATTTGAGAATTTTTCTATAAAATTTTAAAGATTAAAATTGTGTAAATTTTGTTCAGCTCTACGGGAATTTGGCTATTTGTGGGCACATTTATGTTTGTCACTCATTTGGACCAATGGGAAATTAAAGCCAAGGATCCATACTTATAGACTATG
This sequence comes from Lypha dubia, assembly GCA_947311025.1. Classification (NCBI taxonomy): domain Eukaryota; kingdom Metazoa; phylum Arthropoda; class Insecta; order Diptera; family Tachinidae; genus Lypha; species Lypha dubia. The sequence goes on from OX371263.1 coordinate 75,018,901, forward strand.
TAAGTCCGATTTTTCAATTGTATTTGAGAATTTTTCTATAACACTTGTTTGTCACTCATTTGGACCAATGGGAAATTAAAACCAAGGATCCATACTTATAGACTATTTAAGTCCGATTTCTCAATTGTATTTGAGAATTTTTCTATAACATTTGTTCGTCACTCATTTGGACCAATGGGAAATTAAAGCCAAGGATCCATACTTATAGACTATGTAAGTCCGATTTCTCAATTGTATTTGAGAATTTTTCTATAACATTTGTTTGTCACTCATTTGGACCAATGGGAAATTAAAGCCAAGGATCCATACTTATAGACTATGTAAGTCCGATTTCTCAATTGTATTTGAGAATTTTTCTATAAAATTTTAAAGATTAAAATTGTGTAAATTTTGTTCAGCTCTACGGGAATTTGGCTATTTGTGGGCACATTTATGTTTGTCACTCATTTGGACCAATGGGAAATTAAAGCCAAGGATCCATACTTATAGACTATGTAAGTCCGATTTCTCAATTGTATTTGAGAATTTTTCTATAACATTTGTTTGTCACTCATTTGGACCAATGGGAAATTAAAGCCAAGGATCCATTCTTATAGACTATGTAAGTCCAATTTCTCAATTGTTTTTGAGAATTTTTCTATAACAGTTGTTTATCACTCATTTGGACCAATGGGAAATTAAAGCCAAGGATCCATACTTATAGACTATGTAAGTCCGATTTTTCAATTGTATTTGAGAATTTTTCTATAACACTTGTTTGTCACTCATTTGGACCAATGGGAAATTAAAACCAAGGATCCATACTTATAGACTATGTAAGTCCGATTTCTCAATTGTATTTGAGAATTTTTCTATAAAATTTTAAAGATTAAAATTGTGTAAATTTTGTTCAGCTCTACGTGAATTTGGCTATTTGTGGGCACATTTATGTTTGTCACTCATTTGGACCAATGCGAAATTAAAACCAAGGATCCATACTTATAGACTATGTAAGTCCGATTTCTCAATTGTATTTGAGAATTTTTCTATAACATTTGTTTGTTACTCATTTGGACCAATGGGAAATTTAAGCCTAGGATCCATACTTATAGACTATTTAAGTCCGATTTCTCAATTGTATTTGAGAATTTTTCTATAACATTTATGTTTGTCACTCATTTGGACCAATGGGAAATTAAAGCCAAGGATCCATACTTATAGACTATGTAAGTCCGATTTCTCAATTGTATTTGAGAATTTTTCTATAAAATTTTAAAGATTAAAATTGTGTAAATTTTGTTCAGCTCTACGGGAATTTGGCTATTTGTGGGCACATTTATGTTTGTCACTCATTTGGACCAATAAGAAATTAAAGCCAAGGATCCATACTTATAGACTATGTAAGTCCGATTTCTCAATTGTATTTGAGAATTTTTCTATAACATTTGTTTGTCACTCATTTGGACCAATGGGAAATTAAAGCCAACGATCCATTCTTATAGACTATGTAAGTCCAATTTCTCAATTGTTTTTGAGAATTTTTCTATAACAGTTGTTTGTCACTCATTTGGACCAATGGGAAATTAAAGCCAAGGATCCATACTTATAGACTATGTAAGTCCGATTTTTCAATTGTATTTGAGAATTTTTCTATAACACTTGTTTGTCACTCATTTGGACCAATGGGAAATTAAAACCAAGGATCCATACTTATAGACTATGTAAGTCCGATTTCTCAATTGTATTTGAAAATTTTTCTTTAAAATTTTAAAGATTAAAATTGTGTAAATTTTGTTCAGCTCTACGTGAATTTGGCTATTTGTGGGCACATTTATGTTTGTCACTCATTTGGACCAATGGGAAATTAAAACCAAGGATCCATACTCATAGACTATTTAAGTCCGATTTCTCAATTGTATTTGAGAATTTTTCTATAACATTTGTTCGTCACTCATTTGGACCAATGGGAAATTAAATCCAAGGATCCATACTAATAGACTATGTAAGTCCGATTTCTCAATTGTATTTGAGAATTTTTCTATAACATTTGTTCGTCACTCATTTGGACCAATGGGAAATTAAATCCAAGGATCCATACTAATAGACTATGTAAGTCCGATTTCTCAATTGTATTTGAGAATTTTTCTATAACATTTGTTCGTCACTTATTTGGACCAATGGGAAATTAAATCCAAGGATCCATACTAATAGACTATGTAAGTCCGATTTCTCAATTGTATTTGAGAATTTTTCTATAAAATTTGTTTGTCACTCATTTGGACCAATGGGAAATTAAAGCCAAGGATCCATACTAATAGACTATGTAAGTCCGATTTCTCAATTGTATTTTAGAATTTTTCTATAACATTTGTTCGTCACTCATTTGGACCAATGGGAAATTAAATCCAAGGATCCATACTTATAGACTATGTAAGTCCGATTTCTCAATTGTATTTGAGAATTTTTCTATAACATTTGTTTGTCACTCATTTGGACCAATAATAAATTAAAGCCAAGGATCCATACTTATAGACTATGTAAGTCCGATTTCTCAATTGTATTTGAGAATTTTTCTATAACATTTGTTTGTCACTCATTTGGACCAATAATAAATTAAAGCCAAGGATCCATATTTATAGACTATGTAAGTCCGATTTCTCAATTGTATTTGAGAATTTTTCTATAACATTTGTTTGTCACTCATTTGGACCAATAATAAATTAAAGCCAAGGATCCATATTTATAGACTATGTAAGTCCGATTTCTCAATTGTATTTGAGAATTTTTCTATAACATTTGTTTGTCACTCATTTGGACCAATAATAAATTAAAGCCAAGGATCCATATTTATAGACTATGTAAGTCCGATTTCTCAATTGTATTTGAGAATTTTTCTATAAAATTTTAAAGATTAAAATTGTGTAAATTTTGTTCAGCTCTAAGTGAATTTGGCTATTTGTGGGCACATTTATGTTTGTCACTCATTTGGACCAATGGGAAATTAAAACCAAGGATCCATACTTATAGACTATGTAAGTCCGATTTCTCAATTGTATTTGAGAATTTTTCTATAACATTTGTTTGTCACTCATTTGGACCAATAATAAATTAAAGCCAAGGATCCATATTTATAGACTATGTAAGTCCGATTTCTCAATTGTATTTGAGAATTTTTCTATAACATTTGTTTGTCACTCATTTGGACCAATAATAAATTAAAGCCAAGGATCCATATTTATAGACTATGTAAGTCCGATTTCTCAATTGTATTTGAGAATTTTTCTATAACATTTGTTTGTCACTCATTTGGACCAATAATAAATTAAAGCCAAGGATCCATATTTATAGACTATGTAAGTCCGATTTCTCAATTGTATTTGAGTTTTTTTCTATAACATTTGTTTGTCACTCATTTGGACCAATGGGAAATTAAAGCCAAGGATCCATACTTATAGACTATGTAAGTCCAATTTTCAATTGTATTTGAGAATTTTTCTATAAAATTTTAAAGATTAAAATTGTGTAAATTTTGTTCAGCTCTACGGGAATTTGGCTATTTGTGGGCACATTTATGTTTGTCACTCATTTGGACCAATGGGAAATTAAAACCAAGGATCCATACTAATAGACTATGTAAGTCCGATTTCTCAATTGTATTTGAGAATTTTTCTATAACATTTGTTTGTCACTCATTTGGACCAATAATAAATTAAAGCCAAGGATCCATATTTATAGACTATGTAAGTCCGATTTCTCAATTGTATTTGAGAATTTTTCTATAACATTTGTTTGTCACTCATTTGGACCAATAATAAATTAAAGCCAAGGATCCATATTTATAGACTATGTAAGTCCGATTTCTCAATTGTATTTGAGTTTTTTTCTATAACATTTGTTTGTCACTCATTTGGACCAATGGGAAATTAAAGCCAAGGATCCATACTTATAGACTATGTAAGTCCAATTTTCAATTGTATTTGAGAATTTTTCTATAAAATTTTAAAGATTAAAATTGTGTAAATTTTGTTCAGCTCTACGGGAATTTGGCTATTTGTGGGCACATTTATGTTTGTCACTCATTTGGACCAATGGGAAATTAAAACCAAGGATCCATACTAATAGACTATGTAAGTCCGATTTCTCAATTGTATTTGAGAATTTTTCTATAACATTTGTTTGTCACTCATTTGGACCAATAATAAATTAAAGCCAAGGATCCATATTTATAGACTATGTAAGTCCGATTTCTCAATTGTATTTGAGAATTTTTCTATAACATTTGTTTGTCACTCATTTGGACCAATAATAAATTAAAGCCAAGGATCCATATTTATAGACTATGTAAGTCCGATTTCTCAATTGTATTTGAGTTTTTTTCTATAACATTTGTTTGTCACTCATTTGGACCAATGGGAAATTAAAGCCAAGGATCCATACTTATAGACTATGTAAGTCCAATTTTCAATTGTATTTGAGAATTTTTCTATAAAATTTTAAAGATTAAAATTGTGTAAATTTTGTTCAGCTCTAAGTGAATTTGGCTATTTGTGGGCACATTTATGTTTGTCACTCATTTGGACCAATGGGAAATTAAAACCAAGGATCCATACTTATAGACTATGTAAGTCCGATTTCTCAATTGTATTTGAGAATTTTTCTATAACATTTGTTTGTCACTCATTTGGACCAATAATAAATTAAAGCCAAGGATCCATATTTATAGACTATGTAAGTCCGATTTCTCAATTGTATTTGAGAATTTTTCTATAACATTTGTTTGTCACTCATTTGGACCAATAATAAATTAAAGCCAAGGATCCATATTTATAGACTATGTAAGTCCGATTTCTCAATTGTATTTGAGAATTTTTCTATAACATTTGTTTGTCACTCATTTGGACCAATAATAAATTAAAGCCAAGGATCCATATTTATAGACTATGTAAGTCCGATTTCTCAATTGTATTTGAGTTTTTTTCTATAACATTTGTTTGTCACTCATTTGGACCAATGGGAAATTAAAGCCAAGGATCCATACTTATAGACTATGTAAGTCCAATTTTCAATTGTATTTGAGAATTTTTCTATAAAATTTTAAAGATTAAAATTGTGTAAATTTTGTTCAGCTCTACGGGAATTTGGCTATTTGTGGGCACATTTATGTTTGTCACTCATTTGGACCAATGGGAAATTAAAACCAAGGATCCATACTAATAGACTATGTAAGTCCGATTTCTCAATTGTATTTGAGAATTTTTCTATAACATTTGTTTGTCACTCATTTGGACCAATAATAAATTAAAGCCAAGGATCCATATTTATAGACTATGTAAGTCCGATTTCTCAATTGTATTTGAGAATTTTTCTATAACATTTGTTTGTCACTCATTTGGACCAATAATAAATTAAAGCCAAGGATCCATATTTATAGACTATGTAAGTCCGATTTCTCAATTGTATTTGAGTTTTTTTCTATAACATTTGTTTGTCACTCATTTGGACCAATGGGAAATTAAAGCCAAGGATCCATACTTATAGACTATGTAAGTCCAATTTTCAATTGTATTTGAGAATTTTTCTATAAAATTTTAAAGATTAAAATTGTGTAAATTTTGTTCAGCTCTACGGGAATTTGGCTATTTGTGGGCACATTTATGTTTGTCACTCATTTGGACCAATGGGAAATTAAAACCAAGGATCCATACTAATAGACTATGTAAGTCCGATTTCTCAATTGTATTTGAGAATTTTTCTATAACATTTGTTTGTCACTCATTTGGACCAATAATAAATTAAAGCCAAGGATCCATATTTATAGACTATGTAAGTCCGATTTCTCAATTGTATTTGAGAATTTTTCTATAACATTTGTTTGTCACTCATTTGGACCAATGGGAAATTAAAGCCAAGGATCCATACTTATAGACTATGTAAGTCCGATTTCTCAATTGTATTTGAGAATTTTTCTATAACATTTGTTTGTCACTCATTTGGACCAATAAGAAATTAAAGCCAAGGATCCATACTTATAGACTATGTAAGTCCGATTTCTCAATTGTATTTGAGAATTTTTCTATAAAATTTTAAAGATTAAAATTGTGTAAATTTTGTTCAGCTCTACGTGAATTTGGCTATTTGTGGGCACATTTATGTTTGTCACTCATTTGGACCAATGGGAAATTAAAGCCAAGGATCCATACTTATAGACTATGTAAGTCCGATTTCTCAATTGTATTTGAGAATTTTTCTATAAAATTTTAAAGATTAAAATTGTGTAAATTTTGTTCAGCTCTACGTGAATTTGGCTATTTGTGGGCACATTTATGTTTGTCACTCATTTGGACCAATGGGAAATTAAAGCCAAGGATCCATACTTATAGACTATGTAAGTCCGATTTCTCAATTGTATTTGAGAATTTTTCTATAACATTTGTTTGTCACTCATTTGGAACAATGGGAAATTAAAGCCAAGGATCCATACTTATAGACTATGTAAGTCCAATTTCTCAATTGTATTTGAGAATTTTTCTATAAAATTTTAAAGATTAAAATTGTGTAAATTTTGTTCAGCTCTACGTGAATTTGGCTATTTGTGGGCACATTTATGTTTGTCACTCATTTGGACCAATGGGAAATTAAAGCCAAGGATCCATACTTATAGACTATGTAAGTCCGATTTCTCAATTGTATTTGAGAATTTTTCTATAACATTTGTTTGTCACTCATTTGGACCAATAAGAAATTAAAGCCAAGGATCCATACTTATAGACTATGTAAGTCCAATTTCTCAATTGTATTTGAGAATTTTTCTATAAAATTTTAAAGATTAAAATTGTGTAAATTTTGTTCAGCTCTACGTGAATTTGGCTATTTGTGGGCACATTTATGTTTGTCACTCATTTGGACCAATGGGAAATTAAAACCAAGGATCCATACTAATAGACTATGTAAGTCCGATTTCTCAATTGTATTTGAGAATTTTTCTATAAAATTTTAAAGATTAAAATTGTGTAAATTTTGTTCAGCTCTACGTGAATTTGGCTATTTGTGGGCACATTTATGTTTGTCACTCATTTGGACCAATGGGAAATTAAAACCAAGGATCCATACTTATAGACTATGTAAGTCCGATTTCTCAATTGTATTTGAGAATTTTTCTATAACATTTGTTTGTCACTCATTTGGAACAATGGGAAATTAAAGCCAAGGATCCATACTTATAGACTATGTAAGTCCGATTTCTCAATTGTATTTGAGAATTTTTCTATAAAATTTTAAAGATTAAAATTGTGTAAATTTTGTTCAGCTCTACGGGAATTTGGCTATTTGTGGGCACATTTATGTTTGTCACTCATTTGGACCAATGGGAAATTAAAACCAAGGATCCATACTTATAGACTATGTAAGTCCGATTTCTCAATTGTATTTGAGAATTTTTCTATAACATTTGTTTGTCACTCATTTGGACCAATGGGAAATAAAAGCCAAGGATCCATACTTATAGACTATGTAAGTCCAATTTTTCAATTGTATTTGAGAATTTTTCTATAAAATTTTAAAGATTAAAATTGTGTAAATTTTGTTCAGCTCTACGTGAATTTGGCTATTTGTGGGCACATTTATGTTTGTCACTCATTTGGACCAATGGGAAATTAAAACCAAGGATCCATACTTATAGACTATGTAAGTCCAATTTTTCAATTGTATTTGAGAATTTTTCTATAAAATTTTAAAGATTAAAATTGTGTAAATTTTGTTCAGCTCTACGTGAATTTGGCTATTTGTGGGCACATTTATGTTTGTCACTCATTTGGACCAATGGGAAATTAAAACCAAGGATCCATACTTATAGACTATGTAAGTCCAATTTCTCAATTGTATTTGAGAATTTTTTTATAAAATTTTAAAGATTAAAATTGTGTAAATTTTGTTCAGCTCTACGTGAATTTGGCTATTTGTGGGCACATTTATGTTTGTCACTCATTTGGACCAATGGGAAATTAAAACCAAGGATCCATACTTATAGACTATGTAAGTCCAATTTCTCAATTGTATTTGAGAATTTTTCTATAAAATTTTAAAGATTAAAATTGTGTAAATTTTGTTCAGCTCTACGTGAATTTGGCTATTTGTGGGCACATTTATGTTTGTCACTCATTTGGACCAATGGGAAATTAAAACCAAGGATCCATACTTATAGACTATGTAAGTCCAATTTTTCAATTGTATTTGAGAATTTTTCTATAAAATTTTAAAGATTAAAATTGTGTAAATTTTGTTCAGCTATACGTGAATTTGGCTATTTGTGGGCACATTTATGTTTGTCACTCATTTGGACCAATAATAAATTAAAGCCAAGGATCCATATTTATAGACTATGTAAGTCCGATTTCTCAATTGTATTTGAGAATTTTTCTATAACATTTGTTTGTCACTCATTTGGACCAATGGGAAATTAAAGCCAAGGATCCATTCTTATAGACTATGTAAGTCCAATTTCTCAATTGTTTTTGAGAATTTTTCTATAACAGTTGTTTGTCACTCATTTGGACCAATGGGAAATTAAAGCCAAGGATCCATACTTATAGACTATGTAAGTCCAATTTTTCAATTGTATTTGAGAATTTTTCTATAAAATTTTAAAGATTAAAATTGTGTAAATTTTGTTCAGCTCTATGTGAATTTGGCTATTTGTGGGCACATTTATGTTTGTCACTCATTTGGACCAATGGGAAATTAAAACCAAGGATCCATACTTATAGACTATGTAAGTCCGATTTCTCAATTGTATTTGAGAATTTTTCTATAAAATTTTAAAGATTAAAATTGTGTAAATTTTGTTCAGCTCTACGTGAATTTGGCTATTTGTGGGCACATTTATGTTTGTCACTCATTTGGACCAATGGGAAATTAAAACCAAGGATCCATACTTATAGACTATGTAAGTCCGATTTCTCAATTGTATTTGAGAATTTTTCTATAACATTTGTTTGTCACTCATTTGGACCAATGGGAAATTAAAGCCAAGGATCCATACTTATAGACTATGTAAATCCGATTTCTCAATTGTATTTGAGAATTTTTCTATAAAATTTTAAAGATTAAAATTGTGTAAATTTTGTTCAGCTCTACGTGAATTTGGCTATTTGTGGGCACATTTATGTTTGTCACTCATTTGGACCAATGGGAAATTAAAGCCAAGGATCCATACTTATAGACTATGTAAGTCCGATTTCTCAATTGTATTTGAGAATTTTTCTATAAAATTTTAAAGATTAAAATTGTGTAAATTTTGTTCAGCTCTACGGGAATTTGGCTATTTGTGGGCACATTTATGTTTGTCACTCATTTGGACCAATAAGAAATTAAAGCCAAGGATCCATACTTATAGACTATGTAAGTCCGATTTCTCAATTGTATTTGAGAATTTTTCTATAACATTTGTTTGTCACTCATTTGGACCAATGGGAAATTAAAGCCAAGGATCCATTCTTATAGACTATGTAAGTCCAATTTCTCAATTGTTTTTGAGAATTTTTCTATAAAATTTTAAAGATTAAAATTGTGTAAATTTTGTTCAGCTCTACGTGAATTTGGCTATTTGTGGGCACATTTATGTTTGTCACTCATTTGGACCAATGGGAAATTAAAGCCAAGGATCCATACTTATAGACTATGTAAGTCCGATTTTTCAATTGTATTTGAGAATTTTTCTATAACACTTGTTTGTCACTCATTTGGACCAATGGGAAATTAAAACCAAGGATCCATACTTATAGACTATGTAAGTCCGATTTCTCAATTGTATTTGAGAATTTTTCTATAAAATTTTAAAGATTAAAATTGTGTAAATTTTGTTCAGCTCTACGTGAATTTGGCTATTTGTGGGCACATTTATGTTTGTCACTCATTTGGACCAATGGGAAATTAAAGCCAAGGATCCATACTTATAGACTATGTAAGTCCGATTTTTCAATTGTATTTGAGAATTTTTCTATAACATTTGTTTGTCACTCATTTGGACCAATGGGAAATTAAAGCCAAGGATCCATACTTATAGACTATGTAAGTCCGATTTCTCAATTGTATTTGAGAATTTTTCTATAAAATTTTAAAGATTAAAATTGTGTAAATTTTGTTCAGCTCTACGTGAATTTGGCTATTTGTGGGCACATTTATGTTTGTCACTCATTTGGACCAATGGGAAATTAAAACCAAGGATCCATACTTATAGACTATGTAAGTCCGATTTCTCAATTGTATTTGAGAATTTTTCTATAACATTTGTTTGTCACTCATTTGGACCAATGGGAAATTAAAGCCTAGGATCCATACTTATAGACTATGTAAGTCCGATTTCTCAATTGTATTTGAGAATTTTTCTATAACATTTGTTTGTCACTCATTTGGACCAATGGGAAATTAAAGCCAAGGATCCATACTTATAGACTATGTAAGTCCGATTTCTCAATTGTATTTGAGAATTTTTCTATAAAATTTTAAAGATTAAAATTGTGTAAATTTTGTTCAGCTCTACGTGAATTTGGCTATTTGTGGGCACATTTATGTTTGTCACTCATTTGGACCAATGGGAAATTAAAACCAAGGATCCATACTTATAGACTATGTAAGTCCGATTTCTCAATTGTATTTGAGAATTTTTCTATAACATTTGTTTGTCACTCATTTGGACCAATGGGAAATTAAAGCCAAGGATCCATACTTATAGACTATTTAAGTCCGATTTCTCAATTGTATTTGAGAATTTTTCTATAACATTTGTTCGTCACTCATTTGGACCAATGGGAAATTAAATCCAAGGATCCATACTAATAGACTATGTAAGTCCGATTTCTCAATTGTATTTGAGAATTTTTCTATAACATTTGTTTGTCACTCATTTGGACCAATGGGAAATTAAATCCAAGGATCCATACTAATAGACTATGTAAGTCCGATTTCTCAATTGTATTTGAAAATTTTTCTATAAAATTTTAAAGATTAAAATTGTGTAAATTTTGTTCAGCTCTACGTGAATTTGGCTATTTGTGGGCACATTAATGTTTGTCACTCATTTGGACCAATGGGAAATTAAATACAAGGATCCATACTAATAGACTATGTAAGTCCGATTTCTCAATTGTATTTGAGAATTTTTCTATAACATTTGTTTGTCACTCATTTGGACCAATGGGAAATTAAAGCCAAGGATCCATACTTATAGACTATGTAAGTCCGATTTCTCAATTGTATTTGAGAATTTTTCTATAACATTTGTTTGTCACTCATTTGGACCAATGGGAAATTAAAGCCAAGGATCCATACTTATAGACTATGTAAGTCCGATTTCTCAATTGTATTTGAGAATTTTTCTATAACATTTGTTTGTCACTCATTTGGACCAATGGGAAATTAAAGCCAAGGATCCATACTTATAGACTATGTAAGTCCGATTTCTCAATTGTATTTGAGAGTTTTTCTATAACATTTGTTTGTCACTCATTTGGACCAATGGGAAATTAAATCCAAGGATCCATACTAATAGACTATGTAAGTCCGATTTCTCAATTGTATTTGAGAATTTTTCTATAACATTTGTTCGTCACTCATTTGGACCAATGGGAAATTAAATCCAAGGATCCATACTAATAGACTATGTAAGTCCGATTTCTCAATTGTATTTGAGAATTTTTCTATAACATTTGTTTGTCACTCATTTGGACCAATGGGAAATTAAAGCCAAGGATCCATACTTATAGACTATGTAAGTCCGATTTCTCAATTGTATTTGAGAATTTTTCTATAACATTTGTTTGTCACTCATTTGGACCAATGGGAAATTAAAACCAAGGATCCATACTTATAGACTATGTAAGTCCGATTTCTCAATTGTATTGGAGAATTTTTCTATAAAATTTTAAAGATTAAAATTGTGTAAATTTTGTTCAGCTCTACGTGAATTTGGCTATTTGTGGGCACATTTATGATTGTCACTCATTTGGACCAATGGGAAATTAAAGCCAAGGATCCATACTTATAGACTATTTAAGTCCGATTTCTCAATTGTATTTGAGAATTTTTCTATAAAATTTCAAAGATTAAAATTGTGTAAATTTTGTTCACCTCTACGTGAATTTGGCTATTTGTGGGCACATTTATGTTTGTCACTCATTTGGACCAATGGGAAATTAAAACCAAGGATCCATACTTATAGACTATTTAAGTCCGATTTCTCAATTGTATTTGAGAATTTTTCTATAAAATTTTAAAGATTAAAATTGTGTAAATTTTGTTCAGCTCTACGTGAATTTGGCTATTTGTGGGCACATTAATGTTTGTCACTCATTTGGACCAATGGGAAATTAAATCCAAGTATCCATACTAATAGACTATGTAAGTCCGATTTCTCAATTGTATTTGAGAATTTTTCTATAACATTTGTTTGTCACTCATTTGGACCAATAGGAAATTAAAGCCAAGGATCCATACTTATAGACTATGTAAGTCCGATTTCTCAATTGTATTTGAGAATTTTTCTATAACATTTGTTTGTCACTCATTTGGACCAATGGGAAATTAAAGCCAAGGATCCATACTTATAGACTATGTAAGTCCGATTTCTCAATTGTATTTGAGAATTTTTCTATAACATTTGTTTGTCACTCATTTGGACCAATAGGAAATTAAAGCCAAGGATCCATACTTATAGACTATGTAAGTCCGATTTCTCAATTGTATTTGAGAATTTTTCTATAAAATTTTAAAGATTAAAATTGTGTAAATTTTGTTCAGCTCTACGTGAATTTGGCTATTTGTGGGCACATTTATGTTTGTCACTCATTTGGACCAATGGGAAATTAAAACCAAGGATCCATACTTATAGACTATGTAAGTCCGATTTCTCAATTGTATTTGAGAATTTTTCTATAAAATTTTAAAGATTAAAATTGTGTAAATTTTGTTCAGCTCTACGTGAATTTGGCTATTTGTGGGCACATTTATGTTTGTCACTCATTTGGACCAATGGGAAATTAAAACCAAGGATCCATACTTATAGACTATTTAAGTCCGATTTCTCAATTGTATTTGAGAATTTTTCTATAAAATTTTAAAGATTAAAATTGTGTAAATTTTGTTCAGCTCTACGTGAATTTGGCTATTTGTGGGCACATTAATGTTTGTCACTCATTTGGACCAATGGGAAATTAAATCCAAGGATCCATACTAATAGACTATGTAAGTCCGATTTCTCAATTGTATTTGAGAATTTTTCTATAACATTTGTTTGTCACTCATTTGGACCAATAGGAAATTAAAGCCAAGGATCCATACTTATAGACTATGTAAGTCCGATTTCTCAATTGTATTTGAGAATTTTTCTATAACATTTGTTTGTCACTCATTTGGACCAATGGGAAATTAAAGCCAAGGATCCATACTTATAGACTATGTAAGTCCGATTTCTCAATTGTATTTGAGAATTTTTCTATAACATTTGTTTGTCACTCATTTGGACCAATAGGAAATTAAAGCCAAGGATCCATACTTATAGACTATGTAAGTCCGATTTCTCAATTGTATTTGAGAATTTTTCTATAAAATTTTAAAGATTAAAATTGTGTAAATTTTGTTCAGCTCTACGTGAATTTGGCTATTTGTGGGCACATTTATGTTTGTCACTCATTTGGACCAATGGGAAATTAAAACCAAGGATCCATACTTATAGACTATGTAAGTCCGATTTCTCAATTGTATTTGAGAATTTTTCTATAACATTTGTTTGTCACTCATTTGGACCAATGGGAAATTAAAGCCAAGGATCCATACTTATAGACTATGTAAGTCCAATTTCTCAATTGTATTTGAGAATTTTTCTATAAAATTTTAAAGATAAAAATTGTGTAAATTTTGTTCAGCTCTACGTGAATTTGGCTATTTGTGGGCACATTTATGTTTGTCACTCATTTGGACCAATGGGAAATTAAATCCAAGGATCCATACTAATAGACTATGTAAGTCCGATTTCTCAATTGTATTTGAGAATTTTTCTATAAATGTAAATTTTGTTCAGCTCTACGTGAATTTGGCTATTTGTGGGCACATTTATGTTTGTCACTCATTTGGACCAATGGGAAATTAAAGCCAAGGATCCATACTTATAGACTATGTAAGTCCGATTTCTCAATTGTATTTGAGAATTTTTCTATAACATTTCTTTGTCACTCATTTGGACCAATGGGAAATTAAAGCCAAGGATCCATACTTATAGACTATGTAAGTCCAATTTCTCAATTGTATTTGAGAATTTTTCTATAAAATTTTAAAGATTAAAATTGTGTAAATTTTGTTCAGCTCTACGTGAATTTGGCTATTTGTGGGCAAATTTATGTTTGTCACTCATTTGGACCAATGGGAAATTAAAGCCAAGGATCCATACTTATAGACTATGTAAGTCCGATTTCTCAATTGTATTTGAGAATTTTTCTATAACATTTGTTTGTCACTCATTTGGACCAATGGGAAATTAAAGCCAAGGATCCATACTTATAGACTATGTAAGTCCGATTTCTCAATTGTATTTGAGAATTTTTCTATAACATTTGTTTGTCACTCATTTGGACCAATAAGAAATTAAAGCCAAGGATCCATACTTATAGACTATGTAAGTCCGATTTCTCAAATGTATTTGAGAATTTTTCTATAACATTTGTTTGTCACTCATTTGGACCAATGGGAAATTAAAGCCAAGGATCCATACTTATAGACTATGTAAGTCCGATTTCTCAATTGTATTTGAGAATTTTTCTATAACATTTGTTTGTCACTCATTTGGACCAATGGGAAATTAAAGCCAAGGATCTATACTTATAGACTATGTAAGTCCGATTTCTCAATTGTATTTGAGAATTTTTCTATAACATTTGTTTGTCACTCATTTGGACCAATGGGAAATTAAAGCCTAGGATCCATACTTATAGACTATGTTAGTCCGATTTCTCAATTGTATTTGAGAATTTTTCTATAACATTTGTTTGTCACTCATTTGGAACAATGGGAAATTAAAGCCAAGGATCCATACTTATAGACTATGTAAGTCCGATTTCTCAATTGTATTTGAGAATTTTTCTATAACATTTGTTTGTCACTCATTTGGACCAATAAGAAATTAAAGCCAAGGATCCATACTTATAGACTATGTAAGTCCGATTTCTCAATTGTATTTGAGAATTTTTCTATAACATTTGTTTGTCACTCATTTGGACCAATGGGAAATTAAAGCCAAGGATCCATACTTATAGATTATGTAAGTCCGATTTCTCAATTGTATTTGAGAATTTTTCTATAAAATTTTAAAGATTAAAATTGTGTAAATTTTGTTCAGCTCTACGTGAATTTGGCTATTTGTGGACACATTTATGTTTGTCACTCATTTGGACCAATGGGAAATTAAAGCCAAGGATCCATACTTATAGACTATGTAAGTCCGATTTCTCAATTGTATTTGAGAATTTTTCTATAACATTTGTTTGTCACTCATTTGGACCAATGGGAAATTAAAGCCAAGGATCCATACTTATAGACTATGTAAGTCCGATTTCTCAAATGTATTTGAGAATTTTTCTATAACATTTGTTTGTCACTCATTTGGACCAATGGGAAATTAAAGCCAAGGATCCATACTTATAGACTATGTAAGTCCGATTTCTCAATTGTATTTGAGAATTTTTCTATAACATTTGTTTGTCACTCATTTGGACCAATGGGAAATTAAAGCCAAGGATCTATACTTATAGACTATGTAAGTCCGATTTCTCAATTGTATTTGAGAATTTTTCTATAACATTTGTTTGTCACTCATTTGGACCAATGGGAAATTAAAGCCTAGGATCCATACTTATAGACTATGTTAGTCCGATTTCTCAATTGTATTTGAGAATTTTTCTATAAAATTTTAAAGATTAAAATTGTGTAAATTTTGTTCAGCTCTACGTGAATTTGGCTATTTGTGGGCAAATTTATGTTTGTCACTCATTTGGACCAATGGGAAATTAAAGCCAAGGATCCATACTTATAGACTATGTAAGTCCGATTTCTCAATTGTATTTGAGAATTTTTCTATAACATTTGTTTGTCACTCATTTGGACCAATGGGAAATTAAAGCCAAGGATCCATACTTATAGACTATGTAAGTCCGATTTCTCAAATGTATTTGAGAATTTTTCTATAACATTTGTTTGTCACTCATTTGGACCAATGGGAAATTAAAGCCAAGGATCCATACTTATAGACTATGTAAGTCCGATTTCTCAATTGTATTTGAGAATTTTTCTATAACATTTGTTTGTCACTCATTTGGACCAATGGGAAATTAAAGCCAAGGATCTATACTTATAGACTATGTAAGTCCGATTTCTCAATTGTATTTGAGAATTTTTCTATAACATTTGTTTGTCACTCATTTGGACCAATGGGAAATTAAAGCCTAGGATCCATACTTATAGACTATGTTAGTCCGATTTCTCAATTGTATTTGAGAATTTTTCTATAAAATTTTAAAGATTAAAATTGTGTAAATTTTGTTCAGCTCTACGTGAATTTGGCTATTTGTGGGCAAATTTATGTTTGTCACTCATTTGGACCAATGGGAAATTAAAGCCAAGGATCCATACTTATAGACTATGTAAGTCCGATTTCTCAATTGTATTTGAGAATTTTTCTATAACATTTGTTTGTCACTCATTTGGACCAATGGGAAATTAAAGCCAAGGATCCATACTTATAGACTATGTAAGTCCGATTTCTCAAATGTATTTGAGAATTTTTCTATAACATTTGTTTGTCACTCATTTGGACCAATGGGAAATTAAAGCCAAGGATCCATACTTATAGACTATGTAAGTCCGATTTCTCAATTGTATTTGAGAATTTTTCTATAACATTTGTTTGTCACTCATTTGGACCAATGGGAAATTAAAGCCAAGGATCTATACTTATAGACTATGTAAGTCCGATTTCTCAATTGTATTTGAGAATTTTTCTATAACATTTGTTTGTCACTCATTTGGACCAATGGGAAATTAAAGCCTAGGATCCATACTTATAGACTATGTTAGTCCGATTTCTCAATTGTATTTGAGAATTTTTCTATAACATTTGTTTGTCACTCATTTGGACCAATAAGAAATTAAAGCCAAGGATCCATACTTATAGACTATGTAAGTCCGATTTCTCAATTGTATTTGAAAATTTTTCTATAACATTTGTTTGTCACTCATTTGGACCAATGGGAAATTAAAGCCAAGGATCCATACTTATAGACTATGTAAGTCCGATTTCTCAATTGTATTTGAGAATTTTTCTATAACATTTGTTTGTCACTCATTTGGACCAATGGGAAATTAAAGCCAAGGATCCATACTTATAGACTATGTAAGTCCGATTTCTCAATTGTATTTGAGAATTTTTCTATAACATTTGTTTGTCACTCATTTGGACCAATAAGAAATTAAAGCCAAGGATCCATACTTATAGACTATGTAAGTCCGATTTCTCAATTGTATTTGAGAATTTTTCTATAACATTTGTTTGTCACTCATTTGGACCAATGGGAAATTATAGCCAAGGATCCATACTTATAGACTATGTAAGTCCGATTTCTCAATTGTATTTGAGAATTTTTCTATAACATTTGTTTGTCACTCATTTGGACCAATGGGAAATTAAAGCCAAGGATCCATACTTATAGACTATGTAAGTCCGATTTCTCAATTGTATTTGAGAATTTTTCTATAACATTTGTTTGTCACTCATTTGGACCAATGGGAAATTAAAGCCTAGGATCCATACTAATAGACTATGTAAGTCCGATTTCTCAATTGTATTTGAGAATTTTTCTATAACATTTGTTTGTCACTCATTTGGACCAATGGGAAATTAAATCCAAGGATCCATACTAATAGACTATGTAAGTCCGATTTCTCAATTGTATTTGAGAATTTTTCTATAACATTTGTTTGTCACTCATTTGGACCAATGGGAAATTAAAGCCAAGGATCCATACTTATAGACTATGTAAGTCCGATTTCTCAAATGTATTTGAGAATTTTTCTATAAAATTTTAAAGATTAAAATTGTGTAAATTTTGTTCAGCTCTACGTGAATTTGGCTATTTGTGGGCACATTTATGTTTGTCACTCATTTGGACCAATGGGAAATTAAAGCCAAGGATCCATACTTATAGACTATTTAAGTCCGATTTCTCAATTGTATTTGAGAATTTTTCTATAACATTTGTTTGTCACTCATTTGGACCAATGGGAAATTAAATCCAAGGATCCATACTAATAGACTATGTAAGTCCGATTTCTCAATTGTATTTGAGAATTTTTCTATAACATTTGTTTGTCAATCATTTGGACCAATGGGAAATTAAATCCAAGGATCCATACTAATAGACTATGTAAGTCCGATTTCTCAATTGTATTTGAGAATTTTTCTATAACATTTGTTTGTCACTCATTTGGACCAATGGGAAATTAAAGCCAAGGATCCATACTTATAGACTATGTAAGTCCGATTTCTCAATTGTATTTTAGAATTTTTCTATAACATTTGTTTGTCACTCATTTCGACCAATGGGAAATTAAAGCCAAGGATCCATACTTAAAGACTATGTAAGTCCGATTTCTCAATTGTATTTTAGAATTTTTCTATAACATTTGTTTGTCACTCATTTGGACCAATGGGAAATTAAAACCAAGGATCCATACTTATAGACTATGTAAGTCCGATTTCTCAATTGTATTTGAGAATTTTTCTATAACATTTGTTTGTCACTCATTTGGACCAATGGGAAATTAAAGCCAAGGATCCATACTTATAGACTATGTAAGTCCGATTTCTCAATTGTATTTGAGAATTTTTCTATAACATTTGTTTGTCACTCATTTGGACCAATGGGAAATTAAAGCCAAGGATCCATACTTATAGACTATGTAAGTCCGATTTCTCAATTGTATTTGAGAATTTTTCTATAACATTTGTTTGTCACTCATTTGGACCAATGGGAAATTAAAGCCAAGGATCCATACTTATAGACTATGTAAGTCCGATTTCTCAATTGTATTTGAGAATTTTTCTATAAAATTTGTTTGTCACTCATTTGGACCAATGGGAAATTAAAGCCAAGGATCCATACTTATAGACTATGTAAGTCCGATTTCTCAATTGTATTTGAGAATTTTTCTATAACATTTGTTTGTCACTCATTTCGACCAATGGGAAATTAAAGCCAAGGATCCATACTTATAGACTATGTAAGTCCGATTTCTCAATTGTATTTGAGAATTTTTCTATAACATTTGTTTGTCACTCATTTCGACCAATGGGAAATTAAAGCCAAGGATCCATACTTATAGACTATGTAAGTCCGATTTCTCAATTGTATTTGAGAATTTTTCTATAACATTTGTTTGTCACTCATTTGGACCAATGGGAAATTAAAGCCAAGGATCCATACTTATAGACTATGTAAGTCCGATTTCTCAATTGTATTTGAGAATTTTTCTATAACATTTGTTAGTCACTCATTTGGACCAATGCGAAATTAAAGCCAAGGATCCATACTTATAGACTATGTAAGTCCAATTTCTCAATTGTATTTGAGAATTTTTCTATAACATTTGTTTGTCACTCATTTGGACCAATGGGAAATTAAAGCCAAGGATCCATACTTATAGACTATGTAAGTCCGATTTCTCAATTGTATTTGAGAATTTTTCTACAACATTTGTTTTTCACTCATTTGGACCAATGGGAAATTAAAGCCAAGGATCCATACTTATAGACTATGTAAGTCCGATTTCTCAATTGTATTTGAGAATTTTTCTATAACATTTGCTTGTCACTCATTTGGACCAATAAGAAATTAAAGCCAAGGATCCATTCTTATAGACTATGTAAGTCCGATTTCTCAATTGTATTTGAGAATTTTTCTATAACATTTGTTTGTCACTCATTTGGACCAATGGGAAATTAAAGCCAAGGATCCATACTTATAGACTATGTAAGTCCGATTTCTCAATTGTATTTGAGAATTTTTCTATAACATTTGTTTGTCACTCATTTGGACCAATAAGAAATTAAAGCCAAGGATCCATTCTTATAGACTATGTAAGTCCGATTTCTCAATTGTATTTGAGAATTTTTCTATAACATTTGTTTGTCACTCATTTGGACCAATGGGAAATTAAAGCCAAGGATCCATACTTATAGACTATGTAAGTCCGATTTCTCAATTGTATTTGAGAATTTTTCTATAACATTTGTTTGTCACTCATTTGGACCAATAAGAAATTAAAGCCAAGGATCCATTCTTATAGACTATGTAAGTCCGATTTCTCAATTGTATTTGAGAATTTTTCTATAACATTTGTTTGTCACTCATTTGGACCAATGGGAAATTAAAGCCAAGGATCCATACTTATAGACTATGTAAGTCCGATTTCTCAATTGTATTTGAGAATTTTTTTATAAAATTTTAAAGATTAAAATTGTGTAAATTTTGTTCAGCTCTACGTGAATTAGGCTTTTTGGGGGCACATTTATGTTTGTCACTCATTTGGACCAATGTGAAATTAAAGCCAAGGATCCATACTTATAGACTATGTAAGTCCGATTTCTCAATTGTATTTGAGAATTTTTCTATAACATTTGTTTGTCACTCATTTGGACCAATGGGAAATTAAAGCCAAGGATCCATACTTATAGACTATGTAAGTCCGATTTCTCAATTGTATTTGAGAATTTTTCTATAACATTTGTTTGTCACTCATTTGGACCAATAAGAAATTAAAGCCAAGGATCCATTCTTATAGACTATGTAAGTCCGATTTCTCAATTGTATTTGAGAATTTTTCTATAACATTTGTTTGTCACTCATTTGGACCAATGGGAAATTAAAGCCAAGGATCCATACTTATAGACTATGTAAGTCCGATTTCTCAATTGTATTTGAGAATTTTTCTATAACATTTGTTTGTCACTCATTTGGACCAATGGGAAATTAAAGCCAAGGATCCATACTTATAGACTATGTAAGTCCGATTTCTCAATTGTATTTGAGAATTTTTCTATAAAATTTTAAAGATTAAAATTGTGTAAATTTTGTTCAGCTCTTCGTGAATTTGGCTATTTGTGGGCACATTTATGTTTGTCACTCATTTGGACCAATGGGAAATTAAAGCCAAGGATCCATACTTATAGACTATCTAAGTCCGATTTCTCAATTGTATTTGAGAATTTTTTATAAAATTTTAAAGATTAAAATTGTGTAAATTTTGTTCAGCTCTACGTGAATTTGGCTATTTGTGGGCACACTTATGTTTGTCACTCATTTGGACCAATGGGAAATTAAAGCCAAGGATCCATACTTATAGACTATGTAAGTCCAATTTCTCAATTGTATTTGAGAATTTTTCTATAAAATTTTAAAGATTAAAATTGTGTAAATTTTGTTCAGCTCTTCGTGAATTTGGCTATTTGTGGGCACATTTATGTTTGTCACTCATTTGGACCAATGGGAAATTAAAGCCAAGGATCCATACTTATAGACTATCTAAGTCCGATTTCTCAATTGTATTTGAGAATTTTTTATAAAATTTTAAAGATTAAAATTGTGTAAATTTTGTTCAGCTCTACGTGAATTTGGCTATTTGTGGGCACATTTATGTTTGTCACTCATTTGGACCAATGGGAAATTAAAGCCAAGGATCCATACTTATAGACTATGTAAGTCCGATTTCTCAATTGTATTTGAGAATTTTTCTATAACATTTGTTTGTCACTCATTTGGACCAATAAGAAATTAAAGCCAAGTATCCATTCTTATAGACTATGTAAGTCCGATTTCTCAATTGTATTTGAGAATTTTTCTATAACATTTGTTTGTCACTCATTTGGACCAATGGGAAATTAAAGCCAAGGATCCATACTTATAGACTATGTAAGTCCGATTTCTCAATTCTATTTGAGAATTTTTCTATAACATTTGTTTGTCACTCATTTGGACCAATGGGAAAATAAAGCCAAGGATCCATACTTATAGACTATCTAAGTCCGATTTCTCAATTGTATTTGAGAATTTTTTATAAAATTTTAAAGATTAAAATTGTGTAAATTTTGTTCAGCTCTACGTGAATTTGGCTATTTGTGGGCACATTTATGTTTGTCACTCATTTGGACCAATGGGAAATTAAAGCCAAGGATCCATACTTATAGACTATGTAAGTCCAATTTCTCAATTGTATTTGAGAATTTTTCTATAAAATTTTAAAGATTAAAATTGTGTAAATTTTGTTCAGCTCTTCGTGAATTTGGCTATTTGTGGGCACATTTATGTTTGTCACTCATTTGGACCAATGGGAAATTAAAGCCAAGGATCCATACTTATAGACTATGTAAGTCCAATTTCTCAATTGTATTTGAGAATTTTTCTATAAAATTTTAAAGATTAAAATTGTGTAAATTTTGTTCAGCTCTAGGGAATTTGGCTATTTGTGGGCACATTTATGTTTGTCACTCATTTGGACCAATGGGAAATTAAAGCCAAGGATCCATACTTATAGACTATGTAAGTCCGATTTCTCAATTGTATTTGAGAATTTTTCTATAACATTTGTTTGTCACTCATTTGGACCAATAAGAAATTAAAGCCAAGTATCCATTCTTATAGACTATGTAAGTCCGATTTCTCAATTGTATTTGAGAATTTTTCTATAACATTTGTTTGTCACTCATTTGGACCAATGGGAAATTAAAGCCAAGGATCCATACTTATAGACTATGTAAGTCCGATTTCTCAATTGTATTTGAGAATTTTTCTATAAAATTTTCAAGATTAAAATTGTGTAAATTTTGTTCAGCTCTACGTGAATTTGGCTATTTGTGGGCACATTTATGTTTGTCACTCATTTGGACCAATAAGAAATTAAAGCCAAGGATCCATACTTATAGACTATGTAAGTCCGATTTCTTAATTTTATTTGAGAATTTTTCTATAACATTTGTTTGTCACTCATTTGGACCAATGGGAAATTAAAGCCAAGGATACATACTTATAGACTATGTAAGTCCGATTTCTCAATTGTATTTGAGAATTTTTCTATAACATTTGTTTGTCACTCATTTGGACCAATGGGAAATTAAAGCCAAGGATACATACTTATAGACTATGTAAGTCCGATTTCTCAATTGTATTTGAGAATTTTTCTATAAAATTTGTTTGTCACTCATTTGGACCAATGGGAAATTAAAGCCAAGGATCAATACTTATATGCTATGTAAGTCCGATTTCTCAATTGTATTTGAGAATTTTTCTATAAAATTTTAAAGATTAAAATTGTGTAAATTTTGTTCAGCTCTACGTGAATTTGGCTATTTGTGGGCACATTTATGTTTGTCACTCATTTGGACCAATAAGAAATTAAAGCCAAGGATCCATACTTATAGACTATGTAAGTCCGATTTCTCAATTGTATTTGAGAATTTTTCTATAACATTTGTTTGTCACTCATTTGGACCAATGGGAAATTAAAGCCAAGGATCCATACTTATAGACTATGTAAGTCCGATTTCTCAATTGTATTTGAGAATTTTTCTATAACATTTGTTTGTCACTCATTTGGACCAATGGGAAAATAAAGCCAAGGATCCATACTTATAGACTATCTAAGTCCGATTTCTCAATTGTATTTGAGAATTTTTTATAAAATTTTAAAGATTAAAATTGTGTAAATTTTGTTCAGCTCTACGTGAATTTGGCTATTTGTGGGCACATTTATGTTTGTCACTCATTTGGACCAATAAGAAATTAAAGCCAAGGATCCATACTTATAGACTATGTAAGTCCGATTTCTCAATTGTATTTGAGAATTTTTCTATAACATTTGTTTGTCACTCATTTGGACCAATGGGAAATTAAAGCCAAGGATCCATACTTATAGACTATGTAAGTCCGATTTCTCAATTGTATTTGAGAATTTTTCTATAAAATTTTAAAGATTAAAATTGTGTAAATTTTGTTCAGCTCTACGTGAATTTGGCTATTTGTGGGCACATTTATGTTTGTCACTCATTTGGACCAATAAGAAATTAAAGCCAAGGATCCATACTTATAGACTATGTAAGTCCGATTTCTCAATTGTATTTGAGAATTTTTCTATAAAATTTGTTTGTCACTCATTTGGACCAATGGGAAATTAAAGCCAAGGATCAATACTTATATGCTATGTAAGTCCGATTTCTCAATTGTATTTGAGAATTTTTCTATAAAATTTTAAAGATTAAAATTGTGTAAATTTTGTTCAGCTCTACGTGAATTTGGCTATTTGTGGGCACATTTATGTTTGTCACTCATTTGGACCAATAAGAAATTAAAGCCAAGGATCCATACTTATAGACTATGTAAGTCCGATTTCTCAATTGTATTTGAGAATTTTTCTATAACATTTGTTTGTCACTCATTTGGACCAATGGGAAATTAAAGCCAAGGATCCATACTTATAGACTATGTAAGTCCGATTTCTCAATTGTATTTGAGAATTTTTCTATAACATTTGTTTGTCACTCATTTGGACCAATAAGAAATTAAAGCCAAGGATCCATACTTATAGACTATGTAAGTCCGATTTCTCAATTGTATTTGAGAATTTTTCTATAAAATTTTAAAGATTAAAATTGTGTAAATTTTGTTCAGCTCTACGTGAATTTGGCTATTTGTGGGCACATTTATGTTTGTCACTCATTTGGACCAATGGGAAATTAAAACCAAGGATCCATACTTATAGACTATGTAAGTCCGATTTCTCAATTGTATTTGAGAATTTTTCTATAACATTTGTTTGTCACTCATTTGGACCAATGGGAAATTAAAGCCAAGGATCCATACTTATAGACTATGTAAGTCCGATTTCTCAATTGTATTTGAGAATTTTTCTATAACATTTGTTTGTCACTCATTTGGACCAATGGGAAAATAAAGCCAAGGATCCATACTTATAGACTATGTAAGTCCGATTTCTCAATTGTATTTGAGAATTTTTCTATAAAATTTTAAAGATTAAAATTGTGTAAATTTTGTTCAGCTCTACGTGAATTTGGCTATTTGTGGGCACATTTATGTTTGTCACTCATTTGGACCAATGGGAAATTAAAACCAAGGATCCATACTTATAGACTATGTAAGTCCGATTTCTCAATTGTATTTGAGAATTTTTCTATAACATTTGTTTGTCACTCATTTGGACCAATGGGAAAATAAAGCCAAGGATCCATACTTATAGACTATGTAAGTCCGATTTCTCAATTGTATTTAAGAATTTTTCTATAAAATTTTAAA
This sequence comes from Lypha dubia, assembly GCA_947311025.1. Taxonomy (NCBI): domain Eukaryota; kingdom Metazoa; phylum Arthropoda; class Insecta; order Diptera; family Tachinidae; genus Lypha; species Lypha dubia. Next base: position 75,044,277 of record OX371263.1, read on the forward strand.
GATTAAAATTGTGTAAATTTTGTTCAGCTCTACGTGAATTTGGCTATTTGTGGGCACATTTATGTTTGTCACTCATTTGGACCAATAAGAAATTAAAGCCAAGGATCCATACTTATAGACTATGTAAGTCCGATTTCTCAATTGTATTTGAGAATTTTTCTATAACATTTGTTTGTCACTCATTTGGACCAATAAGAAATTAAAGCCAAGGATCCATTCTTATAGACTATGTAAGTCCGATTTCTCAATTGTATTTGAGAATTTTTCTATAACATGTGTTTGTCACTCATTTGGACCAATGGGAAATTAAAGCCAAGGATCCATACTTATAGACTATGTAAGTCCGATTTCTCAATTGTATTTGAGAATTTTTCTATAAAATTTTAAAGATTAAAATTGTGTAAATTTTGTTCAGCTCTACGTGAATTTGGCTATTTGTGGGCACATTTATGTTTGTCACTCATTTGGACCAATAAGAAATTAAAGCCAAGGATCCATACTTATAGACTATGTAAGTCCGATTTCTCAATTGTATTTGAGAATTTTTCTATAAAATTTGTTTGTCACTCATTTGGACCAATGGGAAATTAAAGCCAAGGATCAATACTTATATGCTATGTAAGTCCGATTTCTCAATTGTATTTGAGAATTTTTCTATAAAATTTTAAAGATTAAAATTGTGTAAATTTTGTTCAGCTCTACGTGAATTTGGCTATTTGTGGGCACATTTATGTTTGTCACTCATTTGGACCAATAAGAAATTAAAGCCAAGGATCCATACTTATAGACTATGTAAGTCCGATTTCTCAATTGTATTTGAGAATTTTTCTATAACATTTGTTTGTCACTCATTTGGACCAATGGGAAATTAAAGCCAAGGATCCATACTTATAGACTATGTAAGTCCGATTTCTCAATTGTATTTGAGAATTTTTCTATAACATTTGTTTGTCACTCATTTGGACCAATAAGAAATTAAAGCCAAGGATCCATACTTATAGACTATGTAAGTCCGATTTCTCAATTGTATTTGAGAATTTTTCTATAAAATTTTAAAGATTAAAATTGTGTAAATTTTGTTCAGCTCTACGTGAATTTGGCTATTTGTGGGCACATTTATGTTTGTCACTCATTTGGACCAATAAGAAATTAAAGCCAAGGATCCATACTTATAGACTATGTAAGTCCGATTTCTCAATTGTATTTGAGAATTTTTCTATAACATTTGTTTGTCACTCATTTGGACCAATGGGAAATTAAAGCCAAGGATCCATACTTATAGACTATGTAAGTCCGATTTCTCAATTGTATTTGAGAATTTTTCTATAACATTTGTTTGTCACTCATTTGGACCAATAAGAAATTAAAGCCAAGGATCCATACTTATAGACTATGTAAGTCCGATTTCTCAATTGTATTTGAGAATTTTTCTATAAAATTTTAAAGATTAAAATTGTGTAAATTTTGTTCAGCTCTACGTGAATTTGGCTATTTGTGGGCACATTTATGTTTGTCACTCATTTGGACCAATGGGAAATTAAAACCAAGGATCCATACTTATAGACTATGTAAGTCCGATTTCTCAATTGTATTTGAGAATTTTTCTATAACATTTGTTTGTCACTCATTTGGACCAATGGGAAATTAAAGCCAAGGATCCATACTTATAGACTATGTAAGTCCGATTTCTCAATTGTATTTGAGAATTTTTCTATAACATTTGTTTGTCACTCATTTGGACCAATGGGAAATTAAAGTCAAGGATCCATACTTATAGACTATGTAAGTCCGATTTCTCAATTGTATTTGAGAATTTTTCTATAAAATTTTAAAGATAAAATTGTGTAAATTTTGTTCAGCTCTACGTGAATTTGGCTATTTGTGGGCACATTTATGTTTGTCACTCATTTGGACCAATAAGAAATTAAAGCCAAGGATCCATACTTATAGACTATGTAAGTCCGATTTCTCAATTGTATTTGAGAATTTTTCTATAACATTTGTTTGTCACTCATTTGGACCAATGGGAAATTAAAGCCAAGGATCCATACTTATAGACTATGTAAGTCCGATTTCTCAATTGTATTTGAGAATTTTTCTATAACATTTGTTTGTCACTCATTTGGACCAATAAGAAATTAAAGCCAAGGATCCATACTTATAGACTATGTAAGTCCGATTTCTCAATTGTATTTGAGAATTTTTCTATAACATTTGTTTGTCACTCATTTGGACCAATGGGAAATTAAAGCCAAGGATCCATACTTATAGACTATGTAAGTCCGATTTCTCAATTGTATTTGAGAATTTTTCTATAACATTTGTTTGTCACTCATTTGGACCAATGGGAAATTAAAGCCAAGGATCCATACTTATAGACTATGTAAGTCCGATTTCTCAATTGTATTTGAGAATTTTTCTATAACATTTGTTTGTCACTCATTTGGACCAATGGGAAATTTAAGTCAAGGATCCATACTTATAGACTATGTAAGTCCGATTTCTCAATTGTATTTGAGAATTTTTATATAAAATTTTAAATATTAAAATTGTGTAAATTTGTTCAGCTCTACGTGAATTTGGCTATTTGTCGGCACATTTATGTTTGTCACTCATTTGGACCAATAAGAAATTAAAGCCAAGGATCCATACTTATAGACTATGTAAGTCCGATTTCTCAATTGTATTTGAGAATTTTTCTATAACATTTCTCAATTGTATTTGAGAATTTTTCTAAAACATTTGTTAGTCACTCATTTGGACCAATGGGAAATTAAAGCCAAGGATCCATACTTATAGACTATGTAAGTCCAATTTCTCAATTGTATTTGAGAATTTTTCTATAAAATTTTAAAGATTAAAATTGTGTAAATTTTGTTCAGCTCTACGGGAATTTGGCTATTTGTGGGCACATTTATGTTTGTCACTCATTTGGAGCAATGGGAAATTAAAGCCAAGGATCCATACTTATAGACTATGTAAGTCCGATTTCTCAATTGTATTTGAGAATTTTTCTATAACATTTGTTTGTCACTCATTTGGACCAATGGGAAATTAAAGCCAAGGATCCATACTTATAGACTATCTAAGTCCGATTTCTCAATTGTATTTGAGAATTTTTCTATAAAATTTTAAAGATTAAAATTGTGTAAATTTTGTTCAGCTCTACGGGAATTTGGCTATTTGTGGGCACATTTATGTTTGTCACTCATTTGGACCAATTGGAAATTAAAGCCAAGGATCCATACTTATATACTATGTAAGTCCGATTTCTCAATTGTATTTGAGAAGTTTTCTATAAAATTTTAGAGATTAAAATTGTGTAAATTTTGTTCAGCTCTACGGGAATTTGGCTATTTGTCGGCACATTTATGTTTGTCACTCATTTGGACCAATAAGATATTAAAGCCAAGGATCCATACTTATAGACTATGTAAGTCCAATTTCTCAATTGTATTTGAGATTTTTTCTATAACATTTGTTTGTCACTCATTTGGACCAATGGGAAATTAAAGCCAAGGATCCATACTTATAGACTATGTAAGTCCAATTTCTCAAATGTATTTGAGAATTTTTCTATAAAATTTTAAAGATTAAAATTGTGTAAATTTTGTTCAGCTCTACGTGAATTTGGCTATTTGTGGGCACATTTATGATTGTCACTCATTTGGACCAATAAGAAATTAAAGCCAAGGATCCATAGTTATAGACTATGTAAGTCCGATTTCTCAATTATATTTGAGAATTTTTCTATAACATTTGGAGTCGAGTTTGGGTTTTGATCGAAGAAGGTTGTGTTCTAGCAATTAAAAAAAAAAAATTAAAATTTTTTAAAAATAATTCAATTATAAAAATTAAAAATAAATAATTTTGTATTAAAAAAGTATAAATACATACTTACGCATATTGTACTACTGATTTATATTTTAATTTAAATGTATAACAGTCCATCCATATCTGAATGTGGTGGAAGGCCACCTGATAAATTAAATTCGCTTCCGTTAGGAAGTAATGGAAATGCTACCAGCATTCACACCTTAATTGATGCTATTCCGAATTCATCTCAAAATACTTGTTCTGGGATTACCAAGTAATCTTTAAAAGTCACTATGGAATCAAACACTGAAACTGTTATGGTAGAAAATATTCAACTCTCAAATGTTCAAGGAGCTATTGATTCGGATTCTGATATTTGCGCCTTGCCGGATAAGGATTATCAAATCCTCAACAATAAAAGAAAGAAGCGCTCTTTTCAAGGTGAAGTAAAAAGTGATCTTACTAAAATCAACCAACGAAATGTGAATTATGCAGATTCTGTTAATCGTACCAATAAGTACACTTTATTAGGAGATTTAAATTTAGAACAAGAAAATCTTCAAACTAAGTCTTATTCAAATAATAATTGTAACAAAAATAGTAGCAAAATAGAAGATAATTTAAAAACTAGAAATTCTTTTTGTCCACCAATATTTCTTCAGGGCGTTAACGTAAGGTCCCTTATTGATCAACTAAGTTCAAAAAACATTGATTTTAAAGTACAAAATCAATCAAAATTTCGAAGTAAATTGTATATAAAAGACGCATCTGTTCACTCTGAAATGATGAAATTATTAAATGAGAAAGAAATTCCTTCATATTCATATACTCCCAAAGAGTTCAAACGCCACAGTATTGTTTGTAGAGGATTGTATCACAAATCAGACGAAAATGATATAAAACTTCACATTGATAAAATTGTACCTGATACCGTTGAATCTGTTACTAAGTTTTTAACTGAATATTCGAGAAAAAAAGGAATTGATACAGGTTTGTTTTTAGTAACCCTTAAAGCAAATAGAAACATTAAAGAAATTTTAAGCATTAAATTTATTTTGAACCAAGTTGTTTCTTGGGAGCGTCCAAAGAAGAATACAAATATACCGCAATGTTGGAGGTGACAACATTGGGGACACTTTTCCAAAAACTGTACGCGCCCATTTGCATGTTTGAAATGTAAAGAGAAACATAAGCCTGGCGAATGTACTTTTGTTTTTGATAATGAAAAGCTTCCATTTTGTGTTAATTGTAATGCAAATGGACATACCTCTAATTATAAGAGATGCCCAGTATACAAAAAATTTGTTTTAAATAGGGAAAAATCTTTAAAAGAAAGAAAAACTATTAAAAATTCAGTTGCTTTCAATGTCGGAAAAGAGTTGTGTTCGAACAATATTGTAACGTCTGGTAAAACATTTGCCAATATACTAAAGGGTTATAAAGATCAAACGAACAAATATAATCCAAAAAACACGGCTCTTATTGAGGAGTTTTTGGAAATAGCTAAATTGTTATGCATTCCAGAGCCTATTTCTTTGGAAGATAGAATACAGTCTTTTATACAAAGTTTTAAAAAAATGCCTAAGGAACAAGCTAAAATGGAATGTTTAAGTATAATGAAGGATATTCAAAATGGCCCGTAGATCTATGAATTTATTAACTTATAACGTAGGATCTCTAGTGAATATAAGCAGGAGAATTGAACTTAGCAATTTATTAGATCAATTTAACATTGATATTGCTTTTTTGCAGGAATTGCATTTGTCAAGAAACTCTCGTATATATTTAGATAACTATTTTGTTATAAAAGATGATAGCTCACTTGGGGTGGGCTTAGCCATAGAAAATCCATTTCATATTCTAAAGTAAGTATTTCAAATTTAAGGTTTCAAAATATTTTTGTTGAAGTTGATATTTCAATAAATGGTAGCTTAAAAAAACTTATTTTTGGTTCCATATATTTTCAAAGTAACTGTCCTCGCTCAATTATTTGTGAAGGTCTAACAATAATTTTAAATTTTTCAAGAAACTATGATGGTTTAATTATAGGAGGTGATTTAAATTCAAAAAATATTGTTTGGGGTGATACTGTTAACAATTTTAATGGTGAAACTTTGCAAAACTGGCTACAAAATGAATTTTTTACGCTTACTAGAATTTGTGATCCATACCCATCTTTTCCAAGAGGACTTTCACATTTAGATCATTTTGTAATAAGCAATAGTTTAATAGATTCATTTAATATTAACTACAAAACTTTTACACTTCCAACTTTCTCAGATCACATTCCTCTGAAACTACAAATTGTTTATCCAAATTTTCATTTTCTATTTAAAATTCCTGAAAATTTTGTATCCTATAAGAATACTGATTGGAATGCATTCAAATTTGACATAAGTTCTACATTGTTGAATCATTTTCCACCTGATAACAGAAATTTATTAAATAGTGAAATTAATTATTTTATTGATGAATTTGTTACTACAGTGAATTTTGCTTCTCAAATACATTCTAAGAAGTTAAAACAAACAGGATTTAAATTTGCAGTTTCGGATACAGTTAAAAAGATGCTGAAAATAAAATATAATTGGCAAAAAGACTTAAAGCGAATATTTCGTCAAACCTTAAATAGAAATAATGCTAACTACTTACTTATTTCAAAGCAAATAGAATTAATTAAGGTTTTAATTAAGGAGCAAATAGAATTGGAACAAGCAAAAAGTTTTAGTGAAAGACTTAAAAAAATAGTTCCAGGTCCTTTTGCTTTCAAACAGATTTTTAAGATTCTTGGGAAGAATAACAGATCATGTGCTCAAAATATTTCTGTAAACGGCGCAATTATTCAGGACAAATATGAAAAATTAAATGTATTGAAAAATCATTTCTCTTCTATTTATCAAAGTTCTTCGTTAGATAGAGATACATCTCATATTGAAGAAATAATTAATAATGTTTTTTCGGAAGTACCAAGTTATATGGTTAATTTTGATAATAATTTTTCGTCATTAAATATTCATGAAGATTCTAATTTTACTTCACTTAATGCTGTTGTTGAATTTTCTAAATTAATTAATAATAAAAAATCCTATGGCTTATACAATATTTCAAATTATTTGATAAAGAAATTTCCAAAAAATGCATTCAAATATTTAACTATAGTTTATAACAATTGTATTAATAATTGTTACTTTCCAAAAGATTGGAAAGTAGCCAAAATTATTCCAATACAAAAACAAAAGAATAATACTGACATTAGAAACTTAAGACCGATTTCTCTTTTGTCAAACTTACGGAAACTGTTTGAGAAAATTCTATGTGAAAAGATGGAATTAAATTTAGCGGAACCATATATTTCCCAATATCAATTTGGATATAAAAAAGGAAATTCTACAACACATGCATTTCTAAAATTCCATAATGATGTAATACAACATCTTAGAAATCGTCAATGTACTGTTGCAATTTCTCTTGATGTTGAGAAAGCTTTCGATACAGCATATCATAATGGTATTTTATATAAAATGACTACATTAGGCTTCAAGCCTTCTATTATAAAACTTATTAAAAGCTTCTTTGAAAATAGACGATTTTGCATTGAATTCGGTAATAGTCTTTCACAACAGGGGATTGCAACTTGTGGGGTTCCGCAAGGTTCAAATCTGTCTCCCCATTTATACAATATATTAATATCAGATTTTCCACACATGTATAATGATTCGTTGAGCATCCTTTACGCGGACGACTCCCTTTTATACGCGCACGATGAATCACCACTAGTTGCCTTACAACGTGTATCATCACATCTTAATCACGTAAATGATTTCTATTCGCTTTGGGGCATAAAAATAAATGCTTCAAAAAGTCATGCAATATGCTTACGAAATGCATCTGGAAAATGCAATTATAAAGTGGTACCAGAAAGCAAACGGTTACAGTTATCTTTAAATGGAAACGAAATTTTATTTATAGATGATATGAAAAATCTTGGTGTTAATTTTAACAAACTCCTAAAGTTTAATAAACAAGTTTTATACAACTTAGAAAAGGCTAATAAAGTAAAATGGGCTCTTTCAAAGTTATTTAATAATAAATCGTTAGCAGTAAAAACTAAACTACTGATGTACAAAGTCTGTATAAGACCGATATTAATATACGCTTTTCCAATTTGGTTCAGTATTTCACCAACTTTTATGAAAAAAATGGAAGTATTTGAAAGACACATTTTAAGAAAATGTGTACAAAGAAATTATAAAACTCGCTTGAAAAGATTTTCAAACGCTTTTATTTATGATAAGGCTTCAATAACACCGATTTCGGTATATGCGATTAATCTGATGAAGAGATTTATTGAACGATTACATTTTTGTAATGACTCTATAATGCAGAATATAGTCTGTAGTGAACATGAACTTAGTTGGTCTAATACAAATTATCTTTCCGCAATGGGTATTTTCCGGGAGTCTTGATGGTATTTCTGGACAAAGCTTTTATAAAAGAATAACTCCTGGCATACACAGAGGGTAATATAAAATATTTTAGTTTTTAATATTTTTATTTTAGTTTTTAAGGTTTAGCTCTAAGTTTTAGTTTTAAGTATATTTTAAATAGGTTAATTACTCTATTAGTAAATGCAAATGTCGGGAGCAAACATTGTTACTTCTTTGCAATATTTAATTTTTATATACCTAAGTTTTTTCCTTTTTGTAAATCTGATAGCACGATGCATTATTCTCTTTTAAAAATAATTAAAATAATACTTTATAATTTTAAGTTTTCAAGATCGTCATTGTTAGAAGAAAAAAAAAATTTTTATGTAATTATTTAGACTCAATAAACAATCAATCAATCAATCTATAACATTTGTTTGTCACTCATTTGGACCAATGGGAAATTAAAGCCAAGGATCCATACTTATAGACTATGTAAGTCCAATTTCTCAATTGTATTTGAGAATTTTTCTATAAAATTTTAAAGATTAAAATTGTGTAAATTTTGTTCAGCTCTACGTGAATTTAGCTATTTGTGGGCACATTTATGTTTGTCACTCATTTGGACCAATAATAAATTAAAGCCAAGGATCCATACTTATAGACTATGTAAGTCCGATTTCTCAATTGTATTTGAGAATTTTTCTATAACATTTGTTTGTCACTCATTTGGACCAATGGGAAATTAAAGCCAAGGATCCATACTTATAGACTATGTAAGTCCGATTTCTCAATTGTATTTGAGAATTTTTCTATAAAATTTTAAAGATTAAAATTGTGTAAATTTTGTTCAGCTCTACGTGAATTTAGCTATTTGTGGGCACATTTATGTTTGTCACTCATTTGGACCAATGGGAAATTAAAGCCAAGGATCCATACTTATAGACTATGTAAGTCCAATTTCTCAATTGTATTTGAGAATTTTTCTATAAAATTTTAAAGATTAAAATTGTGTAAATTTTGTTCAGCTCTACGTGAATTTAGCTATTTGTGGGCACATTTATGTTTGTCACTCATTTGGACCAATGGGAAATTAAAGCCAAGGATCCATACTTATAGACTATGTAAGTCCGATTTCTCAATTGTATTTGAGAATTTTTCTATAACATTTGTTTGTCACTCATTTGGACCAATGGGAAATTAAAGCCAAGGATCCATACTTATAGACTATGTAAGTCCGATTTCTCAATTGTATTTGAGAATTTTTCTATAAAATTTTAAAGATTAAAATTGTGTAAATTTTGTTCAGCTCTACGTGAATTTAGCTATTTGTGGGCACATTTATGTTTGTCACTCATTTGGACCAATAATAAATTAAAGCCAAGGATCCATACTTATAGACTATGTAAGTCCAATTTCTCAAATGTATTTGAGAATTTTTCTATAAAATTTTAAAGATTAAAATTGTGTAAATTTTTTTCAGCTCTACGTGAATTTAGCTATTTGTGGGCACATTTATGTTTGTCACTCATTTGGACCAATGGGAAATTAAAGCCAAGGATCCATACTTATAGACTATGTAAGTCCGATTTCTCAATTGTATTTGAGAATTTTTCTATAACATTTGTTTGTCACTCATTTGGACCAATGGGAAATTAAAGCCAAGGATCCATACTTATAGACTATGTAAGTCCGATTTCTCAATTGTATTTGAGAATTTTTCTATAACATTTGTTTGTCACTCATTTGGACCAATGGGAAATTAAAGCCAAGGATCCATACTTATAGACTATGTAAGTCCAATTTCTCAAATGTATTTGAGAATTTTTCTATAAAATTTTAAAGATTAAAATTGTGTAAATTTTGTTCAGCTCTACGTGAATTTGGCTATATGTGGGCACATTTATGTTTGTCACTCATTTGGACCAATAATAAATTAAAGCCAAGGATCCATACTTATAGACTATGTAAGTCCGATTTCTCAATTGTATTTGAGAATTTTTCTATAACATTTGTTTGTCACTCATTTGGACCAATGGGAAATTAAAGCCAAGGATCCATTCTTATAGACTATGTAAGTCCGATTTCTCAATTGTATTTGAGAATTTTTCTATAACATTTGTTTGTCACTCATTTGGACCAATGGGAAATTAAAGCCAAGGATCCATTCTTATAGACTATGTAAGTCCGATTTCTCAATTGTATTTGAGAATTTTTCTATAACATTTGTTTGTCACTCATTTGGACCAATGGGAAATTAAAGCCAAGGATCCATACTTATAGACTATGTAAGTCCGATTTCTCAATTGTATTTGAGAATTTTTCTATAACATTTGTTTGTCACTCATTTGGACCAATGGGAAATTAAAGCCAAGGATCCATACTTATAGACTATGTAAGTCCGATTTCTCAATTGTATTTGAGAATTTTTCTATAACATTTGTTTGTCACTCATTTGGACCAATGGGAAATTAAAGCCAAGGATCCATACTTATAGACTATGTAAGTCCGATTTCTCAATTGTATTTGAGAATTTTTCTATAAAATTTTAAAGATTAAAATTGTGTAAATTTTGTTCAGCTCTACGTGAATTTGGCTATTTGTCGGCACATTTATGTTTGTCACTCATTTGGACCAATAAGAAATTAAAGCCAAGGATCCATACTTATAGACTATGTAAGTCCGATTTCTCAATTGTATTTGAGAATTTTTCTATAAAATTTTAAAGATTAAAATTGTGTAAATTTTGTTCAGCTCTACGTGAATTTGGCTATTTGTCGGCACATTTATGTTTGTCACTCATTTGGACCAATAAGAAATTAAAGCCAAGGATCCATACTTATAGACTATGTAAGTCCGATTTCTCAATTGTATTTGAGAATTTTTCTATAAAATTTTAAAGATTAAAATTGTGTAAATTTTGTTCAGCTCTACGGGAATTTGGCTATTTGTGGGCACATTTTTGTTTGTCACTCATTTGAACCAATAAGAAATTAAAGCCAAGGATCCATACTTATAGACTATGTAAGTCCGATTTCTCAATTGTATTTGAGAATTTTTCTATAACATTTGTTTTCACTCATTTGGAACAATGGGAAATTAAAGCCAAGGATCCATACTTATAGACTATGTAAGTCCGATTTCTCAATTGTATTTGAGAATTTTTCTATAAAATTTTAAAGATTAAAATTGTGTAAATTTTGTTCAGCTCTACGTGAATTTGGCTATTTGTCGGCACATTTATGTTTGTCACTCATTTGGACCAATAAGAAATTAAAGCCAAGGATCCATACTTATAGACTATGTAAGTCCGATTTCTCAATTGTATTTGAGAATTTTTCTATAACATTTGTTTGTCACTCATTTGGAACAATGGGAAATTAAAGCCAAGGATCCATACTTATAGACTATGTAAGTCCGATTTCTCAATTGTATTTGAGAATTTTTCTATAAAATTTTAAAGATTAAAATTGTGTAAATTTTGTTCAGCTCTACGTAAATTTGGCTATTTGTCGGCACATTTATGTTTGTCACTCATTTGGACCAATAAGAAATTAAAGCCAAGGATCCATACTTATAGACTATGTAAGTCCGATTTCTCAATTGTATTTGAGAATTTTTCTATAAAATTTTAAAGATTAAAATTGTGTAAATTTTGTTCAGCTCTACGGGAATTTGGCTATTTGTGGGCACATTTTTGTTTGTCACTCATTTGAACCAATAAGAAATTAAAGCCAAGGATCCATACTTATAGACTATGTAAGTCCGATTTCTCAATTGTATTTGAGAATTTTTCTATAAAATTTCAAAGATTAAAATTGTGTAAATTTTGTTCAGCTCTACGGGAATTTGGCTATTTGTGGGCACATTTATGTTTGTCACTCATTTGGACCAATGGGAAATTAAAGCCAAGGATCCATACTTATAGACTATGTAAGTCCGATTTCTCAATTGTATTTGAGAATTTTTCTATAAAATTTTAGAGATTAAAATTGTGTAAATTTTGTTCAGCTCTACGGGAATTTGGCTATTTGTCGGCACATTTATGTTTGTCACTCATTTGGACCAATAAGAAATTAAAGCCAAGGATCCATACTTATAGACTATGTAAGTCCGATTTCTCAATTGTATTTGAGAATTTTTCTATAAAATTTCAAAGATTAAAATTGTGTAAATTTTGTTCAGCTCTACGGGAATTTGGCTATTTGTGGGCACATTTATGTTTGTCACTCATTTGGACCAATGGGAAATTTAAGCCAAGGATCCATACTTATAGACTATGTAAGTCCGATTTCTCAATTGTATTTGAGAATTTTTCTATAAAATTTTAGAGATTAAAATTGTGTAAATTTTGTTCAGCTCTACGGGAATTTGGCTATTTGTCGGCACATTTATGTTTGTCACTCATTTGGACCAATGGGAAATTAAAGCCAAGGATACATACTTATAGACTATGTAAGTCCGATTTCTCAATTGTATTTGGGAATTTTTCTATAACATTTGTTTGTCACTCATTTGGACCAATGGGAAATTAAAGCCAAGGATACATACTTATAGACTATGTAAGTCCGATTTCTCAATTGTATTTGAGAATTTTTCTATAAAATTTCAAAGATTAAAATTGTGTAAATTTTGTTCAGCTCTACGGGAATTTGGCTATTTGTGGGCACATTTATGTTTGTCACTCATTTGGACCAATGGGAAATTTAAGCCAAGGATCCATACTTATAGACTATGTAAGTCCGATTTCTCAATTGTATTTGAGAATTTTTCTATAAAATTTTAGAGATTAAAATTGTGTAAATTTTGTTCAGCTCTACGGGAATTTGGCTATTTGTCGGCACATTTATGTTTGTCACTCATTTGGACCAATGGGAAATTAAAGCCAAGGATACATACTTATAGACTATGTAAGTCCGATTTCTCAATTGTATTTGGGAATTTTTCTATAACATTTGTTTGTCACTCATTTGGACCAATGGGAAATTAAAGCCAAGGATCCATACTTATAGACTATGTAAGTCCGATTTCTCAATTGTATTTGAGAACTTTTCTATAACATTTGTTTGTCACTCATTTGGACCAATAATAAATTAAAGCCAAGGATCCATACTTATAGACTATGTAAGTCCGATTTCTCAATTGTATTTGAGAACTTTTCTATAACATTTGTTTGTCACTCATTTGGACCAATAATAAATTAAAGCCAAGGATCCATACTTATAGACTATGTAAGTCCGATTTCTCAATTGTATTTGAGAATTTTTCTATAAAATTTTAAAAATTAAAATTGTGTAAATTTTGTTCAGCTCTACGGGAATTTGGCTATTTGTCGGCACATTTATGTTTGTCACTCATTTGGACCAATGGGAAATTAAAGCCAAGGATCCATACTTATAGACTATGTAAGTCCGATTTCTCAATTGTATTTGAGAACTTTTCTATAACATTTGTTTGTCACTCATTTGGACCAATAATAAATTAAAGCCAAGGATCCATACTTATAGACTATGTAAGTCCGATTTCTCAATTGTATTTGAGAATTTTTCTATAAAATTTCAAAGATTAAAATTGTGTAAATTTTGTTCAGCTCTACGGGAATTTGGCTATTTGTCGGCACATTTATGTTTGTCACTCATTTGGACCAATAAGAAATTAAAGCCAAGGATCCATACTTATAGACTATGGAAGTCCGATTTCTCAATTGTATTTGAGAATTTTTCTATAAAATTTCAAAAATTAAAATTGTGTAAATTTTGTTCAGCTCTACGGGAATTTGGCTATTTGTGGGCACATTTATGTTTGTCACTCATTTGGACCAATGGGAAATTAAAGCCAAGGATCCATACTTATAGACTATGTAAGTCCGATTTCTCAATTGTATTTGAGAATTTTTCTATAAAATTTTAGAGATTAAAATTGTGTAAATTTTGTTCAGCTCTACGGGAATTTGGCTATTTGTCGGCACATTTATGTTTGTCACTCATTTGGACCAATGGGAAATTAAAGCCAAGGATCCATACTTATAGACTATGTAAGTCCGATTTCTCAATTGTATTTGGGAATTTTTCTATAACATTTGTTTGTCACTCATTTGGACCAATGGGAAATTAAAGCCAAGGATCCATACTTATAGACTATGTAAGTCCGATTTCTCAATTGTATTTGAGAACTTTTCTATAACATTTGTTTGTCACTCATTTGGACCAATAATAAATTAAAGCCAAGGATCCATACTTATAGACTATGTAAGTCCGATTTCTCAATTGTATTTGAGAATTTTTCTATAAAATTTTAGAGATTAAAATTGTGTAAATTTTGTTCAGCTCTACGGGAATTTGGCTATTTGTCGGCACATTTATGTTTGTCACTCATTTGGACCAATAAGAAATTAAAGCCAAGGATCCATACTTATAGACTATGTAAGTCCGATTTCTCAATTGTATTTGGGAATTTTTCTATAACATTTGTTTGTCACTCATTTGGACCAATGGGAAATTAAAGCCAAGGATCCATACTTATAGACTATGTAAGTCCGATTTCTCAATTGTATTTGAGAACTTTTCTATAACATTTGTTTGTCACTCATTTGGACCAATAATAAATTAAAGCCAAGGATCCATACTTATAGACTATGTAAGTCCGATTTCTCAATTGTATTTGAGAATTTTTCTATAAAATTTTAGAGATTAAAATTGTGTAAATTTTGTTCAGCTCTACGGGAATTTGGCTATTTGTCGGCACATTTATGTTTGTCACTCATTTGGACCAATGGGAAATTAAAGCCAAGGATCCATACTTATAGACTATGTAAGTCCGATTTCTCAATTGTATTTGAGAATTTTTCTATAAAATTTTAGAGATTAAAATTGTGTAAATTTTGTTCAGCTCTACGGGAATTTGGCTATTTGTCGGCACATTTATGTTTGTCACTCATTTGGACCAATAAGAAATTAAAGCCAAGGATCCATACTTATAGACTATGTAAGTCCGATTTCTCAATTGTATTTGAGAATTTTTCTATAAAATTTTAGAGATTAAAATTGTGTAAATTTTGTTCAGCTCTACGGGAATTTGGCTATTTGTCGGCACATTTATGTTTGTCACTCATTTGGACCAATAAGAAATTAAAGCCAAGGATCCATCCTTATAGACTATGTAAGTCGGATTTCTCAATTGTATTTGAGAATTTTTCTATAAAATTTTAGAGATTAAAATTGTGTAAATTTTGTTCAGCTCTACGGGAATTTGGCTATTTGTGGGCACATTTTTGTTTGTCACTCATTTGAACCAATAAGAAATTAAAGCCAAGCATCCATCCTTATAGACTATGTAAGTCCGATTTCTCAATTGTATTTGAGAATTTTTCTATAAAATTTTAAAGATTAAAATTGTGTAAATTTTGTTCAGCTCTACGGGAATTTGGCTATTTGTGGGCACATTTATGTTTGTCACTCATTTGGACCAATGGGAAATTAAAGCCAAGGATCCATACTTATAGACTATGTAAGTCCGATTTCTCAATTGTATTTGAGAATTTTTCTATAAAATTTTAGAGATTAAAATTGTGTAAATTTTGTTCAGCTCTACGGGAATTTGGCTATTTGTCGGCACATTTATGTTTGTCACTCATTTGGACCAATAAGAAATTAAAGCCAAGGATCCATACTTATAGACTATGTAAGTCCGATTTCTCAATTGTATTTGAGAATTTTTCTATAAAATTTTAGAGATTAAAATTGTGTAAATTTTGTTCAGCTCTACGGGAATTTGGCTATTTGTGGGCACATTTAAGTTTGTCACTCATTTGGGCCAATAAGAAATTAAAGCCAAGGATCAATACTTATGGACTATGTAAGTCCGATTTCTCAATTGTATTTGAGAATTTTTCTATAACATTTATTTGTCACTCATTTGGACCAATGGGAAATTTAAGCCAAGGATCCATACTTATGGACTATGTAAGTCCGATTTCTCAATTGTATTTGAGAATTTTTCTATAAAATTTTAAAGATTAAAATTGTGTAAATTTTGTTTAGCTCTACGGGAATTTGGCTATTTGTGGGCACATTTATGTTTGTCACTCATTTGGACCAATGGGAAATTAAAGCCAAGGATCCATACTTATAGGCTATGTAAGTCCGATTTCTCAATTGTATTTGAGAATTTTTCCATAACCTTTGTTTGTCACTCATTTGGACCAATGGGAAATTAAAGCCAAGAATCCATACTTATAGACTACCTAAGTCCGATTTCTCAATTGTATTTGAGAATTTTTCTATAAAATTTTAAAGATTAAAATTGTGTAAATTTTGTTCAGCTCTACGGGAATTTGGCTATTTGTGGGCACATTTATGTTTGTCACTCATTTGGACCAATGGGAAATTAAAGCCAAGGATCCATACTTATAGACTATGTAAGTCCGATTTCTCAATTGTATTTGGGAATTTTTCTATAAAATTTCAAAGATTAAAATTGTGTAAATTTTGTTCAGCTCTACGGGAATTTGGCTATTTGTGGGCACATTTATGTTTGTCACTCATTTGGACCAATAAGAAATTAAAGCCAAGGATCCATACTTATAGACTATGGAAGTCCAATTTCTCAATTGTATTTGAGAATTTTTCTATAACATTTGTTTGTCACTCATTTGGACCAATGGGAAATTAAAGCCAAGGATCCATACTTATAGACTATGGAAGTCCAATTTCTCAATTGTATTTGAGAATTTTTATATAAAATTTTAAAGATTAAAATTGTGTAAATTTTGTTCAGCTCTACGGGAATTTGGCTATTTGTCGGCACATTTATGTTTGTCACTCATTTGGACCAATGGGAAATTAAAGCCAAGGATCCATACTTATAGACTATGTAAGTCCGATTTCTCAATTGTATTTGGGAATTTTTCTATAAAATTTCAAAGATTAAAATTGTGTAAATTTTGTTCAGCTCTACGGGAATTTGGCTATTTGTGGGCACATTTATGTTTGTCACTCATTTGGACCAATAAGAAATTAAAGCCAAGGATCCATACTTATAGACTATGGAAGTCCAATTTCTCAATTGTATTTGAGAATTTTTCTATAACATTTGTTTGTCACTCATTTGGACCAATGGGAAATTAAAGCCAAGGATCCATACTTATAGACTATGGAAGTCCAATTTCTCAATTGTATTTGAGAATTTTTATATAAAATTTTAAAGATTAAAATTGTGTAAATTTTGTTCAGCTCTACGGGAATTTGGCTATTTGTCGGCACATTTATGTTTGTCACTCATTTGGACCAATAAGAAATTAAAGCCAAGGATCCATACTTATAGGCTATGTAAGTCCGATTTCTCAATTGTATTTAAGAATTTTTCTATAACATTTGTTTGTCACTCATTTGGACCAATGGGAAATTAAAGCCAAGGATCCATACTTATAGACTATGTAAGTCCGATTTCTGAATTGTATTTGAGAATTTTTCTATAAAATTTCAAAGATTAAAATTGTGTAAATTTTGTTCAGCTCTACGGGAATTTGGCTATTTGTCGGCACATTTATGTTTGTCACTCATTTGGACCAATGGGAAATTAAAGCCAAGGATCCATACTTATAGACTATGTAAGTCCGATTTCTCAATTGTATTTGGGAATTTTTCTATAAAATTTCAAAGATTAAAATTGTGTAAATTTTGTTCAGCTCTACGGGAATTTGGCTATTTGTCGGCACATTTATGTTTGTCACTCATTTGGACCAATGGGAAATTAAAGCCAAGGATCCATACTTATAGACTATGGAAGTCCGATTTCTCAATTGTATTTAAGAATTTTTCTATAACATTTGTTTGTCACTCATTTGGACCAATGGGAAATTAAAGCCAAGGATCCATACTTATAGACTATGGAAGTCCAATTTCTCAATTGTATTTGAGAATTTTTATATAAAATTTTAAAGATTAAAATTGTGTAAATTTTGTTCAGCTCTACGGGAATTTGGCTATTTGTCGGCACATTTATGTTTGTCACTCATTTGGACCAATAAGAAATTAAAGCCAAGGATCCATACTTATAGACTATGTAAGTCCGATTTCTCAATTGTATTTAAGAATTTTTCTATAAAATTTCAAAGATTAAAATTGTGTAAATTTTTTCAGCTCTACGGGAATTTGGCTATTTGTCGGCACATTTATGTTTGTCACTCATTTGAACCAATAAGAAATTAAAGCCAAGCATCCATCCTTATAGACTATGTAAGTCCGATTTCTCAATTGTATTTGAGAATTTTTCTATAAAATTTCAAAGATTAAAATTGTGTAAATTTTGTTCAGCTCTACGGGAATTTGGCTATTTGTGGGCACATTTATGTTTGTCACTCATTTGGACCAATGGGAAATTAAAGCCAAGGATCCATACTTATAGACTATGTAAGTCCGATTTCTCAATTGTATTTGAGAATTTTTCTATAAAATTTTAGAGATTAAAATTGTGTAAATTTTGTTCAGCTCTACGGGAATTTGGCTATTTGTCGGCACATTTATGTTTGTCACTCATTTGGACCAATAAGAAATTAAAGCCAAGGATCCATACTTATAGACTATGTAAGTCCGATTTCTCAATTGTATTTGAGAATTTTTCTATAAAATTTTAGAGATTAAAATTGTGTAAATTTTGTTCAGCTCTACGGGAATTTGGCTATTTGTCGGCACATTTATGTTTGTCACTCATTTGGACCAATAAGAAATTAAAGCCAAGGATCCATCCTTATAGACTATGTAAGTCGGATTTCTCAATTGTATTTGAGAATTTTTCTATAAAATTTTAGAGATTAAAATTGTGTAAATTTTGTTCAGCTCTACGGGAATTTGGCTATTTGTGGGCACATTTTTGTTTGTCACTCATTTGAACCAATAAGAAATTAAAGCCAAGCATCCATCCTTATAGACTATGTAAGTCCGATTTCTCAATTGTATTTGAGAATTTTTCTATAAAATTTTAAAGATTAAAATTGTGTAAATTTTGTTCAGCTCTACGGGAATTTGGCTATTTGTGGGCACATTTATGTTTGTCACTCATTTGGACCAATGGGAAATTAAAGCCAAGGATCCATACTTATAGACTATGTAAGTCCGATTTCTCAATTGTATTTGAGAATTTTTCTATAAAATTTTAGAGATTAAAATTGTGTAAATTTTGTTCAGCTCTACGGGAATTTGGCTATTTGTCGGCACATTTATGTTTGTCACTCATTTGGACCAATAAGAAATTAAAGCCAAGGATCCATACTTATAGACTATGTAAGTCCGATTTCTCAATTGTATTTGAGAATTTTTCTATAAAATTTTAGAGATTAAAATTGTGTAAATTTTGTTCAGCTCTACGGGAATTTGGCTATTTGTGGGCACATTTTTGTTTGTCACTCATTTGGACCAATAAGAAATTAAAGCCAAGGATCCATACTTATAGACTATGGAAGTCCAATTTCTCAATTGTATTTGAGAATTTTTCTATAACATTTGTTTGTCACTCATTTGGACCAATGGGAAATTAAAGCCAAGGATCCATACTTATAGACTATGGAAGTCCAATTTCTCAATTGTATTTGAGAATTTTTATATAAAATTTTAAAGATTAAAATTGTGTAAATTTTGTTCAGCTCTACGGGAATTTGGCTATTTGTCGGCACATTTATGTTTGTCACTCATTTGGACCAATAAGAAATTAAAGCCAAGGATCCATACTTATAGGCTATGTAAGTCCGATTTCTCAATTGTATTTAAGAATTTTTCTATAACATTTGTTTGTCACTCATTTGGACCAATGGGAAATTAAAGCCAAGGATCCATACTTATAGACTATGTAAGTCCGATTTCTGAATTGTATTTGAGAATTTTTCTATAAAATTTCAAAGATTAAAATTGTGTAAATTTTGTTCAGCTCTACGGGAATTTGGCTATTTGTCGGCACATTTATGTTTGTCACTCATTTGGACCAATGGGAAATTAAAGCCAAGGATCCATACTTATAGACTATGTAAGTCCGATTTCTCAATTGTATTTGGGAATTTTTCTATAAAATTTCAAAGATTAAAATTGTGTAAATTTTGTTCAGCTCTACGGGAATTTGGCTATTTGTCGGCACATTTATGTTTGTCACTCATTTGGACCAATGGGAAATTAAAGCCAAGGATCCATACTTATAGACTATGGAAGTCCAATTTCTCAATTGTATTTGAGAATTTTTCTATAACATTTGTTTGTCACTCATTTGGACCAATGGGAAATTAAAGCCAAGGATCCATACTTATAGACTATGGAAGTCCAATTTCTCAATTGTATTTGAGAATTTTTATATAAAATTTTAAAGATTAAAATTGTGTAAATTTTGTTCAGCTCTACGGGAATTTGGCTATTTGTCGGCACATTTATGTTTGTCACTCATTTGGACCAATAAGAAATTAAAGCCAAGGATCCATACTTATAGGCTATGTAAGTCCGATTTCTCAATTGTATTTAAGAATTTTTCTATAACATTTGTTTGTCACTCATTTGGACCAATGGGAAATTAAAGCCAAGGATCCATACTTATAGACTATGTAAGCCCGATTTCTCAGTTGTATTTGAGAATTTTTCTATAAAATTTCAAAGATTAAAATTGTGTAAATTTTGTTCAGCTCTACGGGAATTTGGCTATTTGTCGGCACATTTATGTTTGTCACTCATTTGGACCAATGGGAAATTAAAGCCAAGGATCCATACTTATAGACTATGTAAGTCCGATTTCTCAATTGTATTTGGGAATTTTTCTATAAAATTTCAAAGATTAAAATTGTGTAAATTTTTTCAGCTCTACGGGAATTTGGCTATTTGTCGGCACATTTATGTTTGTCACTCATTTGAACCAATAAGAAATTAAAGCCAAGCATCCATCCTTATAGACTATGTAAGTCCGATTTCTCAATTGTATTTGAGAATTTTTCTATAAAATTTCAAAGATTAAAATTGTGTAAATTTTGTTCAGCTCTACGGGAATTTGGCTATTTGTGGGCACATTTATGTTTGTCACTCATTTGGACCAATGGGAAATTAAAGCCAAGGATCCATACTTATAGACTATGTAAGTCCGATTTCTCAATTGTATTTGAGAATTTTTCTATAAAATTTTAGAGA
The DNA here is from genome assembly GCA_947311025.1 of Lypha dubia. Classification (NCBI taxonomy): domain Eukaryota; kingdom Metazoa; phylum Arthropoda; class Insecta; order Diptera; family Tachinidae; genus Lypha; species Lypha dubia. The sequence goes on from OX371263.1 coordinate 75,065,671, forward strand.
TTAAAATTGTGTAAATTTTGTTCAGCTCTACGGGAATTTGGCTATTTGTCGGCACATTTATGTTTGTCACTCATTTGGACCAATAAGAAATTAAAGCCAAGGATCCATACTTATAGACTATGTAAGTCCGATTTCTCAATTGTATTTGAGAATTTTTCTATAAAATTTTAGAGATTAAAATTGTGTAAATTTTGTTCAGCTCTACGGGAATTTGGCTATTTGTCGGCACATTTATGTTTGTCACTCATTTGGACCAATAAGAAATTAAAGCCAAGGATCCATCCTTATAGACTATGTAAGTCGGATTTCTCAATTGTATTTGAGAATTTTTCTATAAAATTTTAGAGATTAAAATTGTGTAAATTTTGTTCAGCTCTACGGGAATTTGGCTATTTGTGGGCACATTTTTGTTTGTCACTCATTTGAACCAATAAGAAATTAAAGCCAAGCATCCATCCTTATAGACTATGTAAGTCCGATTTCTCAATTGTATTTGAGAATTTTTCTATAAAATTTTAAAGATTAAAATTGTGTAAATTTTGTTCAGCTCTACGGGAATTTGGCTATTTGTGGGCACATTTATGTTTGTCACTCATTTGGACCAATGGGAAATTAAAGCCAAGGATCCATACTTATAGACTATGTAAGTCCGATTTCTCAATTGTATTTGAGAATTTTTCTATAAAATTTTAGAGATTAAAATTGTGTAAATTTTGTTCAGCTCTACGGGAATTTGGCTATTTGTCGGCACATTTATGTTTGTCACTCATTTGGACCAATAAGAAATTAAAGCCAAGGATCCATACTTATAGACTATGTAAGTCCGATTTCTCAATTGTATTTGAGAATTTTTCTATAAAATTTTAGAGATTAAAATTGTGTAAATTTTGTTCAGCTCTACGGGAATTTGGCTATTTGTGGGCACATTTATGTTTGTCACTCATTTGGACCAATAAGAAATTAAAGCCAAGGATCCATACTTATAGACTATGTAAGTCCTATTTCTCAATTGTATTTGAGATTTTTTCTATAACATTTGTTTGTCACTCATTTGGACCAATAAGAAATTAAAGCAAAAGAATCCATACTTATAGACTATGTAAGTCCGATTTCTCAATTGTATTTGAGAATTTTTCTATAAAATTTTAGAGATTAAAATTGTGTAAATTTTGTTCAGCTCTACGGGAATTTGGCTATTTGTGGGCACATTTATGTTTGTCACTCATTTGGACCAATAAGAAATTAAAGCCAAGGATCCATACTTATAGACTATGTAAGTCCAATTTCTCAATTGTATTTGAGAATTTTTCTATAACATTTGTTTGTCACTCATTTGGACCAATGGGAAATTAAAGCCAAGGATCCATACTTATAGACTATGTAAGTCCAATTTCTCAATTGTATTTGAGAATTTTTCTATAACATTTGTTTGTCACTCATTTGGACCAATGGGAAATTAAAGCCAAGGATCCATACTTATAGACTATGTAAGTCCGATTTCTCAATTGTATTTGAGAATTTTTCTATAAAATTTTAAAGATTAAAATTGTGTAAATTTTGTTCAGCTCTACGGGAATTTGGCTATTTGTGGGCACATTTATGTTTGTCACTCATTTGGACCAATAAGAAATTAAAGCCAAGGATCCATACTTATAGACTATGTAAGTCCAATTTCTCAATTGTATTTGAGAATTTTTCTATAACATTTGTTTGTCACTCATTTGGACCAATGGGAAATTAAAGCCAAGGATCCATACTTATAGACTATGTAAGTCCAATTTCTCAATTGTATTTGAGAATTTTTCTATAACATTTGTTTGTCACTCATTTGGACCAATGGGAAATTAAAGCCAAGGATCCATACTTATAGACTATGTAAGTCCGATTTCTCAATTGTATTTGAGAATTTTTCTATAACATTTTAAAGATTAAAATTGTGTAAATTTTTTTCAGCTCTACGGGAATTTGGCTATTTGTGGGCACATTTATGTTTGTCACTCATTTGGACCAATAAGAAATTAAAGCCAAGGATCCATACTTATAGACTATGTAAGTCCAATTTCTCAATTGTATTTGAGAATTTTTCTATAACATTTGTTTGTCACTCATTTGGACCAATGGGAAATTAAAGCCAAGGATCCATACTTATAGACTATGTAAGTCCAATTTCTCAATTGTATTTGAGAATTTTTCTATAACATTTGTTTGTCACTCATTTGGACCAATGGGAAATTAAAGCCAAGGATCCATACTTATAGACTATGTAAGTCCGATTTCTCAATTGTATTTGAGAATTTTTCTATAAAATTTTAAAGATTAAAATTGTGTAAATTTTGTTCAGCTCTACGGGAATTTGGCTATTTGTGGGCACATTTATGTTTGTCACTCATTTGGACCAATAAGAAATTAAAGCCAAGGATCCATACTTATAGACTATGTAAGTCCAATTTCTCAATTGTATTTGAGAATTTTTCTATAACATTTGTTTGTCACTCATTTGGACCAATGGGAAATTAAAGCCAAGGATCCATACTTATAGACTATGTAAGTCCAATTTCTCAATTGTATTTGAGAATTTTTCTATAACATTTGTTTGTCACTCATTTGGACCAATGGGAAATTAAAGCCAAGGATCCATACTTATAGACTATGTAAGTCCGATTTCTCAATTGTATTTGAGAATTTTTCTATAACATTTTAAAGATTAAAATTGTGTAAATTTTTTTCAGCTCTACGGGAATTTGGCTATTTGTGGGCACATTTATGTTTGTCACTCATTTGGACCAATAAGAAATTAAAGCCAAGGATCCATACTTATAGACTATGTAAGTCCAATTTCTCAATTGTATTTGAGAATTTTTCTATAACATTTGTTTGTCACTCATTTGGACCAATGGGAAATTAAAGCCAAGGATCCATACTTATAGACTATGTAAGTCCAATTTCTCAATTGTATTTGAGAATTTTTCTATAACATTTGTTTGTCACTCATTTGGACCAATGGGAAATTAAAGCCAAGGATCCATACTTATAGACTATGTAAGTCCGATTTCTCAATTGTATTTGAGAATTTTTCTATAACATTTTAAAGATTAAAATTGTGTAAATTTTTTTCAGCTCTACGGGAATTTGGCTATTTGTGGGCACATTTATGTTTGTCACTCATTTGGACCAATAAGAAATTAAAGCCAAGGATCCATACTTATAGACTATGTAAGTCCAATTTCTCAATTGTATTTGAGAATTTTTCTATAACATTTGTTTGTCACTCATTTGGACCAATGGGAAATTAAAGCCAAGGATCCATACTTATAGACTATGTAAGTCCAATTTCTCAATTGTATTTGAGAATTTTTCTATAACATTTGTTTGTCACTCATTTGGACCAATGGGAAATTAAAGCCAAGGATCCATACTTATAGACTATGTAAGTCCGATTTCTCAATTGTATTTGAGAATTTTTCTATAACATTTTAAAGATTAAAATTGTGTAAATTTTTTTCAGCTCTACGGGAATTTGGCTATTTGTGGGCACATTTATGTTTGTCACTCATTTGGACCAATAAGAAATTAAAGCCAAGGATCCATACTTATAGACTATGTAAGTCCAATTTCTCAATTGTATTTGAGAATTTTTCTATAACATTTGTTTGTCACTCATTTGGACCAATGGGAAATTAAAGCCAAGGATCCATACTTATAGACTATGTAAGTCCAATTTCTCAATTGTATTTGAGAATTTTTCTATAACATTTGTTTGTCACTCATTTGGACCAATGGGAAATTAAAGCCAAGGATCCATACTTATAGACTATGTATGTCCAATTTCTCAATTGTATTTGAGAATTTTTCTATAACATTTGTTTGTCACTCATTTGGACCAATGGGAAATTAAAGCCAAGGATCCATACTTATAGACTATGTAAGTCCAATTTCTCAATTGTATTTGAGAATTTTTCTATAACATTTGTTTGTCACTCATTTGGACCAATGGGAAATTAAAGCAAAGGATCCATACTTATAGACTATGTAAGTCCAATTTCTCAATTGTATTTGAGAATTTTTCTATAACATTTGTTTGTCACTCATTTGGACCAATGGGAAATTAAAGCCAAGGATCCATACTTATAGACTATGTAAGTCCGATTTCTCAATTGTATTTGAGAATTTTTCTATAACATTTGTTTGTCACTCATTTGGACCAATGGGAAATTAAAGCCAAGGATCCATACTTATAGACTATGTAAGTCCGATTTCTCAATTGTATTTGAGAATTTTTCTATAAAATTTTAAAGATTAAAATTGTGTAAATTTTTTTCAGCTCTACGGGAATTTGGCTATTTGTGGGCACATTTATGTTTGTCACTCATTTGGACCAATAAGATATTAAAGCCAAGGATCCATACTTATAGACTATGTAAGTCCGATTTCTCAATTGTATTTGAGAATTTTTCTATAACATTTGTTTGTCACTCATTTGGACCAATGGGAAATTAAAGCCAAGGATCCATACTTATAGACTATGTAAGTCCAATTTCTCAATTGTATTTGAGAATTTTTCTATAACATTTGTTTGTCACTCATTTGGACCAATGGGAAATTAAAGCCAAGGATCCATACTTATAGACTATGTAAGTCCGATTTCTCAATTGTATTTGAGAATTTTTCTATAAAATTTTAAAGATTAAAATTGTGTAAATTTTTTTCAGCTCTACGGGAATTTGGCTATTTGTGGGCACATTTATGTTTGTCACTCATTTGGACCAATAAGATATTAAAGCCAAGGATCCATACTTATAGACTATGTAAGTCCGATTTCTCAATTGTATTTGATAATTTTTCTATAACATTTGTTTGTCACTCATTTGGACCAATGGGAAATTAAAGCCAAGGATCCATACTTATAGACTATGTAAGTCCGATTTCTCAATTGTATTTGAGAATTTTTCTATAACATTTGTTTGTCACTCATTTGGACCAATAAGAAATTAAAGCCAAGGATCCATACTTATAGACTATGTAAGTCCGATTTCTCAATTGTATTTGAGAATTTTTCTATAACATTTGTTTGTCACTCATTTGGACCAATAAGAAATTAAAGCCAAGGATCCATACTTATAGACTATGTAAGTCCGATTTCTCAATTGTATTTGAGAATTTTTCTATAAAATTTTAAAGATTAAAATTGTGTAAATTTTTTTCAGCTCTACGGGAATTTGGCTATTTGTGGGCACATTTATGTTTGTCACTCATTTGGACCAATAAGATATTAAAGCCAAGGATCCATACTTATAGACTATGTAAGTCCGATTTCTCAATTGTATTTGAGAATTTTTCTATAACATTTGTTTGTCACTCATTTGGACCAATAAGAAATTAAAGCCAAGGATCCATACTTATAGACTATGTAAGTCCGATTTCTCAATTGTATTTGAGAATTTTTCTATAACATTTGTTTGTCACTCATTTGGACCAATGGGAAATTAAAGCCAAGGATCCATACTTATAGACTATGTAAGTCCGATTTCTCAATTGTATTTGAGAATTTTTCTATAACATTTGTTTGTCACTCATTTGGACCAATGGGAAATTAAAGCCAAGGATCCATACTTATAGACTATGTAAGTCCGATTTCTCAATTTTATTTGAGAATTTTTCTATAACATTTGTTTGTCACTCATTTGGACCAATGGGAAATTAAAGCCAAGGATCCATACTTATAGACTATGTAAGTCCGATTTCTCAATTGTATTTGAGAATTTTTCTATAACATTTGTTTGTCACTCATTTGGACCAATGGGAAATTAAAGCCAAGGATCCATACTTATAGACTATGTAAGTCCGATTTCTCAATTGTATTTGAGAATTTTTCTATAACATTTGTTTGTCACTCATTTGGACCAATGGGAAACTAAAGCCAAGGATCCATACTTATAGACTATGTAAGTCCGATTTCTCAATTGTATTTGAAAATTTTTCTACAACATTTGTTTGTCACTCATTTGGACCAATGGGAAATTAAAGCCAAGGATCCATACTTATAGACTATGTAAGTCCGATTTCTCAATTTTATTTGAGAATTTTTCTATAACATTTGTTTGTCACTCATTTGGACCAATGGGAAATTAAAGCCAAGGATCCATACTTATAGACTATGTAAGTCCGATTTCTCAATTGTATTTGAGAATTTTTCTATAACATTTGTTTGTCACTCATTTGGACCAATGGGAAACTAAAGCCAAGGATCCATACTTATAGACTATGTAAGTCCGATTTCTCAATTGTATTTGAGAATTTTTCTATAACATTTGTTTGTCACTCATTTGGACCAATGGGAAATTAAAGCCAAGGATCCATACTTATAGACTATGTAAGTCCGATTTCTCAATTTTATTTGAGAATTTTTCTATAACATTTGTTTGTCACTCATTTGGACCAATGGGAAATTAAAGCCAAGGATCCATACTTATAGACTATGTAAGTCCGATTTCTCAATTGTATTTGAGAATTTTTCTATAACATTTTTTTGTCACTCATTTGGACCAATAAGAAATTAAAGCAAAAGAATCCATACTTATAGACTATGTAAGTCCGATTTCTCAATTGTATTTGAGAATTTTTCTATAACATTTGTTTGTCACTCATTTGGACCAATGGGAAATTAAAGCCAAGGATCCATACTTATAGACTATGTAAGACCGATTTCTCAATTGTATTTGAGAATTTTTCTATAAAATTTTAAAGATTAAAATTGTGTAAATTTTTTTCAGCTCTACGGGAATTTTGCTATTTGTGGGCACATTTATGTTTGTCACTCATTTGGACCAATAAGATATTAAAGCCAAGGATCCATACTTATAGGCTATGTAAGTCCGATTTCTCAATTGTATTTGAGAATTTTTCAATAACCTTTGTTTGTCACTCATTTGGACCAATAAGAAATTAAAGCCAAGGATCCATTCTTATAGGCTATGTAAGTCCGATTTCTCAATTGTATTTGAGAATTTTTCTATACCATTTGTTTGTCACTCATTTGGACCAATGGGAAATTAAAGCCAAGGATCCATACTTATAGGCTATGTAAGTCCGATTTCTCAATTGTATTTGAGAATTTTTCTATATCATTTGTTTGTCACTCATTTGGACCAATGAGAAATTAAAGCCAAGGATCCATTCTTATAGGCTATGTAAGTCCGATTTCTCAATTGTATTTGAGAATTTTTCAATAACCTTTGTTTGTCACTCATTTGGACCAATAAGAAATTAAAGCCAAGGATCTATTCTTATAGGCTATGTAAGTCCGATTTCTCAATTGTATTTGAGAATTTTTCAATAACCTTTGTTTGTCACTCATTTGGACCAATAAGAAATTAAAGCCAAGGATCTATTCTTATAGGCTATGTAAGTCCGATTTCTCAATTGTATTTGAGAATTTTTCTATAACATTTGTTTGTCACTCATTTGGACCAATGGGAAATTAAAGCCAAGGATCCATACTTATAGGCTATGTAAGTCCGATTTCTCAATTGTATTTGAGAATTTTTCTATAACCTTTGTTTGTCACTCATTTGGACCAATAAGAAATTAAAGCCAAGGATCCATTCTTATAGGCTATGTAAGTCCGATTTCTCAATTGTATTTGAGAATTTTTCTATAACATTTGTTTGTCACTCATTTGGACCAATAAGAATTTAAAGCCAAGGATCTATTCTTATAGGCTATGTAAGTCCGATTTCTCAATTGTATTTGAGAATTTTTCTATAACATTTGTTTGTCACTCATTTGGACCAATGGGAAATTAAAGCCAAGGATCCATACTTATAGGCTATGTAAGTCCGATTTCTCAATTGTATTTGAGAATTTTTCTATAACCTTTGTTTGTCACTCATTTGGACCAATAAGAAATTAAAGCCAAGGATCCATTCTTATAGGCTATGTAAGTCCGATTTCTCAATTGTATTTGAGAATTTTTCTATAACATTTGTTTGTCACTCATTTGGACCAATGGGAAATTAAAGCCAAGGATCCATACTTATAGACTATGTAAGTCCGATTTCTCAATTTTATTTGAGAATTTTTCTATAACATTTGTTTGTCACTCATTTGGACCAATAATAAATTAAAGCCAAGGATCCATACTTATAGACTATGTAAGTCCGATTTCTCAATTGTATTTGAGAATTTTTCTATAAAATTTTAAAGATTAAAATTGTGTTAATTTTGTTCAGCTCTACGTGAATTTGGTTATTTGTGGGCACATTTATGTTTGTCACTCATTTGGACCAATGGGAAATTAAAGCCAAGGATCCATACTTATAGACTATGTAAGTCCGATTTCTCAATTTTATTTGAGAATTTTTCTATAACATTTGTTTGTCACTCATTTGGACCAATAATAAATTAAAGCCAAGGATCCATACTTATAGACTATGTAAGTCCGATTTCTCAATTGTATTTGAGAATTTTTCTATAAAATTTTAAAGATTAAAATTGTGTTAATTTTGTTCAGCTCTACGTGAATTTGGTTATTTGTGGGCACATTTATGCTTGTCACTCATTTGGACCAATGGGAAATTAAAGCCAAGGATCCATACTTATAGGCTATGTAAGTCCGATTTCTCAATTGTATTTGAGAATTTTTCTATAACATTTGTTTGTCACTCATTTGGACCAATGGGAAATTAAAGCCAAGGATCCATACTTATAGACTATGTAAGTCCGATTTCTCAATTGTATTTGAGAATTTTTCTATAAAATTTTAAAGATTAAAATTGTGTTAATTTTGTTCAGCTCTACGTGAATTTGGTTATTTGTGGGCACATTTATGCTTGTCACTCATTTGGACCAATGGGAAATTAAAGCCAAGGATCCATACTTATAGGCTATGTAAGTCCGATTTCTCAATTGTATTTGAGAATTTTTCTATAACATTTGTTTGTCACTCATTTGGACCAATGGGAAATTAAAGCCAAGGATCCATACTTATAGACTATGTAAGTCCGATTTCTCAATTTTATTTGAGAATTTTTCTATAACATTTGTTTGTCACTCATTTGGACCAATAATAAATTAAAGCCAAGGATCCATACTTATAGACTATGTAAGTCCGATTTCTCAATTGTATTTGAGAATTTTTCTATAAAATTTTAAAGATTAAAATTGTGTTAATTTTGTTCAGCTCTACGTGAATTTGGTTATTTGTGGGCACATTTATGCTTGTCACTCATTTGGACCAATGGGAAATTAAAGCCAAGGATCCATACTTATAGGCTATGTAAGTCCGATTTCTCAATTGTATTTGAGAATTTTTCTATAACATTTGTTTGTCACTCATTTGGACCAATAATAAATTAAAGCCAAGGATCCATACTTATAGGCTATGTAAGTCCGATTTCTCAATTGTATTTGAGAATTTTTCTATAACATTTGTTTGTCACTCATTTGGACCAATGGGAAATTAAAGCCAAGGATCCATACTTATAGGCTATGTAAGTCCGATTTCTCAATTGTATTTGAGAATTTTTCTATAAAATTTTAAAGATTAAAATTGTGTTAATTTTGTTCAGCTCTACGTGAATTTGGTTATTTGTGGGCACATTTATGTTTGTCACTCATTTGGACCAATGGGAAATTAAAGCCAAGGATCCATACTTATAGACTATGTAAGTCCGATTTCTCAATTTTATTTGAGAATTTTTCTATAACATTTGTTTGTCACTCATTTGGACCAATAATAAATTAAAGCCAAGGATCCATACTTATAGACTATGTAAGTCCGATTTCTCAATTGTATTTGAGAATTTTTCTATAACATTTGTTTGTCACTCATTTGGACCAATGGGAAATTAAAGCCAAGGATCCATACTTATAGGCTATGTAAGTCCGATTTCTCAATTGTATTTGAGAATTTTTCTATAACATTTGTTTGTCACTCATTTGGACCAATAATAAATTAAAGCCAAGGATCCATACTTATAGGCTATGTAAGTCCGATTTCTCAATTGTATTTGAGAATTTTTCTATAACATTTGTTTGTCACTCATTTGGACCAATGGGAAATTAAAGCCAAGGATCCATACTTATAGGCTATGTAAGTCCGATTTCTCAATTGTATTTGAGAATTTTTCTATAAAATTTTAAAGATTAAAATTGTGTTAATTTTGTTCAGCTCTACGTGAATTTGGTTATTTGTGGGCACATTTATGCTTGTCACTCATTTGGACCAATGGGAAATTAAAGCCAAGGATCCATACTTATAGGCTATGTAAGTCCGATTTCTCAATTGTATTTGAGAATTTTTCTATAACATTTGTTTGTCACTCATTTGGACCAATGGGAAATTAAAGCCAAGGATCCATACTTATAGGCTATGTAAGTCCGATTTCTCAATTGTATTTGAGAATTTTTCTATAACCTTTGTTTGTCACTCATTTGGACCAATAAGAAATTAAAGCCAAGGATCCATTCTTATAGGCTATGTAAGTCCGATTTCTCAATTGTATTTGAGAATTTTTCTATAACATTTGTTTGTCACTCATTTGGACCAATGGGAAATTAAAGCCAAGGATCCATACTTATAGGCTATGTAAGTCCGATTTCTCAATTGTATTTGAGAATTTTTCTATAACATTTGTTTGTCACTCATTTGGACCAATAATAAATTAAAGCCAAGGATCCATACTTATAGGCTATGTAAGTCCGATTTCTCAATTGTATTTGAGAATTTTTCTATAACATTTGTTTGTCACTCATTTGGACCAATGGGAAATTAAAGCCAAGGATCCATACTTATAGGCTATGTAAGTCCGATTTCTCAATTGTATTTGAGAATTTTTCTATAAAATTTTAAAGATTAAAATTGTGTTAATTTTGTTCAGCTCTACGTGAATTTGGTTATTTGTGGGCACATTTATGTTTGTCACTCATTTGGACCAATGGGAAATTAAAGCCAAGGATCCATACTTATAGACTATGTAAGTCCGATTTCTCAATTTTATTTGAGAATTTTTCTATAACATTTGTTTGTCACTCATTTGGACCAATAATAAATTAAAGCCAAGGATCCATACTTATAGACTATGTAAGTCCGATTTCTCAATTGTATTTGAGAATTTTTCTATAAAATTTTAAAGATTAAAATTGTGTTAATTTTGTTCAGCTCTACGTGAATTTGGTTATTTGTGGGCACATTTATGTTTGTCACTCATTTGGACCAATGGGAAATTAAAGCCAAGGATCCATACTTATAGACTATGTAAGTCCGATTTCTCAATTTTATTTGAGAATTTTTCTATAACATTTGTTTGTCACTCATTTGGACCAATAATAAATTAAAGCCAAGGATCCATACTTATAGACTATGTAAGTCCGATTTCTCAATTGTATTTGAGAATTTTTCTATAAAATTTTAAAGATTAAAATTGTGTTAATTTTGTTCAGCTCTACGTGAATTTGGTTATTTGTGGGCACATTTATGCTTGTCACTCATTTGGACCAATGGGAAATTAAAGCCAAGGATCCATACTTATAGGCTATGTAAGTCCGATTTCTCAATTGTATTTGAGAATTTTTCTATATCATTTGTTTGTCACTCATTTGGACCAATGAGAAATTAAAGCCAAGGATCCATTCTTATAGGCTATGTAAGTCCGATTTCTCAATTGTATTTGAGAATTTTTCTATACCATTTGTTTGTCACTCATTTGGACCAATGGGAAATTAAAGCCAAGGATCCATACTTATAGGCTATGTAAGTCCGATTTCTCAATTGTATTTGAGAATTTTTCTATATCATTTGTTTGTCACTCATTTGGACCAATGAGAAATTAAAGCCAAGGATCCATTCTTATAGGCTATGTAAGTCCGATTTCTCAATTGTATTTGAGAATTTTTCAATAACCTTTGTTTGTCACTCATTTGGACCAATAAGAAATTAAAGCCAAGGATCTATTCTTATAGGCTATGTAAGTCCGATTTCTCAATTGTATTTGAGAATTTTTCAATAACCTTTGTTTGTCACTCATTTGGACCAATAAGAAATTAAAGCCAAGGATCTATTCTTATAGGCTATGTAAGTCCGATTTCTCAATTGTATTTGAGAATTTTTCTATAACCTTTGTTTGTCACTCATTTGGACCAATAAGAAATTAAAGCCAAGGATCCATTCTTATAGGCTATGTAAGTCCGATTTCTCAATTGTATTTGAGAATTTTTCTATAACCTTTGTTTGTCACTCATTTGGACCAATGGGAAATTAAAGCCAAGGATCCATACTTATAGGCTATGTAAGTCCGATTTCTCAATTGTATTTGAGAATTTTTCTATAACATTTGTTTGTCACTCATTTGGACCAATGGGAAATTAAAGCCAAGGATCCATACTTATAGGCTATGTAAGTCCGATTTCTCAATTGTATTTGAGAATTTTTCTATAACCTTTGTTTGTCACTCATTTGGACCAATAAGAAATTAAAGCCAAGGATCCATTCTTATAGGCTATGTAAGTCCGATTTCTCAATTGTATTTGAGAATTTTTCTATAAAATTTTAAAGATTAAAATTGTGTTAATTTTGTTCAGCTCTACGTGAATTTGGTTATTTGTGGGCACATTTATGCTTGTCACTCATTTGGACCAATGGGAAATTAAAGCCAAGGATCCATACTTATAGGCTATGTAAGTCCGATTTCTCAATTGTATTTGAGAATTTTTCTATAACATTTGTTTGTCACTCATTTGGACCAATGGGAAATTAAAGCCAAGGATCCATACTTATAGGCTATGTAAGTCCGATTTCTCAATTGTATTTGAGAATTTTTCTATAACCTTTGTTTGTCACTCATTTGGACCAATAAGAAATTAAAGCCAAGGATCCATTCTTATAGGCTATGTAAGTCCGATTTCTCAATTGTATTTGAGAATTTTTCTATAACATTTGTTTGTCACTCATTTGGACCAATGGGAAATTAAAGCCAAGGATCCATACTTATAGGCTATGTAAGTCCGATTTCTCAATTGTATTTGAGAATTTTTCTATAAAATTTTAAAGATTAAAATTGTGTTAATTTTGTTCAGCTCTACGTGAATTTGGTTATTTGTGGGCACATTTATGTTTGTCACTCATTTGGACCAATGGGAAATTAAAGCCAAGGATCCATACTTATAGACTATGTAAGTCCGATTTCTCAATTTTATTTGAGAATTTTTCTATAACATTTGTTTGTCACTCATTTGGACCAATAATAAATTAAAGCCAAGGATCCATACTTATAGACTATGTAAGTCCGATTTCTCAATTGTATTTGAGAATTTTTCTATAAAATTTTAAAGATTAAAATTGTGTTAATTTTGTTCAGCTCTACGTGAATTTGGTTATTTGTGGGCACATTTATGTTTGTCACTCATTTGGACCAATGGGAAATTAAAGCCAAGGATCCATACTTATAGACTATGTAAGTCCGATTTCTCAATTTTATTTGAGAATTTTTCTATAACATTTGTTTGTCACTCATTTGGACCAATAATAAATTAAAGCCAAGGATCCATACTTATAGACTATGTAACTCCGATTTCTCAATTGTATTTGAGAATTTTTCTATAAAATTTTAAAGATTAAAATTGTGTTAATTTTGTTCAGCTCTACGTGAATTTGGTTATTTGTGGGCACATTTATGTTTGTCACTCATTTGGACCAATGGGAAATTAAAGCCAAGGATCCATACTTATAGGCTATGTAAGTCCGATTTCTCAATTGTATTTGAGAATTTTTCTATATCATTTGTTTGTCACTCATTTGGACCAATGAGAAATTAAAGCCAAGGATCCATTCTTATAGGCTATGTAAGTCCGATTTCTCAATTGTATTTGAGAATTTTTCAATAACCTTTGTTTGTCACTCATTTGGACCAATAAGAAATTAAAGCCAAGGATCTATTCTTATAGGCTATGTAAGTCCGATTTCTCAATTGTATTTGAGAATTTTTCAATAACCTTTGTTTGTCACTCATTTGGACCAATAAGAAATTAAAGCCAAGGATCTATTCTTATAGGCTATGTAAGTCCGATTTCTCAAATGTATTTGAGAATTTTTCTATAACATTTGTTTGTCACTCATTTGGACCAATGGGAAATTAAAGCCAAGGATCCATACTTATAGGCTATGTAAGTCCGATTTCTCAATTGTATTTGAGAATTTTTCTATAACCTTTGTTTGTCACTCATTTGGACCAATAAGAAATTAAAGCCAAGGATCCATTCTTATAGGCTATGTAAGTCCGATTTCTCAATTGTATTTGAGAATTTTTCTATAACATTTGTTTGTCACTCATTTGGACCAATGGGAAATTAAAGCCAAGGATCCATACTTATAGGCTATGTAAGTCCGATTTCTCAATTGTATTTGAGAATTTTTCTATAAAATTTTAAAGATTAAAATTGTGTTAATTTTGTTCAGCTCTACATGAATTTGGTTATTTGTGGGCACATTTATGTTTGTCACTCATTTGGACCAATGGGAAATTAAAGCCAAGGATCCATACTTATAGACTATGTAAGTCCGATTTCTCAATTTTATTTGAGAATTTTTCTATAACATTTGTTTGTCACTCATTTGGACCAATAATAAATTAAAGCCAAGGATCCATACTTATAGACTATGTAAGTCCGATTTCTCAATTGTATTTGAGAATTTTTCTATAAAATTTTAAAGATTAAAATTGTGTTAATTTTGTTCAGCTCTACGTGAATTTGGTTATTTGTGGGCACATTTATGTTTGTCACTCATTTGGACCAATGGGAAATTAAAGCCAAGGATCCATACTTATAGACTATGTAAGTCCGATTTCTCAATTTTATTTGAGAATTTTTCTATAACATTTGTTTGTCACTCATTTGGACCAATAATAAATTAAATCCAAGGATCCATACTTATAGACTATGTAAGTCCGATTTCTCAATTGTATTTGAGAATTTTTCTATAAAATTTTAAAGATTAAAATTGTGTTAATTTTGTTCAGCTCTACGTGAATTTGGTTATTTGTGGGCACATTTATGCTTGTCACTCATTTGGACCAATGGGAAATTAAAGTCAAGGATCCATACTTATAGGCTATGTAAGTCCGATTTCTCAATTGTATTTGAGAATTTTTCTATAACATTTGTTTGTCACTCATTTGGACCAATGGGAAATTAAAGCCAAGGATCCATACTTATAGGCTATGTAAGTCCGATTTCTCAATTGTATTTGAGAATTTTTCTATAACCTTTGTTTGTCACTCATTTGGACCAATAAGAAATTAAAGCCAAGGATCCATTCTTATAGGCTATGTAAGTCCGATTTCTCAATTGTATTTGAGAATTTTTCTATAACATTTGTTTGTCACTCATTTGGACCAATGGGAAATTAAAGCCAAGGATCCATACTTATAGGCTATGTAAGTCCGATTTCTCAATTGTATTTGAGAATTTTTCTATAAAATTTTAAAGATTAAAATTGTGTTAATTTTGTTCAGCTCTACGTGAATTTGGTTATTTGTGGGCACATTTATGTTTGTCACTCATTTGGACCAATGGGAAATTAAAGCCAAGGATCCATACTTATAGACTATGTAAGTCCGATTTCTCAATTTTATTTGAGAATTTTTCTATAACATTTGTTTGTCACTCATTTGGACCAATAATAAATTAAAGCCAAGGATCCATACTTATAGACTATGTAAGTCCGATTTCTCAATTGTATTTGAGAATTTTTCTATAAAATTTTAAAGATTAAAATTGTGTTAATTTTGTTCAGCTCTACGTGAATTTGGTTATTTGTGGGCACATTTATGTTTGTCACTCATTTGGACCAATGGGAAATTAAAGCCAAGGATCCATACTTATAGACTATGTAAGTCCGATTTCTCAATTTTATTTGAGAATTTTTCTATAACATTTGTTTGTCACTCATTTGGACCAATAATAAATTAAATCCAAGGATCCATACTTATAGACTATGTAAGTCCGATTTCTCAATTGTATTTGAGAATTTTTCTATAAAATTTTAAAGATTAAAATTGTGTTAATTTTGTTCAGCTCTACGTGAATTTGGTTATTTGTGGGCACATTTATGCTTGTCACTCATTTGGACCAATGGGAAATTAAAGCCAAGGATCCATACTTATAGGCTATGTAAGTCCGATTTCTCAATTGTATTTGAGAATTTTTCTATAACATTTGTTTGTCACTCATTTGGACCAATGGGAAATTAAAGCCAAGGATCCATACTTATAGGCTATGTAAGTCCGATTTCTCAATTGTATTTGAGAATTTTTCTATAACCTTTGTTTGTCACTCATTTGGACCAATAAGAAATTAAAGCCAAGGATCCATTCTTATAGGCTATGTAAGTCCGATTTCTCAATTGTATTTGAGAATTTTTCTATAACATTTGTTTGTCACTCATTTGGACCAATGGGAAATTAAAGCCAAGGATCCATACTTATAGGCTATGTAAGTCCGATTTCTCAATTGTATTTGAGAATTTTTCTATAAAATTTTAAAGATTAAAATTGTGTTAATTTTGTTCAGCTCTACGTGAATTTGGTTATTTGTGGGCACATTTATGTTTGTCACTCATTTGGACCAATGGGAAATTAAAGCCAAGGATCCATACTTATAGACTATGTAAGTCCGATTTCTCAATTTTATTTGAGAATTTTTCTATAACATTTGTTTGTCACTCATTTGGACCAATAATAAATTAAAGCCAAGGATCCATACTTATAGACTATGTAAGTCCGATTTCTCAATTGTATTTGAGAATTTTTCTATAAAATTTTAAAGATTAAAATTGTGTTAATTTTGTTCAGCTCTACGTGAATTTGGTTATTTGTGGGCACATTTATGCTTGTCACTCATTTGGACCAATGGGAAATTAAAGCCAAGGATCCATACTTATAGGCTATGTAAGTCCGATTTCTCAATTGTATTTGAGAATTTTTCTATAACATTTGTTTGTCACTCATTTGGACCAATGAGAAATTAAAGCCAAGGATCCATACTTATAGGCTATGTAAGTCCGATTTCTCAATTGTATTTGAGAATTTTTCTATAACATTTGTTTGTCACTCATTTGGACCAATAATAAATTAAAGCCAAGGATCCATACTTATAGGCTATGTAAGTCCGATTTCTCAATTTTATTTGAGAATTTTTCTATAACATTTGTTTGTCACTCATTTGGACCAATGAGAAATTAAAGCCAAGGATCCATACTTATAGGCTATGTAAGTCCGATTTCTCAATTGTATTTGAGAATTTTTCTATAACATTTGTTTGTCACTCATTTGGACCAATAATAAATTAAAGCCTAGGATCCATACTTATAGACTATGTAAGTCCGATTTCTCAATTGTATTTGAGAATTTTTCTATAACATTTGTTTGTCACTCATTTGGACCAATGGGAAATTAAAGCCAAGGATCCATACTTATAGACTATGTAAGTCCGATTTCTCAATTGTATTTGAGAATTTTTCTATAAAATTTTAAAGATTAAAATTGTGTTAATTTTGTTCAGCTCTACGTGAATTTGGTTATTTGTGGGCACATTTATGCTTGTCACTCATTTGGACCAATGGGAAATTAAAGCCAAGGATCCATACTTATAGACTATGTAAGTCCGATTTCTCAATTGTATTTGAGAATTTTTCTATAACATTTGTTTGTCACTCATTTAGACCAATGGGAAATTAAAGCCAAGGATCCATACTTATAGACTATGTAAGTCCGATTTCTCAATTGTATTTCAGAATTTTTCTATAACATTTCTTTGTCACTCATTTGGACCAATAATAAATTAAAGCCAAGGATCCATACTTATAGACTATGTAAGTCCGATTTCTCAATTGTATTTGAGAATTTTTCTATAACATTTGTTTGTCACTCATTTGGACCAATGGGAAATTAAAGCCAAGGATCCATACTTATAGGCTATGTAAGTCCGATTTCTCAATTGTATTTGAGAATTTTTCTATAAAATTTTAAAGATTAAAATTGTGTTAATTTTGTTCAGCTCTACGTGAATTTGGTTATTTGTGGGCACATTTATGTTTGTCACTCATTTGGACCAATGGGAAATTAAAGCCAAGGATCCATACTTATAGACTATGTAAGTCCGATTTCTCAATTGTATTTGGGAATTTTTCTATAACATTTGTTTGTCACTCATTTGGACCAATAATAAATTTAAGCCAAGGATCCATACTTATAGACTATGTAAGTCCGATTTCTCAATTGTATTTGAGAATTTTTCTATAACATTTGTTTGTCACTCATTTGGACCAATGGGAAATTAAAGCCAAGGATCCATACTTATAGACTATGTAAGTCCGATTTCTCAATTGTATTTGAGAATTTTTCTATAACATTTGTTTGTCACTCATTTGGACCAATGGGAAATTAAAGCCAAGGATCCATACTTATAGGCTATGTAAGTCCGATTTCTCAATTGTATTTGAGAATTTTTCTATAAAATTTTAAAGATTAAAATTGTGTTAATTTTGTTCAGCTCTACGTGAATTTGGTTATTTGTGGGCACATTAATGTTTGTCACTCATTTGGACCAATGGGAAATTAAAGCCAAGGATCCATACTTATAGACTATGTAAGTCCGATTTCTCAATTGTATTTGAGAATTTTTCTATAACATTTGTTTGTCACTCATTTGGACCAATGGGAAATTAAAGCCAAGGATCCATACTTATAGGCTATGTAAGTCCGATTTCTCAATTGTATTTGAGAATTTTTCTATAAAATTTTAAAGATTAAAATTGTGTTAATTTTGTTCAGCTCTACGTGAATTTGGTTATTTGTGGGCACATTAATGTTTGTCACTCATTTGGACCAATGGGAAATTAAAGCCAAGGATCCATACTTATAGACTATGTAAGTCCGATTTCTCAATTGTATTTGAGAATTTTTCTATAACATTTGTTTGTCACTCATTTGGACCAATGGGAAATTAAAGCCAAGGATCCATACTTATAGGCTATGTAAGTCCGATTTCTCAATTGTATTTGAGAATTTTTCTATAAAATTTTAAAGATTAAAATTGTGTTAATTTTGTTCAGCTCTACGTGAATTTGGTTATTTGTGGGCACATTAATGTTTGTCACTCATTTGGACCAATGGGAAATTAAAGCCAAGGATCCATACTTATAGACTATGTAAGTCCGATTTCTCAATTGTATTTGAGAATTTTTCTATAACATTTGTTTGTCACTCATTTAGACCAATGGGAAATTAAAGCCAAGGATCCATACTTATAGGCTATGTAAGTCCGATTTCTCAATTTTATTTCAGAATTTTTCTATAACATTTGTTTGTCACTCATTTGGACCAATAATAAATTAAAGCCAAGGATCCATACTTATAGACTATGTAAGTCCGATTTCTCAATTGTATTTGAGAATTTTTCTATAACATTTGTTTGTCACTCATTTAGACCAATGGGAAATTAAAGCCAAGGATCCATACTTATAGGCTATGTAAGTCCGATTTCTCAATTGTATTTCAGAATTTTTCTATAACATTTGTTTGTCACTCATTTGGACCAATAATAAATTAAAGCCAAGGATCCATACTTATAGACTATGTAAGTCCGATTTCTCAATTTTATTTGAGAATTTTTCTATAACATTTGTTTGTCACTCATTTGGACCAATGGGAAACTAAAGCCAAGGATCCATACTTATAGGCTATGTAAGTCCGATTTCTCAATTGTATTTGAGAATTTTTCTATAAAATTTTAAAGATTAAAATTGTGTTAATTTTGTTCAGCTCTACGTGAATTTGGTTATTTGTGGGCACATTTATGTTTGTCACTCATTTGGACTAATGGGAAATTAAAGCCAAGGATCCATACTTATAGACTATGTAAGTCCGATTTCTCAATTGTATTTGAGAATTTTTCTATAACATTTGTTTGTCACTCATTTGGACCAATGGGAAATTAAAGCCAAGGATCCATACTTATAGGCTATGTAAGTCCGATTTCTCAATTGTATTTGAGAATTTTTCAATAACCTTTGTTTGTCACTCATTTGGACCAATGAGAAATTAAAGCCAAGGATCCATACTTATAGGCTATGTAAGTCCGATTTCTCAATTGTATTTGAGAATTTTTCAATAACCTTTGTTTGTCACTCATTTGGACCAATGGGAAATTAAAGCCAAGGATCCATACTTATAGACTATGTAAGTCCGATTTCTCAATTGTATTTGAGAATTTTTCTATAACACTTGTTTGTCACTCATTTGGACCAATGGGAAATTAAAGCCAAGGATCCATACTTATAGACTATGTAAGTCCGATTTCTCAATTGTATTTGAGAATTTTTCTATAAAATTTTAAAGATTAAAATTGTGTAAATTTTGTTCAGTTCTACGTGAATTTGGTTATTTGTGGGCACATTTATGTTTGTCACTCACTTGGACCAATGGGAAATTAAAGCCAAGGATCCATACTTATAGACTATGTAAGTCCGATTTCTCAATTGTATTTGAGAATTTTTCTATAACATTTGTTTGTCACTCATTTGGACCAATGGAAAAATAAAGCCAAGGATCCATACTTATAGACTATGTAAGTCCGATTTCTCAATTGTATTTGAGAATTTTTCTATAACATTTGTTTGTCAATCATTTGGACCAATAGGAAATTAAAGCCAAGGATCCATACTTATAGACTATGTAAGTCCGATTTCTCAATTGTATTTGAGAATTTTTCTATAACATTTGTTTGTCAATCATTTGGACCAATGGAAAATTAAAGCCAAGGATCCATACTTATAGACTATGTAAGTCCGACTTCTCAATTGTATTTGAGAATTTTTCTATAACATTTGTTTGTCAATCATTTGGACCAATGGAAAATTAAAGCCAAGGATCCATACTTATAGACTATGTAAGTCCGATTTCTCAATTGTATTTGAGAATTTTTCTATAACATTTGTTTGTCAATCATTTGGACCAATGGAAAATTAAAGCCAAAGGTCCATACTTATTGACTATGTAAGTCCGATTTCTCAATTGTATTTGAGAATTTTTCTATAACACTTGTTTGTCACTCATTTGGACCAATGGGAAATTAAAGCCAAGGATCCATACTTATAGGCTATGTAAGTCCGATGAAGTATTCTTTTCGAATAAATGTAGCAAATCGATTGAATTAAATGTGGAAAAAACACACAATGTTGCGATGTCAATGTTTTTTAATAATTGTAAACATTCACCTGCTGTCTCTGTTTATTTATTAGTAAAAGGCAGGACTGTCAATCTTGCGGCAAAACAATAATATAAATCCGAAAAAACCCGTGTGTTTCGCTACCCCCATCGTTATAAAATAAAACTGAAAGTATTTATATAGTCATGTATTTATTATTTCGTAAGAATATCCTATTGTGAAAATTAAATGACGATTGGTCTAGTAGTTAAGACTATACTACGATTTTTAATTTTCCTAAAAAAGGGCGTCTTCCCACCCAGTTTTCTCCTGGTAAGTATTCGTAATTATGCCAATACCATATGTACCAAATATCATCGACGTAGGACAAAAAGTGCCCAAAATATGGCGATTTAAATTTTTGGATTATATGAGCGGTGCCACGCCCCTTTGGCCAATTAAAACTTTATATAGTCAAGAATTTATTTTTTCGTAAGAATACCTTATTGTGAAAAGTTAATGACGATCGGTCCAGTAGTTAAGACTATATTACGATATTTAATTTTCCTAAAAAGGGGCGTGTTCCCACCCACTTTTCTCCTGGTACGTATCCTAATTATGCCAATACCATATGTACCAAATATCATCGACGTAGGACAAAAAATGCCCATAATATGGCGATTTAAATTTTTTGGTTATATGAGCGGTGCCACGCCCCTTTGGCCAATTAAAACTTTATATAGTCAAGAATTTATTTTTTCGTAAGAATATCCTATTGTGAAAATTTAATGACGATCGGTCCAGTAGTTAAGACAAATTACGATTTTAATTTTCCAAAAAAGGGGCGTGCGTAAAAGTAGGCGTGGCAAATTTTTCGTTCGATGAAAACTTAAAATGGATTAATACGAACATTTGAAAGAAGAATTAGTCAAATCGATAGAGCCGTTTTCTGATTTTAGGTAAATCGAAAAAAGTTGGACCATGGCGATCATTAGAAAGAAAAAATTGTCCAAATCGGTCCAGCCATTCACGCGTGATGCCGTGACCAAGGCAAAAGGGGATTCATTTTTATATATATAGATTGATGGACTCGTACAAAATTTGAAGGCTATATAGCTAATATAGAGCCCTAGATATTTAATATTAATGTTGTATATGAGCTAAATATTCACTTTGTATGGGAGCTGCCACGCCCACTTGTCCGGTCCCGCCCATTTTTGTCCTGATTATCACATGAGTAACATATGTACTATTGCAATGTTTTAAAACTCTTGCTATCACAATAGTCAAGATATGTATATGATGTTATTTAATTTATGTGGGAGGGGCCACGCCCACTAAATTTCTTATGTGCACCCTCCACACAGACCCCAATCACCACTGAAAATTTCATTGAAATCGGGCAAGCCGTCTAGGAGGAGTATGCGCACAGGAAGTTTTGCACTTAATTTTATATATATAGATGTAACTAATTAGCACCACTGCAGTTAGTGGCGCTAATGTTAAACAAGAACACTGCGCAACTTTTCTACATCATGCAATGACATCTGTCATTTTATTTTCTACTAAAATAAAAAATAGTCCCGCCAAAAGTTTAGCACACAATTGAACAAATAAAAGAGAGTTGACAGGGACAAAACCATATGCATACATACAACATATGTAAAAAAACGAACTCAATGAAATATATTAGAAATGCCAAACAAAAAACTATAAATAATTTAAACAAATTCACGCAAAACTAATTATTTGGTACCACAAATATTAATGAAAATTTTAATAAGAGAACAGTTATTAAGGTAAATAAAACGTGTTAACTATTCCGCGGCCAAAGAGTGACTGACTATTGGGAAAAATAATGTGCACTAAAATAGTTAAATTCTTTTATATAAAAGCTCTAAAAGTCTTTACCTGTAGCTTTCTGGTCAAGGCGAATTCATACCAGTTAAAGTTGAAAATGGAACTGAAAAAGCAAAATAATTATGGTTGTTGTACATGTTGTTCTAGCGAGTTCAATTGGCCTGAATTCGCCTTTAAAAGTGATAGAGAATTTTATTTAGTAGAAACTTCAAAAGCTATTATACTAAAAATGTAACTAATTAGCACCACTGCAGTTAGTGGCGCTAATGTTAAACAAGAACTCTGCGCAACTTTTCTACATCATGCAATGACATCTGTCATTTTATTCTCTACTAAAATAAAAAATAGTCCCGCCAAAAGTTTAGCACACAATTGAACAAATAAAAGAGAGTTGACAGGGACAAAAGCATATGCATACATACATATGTAAAAAAACGAACTCAATGAAATATATTAGAAATGCCAAACAAAAAACATACCCATATCACAAGAATCATCAGCTTCCATTAGGCATTCAATTCAGATAAACGAATATATTGGCACAAAAACAAAAAACTATAAATAATTTAAACAAATTCACGCAAAACTAATTATTTGGTACCACAAATATTAATGAAAATTTTAATAAGAGAACACTAAAACAGTTGTTAAGGTAAATAAAACGTGTTAACTATTCCGCGGCCAAAGAGTGACTGACTATTGGAAAAAATAATGTGCACTAAAATAGTTAAATTATTTTATATAAAAGCTTTAAAAGTCTTTACCTGTTTCTTTCTGGTCAAGGCGAATTCATACCAGTTAAAGTTGAAAATGGAACTGAAAAAGCAAAATAATTATGGTTGTTGTACATGTTGTTCTAGCGAGTTCAATTGGCCTGAATTCGCCTTTAAAAGTGATAGAGAATTTTATTAAGTAAAGACTTCTTGTTGCAACAAACACTTGAGCATCTTCTTAAAATCAGGCAATGACATTTGTCATTTTATTCTCTACTAAAATTATTCTCTATAAAAATTTAATTCAGGTTAATAAAAAATTGGCACAAGAAACAAAAACTATAAAAAATTAAAAAAAATAACGCAAAACTAATTATTTGGTCACAAAATTATTAATGAAAAACTATAAATGAACACTGAAACACCAGCTAAGTTTAATGAGACGTTTTAACTCTAGCGCGGCCAACTAGTGGCTGACTATTAGAAACGATGATGTGCATTGATACATCGTGCAATTAATTAACTTATTGCCTTGCCTGTTCGCTGATATCGAAGAAGTTCTTTTTTTCGAAGCATTACATTTGAAACAAAAATAAAATTTTTTAAATTGTTTGGCGACCAGGCACTTAGCGTGTACACATGAAAGTAATTGCAAGAAATTTGCAATACACTCACACTTTTTCACTAACACACTTAAATTTTCTCTACTTTCCACTCAGCTTTCAAGGAATTTTTCAAGACAGCAATTATTTGGCACTTTCTGAAAGTAATATGACAAAGAGATAAACAGAGTAGCCCATTGAAAAATTTTTAGGGAATTTCAGGATTGTGTTATATAATAATAATAAATTTGACTTATTTTGTGTATATACATACATATGTTAAAATATTTTTTTTTTTTTCAAATAAATATAAAGAAGGCAATTAGTATTGTCTTAAGACATAAATGTCATGAAAATATATAACAATAAATATCAATTCCAACGCTTTACCGAAAGATCGACTGAAGTAATGATCTTGGCAACTCTGAATGATAAAATTTTATTCTTCTTGTAATTTTTTCAACTCTAGAATAATTGCAACTTTTGCTATAAGTTTTCATTTTGCATATGAACTTTCACTTTCCTGTGTAAACTTTCAACTAACTTTCATGAAATTTTATTAGGTATTTATTTGAAATTTTCGTTGATAATACGTATACAAATTTCAAGAAAGTACTTTCATGTGTAAAGGCAGTGTAAAAGCTTTAAAAGTTTTTCACCGAAGCTTCTTTCTTAAGGCGAACTCAAAGCAGGTAAAGTTGATAGCGCAGTTTACAACATGCAATAAGTAATACCTTTATTACGTCTTTTAATAAAGTTTTTCCAAAATTTTAAAATTTATTCAATATTCGATTATCAAAGCATTCAGTATGGCAACACAGCAATTTCTTCATTTTCTTTTGGCCTCATTCGCTTTAATTTTCACAGCTGACTGTCAAATTTGTTAAACAAAAAAAGTTGTAGCCGTCA
The DNA here is from genome assembly GCA_947311025.1 of Lypha dubia. NCBI lineage: Eukaryota > Metazoa > Arthropoda > Insecta > Diptera > Tachinidae > Lypha > Lypha dubia. Next base: position 75,090,953 of record OX371263.1, read on the forward strand.
TTAGTACTCACAGAGGCAAAAATTTGTGTTTTCGTAAATTAAATAAAAATACAAGACATTTGTCTACTTTTAGTTAAATTATTTACTAATTTTTTTACTAAATTTGTTTAACAAATAAAAGTTTAAAAATAAATGTTAAATTGTGGAGGAAAAAAACCAAAGAGTTTTATTGGTTTTTTCTTCAATAATTGAAGGCTGTGCCGTTGTCATCATACGATTATCACAATTATTTTATCGTTGTTCTACGTTGTTGTATTTGCTGTAGTGCACTTTTAGAGGTGTTTATAGTTCTATTTGTTGTTGCCGAGTACCAAGGAAGAAAATTCTAAAATTTGTAATCGCAAGGAGTTTGCTTGAAAAACTGTTGCAGAATTGTTGTATGTTAATATGAATATAGAATCTACAGCTTTGCCTTCCGAGCTACTGGTAGCGCCCCAGCCCTTAATTGGCTTTTGTGGTCTGGATGTAAATCGTAACACGGTTCACAAATCAATATGGGACGCATTTAGCAGTAATCGCAAATCAGACAGGTAATATTATAATACATAGTATTTTTCTCAGAATTCTTAAAACAGAATAATTGGTTGATTGCAGATCCGCTGTACAATTTAAACTTCTTCCAAATAACTATGACTTTCCTATTGCCAAACCCAAAAGAAATTCATATGAATGGTATCATCCCAAGGGCATTTTAAAACGCAATTGGATGTTGAAACATTTACACGTATTACCGGCCGTAGTTGTTTTGTTTCAGGACATGGAATGGAATGATGTCAACTGGACAGAAAAACAAATGCAATGTGCTGCCAACATACAGTCACTTAAAAATTCTCTACAAGAACGTAACACTCGCATTTGTTTAGTTTTGTTACAAAAAGCAGCTCCCTTACCGCCGGGTGAAGATTTGTTAGCTTCTGAAAGATCGGCTAGCCTTACATCAGCTTGTGGTCTTAATAGTAAAATGCTATTTGTTTTGCCTCATACGGAACATCTAATGGGTAAGTCATTGACAGTTTTTTAAGAAACCTTTCTGTATTCTCTATTCGTTTTAGGTTATGCTCTCCGTTTGGAATCTGCCTTTCTGGATATGACACAGTCGTACTACACGCTTATGTCGAAACGTATTCGTTCCCATAGAGATCAACTAACAGCTGCTCATACCGCTTTAAAAATAAGACATCAATTTAAATTGGGTTTTGTAACCGAATTGCGCCAAGATTTTAGCACAGCTTTAAAGTGAGTGTATTTTATCGGTATTTGCTTGCTAATTGCCTTAATACATAAAAAATTATGTTCTTTTTTTAACAGACATTATACTCAATCGTATACAACTTTAGATGAAATACGTGTAGTTGACTCAAATTGTTTAGAAATAAAAACTGTAGCTGGCTTCCTGAACTACAAAATATGTCGATTAATGTTTAAGTTAAAAGTACCCAGAGATTCGATTAATCATTTTATTAGCCATATTGATAAGTATAAAAACCGCGTTGGTTATAAGGATTTGGTGTTTGAACATTACGCCTGGCTAAGTAAACAGTAAGATATGATTTATTTTCTGATTTAAATATTGAATTTTATATAAAAGACGAAACTGTGTATATCACTTTTAATATCAGTTGGGAAATCGGAAGCGAAAAATCAATTATATTTTATTAATTTTTTTTTTTTGCACATTCATTTCATTTGTCAAATATGTAGCTGCAATTTTGAATTTGTTAAACATCAATGATATATGATGTTACATCATATATCGTTGGAGAGCTACATATTTTAATGTGAATTGAATCATAGGCGTTATACGACTTTTAATTGGTTATATTTAGACACCATTTAAAGTTTATTAGAGATGCATAATATGTTATACACATAATACACGTCAGAATAGTTGCTGAAAATGTTCAATTTTGTTCTTCCGATTTTTTTGCTTTCATTGCGCCAATTCTATGTACATAAGTATATCGATAGTATAGTATGATAAATATTAGAGTGGAATATAAAAATCAACTTTGTATTTTAAAATTGAAAAAAAAAATATATTCTCTTAATTATTAAAGCAAAATAAAATGCTGTCCGAAAACAAACTCTCTTTATAGACATAGCGTTTTTGCTGAACTATTTTGTGAAGCCATTAAGAATGGTTTGCCTGCCCTGCAAACTCAACATCCCGGCATATATTTTCACAAAGCTGCCGAGTATATACAAAAGAGAAAAGAAGCATTTATGCAGAATAGTGGTAAGCCAACCAAAAACGTAAAAATACAATTAAAGTTATGATTATAGTTTTCTTTAATTTCAACAGTATTGTCAAATTCCACTGAGCCTCAAAACAGCTTTAATACACAATTAAATAATATTTCGTCACTGTACACGGAATATTTTGGCATTATATCTTCAACATCGGGGGAACCTATGAACGAACAGCAAATATGCTTAATGATAAGGGAGAATGAAAAACTATTTAATCACTCGGTAAATTGATATTGCACGGAAATCCTTGAGTACTTATTAACATTTACTAAAAATTATTTGTTATTTATTGTAGAATGCTGTTATTAATTTACTAAGTTTAGCAATGGCTCAATTTAAAATATACAAATGTTTAAGATTTCGGAAAAAGTTGGCAATCGATATGGCTGATGAGTATTTTAAAAGTGGTGATCATGGCAAAGCTTTAACGTTAGTTTTTTTTAAAGATCATAACGGCAATGTTTTAAAGAAAGCTTTCCCTTTTTTTAGTTTATATTCTCTGATGTTACCTGACTACCGCCATGATAAATGGCCTTGTCTGTTTTCGGATGTACTATTAAAAACCATGCGCTGTTCTTTATTATCAGCATCAGTTTGTGATTTTGTTTCTTGCAGCTTGGAAGCTTTATCATTTAAAATCAATTATACGCCGAGCGAAAGAGTAATGGTCTTGGAGAATCTGTGGAAAGTTTTACATGTAAATTATAATATATAAAGTCTTAAGTACAATTTTTATTAATTTAATTTAAATGTTATTGTTGAATATTAGTAAGCAATCAGATATGAGGAATTTCGTACTAACCCAAAATTGTTTCAATATGTAAAAATAGAATAAAAAGAAATTATAACAATTCTCGTATTCTATTTCTGTTGAAAACTTGGTTAAATAGTTGATATTCTTTCCAAATTAGTATCCACTTTACATTAATTGAAAAAATTGACAAACGAACGCTGATGAGAGCTGTTGCGGCCTTGAAATCGGTATACTGATACGTTCTGCTAATCTGATTGCACATGCTAATGTTTTTCAAAAATAAAAAACTCAGTAATTTGAATTTTCATTAATTCAATAAAACTAAACTTAAGCCTAATAATAATAATTTCTCATTTAATTTAATGTTTATCTTCAGTGTGAACCTCCTGTACCACAAAATCAAAATGCTCCTGAAGTACGTTCATACTGGGAAGAGGCGTTGTCTAATGTTAAGACTCCTCTGCACATAGATTTAGACAAACTAACAGAGTTGATAGAATTTTGCTCAACTTTTGAAAAGTTCGAATTAAAAAATGACGATGTCATTAAGCTAAATCTAGTTCTTAGGTATTATAGATTAAAAACGAAAAAAAAAATTACTTTATAATATAAATTTTCTTTCCACTTTAGAACACAAACTGACGTTCCCCTCAAAATACGTAATTTACAAATTATAATCACGGATGGCTCGAACAATTACAAACTACAAGCCTCGCAATATAGTAAAATAAATCATCTCTTAGCTCTGAGGAATCACTTTAAAAATGAGCCAAACGAAAATCTTTTGCAACAGTTTGAACAGAATTTAAAATTGGAACCCATTTACTATTATCACTTTATTTTCACTACAGAGGCCCAACAGTTTTTAGAAAATACTCAACTACGTGTGGTACGCATAGAGGCATTGATTGGTACCGATAAATTATCGGTGATTTTGTCTAAAAGTTCACCCTTCATAAACAAGGCCTTTCGCTATCACAATCGTATTCGTGATTTAGATGACAATATCACAATTAATCCAATTTGCTATATTACTCCCACGTAGGTTATCGTTATTGAAATATAATTAATTTATTTAGAAATATATGTTTGTATATAAATTTTGTTTATTGCTATAATTTTTAAGGAAGTGCTGCAGTTATATTTCAGATATTAACTCGCATGTTAAATAATATTATTTATTTTTTTATTTACAATATTTTTTGCCAACGGAAATAATATATATTTTTGATTTGTTTTTTTTTTTATTTTTACCGTTGCAGATTCCATTTAGTCACGCAATGTAATCTGGGCAGCGAGACGATGCTTGTGAATGAATTTTATCCGGTTATAACGACAGTCAGTAATCCCTACAATGTTTTTCTGACCGGCATTGCCTTGAGTATAACTGTACCTAATAATTTGAAAAATAAAGGTAAGTGGATCAGTTCCCTTTTATTGCAAATATTTTAAAACAAAAATTATGAATGTGTTTACTTTTCTACACCTATACAATTAGACAACCGCTGGTTGCCATTAAAAGTATTTTATAAGGCAAAAATGAAAAGCAAATCTCCCCGTTACAAAATTTTTACATTTATTTGAGCATGTACTCAAGTATTTATGTTTTATATTTTATTTATTTGTTGCGGGTTAGCAATATCTAGATATATATTTCGTTGGTAGCTATACCAATTCATCAGTAGATGTTTTACCCTTTATGTTTAAAAAAATTTCAAAGCTCATCTATTTATACAAAAACTCACAAATATATTTTTGTGAATTACAAAGCATAAAAATAGCCTTTAAAAAATTTCTCAAACACACACAACAATAATTTTCCATTATGAATGTGTTTACTTTTCTACACCTATACAATTAGACAACCGCTGGTTGCCATTAAAAGTATTTTATAAGGCAAAAATGAAAATATATATCTAGATATTGCTAACCCGCAACAAATAAATAAAATATAAAACATAAATACTTAAAACAAAAATATTAAAAAAAATTTAAACGTTCATACGAATGAATCTGTTAAATAGAAACAGTTGGCTTAGCGGTGTCCAATTTTCTAATCCCAAAATCGTATTCTTCGAAAGACTCAATGGAAAAAAAGAATTAAGCAAGCCTTTTTCTACATTTTCACCACCTAACCTCTGTACACATCTCTTTCTCATTATTTCTGGCACAATTATTGGCATAAGTAGGGGTGGGGTGATCCCCTGACAGCTGATCCTACACAAAAAAAAAAATAAAATTTGAAAGTGGAAATTCATGCAAATATTAAATTTACATGTCACTGCCGACTTTTCAAAAGTTATGAAGATTCATTTTCTCCCGAACCCAAAAAAAACGACTACCCACAAATATCAAATAAGAAAACACATAATATTTGTTTATATAAATCCTTTGGGAAGCCAGTACATATTCTTAAAATTGAAGTACGTACGTATTTACAAACAAAATTCTCCTAAACATAAACCACACTTATTTTATTCATATTTTCTTTTCTTTCCATAAATACATCCATAATAATAATTTTTCCTAATAAAATGTTTAATTTTTCATAGCTTTTCTAATGAAATTTTTCACTAAATTAATAGAAGTGTAGACACCCGGATATTGCTTACGCGCACAGCCAATACCAAATGAAACAATGCCACACAATTCGCCATTGTATACTAATGGTCCGCCAGAGTCACCAAAACATGAATCGTTTTCACCTTGTATAGCGGCACACATCATTGTATGTGTCAAGTTTAGCACTGAAGCATAACTTTCATTACAGTTGCTTTTGTCTATGATGCGAACATCAGTTACTCGTAGCTGATTCGCTAGTCCATTAATATTTTCTCTTACTTTGCCCCAACCGAAAACTTGAACCCAACTCATGGGTGGTAAATCACTTGAACACAAACGTATTGTGGCAATATTGTTTCCTTTCATTGGTCTTTTCAGTTTCAATACTGCAACGTCCTTCAAAAGAGTATTCATGTTGAAGACACTCGGTTTAATCGCAAGCATAACAGCACGTGTAACGCTTCGTTCTCTTAAATATGTGGCACCGCCATGCACGATGATATCATTAGCCTTCATATCCTCCAGACAATGTGCGGCAGTAACTACATAACGATATTTAACCAAAGATCCAGCGCAAAAAAAATTACCATTTCTTGTACGCAGTGTTACAATATATTTGGCATAATTAATTGTTGTAGTTCTACCACCCACTATGCGATTTCCGATGGCTTTCATTGTAAGAGTTTTCTGGCTTAGCAAGACTATTATTATAAAAGCAGTTAGGCGAATTTTATGAAATTGTGACATTATTCTAACATTTGTCTTGTTCAAAATCGTCAATTAGAATGAACATTGTTTCTAATTAAGTTTTATAATTTCTAAATATTTTGTTTAGTTAAGTTTTGTAAGCCGTTGCTTCTTTTAAATACACACATATACGCATGTGTGTATGTACATGCATATTTTAAATATTTTATTAGTTTTATTTAAACAAGTGTGTAATGTTGTAATGTTAAAAATAAATAAGTAAACCTTATTTGATTAATAAAAGCTGTTAAAGTGATACAAAAGTGATCGCTTACATAAAGTTTCAGACATAAAAATGAATTATTAAGCGGACATCACTCATAAAACGCGCTGCTAATCTTCAGCTTTCGTATAATTTAGGAGTGGAATCGTAATCTTCTGCATCAAATCAAAATTGTTGTGGTTGTTGTGGTCAAGTGCAAGATTAGAGATTAAATTAAATTTAATATTTGTGAGTTGAATTTTTTTTTTAAATTATTTTTTCCTAGCTTTGCAGCCAATGTTGGTGTTTTAATCCTAAGCTGGCGAAAAAATTACAAAAAAAAAAAAATGTCAACTCAAAGATATAAAATTTAACTTAATCTGTAATCTCGTACATAAAAAGCCACTCTTAAGTACTGTACAACTAAGATTAAAAAAAATGGAATATTATTTTTTAAATTAAATTAAATTAAATTAAAATGTGTGATGTGTTTAATGTAAGAAAAATTTTCCTAATTTTTCAAGAATTTTCACAAATGCAGAATTATTTTTCCAAAGCTGGTAATTAAATAAAATCTTATTTACAGAAATCATGAATGAAAACTAAATACGAGAATTATATACATATTACAATACATATAAATGTGTATAAAACATAATTTTTAAAAAGTACGAGATATTTATAAATTTATATTTATAATTTGCAATGTAGTTTATTTCCATTTTATGTTTAAAGTTTCATAGCTCGATCAATAAAATTTCTTACTGATTTAATACTTGTATAGACACCAGGAAAGTTTTTTCTCGCGCAACCAACACCCCAAGATACCACTCCACATAATTGATTTTGAAAGACTGCCGGTCCACCAGAATCACCAGAACAAGCATCTTTTCCTCTCAAGTCGCCGGCACAAAACATTGCCTTTGTTATGGTGTAACCATCTACTCTGTACATATCTGAACATCTTTTACGTGTTACTAAGGGAACTCTTATTGTACGCAGCTGATTCGATCGAAGCATATTATTTTCGCTCATTTGTCCCCATCCATAAACATCTATAGAATCGCCAAATTTCCAATTCGCTTGGCACAATTCAATGGGAGCAATATTATTCCCACTCATGCTACCCGATAATTTAAGTACAGCTACGTCTGTGTCAAAAGTTTTGGAATTATATTCTTTGGGTATTATAATTTTACTGACACTACGACGTACTCCCGCCTCCGTAAGAAAAGTTGTGCCACCCACCACCGTCAATTGTGATGCACGTAATTTTGTGACACAATGAGCCGCGGTGATAACAAATTGTGGTGCAACTAACGAACCGCCACACAAAAATTCGCCATTAAGACGTAAATTAACTGTAAATTTGGCATTTATTATGTTGGTGGTAAGGCCGCCAACTATGCGGGCACTACTTTCACTTGCTATTATATGGATTCGACAATTCAATAGAAACGAACATAATAAATGTATTACGGTTTTGGCAAATATGTATTTCCTCATTTATTACACTTTATTTTTAATAATTTTTTTTACGAAACATTCGAAACTGTGTTCTTTTAAGCATTTATTTTATTAAATTTTCAAATCATTTGCTTTGATATTGAACGTTGTTATTTTAAAAAAGAGGCGTTATTTTGGTTTGTAATTGAATCACCGAAATGGTTGCAACTTTTCTGGTGAATGCTCAATTTATAAACAAAATTGCCGTACAATATAACAAAAATATAATTTTCAAGATATTTATCTTTATTGTTAACAGAAAAATATTTACTGTTATTAATGCATGAGTAAATTTATTAAAATATTTTTAATTTGCATTCTAAAGCTAAATGTAGGTACAGAATTGCTCCTCCGTGCACGGTTGTACGAATAATAATAATAGTAAAAAGACTGATCAATTATAAATCTGGGATAATGCAATAACTATCAAAATGTATAAACATTTTTAGGTTTTATGCCATTTCATCTAATGTACCCACATATGTATGTATTAGGGAGATCGATCGAATATTATTCGGCCGGTTTTAACCGGCTTTTTTATGTTTCGCTGAAGCACCGTTTTTTTTTAAATATGCATTTTTCGAATATCAAATAAACCGGTTATTTTTATACTATTAACCAGTTATTTGAAACAGGTACAATTGCTTACATTTTCCTTATTTTTATTGCAAATATGCACGTAATTGAAGTTTTCTCTGAGAGTAAATCGTAATGCAAACATTTGGGAAGATTTTTTTTATTTAGACATGTGTCATAAGAGATCTGAAAGACTTGAAAAATTACTTAATGTCCTGTATTCTTTAAACCCAACAAGCACGCCAAGTGAAGGGCATTTTCAATTGAGAGTTTTATAAAAACAAAAGAAAAAAAAATAGATATACATTAGGGTCGCCCAAAATAAAAAAGCATTGAATATTCGCGCTCCACAACGCTGATCCTATTCGAATAGTGCTTAAAAATGTTCAGTCCAAATTTGAGCAAAATCGGTCAATATTTAGAGGTTGCGATAGTTTAATGATTTTTCGGGGTTAGATAGAAATATAATATACAATAATTTTTTATGGTGATATTCATTGTTTATTTAAAAATAAAAATATTTAATAAAACAAATAAAAAAGGAATTAATAAAACTGTATATTAAGTACAAATTATCATATCTTTTATTATTTTTTTAAATTATCGCTAGCCATTTTTGCAATATTAGCTTTAGGTCGAAAACCTTAGTTGTTAGTACCTTCCTTTCTAATTTAACTTTATAATTTATTATGACCTTAAATATTGCAAATAAATAAATAATTTAAATTATCGAATAAATAATTTAAATTTAGCTTTTGGTGGAACCTGGAGATTTTTCACCCCCAAACTTATTTTGGTAATTGCTTTCTTTTCCTCGTGTGTGAGAGATCAAATTAATTTTGAAACATACATATTTTTATGCAATAGATAGCCTTCGTCATCCAACGAGCAAGATAGCACGCGTCTGGTGCATAAAATTTAACCAACAATCAGGCACAACCTTCGCGCACAACCTTCTCATTTAATGTATTTATTATCAATGAACTTCGCTCCTTTTTTTACTTTTGAAACAACAATCAGAGGAAGCCCCTTATTAATACAGTATTTTGTTTTGATACGAGGAAAGTAAGTGCATGAAAGAAAAATAAGAAATTCTGAAATTTGCTAACATAAACTCGTTTCTTGTAATTCTGCATTCCAAATAAATTAAATAATTATATAAAGGGATCAATATATTTGCATTTTAACGAATGTAAATCTAGTAGAGATCAAAGAAAAGTGCGAAAAAGTATCTTCAATACATAAACAAGTACAATAATAATAAGCCAGTAGTAAATGCATGTAATAAAAGATGTGAAACATAAAAGTCGCCATTTATTGCGACCTCTAAACATTGTCCCTTTGAGCCAATTTTTGATATACACTTACATTTTAGTAAAAGAAACAAAATCAAGCTTGTGGAGAAAGTATTGGACTATACTTTTACTTTTCCATACAAGCGTGGGACACCCTAATATACTAATTACAGTGAACTCACAGAAACGTGAATATCCAGTAACGTGAACTACCCAAAAACATGAACATATTTTTTTTTCATTGACTAGTCTAAAACGTGAACAAAGCTTAAATAAAGGCTCTAAAACGTGAACTTTTTTTCAAACGTTTAAATCTAATTTTGTAAAAATTTTGGGGTTCCCCGCTGAAGAATTTTTGAAGTGAATATCCATCCACTAAAATCATTTTTAATATGTTATATAAAGCCTTTGAATGAAATACAGTGAACTCGCAGAAACGTGAACTAATTTTTGCCGAGGATGTTCACGTTTTAGATTGCATTTTTTATCACTTTTTGCAGTCTCTTTTGTCGTTTGTTTTATATTAAAATAAAGTACGTGGTGTTTTAGCTATGAAACATTTTTCGATTCTACTTTTTGTAAGAAAAATAAATAATTTTTTAAAATAAAAAAGGGTCTGTTATAATTACAGTGAACTCACAGAAACGTGAATATCCAGTAATGTGAACTACCCAAAAACATGAACATATTTTTTTTTTTCATTGACTAGTCTAAAACGCGAACAAAGCTTAAATAAAGGCTCTAAAACGTAAACTTGTTTTACAAACGTTTAAATTTAATATTGTAAACCTATTTAAAAATTTTGGATTTCCCCGCTAAAGAATTTTTGAAGTGAATATCCATCCACTAAAATCCTTTTTAATATGTTATATAAAGCCTTCGAATGAAATAATTTTAACAGACCCTTTTTTATTTTAATAAATTATTTATTTTTCTTACAAAAAGTAGAATCGAAAACTGTTTCATAGCTAAAAAAAAACACGTACTTTATTTCAATATGCAACAAAAGACAAAAGAGACTGAAAAAAGTGATAAAAAATGCAATCTAAAACCTGAACAAAATCAAAAACGTGAACACCCGCGGTAAAAATTACTTCACGTTTATGTTCTTATGAAATGTGAACTTAGGTAATTTTTTTATACTTACTGTTGTGAATTCCTTTATTTGATATAAATGAACCTTATTTTTTTAACAAATTTTTTATATATTTTAATGAAATAATCGGTTAACCGGTTATTTATAAAATGCAACTATTCGAACTATTTGAAAACCCGGTTGTCGGAAAAAGTCGAATAATCGATCTCCCAGTATGTATGAATGCCTGTGTGTATATTTTTTTTAATTTTTAATTTACAGCATTCTAAAGAGTATTGTATATATTTTCCGATCGGTTTCGGCTACACATTAATGTGATCTCTCGTGAATACTCTAAAGACATTGATTTCAAGAGATCATTTAGAACTACTGGACGTATTCAATTCAAAATAAAATCAACTCTGGAAATTTTAAAATTGATTAATTCATTCTAGAGATATCGTTGATGATATCTCTCAAAGAAAATGCATTTTTTTTTAATAACTATAAAAGTTTATTTACATTAATTTTAATTGATGTATTGGTCCGTGAGATGTCGCTGTTGAAAACTTTGAACATATGTTTTTTGTAATTTATTTAAAAAATCTACTAGCTTTTACGGAGGTTCTTTTTAATAGCTTTAAAATCATTTCCTAAAAACGAATTTTCTTCTGTTCTCAATTAAAACTTTTCGTAACTTCATAAAAGTTATAAAAAATTGTTTACTTTTCACTGACTAAAATAAAACATAAAAATTTAAATTTTCATAACATCGAAAACGTGGCTTCGGATCCAATCAATAGGTATCACCAAAAGAAAACTTTTTACAATGACAAATCCATCATTTTAATCCAAGCATTTTAATTACTTTTTTGGAACATACTGTGAACCAAAGAAAAAAAAACAATTAGCTTTTAAAATAAATTTTTAACTCAAAAATTTTGGTAATGAATTAAACAAACACATTTATTTTCCTCTCGCATGCATTACTCTATCAATAAAGGATTTAACATACATTATATTTGTATATACTCCAGGATATTTATTGCGAGCGCAACCAATACCCCAAGATACAACACCACATAATTGATTTTTATATATGGCTGGTCCGCCTGAATCACCGGTACAAGCATCTTTTCCCCTCAAGTCGCCGGCACAAAACATTGCCTTTGTTATGGTGTAACCACCTACTTTGTACATATCTGAACAACTTTTATGTGTTACTAAGGGAACTCTTATTGTACGCAGCTGATTCGATTGAAACATGTTATATTCGCTCATTTGTCCCCATCCATAAACATCTATAGAATCCACAAATTTCCAATTCGCATGGCACAATTCAATGGGAGCAATATTATTCCCACTCATGCTAGTCGATAATTTAAGTACAGCTACGTCTCTGTCAAGAGTTTTGGGATTATAGTCCTTGTGTATTATAATTTTATTGACACTACGACGTACTCCCGATTCCATTAGATAAGTTGCTCCACCCACCACTGTCAATTGTGATGCATGTAATTTTGAGACACAATGAGCCGCGGTGATAACAAATTGTGGTGCAACTAGCGAACCGCCACACCAAAATTCGCCATTGCGACGTAAATAAACTGTAAATTTGGCATTTCTTATGTTGGTAGTAACGCCGCCAACTATGCGGGCACTACTTTCACTTGCTATTACATGGATTCGACAATTCAATAGAATCGAACATAATAAATGTATTACGGTTTTGGCAAATATGTATTTCCTCATTTATTACACTTTATTTTTAATAATTTTTTTTTTACGAAACATTCGAAATTGTGTTCTTTTAAGCATTTATTTTATTAAATTTTCAAATCATTTGCTTTGATATTGAACGTTGTTATTTTAAAAAAGAGGCATTATTTTGGTTTGTAATTGAATCACCGAAATGGTTGCAACTTTTCTGGTGAATGCTCAATTTATAAACAAAATTGCCGTACAATATCACAAAAATATAATTTTCAAGATATTTATCTTTATTGTTAACAGAAAAATATTTACTGTTATTAATGCATGAGTAAATTAATTAAAATATTTTTAATTTGCATTCTAAAGCTAAATGTAGGTAGAGAATTGCTCCTCCGTGCACGGTTGTACGAATAATAATAATAGTAAAAAGACTGATCAATTATAAATCTGGGATAATGCAATAACTATCAAAATGTATGAACATTTTTAGGTTTTATGCCATTTCATCTAATGTACCTAGAGTTGGCTGTATGAAATAACACCCAATGAAATAACGTCCACAAAAAAAAAAAAAATATGAAATAAGTCCTAAAGAAATTCAATACATTTTGGGAGTTATTGCATTTAATTTTGGAAGTAATTTCCTTTCCTTTTTGGATTTTTTTTTTATTTTATAAATACATACAATTTTAAATGAAATAAGACCAGAGGGAACTAGTTTTGGGCCTTCTTTCAAGGAGGAAGGATTTTTGAACTTATTTCATATTTTTAGAGCATATTTCATTATCATTAATTTTATTTTCTTTTCGTATCAAAGTTTTTGTTTCTAAGATATTTGCAAAACCGCTTTCACTAACTTAATCATGTTACGAAACAGGCTTCGAATTTGGATCTAATTTAGAGTAGAAAGTCTTTGTGACCGGTCAATACAGACATTTTTTTAATTAGAAAAAACACAAATTAATATACATAAACTGCTTACTAAAAATTTTCTGTATAGCCGGCCTTCGGCTAAGATTTTCTACATTCTTTAGTTCACTGTAATCTAACACCCCTACATTGTGCAGAAAATCTTTAGACGCCATCGCCGTTTCAGGATATACTCGCACCGTGTTGGAGAAAACGTTTAAGCCCGGCCGAAGGCGGGATATATGGGGATACGATCATTAAGCTAAGCAGGATCTCACAGGAGACATCTCTCAAGGCCATCTATTTTGCGCAGCTAAGGGACTTAGAAAACCGGCTACACTCACTAAAAATCTACTGAAATGTTTCATACATATCTCATGAGCCTATTAAAAACTCTACACTTATTTTATATTTTTTGGGTGTTATTTCACTAGGAGTTAATTAATTTTTTTAAGTGGAAATTATTTCATTATGAAGCAAGTCCCAAAAATTGGAACGTTTGGGAAAAATTTCATTCTCTTTTCGATTTATTTCATAATTTTTTTTTTTGACTTATTTAATTTTTAGGTCCTATTTCATTGGGACTTATTTCATTGGGCGTTATTTCATACACCCTTCACAGTTTTTATCAGATCTCGACTCTTTGAGGTCAATGGGATGTATGTATGAATGCATGTGTGTTATATTTTTAAATTAACAGCATTCTAAAGAGTATTGTATTTATTTTCCAATCGGTTTTGGCTACACATTAATGTGATCTCTCGTGAATACTCTAAAGACATTGACTTAGATTTGGGAGATCATTTCAAACTACTGAACGTATTCAATCCAAAATGAAATCAACTCGTTGATGATATCTCTCGAAGAAAATGCATTTTTTTAATAACTATAAAAGCTCATTAACTTTTTTGAACTTGCAAACTGTGTCGAATTAAGCAATCTTTAATTTTAATTGATGTCGCTGTTGAAAATTTTAAACATACATACATATATGTATGTACATACATATATATTTTTGTTTAATTTAATTAACTCCAAAAGTCTTAATAATTCGTAATGGCAGGGGACCGGCCATTTCTGACGAATTATAGGGGTTTTCGATTTAGCGCGATTTCGATTTAATGGGGTTAAATTAAAATAAATACGAACTAACGGGGTTTTTCAATTTATTTACTAAAACGATAAAAAAAAAACATAAAAAACAATTGTTTTTGAAGGATTAAAGTAAGAGTTGATGGAGCAATTTCAAATCGCTTTGCAACGTCTATTTTTTTCTCCCCACTAACAAGTGGCTGCAAAAATGTGTTGTTTTTGTAACACCGACTGAGTTTTATGCGTGCGCTTTGACATTTTTCTTTATTATTCAAGTAACAACTGATCTTATCCAGTCAGCATTTTATGAAATTAATGATCATATTCGAGTCTTTTTCGACTCCTCCCCGCGATTAAAACAATCATTTATGCGCTCATTTTCCAGTCGAAATTGACTGTTCATTCGAGAGAAAATGGTTTCCTAGCCGCGACTCTTCTAGAAGAGTCTTTTATGACTCGCGTTTCTGATCAATTTCGACTCATTTTCGACACAGTTTGTTTCTGTACATTTTGTTTTTGTTTTTCAAACAAATCACTTTCTAAACATTTCTGGGAATCATTTTCGAATCTTATTTTAAGCGCAGAACTGATTAATCAGTTTGTGATCACCTAAGGGAGTCGAAAAAGACTCAGTTTGGTGAAACAATCCTCCACATGCTGACTGGGTTTTAATTACGAATTATAAGTGGTAGTTAGCAAACAATTACGATTTATAAGAGGTAAAGACGATTTTATTTGAAAAAAAAAATTACGAATTAGCGAGGGGACCGAATTAACGAGATTTTTTCAAGGGACCGACAGTTTATTACGAATTATCGGGAATTACCATTTATAGGGGTACGAATTATCGGAATTTGACTGTAATAGCTTTAAAATCATTTCCTAAAAACATGGCTTCGGACCCAATCAATAGGTATCACAAAAAGAAAACTTTACAATGACAAATCCGTGGTAAAATCTATGATACAATGAATATAAGGTATATACAAAAAAATACCAACTCTATTTATTTTGTTGGTAGAAAATTTAATTTCGGAAGTCAAAAGTATACATAAGTATGTGTGCAAAGTGTATTTATACAAGTATATGCAATTTTTCATTTTCTTTCTGCACAATTTTCTTTAAGTTCATGAATTGAAAATTCTCGCATGCATTCACATCATTAAAAAGATTAATTGAATTAAAATTTTGAGTGAATTTATTGGTGATTTAAAAAAAATCGATTTTTTAATTCACTGTTTTCACTAGAATTAGGATCATTATTAAAAAACTCTTGAATCTTTTAACAAAAATTTCAAAATCGTTTATGATTCGTAGATCATTTCAAAAAGATCCTTTACAGCTCTGCTACTGAGCTATTTTTGACAATTGTACATTTATTTTACAGAAACAAAAAGCCTGTTGTTTTTTATTTTTTAAGTTGTTGCCGAGATGCATACCCTACAACCATTTTATGAAAAAATTGATCATATTCGAGTCATTTATGACTCCTCTGCGCGATTAAAATAAGCATATATTAGCTCATTTTCTGATCATAAATGTTTGTTTTCTCGGGAGAAAATGGTTCCCTACCCGCGACTCTTCTTGGGGAGTCTTTTATTACCCGCTTTTCTGATCAGTTTCGAATCATTTATGACTCATATTTTTAATGATTTGCGAGTCTTTTTCGAGTAATTTTTTAGTCGTATTTCTGATTGTTTGCGAGTCTTGTTCGAGTCACATTTAATCGTATTTCTAATTATTTTCGAGTCTTTTTCGATTTATTTTTCAGTCCTATTTCTAATCGCTTGCGAATCTTTTATGAGTCGTTTTTAGTCGTATTTCTGATCGTTTGCGAGTCTTTTTTGACTCTTTTTTCAGTCATATTTGTAATCGATTACGAAAAGAAATATTTTTCGATTTAAATTATTAATTACTTCAGTTTATTAAAATTATATAAATTAAATTATTATTAAATTATATAATAAATAATAATATAAAAATGTTTATTTAAAAAAATAACAGTAAGAAAAGGAATTGAATTTATAAAAAAAAGTAATAATAATAGTGGGATTCATAATTCGTCGTAAATTTTGTAGTGTGTAATTATAACACAATATTGTTAGAAAAAAAGCTTCCACACCCGGTAGGCTTATTTTACAATTTGTTTTGTATTTTCAATTCGTTTGTTTGAGAAACAAACCGTGACGTGTTCGTCTTCGTTGGTTCGAAAATTTACGTTGAGTTATGTGACCATGTTTTGCACTCTGTTATCAAAAAACAATTCAGTTATTTTAACAACTTAAATAAAAACAATTATTTTTATTACCTTCTGCAAACCTGATGGTCCTTTTGGGAAATTCTGTTGCATAAAATATTTTTTAATTTTTTTCAACTTTAAAGAAAATAACAAAAATAAATATGAAGTATGTATGTATGTATACCTTTTTTGAAATTAGCTCTGCTTTAGGACTCTTAGGTTCTTTATTGTATTTAAATGAAATTCGTATTAGGTCATTTGTTAACACTAAAATACCCAGATTTTGGCCAACTTCTAAAGCATTTCGAATGTTCTGTTCAATATTTTGAAAACGCTCTTTAGGATTTTCTGATGACAAAATATATTTGATTTGTTCACTAACATTGTCATTCAGTATCACCTGAGTTTTAAAATACGAGTAATTTACATGAGTATGTACATATGTAAGTATGTATGTACATAGGAAAAAGTTCTTACACAATTCTGGCTTTTGGTTAAGCGTCTCCATAATATATGGAAATAGTAAAGAGCCCATGGTATCCTTTCTTAAATTTGTCATTTTAAAATATCTTACAAAAAATTTTAATTAATTCTTACAAGAAATTTAAAAATAAAATTTTATCGGTCTGAAGCAAAATTAAATTTAAAATTAATTAAATTAAAATGACAAGAAAATCCGAAAATTTATTGAAACTTTTTTTCGTTTAATACAAATAAAAATAACTGAATTAAAATCAGTTTTTCATTATCTAGATGAGCAAAATATTATTCATAAATAACTTGAAAACAGTAATTAAACAAACACATTTATTTTCCTCTCGCATGCATTACTCTATCAATAAAGGATTTAACATACATTATATTCGTATATACTCCAGGATATTTATTGTGAGCACAACCAATGCCCCATGAAACAACACCGCATAGTTGATTTTTATATATGGCTGGTCCGCCTGAATCGCCGGTACAAGCATCCTTTCCCCTCAAGTCGCCGGCACAAAACATAGAACGTGTTATTTTACCACGACCTTTGTACATTTCGCTACATTTTGTCTGGTCTATATCAGGTACAGTAACTGTTCGCAATTGATTTGAACTGTTGTCAATACTCTCGGAAGTTTGACCCCAGCCGTAGACCGTGAAAAGATCACTAGTTTTCCACTTTGTTTTGCACAATTTAATTGGTGATATATTGGAGCCTCTCATATTGCTAGACAATTCCATTACTGCGATATCCATGTCCACATTTGCTGCATCGTATTCCATTGGAACAAGTATTTTTGCTATACCGCGTTTAATGCCCTTATCAGATAGATAAGTTGCTCCACCTGTTACAATGATATCAGATGCTTTGAGACCTTCAGCACAGTGGGCCGCAGTGACTACAAATTTCGGTGTCACTAAGGTACCGCCACAAATAAATTTCCCCTTTCTTCTTAAATTAACAATAAATTTTGCTGCGCTAATTACTGTTACAGTGCCACCAACAATACGGGAAGTTTCTTCAGTTTTATTAAAAGGTGAACCATTTATTTCATTTAGATAAAATAAAAACAATGCCGTTAAAAAAACGTATAAAACTGTCATTATTATGAAATATTAATTTTAAACTGCGGTTTTAATATAAGCTTCCATTTTACTATTTATACTTAAATTTAAAATTAAATAATTCAAATTTTTTCAATATTTTATTTTCTCCGATAATGAAAATCCTTCACTGAAGGTTATTCGAAATGTGATTGGGGAAAATAAATACAAATAGAGTTTATTAAAATTTATTGCATTTGTTATCAGCTCAGGTAAATTTGTGTGAATGCATTAAAATTCACAACCATATTTTATTGAATAGAATAGAAAATTTTAAATTATGTGACAGGCGAATATTAATAATTTTTTTTTAGCTCATTACCAATATCATGACTACTAAAGAACTATACATATGTATGTACCTGTGTTATCTACCAATTGAATACTTTTCAAAAATGATTATGAAAGTTAAAGTTAGTTTGAAGTAGAATTTGGTATTGCACAAAACCAATTATTAAGCGAAACCTGAACTTTCCATCCCTGAATGTGCGAAAATTTCAAACAGAACTTTATGAATATCTAATAAAAATATAAGATTTTGAATAACCGAAGTTTGGATTCTTAATAAAATTTTTTACATGTAAAATATGGACGATTGTGTCTTCCGTTTACAGACAAAAAAAAATTAAATAAAATTTTATGAAAAATTTAATTCTACCATAAACGAAAACTGATAAAAGAACCGAATAATTAAAAATTTTTAGATTTTTTCAATAAAAAAAAGAATAGCAAACTGATTAAAAAATTAATTGAAATTTAAAAAAAAAAATTATAAAAAATATTTTTACTAGTCTTCGTTTACACTACATTTTAATGTTGGCAATAAACTATCAGCCGAATGAGTTTCTTTTATAAACTTTAGATCTGTAAAATTTTAAAACAAAACAAAAATCACCAATTTTCTCCCGTTTCCACCTTTGAAAAATCACCCTATGTTTTAATCTGGGTCCTATGCTAACCGTCTACTAAATTTCATCCAAATCCTTTAGCGGGTTTCTCGTTATAATGCACAAAAAAACAGCAACAACAAAATTTATTTTATAAATTTATTATTTGAGATATTCTCTTAATTTTATTTTTTTTTTAAAGTTTTCACAACCGGCTTATAGGAATATTTTCTACACTTGTTATTGTAAAAAAAAAAAATCTATTCTGTTAATTACAAACAATTTTGCATAACCAGTGTTTTTACGAATGCATTTACTCTTAAACTGGCAACATTTGTGTATACCCCAGGAAATTCTTTTCTGCCGCAACCAAATCCCCACGATACTATGCCACACACTTGACCATTGTAGACAACAGGACCACCTGAATCACCGGAACAGGAATCTCGTTCACCAGGTACAGAAGCGCAAAACATTGTACTCGATAAATGTGCTTTACCAGCGTAAAAGTTTAAACAATTTTCTCTTGAAATTACTTGAACACTTGCAGTGCGTACTTGGTTCGAAGGTAATTGACTCTCTTCGCTTGTTATACCCCATCCAGATATTTGAACAAAATCATTTTTGCCAGGACGATTAGAACAGAGTGGAATAGTGGAAATGTGGGATCCTTTTAAAGGTTCATTTAACGTGAGCACAGCTACATCCATATCAAGGGTGTTGGGTGAATAAAACCTTGATACAAACGATTGCTGTACCTGTCGCATTTGCCCTGGATCTGTTAGTTTTGAACTTCCTGCATTAACAGTTAAACTAGAGGCAGGTACTCCATAAACACAATGGGCAGCTGTTAAAACACATTTGTGTGTAATCAATGAACCACCACAAGAAAATTGTCCATTACGTCGTAGATTTATCAAATATGGCACTTGATCAATAGTTGTTTCAAAACCACCAACTATACGCGGTTCACTAGAATGTCCAAAAGTTACCAACGGTATTAAACCTACAACTATAAAAAATCTTGCAGCTAGATGTAGACATTTCCTAATAAATGCCATATTTGAATTGCCAGCTTTACACTAATACTATAATTGAATTTGTTTATTTTTAACAAATTGATCGTGCAGGTTTTTTTTGCGTATTTATGTGATTAAAGCAATTATCAGGCCTTCACTCTACCGATTTATAGTAAAGCATATTACAACAGTATTAAGAATGTAATTGCAAGCATAATTCATCACATTTTATTACATCTTTTAACAATATTTTTTAATTAAGAATTTCAAAAACTGTTTCACATTGGGACTACTCAACCTTGTGTAAACGCCAGGATATTTTGGAGAGCCACAACGATAACCAAATGAAACAATTCCCACTTGTTTGCCCTTGCGTATTGCCGGTCCACCGCTATCACCTTGACATGCATCACCAGCCCTACTGCCAATGGCACAAAACATATTCTCTGTTATATTATTTTGTTGTTCATAGGCTTTTGTGCATTCAACAACAGATGTTAGAGAAACATTTACTGCTTGTAGTTCGTTTGATAGCTTGGCAAAGATATATTCTTCTTTTAGGCCCCAACCAGTCACAACTATCGCCTCTTCTTCTCTCAAAGGCGTATAATCAATTTCTATGGGGCGCACACTTTTAATATAAAATGGCCTATCTAGTTCCACTATGGCGACATCCATGTCTATGGTAAAAAAATTAAATTCTGCCGGCACCATCCACTTGCGAACTTTCCTAATTAAACCTCTCGATTTAATGTACGATGTTCCAGCATGTATTTCCCAAGTTCCTGGTGATGCCAAAATCGAGCAGTGAGCGGCTGTTAGTAGACACTTTTGTGAGATCAGTGTACCACCACATACGAAATGATCTTTATATCGTATACTAACCATGTAGGGATGTTCGGCTATTGATGTATTATGACCACCAACTATACGCATTGTTCTAACCAATTTCGAGCCAATATAATTGGACAGAAAATTGCCTTTATTTACAAATGTAATAAATACAAATACTTTTATAAAATAAATTAAAAAACTACTGTTTGTCATTGCGGTTTGTTTGTTATAATAGAATTATGAAAATTTCAAAAATGTCATGTGAAACAGATGGAAAAAATATTGGGCGTAATGCATTTTTTCAATCACTACGTAGAAAAGTGGAAGACCCAAATTCACAGTATTTCACAGAAATGTCGTTAGTGAAATTATACGAGTACTGACTCGCTTTTGACTTTGTCACCAGTACTACTCTCTATTACCCCCCATACAATGATTTGTTTAATGTTTCGAAAATACATTTTTGGTATGTCAAAAATTGTAACCGAGAGAGGAAACCTGGTATGAATTGGCTTTGTTTTCAGCATTTTTGAATGAATGCATGCTGTATGTTGTTAGCGCATAACTTTTTAAAAGCTGAACTGAAAATTGCTTAATTTCGTTACGCTTGGTTGGTGAGGAGAGGTATTAAATACTCCCCAATTTAATTCAATATAGCACTCTCTACACACAAAAACGTATTGTTGGTTAATCCAACCAAATTCCATTTGTTAATGAACTGTTAATGTTAATTGTTGTTGCAATATTACTATTGGTTAAAGTAACCATGTCACAGCAGTAATTGAACTACTCTACTTATGTAAATATTTTTTGGAAATTTTATAAGCAAACTGTTTTTCTTGGTTAAAGTAAACAATTTAGAATAGTAAATTTACTGCTAATGTAAACTGTTGTTGCAAGTTATTTAAACTAAACAATCTTGTTAGTAAAGTAACCATAAAATATGGTTGCAGTACCTTCACGACATTTTTACCAATTTAGTTGTAATTTTAACCAAAACGCAATGTTAATATACACACATCTACATATCGATAGCTTATTATACAAAGTTCGTTTCTCAAATTTTAGCCACTTTACAGGAAAAGGAAAAAAACTCAATAAAATCTTTAGTTATTTAGTTAGTTTGGGCTTTTTTTTAATTACTGTAAATCTGTTATTCGTCAACATAGAAAACTGAATTTTTTTAAGGGAGGTGTATTTGAGTTTTGTCTACCAGAAAATGTAAAAAATCCGATTTTGAAAAAAACGAGATACGACCTTTCTATATTAAGCCATCGATATGTATTTGTTTTTATTTGTCGATTTTAATAGTCGCTGAGTTGTCTAAGGCGATGTTACAATCATGTGAGTTCTATGTTCAATACCAATAGTGGGCAATAATAATTTAAATGAGTAAGTAAACAATTAAATTTAGCATATCAATTCAATTGTGTTCCAGGATAAATACGAGTATGTGCAATAATTATAACTGTAATGAAAGCATTGTCCATGGTATGTTTTACAGTTTTATTACTTGGACATGTCACACATTCCGATCGCAATGGTTTCAATTGTTTTACATTCTTCGGATTCTATTTATTTTGTATTTCGATTTTTTAAAGAGATAAAATTTTTTTTTTTAAATAATAGTAAAGCTTATATTAATCTTTTGTACTAAGTTCATTTTACTGAAGCTCCTAAAAGTATGCGTATTTTATCTAGGCGCACGGTAGTGCGCCAGGCCAAGTTCGGCCACACAGTGTGTATATTTACACGAAACAGTTCGAGCTGTTTTTACCCACCTCATAACTTTGCTCCTCTTGATCATAATATAATGAAACTTGAAACATAAGTTCTCCCCACAGAGGTGACCTCACAGGTTAAATTTGAAAGTTCTACCGTAGAAGCTTCCCGAGATATTAAGGTGTGAAAAGTCCATATTTTAGTACATACTCACTGACTGACTCACTCACTGACTCATCAATATTATTGGGCACTTCCAGTATAGCTAGAAAGCTGAAATTTGGTACACAGGTAGGTCTTGGTGAGAAAATAACCAAAAAATCTGAAAACGGGCACTTTCCTCCCAGGGGGGACCTGAGTGCCTCTTCTTTGTATGGGGCATTTCCAGTATAGCTAGAAAGCTGAAATTTGGTACACAGGTAGGTCTTGGTGAGAAAATAACCAGAAAAATCTGAAAATGGGCACTTTCCTCCCAGGGGGGACCTGACTGCCCCTTCTTTGTATGGGGCACTTCCAGTATAGATAGAAAGCTGAAATTTGGTACACAGGTAGGTTCTGATGAGAAATTAACGAACATGTTTTTTTAACGGGCACTTTTCACCTGGGGGGAGTTGGGTGCCCTTATTTGTATGGGGCCTTTCCAGTATAGCTAGAAAGCTGAAATTTGAAATACATATTTATACGAAAACAACTTAGAAAAAAGAAGTGAGATCCACACAAAAACATAAATGTGAAAATAAGGCCAAGTTCAATTTAATCAATTTAAACCAATTTAAATCATTTATCGGCGATAATAGATACATATGTAATCATCCATGTCACAGAACTGAATACCGCCCGAAAGCGGTTTCAATTACGAAAGGAGTCTTTACAAAACAAAAAATTTTGTTTGAAATAAAAAAAAACACTTTTAATATTCAAAATAGAATTGACAATGAATTTTTATACTTCATATATACTTCATTTGTAGTAAATAATATCCACACAAAAACATAAATGTGAAAATAAGGCCAAGTTCGTATCCAAAAAGTTTCGGCCGTAAAAAGTAATGAGATCAAAATAAGGACCAAGTTTTTGATAGGTATAATTCCATCTCATTTCTAGGCAAACTATAAGCTTGGCAAAAATTTTTTGCCTTACTAATATGGAAAGAATTCTTTGAAAAATTTTGCCAAGCTTATGGTTGCTTAGAAATGAGATGGAATTATACCTATCAAAAACTTGGTCCTTATTTTGATCTCATTACTTTTTACGGCCGAAACTTTTTGGATACGAACTTGGCCTTATTTTCACATTTATGTTTTTGTGTGGATATTATTTACTACAAATGAAGTATATATGAAGTATAAAAATTCATTGTCAATTCTATTTTGAATATTAAAAGTGTTTTTTTTTATTTCAAACAAAATTTTTTGTTTTGTAAAGACTCCTTTCGTAATTGAAACCGCTTTCGGGCGGTATTCAGTTCTGTGACATGGATGATTACATATGTATCTATTATCGCCGATAAATGATTTAAATTTACATATACCTATGTACATAATTGTATGTACATACTCTCAAATCACAGAGTTGAAACTTTAAACTGAATTTGAAAATGTTTTCTGTCCAAAAAAAGTAAAAAAATTGCATTGCAATATAATTGCAACAAAATTTATTGCATTTTGAACCAAGAAAATTATGAAAGAACGACGAGAACAATCTGGTACAGGTGTAGGGTTTTAAATTAAAAAAAAAATCTTAACGTATGTATGCTAAACTTACCTTATAGGCACATATGTATGTATGTGAATATTTTTCAATCACCAACACTGGTAAAAATATTGTTTATTTTTTAACTTATTCACTTATTTCCATTATTTTATTTCCTTCCACATTATTTTAATAAACATTTTTTATTTAAAAAAATTGCTTTGACTTTTTTTATTTCCTTTGTACATAGGTACATATGGATTTGTTTTTCATAAAAAGCACACACTGGCAAAAGCAAATTCTTAATAAAATAAGACAGTACGACAAATCTCAACAACAAGTAACAGAAGCTGCGTCGTCGACTTTGCCTTTTGTTTTGAATACTATTTGTGCGAATTGCATATTACATACACACATACATATGTATGTATGAATGTACATAAATATATACAAACACATTTATTAGACGAACGGCAGCAATAATAATAATAATAATAGTATGTAATATCCAACAGATTCTGCGCCGTCATCTTCGCGGCTTTGACTTGTTAACAAAATTACTTATTTTTTATCTCAAAAGCATAAATTTGTGTTAATTTGCACAACACACTAATAATAATAATAATTATTTCACTTAATTAAATATTTTTATAAGAATTTAACACTTTTTTAAATATTTTATTTAAAATTCAATCGAGACAATACATAAAAGTTACCGCGTGACCGAAAAATTCCAACTAAATTGATTTTAAGAATACAGATGTGAAGAAGAGTTAAAGAAAACAATCTAAGTTGTTGTTGTTTTAAACAAATGACAAAACTAAACATGCACAGTGGACAATGCGACTGTAATGAACATAAATCAATACTTACAACTGCACATGCATACATACATACTTAGCATGTACGTAACTGTGAATTAATGAATGAAATAGTAATGTATTGAATTATTATACGCGTATGTTTGGATATGTACATACATATGTACATATGTACATACATATGTACATATGTATGTATACCTTTTGTATTGTAATTCCTTGTTTATCACATTAAAAATGTACATATGTACATAAATCTGCTGATAAAATTTAATTGTGACTAGGTACTTAATGTTTTTTTATTCTTGTACATTTTATGGGAAATTATAGAGTTTTTTAATTCAATATTTTGAAAGTTAGCTAAACAAATATGTATGTATGTACTTATGTACATATGTATGTATGTATGCTCTATTTAATTTTGCAATTAAATTATGTTTTGGAAATAAATTTTAAATTTAAATACATATGTACTTGTTAAAGAAGAAGCATTAATTTTTCAAATCAAATACATACATACATACATACGAGTAGAGAAGGTTGTTTAACTGTATTTACTAATTACATAATTGTGTACCTACATACATAGCCACTTATTTAATGTTATTTCTGCTGTATTTCGAATAATTATAAATGTAATACAGTAGAATCCCCCCAAGGGGTTAACTTTTTCGAGATTCTACTGTACAATTAAATAAATAACGATGAACTGATCAACATTGTGTATGTATGTATGTATGTATGTATGTGTAAACTGGTGGATCATTTCTAATATTAAAATATGTTTTATTAAAAAAAAAAACAAATTTATGTCAATAAACCTAACCTTGTAACCAAATACAGATGAAATACAAAAATACTTACATACTTACATACATATGTATGTATGTATATAAATAAGGCTTAGAATAGGTATGAAGTTAGTCAAAAACATTATGCCTAAAATAATCGTTGCAATTTTAATCATTACCTCCACTGTCTTACAATTTCGTAGCAGTTTGGTGCAATCACGCACTGCTCGTATTGTTGGTGGTAGACCAGTTCATAAAGGAGAAATTCCATATATTGTTAACATACGCAAGAACGGTAAATTCTATTGTGGCGGATCTTTAATAACACCGAAATGTGTTTTAACAGCCGCCCATTGTGCAGACAACAGTATACCGCATGACATAATCGTACGAGCAGGCACAACATTCTTAAATGAAAACGTCAATAAGCGAACAGTTAAAATGATTTTCCTGCCTAAAACGTACAATAAGAAAAGCTTTGAGCACGATCTTGCAATATTTAAATTAAATGCACCTTTGAATGAAGGACTCATTGAAACTATTCAGTTTTCAAATGATATTCCTCAAATGGGTGATATCGTTAAAATATCTGGTTGGGGATTAACGCGAGAAAATGGAACTATATCGCAGCAATTAAGATCTGTGTATGTCAAGGTCTTAGACCATAAAGAATGTCGTGAGTTATATATAAGTTATCGTAATGTTAGCAAAAGCATGTTCTGTGCCTCAATACCGGGAATAAAAGATGCCTGTGAAGCTGATTCTGGTGGTCCAGTTGCTCTTGATGATCAATTAGTTGGTGTTGTATCCTGGGGCAGACGTCATGAGTGTGCACGACCAAATTCACCCGGTGTTTATGTTAATATTAATGCTCTCAGGCCTTGGATTGATCAAATTATGAATAAACATTGTTAGAAAATAGGTACATATGTATGTATGTATGTATGTACATACATACATAAATAGGAAAAATATAGATTTAAGTTTTCAATATCGCGGAATAATTATCCACAATGAATTTTTCTGTTAACTTAATTTGTAGGAAACAATAAAAAAAAAACATGCATATTTTCAAGAAAATCTTTTTTTTTTATAGAAGAGCTTTGCTACTAAAAACAACAACAAAACGCCTGCCTACGGGTATAAACAACTTTTTACCCGACAAACAAATGAGGATGGGTCTGTTCGGAAATGCATCACTGCGCATGTGTGATTAGTTTGCTCAGCTAATACAAAACTGCATATGCAGTGTTACCAGCCGTTGATTTTGAGAAACTACAACGCATCAGATGCGGCGCAGTGATGTATTTCTGATCAGGCCCGATGTTATCAATTCAAGGGGTATTTTTGAAACTCTATAACTCAAATAACTTATTATTTATGTACCGATTTCAAAAAATCATTTTTGCTTGAAGGAGCTTCCGTGTAGTTTGATTCCATTAATTGGAAAAATCGATGGCAAGTTGTTCGGCTAAAATATTGATTGTCGAATACCATCTCCATTTATAGACCGATTTTAAAATTTCTTATTATGTTTGATGTGGTCTCCTTGCGGTTTTGTCTTACAATTTTTTTTTAGCCACGACATATTGATTAGCGTGTACCTCCCACGCATTTACATACCGATTTAGCTAGTGTATATGCATTTGGGTCCCATAAATGTGAAAGTGGGTCTCTGAAATATTTAGTATTTCTGGGTCCGGGTCCCTTTTCGAATTTTTACTTGCGTTATGCTGATTCCCTCCTTCTTAGCACTACACTTATCCATTACAAAATAAAGCTAATAGATTAGCAACAGACGTTTTCAATCCATCCCTCCTTTCCGCTTTCTTTGTTTCTGCTCCGTTCAAAGTTTTCCACGTCTATGTATGATCTGCATCAATTGCGAGTCGTAGTCGCAGGACTTATCTTCATATCTGGGCTAACAAAGAGTGAAGGTTGTACTCTAGTATGAAGATTATTTAAATCGAAAACATCCTTTCCTCCTGAGTTGTGACTTCGATCGTCCTTTATTAAATTATCTCTGGTATTAACATCTTCCCCTATTGCGTTACATTATTGTCTATTGTATGTCGGTAGCTTCACTAGTATCTTGCAAGTCGTGCTTAGTTAGCGCTCCTGGTGAGTCATAGACCAGTCAGCAGACTGTTACCAGTTGTCATCGCGGCTAGATACGGGTCGCAATTCCCGTTTTCAAATTTCAATACTATGAAGTTTTCTTCTTCGGTTTTTCTTCAATTTTTTTGCTCGACAACAATACAGCAGTGGTCAGCAGTAAGCGAAATTCTATAATTAAACGTGTTAAATTAAAATATCCTTTTATTATGTCTTGTTCTCAAAATAAGTTTAATCCTTTGTTATTTATTTCTGTCATTGCAGTATTCCTCGCCACAGATATATCCCCTAATAGGCAAAAACTACATTCAAGTATACAAATCGATATTGGAGAACTGGCAATGCAAAGTTCCAACAACGCCTTATTTTACATATTCAGTATTATAGAGACAACGATAATATTGCAACAGAAAATTTCTTATACAACCGATGTGCTGAAACCAAAAGTAACCACTGCTATTGTGATAATAGATACAACACCCAGTAGTAGTGACGAATCTCCAGAAGCTGTATTGGCGGCCAAGAACTTTACATCCAATCAAGCAATTCCAACACCACTGCCCATAGTTACACCCATACATTTGGAATTTTTGAATGAAAATAGTTTGCGTAAAACCCAAGATACGGTGTTAAGTGTACGATGCGATGAAGAATTTAAATTTAAAGGACAATTTTATACGCTTAACAGAATGCCTCTAACGAAAATCTATCGTGGTGAGAATTTTCTATTTCGTGCCGGTCTTTTAATACAAACCGATGTGGAGTTGGATATATTGGAAACCTACTTTATATGTGTAAGTTTTTGTCAACATCTTTGTTTAACAAATGATGAACGAGAAATTTAATGAATATTTAGCTGAGTTCAAGTAAAAGAAGGCGATTATCAATTCAAGGATTATTTTGTTGTTGTTAATGTTTGAACATCCATAACTGTATCATTTCTGAACCGATGTTCAAAACTACTTTCTTGGGGTTGCCTGCAGTGGTGTTCTATAATTAATTATGTTTTTTTTTTTAATTTTTGGGAATGTTGTTTCCTTAAAATATTGATTATCGAATAACTCCTCTATTTATGGATCGATTCTCAAAATATTTGTATAATTTTTGCAACCACCATCAACCTTTTAAATATAATATTTATTGTATAACTCTGCTGTTTACCGACAGATTTTCAAAATTGTTTTATTAACAAAACAAATAATAAAATATTGATTTAAGCAGAATGATTGCCTTAAATTAAGTTAGATATGGGTATTTCCATGGCCCAAATATTATTTTCTTCATATAGGTTTTTGGGAAGCAATTTTAGAGCTCTTTATTTAGTGGAAAGCATGGGTGCTGTAAGAGTCGGAGTCCTGACATATTGGTCAACAAAAGCTGTTGCGTGACGTGACAAAAAATAGAAGTGGTTTTTTCTACAATTACTAAAGTGGAAAAACCAGCGAAATAAGCTAAAAACTTTTATGTAACTTATTTGGATATAATTAAGGGATAGTTTAGCTTTATTTTCATAACTGATTTTTTTTTTGATGATTTTATGTTTAGTTTTATTGAGATACAAGCCATAATCTGAAGCGTGACGTGACTTTTTTTCCCTTATGATAAAGTCGAATAATTTTTGATGTAGTTTGGTTTTAAAGCTTTAATTCAACGAAAATAAAGGAAAATTCAACTTCAGGTCAATGTTTGAAAAGGTACATAAGAATAAAAAAATAGTAAAAAAAAGTTATTTATTAAATATCTCTCTTTGATGAAATTGCGGTACGAGCTACTTTTATTTGTAAATCTTCTTCGCATGATAAGTAGTGAACTTTCTGCATGCCAGAGATACTCGGCACTTCTATGCATTTTTCCGTTAACGGTGGGGAAAGTCTTTCAATTTCGTCTGTACTTATAAAAGTTAAATGAATCCCATTTATGTGGTCTCGTGCGCATTCGATTAAATTCGATTAAAAGTAATCGAAAGCCAGTAACATATTATATTTTACATTTTTCTCAATATGTGTCTTAAGTTAAGGTATAAATTCTTTAAAATAACAAAATTTAAATATTTTTCTCTCATAATATTGGATAAAAAAATTTTTTAATAACTTATAATTTTTTGGGCGCGGTAGACCTTTCTGTGGAAATACCCATATTTATCAAGATGCAATGAAATTTATGTATTTTATTTTCTTTTTATTTCGAAAGGATCATAATTTAGTGCAATCAACTTATAGTTTTAAAAGAAAAAAGTTTACCAGTTCTTATCGGCGTGGTGAAAAGCTTGAAGATGTCATAGTTTTGCGCACAAACAACACTAGTGAAGAATGGATAACGTCTAGAGATTATGAGCGTATTAAAAACGAGATACAGCCAAACATTTTCAATCGCCTACGAACATCAAGGAGACATTTAATTAAAACAACAGATGGCCCAGTCTTAAGTGCGTTGCCATCAAACCACACGAATAGAAGTCTGATGGGCAAATTACCAACGAATATGACAATAATAAATAATACTGCCTCCACGAATGCACTCATGGTGTCTAGCCAAAATTCCAATATGAGCACATCAGCTACATCGGACGATGGAAAAAGCAATAATAATAACAATAATAACAATAGCAATGTTATGGATGAAAATGTGGCGCAGGCGCCTAAACAAACTCTACACACTCGTTTAATATACAACAAAACTTTGGATGCAATACAAGCTACGGGCCATTTAAGAGGTTTTCTTAAAGCCTCCCTGCTATTGGATGCAACAAATCAAAGTCCACAGCCATCATCACAGTCTCTATTAGGCGGTCAAATCGTTTTTGGTCTCTACTGTATAAGATGGCGACGTTGTGGTGAAAAGGAAGAAAATGAATCGAAATTTGTTATTAGCGGCTTGCCAATTATGGAGCCTCCTTTGAATATCTACTGTTCCATTGAAGAGAAAATGTTTGTTAAAATGCCAATGACATTTAAGATTGTTTTGAAAAATCCTACACCAAAAGTATTGCATCTCATAGCAATGCTGTGTATAAGTAATACCGACAATTTCATATGTTCCGGTCATAAGCAGGTAAAGAAATGTTAAATGATATTTGCTTATTATTTTTTATTTTTTCAACATTAAAAATTTGTCCTGAAATAATCCCAAAAAGCTAAATCACTTGGCTTTGCAGGCACTTTGTAGAAAATGTATGCATAAAAAATCGTTTTCAAAAAAAAAAAAACAAAAAAAATAAAATTTTCGACAACTGAAATCGTATTTTTTCTATTATTTGGGTAGAATTACCAATTCGTTCTTGATAACATTTCCTCCACGCTCGATAAATACAAGTAGTTTTGTGAGTGACGATTCAATTAATTCACAAAATTTTTGACGGAAATTTAACATTACGATATTATTGCTACTGTTAATGACAAAATTAATGATCAAAATCATCCAAAAGACGGGGATTTCCCTTCTTTTGGTATTAGACGTTGTAATCAAATTTTAAAAAACAGATAAAAGTCGCGAAAATAGAACCCGTTTTTCGTCGCGATTATAGAACCTGCAATATTAAAAATTAAGCCGTCGCGATAACCGGGCCGTCGCGATTATGGGTAGTCGAGAATATCGAGCTTGCACTGTAATTAAATTGTATCATCCAATCGAGTGAATCTTTGATATAACGATATTCGATATAGCGAAAAACCTCAATGTAAAGAATTTTTTTCTGAGTCTCATAAATAAATCTTCTTTACAACGAAGTCTTGAATAGTTCATTTTTTTAGTATTTTCATGTAAAACAGCATTTGGATTAAAAAAACTTTAGTTATCAGGCCTGTTCTGAAATCACGGAAGTAATAAATCACAAGATTTTTAATTTTTAGTTGTGATTTCATTGTTATAAATCATGAGCAAACAGCTGATTTTATATTTTTAAAAAATTTTTAAGAAAAATAGAATTAATATACGAATTGAAGTTAAAGTTTTTTTAAATGTATCGTTAGCAATAATTGATTTAAAAGCAAAATTAAAAAAAAGCAGCCGCAAAAATACAGCCTCTTCCAAAATTTGTAAATTTTGTAGATTGTTCTTAGTAAAATAATTAATTTTATTGCAAAAACAAATAAAGAACAAACCATTTTTAGTGTGTGTGTGTGTGATAATTTTATTGCAGAGTTTAAAGAAAAATACTTAAAAAACTTAAAGTGATTTAAAATCGTCTTGCTGTTAGCTGACCGGTTTTAAATCACGAGATTTCCAACATTTGTGCGCCCAGAACATATTTTGAGTGATTTGAAATCAATTTATGAAAAAAAGTGATTTTCAAAACATGCCTGTATAACGATTTCTTTTCGTTTATCTTCATATTTCGTTCTACCAAGCCTTGACTATTGCATACATATGTACAACGAATTATTTTTCGATCAGTTTAATTAATTAAAAACATTTTTCCTAATGTATAATTATGGAACTTTTATTTTAGCTGGACATTTCGATATTTGCTTTTGGTGAAAAGGAACTTGTCTACAATTTATATCCACTGTATGTTGGTTGGCAAAATTTACCTGAATTGACACTGTCGTACAATACACAGGCTGATCCTTCAAAAGATGAAACACAAAATAATTTGCTAGGAGAACTTGTACAACGATCAATACCCAAAAAAGTATTTGTTTTGGTAAGCTGTTTTTTTTTAATACACTTTAATGAACAAAATCCGAGATTAAACTATTTTCACATGTTTTTTTTTTTTTCATAATTCATATTTAAGCCGCCTTTAAAGCAACAAAGTAAATGAAATCCTTTCCAACTTGAACGTGATCAACGATAACATCGTGGAAACTATTACCAACTAAATAAGCAGCAATATTAATAAATTTGTTTTATTGTGTCTTCAATAATAATTTGTTTTTAAATTTAAGAAATTTTTATTGTAATAACTTAATTAGAATATCTTGATAAAACAATTGCTCAATTCACAAAGTCGTTGTATCATTGTAGTCGTTTATCAAAATACAATAGAGTAAGTTTGTTGTTGGTAATTCTCATATAAAAACAGATATACAAGCCGATACAATATACACTGGGTGTTCACAAACTAATAAACAGAAGGTGCATTTGATACAAAATACAAGATACAGATAGATGTTTGTGAATTGAGCGAATATTTAAAATGTTTTAATTTCAATCAATACCTCTCAATTATATAAATTGAATGTTTATATGTATGAAATTTACTTTTATCGCATTCCATTATTAATGGATCTGTGGCTTTTGATTTTAAAAAGTTTGCATTAAAGTTTTTTAATTATGTTTTAATTTTTTTTAAACAAAGTAAATTACGATATTGAAGTTTTTTAAGTTTCCTTAAATGTTAAGTGCGATTTTTTTTTTATTTAAAATTTTTAAATACTAGGCCCAATATAAAAATTATGTATTACGTACTTGCAATTCCATGTCAATTCGACCAATAGATGATCTCTTTCCTTCTATAAATAAAAAAAATATAAATTTTTTTTTAAATTTTATATTTTTCC
Organism: Lypha dubia; assembly: GCA_947311025.1. NCBI lineage: Eukaryota > Metazoa > Arthropoda > Insecta > Diptera > Tachinidae > Lypha > Lypha dubia. Next base: position 75,124,842 of record OX371263.1, read on the forward strand.
CAAATTTGTTCATAATCGTTTTTATTCAATGTGTATTTCAAAAACTATATTATACGAGTATATAAAAATATGAGCCTTATAAAAAATAAAAATAATTTTTTTTAAAGAATTTTATATCTGAAAAAGTTTTAAAATTTTAAAAATTTACTAAATGAAAAAAACAACATCATGTTAATAAGAAATAAATACCTTGAAAATTTTCGGATCTTTATAATACTTTTGGTAAAACAGATTTTTGATCTAGTCAATTTTTAAAATTTCACAACTTCCGACAGAAAAAAAATATAAAATAAGAATCTGAATTTATATACATATAATAAAATATAAATTCAACGAATTCTGCAAATTCGGCGAAATTATAAAATTTTTAATATGACAACTTTTGGAAAAAAAAAAATTGTAGTTTTTCTCTTCGAGAGAACTTCTAACCCAATTTCATCCACATTGAAAAGGGTCATCTCTTAATCTTGGTCGATTTGATATGGAATTACCCATATACATATATATACATATATATATATTTTCCTTACTTCCCAGCAAACACGCGGGTGTTTATTTCAAATTGAAAATAAAAGTCCAATTATTTTTTTTAAAGGCAAACGTATATTTCTGATATTAAAAATAGTAGCATCCTCAACGAAATTCCTCAGAGAAAGTAGATTTTTTTGAATTATCTTAAATGAAATATCAAAACTCTATTGCGGCAACACTGTACTCGTATGTCACGAAAAACTAACTGATTTTTTTTTTTGGCTGTGCATAAATTCACAGAAGCATCATTTAAAAATCCTTTTGTTGAAAAAAAAATCAACAGCATACTTTAAGGATGAGCAAAACATTTATTTGATTTAGGCGTTCAAAAATATGGGAACGTTTTTCTTTATCTGTTCTGGGCTCCTGGTATTTTACTTACTTACGTTTTGAAATTAAGCAAAACGATTGTGTAATACTACATACATATGTTCAGACATACAAATTTTATTTAGTCAATATTTGGTTAATTGAAAAAATTATTTAAGTGTTCACACATATAGAATTAAGCCAACTCAATAAACTTTGTCAACTATTTTTATTTTAAACTGGCCTCATTACAGTCCATTCTGTTTTTCTTTATTTTTAAACTTACATATTTATCTAAAAAAGAAATTGGTTATTTTTAGCTTGTTTAACTTAGTTTTTGTTATAAATTGTAATTTAAATTTAAAAACTTTAAATTGAATCTATTTTGTTGACACTTGACATTGTAGATAAATTGCAGATAATTTTCACCACTGAACATACTTGTGAACAGTGTTGCATTTTAAGTATTACTCATATTTATAACAATTTCGTATTTATTGCGCAATAATTTAATTATAATTTTGTAATATTGAGCTCAATAATGACCTTTATTGCGATAATCGCAATAAATGTGTATGTCTGAACAGTGTATAAAACGAACAGTGCTAACAACGCAACAGATTATTTGTATTTTCCTAAAAATGATGAATGAATTTTTGGTATATCATACTCGTACATACATACATACATATATGTATGTATGTATATACAATCAATTAATGTGGTTTGTGGTATTTATTACAAAGTTTCATTGAACTCGCTCGATTTTCGATGCTTATAGAATATAACGAATGTTAAATTCGTATTATGATCTATCGAACAAAAAACTTTAAATATTGATTTGACAAACATGGAACATCTCAACGAAAAAGGGGAAATTAGTCTTTTTGTTTGTTTTTTTTGGTTTTTTATTCACATTCTTAATCATAATAATTACTTTTTACTCACAAACAATATTATACATACATGTAGTATATTTTTTTCACAAAGCCATATTGTTAAAAAGTTAACAAATTATTTTTCTTTTTAAATACTGCGTCACTTAATTATAGTTTGAGAATATGACTGGATAAAAAATTGACAAATCATCGTTTAGTGTCACATGTTTAATTAAAATCATTATTAACATAAATTGAAATGTTAAAATAAATATTAGTATTTGCTTTAAAAAAATATTTTCGAATTCAAAATTTCGTATAACCAATTATAGTCAAATTTTTTTTCATAGGTTTGATTTCGTGCTTGCTGGGTTATTATTCTTCCAGGTGATTCATTATAAAACTTTTATAATTTTTAATTAAATATTTAATTTTTAGTCTAATAATAATTAACATTGTATGTATTTTAACTAAAAAAAAAAATAGAGAAAAATTGTAGATTGAATTATAAAATTTTGATTTTAACTCTACACAGCAAATACGCAAAAAATGTATTTTTTAATAAAACAAAAAAGCAGAATTAAAAAAAAAACAGTTGATAAATAAATGGAAAATAATTTATTAAATTAATAATATTGTTATGGTTATTTTCTAAATGAATTCACCCTTCCATCGATTTACAAGATAAAAATATAAAATTTTAAAGTGACGCTTTGAGGCCACTGAAATTTTGGTAAGCATGTTTTTTATAAAAAAAAAAGTGGCAAATAAAGAATCAAGACTCAGACTTACTTGAAAATCATTTATTCAACGGGAATACATCAAATTTGCACAAAATCAAGTTTGTTTTCAAAACTTTTTCGTAAACAAATATCGTGCAAGTCGAGGCATGGTTAGATATTCTTTTCTGAGAATTTTAATGAACGAATTTATTTGTTGCTTGAGGAAAACTTAAACACACCTTTGCGTTGACTGCGATTTTCACCCTGTAAGAAAAATGCATAAAAATTTTAAAACATTTATTAAGTTTGAGAAAAAAAAGAAGCAGCCTGTTCACAGAATCCAATACGGATTGGTTTCGCATCAATTTATCTGCTAAAACCAATTGCTTGCGTACATGTAATGTGTTTGTGCTTGAATTTCGAAACATTTCCATCCGAAAAGAAATCATGTGTTCATTAATTGTGGTTCACAAGCCAATTAATTTACGATTTTAGCAGAACAAATATATTTATTTACAAATATATTTATTTATTATTTGTATATTTTTATTTTAAACGAAAATGAGACAATTTTTCGAACAAGGCAATTAGTGTCGTTATCTGAACCGATTTATAATTGCAATTGGATTGAAATTTCACTTCAATCAAATTCCCTTACGAATTCTCTAAACAGGCTGAGAGTATTTAATTACCGCAAAACGATTTCCGAACAACATTATTGCTTTATCCTCTTCGGGAGGAGATGAAAATTCACCTTGATTTGTAGTTGGCGGCCGACGATGTATTTGCAGTTTTTGTTTTATTGCTTGTGACAAAATCACTTTGCGACTAACGGATTTCATAGCCAACAATAAATCTAACCACGTCCATGTGACATTGTGGTATTCCAGTGTTGGTATAACTAAGGAAAAATCTGTAATATCTTCTAGATTCTTCTCTTTATTACCCTTATAGCTAACGCGTACAGGCACCTCGGGTATTTTAATATAAATAAATAGTTTATTCTTTTCCGCACGCTCTTTCATTTTTTCAACATCATCCTTTTCGATTTTAACATAAAATTCGGAATCTTTGGAGGACTTTTTCGATTTCGAAGGTTTCTTTGAACTTTTTGTCTGCAGATTAGAGGAAGACGATGAATTTGACGAATTTTCTTCTAAATCATCAACAGCCTCAGTTTCGGAGGCATCTCTATCAGGAAAACAGAATTTCAACATTGTGGAATAAAATTTCTTAGTTATTGCTATCGTTATGGGAGCCACATTGATTTCAAAATGTTCCTTAACCGAAATACCACCTACTGGTGGCTTTTCACGACAAAATACTCTCAGCACACGCTTGTGGGTGTCGACCGGCATGTCTTTTTGTATTTCGGTGGGCACCAAAACTTCTCGATATATTTCTCGTGGTATTAAATTATTCATGCGTATATTGCCCAGTTCTAATAAATGTTCTACGGAATCATCGCTTTTGGATTTTTTGGTATACAAGAATCCGCTTAACACCAAATCGGCTATACCAATTTGACCATCAGTTTCGGTAAGACGCCATTGAGCACGTTTAAAGCAAATTTCATTGGCCCGCACTATACTGACCGTCTTGTCCGAGCGCACATTAGAGATTTTACTTAATTGCGATAATTGGGTTTCTTTGTAGCACAACAGCATCATATCGAGTTCTTCACTTAGAGTATTCAGTTCCTCCTTACTGTCTCTAATGTGTCTTTGCACCCTATCACATTCCAACTTCCATTCCATGGTATCACTTTCGTCAGCTCTTTGACTAATAAAATGAATATCTTTCTCTAGCGAACGTATTTTCATGAGTAAACTTCTAATTAGGGTTTGTTTCTGTTGTATGGGACGCTTTTGATCTTCAGTTGAGTGTAATTGCAATTGAAAACGCTTTCTAGCCAACTTTTCTAAAGCCTGTTTTCTTTGTGGTTCCACAAACAGCAGTAAATTGTTGACAATATCCAAGATCATGGCATACTGTAAAGAGTTCGTACATACATCTAAATCGTGATGCATGAGAGTAAAAGCATCCATGGGATCATCTTGTCTTTCCCACGGCGACAAAGTTTCTTCGGATGGTGGGGGTGGCATGTCAATAATAGTGTTTGGATCTATGGTGTCACCATAACTGACATAGAAAAATTCACATTTACAACGCGAAACGATGCGCTGCAATTGTATAGGTTGATTTTCACCAGCATTTTCACTTAATGATGCACCCACTGTCTCCGAGACTACACCACCCACACTACGACCACTACCCACCAAATGTGGTATATCGGGTAGATCATTTATTACCGCATCGTCTTTATCTTGTATATTGTCCACTGTTAACCACATTATTTCACGTTCCAAAAGGGAATCATGTTCCCCAGCACTGACAGTGGCATAATACTGCATGCATTCTAATAAACCTTTCCAAGTTGTTTTTGATACTAGAGAGCGATCTCGCCAAACAGGCCGATGTACACGTTGTAGTATTTCAGCCTTAGCGGCACTTATTATAACATAACCCGATGTTTCCGATCCCTTAAGTAGGACTTGCGAATTTACTAACGAAATGGACCAATTCTCATGTATAACATCATGAGCTGAACAAGCTTGCAAGCCTTGTAATTGAAGTTCTCGGGATTGGGTACTCTGGTCATCACTGTACACATTGAACTTATGATCCGCTTCGGCGATCAGTTGTTGTAACATAGCTGTTGCATGGCTGGCCGGTTGAGCTTTTTTCATAGTTGTATTGGCATTAGCAACTGAAAAAGAAAATATGTAAGAATGTCTAGTGCCAGCTATGCCTAATGTGACCCTTATCTACTAGTCGAAACGAATTTTTGTGATGCACTTTCTATTCACACTACACAAACGATTTTGACAAAACTTATATCAAATTAAAAATATTTATTCACAGATGGGTACTACCTATATTCTGTTAAAATTTGTATTCGTTTTACTCATGTATTTAGTGATTATTAAAAACTTAAGATGCATTAATTAGGCAATTGATTGATTGCATTACAATATAAAATAAATAGAATATGGAATAGAAAATCTTTCACTTACTTGGCAACACTTCTCCTGCATTACTCGTAAGCGTGATTGCACTATCAGTTCGTTTATGTTTCATAAGACTAGAATTGCCCTCTTTGCGATAACTTTTCACAGCCTCCGTAGAGAGATTATTTTTCAATTTTTGCGATTTCATAAACGAATCAAATAAGGCGAAGGCCACATCACGATTATTTTTTGTCCAAGCTCCTTTTAAATCATACACAACCAATTTATGAGTGGGCGTAGTAGACTTTGTTTTATTAGTTTCTTCTTCATTGGCCGTTTGTATAAGTGCCTCACGGCCATAAGAGACTCGGCCAACACTCAAGAAATAAAAGCGTACCTTGTTGCAGCTATCAGCACTCGTAATATTCTCTGATGAACTATCGAACTTTTCAGTTTCAACACTTTTAAGCCAAATTTCAGCATCATTTAGTTCACAATTCATATAAACAGTAGACCAATCGGCTCGTGGCCTATGAATAAGGCCATCATCTATGGGCGACAAAGACAGAAGATATTCAGAACAGAATGATACACGTCCACCGTTGAGTTGAAAGCCTTTGTGTCTAGCGTGAGACATCCAGTATAGAACTTGAAAACGGTGTAGGCTCATTTGAAGGTTGGCCTTTTTATAGTGCCGACTTAATTGCTTTTTACGTGGACGTACATTATTGAAAACAGGGCCTCTTCGGGTGGGTCTTGTCACTCCAGACAATATAAGTTTTAAACTTTCAAACCATCTCAAAGTACTGCCGTATAAAACCAAACTTGGTATATCACTTTCAATTTCTAAACCGGGTCGTCCTTTCGTTTCAAATGATATCCATATATTTAGGTTTATAGAACGAAAGGCCCTAAAGGAATCATGCACTTGATTCGAAGAGTATTCGGGTAATTTGTCGGGCGCACAAGGCATTACAGCATGATGATCATTGGGATTTGCCAAACAAACCCAATTCAATTTAAAAGTCAATTTCAAGTGCGGAAAATGTAGCAAACGGCAATCGTCATAGCGGGAGGCCGTACGTACGGTTACATTTAATTCTCCTTTAAACATGATTTTGGCATTTGTCCAAACAATGCCGGCATTATTCCAACTGAGTTCCATTTCTTCGGTAGTGTTGTAAGGATCTAAGGAGGCATGCAAAAGCACTGTGAATTGTTTAACAATCATAGTTAAGCGTCCATGAAATAGAAGTCGCATTTTGTCCCAGAAAGGCAAGGCAGGACTGGGATCTTTTGATGGAGCCGATATTTTTTCAAAGCTCAAATTGCACTGAGCCATCACTGGCTCCCAGCAGGGACCAAATGCATAACTACAAAATTCTAAGTCACAATTAAAATCATGATAAAATTTTAAAGTGGTCATGCTTCTTTGCACAACACCCGTGCCAAAGGGTTCTCCCACCTCTATGAAAACATCTCGTTTCGCACGTTTGGAGGCAGTTTGTTCAGCACCGCACAGTATACCAAATAAACGCATGGTCTTTACATAAAACATGGGCTGTGGAAAATCTCTTAGCATAAATTTCCACTCCGAACAGCTGACGTGAACATTACGACACCATAACGTGGTAAATTCTAGACCCTCTTCCGGCCATGGTGTTTCACAGTCAATTTCTCTCATAATTCGAGTAACATTGGAAGTACCATGTATGGATGGATCAGCCATGGCCATGATTTCTACATCGGTCATAATCCAAGCCAATAAACGAGTACGCACTGGACCACTCTCGCGTATTTTCTTCGAACGTTGTATATATATTTCTGAATTCTTTTTAACCAAAGTCGCATGCAAAGTCTCAATAGTTCCAGCTGGGACCAACAGGGTTTTAGAACATATTTCTGCTATTTTCTTATCGAAGAGGGTCTTGCGCTTAAGACCTTCCAGATATTCATCGACAAGTAAAACATAATTATCACGTAGCTTAACTTCAAATGGATCATCGCTAATTTCTAACAGAAATTCTTTGATCTAAAATTAAATTGAAATAAAAACTGCATACAAGGCAGTATATCCCAGAAATACTTGCCTGAATTACTATATCACTAGGCAGAGGTGAACTAGATGTAAAAGGCTTCTTTTTGTAATTGTGCACCATTTTAAGCCATTTAAAATGTGAAACAAATTGGTTTTGCACGGCGTCATAGAAATCGTGATCATAAGGGAAAATGGCCTTTTAAAACCAAAGAAATTCGTTTCGTTGATAAACATTTTATTTTGCATTCAATTTCACTCCACTTACCTTAAATGTTCCAATAGTTGTTACCCACACTTTATTTGTGGGCAAAAGGAAGCCCTCACAATTGGCTCTTTCATGTGTTAACATATCTAATTTGGCCAGTGAATGAACGTCCACATCTTTTAGGGTAAATATGTGTTCATCATCGATTTTAATGAAAATATTTTCGGCCGAAATGAAATTTCCCTCCTTATGGCTAAAGAAAAGATTTTCCACAAACCATTGCATGGAATGACGATCGGATAATTTAATTTCAAATACTGTACTACGTTCAGACGACAATTCTATTATTAACTTTTTGCTACTTGAATCTATATTTGGAAATACGGTAGAAGGATCTTTAGCTTTTTGCGGTAAATCTAAAACACATTTCAGTTCCTGTATATCACGTGCCAAAGTCAAGATATGCATGTGCAAATTTGAATTCCAAATGGCCTCTGTGTTGCCCGGTATATATACCGATAGTTTCGGTCTTTTGTTGTCTAACTTTTCATATTCCAAGCGAATCAATTTACAATTTGCAAATATGTCTGTGAAATCCGTCAAGCACAACGAAGAAGCAGTCATTGATCGCATTATAGCCATTTGAAATTCTTCCAGTTTCAAATGAGAGATTTGATGTGTTCTGGTAAGAGTTATTTCTGAAAAACTCAGTAACAGGCACGCTCTGTGATGATTTATAAAATATGCTGTTATATCTTTTATTTTAGCTGAAATCAACAGATTAATGGACGGTTCAATAGTTTCCAATGGTTTTTGTTTGCTTGAATTGTTTTCCATTTTAAGGCCTCCATATTGTTTGATACAATTAAAAGTTTTAATTACAAAATTTGCCAAAGTCATGCTGTATTCAGTACGCAACGTATGTATGGATACCTCCAGCTTTGTAGCATTCGAATAAGAACTTAATTTGACTAAACTTACGCCCAAAAAAAAAGGAGAGCCAGGGGAATGTGATTTTTTTAAATTGTTGGTATCATTTGTGGAATTGCCTAATGACCACCATAATGACTCAATCATAAGTTCAACACTCCAGTGACGTTGATTCAATAATAAATTGAATATTTTAGTTTTATACAAAGAACTTCTTTTCTCATCATTTTGTTCGAGTACCAAACGTGTATGACTAACACTCATGCCAGCATGTTCGTCGTCATCCAATTTCATTAGCATCGAAACATTCCATAATTCAGCACAGCCCTTTATAACAATGTGTTTCATAATTGTTTCGAAGAGACCACATTTATTTTCCGAACTCGAATCGTCTGCGTCACCATCATACGAATATTGGCGAGCGCAATATGCTTCCAAACATCCCAAGCCGTCTGGCAATGATTTTTGCTTGTATTGCAACAGCATTGGCTGCTGCTTTTGCCGTTTACTAGATAGGAAGTTGTTGTGTACCCAGTCATATATTTCGCAATGATTATATATTATTTGGAAGGTTTTCAATTTAATGTACAAATTTAACGTGTCATTTTCTAACTGCAAGAAATAAAGAAATCCAATGTAAGAGAACATACTTATGTACAAACATGCAGGTATGTATGTACTTATGTATATTTCCATATATTTTATCTATATTTATTTCAAAGCCTTCTTCCAGATTATTTCCTTGGCGAACGACAAGAAAAAAATGGCACAGCCAGTATTGAAGATGTCACACATGCCGATCGGAATGTTTCCAATTCCGTAATTGTATTCCGATCGTTTTTATTTATTTGTATTTAAATTTTACATTAATAAAGTGTTTTAAACCCATAGGGCCATGTTTTTAATATTTTTTATTAGCTCATTTTACTAAAGCTCCTAAAAGTATGCTAGTATTTTATCGTTTACTACAAATTAAGTTAATAAAAAACCGAGTTAATAGTCAATTCCATTTTCAATTGTAAAAGTGGTTAGATTACGTTTTCTAAGCTCAACTTTATAAAATATGCAAAATTAGTCAATTGGAAAATTAGTATATGGTACGACATTAAAGTAACATTTTCGCATTTTTTGTAGGTTGCACACAAGTGTGTCCGAGTACGAAAAAGTTTTTACTATTTTTCACTGACTTTTACTGCAAATTGACAGTTCTTAATTGAGAACTTGCAAATTTTGACTGCAGAAATTTTTCGCAGTAAAGTAAAAAAAGAAAAATATGATTCAAAAGGTAAAGAAACAAAAACTGTGCAATTTGCGACTAAAATATTTATCAAATAAAAATTTAAGTAAAATTAAAATAAAGCTTAAAGTAAATGAAAATTAAATTGAACTTGTTTGTGAAACAAGTACCTACAGGTCTTATAATGGAAAATAAGTTATTTTAGTTTTGTGGAGTTATTATTTTAATTCTTTGGAGTTGTGAAGGTCTAAAGTACTTGGGTACTTAGTAATGCTCTTCTTTTTAAGATAGTCAATAGCAAAAAAAAAATATTCATTTACTTTACTCAAATAAAATAAAAAATAAATTGTTCAAATATTCAAAAATCTATAAATTTTCCAACACTACATTTATTTTCCATCAGCTGTTGCCTAAATCTTACGGATTTTTACAATTTTTCCGTTCGCGTACTTTTTTGAAATTTTTTGGAGAGTATATTCTGCTGTTTACTCAGTATTTACTGCATTTTGCTGTAAAAGTAAACAAACGGACCTAATATCACCTACAACTCTGATTAAAGGTTGCAAATTGACAAGTTTTCGTTAACTTTATGATACCAATATTTAAACAAAAATATGGATTTTTCTATTTGCCGGGAATAAAAAAGAAGTTAAATATTAAAGAATTACTTACCTTTGAGTCTATAGTGAATTGTTCAATAAATAATAACTTTTCATATTTGGTATCAATATCCAAGTGTTCTAATGTCAGTGTTGTAGACACTGTAGGCAACTGGGTATTTTCATTAAACGATTTTGTATTAAATTTACCAATTATCTAGAAGAAAATACATATATGTAAATAAAACGTTAAAAGTAATACCGACATATTAAAATATATAAACTGGGGGGTTACTCTCTACTGCGATGCGAAAGCAAATGCGATGCGAAAACAATGTAAATAAGATTGCTTTCGCATCGCATTTGCTATCGCATCGCAATAGAGAGTAACCCCCCTGGTACCTTAAACAATTGCATTTTCGCACTAAAATCATTTTGTGAGTTTTCTTTAACGGCTGAGAAAGTAGCTGCTTTTATAATAAAACTAAAATTCTTTGGTATTATGGGGGCAATTTTATGATACGATTCGTTATTGTATTTTTGGCGTGCGGTCCGTTTATATGACCCACAAAATGTTTTAGACGATGTCGATGACGTAAATGTGTACGTCTCCTCTGTAACAGAATCCGGAGGAAGTGTACGTTTTTTAGCTTCTCTCAGAAAGTCATAAAGACCACCATGTATAGTTGATTTGGCATTATTCATGGCTAATGACAATTTCTAACAGATAAGAAATAAAATTCATTATTTTTGTATGCAAAAATAATTTTATTTTGTAATCAAAATCACTTACATCCACTGATAAAGGACCCTGTGCAAATAATGTTGCATCTAAGGCAATATCGAAGCTAATTTCCCCCAAACAAGGACGAATTTTATTTAAGTTTTCCAAAGATTGACGTCTTTTTGGACAATGTCTTAATATTTTGGCCTTAAAAGTAACAAACAAAAAAAATATATTAAAATTTTTTAAGAAATGCTAAGCAGAAGTGGATTCCAACCTGCGCTTCATTTAGTGCTGCATTAACTAATAGCGTTTTAGCATTATGCACAATACTGCCATCTAAATGCAGTTCTTTGGCTAGAGCATGTATATACCAGCCGGGATCAAAATCGTTATACATTACTAAAACGGATATATTGTTAATATGCACCGCCATAAATTGAGCAAATGTCAAAATACTCGGTGGCACTTTAGTCTGCCTAAAATCCGGTACATTTTGAACGCTTGCTTCACCCGATATATGTGAATATTTATTTTCATCCTTTTTAGGTGTGCCATTGCTTTGAGACTTGATATCCTTATTAATTTGTATATCGCGAATATAAATCGACAATAGTTTTGTAACTTCTGTGTTGAAAAAACTGCTGCGTAAGCAAATTTCTTCAATTTGCTAAAATTAAGAAAAATTTATATTAAATGAAAATGTTAATTTTTAGCTTAAAGAGTGTGACTTATAATTAATCATTTGAAAAATCGAATCTTTATTCTCAAAACAAGTTATTTGATATAATCTCGAAACTTATTAAGTTGAATTTTTTTTTCAAACATGAGGGTTAAAATCTATAGATGAGTTAGAATTAGCAGCAATGAAATGCAGGCACATAGAAGAGCTAAGAACTCGATAGGTATAATCCATTCCCAGTTCGTGTGTATATAATACTCCCTATGGGACCCTTTCAAACATAATCGGTTCATAAATTTATAGTTATAGAATAGATAACTTCCTTATTTTTTCTTAAGTCGGTTAAAAATACAACTGAAAAACCAAATAATTACAAATATTATAATAGTTATTAGTGATGTTACTAATATTAATTTTTAGTATTTGCGAATACAAATATTTGAAACAATATTCGCCGAATACGAATATTACTTTTAAGGCTCAGAGACACATATTTCAAATTTAATTGGAAAAAATCCCTCCCTTTGCGTCAGTAACAATAAATTGAAAAAAAAACTACTTTAGGTATTTATCATTATTATGACATTGAGATGCCGAATTTGAAGACCACTACTGAACATTTTTAAATTATTTTACTGACATACTTTGAGGTTTCGTTTTTCTTACTCTGCTGCTTGCGCTTTTAATTTGTAATTCAGTGTTTTTTGAAGTCCCACATTCCTCTACTGAAAATTGATTACTAACTTAACATAATATGAATTTACATGTAAGACTTAAATGTTTGTTACGAAATAGGTATAATCTTCGTTTTTTCTTTTTAAGAAGATTATTATCTTGCCTCAAAGATAAATTGATTTCTTTCTTTAAATAACAATTCTTATAAAGTAATATATTTTTGTACTTTTTAAATTTTTTGTGATTTTTTTTTTTTTGGGAAAATGTATGTGCAAATTATTCGAGATACATTCGCTGGAATTTGGCGAATGAGAATATCTTAAAATAGGCGATATTCGAATACGAATACGAGTATTTGTAACATCACTACTAGTTATGGCATTTATAGATTTCACGTGAGCATGTTGTTGCACGTGATATGTTTGTCACGATATCATCACAACTCAACATCTAAGTAACTACTCCGCTCTTAAGCATTATTTTAACTACATTAAATGATCACAAATAAAATAATTGAAAGAAAACGTTGATACAAAATCTTAAATATTACGCGTTTTTTGGCCGGTCCGAACTTACTACAGAAAATCCACTTTTACTGACGTTCACATTCTTGAGGGCCAAATACGGTAAACTTATTCGTCCAATGCGTACTTTAACTTTAAATTTCTTCACCAAAAACCAACTGATTGCTTTAGGCAGAATCCTAAAAGTTAAGAATAATATAAATTTATAATTTATTAGAGCAATAAATATTGGTAGACTGAATCTTATATCCATATGTACAATGTACATAGGTATGTATGTAAGTATGTATATTAATCGTTATTGACCAAACCAATAATCATTTATTCAGCTACACCCAATATTATTATTGTAACATTAACTCACCAATAAATCAATACGAAAAGTATTAAAAGAAATATAAATAATTTCAGCAGCATTTCATTTATTTAAAATTTATACTTATTTTTGAACAAACATTTTTATAATTTTAGCAAAGTTACAAAAAATTTATTTATGCTGTGAGAACAACTAACGCAACTAGAAAAAAATTAATCAACATTCCCTTTGCTTACGCTATTCTTAAGAAAAACAAGACAACAACAAAACGAATGAAGTAATTAATACAAAGGAAAATTAACAATAATTAGTAATGCCACTCTGTTTAATATTGCCACATTGTAGTAACAGTCACAATATTATTATCTTGCCGATGCCGATTTCTCAAAGCGACGCCGTTTCTTTTAACGTCGGCTCATTGAATTTTTTAGCTGTTTTATTTTTCAGCAATATAATGTTTTATAATTATAGAATTCGGCGGAGTTATTTATACTCTTACTATCTATTTTACGATTTCGAGAAAAACTTTTCATTGATAAACATAATTCCTATCCAGACTTGCAATTTTCGTGGCTGCAATTTCCTTAAATTCTGCTGTAAATATGAATTTTTAGCTTTTAGAAACAGAAAGCAAATTTTTTGAAAATAATTTTTTATAATTTTATTATAAATTAAATTATTATTTAAATTAGAAAGAAAAATCTAGTGGCTCTTAATATTTGAACGAACTTAAGCCTGAAAAATTAAAAAAAAAAAAAAAATTCTTTGATTAAATATCACTCAGTTCGAATAAAAAAATTCACAACTTAATTATAATTTTTTATATATTTTAGCCGACGGATATGCGACGAAATATACTCAGTTGACAACCACGTACCCAGTAAAGCATTTTTCCCCAAACTGGGGACTTACATATATTCGTTATTGGTGATGAAGATTTCGAGTTGGGGATCAGAAGATTTTCTTTGGCACAATTTAGATTATTTGAATCGAACAACTTTTTTGTCAAACCTGTCTGTTTGATGGGTGTACTGTACATATAACAGAAATTTTAAAAAACGAAGTGAACATAGCTCACGAGTTTGGTGTGAATCATGCACTGCCATGCGAGACTTGTTTCTATAATTAGGAACATATCGCGTCCTAAATACAAAAGGGTCACAACTCAAAATTTTACAAAACTAACTTTTTTCCATAAATTAATTCAGAGTACACATCTCTAACTACTGCAAAAATTTCTTTCACATCACTATCTTCTATAACTGGAAAAATACAGTTATGACTATTTTTATGTTAAGTGTGTTGCTTCTGCACGAAAACAGTTTTTTGTCTCTCCTGAAAATTTTAGTATTTTGAGTTGTGACCCTTTTGTATTTAGGGTGCGTCCATGTCGTGGGAGAGTATAGAAAACTTTGGCGTGAGTGAACAGAAATTTTCGCTTTCTTGTTAAGACATTTTTATTCTATCTTATCAAGATATTTATAAACAATTAGCTATAACTGCACAAAATTAGGGAGAATGACGTAAAAGCATTTTTTATTTGCGTCATTTTCGGGTATAAATGAAATACCCTAAAGCTTGTCAAAGACAGCAGAAAGCACCTACACATGGTAGCAATTTTAATCAGGTGGCATATGAAAATAATCCAATTTATTAAAAGTGTTTTATATTTCGCAAAGTAAGAGAATATTTACATGTGTAGATATGTATGCATAAATTTACATATATACATACATATGTATTGGTCTATACAATTCATCAGATGTGTTTTGTAGGGTTGTGTTTTGAACGAAACAAAAAAATAAGTTCATATGAAAAAATCTTTAACATTATGTAATTTTTCTTGTAGAACTGCATAGACCTAATAATTGAGCCATGCCATTATTCATATCACTAAGGGGCTGTGCACATATTACGTAACGTCCCCGGTGGGGGGGGGGGGTTTAAGAATTAATTTAGCTGGTCACATGAAGTTCGATAGAACCGAGCTTTAGTGTATTTTAGTATTTGAAATAGTTGCACTAAAATTTCTTTAGCATAGTTTTAGGCTTTATAATTTTTTTAATAAAAGTTTACGCATACATACGGTGACCATATTTTTGGACATAAAAGAGGACACACAAAATTAAATAAAAATTATTGATATTAACTTAATTACATAGATATATTTTATATCAATAAAATAAAAATATAATTCAAACAATGTAATATTAGTGACTAGTACAAGTAGTTACATATGTACATACATATGTACTTATTTTAATGTTTAAAACAGCAATTAAATATGCCTAGAAGTACATACGTCGTTGAAACAAAAAATTAATTAATTAATCAAAATTAATACAGACATTAAATTTAGCAAATAATACAAAAATAACAAAAATTCTATAAATAAAAATAACTAAAAACAATAGTTTAAGGATTATATATTATTGATATTTTTCTGCACAATGTATTTTTTATTATATCAATGTTATTTGATAAAAACAATTTAAATTCTGCACAGTCCATTTGAAAATTGCACTTTGTTATCAAAAGTGCTTCTAAAGTAATCACTTTTAGTTGGGACTTTTCTGATGTCCAAAAATTATTTGCATTTGAAAATATTCTTTTCAGTGTTGCCAGGCAATTCCTGTCTTGGGTGGTTATAAATTTATATTGTATTGAGTTTAAAATTTCGGTATTTTGAGAAAATAAAACTTTTAATTTTGGAAACTAAAGAAGAACATTAGCCATCAAAAAAAGGACAAAAAAGGACAATTCAATTAAAAAAAGGACAATTTATTTTGTTTAAATTTAAAAGGACATTGTGTCAAAAAAGAGGACTGTCCTTATTAAAAAAGGACAGATGGTCACCGTACGCATACAGCACAGTTTTTTATGCTTAACAAACTTTACCGCATCTATTTATTCACATTTATTTTTTATCAAAATGTTTCGTGTATGTGTGTATATGAAATTAAAAATTTATATTTATCAAGGAGTTTGCGGTTTTAAAAAATATGTATTTCAGATAAATAAAAACAACATATTTCAAACATCTCAAAATAGAAATACGTAAATGAATGATTTCAGATTTTTATTAGTTAAACGGACAACAATAAAATAATTAATAATAATAAAGAGCACAACCAACCTCTGATATTTTTCCGTTGATATAAAATAACTATTAAATAGAAATAGATTTCATGAGATTCTATTAATTTGCTTAAAAATATGTTTGTTTTTTTATCTCGTTTTGAATGTTTGTTGTATGTAAATGTCAACACACTAGAGCTTACAACAATCCTGCAGGGTTTCTTAAACTTTTATGCAATTCGAAAAAAACCGGCATTTTAATTAATACAAGACAGTAGTGTTTCCGGAGACGCTATCTAATTTTACACAGTCAAAAGCTTAAAACTAGCCACACACTCTTAATGATTTGAATTTAATGTAATTCAAGTGTTTAAAGTTCATATAAAAGTAACGAATATTTGTAATAATATAAATATTTATTTCTAAATTTTAAATATATGATGCAATATGTTCCATAAAAATCGTCTTCCAGGGATGTTAAAAAAATTTCTGAAAAATGTTTTTTACATCTGAGGAAGGTCAAAAATTTAATCATTAAATTATTGCCAACATTTTTTTCCGAATTACATATTACATTTTTTTTAATCTACGAAAAAGTAACATAAAAAATTAGTAAAAAAGAATTGTGGTACTCGGGGACTGCCGCGGTAAAGCTATTGCATAGCATTTTTTTCATCATCTTATGCGTTTATATTATTACATTTTGTTTAATAAATCCGTTGTTATTCTGGCAATACTGTATGTTAATGAAATCAAAATCAATAGCATTCTTTAGGGGTTAAAATACATTGGGCGGTTTAAATACTTAAAACTTAGAGTCTCTTTCACCAAACAAATTTAAACACAGTTTAATTTAATTAAAGATCTCTATTTAAATTCTGTTTAAAAAAATTCCATTTTCACCAACTTCTATTATAAAACACCAGAAAGTATGGTAGCCCTTTGTTATTTAATATGGCAGCACCAACTTTCAGCTGTTATTAAAAAAACAAATTAACGAAAATGGAAGCGCGTACCAAAAATTTTTCGTCCGAAGATATAAAATTAATGTTATGTTTTATTTTGTGGTGTATTAATTCCAAAATTGTTCATGCTGCTTCCTTGGATACACGGAATCTACATCTGAAGTCCTCTTCATCGTAAAATGTAAAAAATTACGTCGTTCTCTTATTGTTCGCGGCCTTCGTTCGATAAAAACTTTTAAAATAACTTCCTAATGGTAATCACTTTAATCATTTTCCATGCGATTTGTTAAATATTTTTAGGTTTATACAAATTATAATCAAATTTTTGAAAATTTTTAATTTTTGTTAACAAACAATTTATGTATGTGTCGCTAGAGACAGTTGCTGTGAGAGAGATGCAAAATCAGTATTTAAATGGAGATTGCTACCTATTTAAACAGCTTTTAAATGTGTAAAAAGAATATGTTGGTGAAAATGAATAACTACGTTTAAATATGAATTGATATTTAAATAGAATTGGTGAAAGAGACTCTTAGTGTTAGGTTTTTTCGTCGTCAGGTTTTTTCGTTTCAAAAACAAAAGACTTAAGAAACAAACGTTTCAAAATTTCTTGATTCGGTCGCCTCAAAGACCGCGATAAAAGCTATGCAATAACATAAAAATTTTAATTAGGGAAACTCTGCACCTGTATTTGCATCAACTCTCAGTAGATCTGTGGTACTTGTGGTATTTTATTATTCTTTGGGGACTTTTAATTCCTTCTATTTTTGTGTTTCTCTTTAAAAAAATATATTAAACAAAAAGAAACTATCGCCTGCAAATACTATTTGTACTTCTAAAACTCAAATCAGTCTTTAAAAATCATTTAATAAGGCAATTACTTGGCGATAATAAAACACACATAAAATATAATAATAATTAAAATTATTGGGAATGAATTATTTTATATTATTGTTACTAGTAGTTTGGCCATTTCATGGTGGAATTCCTTTAACGGCTGCCATTTACGAAAACAATGAAGAAATATGTCCATTTGAACAGACCGTGAATATAACAAATTATCAGAGTTACGAAAATGGTTCTATTTTGTATCAGGATATTCTAATACCAACTGAAAGACAAAATTATTTCAATTATGATTTGAAGTTTTTAAGATACAATAAAACGGTCCCTTGGCATCTAAGAGGTTGTGTTTGCGACCAGCGTCCCTGCATAAAATTATGCTGCGACAAGGATGAGTACTTACAGGAAGGAGAAAATACAACTCAGTGTGAAAAATTAACGGACAACATGACTGTATCGTGGAATGTGCCAATCAGACTAGCTAATGGTATAACCAATGTACAATATGCTTTTCAACATTTTATCTATCAAGTTGGATTACCGTGCAACAACCCCGAGGAACTGCTTGAGGAGGATGAAACAGTTTTACTGGCGGTAAGCTTAAGGATATCGATATTTATTTTTAATATTAGATTATCAAGGACAAATTGTTTAAATATGCGTCAAAGAAATATGATTATTTAAGGAAATGTAGGTATGTATGTATATCGCGGTTTTTCTATAAAAATTGTGGTGAATTTTAAAAAAACTTACATACATATGTATGTGTGTGTACGTGTGTATGGATATTATTAATAGAGATGCGCGCGTGAGTAAAATTACGCTCACGATCACGAAACATAAATATTTTTCACGCACGGCATGATTTAAAATTTTCACGATCACGCACGCTCACGAACGCAATAAGTTTAATCACGTACTTGCACGCACGACGGGAATAATTTTGCAGGCACGCTCACGGTGAAATACAAATTTTGCAATAAAAGATTTAGCATATGCTAAAAAATTTTATTTTGTAATTAATTTCTTTATTTACTTCAAGATCATCAATTAAATAAAAAAAAATTGAGGGAAAGGTCGAAAAATTGCAATACAAAGGATAAACTTAATATAAAAAATCACGCACGATCACGCACGGTATTATATTTTTGAATCACGATCACGCACGCACTCGTGATTTTTATCAATTTGTAATCACGAATCACGTGATTCACGCGTGAGTCACGCGTGACACGAAAAATTCACGACATTTGCACATCTCTAATTATTACACAGCTCTAAAATCGAATTAATACTGAGTGTGGTACAACTATTGCTTTTGACAATTAATATATAAACATATGTACACACATACATACACACATGTATTTATGTATGCATTTCATTTAACATCCCAGTGGCGAATGTCATGATGATTCATCGTGAAAAATACTGACAATTTTAAATCATCAATGATCGATGCTGAATTTTCTTTGGCGTCATACATGAAATTTTTCAGCAATTGTCCAAAACATCACAGATGACCCGAATTGATTTTGTTCCGTAAGCGTCCGTGTATTAGTGAGTCCTAATAGACAAAATCATCGATATTCAATATGAATTAATATGTAATTCGTTGCTATCACGGAGAATCGTAGCAGACAAACTCTTATTTATATCTACTCATAACAGAAAATGTTGCTAAGTTTCAATATTCTTTAATGAAAAATAAACAAATATTTAATAACGCGTTATTTAGGTTTCTTCAACCATTGACGAATACTTGAAGTAGACAAATTCCAACAGAGTTCATTTTTGTATCGGATAATAACAGACAATGTCGATCACTTTCAAATTCCTTTTATACGGCGAATCTATAGTGAATATGTCATATAAATTGCGCCTAGAAATCTACTTTATAACAGCGAATCATACATGAAAAAATCAATCAAAGTTTTTTAAGGAAATGAAATAAATAAATATCAATTTCCCAAAAATTTTAAATGAGCAAAAAAGTAAGTTTTGTTCTGCGGCTTCTCATATAGTATTCATCAGAATAGTAACTTTCCAACTTTTGAAAGAGCTTTCGAGAGAGTTTAATCCTTATGAATCGCTTTTCAGATCAGTAGCTAGATGGATAAGATGGGTACATAAATTAACTTTTAAAATTTTATCGGGCTAAGAAAAATTACTTTAATCGAAATTTCAAAGCGTATTTTAAGAATCAGCAATTATCTTGATTCAACTGGTTTTTCATTTTGGTATATGAATATTAAAATTAGCCACACACTGAATACTATTTTTTTTACAAAAGTAAACTTATAACAAATTATTTTTAAACGAAGTATATATTTAGGAATTAGCAAGGTACTTGAGTCAACCTGTTTTCAATAATGTAATCAGATATCAAACAAATTATTTGTCTTTTTTTTTTTTTGACACTTTCTGAAGCGAATTGGGACGAGTACAATGGTTATAAATGTCCTTTCGTATGTGCAATACGATAAATGTTCATGGTTTGAAAATTAGTTTTTTGGAAAAGGTCTTTTTCGAAAAGAAACTTTGTAGAAAAGTTAATTTATGGAAAATTTATGTTTTCGAAAACTAGTTTTTAAAAAGAAAATCGTTTTAAAAAAAGTACTTTTTAGAAAAGCTACTTTTTGAAACAGCTACTTATAGAAAAGGTAATGTTTTATATACTTTTGGAGAAAATGAATTTTTTTAGTTAATTTAATTTTTTTTTTTCGTAATTTTAAAATAAAAATACGATGAAAGCTCATTGCGAAAGACTTTCTAACTAAGATATTCAGCCATGTCACAGAGATCTATTCCGTTCGGAAACGGATTTCAATTTGTATTTTGGTTCCTCAAAAAGCACTTTTAGATAAAAAAAAAATTTTCTGTTTGTAAATTTAAAAATGGTTTCATTTGGAAAAGTCATTTATTTTTTCGGTTTTTTTAAGATTCAATATACGGAATAGGTCTTTGTGACATGGCTGATTAAGTAGACTTGTACTATTCAGCTTGAGTGGTAGCTAGCAATTCCAGCCTGTTAGGTTAGGTCCGGAGGTTATCGGTTCGATTCCAGCCAAAGACCTTAGCTGTTTTCTGCAGACAAGCTAATTGCTTTCCGGCTTGTGTTAAGTTTAACAAAAATAAAAAAAACCTCAAAGTTAAAAAAAAAAAACAGCTGGAAGAGAGACAAAGAAAGAAACACAAATTCCTCTGTCCTTCTTTCAGCTAAACCAAAAGTTGATCAACAATAGTTGACGTATGTCAAGCGAGACTAAGAATAAATTGCAGAATTATTTTATACACCTCTCATACAAGGTGAATTTTTTTACGTTAAGTCGATAAACATTTCGGTAATTTCATAATAAAGATTTATTTATTTTCTATATCAATTTTCCCAGAACGGAATTTTATTTGTTGAAGCAGACCAATCAAAACTCGACAGATTGGACTATTGTTATTCGCCAATGTTTGATAATAAAACGAAAAATTATTTATTAACACCATTTAGCTGCCCCCAGAAAAATGAAATATCCTGGCCAATTCTATTAAACACATATGGTAAGCGAAAAAAAAATGTTTACCGTTATCTGAAATGCAAAATGTACTAAGATCATTTCAATAACATTAGCATTAGATTATAAACTGAAAATTATCATTATTATTAGGCTTAAGTTCAGTTTTATTGAATTAATGAAAATTTAAATTGCATAGCTTTTATCGCGGGCTTTGAGCGCGGCGACCGAATCTAGAAATTCCGTAACGGAAGTAAAAAAAAAACCTAACACTAAGTTTGTTTCTTAAGTCTTTTGTTTTTTAAGCTATTGCATAGATTTTTAAGTATTTGAATCGCCCAATTGTCTTCACTAATCAGCCTAGTCAACAACCACATCGGCAAATGTGCTGCCAAGTTCCTTTTAAGTGTTTAAAACGCCTTTATATGTTAACTAATCAGCCTAGTCAACAACCATACCAGAAAATGTGCTGCCAAGTTCTTGTTTTTTCCTGCTGATGTACCCAAGGCGAATTATCTCCAATGACAACCTAGTTATTAAACAAAACGTAATAATATAATTGCATAAGTTGATAAAAAATGCTATGCAATATCTTTACCGCTGCAGTCCCCGAGTGCCACACGTACTTTTTTTATTTTTGAAAAACATTAATATGTGCAATCAGACTAGCATAACCGATCAGTATACCAATTTCAAGTATTCGTTCGTCCATTTTTATAACTTATGTAAAGTGGATACTAAAGGCCCAACCATAATATTCATAAGCTGGCTTAAGCTAATGTCAAAATTGAACGAAAATGCTGTCAAATGCTTGAGTCAATTCGCAGAGACTTTTAGGTGGCTATAATGTACTTATGCGACTTGAAATTTATGTAGTCATAGATGCACCCATATACTCGTATAGCATAAATAATTGTTCAAAAAAATTGTTATCTTCTTGTTTTCCCTAAATAAATTGAGTCTTGTTCACAAATGTATATAAAACGATTGTAATTAAAAAAACTTATGTTAAAATATACGTATATAATTATTTTTAATAATTATAAGAAAAGTTACAACCGAAATTATGTACTTTGTAGTATTTGTTTTATTTAAGGGCAAAATTACTAAAATATACATCAGTGGAAATAAAATATGTTAAATAAAATATATGAAATATCAGTTTCGTGTACCGACCCTTCTTTTTTCCACATTTTCTATTAAATTTAATATGTAAACTGTTTCGTCTTTTTTTTCCATTTTCAAAATTAATTTATTTTTACGTACAAACATACATATGAATGTATGTATTTGCAGAAAAGCTGATTCCGTACGGAATGTGCGTTCAATTTGGCACTTTGCTTAAGCAAATGACGTTTCATAAAACTTAACGAAAAGTTTCCTTAAGTTCATTTTAGCTGGCATCATACGTTTTACATGTATTCGCACCCTTGCTTAAGCTGACTTAAGCTTAGATCCCACTATCGGCACAATGTACCGATTTTCGTCGGCTCACTGCAATGCAGTCATAAGTACTAAACTAAAATTGCATTATTTCTCAATTAATTCTGGACTAAGTCTATATGGCTTTATTACCAATGCAGTGTGGTGCAATTATGTCCTTATATTTGAATTAGTTGACAAATAATGCAAATACAGCTTATTACTTAATACTTTATTTCAGTGAGCCGACGAAAATCGGTACATTGTGCCGATAGTGGGATCTAAGCTTTAGGCTAGCTTATGCATATTATGGTTGGGCCTTAATTGGGAAAGAATATCAATTATTTAACCAAGTTTTCAACAGAATTAGAATACGAGAATTGTTATAATTCCTTTTTTTATTAAATTTTTACAAGTGGAAACACATTTTGTTTATCCTGAAATTCCACTTAGCTTAATACAGGATTCGTTAAAGATATGATCCAAACAAAATGGTTTTTATAATTACAATAATTTGCTTCTCATTAAGTTTTCCGTTTCTGTTGGAAAACATATAAAAATATAGATATGCTCTTTTGCATTTCCGATGACGTTATGTTTGTTTACATAATTCATGTTATTAAAAATACAAATTTTATTCGTTTTAGCCATGGCAGTTTCTGTATTGTTTCTAATACCCACCATAGTGGTGTATTTAATTTTAAAAGAATTGAGGGGAAATTTGCGTGGTAAGCTTTTGATTTGTTATCTTTTGTCCTTGACCGTGGGTTATACGATTATTGCTTTCATCAACATATCGGGTATACGTTTTGAGAAAATTCCTTGTTCTCTGTTGGGTAAGTGTTTTAATTTTTTCGTGTTTTTTTATCTAAACCAAAAAAAAAAACATGCATAAACATGTACATATTTATGTACATGCGTATGTAGTATGTCTGTCTGTATGTATGTATGTGTATGTTTTTCCAGGCTATACATGTTATTTTTTCTTTATGTCTGCCTTTTTATGGCTAAGTGTTTTGTGCTTCGACATCTGGAGGAATTTCAAGGAAACTAATGTCGAATTCAACTCCAATAAGAATCGTACACAATTTGTTATTTATTCACTTTATACCTGGTTGAGTGCTGCTCTTGCCACCGGTTTCTTATTTTATGTCGAAGTTTCACCAAATGTGGATGAGATATATAAACCGGGCATTGGGGATATAAGTTGTTGGTTGAGAAGTAAGTATTAAATTTAAAAATTTTTTGAATGATGATAGGTATCTGTAAAATTTTTCAAGGCGAATTAATTTAGCAGCCTTGCAAAATTAATTTGAATTGATCAATATAACTTACAATGCTTTTCAAAAAAATATTATCAAAAGTTGCTGATGCAGTTTTGTGATTTTTTTCGAACTGAACTGTTTGTTGATTTGTAATCTTTTAATTTGAAACTATTCCTTTGCATTGAACTTATTCATCTTCAATAACGATCGATTTTATTACTTAACCAATCCCTTACAGCCGATAAATGGTCTGCCTTAATCTATTTTTATGGTCCCAATTTAATAATTTTACAATTTAATTTCGTGACATTTGCCCACTTGACGACAAGAATCTACAATGTAAGACGAAATTTAGCTAGAATGACTCACAAAGAGAAGTTCTTTCAAGAAAAGTGAGTATAAATTAAAGTTTTACCATAAATATTCTTCAGTCTAAATTATTCTTATCTTTCGCTACTTTTTCTTTTATCTACAGTGCCGTTGTCATTTTGCGTTTATTCCTGATAATGGGCATATCTTGGCTTTTCGATATTTTGTCGTACTGTGTACGCAAATATGAAGAATGGCAATTTTTATTCGTAATCTCAGATTTTGCCAATGCCATTCAAGGAATTTTAATATTTTCACTTTTTGTTTTGAAGCCGAATGTTTTAAATCTCTTAAAGAAAAGGTAATAAATGCAATTTAAATGTTTTTATTTAAATATAAAAAAAAATAAAATAACTGCTGTTTTACAGATTTCAATATCGCAAGCTTGCTAAGCCCCGTAGAAGTGTATCTTCTGTCACCACGCACATTTCGAAATTACAAGCTTCATCCTCTGTGCCAATGGTGGGAATGGCCTTAGATGTCAATAATGATTTTTGATTTTGATTCATTTGATTTATTCTGCTTGCTGTATGAATTAAATATACAAACATTTCCCCTTGAATTTTTTTCTTCTAGCTGATTTACACTGAGCGAAATATATACACATGTACAGTGAAAACTAGTTAATTTTTGTTAAAATTTTATTAATTTAAATTGCTAATTATTATTTGTTGATATTTATACAGGCTAAAGTTCGTAAATATAATAACCAGATAAAATATTACATTGTTAAGAAAGGAAAAATTTAATATCTAAACATCACTTTAGATTTCAACTACACGGCGGAATAGAAAAAACGTTGTTTTCGCTAGAAGCCACTAAATTGCAAATGTTTTGACAAATGGCTAGCGGTGTGCAACAGTGCTCAAAACAGACGGATAGTACAGTGTAGGTTCGGTTCTACTACCGAAGTGGTAGTAAAACCTTATTCTCAGTTTGGCGATTTGGATGACCAATTTTCTTATGGACCTCCTCTGAAAATGAAAGGGAGCCTAAAAAAGTATTAGCAAACTTTTAAAGCGATGAGAGAAAGGAAATGGGATTACTAACCGCTACCTTTTCATCCTGCTCACTTCGCTCTTCGTATTAGAATTTTTTTTCCCAAGAATTATGAATTATTTACAGAATATTAGAAAAATCCACATTAGAAGTAATCAAGTTGCAAAAGCAGTAATAAACGAATCAATAATTGATATTTTTATATATTAGTTTAATTTTATTAGAATGGGGGTAGCGAGGCACACCGGGTACTGTTAGTAAATAAACACATACAATTACATTTAGAGCGCTTCCGCACCTTCAATTGCATGCATCATTTCTCTGTAGATCTGCGGTACTTGTGGTATTCTATTGCTCTTTGGGGACTTTTAATTCCTTCTATTTCTGT
The DNA here is from genome assembly GCA_947311025.1 of Lypha dubia. Lineage (NCBI taxonomy): Eukaryota > Metazoa > Arthropoda > Insecta > Diptera > Tachinidae > Lypha > Lypha dubia. The sequence continues at coordinate 75,151,058 of OX371263.1, forward strand.
GTTTCTTTTTAAATTATTCTTAAAGCAAAAGAAAAACTAAGCGCTGTGAATGTTTTTTGCAATAAAATCAAACAGTTGTTGATAATCATTTAATAACACAATTTGTTACTTGGTGATAAAATTAAAACAAACAAAATAAAATAATTAGATAACTAAACAAATAAATAAAGAATTAAGTTGGAATGGTTTTTTTAATAATCTTGCTACTCGTATTTTGGCCATTTCATGATGGAATAACTTTAACCGCTGCTCTTTATGAAAACAATAAATAAATTTGTCCATTTGAACAGACCGTGAATATAACAAATTATCAGAGTTACGAAAATGGTTCTATTTTGTATCAGGATATTCTAATACCAACTGAAAGACAAAATTATTTCAATTATGATTTGAAGTTTTTAAGATACAATAAAACTGTCCCTTGGCATCTAAGAGGTTGTGTTTGCGACCAGCGCGCCTGCATCAAATTATGCTGCGACAAGGATGAGTACTTACAGGAAGGAGAAAATACAACTCAGTGTGAAAAATTAACGGACAACATGACTGTATCGTGGAATTTATCAATTGGACTGCCTAACGGTACAACTAAAGTGGAATATGTTTTGAAGAATTTTATCTATCAAGGGTAGCCCCACCCTGCCAATATCCGGAGCCAATGCTTGAGAAAGATGGGATTGTTTTACTGGATGTAAGTTAAAGGATATCGATAATTTTTTTCTTTATTTTTTTTAATAATTTTGTTGTTTAATAAATTGAATATTATAGTTGCTACTTTTGATATCTAACAAATATTCATATTTTTTATTACACAATTTTTAAAATAAAGATTTATTTGAAACTAGCTGAACGACCCGCCCCGGCTTCGCACGGAAGCTATTTACTTTTATTTAATTTCGATTTACCTAATCAAAGCACATCACGACTTTCACGAACAAAAATAGCGACTTTATTGACAAAATTCTTACTACATCAGTACGAAGAGCTAACTCTTTGCTTATGCATAAAATTTTGATACTGTTGACATATAAAATTAAACTATTATAATACGTTATTTTCACATTTATGTTTTTGTGCGGATATCACTTCTTTTTTCTTTTTTCTAAGTTGTTCTTTTTTCTAAGTTGTTTTTGTATAAATATTTATATGTATATATAATTTTGGTTTTTTTAACAGTTTACGGTCAGGTTATTTAATGTGAAGCTTTCTAGCTATACTGGAAGTGTTCCATACAAAGAAGGGGCACCCTAGTCCCCCCAGGTAACAAGTGCCCGTTTGAAACATCACATAAACCATCTACACGACCATACGAAGAAACCCTAAAACTTTAATCGAACTCGGTTCACGCATTCCAGAGAACATCAATTACTAATACAATACAACTTATTTTTATATACGAGTATATACATATATTTGATATAAAAAAATACCCTTCCAAATAAGTTAAACTTTTTATACCCTTCACCAAAAATTGCAAGGGTATTTTTAGGTTTGTCATTACGTGTGTAATTTTCACAATATTTATATGAGGAGCATATATTATACATATATATTCTAAATCCTTATAGATAGGGAAGTTTAATGAGCCATGTCCGTCTGTCCGTCTATTCTTCTGTACATGAAATCGATTTTCCGAAGACACTAGAAGAGCTGGAGACTTGGGTCTTAGACTGAAATGTAAGGATTTTTCTTAAGATGATTCGTATTGAAAATCAACAAAAATAAAATATCGGTTCTGATATTGAATTATTTATACAAATAAATGAAGATATATATACATATAACCCTTTCAGAAATAAATTTATAAATGCATGAGGTGCCCCGGTATTGAATATGAAATCTTTCGATTATAATTCAACTCACGAACCATCGTGCTACTGAGGCTTGTTAGTGTTATGTGTATATTAACTTAATAATAACTTTAGGTATTTTTTCGTACAAACCCCCTTTTTGTTCACTGATGAAAGGAAAATTGTAAATTATTTTAAACAGTCTGTATTTTTTTTTATCTATGTAAGTATGTATATAGCACTGAAGAAAATATGAAAGCCTTTTAAAGTATGCTGTTTAAACTTCCTTTTAATATTGTTTGAAATGTTATATTTATAAGAGAAAGGGAAGCCTGTATTATATTCAGTGAATCACATATTTATGCTTTGGTGAAGGGTATATAAGATTCGGCACAGCCGAATATAGCACGCTTACTTAATTACTTTACGTTTATTATTTATTGAATCTTCATAGGTAGACCGAATATGGCTTCTATAATTTAGAATATTGTTTGTTAGATAGCTTTAGAACAACACTAAAATTAATATTTTCAATCTAAACGACTTTATATAACGAAATGGAAAACGAGAAATTGTTTGTAATTTCGAGCTTCATGAAAAATGGACCCAATGAAAAATAGCCCGAAATTTTTACATTAAAAACCACAAAAAATAATTTTGGGGCCATTTTCCTATTTTGAAGCAATTTTTCATTTTTAATTTGACGCTTGTGATGTTCGCGATTTTCCATTTTTGGTTTGGGAAAGTTTTTCATGAAGCCGTATTTTTTATGTCGAACGAAAATTCTGGAACTCTAAACCACAAAGCCATTGCTTTGCATCCCACTAACAAACAATTTTATTTATTTGATTATTTAATTAATTTTTTTTTTTAATTTAAGAAGAGGCAGAATGTTAATAAATAAATAAATAAATTAATATTTTTCCCATTTCTCAAGAATGGAATGTTAAGTGCTAAATTGTATGAATTAAAATTAAATACATTGGACTACTGCTATTCACCAATGTTTGATACTACAAATGGCGAATATATATTAACGCCTTTTACCTGCCTCCAGAAAATTGCAATTTCCTGTGAATATCTCTTAAGCACATAAGGTAAGTGAGAAAAATTAATATTTTTATGATTCGGTTTATGGGAAAAAAGATTTTGTTCGTTTTAGCCATGGCTGTGTCTGTGCCGTTTTTAATATCCACCATAGTGGTTTATTTAATGTTAAAGGAATTAAGGGAAAGCTTGCCAGGTAAACTTTTAATTTGTTATTTTTTGTCCTTGACCGTGGGTTATACCATTATTGGTTTTATAAACATATCGGGTTTACATTTTGAGAAAATTTCTTGTAGTTTATTGGGTAAGTGTTTTAATTTTTTCTATTTCTTATTATCTAAACGATCATACACACAAATATATACAAACGTATGTGCGTGTGTTTTTCAGGCTTCACATGTAATTTTTTCTTTTTGGCTTCCTTTTTGTGGATGAGTGTTTTGTGCTTCGACATCTGGAAGAAATTCAACAGAAATTATGTTGAATTAAACTCACATAAGATTCGCATAAAATTTGTTAAATATTCACTATTCGTCTGGTTGAGTGCTGCTCTGGACACTTGTTTCGTAATTTTTATGGAATTGTCACCAAATATCGATGATATATATAAGCCGGGAATTGGGACGATTTATTGTTTTATAAGAAGTAAGTGTTGCATTTAAATTTATACCGAATGCCGATATAACAGACTTCTAATTGCAAAGGTTTTTATATACATAATTGAAAAATCTCTATACAACGAATTCAGAACAAAGCAAATTATATTGTAAAAACCACAAAGTGTAAATGTGTATGCAAGTGCGTATATAAAGCCTCTACTCGTATATGTGTACGATGTGTAATCCCGAAAGATTATAAAATAAAAGCACAAAAGTGTTCATTGTTTATTTATTTCTAGAATAGGGAATTCCATTGGAATTTTCCAGTTAAATAGAATCTGTGTTGAGTTGTTTACAAAAACTTTATTTATAATGAAGTTTTCTCGTATATCTTCATAATTCGTTATACCAAGATTTGACTGTTACATACATATGTACAATGAAAATATATCTAACAAAAGTATTTTTTTCTAAGTTTCACTGTATGTGATGTTGTCGTTTGAAAAGTTTATGTTTCTTATTTTAACGAATACTCGGTGGTAATGAACTAAATCCAAAGTCCCGAGGTTTTGGTTGCCATTTTCATACAAAAATTCTACGAACCCTTTTTTTACGTCTGTACCGAAGTATTTTTAGTGTTCCCATGGAGTTCATTATAACAGAGTTTTACTGTACTATATTCACCCTTTAAAACTAAACAAACTCAAGAAGCATTTTTAGAGCATTTGAAGATAACGAAAATTTCTCTTTCTTTTTAGAGAGTTGCAAAGGTGTTTATTTTTTCTTTTCCAGAAATACAAGCTTTACGCAAACATATCGAAAACTAGCATTAGGAAATATAAATAAGTTTAAAATTTGCATTTACTGACCTCAAAATAGTTAGAAAACTTCAATATTTTTAAAGTTTTTTTTTTTTTTTGAGTTCACATTTATCAAATCGCACCCGTTCAACAATACTGTATTAACTCAAAATTTTAAAATTTTTAGTAGAGGCAAAAAACTTTTTTTTTTTATACTATTCTTTTATCACAAAGAGAGATACAACTGTATTTTTTTGGGAGAAAGAGTAGAGAAAATGGTGTAAAATTTTTACAGTGGATAGATATGACCACTGTTCATCGATTTCTTGCAAAAAACGAAATTTTAAAAATTTTGAGTTAATACAGTATTGTTGAACGAGTGCGAACTATTTATAAAAAAAAAAACGTAACCAAGAAAGAAACTAATAATTTATTTCCTTTAATATCAATATTTTTTCAATTTTGGGTTTGCATTTCTTAAAAACTGTATAAAAATACTTTTTTGTAGAATACTTAATGTTATTTTGTAATATAAAACAAAATTAAATGACACTATCCCTAAGAAAAACTAGTGGTTACGTTGTTTTGGACAATTATTTGAACGTAGCTTAAAGCTACGTTCACATTTATCAAATATTTGCCCAAAAAAAACGTAACCAATAGTTTTGCTTAGGGATAATGTCATTTAACACGATTTTTATATTACAAAATAAAATTAATTCTTCTCCAAAAGAGTATTCTTATACAGTTTTTAAAAAATTCGAACCCAAAATTAAAAAATATTGGAATTAAAGAAAGTAAATTATTAGTTTTTTTTTTTTGGTTACGTTTTTTTCGACAAATATTTGATAAATGTGAACGTAGCTTAAGACATATATGTACATATATGAGGGTATGAGAACAATAGTGGCCTAAACCCACAAAATATTAACAAGTTATGAATTAAGAATTTTTGGTGCCAACAATGTACCACCAATCTAGTGTGTTTAATTTGCTTCAAAAATTAATTATCATTTTATCCGTTGTGTGACAACCAGGGTTTAAAAAAACTAATATATTTAATAAAAATAGCCCAAATATTTCATAATTTTTTGTGAAAACTATAAAAATATTTACCTGATAACAAATACATTTACAGTTTTTAAAAAAAAAAATTTATACTACCAAACTAAATATACATATTTATATTATAGTATATTAAGTAGCTCACACGCCTCCAAAGTAAAATTTTTAACTAGCACACAAAATGTAAATAAATTCTTTGTAATATTGTGCAGCAAAAATTTCTAGTCAATGTGAAAAAACACATGAACAAAATTATTTTTTCATAAAATATGCCGCTATAAAAAATGCCACACGACAAAATATATGCCATTCTAACCAAACACATATATATACACATATATATATTTTTTATTTGCATCAACAAATATCAACCCTAAAAATTACTAAAAATATTCTTGGATTCAAGAAAAAAAATATTTCTAAACGGTAAAAAAATTATGGGTAGAAAATGGCAGCTTCCAAGTGGCAATTATTGCTCTCATAGCCTCACATGTAACTTGTTTTTACACATATCTGAAATTGAAGGCCCTCATTGTTTAAATCACATCACCTAAAAGTGAAAGTTATATGGAAGGCAAAAACAAAAATTTAAATATGTTAAAAATTTGGTTTTTGTTTTTCCAAATTAAGCTTTTTTCGTTACACTAACTTTGAATTACTTACAATTTCAATACTAAATTACTAAATTAAAATTTTTACAGCCGATAAATGGTCTGCCTCAATATATTTTTATGGTCTAAATCTAATTGTTTTACTTATTAATATCGCAACATTTGCCCACTTGTCGACAAAGGTCTACAAAGTCAAACGAGGCTTGGCTAAATTCACGCACAAGAAGAAATACTTTCAGGAAAAGTGAGTCAAAGATGTTAAAATGTCTGCTATTATTTATTATTCTTGTTTTTCTCATCATATTTTGTTTCTTTTAGTGCCCGTATCATTTGGCGTTTGTTTCTGATTACAGTGTATAACACAAATAACATGAATCCTACGACTGATTCTAATAGAGGGGAACAAACAACTTTATATACATATGTATGTACACATATATCGTCGTCACGTAAAAGGCCCTAACTAAAAAAAATTCTGGTATTTCACAAACATCGTATAACGTCACAATAAAAAAAAATCATCGTCTAAAAATGGCGATTTTATTTACAAAAACGTGATCAGTAAAAGTATTTCCCTGTAAAACGGTAAAATTTTAAATTTCTTTTTTTTTTTGTTATAGCATTTATTTCAAATTCAAAATAAGAATTTTATTTTCTTCTTCCGTAAAATAAAGGACACGATAGTTAGGGCGTTTTGCATTTGATGTCGCGATATACATATGTACATATGTATATAAATAAATGGATGCTTATAACTTGAAAACGACTGGATCAAGCTCGATAATACTTCGCGCCGGTTTGTTCGTAATCGAAACATTCGGAACAAGCACAGGTGGCGCTGTAGGCCCAAAACGAAGTCATACACTTATGCTAATATTTTGTCCTCTGTACTAAAATCAGTCGTTAAAATCTTATAAGGTAAAATATTTATTTTTATATACTCGTATAGCGGAATGGGTATTAGTTGGGGTTTTGATATTTTGTCGTATTGTGTACGCGAACATGAAGCATTGGATTTCTTGTTCGTGATCTCAGATGCTGCCAGCGCTATTCAAGGAATTTTGATATTTATGCTGTTCATCTGAAATCGGAATGTTATCGATCTCGTAAAGAAAAGGTACACAAGTTACTTGTAGATCAAAGAATTTTCATATAAATGCAGGTTTCAATAGAGACAAATCGCTTATCGCAGAGTAGAAGAATGATTTTGGATAAATGATATTCGAATTTTGTTCAAAATTTAAATTGCAAGTCTTCTTTTCTTGGTGGATGGCATAAATTATTGTGAAAATTATTTTCTCTATGATTCAAATTAATAATAACTTATTTATCGCGATTTTTTTAAATAAACAGTCGCTCGACCTTGGGATAAGAAAAATCAAAGTTTCTAAAATTTAATGAGATTACCGAACAAAACAACATTGGAGCAGCCCACAAGTTATTAATAAAATTTTATGTAAATTGCATTTCTTTTCTTTCAATTTAGATGGGATTGTTTTTGCATAAATTTTGCATTTTATGTACTTTCATATATGTTCGGATTATTCATACCCCCAACCACCTTTGCACAATCCTCTTGTAGCGTTACGGGATATGTGAACAGCCCCTAAGACAGCAGAATACGAGAATTTTGTAAACATGTACTCGAATTTGATTTACATTTATTTTTAAAATATTGACGTGAATTCCTCAGAATTCGAATTTGAATGTGTGCACTCTCGCGTGACTTTTTACCAATTTGATCACAATCACGCGTGAGTCATACGTGATACAATATGAACCGAGCCAGTTCTACTTATGAGTGTCTTTCGACATCCCTACTTAAAAAAACTTCCGAACAAAACTATTGGTTACGTTTTTTTGAACAAATCTATATATGGGCCTGTGCACATATTACGTAACGCTTCAAGGGGGAGGGGGGAGGGGGGTTTAAGATTTGTTACGGATTGGAAATTTTGCCCTGAAAAATTAGTACAAAGCGTTACGAAGGGGAGGGGGGGTATAAAATCTCTGAAAATAGCGTTACGTAATATGTGCATGGCCCCTATATAAAATTAAGTGCAAAACTTCCTGTGCGCATACTCCTCCTAGACGGCTTGCCCGATTTTAATGAAATTTTCAGTGATGATTGGGGTCTGTGTGGAGGGTGCACATAAGAAATTTAGTGGGCGTGGCCCCTCCCACATAAATTAAATAACATCATAATTCTTGACTATTGTGATAGCAAGAGTTTTGAAACATTGCAATAGTACATATGTTACTCATGTGATAATCAGGACAAAAATGGGCGGGGTCGGACAAGTGGGCGTGGCAGCTATCATATAAAATAAATATTTAATATTAAATATCTAGAGTTATATAATAGTTAGAGCCTTCAAACCTTGTAGGAGTGCATAAATTAATAATATTAGCAGCTGAAGTGAAAATGGGCGTGATTGGACAAGTGGGCGTGGTAGATCTCATACAAAGTTTTAACATATAATATCTGGAGTACTATAACAGCAAGAGTTCTGAAACTTTGCACATGTACATATTAAACTAATCTGAAGAGTTGTGAAAAAAATGGGCGGGATCGGGCTAATGGGCGTGGCACCCACCATACAAAGTAAATATTTAATGTCATGTATCGGGAGTACTGTAATAGTGAAAGCCTTGGAACTTTGTCTGAGTTTATGAGTTATTAATGTGAGTAGTCGTACTAAAAATGGGCGCGATTGGATGAGTGGGCGTGGCAGCTCCCATACAAAGTAAATATTTAAAATCATATATCTACAGTACTATAATAGCCATAGTCTTCGAAATTTGTGCACGTTGATTATATTATGAATAGTCATGGGAAAATTGGGCGGGATCATACCAGTGGGCGTGGCAGCTCCCATACAAAGTGAATATTTAGCTCATATACAAAATTAATATTAAATATCTAGGGCTCTATATTAGCTATATAGCCTTCAAATTTTGTACGAGTCCATCAATCTATATATATAAAAATGAATCCCTTTTTTCCTTGGTCACGGCATCACGCGTGAATGGCTGGACCGATTTGGACGATTTTTTCTTTCTAATGATCGCAATGGTCCAACTTTTTTCGATTTATCTAAAATCAGAAAACGGCTCCATCGATTTGACTAATTCTTCTTTCAAATGTTCGTATTAATCCATTTTAAGTTTTCATTGAACGAAAAATTTACCACTTTTACGCACGCCGTTTTTAGGAAAATTAAAATCGTAATTTAGTCTTAACTACTGGACCGATCGTCATTAACTTTTCACAATAGGATATTCTTACGAAATAATAAATACTTGACTATATAAATACTTTCAGTTTTATTTTATAACGATGGGGGTAGCGAAGCACACGGGTTTTTATTATTCTTTTGCCGCAAGATTGGCAGTCCTGCCTTTTACTAATAAATAAACAGAGACAGCAGGCGAATGTTTACAATTATTAAAAAACATTGACATCGCAACATTGTGTGTTTTTTCCACATTTAATTCAATCGATTTGCTACATTTATTCGAAAAGAATACTTTATCGGACTTACATAGCCTATAAGTATGGATCCTTGGCTTTAATTTCCCATTGGTCCAAATGAGTGACAAACAAATGTTATAGAAAAATTCTCAAATACAATTGAGAAATTGGACTTACATAGTCCATAAGTATGGATCCTTGGCTTTAATTTCCCATTGGTCCAAATGAGTGACAAACAAATGTTATAGAAAAATTCTCAAATACAATTGAGAAATCGGACTAACATAGTCCATAAGTATGGATCCTTGGCTTTAATTTCCCATTGGTCCAAATGAGTGACAAACAAATGTTATAGAAAAATTCTCAAATACAATTGAGAAATCGGACTAACATAGTCCATAAGTATGGATCCTTGGCTTTAATTTCCCATTGGTCCAAATGAGTGACAAACAAATGTTATAGAAAAATTCTCAAATACAATTGAGAAATTGGACTTACATAGCCTATAAGTATGGATCCTTGGCTTTAATTTCCCATTGGTCCAAATGAGTGACAAACAAATGTTATAGAAAAATTCTCAAATACAATTGAGAAATTGGACTTACATAGTCCATAAGTATGGATCCTTGGCTTTAATTTCCTATTGGTCCAAATGAGTGACAAACAAATGTTATAGAAAAATTCTCAAATACAATTGAGAAATTGGACTTACATAGTCCATAAGTATGGATCCTTGGCTTTAATTTCCCATTGGTCCAAATGAGTGACAAACAAATGTTATAGAAAAATTCTCAAATACAATTGAGAAATCGGACTTACATAGTCTATAAGTATGGATCCTTGGCTTTAATTTCTTATTGGTCCAAATGAGTGACAAACTTAAATGTGCCCACAAATAGCCAAATTCCCGTAGAGCTGAACAAAATTTACACAATTTTAATCTTTAAAATTTTATAGAAAAATTCTCAAATACAATTGAGAAATCGGACTTACATAGTCTTAAAGTATGGATCCTTGGCTTTAATTTCCTATTGGTCCAAATGAGTGACAAACAAATGTTATAGAAAAATTCTCAAATACAATTGAGAAATCGGACTAACATAGTCCATAAGTATGGATCCTTGGCTTTAATTTCCCATTGGTTTAAATGAGTGACAAACAAATGTTATAGAAAAATTCTCAAATACAATTGAGAAATTGGACTTACATAGCCTATAAGTATGGATCCTTGGCTTTAATTTCCCATTGGTCCAAATGAGTGACAAACTTAAATGTGCCCACAAATAGCCAAATTCCCGTAGAGCTGAACAAAATTTACACAATTTTAATCTTTAAAATTTTATAGAAAAATTCTCAAATACAATTGAGAAATCAGACTTACATAGTCTATAAGTATGGATCCTTGGCTTTAATTCCCCATTGGTCCAAATGAGTGACAAACAAATGTTATAGAAAAATTCTCAAATACAATTGAGAAATCGGACTTACATAGTCTATAAGTATGGATCCTTGGCTTTAATTTCCCATTGGTCCAAATGAGTGACAAACTTAAATGTGCCCACAAATAGCCAAATTCCCGTAGAGCTGAACAAAATTTACACAATTTTAATCTTTAAAATTTTATAGAAAAATTCTCAAATACAATTGAGAAATCGGACTTACATAGCCTATAAGTATGGATCCTTGGCTTTAATTTCCCATTGGTCCAAATGAGTGACAAACTTAAATGTGCCCACAAATAGCCAAATTCCCGTAGAGCTGAACAAAATTTACACAATTTTAATCTTTAAAATTTTATAGAAAAATTCTCAAATACAATTGAGAAATCGGACTAACATAGCCTATAAGTATGGCTCCTTGGCTTTAATTTCCCATTGGTCCAAATGAGTGACAAACTTAAATGTGCCCACAAATAGCCAAATTCCCGTAGAGCTGAACAAAATTTACACAATTTTAATCTTTAAAATTTTATAGAAAAATTCTCAAATACAATTGAGAAATCGGACTTACATAGCCTATAAGTATGGATCCTTGGCTTTAATTTCCCATTGGTCCAAATGAGTGACAAACTTAAATGTGCCCACAAATAGCCAAATTCCCGTAGAGCTGAACAAAATTTACACAATTTTAATCTTTAAAATTTTATAGAAAAATTCTCAAATACAATTGAGAAATCGGACTTACATAGCCTATAAGTATGGATCCTTGGCTTTAATTTCCCATTGGTCCAAATGAGTGACAAACTTAAATGTGCCCACAAGTAGCCAAATTACCGTAGAGCTGAACAAAATTTACACAATTTTAATCTTTAAAATTTTATAGAAAAATTCTCAAATACAATTGAGAAATCGGACTAACATAGCCTATAAGTATGGATCCTTGGCTTTAATTTCCCATTGGTCCAAATGAGTGACAAACTTAAATGTGCCCACAAATAGCCAAATTCCCGTAGAGCTGAACAAAATTTACACATTTTTAATCTTTAAAATTTTATAGAAAAATTCTCAAATACAATTGAGAAATCAGACTTACATAGTCTATAAGTATGGATCCTTGGCTTTAATTTCCCATTGGTCCAAATGAGTGACAAACTTAAATGTTATCGAAAAATTCTCAAATACAATTGAGAAATCGGACTAACATAGTCCATAAGTATGGATCCTTGGCTTTAATTTCCCATTGGTCCAAATGAGTGACAAACTTAAATGTTCCCACAAATAGCCAAATTCCCGTAGAGCTGAACAAAATTTACACAATTTTAATCTTTAAAATTTTATAGAAAAATTCTCAAATACAATTGAGAAATCAGACTTACATAGTCTATAAGTATGGATCCTTGGCTTTAATTCCCCATTGGTCCAAATGAGTGACAAACAAATGTTATAGAAAAATTCTCAAATACAATTGAGAAATCGGACTAACATAGTCCATAAGTATGGATCCTTGGCTTTAATTTCCCATTGGTCCAAATGAGTAACAAACTTAAATGTTCCCACAAATAGCCAAATTCCCGTAGAGCTGAACAAAATTTACACAATTTTAATCTTTAAAATTTTATAGAAAAATTCTCAAATACAATTGAGAAATCAGACTTACATAGTCTATAAGTATGGATCCTTGGCTTTAATTCCCCATTGGTGCAAATGAGTGACAAACAAATGTTATAAAAAAATTCTCAAATACAATTGAGAAATCGGACTAACATAGTCCATAAGTATGGATCCTTGGCTTTAATTTCCCATTGGTCCAAATGAGTGACAAACTTAAATGTGCCCACAAATAGCCGAATTCCCGTAGAGCTGAACAAAATTTACACAATTTTAATTTTTAAAATTTTATAGAAAAATTCTCAAATACAATTGAGAAATCAAACTTACATAGTCTATAAGTATGGATCCTTGGTTTTAATTTCCCATTGGTGCAAATGAGTGACAAACAAATGTTATAGAAAAATTCTCAAATACAATTGAGAAATCGGACTAACATTGTCCATAAGTATGGATCCTTATCTTTAATTTCCCATTGGTCCAAATGAGTGACAAACTTAAATGTGCCCACAAATAGCCAAATTCCCGTAGAGCTGAACTAAATTTACACAATTTTAATCTTTAAAATTTTATAGAAAAATTCTCAAATACAATTGAGAAATCAGACTTACATAGTCTATAAGTATGGATCCTTGGCTTTAATTTCCCATATGTCCAAATGAGTGACAAACAAGTGTTATAGAAAAATTCTCAAATACAATTGAGAAATCGGACTAACATAGTCCATAAGTATGGATCCTTGGCTTTAATTTCCCATTGGTCCAAATGAGTGACAAACTTAAATGTGCCCACAAATAGCCAAATTCCCGTAGAGCTGAACTAAATTTACACAATTTTAATCTTTAAAATTTTATAGAAAAATTCTCAAATACAATTGAGAAATCAGACTTACATAGTCTATAAGTATGGATCCTTGGCTTTAATTTCCCATATGTCCAAATGAGTGACAAACAAATGTTATAGAAAAATTCTCAAATACAATTGAGAAATTGGACTTACATAGTCCATAAGTATGGATCCTTGGCTTTAATTTCCTATTGGTCCAAATGAGTGACAAACAAATGTTATAGAAAAATTCTCAAATACAATTGAGAAATTGGACTTACATAGTCCATAAGTATGGATCCTTGGCTTTAATTTCCCATTGGTCCAAATGAGTGACAAACAAATGTTATAGAAAAATTCTCAAATACAATTGAGAAATCGGACTTACATAGTCTATAAGTATGGATCCTTGGCTTTAATTTCTTATTGGTCCAAATGAGTGACAAACTTAAATGTGCCCACAAATAGCCAAATTCCCGTAGAGCTGAACAAAATTTACACAATTTTAATCTTTAAAATTTTATAGAAAAATTCTCAAATACAATTGAGAAATCGGACTTACATAGTCTTAAAGTATGGATCCTTGGCTTTAATTTCCCATATGTCCAAATGAGTGACAAACAAGTGTTATAGAAAAATTCTCAAATACAATTGAGAAATCGGACTAACATAGTCCATAAGTATGGATCCTTGGCTTTAATTTCCCATTGGTTTAAATGAGTGACAAACAAATGTTATAGAAAAATTCTCAAATACAATTGAGAAATTGGACTTACATAGCCTATAAGTATGGATCCTTGGCTTTAATTTCCCATTGGTCCAAATGAGTGACAAACTTAAATGTGCCCACAAATAGCCAAATTCCCGTAGAGCTGAACAAAATTTACACAATTTTAATCTTTAAAATTTTATAGAAAAATTCTCAAATACAATTGAGAAATCAGACTTACATAGTCTATAAGTATGGATCCTTGGCTTTAATTCCCCATTGGTCCAAATGAGTGACAAACAAATGTTATAGAAAAATTCTCAAATACAATTGAGAAATCGGACTTACATAGTCTATAAGTATGGATCCTTGGCTTTAATTTCCCATTGGTCCAAATGAGTGACAAACTTAAATGTGCCCACAAATAGCCAAATTCCCGTAGAGCTGAACAAAATTTACACAATTTTAATCTTTAAAATTTTATAGAAAAATTCTCAAATACAATTGAGAAATCGGACTTACATAGCCTATAAGTATGGATCCTTGGCTTTAATTTCCCATTGGTCCAAATGAGTGACAAACTTAAATGTGCCCACAAATAGCCAAATTCCCGTAGAGCTGAACAAAATTTACACAATTTTAATCTTTAAAATTTTATAGAAAAATTCTCAAATACAATTGAGAAATCGGACTAACATAGCCTATAAGTATGGCTCCTTGGCTTTAATTTCCCATTGGTCCAAATGAGTGACAAACTTAAATGTGCCCACAAATAGCCAAATTCCCGTAGAGCTGAACAAAATTTACACAATTTTAATCTTTAAAATTTTATAGAAAAATTCTCAAATACAATTGAGAAATCGGACTTACATAGCCTATAAGTATGGATCCTTGGCTTTAATTTCCCATTGGTCCAAATGAGTGACAAACTTAAATGTGCCCACAAGTAGCCAAATTCCCGTAGAGCTGAACAAAATTTACACAATTTTAATCTTTAAAATTTTATAGAAAAATTCTCAAATACAATTGAGAAATCGGACTAACATAGCCTATAAGTATGGATCCTTGGCTTTAATTTCCCATTGGTCCAAATGAGTGACAAACTTAAATGTGCCCACAAATAGCCAAATTCCCGTAGAGCTGAACAAAATTTACACATTTTTAATCTTTAAAATTTTATAGAAAAATTCTCAAATACAATTGAGAAATCAGACTTACATAGTCTATAAGTATGGATCCTTGGCTTTAATTTCCCATTGGTCCAAATGAGTGACAAACTTAAATGTTATAGAAAAATTCTCAAATACAATTGAGAAATCGGACTAACATAGTCCATAAGTATGGATCCTTGGCTTTAATTTCCCATTGGTCCAAATGAGTGACAAACTTAAATGTTCCCACAAATAGCCAAATTCCCGTAGAGCTGAACAAAATTTACACAATTTTAATCTTTAAAATTTTATAGAAAAATTCTCAAATACAATTGAGAAATCAGACTTACATAGTCTATAAGTATGGATCCTTGGCTTTAATTCCCCATTGGTCCAAATGAGTGACAAACAAATGTTATAGAAAAATTCTCAAATACAATTGAGAAATCGGACTAACATAGTCCATAAGTATGGATCCTTGGCTTTAATTTCCCATTGGTCCAAATGAGTGACAAACTTAAATGTTCCCACAAATAGCCAAATTCCCGTAGAGCTGAACAAAATTTACACAATTTTAATCTTTAAAATTTTATAGAAAAATTCTCAAATACAATTGAGAAATCAGACTTACATAGTCTATAAGTATGGATCCTTGGCTTTAATTCCCCATTGGTGCAAATGAGTGACAAACAAATGTTATAAAAAAATTCTCAAATACAATTGAGAAATCGGACTAACATAGTCCATAAGTATGGATCCTTGGCTTTAATTTCCCATTGGTCCAAATGAGTGACAAACTTAAATGTGCCCACAAATAGCCAAATTCCCGTAGAGCTGAACTAAATTTACACAATTTTAATCTTTAAAATTTTATAGAAAAATTCTCAAATACAATTGAGAAATCAGACTTACATAGTCTATAAGTATGGATCCTTGGCTTTAATTCCCCATTGGTGCAAATGAGTGACAAACAAATGTTATAGAAAAATTCTCAAATACAATTGAGAAATCGGACTAACATTGTCCATAAGTATGGATCCTTATCTTTAATTTCCCATTGGTCCAAATGAGTGACAAACTTAAATGTGCCCACAAATAGCCAAATTCCCGTAGAGCTGAACTAAATTTACACAATTTTAATCTTTAAAATTTTATAGAAAAATTCTCAAATACAATTGAGAAATCAGACTTACATAGTCTATAAGTATGGATCCTTGGCTTTAATTTCCCATATGTCCAAATGAGTGACAAACAAGTGTTATAGAAAAATTCTCAAATACAATTGAGAAATCGGACTAACATAGTCCATAAGTATGGATCCTTGGCTTTAATTTCCCATTGGTCCAAATGAGTGACAAACTTAAATGTGCCCACAAATAGCCAAATTCCCGTAGAGCTGAACTAAATTTACACAATTTTAATCTTTAAAATTTTATAGAAAAATTCTCAAATACAATTGAGAAATCAGACTTACATAGTCTATAAGTATGGATCCTTGGCTTTAATTTCCCATATGTCCAAATGAGTGACAAACAAGTGTTATAGAAAAATTCTCAAATACAATTGATAAATCGGACTAACATTGTCCATAAGTATGGATCCTTATCTTTAATTTCCCATTGGTCCAAATGAGTGACAAACTTAAATGTGCCCACAAATAGCCAAATTCCCGTAGAGCTGAACTAAATTTACACAATTTTAATCTTTAAAATTTTATAGAAAAATTCTCAAATACAATTGAGAAATCAGACTTACATAGTCTATAAGTATGGATCCTTGGCTTTAATTTCCCATATGTCCAAATGAGTGACAAACAAGTGTTATAGAAAAATTCTCAAATACAATTGAGAAATCGGACTAACATAGTCCATAAGTATGGATCCTTGGCTTTAATTTCCCATTGGTCCAAATGAGTGACAAACTTAAATGTGCCCACAAATAGCCAAATTCCCGTAGAGCTGAACTAAATTTACACAATTTTAATCTTTAAAATTTTATAGAAAAATTCTCAAATACAATTGAGAAATCAGACTTACATAGTCTATAAGTATGGATCCTAGGCTTTAATTCCCCATTGGTGCAAATGAGTGACAAACAAATGTTATAAAAAAATTCTCAAATACAATTGAGAAATCGGACTAACATAGTCCATAAGTATGGATCCTTGGCTTTAATTTCCCATTGGTCCAAATGAGTGACAAACTTAAATGTGCCCACAAATAGCCGAATTCCCGTAGAGCTGAACAAAATTTACACAATTTTAATTTTTAAAATTTTATAGAAAAATTCTCAAATACAATTGAGAAATCAGACTTACATAGTCTATAAGTATGGATCCTTGGTTTTAATTTCCCATTGGTGCAAATGAGTGACAAACAAATGTTATAGAAAAATTCTCAAATACAATTGAGAAATCGGACTAGCATTGTCCATAAGTATGGATCCTTATCTTTAATTTCCCATTGGTCCAAATGAGTGACAAACTTAAATGTGCCCACAAATAGCCAAATTCCCGTAGAGCTGAACTAAATTTACACAATTTTAATCTTTAAAATTTTATAGAAAAATTCTCAAATACAATTGAGAAATCAGACTTACATAGTCTATAAGTATGGATCCTTGGCTTTAATTTCCCATATGTCCAAATGAGTGACAAACAAGTGTTATAGAAAAATTCTCATATACAATTGAGAAATCGGACTAACATTGTCCATAAGTATGGATCCTTATCTTTAATTTCCCATTGGTCCAAATGAGTGACAAACTTAAATGTGCCCACAAATAGCCAAATTCCCGTAGAGCTGAACTAAATTTACACAATTTTAATCTTTAAAATTTTATAGAAAAATTCTCAAATACAATTGAGAAATCAGACTTACATAGTCTATAAGTATGGATCCTTGGCTTTAATTTCCCATATGTCCAAATGAGTGACAAACAAGTGTTATAGAAAAATTCTCAAATACAATTGAGAAATCAGACTTACATAGTCTATAAGTATGGATCCTTGGTTTTAATTTCCCATTGGTGCAAATGAGTGACAAACAAATGTTATAGAAAAATTCTCAAATACAATTGAGAAATCGGACTAACATTGTCCATAAGTATGGATCCTTATCTTTAATTTCCCATTGGTCCAAATGAGTGACAAACTTAAATGTGCCCACAAATAGCCAAATTCCCGTAGAGCTGAACTAAATTTACACAATTTTAATCTTTAAAATTTTATAGAAAAATTCTCAAATACAATTGAGAAATCAGACTTACATAGTCTATAAGTATGGATCCTTGGCTTTAATTTCCCATTGGTCCAAATGAGTGACAAACAAATGTTATAGAAAAATTCTCAAATACAATTGAGAAATCGGACTAACATAGTCCATAAGTATGGATCCTTGGCTTTAATTTCCCATTGGTCCAAATGAGTGACAAACAAATGTTATAGAAAAATTCTCAAATGCAATTGAGAAATCGCACTAACATAGTCTATAAGTATGGATCCTTGGCTTTAATTTCCCATATGTCCAAATGAGTGACAAACAAGTGTTATAGAAAAATTCTCAAATACAATTGAGAAATCGGACTTACATAGCCTATAAGTATGGATCCTTGGCTTTAATTTCCCATTGGTCCAAATGAGTGACAAACTTAAATGTGCCCACAAATAGCCAAATTCCCGTAGAGCTGAACAAAATTTACACAATTTTAATCTTTAAAATTTTATAGAAAAATTCTCTAATACAATTGAGAAATCAGACTTACATAGCCTATAAGTATGGATCCTTGGTTTTAATTTCCCATATGTCCAAATGAGTGACAAACAAGTGTTATAGAAAAATTCTCAAATACAATTGAGAAATCGGACTTACATAGCCTATAAGTATGGATCCTTGGCTTTAATTTCCCATTGGTCCAAATGAGTGACAAACTTAAATGTGCCCACAAATAGCCAAATTCCCGTAGAGCTGAACAAAATTTAACAATTTTAATCTTTAAAATTTTATAGAAAAATTCTCTAATACAATTGAGAAATCAGACTTACATAGCCTATAAGTATGGATCCTTGGCTTTAATTTCCCATATGTCCAAATGAGTGACAAACAAGTGTTATAGAAAAATTCTCAAATACAATTGAGAAATCGGACTTACATAGCCTATAAGTATGGATCCTTGGCTTTAATTTCCCATTGGTCCAAATGAGTGACAAACTTAAATGTGCCCACAAATAGCCAAATTCCCGTAGAGCTGAACAAAATTTACACAATTTTAATCTTTAAAATTTTATAGAAAAATTCTCTAATACAATTGAGAAATCAGACTTACATAGCCTATAAGTATGGATCCTTGGTTTTAATTTCCCATTGGTCCAATCGAGTGACAAACAAGTGTTATAGAAAAATTCTCAAATACAATTGAGAAATCGGACTTACATAGCCTATAAGTATGGATCCTTGGCTTTAATTTCCCATTGGTCCAAATGAGTGACAAACTTAAATGTGCCCACAAATAGCCAAATTCCCGTAGAGCTGAACAAAATTTACACAATTTTAATCTTTAAAATTTTATAGAAAAATTCTCAAATACAATTGAGAAATCAGACTTACATAGCCTATAAGTATGGATCCTTGGCTTTAATTTCCCATATGTCCAAATGAGTGACAAACAAGTGTTATAGAAAAATTCTCAAATACAATTGAGAAATCGGACTTACATAGCCTATAAGTATGGATCCTTGGCTTTAATTTCCCATTGGTCCAAATGAGTGACAAACTTAAATGTGCCCACAAATAGCCAAATTCCCGTAGAGCTGAACAAAATTTACACAATTTTAATCTTTAAAATTTTATAGAAAAATTCTCTAATACAATTGAGAAATCAGACTTACATAGCCTATAAGTATGGATCCTTGGTTTTAATTTCCCATTGGTCCAATCGAGTGACAAACAAGTGTTATAGAAAAATTCTCAAATACAATTGAGAAATCGGACTTACATAGCCTATAAGTATGGATCCTTGGCTTTAATTTCCCATTGGTCCAAATGAGTGACAAACTTAAATGTGCCCACAAATAGCCAAATTCCCGTAGAGCTGAACAAAATTTACACAATTTTAATCTTTAAAATTTTATAGAAAAATTCTCAAATACAATTGAGAAATCAGACTTACATAGCCTATAAGTATGGATCCTTGGCTTTAATTTCCCATATGTCCAAATGAGTGACAAACAAGTGTTATAGAAAAATTCTCAAATACAATTGAGAAATCGGACTTACATAGCCTATAAGTATGGATCCTTGGCCTTAATTTCCCATTGGTCCAAATGAGTGACAAACTTAAATGTGCCCACAAATAGCCAAATTCCCGTAGAGCTGAACAAAATTTACACAATTTTAATCTTTAAAATTTTATAGAAAAATTCTCTAATACAATTGAGAAATCAGACTTACATAGCCTATAAGTATGGATCCTTGGTTTTAATTTCCCATTGGTCCAATCGAGTGACAAACAAGTGTTATAGAAAAATTCTCAAATACAATTGAGAAATCGGACTTACATAGCCTATAAGTATGGATCCTTGGCTTTAATTTCCCATTGGTCCAAATGAGTGACAAACTTAAATGTGCCCACAAATAGCCAAATTCCCGTAGAGCTGAACAAAATTTACACAATTTTAATCTTTAAAATTTTATAGAAAAATTCTCAAATACAATTGAGAAATCAGACTTACATAGCCTATAAGTATGGATCCTTGGCTTTAATTTCCCATATGTCCAAATGAGTGACAAACAAGTGTTATAGAAAAATTCTGAAATACAATTGAGAAATCGGACTTACATAGCCTATAAGTATGGATCCTTAGCCTTAATTTCCCATTGGTCCAAATGAGTGACAAACTTAAATGTGCCCACAAATAGCCAAATTCCCGTAGAGCTGAACAAAATTTACACAATTTTAATCTTTAAAATTTTATAGAAAAATTCTCTAATACAATTGAGAAATCAGACTTACATAGCCTATAAGTATGGATCCTTGGTTTTAATTTCCCATTGGTCCAATCGAGTGACAAACAAGTGTTATAGAAAAATTCTCAAATACAATTGAGAAATCGGACTTACATAGCCTATAAGTATGGATCCTTGGCTTTAATTTCCCATTGGTCCAAATGAGTGACAAACTTAAATGTGCCCACAAATAGCCAAATTCCCGTAGAGCTGAACAAAATTTACACAATTTTAATCTTTAAAATTTTATAGAAAAATTCTCAAATACAATTGAGAAATCAGACTTACATAGCCTATAAGTATGGATCCTTGGCTTTAATTTCCCATATGTCCAAATGAGTGACAAACAAGTGTTATAGAAAAATTCTCAAATACAATTGAGAAATCGGACTTACATAGCCTATAAGTATGGATCCTTGGCCTTAATTTCCCATTGGTCCAAATGAGTGACAAACTTAAATGTGCCCACAAATAGCCAAATTCCCGTAGAGCTGAACAAAATTTACACAATTTTAATCTTTAAAATTTTATAGAAAAATTCTCAAATACAATTGAGAAATCAGACTTACATAGTCTATAAGTATGGATCCTTGGCTTTAATTTCCCATATGTCCAAATGAGTGACAAACAAGTGTTATAGAAAAATTCTCAAATACAATTGAGAAATCGGACTTACATAGCCTATAAGTATGGATCCTTGGCTTTAATTTCCCATTGGTCCAAATGAGTGACAAACTTAAATGTGCCCACAAATAGCCAAATTCCCGTAGAGCTGAACAAAATTTAACAATTTTAATCTTTAAAATTTTATAGAAAAATTCTCAAATACAATTGAGAAATCGGACTTACATAGCCTATAAGTATGGATCCTTGGCTTTAATTTCCCATTGGTCCAAATGAGTGACAAACTTAAATGTGCCCACAAATAGCCAAATTCCCGTAGAGCTGAACAAAATTTACACAATTTTAATCTTTAAAATTTTATAGAAAAATTCTCTAATACAATTGAGAAATCAGACTTACATAGCCTATAAGTATGGATCCTTGGCTTTAATTTCCCATATGTCCAAATGAGTGACAAACAAGTGTTATAGAAAAATTCTCAAATACAATTGAGAAATCGGACTTACATAGCCTATAAGTATGGATCCTTGGCCTTAATTTCCCATTGGTCCAAATGAGTGACAAACTTAAATGTGCCCACAAATAGCCAAATTCCCGTAGAGCTGAACAAAATTTAACAATTTTAATCTTTAAAATTTTATAGAAAAATTCTCAAATACAATTGAGAAATCGGACTTACATAGCCTATAAGTATGGATCCTTGGCTTTAATTTCCCATTGGTCCAAATGAGTGACAAACTTAAATGTGCCCACAAATAGCCAAATTCCCGTAGAGCTGAACAAAATTTAACAATTTTAATCTTTAAAATTTTATAGAAAAATTCTCAAATACAATTGAGAAATCGGACTTACATAGCCTATAAGTATGGATCCTTGGCTTTAATTTCCCATTGGTCCAAATGAGTGACAAACTTAAATGTGCCCACAAATAGCCAAATTCCCGTAGAGCTGAACAAAATTTACACAATTTTAATCTTTAAAATTTTATAGAAAAATTCTCTAATACAATTGAGAAATCAGACTTACATAGCCTATAAGTATGGATCCTTGGCTTTAATTTCCCATATGTCCAAATGAGTGACAAACAAGTGTTATAGAAAAATTCTCAAATACAATTGAGAAATCGGACTTACATAGCCTATAAGTATGGATCCTTGGCCTTAATTTCCCATTGGTCCAAATGAGTGACAAACTTAAATGTGCCCACAAATAGCCAAATTCCCGTAGAGCTGAACAAAATTTACACAATTTTAATCTTTAAAATTTTATAGAAAAATTCTCTAATACAATTGAGAAATCAGACTTACATAGCCTATAAGTATGGATCCTTGGCTTTAATTTCCCATATGTCCAAATGAGTGACAAACAAGTGTAATAGAAAAATTCTCAAATACAATTGAGAAATCGGACTTACATAGCCTATAAGTATGGATCCTTGGCCTTAATTTCCCATTGGTCCAAATGAGTGACAAACTTAAATGTGCCCACAAATAGCCAAATTCCCGTAGAGCTGAACAAAATTTACACAATTTTAATCTTTAAAATTTTATAGAAAAGTTCTCAAATACAATTGATAAATCAGACTTACATAGTCTTAAAGTATGGATCCTTGGCTTTAATTTCCCATTGGTCCAAATGAGTGAAAAACAAGTGTTATAGAAAAATTCTCAAATACAATTGAGAAATCGGACTAACATAGTCCATAAGTATGGATCCTTGGCTTTAATTTCCCATTGGTTTAAATGAGTGACAAACAAATGTTATAGAAAAATTCTCAAATACAATTGAGAAATTGGACTTACATAGCCTATAAGTATGGATCCTTGGCTTTAATTTCCCATTGGTCCAAATGAGTGACAAACTTAAATGTGCCCACAAATAGCCAAATTCCCGTAGAGCTGAACAAAATTTACACAATTTTAATCTTTAAAATTTTATAGAAAAATTCTCAAATACAATTGAGAAATCGGACTTACATAGCCTATAAGTATGGATCCTTGGCTTTAATTTCCCATTGGTCCAAATGAGTGACAAACTTAAATGTGCCCACAAATAGCCAAATTCCCGTAGAGCTGAACAAAATTTACACAATTTTAATCTTTAAAATTTTATAGAAAAATTCTCTAATACAATTGAGAAATCAGACTTACATAGTCTATAAGTATGGATCCTTGGTTTTAATTTCCCATTGGTCCAATCGAGTGACAAACAAGTGTTATAGAAAAATTCTCAAATACAATTGAGAAATCGGACTTACATAGCCTATAAGTATGGATCCTTGGCTTTAATTTCCCATTGGTCCAAATGAGTGACAAACTTAAATGTGCCCACAAATAGCCAAATTCCCGTAGAGCTGAACAAAATTTACACAATTTTAATCTTTAAAATTTTATAGAAAAGTTCTCAAATACAATTGAGAAATCAGACTTACATAGTCTTAAAGTATGGATCCTTGGCTTTAATTTCCCATTGGTCCAAATGAGTGAAAAACAAGTGTTATAGAAAAATTCTCAAATACAATTGAGAAATCGGACTAACATAGTCCATAAGTATGGATCCTTGGCTTTAATTTCCCATTGGTCCAAATGAGTGACAAACTTAAATGTGCCCACAAATAGCCAAATTCCCGTAGAGCTGAACAAAATTTACACAATTTTAATCTTTAAAATTTTATAGAAAAATTCTCAAATACAATTGAGAAATCAGACTTACATAGTCATAAAGTATGGATCCTTGGCTTTAATTTCCTTTTGGTCCAAATGAGTGACAAACTTAAATGTGCCCACAAATAGCCAAATTCCCGTAGAGCTGAACAAAATTTACACAATTTTAATCTTTAAAATTTTATAGAAAAATTCTCAAATACAATTGAGAAATCGGACTTGCATAGCCTATAAGTATGGATCCTTGGCTTTAATTTCCCATTGGTCCAAATGAGTGACAAACTTAAATGTGCCCACAAATAGCCAAATTCCCGTAGAGCTGAACAAAATTTAACAATTTTAATCTTTAAAATTTTATAGAAAAATTCTCAAATACAATTGAGAAATCGGACTTACATAGCCTATAAGTATGGATCCTTGGCTTTAATTTCCCATTGGTCCAAATGAGTGACAAACTTAAATGTGCCCACAAATAGCCAAATTCCCGTAGAGCTGAACAAAATTTACACAATTTTAATCTTTAAAATTTTATAGAAAAATTCTCAAATACAATTGAGAAATCGGACTTACATAGCCTATAAGTATGGATCCTTGGCTTTAATTTCCCATTGGTCCAAATGAGTGACAAACTTAAATGTGCCCACAAATAGCCAAATTCCCGTAGAGCTGAACAAAATTTAACAATTTTAATCTTTAAAATTTTATAGAAAAATTCTCAAATACAATTGAGAAATCGGACTTACATAGCCTATAAGTATGGATCCTTGGCTTTAATTTCCCATTGGTCCAAATGAGTGACAAACTTAAATGTGCCCACAAATAGCCAAATTCCCGTAGAGCTGAACAAAATTTAACAATTTTAATCTTTAAAATTTTATAGAAAAATTCTCAAATACAATTGAGAAATCGGACTTACATAGCCTATAAGTATGGATCCTTGGCTTTAATTTCCCATTGGTCCAAATGAGTGACAAACTTAAATGTGCCCACAAATAGCCAAATTCCCGTAGAGCTGAACAAAATTTACACAATTTTAATCTTTAAAATTTTATAGAAAAATTCTCAAATACAATTGAGAAATCAGACTTACATAGTCTTAAAGTATGGATCCTTGGCTTTAATTTCCCATTGGTCCAAATGAGTGACAAACTTAAATGTGCCCACAAATAGCCAAATTCCCGTAGAGCTGAACAAAATTTACACAATTTTAATCTTTAAAATTTTATAGAAAAATTCTCAAATACAATTGAGAAATCGGACTTGCATAGCCTATAAGTATGGATCCTTGGCTTTAATTTCCCATTGGTCCAAATGAGTGACAAACTTAAATGTGCCCACAAATAGCCAAATTCCCGTAGAGCTGAACAAAATTTACACAATTTTAATCTTTAAAATTTTATAGAAAAATTCTCAAATACAATTGAGAAATCAGACTTACATAGTCTTAAAGTATGGATCCTTGGCTTTAATTTCCTATTGGTCCAAATGAGTGACAAACTTAAATGTGCCCACAAATAGCCAAATTCCCGTAGAGCTGAACAAAATTTACACAATTTTAATCTTTAAAATTTTATAGAAAAATTCTCAAATACAATTGAGAAATCGGACTTGCATAGCCTATAAGTATGGATCCTTGGCTTTAATTTCCCATTGGTCCAATCGAGTGACAAACAAGTGTTATAGAAAAATTCTCAAATACAATTGAGAAATCGGACTAACATAGTCCATAAGTATGGATCCTTGGCTTTAATTTCCCATTGGTCCAAATGAGTGACAAACTTAAATGTGCCCACAAATAGCCAAATTCCCGTAGAGCTGAACAAAATTTAACAATTTTAATCTTTAAAATTTTATAGAAAAATTCTCAAATACAATTGAGAAATCAGACTTACATAGTCTTAAAGTATGGATCCTTGGCTTTAATTTCCTATTGGTCCAAATGAGTGACAAACAAATGTTATAGAAAAATTCTCTAATACAATTGAGAAATCGGACTTACATAGTCTATAAGTATGGATCCTTGGCTTTAATTTCCCATTGGTCCAAATGAGTGACAAACTTAAATGTGCCCACAAATAGCCAAATTCCCGTAGAGCTGAACAAAATTTACACAATTTTAATCTTTAAAATTTTATAGAAAAATTCTCAAATACAATTGAGAAATCAGACTTACATAGTCTTAAAGTATGGATCCTTGGCTTTAATTTCCTATTGGTCCAAATGAGTGACAAACAAATGTTATAGAAAAATTCTTAAATACAATTGAGAAATCGGACTAACATAGTCCATAAGTATGGATCCTTGGCTTTAATTTCCCATTGGTCCAAATGAGTGACAAACTTAAATGTGCCCACAAATAGCCAAATTCCCGTAGAGCTGAACAAAATTTAACAATTTTAATCTTTAAAATTTTATAGAAAAATTCTCAAATACAATTGAGAAATCAGACTTACATAGTCTTAAAGTATGGATCCTTGGCTTTAATTTCCTATTGGTCCAAATGAGTGACAAACAAATGTTATAGAAAAATTCTCTAATACAATTGAGAAATCGGACTTACATAGTCTATAAGTATGGATCCTTGGCTTTAATTTCCCATTGGTCCAAATGAGTGACAAACTTAAATGTGCCCACAAATAGCCAAATTCCCGTAGAGCTGAACAAAATTTACACAATTTTAATCTTTAAAATTTTATAGAAAAATTCTCAAATACAATTGAGAAATCAGACTTACATAGTCTTAAAGTATGGATCCTTGGCTTTAATTTCCTATTGGTCCAAATGAGTGACAAACAAATGTTATAGAAAAATTCTTAAATACAATTGAGAAATCGGACTTACATAGTCTATAAGTATGGATCCTTGGCTTTAATTTCCCATTGGTCCAAATGAGTGACAAACTTAAATGTGCCCACAAATAGCCAAATTCCTGTAGAGCTGAACAAAATTTACACAATTTTAATCTTTAAAATTTTATAGAAAAATTCTCAAATACAATTGAGAAATCGGACTTACATAGTCTATAAGTATGGATCCTTGGCTTTAATTTCCCATTGGTCCAAATGAGTGACAAACTTAAATGTGCCCACAAATAGCCAAATTCCTGTAGAGCTGAACAAAATTTACACAATTTTAATCTTTAAAATTTTATAGAATAATTCTCAAATACAATTGAGAAATCGGACTAACATAGCCTATAAGTATGGATCCTTGGCTTTAATTTCCCATTGGTCCAAATGAGTGACAAACAAATTTTATAGAAAAATTCTCAAATACAATTGAGAAATCGGACTTACATAGTCTATAAGTACGGATCCTTGGCTTTAATTTCCCATTGGTCCAAATGAGTGACAAACAAATGTTATAGAAAAATTCTCAAATACAATTGAGAAATCGGACTTACATAGTCTATAAGTATGGATCCCTGGCTTTAATTTCCCATTGGTCCAAATGAGTGACAAACAAATGTTATAGAAAAATTCTCAAATACAATTGAGAAATCGGACTTACATAGTCTATAAGTATGGATCCTTGGCTTTAATTTCCCATTGGTCCAAATGAGTGACAAACAAATGTTATAGAAAAATTATCAAATACAATTGAGAAATCGGACTTACATAGTCTATAAGTATGGATCCTTGGCTTTAATTTCCCATTGGTCCAAATGAGTGACAAACAAATGTTATAGAAAAATTATCAAATACAATTGAGAAATCGGACTTACATAGTCTATAAGTATGGATCCTTGGCTTTAATTTCCCATTGGTCCAAATGAGTGACAAACAAATGTTATAGAAAAATTATCAAATACAATTGAGAAATCGGACTTACATAGTCTATAAGTATGGATCCTTGGCTTTAATTTCCCATTGGTCCAAATGAGTGACAAACTTAAATGTGCCCACAAATAGCCAAATTCCCGTAGAGCTGAACAAAATTTACACAATTTTAATCTTTAAAATTTTATAGAAAAATTCTCAAATACAATTGAGAAATCAGACTTACATAGTCTTAAAGTATGGATCCTTGGCTTTAATTTCCTATTGGTCCAAATGAGTGACAAACAAATGTTATAGAAAAATTCTTAAATACAATTGAGAAATCGGACTTACATAGTCTATAAGTATGGATCCTTGGCTTTAATTTCCCATTGGTCCAAATGAGTGACAAACTTAAATGTGCCCACAAATAGCCAAATTCCTGTAGAGCTGAACAAAATTTACACAATTTTAATCTTTAAAATTTTATAGAAAAATTCTCAAATACAATTGAGAAATCGGACTTACATAGTCTATAAGTATGGATCCTTGGCTTTAATTTCCCATTGGTCCAAATGAGTGACAAACTTAAATGTGCCCACAAATAGCCAAATTCCTGTAGAGCTGAACAAAATTTACACAATTTTAATCTTTAAAATTTTATAGAATAATTCTCAAATACAATTGAGAAATCGGACTAACATAGCCTATAAGTATGGATCCTTGGCTTTAATTTCCCATTGGTCCAAATGAGTGACAAACAAATTTTATAGAAAAATTCTCAAATACAATTGAGAAATCGGACTTACATAGTCTATAAGTACGGATCCTTGGCTTTAATTTCCCATTGGTCCAAATGAGTGACAAACAAATGTTATAGAAAAATTCTCAAATACAATTGAGAAATCGGACTTACATAGTCTATAAGTATGGATCCCTGGCTTTAATTTCCCATTGGTCCAAATGAGTGACAAACAAATGTTATAGAAAAATTCTCAAATACAATTGAGAAATCGGACTTACATAGTCTATAAGTATGGATCCTTGGCTTTAATTTCCCATTGGTCCAAATGAGTGACAAACAAATGTTATAGAAAAATTATCAAATACAATTGAGAAATCGGACTTACATAGTCTATAAGTATGGATCCTTGGCTTTAATTTCCCATTGGTCCAAATGAGTGACAAACAAATGTTATAGAAAAATTATCAAATACAATTGAGAAATCGGACTTACATAGTCTATAAGTATGGATCCTTGGCTTTAA
Organism: Lypha dubia; assembly: GCA_947311025.1. NCBI lineage: Eukaryota > Metazoa > Arthropoda > Insecta > Diptera > Tachinidae > Lypha > Lypha dubia. Next base: position 75,180,489 of record OX371263.1, read on the forward strand.
TTTCCCATTGGTCCAAATGAGTGACAAACAAATGTTATAGAAAAATTATCAAATACAATTGAGAAATCGGACTTACATAGTCTATAAGTATGGATCCTTGGCTTTAATTTCCCATTGGTCCAAATGAGTGACAAACAAATGTTATAGAAAAATTATCAAATACAATTGAGAAATCGGACTTACATAGTCTATAAGTATGGATCCTTGGCTTTAATTTCCCATTGGTCCAAATGAGTGACAAACAAATGTTATAGAAAAATTCTGAAATACAATTGAGAAATCGGACTTACATAGTCTATAAGTATGGATCCCTGGCTTTAATTTCCCATTGGTCCAAATGAGTGACAAACAAATGTTATAGAAAAATTCTCAAAAACAATTGAGAAATCGGACTTACATAGTCTATAAGTATGGATCCTTGGCTTTAATTTCCCATTGGTCCAAATGAGTGACAAACAAATGTTATAGAAAAATTCTCAAATACAATTGAGAAATCGGACTTACATAGTCTATAAGTATGGATCCTTGGCTTTAGTTTCCCATTGGTCCAAATGAGTGACAAACAGATGTTATAGAAAAATTCTCAAATACAATTGAGAAATCGGACTTACATAGTCTATAAGTATGGATCCTTGGATTTAATTTCCGATTGGTCCAAATGAGTGACAAACAAATGTTATAGAAAAATTCTCAAATACAATTGAGAAATCGGACTTACATAGTCTATAAGTATGGATCCTTGGCTTTAATTTCCGATTGGTCCAAATGAGTGACAAACAAATGTTATAGAAAAATTCTCAAATACAATTAAGAAATCGGACTTACATAGTCTATAAGTATGGATCCTTGGCTTTAATTTCCGATTGGTCCAAATGAGTGACAAACAAATGTTATAGAAAAATTCTCAAATACAATTGAGAAATCGGACTTACATAGTCTATAAGTACGGATCCTTGGCTTTAATTTCCCATTGGTCCAAATGAGTGACAAACAAATGTTATAGAAAAATTCTCAAATACAATTGAGAAATCGGACTTACATAGTCTATAAGTATGGATCCTTGGCTTTAATTTCCGATTGGTCCAAATGAGTGACAAACAAATGTTATAGAAAAATTCTCAAATACAATTGAGAAATCGGACTTACATAGTCTATAAGTATGGATCCTTGGCTTTAATTTCCCATTGGTCCAAATGAGTGACAAACAAATGTTATAAAAAAATTATCAAATACAATTGAGAAATCGGACTTACATAGTCTATAAGTATGGATCCTTGGCTTTAATTTCCCATTGGTCCAAATGAGTGACAAACAAATGTTATAGAAAAATTCTCAAATACAATTGAGAAATCGGACTTACATAGTCTATAAGTATGGATCCTTGGCTTTAATTTCCGATTGGTCCAAATGAGTGACAAACAAATGTTATAGAAAAATTCTCAAATACAATTGAGAAATCGGACTTACATAGTCTATAAGTATGGATCCTTGGCTTTAATTTCCCATTGGTCCAAATGAGTGACAAACAAATGTTATAGAAAAATTCTCAAATACAATTGAGAAATCGGACTTACATAGTCTATAAGTATTGATCCTTGGCTTTAATTTCCGATTGGTCCAAATGAGTGACAAACAAATGTTATAGAAAAATTCTCAAATACAATTGAGAAATCGGACTTACATAGTCTATAAGTATGGATCCTTGGCTTTAATTTCCGATTGGTCCAAATGAGTGACAAACAAATGTTATAGAAAAATTCTCAAATACAATTGAGAAATCGGACTTACATAGTCTAGAAGTACGGATCCTTGGCTTTAATTTCCCATTGGTCCAAATGAGTGACAAACAAATGTTATAGAAAAATTCTCAAATACAATTGAGAAATCGGAATTACATAGTCTATAAGTATGGATCCTTGGCTTTAATTTCCCATTGGTCCAAATGAGTGACAAACAAATGTTATAGAAAAATTCTCAAATACAATTGAGAAATCGGACTTACATAGTCTATAAGTATGGATCCTTGGCTTTAATTTCCTATTGGTCCAAATGAGTGACAAACAAATGTTATAGAAAAATTCTCAAATACAATTGAGAAATCGGACTTACATAGTCTATAAGTATGGATCCTTGGCTTTAATTTCCCATTGGTCCAAATGAGTGACAAACAAATGTTATAGAAAAATTCTTAAATACAATTGAGAAATCGGACTTACATAGTCTATAAGTATGGATCCTTGGCTTTAATTTCCTATTGGTCCAAATGAGTGACAAACAAATGTTATAGAAAAATTCTCAAATACAATTGAGAAATCGGACTTACATAGTCTATAAGTATGGATCCTTGGCTTTAATTTCCGATTGGTCCAAATGAGTGACAAACAAATGTTATAGAAAAATTCTCAAATACAATTGAGAAATCGGACTTACATAGTCTAGAAGTACGGATCCTTGGCTTTAATTTCCCATTGGTCCAAATGAGTGACAAACAAATGTTATAGAAAAATTATCAAATACAATTGAGAAATCGGACTTACATAGTCTATAAGTATGGATCCTTGGCTTTAATTTCCCATTGGTCCAAATGAGTGACAAACAAATGTTATAGAAAAATTATCAAATACAATTGAGAAATCGGACTTACATAGTCTATAAGTATGGATCCTTGGCTTTAATTTCCCATTGGTCCAAATGAGTGACAAACAAATGTTATAGAAAAATTATCAAATACAATTGAGAAATCGGACTTACATAGTCTATAAGTATGGATCCTTGGCTTTAATTTCCCATTGGTCCAAATGAGTGACAAACAAATGTTATAGAAAAATTCTCAAATACAATTGAGAAATCGGACTTACATAGTCTATAAGTATGGATCCTTGGCTTTAATTTCCCATTGGTCCAAATGAGTGACAAACAAATGTTATAGAAAAATTATCAAATACAATTGAGAAATCGGACTTACATAGTCTATAAGTATGGATCCTTGGCTTTAATTTCCTATTGGTCCAAATGAGTGACAAACAAATGTTATAGAAAAATTCCCAAATACAATTGAGAAATCGGACTTACATAGTCTATAAGTATGGATCCTTGGCTTTAATTTCCCATTGGTCCAAATGAGTGACAAACAAATGTTATAGAAAAATTCTCAAATACAATTGAGAAATCGGACTTACATAGTCTATAAGTATGGATCCTTGGCTTTAATTTCCCATTGGTCCAAATGAGTGACAAACAAATGTTATAGAAAAATTATCAAATACAATTGAGAAATCGGACTTACATAGTCTATAAGTATGGATCCTTGGCTTTAATTTCCCATTGGTCCAAATGAGTGACAAACAAATGTTATAGAAAAATTATCAAATACAATTGAGAAATCGGACTTACATAGTCTATAAGTATGGATCCTTGGCTTTAATTTCCGATTGGTCCAAATGAGTGACAAACAAATGTTATAGAAAAATTCTCAAATACAATTGAGAAATCGGACTTACATAGTCTATAAGTATGGATCCTTGGCTTTAATTTCCCATTGGTCCAAATGAGTGACAAACAAATGTTATAGAAAAATTCTCAAATACAATTGAGAAATCGGACTTACATAGTCTATAAGTATGGATCCTTGGCTTTAATTTCCGATTGGTCCAAATGAGTGACAAACAAATGTTATAGAAAAATTCTCAAATACAATTGAGAAATCGGACTTACATAGTCTATAAGTATGGATCCTTGGCTTTAATTTCCCATTGGTCCAAATGAGTGACAAACAAATGTTATAGAAAAATTATCAAATAAAATTGAGAAATCGAACTTACATAGTCTATAAGTATGGATCCCTGGCTTTAATTTCCCATTGGTCCAAATGAGTGACAAACAAATGTTATAGAAAAATTCTCAAATACAATTGAGAAATCGGACTTACATAGTCTATAAGTATGGATCCTTGGCTTTAATTTCCCATTGGTCCAAATGAGTGACAAACAAATGTTATAGAAAAATTCTCAAATACAATTGAGAAATCGGACTTACATAGTCTATAAGTATGGATCCTTGGCTTTAATTTCCCATTGGTCCAAATGAGTGACAAACAAATGTTATAGAAAAATTCTCAAATACAATTGAGAAATCGGACTTACATAGTCTATAAGTATGGATCCCTGGCTTTAATTTCCCATTGGTCCAAATGAGTGACAAACAAATGTTATAGAAAAATTCTCAAATACAATTGAGAAATCGGACTTACATAGTCTATAAGTATGGATCCTTGGCTTTAATTTCCCATTGGTCCAAATGAGTGACAAACAAATGTTATAGAAAAATTCTCAAATACAATTGAGAAATCGGACTTACATAGTCTATAAGTATGGATCCTTGGCTTTAATTTCCCATTGGTCCAAATGAGTGACAAACAAATGTTATAGAAAAATTCTCAAATACAATTGAGAAATCGGACTTACATAGTCTATAAGTATGGATCCCTGGCTTTAATTTCCCATTGGTCCAAATGAGTGACAAACAAATGTTATAGAAAAATTCTCAAATACAATTGAGAAATCGGACTTACATAGTCTATAAGTATGGATCCTTGGCTTTAATTTCCCATTGGTCCAAATGAGTGACAAACAAATGTTATAGAAAAATTCTCAAATACAATTGAGAAATCGGACTTACATAGTCTATAAGTATGGATCCTTGGCTTTAATTTCCCATTGGTCCAAATGAGTGACAAACAAATGTTATAGAAAAATTCTCAAATACAATTGAGAAATCGGACTTACATAGTCTATAAGTATGGATCCTTGGCTTTAGTTTCCCATTGGTCCAAATGAGTGACAAACAGATGTTATAGAAAAATTCTCAAATACAATTGAGAAATCGGACTTACATAGTCTATAAGTATGGATCCTTGGCTTTAATTTCCTATTGGTCCAAATGAGTGACAAACAAATGTTATAGAAAAATTCTCAAATACAATTGAGAAATCGGACTTACATAGTCTATAAGTATGGATCCTTGGCTTTAATTTCCCATTGGTCCAAATGAGTGACAAACAAATGTTATAGAAAAATTCTCAAATACAATTGAGAAATCGGACTTACATAGTCTATAAGTATGGATCCTTGGCTTTAATTTCCCATTGGTCCAAATGAGTGACAAACAAATGTTATAGAAAAATTCTTAAATACAATTGAGAAATCGGACTTACATAGTCTATAAGTATGGATCCTTGGCTTTAATTTCCTATTGGTCCAAATGAGTGACAAACAAATGTTATAGAAAAATTATCAAATAAAATTGAGAAATCGAACTTACATAGTCTATAAGTATGGATCCCTGGCTTTAATTTCCCATTGGTCCAAATGAGTGACAAACAAATGTTATAGAAAAATTCTCAAATACAATTGAGAAATCGGACTTACATAGTCTATAAGTATGGATCCTTGGCTTTAAATTCCCATTGGTCCAAATGAGTGACAAACAAATGTTATAGAAAAATTCTCAAATACAATTGAGAAATCGGACTTACATAGTCTATAAGTATGGATCCTTGGCTTTAATTTCCCATTGGTCCAAATGAGTGACAAACAAATGTTATAGAAAAATTCTCAAATACAATTGAGAAATCGGACTTACATAGTCTATAAGTATGGATCCTTGGCTTTAATTTCCTATTGGTCCAAATGAGTGACAAACAAATGTTATAGAAAAATTCTCAAATACAATTGAGAAATCGGACTTACATAGTCTATAAGTATGGATCCTTGGCTTTAATTTCCCATTGGTCCAAATGAGTGACAAACAAATGTTATAGAAAAATTCTCAAATACAATTGAGAAATCGGACTTACATAGTCTATAAGTATGGATCCTTGGCTTTAATTTCCTATTGGTCCAAATGAGTGACAAACAAATGTTATAGAAAAATTCTCAAATACAATTGAGAAATCGGACTTACATAGTCTATAAGTATGGATCCTTGGCTTTAATTTCCCATTGGTCCAAATGAGTGACAAACTTAAATGTGCCCACAAATTGCCAAATTCCGGTAGGGCTGAACAAAATTTACACAAGTTTAATATAAATAGTTTTAATTTTATTTTATAACGAGGGGGGTAGCGAAGCACATCGGAATAAGCTAGTATTTAATAAATGTGAATGTAGCTTAAGTAGCCTTTGCCTAAGGATGAAAAAATTTTTGTGCAAATTGTTAAATTATAATAAACGAATGTGTACAAAAATTTCGAAGTATTAATTTACTTCGATTGAAATGAAAATGGCAAACACTTCAACAACAACAACAACAGTCGGTACATTTCTCGAACTTGTGGTTAATATATTTTATTACATTAGTTGCATTTATATCAAATCTATTTCTGTTTTATTCTCTCTAACAAATAAAACAAACTGAATTCATTCAATTGACAATTGTAGTTACAATTTTAAAATATCAGTCTTTAATAAACTCTAAGCGAAATACGTGTAATAACGGCTATAAAATATAAACAAAAATTTTATAAAAAAAAAGAAAAAAAAAATCAAAAAGATTTGCAATGAAGTTTATCACATTCTTCGTATTTTTAATATGCCAGATTTTTGGACAAATTGTTTTTATAGCTGCCCTTAACGGAAGCGAAAATGAAATGTGTCCATTTGAACAAACAGTGAACTTGACAAATCTTCAGAGTTTTGACGATGGTTTCTATGTGTATCAGGGCGTTTTTATACCGCCCGAAAAACAAGATCTTTATGATTATTATGAGGAGTTTTTAGGTGATCAAAGATCGGTACCTTTGCATTTGAGAGGTTGTATATGCGACATGCGTCCCTGTATGAAATTATGTTGCGCCAACGATGAGTACTACGATGACACAAAAAATGCAAGTAAATGTGAAAAAATAACACCAGATATGACCATCTCATGGGATCTTCCCATAAACTGGGATAAAAATAAAACCGAAGTGTTGAATATATTTAATCATTTTACCACACAAGTAGGTCTACCCTGCGCACAACCAAAGGCAATTGATCTGGCAAAAGCAGTTTTGCTGAAGGTAAGTTGACGCATACATACATTATTTGTTTATGACAATAACTATTGTAACGTGGTTTGGTTTGAAAAAAAAAGAATTAAGATGAATTTTAAAAATAAACTATTACGCAGTTCTTTTCTTTGTCATGAAGTATCAATGTAGTGGATAATAATAGATATGTTCAAAATCGCAAGTAAAGTTAAATAAGATTTGAGTAAAGTTAAGCTAAATAATTTGCCTGGCCACCACCGACTATACTCGGAGGCCAAATTTCGGTTTCGTAGTCATGCCCAGAGGAATATCTTTATGCAGCTCCTATTATCATACTGATAGCAATAATTTAGGTAAGATTGCAAACAGACAACCATAAGTACAGAGTGAAAATTAACCTGCTTTATTAGCACCATCCATTTTTGAGCCATCCGTACAGACTGGAACTTTATTACTCCCAAATTATGTAATATCTCTGCCAGTTCTCTTCTTCGGGATCTCGACTAAGAAGCGTTTGTCAAAGCTCTTGAAATGACTAGAGAAGTGCGGTTATAAATATTTACAATTTGTTGTCTTTCGTTTCGTAGAATAGTCAAATTTCCTATACGGTCATGCTCCAAGTCCCTTGTGGTGCACATTAATGATGTTACGAATATCAATTTTTAGTATTTGCGAATATTACTTTTAAGGTTTAGAGCCACATAATATTTTAAATTTAAGTGGCAAAAAACCCTCCCTTTTCCTCAGTAACAATAAATTGGAAAAAACTGTCACACTACTTTAGGTATTTATTATTATTATGACATTGAGATGTCGAATTTGAAGACCACTACTGAACATTTTTAAATTACTTTACCTACATACATTCATACTTTGAGATTTCGTTTTTCTTACTCTGCATGCGCTTTTAATTAGAAATTCAGTATTATTTGAGAGAACATATTTTCGCAGATAGCGCAGCTACATGTCTCGGTGGACTTTCACATATTGAAATTTAGTTCTTCCATTTTTGAAGTCCAACATTCCTCTACTGAGAATTGATTACTAACTTAACATGATATGAATTTCTATATAATACTTTAACTTTTAGTTACGAAATATAATTTTCGTTTGTTTTCTAAGAAGATTATTATCCTCCGCTAAAGATAAAGAGCTCTCTTTCTTTAAATAAAAAATATTATAAATGAATATATTTTTGTACATTTTATGTACTTTTTTAAACTTTTTTTTCGATTTTTTTTTTTGGAAAATGTTTGTGCAAATTATTCGAGAAATATTCGTTCGAATTTGGCGAATACGAATATCTTAAAATATGCGAATAGTCGAATAATCGAATACCAATACGAGTATTCGTAACATCACTAGTGCACATACAAACACCAAGAAAATTTACATGAGGCATTGTCTCCATAGTGGGCTGAGGAGTTGAGGTCATTGCACCAGTAGCAGCGACACATAATATGCTTTTCATTATCTTCAACATAGAGAGAATGGTACTCTTGGCCATTAGCATTTATAACTCCGTAATTTATAGATCGATTTGGAAATTTCCTAGTGCATGGGAAAGGAAACTTATTTTCAATCTGTCTGCTGTTTTCCATAGTAATTTTGGTACGACAAAAACAGGCGTGTTAATTCTTAAACATGTACAAATTTTGACATTTCGATCTCCATTAATTTGCCTTGGACAGAAATGCTGTGAGTCCTTAATTAAATTACTAGTCTTATACCTTTGGCAAATAGCTTTACACATTGGTCTTTAATCAAAGTCATAAACAAATTATAATTTAGAAGGTCTAAAAATTACTTTTGCTAAAACATACCTTTGGTCTTCTATGGAGACATATAAAATATACTTAAAATGCAAATTTTGTTTTATCAAGAGCCTAAATTCAATTTATCTCAACTCAACAAAGTCAACTTCGCATTATGTCGCACATTTGATTACACAGATTAACACAACTCTTGTTTCTTATATATTTTTCTATTTTTGGATATCACTGTGGAACAAATTCAGGTTAGCAAAAGTTAGGTCGATTCTGAGAGTGAGGGCGGAAAATAGAGGCTAAATTAGGAGGCCCTTATCGCGGCGTTTGTTTATGTTAGTTCGAATTTTTTTTTAATCGACGATCGAACTTTGCAGCAAATGCCGATTTTCAGCATATTGTTTATATGGTTTTTTTTTTATATAACTCGTCGACTAATTGATATTTTTTAAATCTGTAAAAGCCAAATTATTACTAGAGACCTGTGCAACATTGCAAAAATACCAGCTTTGACTTTATCTGTACTTAATTCTGGAAACTTTCGTGAAAGAAAATTTAAACATTCGCCACTTTTGATGATACGCTATTTTCACAAAGTCCGATATAGATTTTCTAAACTTGTCAATTATACTCGTATTCGTATTCACCACAAATATAGCAAGAACAATCTGGATTAAGCATGTAACATCTTCTTAAAGAAGCCATATCGAAAACATCAACAAAATATACTTTAGTGTTCAATAAAATATGAAAATATAAGTAAAAATAGAAATAGTAAAAGTGGGTAGCTACCTATATATAACTCAAAAACAAGAGCTCTTAGGGAAAAATTGTTTAAATCACAGGAAACAAGCAATTTTTATCCTTTTGTTGACCAGTGTTATTTTCGCCCACTTTCATCGCTAGTATTTTTAATCTCCTCCAGATGTCAAACACATTTTTCATTTAATTTTTCTCAGTGAGGCATTTTTAGGGCAAATTTGGGCGAGTAATATCTTGCATCAGTATGCCTTGAGATCTGGCCCCTTATTAACCGACTTCAAACACGGAGGAGGTTATCTTCGCGTGGCTTTGTTTTTTTTTTTCATGTTTGCACACGCATAACTCTTATATTTATTAACCAATTTTAATAAAATAATTTAAAAAAATGTTCTAAAACAAAATTTTTTTATATATTTTCCCCAGAATGGAATTCTATTTATTGAAGGCGATGACTCTAATCTTACCACACGAGACTACTGTTATTCACCACGCCATGACAATAAATCCAAAATATATGCACTGACATCATTCAGTTGTCCGATGAGTAACATTTATTCGTGGCAACTTAAATTGAATACGTATGGTAAGTGATTTACGAATAGAGATGCCAACCCCAACCAAGATCTGGGGGCTGATTCTCGCAGTCGTGATCGAAATGGGATTCGAATCGAAATTTATTTCGATACGAAATTATGTTCTAATGATAACACTTGATACGAAACGAATCGAGTTATTGCTTCAGTGTTGTAAAAAACGTGCCAAAATACGTTTGACAACACTGAATGAATTGTAATAAAATATAACCAAAAAACATACTTATGTTTGTGGAAAGAACTTTTTCCTCATACGGTCCACCACCAGTTTTTTTTTTTTAGATAATTTTTTGAAAGAATATTTACTTTTCACGTTTTGCTTTTGGTCAGCGTATACGGCTAAAGTTTGGCCATGAGCTGTACCCAAAGGTGGTTAGCCTTTACAGTTTCCCTTGCAAAGTATTTGGCAATATGCCCTTTGCCAAGTCTGTGTGCTGAGTCAAAGAATTTCCTTCTGAGAATGATTAATTTTTGACATATTTGACCTAAAATGCTAAAGTTACAATTTTATTCTTTATTTAAAAAAAAAAAATTATTTACATTTTCTTTTTAATTCTTGTTTGCACATAAAAACGTTACTGATTTTTTGTTTACGAATGGTTTTTTGCTTACGAACAAAAACTCCCACGCTTGCGTTCGAACGATTACTCGCTATCGAGTGTCATCATTAGAAATTTCGCTACGAGTTACTCGATAGCGTGTCAGGGAATCCCAAAAATTTAAAAACACGAACGTTCGAGTAGGATTTCGCTCGTATACGAGTGCGAGAATTAGCCCCCTGGTGTATAAAGATGCCGGTAATGGGGATTAAAAAAATCTCAACATTCTGTTCCGGGGATTTTTATTGCTACGCTTGAAAAAAATTAATTATCTTTAGAAATGATACAGCAAAAGTGCTGTAGCTTTACACAGCTTTGGCTATACTCAAACTCCCAAGTCTGAACTGAGAATTGCGTAAGTAAAACTAATTCCTAATAATAATACGCAAATAAGTTTGAAAACTTTTCAAGCATGCTAGTAAATATCTACCGATGAGTTGACATTAGCAACCAACGAAATGCAGCATATAGATTAGCTAATCCATGACAAACAAATTAAATTTTTGAAAACAAAAATTTTTGAGAATATTTCGAATAATTTGTTATTTCTGATAAAAAACTTACTTAAACTTCCTTTGTTTTAGCAATGGCTGTGTCCGTAGTCTTTTTAGTACCTACTATAGTCGTATATTTATTACTAAAGGAATTAAGAGGAAACTTAAGTGGTCAACTTTTAATTTGCTATCTTTCATCGCTGACCATGGGTTACGGCATTATTTCTTTTATAAATATTTCAAGTTTACGTTTTGATTTACGTTTTGGTAGAATCTCTTGTAACTTTTTGGGTGAGTATTTGACTCTTGTCTGTTTTCAATTTTTATATTTTTAGCGAATTGAATTCTAATAAGTTTTGAAGGTTTTACTTGCTACTTTTTCTTCATGGCTGCGTTTTTATGGTTGAGCGTTATGTGCTTTGATATATGGAAAACTTTCAGAGAAATTAGTATTGAAAAGGACTCACGCAGGAATCTAAAACAGTTTATTATATATTCCCTGTATGCCTGGTTGACGGCTGGTTTTGCAACTGGTTTTCTATTTTATATACAGGTGTCTCCAAATGTTAAGGATCTTTATAAGCCGGGCATTGGACAGAAAATGTGTTGGTTGGATAGTAAGTAAATGCAAGCCTTATTATATAATTAATAAAAATAAATCTTTTTAAACTTGACTTTAATTAATATTAATAAAATTTCTTTGAATTACAGCTGAGAAATGGTCTGCCTTAATTTATTTTTACGGACCCAACTTAATTATTTTACTCTTTAATTTAATAACATTTGGCCACTTAACGGCAACAATTTACAACATTCGGCGAGATTTAGCAAGAATGACAGAGAAAGACAAGTTTTTTCAAGAAAAGTAAGTGTGTAAACAAATGGAAAGGCGAATTCATTATCAGGTGGCCTTATTAGCCTACGTCATCGTCAGCTGTTCAACCTTCAACTGTCAAAAGTGGCGTATATTGAAAAGTTAGGTTAGTTTTCTTTATATGTGACCTTCTCCGAGAAAAGGGACCTAGTGTGTCAAAAAACGGGTTTGGACTTAAGAGTAGATTCTGGTACCTAAAAGGGTGTAGAATAAGATGAAATGAGTTTTTCTCAAAACTTCATTTTCACACACTAGGTCCCTTTTCTCGGAGAAGGTCACACATATATTTATATAAGAATATTCTCACATTTGTTGTGACAGTTGGGGGAAAATTTTGCGGCAAATGTTATTGCTGTAGGTATAAGGCTATCTGGTATGAATTCGCCTTGGACAAATGATACCAGCAAAAGAGCATAAACTCCGTCCCAATTGCCCTGTTTTATCAATTTATTTTTTACAGTATCATTGTCATTTTCCGCCTATTTTTGGTAATGGGCATATCATGGATTTTTGACATACTATCGTATTGTGTACGTGAATATAAAGAATGGGATTTCCTGTTTGTCATCTCAGATTTCACCAACGCTATACAAGGATTTCTGATATTTGGTCTGTTCGTGTTGAAACCAAACGTTTTGAATTTATTGAAGAAAAGGTTTTGTTTTGCTATAAATTTAAAAACATAAATACACACATACATACAATAATAAAAATATGTTTTATTCATTTTTAGATTTAGCAAAGCTAAAAAAGGCAAATCGGGAGGAAGTGTATCTTCCACTAACACAAATTTTTCCAAACTACAAACTTTAACATCTGTAATGACACCAGTTACTCCTTAGAGATGGTACACAAATTTGGAACTCTTTATTCTAGTTTATTTCTACATAAGTTTTAATCATAAAATTATTTTTAAAACATACGTACACAGAAAAAAAATATATGTATGTACCAAATTTTAGAAAAAAAAAATAGTTGCAGTTAATTTTTATACACTTTACCAAAAATTGTGAGGCTATTTATAGGTTAATCATTCCGTGTGTAATTTTCACAATATTCACATGAGACCCATAAAGTATATGTATAGATATTCTGTATCCTTGTATTTAAGGAACCTGACTGAGCCACGCACGCCTATCCATACATGAAATCGGTTTTCCAAAGACATCACAAGAGTTGAAGACTTCGGTCTTGTACTGAAGTATAATGTTAAATTGATTCGTATTGAAAATCAGCAATAATAAAATAGAGGTTCATATATAAAGGGTGGGCAAATTTGAGGTTAGGAAGAAAATTAGCTTAAAAACTAAATTTTTATATTATTTATTTAATTTAGTTTTATTGATAAAGCAGAAATATGGGAATTAGAAAAGCAATATGATGTTGGGCAAATGTCCACCTCTAGCACGCCGTCGTCCAACAACGCTTCGCTTATCTCGTAAATGCAGCGCAGAATATCATCTTTCAGAGCGTCAGATATTTGTGGTTTGTTCACAAAAGCCCCGTCTTTCCAATGGTCCTCTAGAAAATAATCCAGCAGCGTTAAATCACAAGAACGAGGCGGCCAAGTGATATCGCCAAATCGAGAAATTAGGCGACCTGGAAATTTCTCATGCAATAAATAAATTGTTTGGTCAGTAGTGCCGCCGTCTTGCTGCAAACAAAAGCTCACAGATGTCAACATTAGCCAATTGTGGCCACAAGGAATCGGTTATTATGGTTTGATAGCGCAGATAATTTCACCGCCTGACCACAAACCTCACCAAACGGTCACTTTCTTTGCATGTAATGTTTTTTTCTAGGACTGTTTGTGGTTTTTTTGAGCCCCACATGCGACAATTTTGTTTGTTTACATAACCGCCTTTATGGATCTCATCACTAGAGATGATTTGGTTGGAAAATACGTTGTTTTCATTCAGTTTTTCATTCAAACAGCCAATTCGACGCAAACAATGGTCAACAGCTTTAATTCCTGAACGAGTTGAACTTTATAGCGTTCGATGGATAAAATTTCCCATCCTTTTATTAAATAAATGTCAAAGGATTACAGCTCAATTGTTGACATTTCATTATTTGACAGCCATTTACTTCCTAACCACAAGTTTGCCCACCCTTTATAACCATTCCGGAAATAAATTTTTGAAAGTATGTCGGTGACCCTGTATTGAATCTTTAATTATCAGGATTAGAATTCAACACTGCATCAGTGCTAGTGAGGCTTGAGTTAAATGTAAATAATATACAAATTAGAAAAGTTTTCTTTTCACATCGCAGCACACAGTAACCCCCTGATGAAAAACTTTCAAGTTACTAATTGACAACAATATTAAGGTTTAATTATTAAATTTTATACAAGTTTTCTATTCATTGATGATGGCCGATGTATCCAACAGTCCCATTGATGAGTCCATATAGAAAAAACATGGCTAATTTGTAATGCTTACGTTTACGTTCGACTAATTCATATCTTACAGAGCGTTTAACGAGAAACATTTGCGCGCTAAAGGCCGTGCCGCACTATCCTACACAGTCGCGCGATTTGCAAAATATGACATGTGTGCTAAAAATGTATGGTAGTGTGGCCTAAAAATGCAACTGTGTGACAGATTTTTTGGTAAGTCGTGCGATTTGTAAAATTTTATGAAAATTTTCATAAAATGATAGTTTTCATGCAATCAGAGGAGTATTTATTGTCAACCAGATGTTTTGGCATCAGATTTGTATGATAGTGTGGCACCTACAACACCATTTTGGAACGATTTTTTAAAGTCGGTTAGATTTTTGCAAGATTTTCCTGTGAATGAATCGTACGATTGTGTAGGATAGTGAAGCACGGCCTTAAAGAAACACAAAACAACTTTGACACATTGGGGACAGCGTTACCGTTGACAATTTTCCAAAAGGGGCACAAAAAGAGATTTCTATGAAAAAATGGGGCATCTTCAAAAACAAGAAAAATAAAGCAAATAAACACGTTTCATTTCTAAAAACAAAGGTTAACAAACATTTTCATTAAAAGTATTTTTATAAAATATATGTATGTACATACTCGTATAACAAAGAACAAGCAAGAGAAAACCACATTTCTCATATAAATTTAAAATAAAAATAAACATAAAATTCGAAAATATATGTATTCATTTTCTGAAAAAAAAAATATAGCTACGAAAAATAAAATATAGTTCATGGTAACAATACGTATAAACGTACTTAAGTTTTTTAAATGATAAGACACAGATACCTAAATTTATTCTCTTAGAGGAAAAGCATTTAGTGTTGATAGCAAATGAAACATACGATTTGCAAGAGAAAGACAATTGTGTAAATTTTCTATACATCTCATTATTAAATTAAAAGATATAAGCAAATTAAAATATATGTATAGTCATATAATTTTGCACTCAATACCTATTTTTTTGAAACTGTTCTTCTGTATTTTTGAATAAGTTCATCACTAGGAATCCAATCTTCCAAGTCACTTTGAAACAAATTTAAGCCGGATAGCATGGACTGACAAGTGTCTACTTTCAGTCTATTTGTTAATTTATTTTTTAGTAATGCTAACTTCGAAAAAACACGTTCAGCAGAAGCACTTTTATGTGGCAAAGTAAATATATATGACGCAAATTTATACAAGTTTGGATATAATTTGTCGTCCAAACAGTTTTTTAAATTTCCTATTTCATGACAAAATGTTTCAGGCTTAGATATTTTAAAAATGCTTCAGAGCTTTTGACATTTAAAAACAGAAACAATTTCAAAGTAGTTAATGTCCTCAACTGATTTGATAAAAACTGGATCAATACACAGAGTCCTTTATCGCTAATATTAATTTTTGATAAAATTTCCGTAAACAATTTTTGGTAAACAAGCAATATTTTGCTTTTAATATTCATAATATCACTGCTTGAGATCTCGTTAGTATTTATTTCTAGCTCGGCTGTTTTTTATTAAAAGTATCTTTAATGTGTAAATCATTAAAAAAATCAATATTTTCTATGCTTGTTTCTAAAATGTATTCTTTTTTGTTCAAAAAGGGGCACAAAATAAATCATATTGATCGAAAAGGGGATTTAAATTAAAGGGGCCCAAAAAGGGGCTTTGCAGTGAGAAAAGGTGCAAAGTGCCTCTTTAGGGGCACAACGGTAACGCTGATTGGAGAATAGAGCTTCAAACTTTTTCTATAAAATTTAATTGTTTGTTGAATTCGTTGTTAAAAGTTTTGTTGGTTCGGTTGAATATTAAGTTCGATGGAAGTTTGAGTAAATTGACCGGTTGCTTGTTGCTTGTTTGTGGTTTGGTTGGAACACTAACTGTTGCTTCTTCCTGCTTTGGTAGTTTTGTTTAATTCAGTTAATGCGGAACTTTTTAAGTGGATAGTCTATCGGTCGGTCGGTCGGTCGGATGTTTGTGCTTTGAAAATATGAAGCTTTTTTAATATTGCTTTGTTTTTGAAATTTCACTTAAATTTTATTTAATAATAAATTGATTTGTTTATAAAAAAAAAATACAATTCCCACGTCTAATTGTCTAATTACAAATGGAATTTGTTAAAAAATTTTCCAAACAACTATTAAAAACAAAAGCAAAAAGTAAGAAATGTTGATTTAAAATAAACAAAATCTCTTTCTTAATAGCAGAATCTTTGGCAAATTAAAAAAAAAAAACAATGATTATTTTACCACCAAAATGTGCGTAATTTTCTTAAAGGAACAAATTTTAAACGATTTGCTGGATAAAATAAATAGTATGTTATTTAGATTAATAATAAATATGTTTACTAATTAATTTATCACTAAATTAAGCGGTAATTTTAATTATTATTTTTTTCTTAAATATTTGTAAGTTTTTTTTATTTTGGTCAATTTAATAAAATTGTTGGTGTTTAGTGTGAGTGTTCTTATCGCCTTGTGACACTTTGTTTATTACTCGAATTTTATTTTATTTATTTGTTCCTTAATTTGTTTTATTATTTCTTTGACAATTTGTAATCTTAAGTAAATCGCTGGAAATCGACAAGAAAGTAAGATAAGGTGTGAACAAAATATATTAAGAAATCAATTGACAACGAAAGGTGAAACACCTTAAACTGAAGAAGTTTATATCAATTTTATTTTTGAAAATGGTTTATACTATGTTCAGACATACAAATTTTAATGAGTCACTATTTGGTTAATTGACAAAATTATTTTAGTGTTCACACTGTTTTTATTATAAAATGGCCTCATTACAGCCCATTTTCTATTTCTTTATTTTTAAACTTACATATTTATCTAAAAAATAAATTGGTTATTTTTAACTTATTAAACTTATATTTTTAGTGCGATAATCGCAATAAATGGGTATGTCTGAACAGGGTATTACAGTGGCGTGGTTTAAAGAAAATGTCAATACGTAATGGGAAAGCCAATCAATTAGTGTGTCCAAAATGAAATATGTAAGAGCGTAGTTAGTCAAAAAAAGTGGCGATATCCCACTATGCCACACACTTTGCATACATGAGAACTTCCTGCCGTTACTTTTAGTACATTCGGTGTCTGGTGCAAATAGTTTGGCCAAAATGCAATTGCATAATATTATAGCATTTTTTAACAAATTATAACAACAACTCTGTTGCACAACATACAGTTGCCAGATTTTAGCAAAATAGCACGGATATTTTCCATTTACACTTTCACAAGATCATTTGCACCAAACAGTGAATACTGCCAATGAATGAATGTGTGCTCTTTGTATTGAAAATTTTTAAATAAAAAAATTTCAAAATTTTTACTATAAATTTAGATGCACGTGCTGAAAACAAATTAACATTTTTTTTATATAAGTTAGTCCCGTTAAAACATACACACATACATACATATGTATATATAATAATTATCACATTATGGAATAATTGTTTGCAAAATACCACTTTTTTTTGGTATGCAGAAAAACCAGTTAAATACCGGTTAAAATAATTGATTAAACATATTTTTTTTAATAGTTAGCATGATAATTTTATTAATATCTATCAGTAAAATTAGGTTATCTGTTTAATTAACTGCCTGTTTACAGAACACGATCTAAATTATTAAATTTTTTTTTTACTATGTTGAAAATAAAAAAGCAAATTTTGAAGCGTCTTCTGTCAGCGGGCAGTAAATATAGACAGCAAAATTATGCCTAAGCATTTCTTTACCTGTTTGTAGACGACAATTGAAGACGATTAGAAATTTTCAATCGTCTATTTATGTTGAAAACAGAAACAAAATTTTGTATTCTCTTCATTTTACAGTTGGTTTAATATTTTATCTACATATTTGTTACTTTTAGTGCTTTTTCTGCTTATAAATAAATAACACCCGATTTTTAGATGATTTCTAAAATTAATTATTTAAATTCATTTAAATGTTATAACATTTATTGCATTTGATTAATATTGAAAGTTTGTTTTTGCAATAAATGTTTTAATTTATTTTGAAAATCATGTTTGCATTTTTCAATTTGTAAATTTTTCACACTGTCTATTTATGCATCTGTTTTAATTTAAAAAAAATATTTCTTTCCTTAAATATATTTAGAATATTATAAGACTTCACCTTTATAGCGCATTCCGTTTAATTTAATTGATATTTTTATTAAGAAGATCTCAACATGATAAGAAACAATGAAAAGCTGACGTACGTTACAAGTATTTCTGGGAACTCATCAAGCAAAATAGATCGTTCATAAGAATATTTATTTATCTTAATCTATGTAAGCGCGATTAAGGCTAAAGTTGACGCCAGTAAGAACATTTGATCACAACCGTGACGATGTCGTGGATTTTGGTACTTTGTATTTTGTTGAAATCTTCGGAGAATTAAAAAAAGACATAGGTATATGTCATTGAAACGGCACCATGAAAAATGATCCCAAACTAAAAAATGGCCCCAAAATTTTGACATTGAAAACAACAAAAAATATTTATAGGGTTATTTATCATAATTTGGGGCCATTTTTTCATATTCTGTTTTTAATTTGGGGCAATTTTTTATAGTTGGGCCATTTTTTAATATTTTAATTTGCGGCCATTTTTCTATTTTGGCGCCATTTTTTCAATTTTGGGACCTTTTCTTATTTTTGAATTTAGGGCCATATTTTTTCTATTTTGGGACCATTTCATATTTTCTAATTTGGGTGCCATTTTTTCTATTCCACGATTATTTATTACTTTTGGATTTTGGGCCATTTTTTCTATTTTGATGACATTTCTGATTTTAGCCCATTTTTTCCATTTTGGGGCTATTTTTCATTCTAAGAATATTTGATAATAAAAGTAAAATATCTTGAAATTTTTAATTAATATCCAAAAGCAGCAGGGCTGACTAAAGATCCGTTGCAGAACTGGCTTAGGGCCGGGCTTAGGAATTTTCTCCACCATGGTATTTCCTGAAACACCGATGTTTGCTAAAGATTTTCTGCATTGATTGTCATGAGCTAAGTACTTAATGGAAGGTAAAAACTGTTTGGTAAGCATCGACGTTTCGGGAAATATCATGCTTGAGAAAAGCATTAAGCTCAAGTCCTGCTATGCCGGGAATCTCTAATAAGCAGTGCCAATATTAACTTTTAGCTTTTGCATATTTTTTTTTGTTTGGATCCCATTTTTGGTACTATTTGTTTGTTTTCCAAAAATTAGGAATTAATGGGCCGAAATATGAAAATAACAAATGGCCACAAAAAAAAGAAAAAAGTTTTTAATACAAAACTTTGGGGTCATCTTCCATTTTTGGTAAGGGGCCATTTTTCATTGATGCCCATTAAAAGTTATTCAAAATTGAAAACTTCTTGTTTACAGAAGACGACAGAAAATGTCACTCGCCAATTTATGTTGAACACAAA
The DNA here is from genome assembly GCA_947311025.1 of Lypha dubia. Lineage (NCBI taxonomy): Eukaryota > Metazoa > Arthropoda > Insecta > Diptera > Tachinidae > Lypha > Lypha dubia. The sequence continues at coordinate 75,200,467 of OX371263.1, forward strand.
AACAAGTTTGAATTTTAATCGTCCTCTGGCGGGTATGCTATTTTTGATTCGTTGTGGACTATTAGTTTTTCTCTATTTGTTTATTAATTTACGAGTATAAATAATGATTTACAATTTATAAATAAAAAAATGTGTCAAAAGTACAAAAAAAAAACGAAACGAATCGAAACGAAACGAAAACAACAAATATTCGTTCAGAAATGACTACCAGCCTGACTATTGATTGTATCATAATGCTATGGTGGTCAGTGTAGCCAGGTAAATATTGTCTAATGTCCCCAAATTAAAGAGTGTTGTCCCCAAAAATCCCCATTTTTAAACTGGAAATCCCCAATTTTGTCCCCAATAAATAAATGTATATTAAGCATCATAAAAAACAATTTTTTTTATTAATTTTATGACATACATTCAATTAAGTTAGTGCATTCGTATGTGCTCAATGGAACTTTTGAATCCATAGTATTTTAAAATTCCATACACGGAATCAAATTTATTATTTTTTCTATGCTTTCGAGTTGTAAATTTATAAATAACTCAAAATTTTCCATACTCTCAGTGAATATTTTAAGCATTTCATTTGCTAGTACAGTTAAATAATATAAAAAAAAGTTTTTTTGAACTCCTTTTGCTTCTAATACCTTTGAACATTCTATGCCAACATCAATTTCAGTAACAACCAAATTACTTTCATAATCGTCAATTAGTACATCCATTTTGGCAATATCGAATTCAATAAATTCTGGTTTTAAAAATTTTGAACAAATTGTTATAAATACCAACATCCTCAATACCATCGCCATGAAATAATCAAAATATGGAGAAGAAAAACGCCAAGATACATAAACATATATGTATGTAAATATATGTATGAAAGAAAATGGTAAAATAAAGCAAAATTGATAATAGGTATACTGAAAATGAAAATTCCCCAAATCCTTTCCCACGATAATCTGTCAACAAAAATCAGCAAAAATCCCCAATTTGGGGAAAAATCCCCACACCTGGCTACACTGATGGTGGTGATGATGGTGGTAATCCCCGGCGGCAAATCAGTAGCATCTTTCATTCAAGCGATAATTATGCGTGTACTGAAGAACTATTAAAATGTTTTTTAATATTTTAATTTTAATTCTTAACAATATAATTATTTGTTGTTAAGAGGCCATTGTTAATTGTTTCACACAGTTGACCAAAAATTACGTATACATATACAGATGTATACGTACTTATATATTATTTTAAATTCAAAAAGACATTTCGTTTTTTTTCTCACAAACTACAAATATACTCGTACACACATAAACTCGATTCCCACTAAATTGATCATTTGATTTGCTTTAGATTTATGTAGCAACTTGGGCATTATAAACACTTGCACTTTGTGTTAAAATTTTAAGAAGAACGGAAACTAACAGTCGATTAATCGAATATCGTTGTTACTAAGTAATTCAAAGCAATTGAATTGTTTACACTTGAACAACCATTTGGTAGAACTCTTGTTATTATTTAATTCAATTGATTATTTATATATATTTTTTATTTGTTTTTTTTATTTTGTTAAAATTATAAACAAACTCGTTTAATGGGAATCCTATCAAAATAGAAATGCATGTATTTGAAATGTTATTCAATTTTCAAACAAATCAATGCCTGTTTACAGAACACGATTAAAATTTTTCAATCGTCTATGTATTTTGTATTGCAAACAAAAACATAATATATATAAATTTGTTTTTGTTTTCAACACAAATTGGCGAGTGAAGCTTTTTGTCGCCTTCCGGCGTATATATAATATATACTATAGGGAGTCGGAAGGAGGGCTAAACTACTCCTTGGAAAATTTTAGTACAACAGAATTATTTATTACAAAAATTTACTTTTTTTGTGTCACGGAGGCTGGCCATAGCATCCTTCCCTATAATAAAGTGGTAAAGCTCCGCTTGTGATTTCAGCATAACAGTAATAATTGTTTTAATATCTGCAGCTGTACTTGCAATTCGCCAAAAAAAATTTTTTTTAATTTCTAAGTTCCATTTTTCTTATCATAATTAATAATTGCTATTCACATAATAGAATTATCTGTTGTTATATTACTATTATTATCAGTTGGCACGAGTTTGCCACCCCAACCCAAGTTAACATATACATAAAGTACAGTACAACCTCTCTAGTCCGGACAGATATAGTTTCAGATATTTATAGTCCGGATTAGGGGATCGTTCGGACTACAGTTAAAATACATTTTAACATATAATTACACATAATAATGCATTTGTATTTAATTAATTTACAGAAAACATAAAAGAAAAATACCAAAACTGGCCAAAAATATTCATATTGTAAAATAAGATTTTTTCGTTTCCAAAAAGTTATCTGTGAATTTCAAAATTACTCAATTGCTGTTTGGATTAATTGATAAATTTTATTTGTAACCTTTTTTAAATACTTTCAAAAATATAATTTAAGACAATTTTATAGATTTCATAAACTGTCCGAAAAATTTATATGTCCGGATTACTGGATAGTCCGAATTAGCGAGTGTCCAGATTAGGGAGATTGTAATGTACTTTCAAAAGGATTCATAGTTTGCAGAAATATAAAAATCTGATTATTTAGTACATTTAGAATAGCATGAAAAATAAGCTAGTTCTTTTAGAAGAAATTAAAAAATGAGCTAGTTCATTTTTGTAAAATTAAAATTGAGCTAATTCATTTTGAATAGCATTAAAACTTACCTAGTTCATTTAGAAAATCTTGAAAAATGAGCTTTTTCATTAAGAACAGCGTGAAAAACGGGCAAGTTTATTTAGCATACCATGAAAAACGAGCTTGGTGATATAGTATATAATCAGAAATGATCTAGTTCATTTTTAATAGCATTAAAAATGAGCTAGTCCATTAAGAATACCAACAGAAATGATCTAGTTCATTTTGAATAGCATGAAAAATGAGCAAGTTCATTTTGATAGCTGTGAAAATGAACTACTTCACTGAGAAGAGCGTGAAAATGGAGCTATTTCATTTTTAATCCCATGATAAATAATCCAGTTCATTTTGAGTAGCATTAAAAATGATCTAGTTCATTAAGAAGAGCGTGAAAAATAAAGTAGTTCATTTTGATTAGCATGAAAAACGAGCTAGTTTATTTAGAATAGCATCAGAAATGAGCTAGTTAATTGTGGAAACCATGAAAAATTTATTTTTATTCTAACAAATAAAATTTGAAAAATATTACATCATAACATATTACTTTTAAGATAAAAGCCGTATTTAAAATTAACATGCGTCGTTATGTCACGTAAGATTAAATAAGATTTGACAAAAATTGTGGTTTTACTTAATTTGTGATATATTGGTCTCATGTGGACGTGTCTACAATTTGTTAATTTATTTGTACAACAGAGTATTTAGACTAAAATTAATTTTAAAATTTATTTAAACTTTTTTTCCTCATGTAGTAGTACCTTCAATATTTATAAAAAAAAAACATTTCCTAAAGTATGCTGACTTATTTGCAAAAGGGGTAATATGATTGCATCACTTTTAACTCGTTTTTTTTTTGCTTGTATGAAAACCCTGAAGGAGTGATTATTTTGTTTGTTAATGGTCAACTGTACTCGGATGGTTTAATTTAAAAACAGGTTGTAGTCATCAGTATCATCTTTACGCACATAAAGGAATTTTAGCCAACAAAGAAAAAAATATCCAAATTTTTTTTACATAATTTGTGTAAATTTATTTTTTAAATTTTTTCTTTTTCAATTTAGCTTTGAAAAGATTCCATTAACATAAAATGTATGTATGTGTGTATGTATGTATGTAGAAATAAACTTAAAATGAAATCAAAAGCAATATAAAGATTTTGCAAAAAAAAAATTGTCATAAAACGATGAATATTATTTTTTAACACCCAACATTCGGAAAGATTGAGACAGACACTCTAACAAGACATGTGTTTGCTAAATTTCAATTAATATAAAAAAATTACGTACTTACAAACATATTGTAGGCAGCTCGAAATTTTTAAAGTAATACACTGCCAGAAAAGTTTGAGCACAACAACGAAGTCAAGAGATTTTAATTAAAATCGTATATAAATGGTTGAAATTTTTATTTGAATAACTTTATTGTTCTACACCTACTACATATTGCAATTACTTATTATTAAGTAGCAGGTGCGTTTTTGGAGCCGGAAATCTTTAATTCGACAAACAATTCTTTTTAAAAGAGGAGTTGTTTGAATAAAATCTTAACAACGAATTGTTTGAAAGTTATCGAAAAGTTTCTTTGCGAACATGTTTAGGATCAAATTTATGAAATTTTACTTATATTTTCCTGCTGATTTAATTTCATCAAGATGAAATCTCATGCTATTCTTAACAGCTTTAGACAGAACATGATCCCGAGTCAAGCGAAAAAAAATAACCCAAGACGAATTCCTGCATGGTGGTCTCTAGATCACAGATGATTATAACCGCCCACTTATTTAATTTAATTTTTGCTATAATTCTTACTTTTAAAAATTACTTCACAATATGTATTATCTAACCTTGAGAAAATTTTGAGTGGAAAAGCTGCCCATAACAAATCCAAACAAAGCAACCAACATAGATATAAGAGGATGTGACAAATTACCATTTCAATTTTATTTCAACGATTACACTTTATGTTTGCAGATATTCATCATCATCCGGTTAATAAGTATTTTTGTATGTAACATGTTTTTTAAGCCTTCAAATTGTTGAAACACTTGTACTTCTTCGAATCAGCGAATTCCCAAAAATATAATTTAATAATTTTCAACACAAATAATTTTTTACATACAATTCCTATTTTTATCTTAATTCTGCAAAATTCTTAGATTATTTCTTAGAGCAAGCGAAAAAAATTATTAATCGAATCAAAAATAAAGCATCAGCAAGATTGATACTTTTCATAAGTAGAATACATTAACAGAAAAAAAAAAAATCCAACTACACAGACATAAACTGGTATGGAACCGGACTGCAAGCATATTTTTTAAACAAAATAAAAATGTAGAATAAAAAATGAATTAAAAATTAATTCTCATATTCTATTTCTCTTGAAAACTGGTTAAATAGTTGATATTCTTCTCAATTAGTATCCACTTTACGAAAATTGTAAAGATGGACAATTGAACGCTGATGAGAGGTTTAGCGGCCTTGAAATCAGTACTGATACGTTCTGCTAAAAACTGATTGGATATAAATAATAATATTTTTCAACATAAAAAAACTCTTAGTATTTATGAATTTTCATTAATTCAATAAAACTGAACTTGAGCCTGATAATATTACTTTTCATATGTACAAAATAAAAAAGAATTTTTACATTCTGTTCATAAATAGACAAGTTATGGGATGATATATTTTTTTTGCCATCCGATTTAAAACGCAAATTAAATGGTACCAAACTGCAAGCAAAACCGATCAAAAAAAATTTAGAAAATCGCTCAATAAATGGAAGAGTTAAAGGATAAATAACATTGGGGTGAAAGGGACAACTTGGCACCGATTTTAAAAATTATTGGGATCCAACTACTAGAAAACTCTTTCAAACAAAAACAAGTAAGAGTGCTATATTCGGCTGTGCCGGATTTTATATACCCTTCACCAAGCCGTAAATGTATAATTCATTGAATATAATACAGGATTTCCCTTCTTATATAAGTATGCACATACGAGTATATCTATGTATGTATATACATAGTAACGTATAATTAAAATGAATTACATACACACTTTTCGATAAATACTTATGTATGTACAAAAAAATACAGACTGTTTATAATATTTTACAATTTTCCATCCATCAGTGAACAAAAAGGGGGTTTGTACGAAAAAATACATAAAGTTATTATTAAGTTAATATACACATAACACTAACAAGTCTCAGTAGCACGATGGTTCGTGCGCTGAATTATAATCGAAAGATTCCATATTCAACACTGGGGCTGGGGCACCTCATGTATTTATAAATTTATTTCTGCAAGGGTTATACATACATCTTCATTTATTTGTATATATACTTCAATATCAGAACGGGATATTTTATTTTTTATTACGAAGCATCTTAAGAAAAAACCTTACATTTCAGTCTAAGACCCAAGTCTCTAGCTCTTCTAGTGTCTTCGGAAAATCGATTTCACGTACAGACAGACGGATAGACGGACATGGCTCATTCAACTTCCCTATCTATAAGAATTCAGAATATTACTATTCTATTCTGGTAGATCATCTCTTGTGATGGATGTTATGGCCAAATTATTTAACCCACTTTGACAAAAATTATACTATAGTAAAAGTTTAAGAAATATTAAAGAAACAAAAGAGATGAGAATTGAGTAATAATATTTATCTCATTAAAAGGAAGGTATTTTATTTTCGCATTTAAATTTTCTGTTTTTGCGCAGCCGTACCATTAAATAGTTGCAGTTGCGATTGTTGTTTGAATGTTACTTAAGAGATTTTCTCTATGAACATAAAAAAAAAATATATTTACATCTGGGATACGGTCGATTGTGTCGTCCGTTAGTTATATTAGTAGTTTATTGGTTGGTTATAAATGAGAATATATACTTTTAAAATACGAAAGCAAAATTTATAAAATAGTCCTAAATATGTATTTACTCGTATGTATTTATGTATGTAAACGTAACCTATTTGGGACAACATGTTTATCTTCCTTCATTCCCTAGATATTTTGCTTCATGCTTCTACATATATTATTTTCTTAACCCTTTTATTTATTTTTTTTATTTTGACGTAACAAGTGCTGCCCCACCTTATTTTTAAATTCTTAATTGCTGGTTGACATCAGTTCCCTCTATTATATTTTAGAAATTTCATATAAAACATATTTACATATTAAGGTTAATTATCATTATCATTTGCATGATCATCATCATTCTTATTTATTTTTATTTTCTCGACTGATTATTAACATAATTCACTAGAAAACTAATTAATAATTTCATGTTGACAAAGATTATATGTATGTACGAGTATGTAGTTTCTCTTCCATAGAAAATAGAAAAGGAAAAGGTGGTGTATGGAAATGGAAAGGTGGTGTATGGATAGCTAAAAGGCAAATATGTATTTATATAGAAAATTGCAAAAGCTTTGAAACAAATTATAATTTGTTTTGTAATTTGAGAAGAAACCAGAAATGTGTTTTCTTTTTGGCTTGAAATTTTGTATCAGTATATTTTAGAGAATTCGAAACAAATGGTCATTTAACAGGCAGCTGGTTTTAAGCTAAACAATCAATTATACACACGATAAAGACCTAAATTTATATTAAAATTATAATAAATAGCTGAGTCAATGTTTAATATATTATTTCTGGTATCAGATTTCAGTAATTAACGAACGGGATTAAATGTATCATTTAAATGATTAATTTAGAATGTGCTTTTATGATGTCGTAATCATCGCATTGTCGCCTAGCGATGGGAAAAAATTTTAGCTTTCTACTGAATATAAATTTTAGATTTCTGTAACATAATTTTTATTTTCTCTGTTTTCGCAGGATGCAGGATTAATGTTTAACTTTAATAAATGAAATTTTGTGAGAAATAGTCATACGTTACGTGTTATGAGTTATGATTTTTCTAACTTGTATATAGAAGCAGAATATTGATGTGTCTGTTAGCCACTGTAGTTGTAGAATTTTCTTATTGTATCACTTATGGGGTTTCCTGTGGCTTGATCTTGAAAATAGTGGGAGCTCAAGGGAATGGCTTGTAAAGTGAATCGTAGACCATATTTTTCTGTGCTTTTATTTATTCAAATATTAGATATGTACATTAGGGTGATGATTTTTTTTTTTTTGACGACATCATCCAGTTCATAAATCATGCACTACACGTGTGTTTTAAGTATTACACTAATAACAATAACACAGTGCAACAACCAAAATCGGAATAGGATGAGACCAATTGCAAATGAAAGTTGACATTATCCATAACAAAACCTTGAAGGTTTTTTTTTTAATTCAGTGCGAGATTTTTTTTTTACACGCATTTGAAGATTATTGAAAATTTGATAAAAAAAATGCTTATTTATTTTTATTATCCTGGAAAGTTAAGGTATCTTATTGTTTTTTGGTCGAGGAATTGATTTGCGATATTTATTTTTACCTAAAACTGACGCTAGGATGGCGCTCTCATACAAATGGTGCTAACAAAAAAATAAAACAAGGTTTTGTTATGGATAATGTCAATTTTCATTTGCAATTTGTCTCATTCCATTCCTATTCGGAAAGTACGATTTTGTATCACTGTGTAATTGATTAAAACCAGTTATTACAAGAAATAAACTTTAAGTTAAGGGTACTTGTTTTACCAACAAGATAAATGTCTGGAAATAAAATATCACTTCTTTTAATGAAAAAAATAAAATATTCTGTACGAAACTTCAAAGCATTTAATGAATGAACATTTTTCGCGATCACGAAAAAGTTATATGTACAAAAAATTTTAAAAGACATCACCCTAATGTAGGTATGTATGTATATATTAAATAAATATGTATATGATTTTAATACAATTGGGATGAAAAAGAACATATTAGTACTTAATGAAGTAAAATTAAAAAAGAAACGCCATCAATAATATCACAGCACCCATTAAAATATTTCACACATTCATTTAAAATTCACATCATTAACCAATAAATTGAAAAAATAAAATAAATAAAAAATAAAATAAACACAATTCAAAACTGAGAAACAATAGAACCATTTGTTTTCAGTTAAAATAGTTTTAATATTGGAAAAGCACAAAACCCCCAAAAATTTATTAATATATATAAACAAAATTAAAACTCAACTCTAAATAAATAATAAAAGTATTTGCTCAAAAATTTGCATAAAACTTAAAAAATAGTTTTTTTTTTGAGGTTTCAAATTTGTTCCTTTCTTCATATTTATTTTATATGCAAATAAATAGTTTTCTTATGTTGAATTTTAAAAATTGTGGAATACTAAATAAATTATATGTGAGCAAATATTTGTTAAAACAAAAATTAGTTTTTTTTTATCATATAAGTGCTTTCAATATTGAATGACAAAAGCTAATATTTTTATCGATGTCGGTGCTTGAATACACGAGAATGAATATATAATATTTTCTGTCATGTTAAGCTTAAGAAGCATGTATAGAGAGCGTGTTTATTTTTCTTTATATGAATTTCAATTTTGTAATTATCCATAGAAGTTTCTCTAAACAACTTCTGTTTATATTTGCAGGCCTTTGTGTTGCCAGTTCTGGGATCTGATCAAAGTGAATTCTTGGGAAATTGGTAAGTTTACGAGTACACATTTAATTAAAAAAAACTAGTTTTATGTACGAGGTCTGTTCAAAATGTAAAATGATCGCGATTATATCTTAATGTTGGCACACTCGTCTCGAACATTGTTCACCGTTGCAGCTGCCTAGCAAGTTTAGTTTATTTGTGCGATGTTTTGAACTTTGGTTTCGATGTCATAATCATACACCCATGATTTGTCACCAGTTGTGACTCGTTTTAAGCAAATCTGGATCGCCCGCCATTGAAACCTCTTTGGATTAACAATTTAAATTAACTGACTCATCCGTTAAGCAGTAATCGTTAAAATGCATAGCTTTACCATCCCTGTAAATTATATTTAATAAAATTTATTCTAAACTTTGCAAATATGTATACTGTGAATTTCCATTAAAACGTGATTAATTGTATTTTTTTTTTTCTTTGCAAACTTTACATTTTATGATTTACAAACATATTGCAACGTTTTGCTGTTTTAGCGAATTTAGTTTTACTTTTGTTAAATAAAAACCTAAAAATAAAAAAAACTATTCTCATAAAATTATTTTAAACTCAATAAATTGATTAATTCTTGTGAGAGCTTAAAGCTAATCCGCCACCTTTTATATTGAAACGTCTTTATAAATATAATGCACCTGAGACTTTTTTCGCCTTCTTTAAGGAAGATAGAAAAATTGGTTGCTTGTAAAGGCATGAGTGTGTTTTTGTACTTCTATATAAATTCCTTGGATATCCGCGTTCTTAGTTCAATAAATATATTTTACGAAAAGTATTCGTATTCATAAATTTACATTAAATTTGTATAAAAACACAATACTTAATTATAAAAAAAAATCTAGTTATCACTATTATTAAATAGCAATAAGCTTTTCCACAGATGTCAACTGGGGAGGTGTAAGCAGAACTTATTAAATATTCACCTACACAGTGCACAGTGGGGTACTTAATGAATAACGGTAGAATTAGTAAAATCGTATCGTGATGTTGCGGATCAGCTGATAAAATCCGTCATCGCATAAATAAAACATGTTAGTGGTTATAAAAAATGTAGTGGCAACTTTTGCAACGTAGAAATCTACAGAAAATAGATTTTTATGTATTAAACTTCTATACAAATCACTAACAACTGACACGTTTTATACTAAATATACGTTTTAACTAACTATGCCTCAAAAGTTGTACGATACGATTTTACTAATTCTACCTTACGCAGAAACCTGTTGCATAGTTTTGTTAATAATTGTAGAATTCATATCTATATATTTTGCATGGGCGTGGGGTGAGGAAATCTGCTTAAGAATCGGTGAGGTTGAAGTAGTTGGAAATATTTCATGGGTGTGCGACTGGCCACTTTCCTAATCACAACATTTTATTGCTAAGTGAACTCAACGTCGATGCAAAGTTGCATATGAAACAGCTGAATGAAAATATTTAAGTGGTGATCCCTACTTTGCTAACCACAGAAATGCATTGTCAGTGGAACCCAATGAGTGAGCAAAGTTTCAAACGAATTTGATTGAACAGTTACTTACACAGTTACCACTTCGCCATGATCGCTGGAAATAAACTGTATAACTTTGATAATTAATTTTTAAAATACCTTTGTTTGAGTCAAAACTTATTAGCATAATTTATTGTGATAATAGTGTCTTATGATAAACTCTATATTTTTACATTCCCCCTGGGGACTATACATATTTACACGCAGATTACTTGATTAGTGCCACACCCACTTGTCAAATTTTTAATACTTTTTCTTTAAAATCAATATGCAATAGGCAAAGCGTACGTAAATTTCCCACTTTTAGCTGCATTAGTTCCATAAATATCATCAAATAAAATGTTTCTTTGTATGTAAGGTTCCACGCCCATATCTTTTTTTCTGGAATAATTCACTAAATCAACGAAATAACTTACACAAAGTTTACTTATTTAGTTCCCGAAATATATCAAAATAATTATGTGGGAGGTGCCACACCCTCTGGTAAAATTTTTAATACTTTTTCTTTAAAATCAATATGCAATGGGGAAAGCGCATGAAATATTTCAAATTTTTGCAAATTTCAAAAATAATATCAAATAATAAGTTCCTCTATGTGGGAAGTGTCACGCCCTGATCATCGAAAATATGGCAGATTAGTTCACTGGCTTAGAAATCCAGAAATTTTAAATAGACCAACAATTTCTTTTTATGTATACGTAAATATATACATTGATAGATATGTGATAGATAAAGATATTTAGTAGACAAGATCATATTTTGTGATGAATTTTATGGCCTCATTATCTAACCGATTTTGACAAAACTTATACCAAATTAAAAATATTTATTCACAAAAGTGGCATAGCTCTGGTCACTAAAGCCTGTTCCGATTGATGTTGTTCCAAGCTAATGTACACAACATCGCAACAATTAATAAAATGCCTGCCAATACAGCTTAACAAAGTTAATGCGTCGACATAACACCGGAGGCGCCTCAAAACTGCTATAAAAATTAACATAACGCGCAAAGCAGAGTTCTAAAAGAGTTAAGCCTTCTAAATTTTCAACATCTATCTTCTCTACCCTATCCCTCTCACTGAGTTCCTGCACAATGTACTGCATACGTAGGGGCCATCCCCTGAGTCCTGGTCCTAATTAAAAAAATATATATATTTATTTATTCACAAAAGTGAATGAGATATTGTGGGTTCCAATCGATTCAGTATTTTGGAAGGTTTAACCGTTTTCTACTAATCACACATACACACGTATTAGTCATGCATGGATGTAAGTTAAAAACAAAACAGAACAAATAAAAAAAAGGAACCTGCATCTGTTTAGCAAAAAAACAAACAATAATAAAACATTTTCTTCTATGATTGGATGTGAGAAAATTCTAGGCATGATAAAGGAACTAAACAAGAAGAGAGCTCAATCAATTGATTAAGCTCCAATGAGTTGTTTTGTTTTTACACTAAACTCTTGTGTTTTATTTCTCATATAAGTATGTATGAGAATTCATGCAAATGTAACATGAATATAGTGTGATTGCGTTTTACGAAATTTTTTATGTCTTTTGTATATTTTTCTTATGAATCTTTAAAAAACATATGTATATTTATTTCATTCTTTAAATCAAGCACGATGTCCTTTATGTTATGTTATCAAAAGAAATAAAATAGAATATAAAATATTTTTTGATCTAGAATACGGACGATTATGTCGTCCTTTGGATATACTAGTGTTTGCAAATAAATGTTTGTACTTACATTGAAATTCACGTAAAGCTGTTGCAACCCATTTACACGTATCATCGACCTTCTTTACTATAAAATTTTAGAAACTTTTATAATAAATATGAAAATTAAATCAAACGTTTCATTGCTAATCAACTATTTTTATACCCTTCACCAAAAATGGTAAGGGTATTTATAGGTTTGTCACTACGTGTGTAATTTCCACAATATTTATATGAGGGCTATATAATAGATATATTCTGAAGCCTTATAGATAGGGAAGTTGAATGAGCCATGTCCGTCTATCCGTCTGTCCGTCTGTCTGTACGTGAAATCGATTTTCCGAAGACAGTAGAAGAGCTGGAGACTTGGGTCTTAGACTGAAATGTAAGGATTTTTCTTAAGATGATTCGTATTGACAATCAACAAAAATAAAATATCCCGTTCTGATATTGAAGTATACATATATACAAATAAACGAAGATGTATATATACCCCTTGCAGAAATAAATTTATAAATACATGAGGTGCCCCAGCCCCAGTGTTGAATATGGAATCTTTCGATTATAATTCAGCGCACGAACCATCGTGCTACTGAGACTTGTTAGTGTTATGTGTATATTAACTTAATAATAACTTTATGTATTTTTTCGTACAAACCCCCTTTTTGTTCACTGATGGATTGAAAATTGTAAAATATTTTAAACAGTCTGTATTTTTTGTACATATATATTTATCGAAAAGTGTGTATGTATGTATGTGTGTAGTACATTGTAAGTATGTGTACAGATATACTCGTATGTGCATACTTATAAAAGAAGGGAAATCCTGTATTATATTCAATGAATTATACATTTACGGCTTGGTGAAGGGTATATAAGATCCGGCACAGCCGAATAGAATATATCACTCTTAATTGTGTTTTATTTAATATTTTAGTAAAAACAGTAACAGTTGATTGTGCAACCATCATGCAGTAACTGGGACGGATGTGCATGTTTTTTTCTTTTATGTCGGTTTAGGTGATTTTTATCTAGACACTTAAACTTCTATTAATTGGCAATAAAAATTGTTGTAAAAAAATCTACAATCGATTTGAAGAGACAAACAAATTGCACAAAATGTGGGAGAGGGTGGTAGAGTTAGTATGACGTTCTTGTTGACAATTCTACTTACATACGGCAAATAAGCAATAAAATGTATCCCCTGGCAATAATTTTACTATTCATATTTGCACTGAGTGGCTGGAATGGAATGGCTTTTAGGATTTTACAATTTCTAAATTAGCTAAGCAATTTTGGCTATTACCCAACAATAATTTAATAAATGTTAAGGTATGCAGTAAAAATCTTTTTAGCTAATATTTTTATACATCTCACTCTAAACACAACAGACCAAGGATCATATTACTTCGTTAAATTGAAAAATATCGTTATTGCATGATGGGAGCTATCAATTCGAGGGGTATTATTTTATGTTTCCGTACTCACATTTTATTTGAATGGCTTCGCTTCCAGTTTCGCCTTTTAAGGTTATTTTAAAATCGGATGGGGGGGGCAAGTTGTTAACTCTAAATATTCATTATCAAGTAACTCCTTCATTTTTTTGAAACAGAATTTCCAACATTTTTTATATATTGTTTGATCGGCTTTCTTTGCACTTTGGTCCCGTAAATTCGGGAACAAACTGTACGCCCCATGCAATATTAATATTGCGACAAACAAAGGTCTTCCATTTATGGATCTATTTGGAAAAATCGTTTCATTTTTGTTGGAAGAGTTTCTTGTATTTTGCTTTCATAATTTTTCTTGGAAATCGGGTTGTAAATTTTCTTCCCACAGGCACAGGCTTTTGATAAAGTATGACACGAAGGTCTAATTAGGAATGCCTATCCCGATCCCAAAAATCCCGGGATTTTCGGGATGATCAGTCAATCCCGAAATTGTTTACTAATTTTTTCTTTTATATATTTTTAATCATATCTACTTATATATTACTAAAACAAAGTCATCATAAACAAGTTCATTGTCGATGCCATTGCTCTTGCGAGAGTCAAATGAAAATATAATAGCGTTCATGAAAATCCTTTAGAAGCTTCCCGGAATTTGCAAGGGTACGCATCAAAACTGGAAATGTGGCTAAAACAATGGCGGATAAAAGTTAATGAGCACAAATGTGTACACGTCACTTTTACGTTACGCAGGGAAACATGCCCGCCTATACAAATCAACACCGAGACTACACCGCAACACACTGTAGTCAAATATCTAGGCGTTCATCTTGATCGTCGTTTAACATGGAAATCGTATATAGACGCAAAGTTGATCCAAATGAAATTAAAAGCAGCCCAATGGAATTGGCTTATTGGAAGAAATTATATACTAAGCCTTGACTGTAAACTTTTGTTGTACAACGCGATCCTGAAACCAATATGGTCCTATGGAATCCAGTTATGGGGCCTCAGCATCAAATGTCGAAAAAATTCAAAGGCGACAGAATAAAATTCTACGTACAATGACAGCAGCCCTCTGGTATGTCAGAAATCATCGAATTAATAAAGATCTAGACGTTCCGTTGGTGAAGACAGTATTTTCAAAACACGCCAAAAATTATATTAAAAAACTTGAGTTACACCCAAATCCACTTGGGCGCAATATTCTACATTATAGAGACCACTCCCGGCTGAAAAGAAGGGATACTCTTTCTCTCAACCGTACCCGAGAGATGTAAATCAACAAAAATCAACAGTTAAAATTAAAAATTTTATTTAACAATATATATTTTTTAGATTTAGAATTTGACCATCTTATTGCTGTTTCAATCTATAATTGAAGATTCAATAAATAATAAAATTATCAAAAAAAAAAAATTCTTCCCATCATCTAACTCTGCTATATATTGACCGATTTTCAAATTATCATTTATTTTTTCTTTGAAAGGTTATGGTTACAGTTTAGCCCTATAATTTATTTGAATGAAGGGGCCAAGTTGTCCCCTATGGATTATGGATCGACTTTAATCTATTTTTTAAGAAGGTCCTTTCTTTGATTTTAAGTTTTCCTATTATTTTGTCGTCGATTTTGTAATCGATATAATTTACTTTTGAAATCTGTTGGCTTTTTTTTGCCGGAATTATTTTCTAAGCATTTGCTTAGAAACATATTGACATGTGATCTACCAACAACATTTATGCAGTAACAGGTTGTGAATTAGACATTTATGTGCTATTAATTATTAAGTAAAGTGGCAAAGTATTATTTCTATTTACTTGGCCGAATTTCTATGGACATATTTCTCGGGTAAAAGTACAAACCATAAATAAACTTTTCACAATTATTTATTAAAATTTTTTTTTCTTAACTAAACACTTATAAATCATAATAAGCAAATATGATAAAAACTGGAAATAGTAATACAGACCTTCTCTAAGCTTTTACGTGTATTAAAATAATTTATTTAATAGGTATATTACTTATTTTCAAATACATGCACTCCTTCCCGCGAGACCTGCACACTTGTAAAACGAATTATTTATTAAGTTTTAGGACATAAATAATTTTATATAAACAGAGATAAATAAATAGAATAAGTATTTGCTCAACAAAACGACAAGTAAAAATTTTATTTATTGTTTTATTATTAAGTAATTATTCAAATTAATTATGAAATGATAGAAAATAAATAAAAATGACTTGTGGTTTTTGTTTTTCACTATCAAAAATGTAAGATAATTTACTGAGGTGGTTTGTTAATTAAAATAAGAAAATGCTACAAATTAAATATCAAATATAACTCATTCTCATACCATTTGAGACATACATATCAAATATTAAAGATTGACACAAAAAAGGTAATAAAATTTATTTGAAATATTCTTTTAATTTATTTAAAAAAAAAAAGAAGATTAAGTTTTGTAAGAAAATAATTCAATGCTGTTTATTTGCATGAAAACTATCAAATCCTTTTTATCAAAAATGATTTTTAAGGAGGGTAAAGTTCGTAAATTTGTACATATTTAAAAATAACTGAGTTAACTGACACTAACGGCCTGGCCCACGATATCGAACGATTTCGAACTCTGGATTTCTAGACGTAAAAAAACTAACTTGCGTTCCACTAATAACGGATTTTATTTAACTTATTATTTGTTTAGAGGAACATGAGCTAAACAAATACATAAAATGGGTGTTTAGAAGGTCGTAAATCAGTTGCTTTTCGAGTACAATTTCAGCATTATCGATCGATCGACATCGTGGGGCGGGCCGTAAGTAATTTATAGCCTACGCGGCGGATCGGAAAAACGTTGTTTTCAGTCGCAACCTTATATTCAGAAAGAACTAGACTTTTTTTAAGGGAGAAAAGAAAAATCATTCTTAATTTAAGTTTTAACATACACAGAAGAACAGAATATCGTATCAGTGGTGTCAGGCAATAGACCTCAGGAAATAACTCCCCTAAAAAATAAAAAATAAAAAATTAGGAAGCCCCAATTTTTAAAATTAAATAATACCCCAACGAAATGAAATGTAATCCCAAATAATAATGAAATAAAATACCCAATTATTGGGATATTATTTCATATGCAACAAAACACCGCTACAGTACAAGCTCGATTTTCGCAACTAATTAAAACCCAGACCTGTCACGAAAACTGAATTTTCGCAATAACAGAACCCACAATTTTATTGAATAATTGTATGTAATTTTTAAAATCAGAATTGTTTTTATTGATATATGTACATATTAATATTTTTAACATTTTTAAAGATATTGGAGATTTTGAGTTGCTTTTTTGGCAACTTATTTTTTAAACTAACAGCTAAATCGCATTTATTCCATTCCTGGGTACTCAGCTTTCTTTAATGTCCGACGTTTTTGAATCTCTAATTTTTAAGAAATTGTTGACTTTAAAATATGTAGAACTTTTTCCATATTAAGTGATGTATTTAAACAACAAATGACACGAATAAACTGACAAAACTGAAGATCAAATTCAAAAGACGGGGATTTCCCTTTTTTCTTTATAGACATTGTAATCAAATTCAAAAAAAAAAAACACAGATAAAATTCGTGAAAATTGAACCCTTTTTTCGTTAACTGTCGCGAGATTATAAAGGGTGTTTTTTATAGAATGTCACAACTTTGAGTTGCTTTTTGTTTAGTTTGCTTTGAAATTTCATTATGAATCGACTTACACCAGAGCAACGCGTGCAAATTGTTGAAATTTTTAATCAAAATAATTGTTCTTTTCGTCAAATTCATCGTTAATTTCACGTAATGGCTCAATTTATTGGCCACCAAAATCGTGTGATTTAACCCCATTAGATTGTTTTCTTTGGGGTTAAGTTAAGTCACTTGTCTACGTCGATAAACCACAAACAATTGAACATGTGGAAAGTAACATTGAAGAGTTATCCACGAAACGACATTGAATGGTTAAGACTTTTGCAAGTACTACTCATTTTACATATTTTACGTGTTCGTTATACATAAATTTCAAATTTATAGGGGCCCCTAAAAGCTTCTTGTGGCTTTTATTGATTAGAATCTCTTAAGAAAAAACAAAGAAAAAACACCAAAAAAACAAATAAATAAAACTTTAATAATCATTTTTACTGTTTAATTTTGGTTTTTGAAGTTATTTTAGAGAGGTGTAGCCTGCCTTGCCGCCACCTTCAGAAAACTAACATTTCTTAATCAAACTTTCCTTTTTGAAAAATGTTGTAAGAAAACACAAAATCAACCCATATCAACTATACATGCACTATTTTAGTGTAGGGTGTATACGATTTAGCAAATTTAAAGATTATTACTTCTATCGAATTTTTTTCTTTTGTTTAGTACTTAATTAAGTGCAAGAGCGCGTTTTCAAAAATATAACGTTGAGGTTTTATAAATTTCAAAGAGATAAATCAAATTGGAAACAAAAATATTCGAGTATGTTTATGGCAACCAAAGGGGCTATCGTGAAATTTAAATACCACTTAATATTGTTTTATTTATTTAGATAATTTTCATAAATGACCAAAATACTCGTGCCACTAAAGAACTTTAAGCAACTAAATTTAAAAGAATTTTGAGTACTTTCAAAGCTTTTGAAAAACAAGATTGATACTAAAAGAAAAAAAAAATAAAGACTTTAATATTGTGTTCAGAGAAATTAAAATATTTTATGATCTTAAGCCTGCCAAACACCAAAATCTATTTGCAAAATTATTTATTAAATTGTGAAACTGTTTAATTAAAAAGTAAAGAAAGACTAACTTTCTTATCCGCAAACGATTATTAAAGTTAATGTTGGTTTAATGTACAAATTTTGTTTGAGAAAAGTGGTTGTAAATATAGCAATCGCTTATGAATAAGGCTATAAAAACCTTGCAATATTAAAAAAATAAATTAAAATAAACTGGCAACCAACAAAATTCGTTATACATAAAAATATTGGTTGAAAAAGGAGCACCTAAACAGCCAAAAGAAAAGTGTAAGTAAGCAACTTCATTCTTAATAATTTTCAAATGGAGAAGAGGAAATAATTTATTTGTAAATAAAAAATATATTAAAAATTTACATAACGCGCAAAAGCAGAGTTGTGAAAGAGTTAAGTCTTCTAAATTTTCAAACATCTATCTTCTCTACCCTATCCCTCTCCCTGAGTTTCGGCACAGTGCACTGCCTACGTAGGGGTCATCCCCTGAGTGCTGGTCCTAATTAAAAAAAAATTATTTTCGAAAAAAGTTCATACTAAATTCTAGTATTTTATAACCAATATATATATTTATATCAAGTACATCAATCCTCCTAAACTTTTTTTACTTGCCGCTGTTCAATACCAGAAATCAACAAAACTAAAACAATGATTCGTTTGTCGATCAGCATTCATTTTTATTGTGTAACACAATTGAATTATTATTTTGAAATTAAATTGTTTTACCCACTAATTTCTATTTCAAATTTATTTTCGTCCTTTATTGGTTATTTGGTATTTAACATAAAGTCACATGTTTGTAACACATCACCTTAGAGAACTCGGGCAAAATTTGTTTTTTAAAATGGACAAATAAAAGCTAACAAGAAAAAATTCATTATATTACACAGTGCAACACGAAAAAATATATATATCCATATACGCCCACCACTACGTCATCCAAAAAAAAAAAAAGAACCGTGTCTCCCAGTTTTGCCCCAACGCATTTCGTAATTTTAATTTACTCTCTGTGGCAAAGTTGTAGCTCTTGTTGTAAAGAACAAAAATTGTGAATATATAAAATAAAAAAACTTCATCGTCAAGATCAAAATCGCAAAAACCTTTAAGAAATTCGATTTTTTTTACCTTTTTTCCCTGTTCAGGTCCATAAGAAGCAACCCGTTCAAAATTCAAGGAAACAATCAACTACAAAAATGTACCTAAGATCTCAATAAAGAACAATAACGGGTCTTTTTCTTTGGTCTTTTATCACGTAGTGGTGTCGGTATATGGTTATATTTCCATGGCTTAAAAAATTACACACAGTGTTATTTTTGTTAATTTATGGTATTGAACAGGGGCAGTTAACAAAAGTGTTTAATCTCTTTTGGAATTGATTCAAGTACATTTCGGATTCATATTTTTAGTTTCAACTCAAATCGAGTACTAAAGTACTGAAATATAGTACGAGTTTTTTTTTTTTTTTTTTTTTTTTTTTTTTTTTTTTGTATGCATTTTGGAACTAGTTTCGTATTTTTCTTATAAAATATTATAGTTTTGTTACTCCTGGAACGAGCGTAGGAAATTTTTTCTTATTTGCGGGGATTTTATTAACTAATTTTTCGTCCAGCTGGTCAAAGTTTGAACAATCGATGCGTTTGCTAATGCGTTAAGCGGGTTTTAAGTGTAGCAGAGAAAAATATCAATAAAGAATAAATTTTAAATAGAAAAGTATTATTTACTTGATAAGATATTGAAAGTAAAAAAGGCATAAATTTTAATATGAAATTAAGAAAAAACAAAAAATTTGATCGATTGATTGCTGAAGGGTAGAAGTGAATCTAAACAAAAATATCACAGAGAAAAAAAAACTAGAATTTAATTTTTTTACTTCCCCCATTACTTTATTTCCCAGTTGAATTTCTCATCTTCTGCTTAAAATTCCTATGGTGTTTGTTTTGAAAATAAAATTAAAAAAATTTTTTTATTTATTTTATTTTTATTTAATTTGTATTCAGTTTATTGCCTCGTTTTTAAATTGGTTTGTTTATTTTTAAAGTATTGTTGTTGTGCGTATAAATTAGATCGGGTGGTTGGTTGGTTGTAAGAAAAAACTAATCACGTTTTTATTGTTCTCAAAAAAAGAAGAATATTTTAATGTGTTTTTATTTTTATTATCTTTTTTGCCGGTTAAATGCAATTTTATTTATCAGTAAAACAATAAATACCGCCCATCAAAAATTAACAAAATAAAGAATAGTTGATTTATTATATAAAAAAGATTTGGGGACTAGGAGGATATTTGCTTAAAAGTTTTAGAATCTGTATTTGGAAAAATTTTACATTGGTTGATCGAGACGAACATTAATAGATCATTCATATAATACTACATTCCTCAGCTCTCTCCTTTGGCCATTAATGGATAGCATTGATTAACAAACATATGTGAAGGATGTATTGAAATTTTGATCAAGTACACTGAAGGAAATATAATAGTATAATTACAATAAAAATACTTTTGGTAAAAGACAAGGCCTTTTATACTATAAAAAAATAAGAAAACAAGTTAACATGTAATAAAAATATATTTTTATTGCTCTTTTTCAATGTATTTATTTGTAGTCAAATACCAATTTATTTTCATCCAACTACTTTGAATGCGCAGTAGCAAGGCAAATTCATAACAGGTAAAGTTAATGCTACAACACTACAACGTTACAACAACATTTGACATATGAGCATGTGCAATTTTGACATGCGAGCCTCCATTATGCAAGAAAAAAGTAGATCAGCTGTGTTTTCAGCTTTACCTGTTATGAATTTGCCTTGCGCAGTAGTAACAACGGATACCCCACCCAGGCCAGAGTTTCAAAGTGTGTAAAAGTGTTGTCACAATACATTCTGGATGCCATCCGAAAATCCCAACCAAAGAGAATAAATAGTGTGCAGATAGTTTGTGAATTTCAAAAGGATTGCTTAAAGTCAGTTTTAAGTCTAGTAAAATCACTGGATTCAGTGTTTGATGCAAATCGTCTTATAAAATTTTATATGCAAAATATTGTAGCTTTTTTTCACAAGGGCATTTGCAACAAACACTGTTAGTTTGCATATTTTAAATGGGGGTGGCACTTCCCATACTGAGGAAATTTTTATATGATGATGTTTGTGGAAATAATGCAGAATAAAACTTGAAATTTTGTGTACTTTGATTATTTCTTGTAGGTTTTATGATATTGGACAAGTGGGTGCGGCACCGCCTACATTATAATTTTGACATATTATAATTTTGACATATCATCGGATGTAATGAAGCAAATATCTTGAGCAAAAATGAGTCGAAGTGCCACTTCCCATTTAATGGTATACGTATGTAATAGTGATGTTATGAATATCAATTCGCAAATACGAATACGAATATTTGAAACAATATTCGCCGAATAATAATACGAATATTATTTTTAAGGTTAGAGCCACTTAATATTTTAAATTTAATTGGAAAAAAATCCCTCCCTATGGCTCAGTAACAATAAATTGAAAAAAACTGTCACACTACTTTAGGTATTATGACATTGAGATGCCGAATTCGAAGACCTCTACTGAACATTTTTAAATTATTTTACTTACATACTTTCAGATTTCGTTTTTCTTATTCTGTTTGTGCTTTTAATTAGTAATTCAGTGTTGTTTGGGGCATATGGCGCAACCACCTGTCTCGGTGGAATTTCACATATTACATTTTAGTTCTTCCATTTTTGAAGTCCAACATTTCTCTACTGCGAACTGAATACTCATTTAACATGATATGAATTTATATATAAGAATTTAATTTTAAATTTCTGGTTAAAAGATATGTATATATTTGTGTCTGTTTTTAAAGAAGCTTATTATCTTGCGGAAAATATTAATGGTTTTTTTTTAAATAAAAATTATTAAAAATTAAAATATTTTCTACATTTTATTTACTTTTTTAAACTTTATTTTTTTCTTTGGAAAGTATGTGCAAATTATTCAAGAAATATTCGCTTGAATTTGCCGAACACAAATACGAATATCTTGAAATAGGCGACTAGTCGAATAATCGAATACGAATACGATTATTCGTAGCATCACTAGTATGTACATATATCGTCATATATAAATTCTAACTTATATTCGAACAATTTTAAAGGAGAAGCAAAAATCTCTAATATGAAACATAAACCGAAAGTTTTTCTAATTTAAACTTAGTTTTTATTACACAATTAATATTATTATTTTTATATGTAGAAGTGATAAATTTTATAGAAAGTATATTTATACAAGTACTTGCATGAGCACAGCTGATCGTATTTTTATATATTTATTTTCATTGACTATTGTCAACATTTTTTCATTTTTCTTTCTACACAATTTTATTTAAGTTCTGATGAGCAGAGCTGTAAAAGAATGATTAATATTTGTTTTTAATTCAAAATTATTTACAAAAAGTTTAATTGATTAATTTCACACAAAATGTGAATTTAATTAAAACACGAATGCATTCCTCATGAATTAAAAATTATCGCACGCACTGACATCACTAAAGGTACGGTCACATCTGTCAAACATTTGCCCAAAAAAGCGTAACCACTAAATACTAATGGCAAAACTCTTGATTTAGATACCTGTTTATTACGTTAAACAGTTTCCTATATAATTTATAGAAAATGTAATAGAATCTTATCTTATTAGATGCTGTTTAACTTAATAATTAAATTCATAAATCAAAAACTTTTTCATTGGTATTTAGTGGTTGCGCTTTTTTGGGCAAATGTTTGCCAGATGTGACCGTACCTTAAAAAGTTTAATTGAATTAAATTTTGAGTGAATTTATTGCTGATTTAAAGAAAATCTATTTTTTAATTCACTGTTTTCACTATAATAAGGATCATTAATAAAGATCAATTTAAAAAAAAATTTAAAAAGAGTTTATGATTCGTAGATTCTTTCAAAAAGGAATCACTCCTGTACAGCTCTGCTACTGAGCTATTTTTGACAATTGTAAATTTATTTTACACAAACATAAAGCCTGTTATTTTTTTATTTTTTATGTTGACATACTCTGAAACATGAATTTTGAAACGGTGCATTATAATCGATAAAAAAAAGTAGGTTTAATAGTTTTTAAAACCATATCAAAATTGAAAGTTTATGCGCTTTGCCGTTTTAACGTAAAATTATTAAGGAGAGGCAAAGTGGTCGGTCGTAGAACCTCCCACTTGCAATGAAAATTATTATTGGAATATTTTTGAAGCTAATTGAGTAAAGAACTTAGTGTTTGATAATTTTAACTTTAAGTTGTGTCCATGTAAATTCTATGAGAGCTGAAAAAGATCACATTTTCAATATTTTCTTCTAATCCCATCCTTCGTACATACATATGATTTTTTTTTTTTTTTAATTAGGACCAGCACTCAGGGGATGACCCTTACGTATGCAGTGCATTGTGCCGGAACTCAGGGAGAGGGATAGGGTAAGAAGATAGATGTTCAAAATTTTGAAGACTTAACTCTTTCACAACCCTGCTTTGCGCGTTATGTTAATTTTTAAGGCAGTGTTGAGGCGCCTCCGGTGTTAAGTAGACGCATTAACTTTGTTAAGCTGTATTAGCAGGCATTTTATTAATTGTTTTACTTTGCCGATGTTTCTGCTAACCGAAGAAGGAGGGCGATGTTGTGTACATTAGCTTGGAACAGCATCAATCGCTGTCGGAACAGTTTTTTAGCGACCAGTATGCCTTCATCACTTAAATAGTCCGACAATAATTAATACAATGTCTCACTAATGTACATTCGAGAAATTAATGATGTTGATTGACTTGCTCTGGCCAGGGTTTGAACCCCGGCCCCAAGTCATTGTTTGCTTAGTAGTCAACGCGCTAACCACTTCAGCCAACACCAACCTCAAAGTATATATTATCAAACAATTACATTGTAGTTGCAATATCGAGGCAAAACATTCCAGTTTTGGATACCCTTATTTTGCTCTACGATTGCAAAATGGCTATTAATCATTTATGACCCATAAGACATACATAAAATACTTTCATTGAATTGTTGTTTACGTTTGGCTAAAACTATTAATGTCAAATATATCAATTCATAGTTTAGATATTTTATCAAGTGACATAATAGGTATAATATTATTCTGTTCGAGGAAACCGTACGAGCATATGGTTGAGGGGTACACATACATACATACGAGTACTTTCGTAACAAGGATGGTATGAGTGATTCTTGTTATTTATGACTTTTATCAATTTTCGTATAATTTCATTCTGCACATTTTCCTTAATTTACATAATGTACAGATAATGATGTTTCTAAATATAATATTATCAATAATTAATATCGTTCTATAATTTTTTCATTATTTATTTTACGCTTTGCTTATCATAAGTGGCGCAATAGTTAATATATGTATATACAGTTTGTGAAGCCAATGTTTGCAATAAAAAAAGCTACAATTGAATAATTGTCGAAGTTGAGTACGCACAAGATTATCAACGGGAAATATACAATTGTAAAAAAATTTGTGACGTCACTATTAGAAAGAGGTGTATGGGCTACTCCGCTAAAAGTGCAATAACAGTGCAATTCACTCAACTGCATATAAAAGGTTTTCCAATAGGGATGATATAATTTTGAAGTGACGTTTCGGCCGATTGTAATATGTCATGATCTGTCATTTGTTTTTCATTGTATTCAGTAGTGTTTTCAATTTCATTATGGCGAGATATACGCAAGAACAACGTTTACAAATTATTCAGTTTTATTATCAAAATAATCGTTCTCCAATTGCAACTTTTCATGCGCTTTTGCCATTTTATGGTCGCAATAATCGTCCAAGTGTGCTGGCTATTCGTCGAATTGTTGAAAATTTTTTTCTTTACATAATGTTCAAGTGCCAATAAGGCAAAGAACCGCTCGAATTAATGCAAATATTGCTGCCGTTCAGGCAAGTGTTGCTGAAGACCGCAATTTGTCGATTCCAAGACGTTCTCAACAATTGGGACTGTCTCAAAGCACAACCTGGCAGATTTTGAGAAAGGATTTCGGTTTGCATCCGTATAAAATTGTTCTCATTCAAGAACTGAAGCCATTGGACCACCGTAAACGGGCTACGTGGCACACAGCAAATGCAACAATTTAATTATTGCGAGAAAAGTTTGAAAATTCGATTATTTCAAGAAATTGTGATACTGAATGGCCTGCAAGAAGTTGTGATTTAATACCATTAGACTATTTCTTGTGGGGTTATTTGAAGTCATTGGTCTTTTGAAATAAACCAGACTCTCTTTCTTCAAGCTTTAAAAGTCAATATTGAACGTGCCATTCATGACATACGACTTGATTTAGAGGAAAAAGTGCTCGAAAATTGAGTTCATCGACATCGTTCCTGCAGAAGAAGTCGTGGAGGCCATTTGAATGACGTTTTATTTAGAACTTAATTGTATCGCTTGTACTTCACAGTAAATACAAAACTTTTGAATTTCCTTAACAATAAGTGTTTTTTTTTTTTGAAGAAATCATATCACTCTTATTGGAAATCCTTTTATAAAAATATAAAAAAAAATAATATTCATGCTCAAGCTCATGCATGAACTTTTTTTAGCGCAAATCCATGATAAAGCGATATACATATATCACATTTACGAAAACTTAACCACACAATCTTATTCGTTTTATTATCGTTATATTAAATTAAAGGTAAAAATATTTTAGAAGATATTAATCAAGAAGTAATTATTTTATAGTTTTTTCACTATTCAAATTGAGGAATTTTAGTATTTTTGTTATTAAGTGCACATGCCTTTCCGAAAATCTGTAATACTCATAATCTCAAATAATCATAAAACACATTTACTTGACAAACTGTATATATGCATTTGTTTTGTTTGTTGGGTAACTTTTGACTGACATCATTTACTGACCGCCCACTGCGCAACATTTTTTATATGATACAAGTAATTTCGTTTTTTTTTTCTTATAACAATGATAATAATATATCTTGTAATTGTTTCCTATAAAAAAAAAAAACATTTTCAGTATAAATAATATACGAGGGAGGATTACATTTCTTAGCAAGCGAAAAATATAAATAACAATTAAATATATATATAAAGGGTTTTCCAATAGGTACTTGACAACTTTGATTTTAATTTGTGAACGCACTATTTCACTATTCATTTAACTGGCCATATGAACGAAGTCGAGTTCCATTCATAAATGTTTTCATTGTATTTTAAGTCGATCATAAAGTTTTGGAAATATCTCAAATGGTTTGCGTTTTATTTAAAAACGTTGTCAAGTCCTTATTGGAAAACCCTTTTTATTCATGGTTTTCAATGCAGCTTTACAACTGATATTTTAATTATAGATTAACTTTGACTATCCCACTAATTTTATAAATGTTAAAGTTTGCATGTTTGAATATTTTTCTACAATTTCGCGGAAACCGTTTAATGGATTTGGATGCATATATGTAGGTATGATCCAGGTTAACACATATTACACTTTTTATGGGGTAAAAAAGAACGAATTGGTTGTTTTGGTACTTTTATTTTTGTACTAAGTTATATAAGAAAAAATGGTACTTTTGTATTTATATTACTTTTGGTAAAATAGTACTTCGTCTCTTTAGAAATTCTCTTAATGAATTTGTGACCCAGATGAAAATATAGAGTACTTTTTAAGGGGTAAAAACGGAAAAATTGCTGCTTTTTATATATATTTTTTCTATTAAATTTTCTCACCTTAACATACAGATACTTTATGGGTGATAAAAAGAGCAAGGCTGCTAATTTTGGTTGATAACCAATTTACTGCTAACTTGTTCCGTTTAAATAGCGGTTTCAATAGTCCCTCTAGATGAAACGTGCACGTTTTCGGATTCTTATGATAACTTTCTCAGAAAGGCGGTGTACCTGCGTACTAAATGGCAGTCCTCTAAGCTAAAGTGAAAATATCCCATACAAATAGAAGCCCCTAGGAAAAAAATGCTGTTTTCATATTTTTACAAGATGAGATCTACCATTGGGAGAGTGAGTGAGTGAGTGAGTGAATAGGTATCACGATATGCACTTCTTACACCTTCATATTTTGGGACTTTTTCAAATCTTTAACACTTCAATTAATAATTATACGTGGAGTATCCTTAAATTTAAATTTCATTATTTAATGGAGTTCCATGTGATGTTGTTATTTGCAACTATAGATCGCAAGCAGATAAGGCACATCAGTTCTTAGGTGCTGTTTCTACAACACGTACGAATGATTTAAGTATAAGATTTGAGTTTGGAATGTTTTCAAAAATTTTGTTTATTTCATACAAATATTATACGCTCAAATCATTTGTCCGTACAGCACTTTAGTGGTGTTCTTATTCATATTAGCATATTTTTCGAATACGAACAAAAGCAATTAAGGATAATTGCATGTCAATTATCACAATTTAAGAGTATACAAATTGATACATTTTTTTAAAAAAGGGAGAGGTAGAAAAATGATAAATATGGATGGGGAGTTGTGTTAAGAGAGAATTTGTTACTTAATTAACGAATGAAAATGTATTATTTTTGCGGATAAGGTGCTCAAAGGATCGAAACACAATAAATACAACAATATTGTTATAAACAACTTTTCATATTTATTAAATTTTTTTTTTATTATTATATTTTTCTAAGAAAATTTATTAAATTTCTTTGACGACATGGTCAGCAATTTTTTAGTAACTGTTTTGTGTGTACTATTCTGTTGAATTCACATGACTTCAACATTAATTTGTACAAACTGTGTCTTCGTTAAGAAGAATCAAAATTCTGCGTTAATATTGTGGTAAATTTGTTTACAAATATAATCTGCAAATGGGTTAGTAAATAAAGCATATGATAAAGTTGTATGTGTATATTCGGATCTATTCCCGTTGGCGTTGTAGTTTTAATTGTGGTTTCTATGTCGTTGTCGTTTTTATCTGCATTTCGTTCATAAATTGGCATGCTTGAAATATATTGAGACGAAGAAGATAATAAAATAAAAATTAATAAATATTTTACGTTGTTATTTTTCACATTTTGTTATTTTAATAGAAAAATCAAAGATTGGCTTGCACTGAATTTTATTTTTCAAGTTAAAGTGAGGATGATGAAATAATGAACATAAATATATGTATATCGGAAAATGTTACGAAAAATTATGAAAAAGTTGATTGTGCAGATGCTGCCAGGATAAGAGATGCAATTAAAAACAATTTTCGTTATAAGTTTTATATATTTATTAAATATACATATGTACGCACATAGTAAAAGTACAAAAACAAACGACATAAAGGAAAACTAATCATTAGAATTTTGCTGCTTTTCCAGTAATTCCAGTTATTTCTTTTTAATGGTGCATCAAGCCCCAGTAGTTCTTCTTTTCTGCATGTTTTCCTTTTGTATATTTTGAGACGCTCTTTCTCTGATAACCAGATATGTATGTCTTTCAAATATCCCTTAATGGATTTAAAATGACTGCATTGCTTTTGTTGCATTTCGGTTTGCTTCCTCAATAAATTAATCCTTTCCTTTTCAGCGCATTTCTTATTTGCTGAGGACCGGACAATTCATGATATTTTTGGAGGAATTCGTCGCTGCTTCTACATTTTCTCCACTTTTGAAGTTACATTTCTTGTTTCCACTGCACCTATTGGCGGCGCCACAACTTCTTCATGGTCGGCGAGTCCTACCTCGTTGCAATAAATTTGCCACTGCTTCTTCCAATGGTGACAATGGAACCTGTTTATAAGCGCCACCTCCTAATACTCTTGTTTCAGTTTTATTCTTCTCCAGCTTCTTTTTCACCTTGAATTTTAAGTCCTCCCATACCTTTAATTTTAATTCTATATATACATTTGTTAACATTTTTTACTGCTAATTTAGTTTTACTTACTTTGTACCAACCGTCTCCGTCACAAAATGGTGGTGCAAACGGATTTATTTTTTCTGAAATCTGATTCCAAAAACCATCGAAGTTTAGGGGCTTTTTGACCTTCCGAAAACCCTTAACGTATGAGGAATTTTTTTCCAATTTGGAAACTAAAATTTCAAACTGCTGTAATGTCGTTATTTTCATTTTTAATTTATTTTGTATCAGTCGTTTCCACTTCGGTGCTAAGAATGAGATCGACTATGTTCGATTCAATGTGGAGAATACCGATATATTTTCGATAAATGTCGATAACGCCAACGGTGATGCCATATTGTCGTTTTTATTTCGTTTTCAAACAACAACGCCAACGGGAATAAGCCCGATTATTAAGTAGATATTAGAGTATCCAATTATTCAATTTTTTATTTTCGGTTTGTTCAAGTAAGTAATTAATCGCTTTTTGAATTTGAATATTGTTCCGATTAGTCGAGTATGGGTTTTAAAAACTATTTGATTAAGTTGAATAATTCAAATAATTTTTTTTTAATAAAATAATTTATTTAATAATATTTATTTATTTATTTTGATACGATTATTGTGTCCATAAGGCAAGCAAGTAAGTCCTTTGAAACAGAATTGTTCGCTTTTTCTAAATTATTGATGCAGAACTTTATTATTCCATCCAACTCAATTCATATTGTGGAATCTTTACTGAGCTCTTTAATGGCGTCATCAAACAGTCCTAAAGCAGAACTCATACAAATAGTTAACCCACAACCTTATAACGATGTTTAACGTCACGTAAGAGTCGAATTTCTATTTAGATTAATTTTAATCGATTAATTAACAAATTTATCTTGGAGCTATTTGTTACTGAAAAATTGCTATTTTTATTTGATTGAATAATAATGATAGAAAATTCATCGATTAATCGAACAACGATTAATCGAGTGCTCCCATATAATCAAGTATATTAATACATCTGTACATGTATTAGGGTAGGTTTAATTTTTATTTAATTGATTTAAATAATTTGATTATCCTCTTGATTTTGACAAAACGGAAACTTGCCGATAGTCGGAAAGCACCGAAATAAATTAACAAAATTTAAATTTAATCAAAGAAATTTTAATTTGTCAGGCTTAAGTTCGTTTTCTCTAATTTATTTTATTTTAATTTAATTTAATTTAATTTAATTCTCTAAATTTAATTTTTTCTAAATTAAATTATTATTTTTATTTAAAAAAATCTAGAAGCTCCTCATAATTGAACAGACAAACCGACGAGCTTCTAGATTTTTCTTTCTAATAAAAATAATAATTTAGTTTATAAAAAATTAAATTTAGAGAAAACGAACTTAAGACTGACAAATTAAAATTTCTTTGATTAAACATCACTCAGTTCGAATAAAAATTCACAGCTTAAAATTTAAATTCAATAATTAAACAATGTTTCAATGTATCTGTAGTAAATTAACACACATATTTCCTTTTTTCATTCCAGACTATTTTACTTGATCCGTTCAACTTCTACAGTCATGAATTTTAAACGTCTACACATAATAATAACCATTTCCGTTTTCATATTTGTACGGGAAATATGTTGCAGCTCTTCGGCGCTTGAAAAACACTATTTAAGAGGAGGTTTACATGCACCATGTTTTTTCTTTCACTCCGTCAATGTAACGGATGATCGGAGATTTGATAATGGATCTTTTCTACACGATGGTGTTCTTATACCACATAAATATATTGCAGTTTATAATTATATATACACCGATCCGATAACGGCTGTAAAAGTGACACCCCATTTACGTGGTTGTATTTGTAAAGTGAAATCGTGTATAAATTTTTGTTGTCCATTTGGCAAATTATACAGCTCAAATGAGTCAACGTGTATTGATGCACGAAATGATTTTGAGTGGCCGACAATATTAAATATGACTCTGTCGGATGGTGCACTAAAAACCGTGGATATATTTCAACAATATGCCATTGTGCACTATCGACCGTGTAATCCTATGTACGCCTTGGAGCCTCAAAAAGAGCCAGAAGATGCTTGGAACATATATGCGGTATGTACTCGTATTTTCATGTATCATTTCGTAACAGTTTTCACAAATAATTATGTTTTCAAAAATTTAATTGGTATTAGCAACCAACGAAGTTTAGCATATAGATTATATACACTTTTTAAAACATAAATTTTTGCGAATTATTTACTCTAATCAAATTAATTATTTATATTTTTGTCTTTCGCCAGAATGGTACCATTTTCCGTCACTACGATAAATCATATTTAAACGTGCTGGATTATTGTATGGTGCCCACAATGGGTAACGATACGAACGCCACATTCTATTTAAATCCTGCCAATTGTGATTTAAGTCCCGGCTATGGAACAATGAAAATAATAAATGCCTACGCCATGTTATTCTCCATACCCTTTATGACCCTAACGATCACTGTATATTTGGCGATATCGGAGTTGCGCAATCAGCACGGCAAATCTCTTGTCTGCTATTTGTTTGGCTTAATTGTGGGCTATTCAATGTTGTGCGTGAATGCTTTATCGGCGAATATAGACGTAATGGGAATGCCATGTAAAGTTATAGGTGAGCTTAAGTTAATTTTGAGTTATTCGAAATTTAATTTTTATTTCAATTTTTGTATGTGTGTATGTGTGTGTGTGTATCTAACGAAATTTTTTAAATCGATTTGGAACCACTTTAAACGTGAGAGTAATTAAAATTGTTTTACACTTTTCAATCACCGATGAGAAAATGCTAAGACGATAAATTTGTCCCATTTTCCTAATCAGGAAATCAGTGTGGCAACTTAACCCTTAAATGCTAATTATTGCATAAATTGGTCTACAAAATCCGAAGGTCAAGATCCCTACTCGCCTTTCAATATATTAATTGATTATCGCTTTATTCCTCCATTTGTGGATCAATTCGCATCATTGTTTTTTTTTTTTATTTGCATTTTGGTACCATACATTTTTTTAGAGGGGCAAGTTTTACCTTCTCTCTTTAATATAATGATTGTCTCTGTCTGACTCATCCGTTTTGTGGACCGACGTAAAAATATTTTTTTTTTGTTTGCAAGGGTTTGCTTTGCAGTTTTTTCTTTAATCGGATGGTTAAGTTTCTTTTTGAAATAAAAATTTCTGAATAGCTTCTCCCTTTATGGGCCGATTCAAAATTATCGCACAAGTTTTCAATTTACGGACTAATTTTCGAAATTCCTTTTTTTTTCAAAGAAATTGTTTTCAGTTTGATTTCATAAAATTTTGTTTTTTTTTTTATCACACACCCCCTTTGTGGTCCAATTTTAAAAGTGTACACCTGCAGTTTGTTCCCACAGAAATATAACTGGGAATCGAACGTACGAACGTATGGACTCCTGCAATAATCCTGATATTTCTTTATTTTCATTTTAAGGTTACACTGCTTATTATTTCTTTATGGCTGCCTTCTTTTGGCTGAGTGTTATCAGTTTTGATTTGTGGCACAATTTTCGAGGAACTAGAGGCATCAATCGTCACCAGGAAAAGAAGAGATTTGTCATGTATTCGATATATTCATGGGGTATACCTCTGCTGTTTCTAATTGGAACCTGGTTTATACAAGAACGTGTTGAAATACCGTATGACTGGAAGCCGGGCATTGGTGGAGGAGAATATTGCTGGATCAATAGTGAGTAACAAACGAGTTAAAATGTATTTTTGAAATAAAATTATTAATTTTTTCTTGATAGTGCTAACCTGGTCGGGTTTGGTGTACTTTTTTATACCCATCATTGGTATAATTATGGCCAATATTATTATGTTTGTCATGACCGCCATGAAGATTCATAAGGTTCAACGTGAAATGGCACGTATTATGGCCAGAGAGGATAGTACACGCAATTTGAGAAATGAAAAAGACAAGTATAAATATTTTTCAATTAATTTATGACTCAATATTATTTTAGATAAAATTATTTTCTTCTTTTAGATTTGGTCTATTTTTGCGCTTATTTTTAGTTATGGGTGTCACGTGGTCTTTGGAAATCGTCTCGTATTTCGTTGGTCCTGACAAGTCTTGGTCGAAAATCTTCTATGTGGCAGATATTTGTAATGCCATACAGGGTTTCTTGATTTTTATGTTGTTCGTTATGAAGAAAAAGGTCAAACAATTGATAACAAAAAGGTGGGTTTTAATCTAAATTCCATTTGAATTAATAATTGTGCTGTTCCATTATTATTATTATTTTTTTTTTTATTACAAAAATTATTAGGGGAAAATAGTTTTTATAATTCAAAAGCAAGTAGTCGTCGTTAGTTGGAAAATATGAAGTTATTTTTATATGGGGAGTACGAGTAACCGCGAGTGCTTATAATTATCAATTATTGCACATTTATTGCAACAGAACAGTGCGTTGAGTTGAGTCAAATTAGGGGTTGTGCACATATTATGTAACGCACCCCGGTGGGGGGGTTTAAGATTTGTTACGGATTGGAAATTTTCCACTGAAAAATTAGTAAAAAGCGTTACGAAGGGGGGTGGGGGCATAAAATCTCTGAAAACAGCGTAACGTAATATGTGCACAGCCCCTTACTGGTCCTCGCTAAGTCTAGCAGATAGCAGAGGTGGAAGAGAATTAAGCCTTCTAAATTTTAAAAATCTATCGCTTCTATACCCTATCCTCTCTCCTGAGTTCCTGAGTTGCACTGCATACGTAGGGGTCTCCCCTAAGTGCTGGCCCTAATTAAAAAAAAAAAAAAATACATGCTTTTTTTATCTTTGGAGGCTACATTGGAATTGACCCAATTTTTCATAAATTCATTAGATGTGAACAACTGCTCGATGGAAATACTTATAGTGTGAATACGGCAAGCTTCTCTACACTGCGCTAGAACTATCTTGCAGAAGTATGATTTTGTGGAGAATCTAACATATCGAGATGAAAGAGTAAGACGTTAAGGAGTTTTTCGAAATGGCTTTGAATTTTTTTTTTCATACAAAGTTGTCACGATAAAAATGAAAAATAAAAACCAAAAAAGTCAATTTCGATAAAACTGCGCTTAAGGCTGTGCTTCACTATCATACACAATCCTACGATATGCCAAATATGAGATGTGTGCTGAAAAAGTATGGCAGTGTGGACTAAAAATGCAACTGTTTGACAGATTTTTCTGTTAAGTCGTGCGATTTGTAAAATTTTGAATATTAACTTTGTCTTTATTCGTAACACTTTACTCTTCTTGTTTTATACAACGAAAAGGATGTATTTTTATTTTCTTAATATGAATACATGATTGCATAAAACAAACAGATGTTTTGGCATCAGTTTTGTATGTGAGTGTGGAACCTACAACACTATTTTGAAGTGATTTATTAAAGTCGGTCAGATTTTTAAGAATTTGTTGTGAATGAAAAGTACGATTGTGTTGGATAGTGAAGCACCCCCTTTAGTGGTATAAAAAGAAACGCGACGATATGTAGCATTATTCAAATAGCATCACAAAATATCCCAAGTGAAAGGTGAAAATATCGGCGAATAATATTGTAAATATTAAAGTCGATTTCGGCGCTATATCAGAAAAGCTCAATTTTATAAAAGTTTAAATCCATATTTAAGTAATGTGTTTCTCAGAGTCTTCTTATTAATTTTTAAAAACTGGAACAGAAAATAAGAAAAATTTAGTGAAATTTAAGTCAGTTTACTGTGGCAGTAGATGTACCCAATGCTGCTGATTTATTTAAATTAAAATGTGTAAGAAAAGTTTCCGCAAATTATGCTTCTTCGGCTCAAGTCTAAGCATTTTCATGCGAAAATATTTATATGATGATACGATTTCAATTACGAATACTAGAAGTTTAACCTACAACGATCAATTACTCTAAAGGGCACTTACATTCGTCAAAATACTTGACATCAAGCTCGTGTACGTGTGCTTGACGTTAACCCATTCATTTGCTTGAAGCCTTGTCCAGCATTCATTTTGCATTTTATTTTGAAGTGTTTACAAGGAGACAATATAGAGAAAAAGTGTTGAATATGTCTGTTGCCGACGGAACTTTGAATATGAACTAACAAAAAAATAATATGTTTATAAACAAAATAGAAAAAAAAAAGTCTTGTATGTTACAACAACAATAATAATTAACGTTTTTTTTAGTTTTTTATTTAAATTGTATTTGATTATTGAATATATAATAATTTACTTTTTTATTCATATTTTTATTTCCTCAAATGCAATGCAATGATACATTGGTATTGAATGTATTGTTTTTTTTTTCATCCGACATATTTAGTGTTTGTTCTCTTTGAAATTTCGTTTTAATTTAAAAATGTGTACGTGCTTGAAGAGTAAAACCAACATATTCATCAAAATCACTCGTCAAGCATGCCAAAAATCTAAATTTTTGGATTTTTCATCAAGCATAGTTGGTGTCACTCATACAAACAAATTTTCACTTATACCACCATAATGCTTGATGTGATTTTGACGAATGTATACTGCCCTTAAAACGATTTGTTTTGGAGTTAGTGTTATTTACACTGGTTTTTATGCTACAAAATGAAATTCCTTATACTACAAAAAGTTATTTTTATATCGTTTTTAATATATCCGAAATCGTATTTTAAAAAAAATTTTGTATTTTAAGGAAATAAAATTTAAGTTTGTCTGTTGGCTTGTTTGGCAAATATTTGATAAGAGTGAAAACATATCTTAAGTTCAAAGTTAAAAAATTCTTAAATAATTTCGTTTTCAATTACGAAAAATTATTTGAAATAATTTTTTTTTTTCTGAAGTCTGTTAATTCCAATTTGGCTTAAGGATTATTTTGTTTTCCTGCGCATATAAAATTGTTGCTCTCTAATATCCAAAAATTTAATTGAAAACTTTTATAGAACATGTAGCGTTCGTAGTTATCGTTATACAAATAGTACCACGCTCGGCAATGGCGCTGTACGTCGTCGTTTTTACGATGTCTCAATGCAAATTCGACGAATGGTCGTTATACGTGCAGCACTTTCGCATAATCAACATGATCACTCGCATGATGTGTAACAAGGAAAAGTTCACATATTCTTTCCAAACTATAAAGTGTAAGAATGATTGACGATTTAATTCTTGTAATAATCGATGATGTTGTTGTCAATTGTTGTAATAATACTACATAACAATAATAATAATGGTATTCAGTGTTTGGTGCAAATGGACTTGCGTGAGAGCATGTATCTTTTATAAAATCCAACAAAAAAATAGATAGATTTACCATTAGAATTAATAAATAAAATATTTTGCATTTGCTCTTTCCCAAGACCATTTGCACCATGCACTGAATACAGCCAATGTAAAATGCTTTGCAAAGTTTTTCGCGTATTTTGAACATGAACATGAAATTTCGCGTGTAATTTTCTAATTAAAAACGAACTTTTGTCATTACTCAAATATTTAAGAAAATCTATTGCTAATGATATTCTTATCAAAAATATTAATTAATAACACGGTGCTACAAATGAGCACTTTTTTTATATTTGAAAAGAGACCTAGTGTAGGTTATAGACCTTATTTAGTAGATCAGAAATCAATTTTTAAAAGTTCGGAAACACCCTCAAATTTTGGAGTTATTCCGAAAAAACTATTTTCGGGTAGGTTCCAGTACTTATGTACACGTAACTCAGTTGATTTTAATTCGATCTTCAATTTTTGAACGCTTTATGAAAGACAAAGAATAGATCTTTCCAACCGTATACATTTTATGCTATATTAATTAAATATTGGTAGTAATTTTCGTAATAACATCTGCAATTTTTTTATTTTTTTATGTTTTTTTAATTTTGAGTTCCTTTTTTTATAATTTTTTCTATAAAAGCAGATGTATTTGTATAAAAAATTTGAAATAGAATTTTATAACAAATAAAATGAACTTAATTTTTTTTAAATCGGACAATATTTGTGAAAGTTATTAAGCTTTATTTAAATTTAAATAGCACTTGATACCCCCAAGCGGAAAAAAATTTAAGTGAGAATAATTTTTTTTTTATACTTTTTTTAATCATATATTCTAAGCTAAACTAAATTAGCTTTAATGAAATATATACATATGGGTATGTTTTTAAACAATCTAATTTAAAAAAATGGCGCCAAAGTTGAAAAACCTAGAAAAAATAAAATTAAAATCACATATAATTAAAAATATCACTGCAAAAATTTTATATATATACCAAAGGGAGTATATATTTAGAAAAGCACATTTTTCTTCTTTCTGAAACCATTTAAAAATTGTAAATCCGATTAAAATCAACTGAGTTACGTGTACATAAGTACTGGAACCTACCCGAAAATAGTTTTTTCGGAATAACTTCGAAATTTGAGGGTGTTTCCGAACTTTTAAAAATTGATTTATGATCTACTAAATAAGGTCTATAACCTACACTAGGTCACTTTCCAAGTATATTTTCACTGTATCACCGTGTAATTGAATGGAATTATGTAGAATCAGTGAATTTAATATGGGATATCTG
Source organism: Lypha dubia (assembly GCA_947311025.1). Classification (NCBI taxonomy): domain Eukaryota; kingdom Metazoa; phylum Arthropoda; class Insecta; order Diptera; family Tachinidae; genus Lypha; species Lypha dubia. The sequence continues at coordinate 75,238,649 of OX371263.1, forward strand.
AATCTGCCTACGCGACAAATTTTGATTTATAACGAAACCAACGTCATGATGAGAGATAAAGCTTTAATTAGGGACTTTGCACGACATATGTACATGTACATAATCGTACATATGTACTTTACCAATCACAGGCTTTGGGTTTGTGTTACAAAAAACTATTTGAATTTAGGGCCGTCAGAATTTCAAATCGATCCTTACTACCGTTTCGGTTCTTATGAGTAACATACAAACAAACAAGAAACATATTTATAAAAAAACAATTTAGACAAAAATTTTTATTAAAAAATTAGAACCCGCATTACAACTACATATTTATAAAAAAAAAATAGCTTACTAACAAATAATTACATTCACTCTTATTCTATATGGCAACGTCAATAGAAGACATAACCGTTATTTATCTTTTGTTACAAATCGGCATTCTAGTTGGCAATATTGCCATTTATCGATAAGTTTTAACATATGTTTGGTATTTCGTAAGCAAAACTGACGTTGATGTTGTTTTTAATTGCCTTTGATTTTGTCGTTGGCATTTTTGGTGTTGTCTTGCGTTGCTTTGTGTTGTATATTAAAACTTTGAAAAAATTAACGTTAAAGTTGTCTTTCATTTTGCGTTTTTTGGTATTTTTATATATTTTTGTTGTTGTCTTTTTGGTTTAAATAAACAAATGGAAAAAAATTTAAATAACAAATAAATGCCAATTCGAGAAGCTTGTGCAAGAACTTGAAAAGAATCCATCACTAGCCAGAGGATTTCACAGTGGATTTTATTCTACTAGTATACGTTTAAGATACTCGTATCGGCAATGTTCTGAAAAACGCATATCGCTTAAAATTTGCGTTTTCCATTTGAAAACGCCAGAGTGTTGTTCTAACAAACGAAAGCGCTAGAAATTTGGCATTAATAAATTTGGCAAAATATTAAATGATCCAGAGATGAAATTTAATATGATTTCTTTCCATTTGAAGGAAACATGATACAAAATTTTACAATTTTAATAAAAAAAAATTGCAATTTTGATGTGAAAACGCTGCGTTTTTCAGAACATTGCCGTATTTAACCGAAAATAACTTTCAAATTTTAAAAGATAAAAAAATCCATTACTTCGGAAATTATTATTTGTTACTTACGTCTCATCCGGCAAGTTAAAAATACAAAACTTCTGTCTAAGCAGTCTTCTTTCCGCTGTCATTTTTTTTTATTTTCTTCGTTACTGGAGTAAGAATCGAGAAGAAAAATCATTTTTATTTTCTTCGTATGCACAAAAATTTTATTTATTCAAAACCACGTTTACCGAAAATAGTCAAATAAATGAATCAGCTGACTCAAAAATTATATATGTATGTGTGTTGTATAAACAGTCAACATCGTCACAATACTGTTAGGGAATACAAAATTAGTATTGACGTTGCGTTCTATTGATGTTGACTTAAAATTGCCGTCGTTGTTGCTGACGGCTAATAGAATAAGGGTGATTATTTCTCTACGAATTTTTATAACTCAATTCCTAATAAATTCCAAATTTTAAACTCTTTCTCTTTGTGGCCTTGTACTGATTTTCTAATAATATTCTAAAAGTCTTTCATATTATCTAAATGTCTTCATAAGAATGTTAAAAACATCAAAAAGTAATGGAACAAGTCAAACAAACTCAACGACATCTACAAATTCCATAAATTCTTCGGTGCTGACACAAAAGACAAAAGTGGATACGTTGCCCATGAAAGAGAAAAATGTCATAAGATTTTAACAGAAAATAAAAGGTAAAATTTTATAAGGAAAAAGGTTTAATATTTAAAATTATTGATTATTGCACTAAAAGAAATTAGGAAATGGTATATAATTAAATATTTTTTTATTAAATAATCTGATCGCATACATATGTAAGTAAGTAAGTAAGTAAGTAAGTAACCCCACAGCACAGTAATAAGGGCATTCACTCACAGTTTAACAATTACGAGAATTTATATTATTTATCTTTAGATCATTATATATATGTGTGTGTATTTAACTACAAATATAATTTTTCTTTTATGAAACTAACTCTCTAACCAAATAATAATAATAGTCTTATTCATAAACAATTGTTAAAACGATTTTACAAGTTTAATTAACGCTTATTTTTTCCAATTTATGTTAATGCATGTTAAAAAACTTAAAACAACAAGCACAAGCAAGCATTTGAAAAACTTTAAAATTAATCTTTTATATCCAGATATTCCCTACGTGATACCAGCAATCAACGTCAAAGCCAGTACTCTACTAAAACAACTTCGAGTAGTATGGGGAATTTGGCTTTACCTAATTATACAATTTCATCTGATAAGCCACTAATGAAACCTCTCGAGCGTACCACCGTATTTAATGGCCTGTGAACAATAACATTTAAGATACGAGAAGATGATGAAAAAACACTATCGAATGTTTACCTGAGTCTTTAAGTATTGCCTTGGTTCAAAATAAAATAAATAAAATATATTGAATATAAGTTTATACATCACCTTTGATATCCGTAGGTATAAATAATCATGATCTAACAAAAAAAAAAAAAAAAAGAAAAAAAGACAAAAATCATTAGGGACATTCATTTGTGATTGTAACACTGATATCTATGAATCTTTAAGGTCGTGCTTCACTATCATACACAATCGTGCGATATGCCAACTATGAGATGAGTGCTGAAAAAGTATGGCAGTGTGGACTAAAAATTCATCTGAGTGACAGATTTTTTTCGCAAGTCGTGCGATTTGTAAAACTTTATGAAAATTTTCTTAAAATTATGTTTTTTCAAATAAAGCCTTTATTGTTTTGCCATCCGTTTTGTATGATAGTGTGGCACCTACAACACCAAATTTGTAACGATTTTTTAAAGTCGGTGCGATTTTTGTAAGATTTTCCTGTGAATGAATCGTACGATTGTGTGGGATAGTGAAGCACGGCCTTTAACGGCCTTGTATTAATCATTCCTCTTCTTAATTAAGCTAAACTCTAATGTATATTTCTTTGCTTTTTTTATTAGAAAAAAAATAATGTATATTTAATTGGAATGAAAAGATTCTCAAAAATAAAACTATCGCTAACTAAGGTTTTCTAAATAGTTTTATTTAAGATTAAGTTTTAGTTTAATACGCTTTAATGTTTTAATGATTGTAGAATTTTAGAAATATTGTTGTAAATAAAACCAAAGAATTTTAAAATACACGTCTATTAAATTATCTCTTCTGAAGGGTGAAGTTTCTTTAAAAGTTCCTCTGCCAAAAAGCTTCGGCTGGATCCGTATTTCTAAATACAAACAATTCTTGTTAAAATTTAAAAAAAAAATAAAATTTGCAAGCAACAGGCAACACTGAATTTAATTTAACGATAATTACAGTTGAACTTCTATAACTTGAACTTCTATAACTTTAAGTTTCTATAAATTGAAGCAAATCGCATGACAAGAACGGCACTATAAATGTGCAAAGTTTTGAAAACTTATTCCATAACTTGAAGTCTCCCTAAATTAAAGTTTCTTTTCTGGATTCAAATTATGGAAGTTCAACTGTATTTCTTTAAGGAAATTCTATTTTTTTATTCTTTATGGTTGCAGCCTTTGCTAATCAGAATAGAGGAACTAAAAACCATACAAGCTTTTTCAAATAACAGCAACTTAAAAAGCTATAAAACACACAACGATACAAACATTGCATATGACTAGTGAGTAAGTAGTTCGTACATGCATAACACTGAGAGACAATGGCCAGAAACAGTTTCTATTCACATTTCATACGATCTAGACGTTTGGCGCACGTTTATCGGCAGTTTGGGCGTAAAACGATCGTAAGCAAATGTATAAGATCATTAGAGTGCAACAAAATAAATTGCTAAAAAAAAACACACACACACACAGAATAATTATAAATAAAAAGTTTAAATACTAATTTGGAAAATATTTATGGCCAAATTAAACTTATTCAATGCAAACGGTAGAAACGATAAAACGGGTAATAAAAAGCAGTGAAATAACAAAAACTAAACGCTGTATGATCTGTGGTTAAAAATTACAATGTGTCAGTGAAATCAGACAGTCACACTTATGGTGACCTACAATGCTTAAAAAATTTGTTTATCAAGTTAATAAATGCTTCAAATGAAATCCAAGCCAAAGTGAACATTTTGGAAGGAGTTAAAAATAAATTTTAATTACAAAAATAAAAGAAGAAAATTTCAAGAAATCTTGCAATTTGATTGATCGGTGAGTGGAATACATTTTTTGTTTACTCTTTTCTCTTCTCTCTAACCGCTGCGTGACATAAAACTTCCATTTTATATTTAAAACTTTAACAAACTGTAAACAGGCCCCCCCAGTCTTACTCTCTGGCCACTCTCACTTTTTTCTTTCACTCTACTAAACGATTTCTATTTTAAACTCTATAATACAGATTTTTTTATTTTTTTTTTGGGTTTCTTCTTTAATTTCCACAGAGATGATAAAACACTCAACGTCATTAGATCACCTCTGGCTAGTGTCATTGTTGCTCACCTTTGTTTTATTTATCCAGCATTTGCCTGTCATCACAGCCCGCTCATACCCCTGCCCATATGCACAAACTGTTAACATAACAGACGGTTTGCGTTTAAAAGATGGCTCTTATTCATTTGAGGGTCTAGTTATACCGGTTAATCTTACGGCCGCATACACATTTAAAGTCATCGATGGCATTGAATATGATGCCCCAACACACATGCGAGGCTGTGCCTGCTTGTTAAAGCCCTGCATAACATTTTGCTGCCCTTCTAAGATGCACTTCGATGAAGTTTATCAGAATTGTACATTGAACGAAAAAGAATCTCATTCACAGCATACTCACATTGAGGTGACATTAAAAAATGGATCAGTTGATGTGATCAATATAAAGGATGCATTTATTGTTCGCTACGAGTTCGGTTGTAAAAATAAATATATTGAGAAGAAAAAGGAGGACTTCTGGAAGTGGGATTTATATGAGGTGAGTAGCAGGCAAGCAATACAGTAATAAGCTCAAGTTCTTTTTAAGCCCTTTTTTGATTTTTGTGGCTTATCGCTTTGTCCAGAGTTATCCGGTTCGATTGCGGCAAAAAATTCTGGATCGCTGCTTGGGTTGCGTTTGTCGCAAAAAAAAACACTTATAGAAGTTTGTTCGGGAAACAGCTGGCGATACAGTAAACTGTAACAGTAGCTGATGTTCGGCATATATTGTCAAAAATTAAATAAAATTATAATATTCGAAATGGTTGGTTCCAACAGAAAACCCGTAAAATTTTATTATTTCCATGCATTTTCACTGACTGTTAGTTGTAACTAAATGCTGTTTGCTATCGTACATAGAGTGTTAGATTGAATGTAACCATATACATATTATTTATGAGACACTCTAGTAACGGCATCGAACAGAACTGGAGTTAAAAGAACTCAATTCTGATCAAAACTGCTGGATTCAATTCCACAAGTTGAGTTTTTATTAAACGGAAAAATTTTGTTTATAATCAAACCCTTTTTAAAATTCAAACTGGAATTGACAATTAATTTTTCTACTTACTTCATTTGAAGTAAACAGTAAAAAAAACATGCATACTTTTAAGAGCGTTAGTAAAATTAGCTTTGCATGTCAATAAAAAAGCTTAATGTGAGCTTTTCTAGTGAAAAAAACGAAACAACACCTGGGTATAAAAAACTTTTCACTGTAAAATTGGAATAAAAAATAAACGCATTGAATACTGTAAATCAAAAACGATCGGAATACAATTACGGAATTGAAACATTTTCGATCGGAATGTTTGTGTGGGCCGATACAGAGAAGATTGAAAAATTTTAATCGTCTTTAATTATCTTCTCTAAACAGGCAGTTAATTGCAGAATGAATACAATACAAATAAGAATGACAGCATTTGTAAAAATAAGATTAAATTTTCATCAAACGCTCGGAGAAAGAAGACATCTAAGCAACTCGTATTTTTCTTCCGTAAAATTTGATTTTAATAATATTGATGTTGCAACATCATCATAACATAAGTGAATAGCTTCGACTGCATACAGCGTAAAATTGTGTTAAATAGAACCAATCTAGCTGATCAGTATTCAAATGTTTTGAATTGGTAATTGATCGATGTTTACTTTGGTTTTTTAATCACACAAGCGAAATTTTTTTTGTTTATGCCTGTGTAATTTTCTTTCACAACAACTAGATTTCATAAATCAAATAAAAAGATAATACAAACAGAAAATAAAAGATATTTTTAAATTTCATGCAATTTAATATTCCTTTTCTTTTCATTTTCTTTATAGTGGAATTTATTTCTATTTATGGAATTGCGTGGTGTCAAGCCATTTACATTTTATAGCATGGTCTTTGGGGCTATTCACATATTACGTAAAGCTATTTTAGGAGATTTTATACCTTAAAATATGTATACCAAAAAACCAAAAAAAAAGTGCTTTAAATATGCGGTATAGTCATAAATAAGCAAAATTAAGCCATTAAGAGGAAAATATGCAAAAATATGCATCAACAAATTGATTAAAAAAAAATTCTTAAAAAGTTCTAAAATGAATAAATTTTTTATTTCTGTCTACATTCATCGAACAGGAAAAAACATTTAATTGTATATTTGTGGGTTCCCTGATTAAAAACAAAATGGCCATTTACTGATTTATTATTTGCCTCTAAAAGATGACTCTTTTTTTTTTTATTTGACTAAAATTTATCATATAAAAGCTGAAAAAAGTTATACAAACATTTTAACAACAACAACGCACATAAACATATAAGTTAGACACCTTTTCAAACATGATTAAAGATCTACTGACGAGTGGATTGGCATTAGCAACCAACGAAATGCAAGCATATAGATTAGCTAACCCACAACTAATAAATAAAATTTTTGAAACATAAATTCTTGAGAATTCCTTAAGCTTTTTTAATTAAAAAAACTGCTTTTTGGATTTACTAGAAATTAACAAACTTTAAATTAATACCCTGTATATTTCTCTGCCAGGGCAGAGATGACCTCATTGCTTCATATGTTTTGAGAAGTTCTGCTGTGTATACTATTATTTGTTAATCTCGATTAATACAATGAAACATGATTAATACGGAAAAGAAGAAAACAAAGATACTTGGCTACTTTTCAATTATATTATTTTATATGCGAGTAGTTTTGCATTACTGATTTTGCTCCAGTGATACAATCACTCACTTTATCAATTATTGTAAATGAACTAAAAAATTTCATAACTTTACATGGTTCTTATAACTTTGATTACAACAAATGGTTTCTTATCAGCTCCATATTGTTTTCGAATTCAAGAAAACAAAGAAATTCAAAAAAATATCAGAAAATCAGTTTTACAATCTGTTTAAAGAAACAAGTTTGGTATAGAGAAATTAAAAGTAAATAACTCCCTTTTTTTTAGTCAATCGTATTAAAAACTAAAACGAGTTTCTAGATTTTCCTTTTTGGTAAAAATAATAATTTAATTAAAAACGAACTTAATCCTGACCTCACAATTTAATCGTGAAAAAAGGGAATTTGAAAAACATCCCATAAATGAAGGCGTTTTACAACATTCGGCATTTTGGGGGGGGGGGGGGGGGGGGAGGATAAGTTACCCCATCGATATCCTGATTAGGCCAATGAGACAAAATTATCGAATGAGTATATTGCCATTTATGCTTGCTTAATTTTTTATGCATCAACACACTGTGTACTTTCGTAAAATGAGAAAAAACTGGTACTATTGGTACTTTTTACTTTGGCAGTTCAGTTCGAGAAGCTCGATTTTCGAAAATCGGTGTAAAATCATTAATTGCCTACGTTCGATAGCGGGAAGTTAACAAGAAAACGTAACTCCGCGACAACATATCGAGCTCAACTAAACATTATTCATCATCAATACAATTTGATTACACTGGTAAACAAAACATTAGAAAAAATTGCTTGTTTCCTTTTATAATTTTTTTTTTGTTTCGATCTTAAACTTGAGACGTATTTTCTAAATACGTCAACAAATTTTCCCTAGCAGCTTTTGTTTTTGAGTTATAGGTAACTACCCCCTTTTACTATTTTTACTTATATTTTCGTTTTTTATTACACACTAAAGTATATTTTGTTGATGTTTTCGATATGGCTTCTTCAAGAAGATGTTGCATGCTTAATCCAGATTGTTTTTGCTATATTTGTGGTGAATATACGAGTATATTGAAAAAATTTAGAATACCTATATCGGACTTTGTGAAAACAGCGTATCATCAAAAGTGGCGAATGTTTAAATTTTCTTTCACTCATGTTTCCAGAATTTAGTACAGAAAAAGTCAAAGCTGGTATTTTTGATGGGCCACAGATCGTGAAAGATCCTAACTTTGTCAAGTCAATGACTGAAGTCGAATCCAAAGCTTGGAATTCATTTGTTTTTGTTATGAGTAATTTCCTAGGCAAAAGGAAATCTGACGACCATGTCGACCTTTTTGAGTGCATTATATCGAACTTGCAAGAGCTGGATGCATAATGAGTATAAAAATTCACTACCTGCACTCACATTTAGACCGATTTTAAGAAAATCTTGGAGATTTCAGAGAGGAGCAGGGTGGAAGATTTCATCAGGACTATTGGAAGAGTGTTACACAAACACAACCCCGCAAAGCGATTAGCTTGTCTGCAGAAAACACCCTGGATCTCTGGCCGGAATCGAACCGACAACCTCCGGGCTACTAGGTTCGCATTGCTACCTATCAGCCACGGCAGCATCATTTCACATATGATGGCAGACTACTGCTGGAGTTTGCAACGAGATCTCCCTAAAGCCGCTCATTCAAGGAAATCTTATAAAATATCATTTTATAGTGCTCCATAGAAATTTAGTTAACATACGAGTATTTATTAATTTTTTTCTATTTTTTTGTCAAAATAATAAAATTGCATTTTTCAAAAAGTAAAGCTGTTAGCAATCTTCCACTAATTTTGTCATAGTCAGGGCCATAGAAATACCCAATAACAGAAAAAAAAGTAAAGGAAACAAAAGTTGTGTTGACCAGTGTTATTAACAAAATTAATAAATAATTTTATTTTATTTAACTCGTTTTATAGAATGGCACTCTCAGGCGTGGCAATAAGTTTTACACCACTGACGAATATTGTTTTACTCCATTGGAACATAAAAAATCCTGGAGTTTGGCACCTCTCACCTGTGAGAGATATCAAAAAGGTCTCAAGATATGGATTTATGTTATCTGTAAGTGAATTCTAACACACATTCATTTCAACATTAATGCTCTCAGTTAGGAACTTTAATTATATGTGTGTATGTATGTATGTATGTATTTATGTATTTATAGGTACCACTGTGGCCATTATCATAAATATTATCGTTATCCTTATGTTTGTGGCCATAAAGGATGTGCGCAACAGCAACTATGGCGAAGGTTTAATATTTCATTTGTTTTCTTTGACAATCGGTTTGGCAGCACTTGTTTATTTACATTTAAAAAATCCCATGAATTTGTCACATACAGCTTGCAGAAATATTGGCAAGTTACCAGACACTCTACTAGAATGCAATATTTAAATGAAAATATTTAAATGAAATAAAATAAAATGTACACCTGTTTCTTTTATAGGGTTCCTGGCTTATTTCTTTTTAATTGTTTCATTTTTGATACTCAACATCATAAGCGGTAACTTTTGGACAACATTTGCCTTGAAACCCATTAAAAGCTGGCATTTAAAAATATGTTACGGCCTGACATTAGCGGCGGCATTTGGTTTGAAATATTTGACGAAATTTGCTCAGGACTCAAATATGGCGCGCTACTTAAAGCCTGGCATTGGTGAAGACTTTTGCTGGTTCGATAGTAAGACTCCTTTAAATAAAATTTTGTAAAATTATTTGACGTATTTTTAAAATGTTCTTTTCTAAAATATTTTAGTACGTTTATGGGGAATTCTATTGTATTTCTATTTGCCCATATTTATTTCACTTATTATAAGTTTATACTGTTCGATAAGAGCTTATTATTGCATATTCAAATTGCCCACTGACACGGTTAATGTGGGCGGAAAGGATTTTAGTACCACCAAGAAGCAGTAAATTAAATGGCATTTCCATATTTTAATGTTAAATTTTTTTGAAATTTTTCTAATTGTTTTTTTACTTTTCTTTGTTAGTTTTATGTGCTTCTGCATTTATCTTTTGGTGATTTTTTCTATTTGGATGCGTGAAATGATTGTTTACATTACGGCTCGATTTCGTCAAGTCTTCTTTATTATCGATTACTGGAGTGGAATTTGTATCCTGTGTTTGGCGGGTGTGGCCTTTATATTTTTGTTGACCAAAAATATATTTGTTCGCGAGTGGTGGAATCTCAATGTGTAAGTAATATAGTTTGCATTTGAAGAGAATTTACTGAATATTATATTGAGCCAGAGAATATCGTTCGAAAGCATTTTCTAGTTAATGGTCCTTCGAACCACATTATAACCTTTTCATTTCTTGTTGATTTTCATTACGAACCGTCAGAAGGCAAACCCTGACCCATACATAAGTCCTAGTCCCAACTCTTCTGGTCGCTTCAGAAACCAGATATCACGTTCAGTAAGACGAACATGACTCATTCAACTTCCGTATCTATAAGGATCCAAAATATATATACATACATATACTTTATGGGTCTCATATGAATATTGTGAAAATTGCACAGGGAATGATAAGCCCATATGTAAGTAGCCTAACAATTTTTGTGTAAAGGTTATAAAAAGTTTTCATTTATTTTGGGTAAATCATTTCACTGCATTGCAACTTATGGGCGCCCAGGTTTGATGAGTTGGCATTAGTAAACAACGAAAGACAGTATTTAGACAAATTTTTAATTTTGAGATCTACTCGTACTAGAAAAAAAATTTTTATATGCATTTGGGTTTTTAGGCTACAAATTGATGAGGTGTTCATTGAAATTTCATCGAATATATATTTTTGAAGGTAATAAATTTTCGATTTTTTTTTTTTAGAAATTCTCTATACAAATCTGTTTAATAAATTAATGAAAGCCAAATTATTTAAGCAATTGTAAAACTACTTTCGTTCATTCATAAAAAAAATACAACGTCCGCGAACATATACACACAGAAACATATATAAAAAAAAGAACATACCAATTAGTGATGTTACGAATATCAATTTTTAGTATTCGCGAATACGAATACGAATACGAATATTTAAAACAGTATTCGCCGAATACGAATACGAATATTTCTTTTGAGGTTTATATTTCAAATTTAATTGGAAAAAATCCCTGCCTTTGCGTTAGTAACTATAAATGAAAAAAAAATTTAGTGATTTAACATTATTATTGCATTAAGATGCCGAATTTGAAAACCTCTACAGAACATTTTTTAATTATTTTACTTACATACTTTCAGATTTCGTTTTTCTTACTCTGCGTGAAATACAATGGGTTTTTTTAATAAAAATTAATATATTTTTTTACATTTTATGTACGTTTTTTAAACTTTTGTATGATTTTTTTTTGGAAAATGTATGGGAAAATTATTCGAAAAATATTGGCTTGAATTTGGCGAATTCGAATACGAATACAAATATCTTAAAACAGGCGAATAGTCGAATAGTCGAATACGAATACGAGTATTCGTAACATCACTAATACTAATCTTCTGAAAGTTCGTTTTCTGAAATTGTCAGCATCAGTTAGAAATAGATTCGCTATGACCATTCAATTAAAAAATATGTATGCAATTTAATTTCCATGTACTATTTAACTATAATAATATTTGCAGAAATTCTATATAAAATTTTTTTTCGCAGAACTGGTCCACCCATAGAGTATGATTACTCCTTGCCACCAAATTTTTCCGTTGTTCACAATCATGACAACAAACCAAATGGTAAGTAAATCTACGCTGTTGTAATCCCGCTCTCATTAAATAATACACCAAACTTAGGCAACAAAAAAAAAAACCATGGTACATCTCCGGATATCTCCCAAATATTTCTTTTATTTCCTTCATTTTTATCTATTAAATTTTTTTTTTTCTTAATAAAATCATAACTTCTGAAAGTCATTAAAAATTATTATTAGTAATTTGACACACAATAATAATTTTTATATGTGACTATCAGGGCTGGGAATTACATCAACTAAAGGCCAACTTTTGACTTGATATTTAAGTTATAATTAATTTTAAGTTGTAATTAAATACCAAATTGTGTTTTTGAGTGATTATTTAAAAAAATACTTAATTAATCATTAAATGGACAACATTGTGTATTTAAATAATAATTAAAATTTACGAATTTCCATGTTTTTGACTGCTTCTTCTTCTTGTTAAAAAAAAGCAAATAAAAAATTTGTGGCTGCTGACAAGTTGCATAACAGTTTGTCTTGTTTTGTCGCTATTAACCTTTTAATTATTTTGAAAGTTGCTTTTATTCTTTTAAAACATTTTAGCAGTTCTTAATTGTTCTTATTTTTAACTAAAATAAAAATATATTTTTTGGGATTTTTCTTCATTTGTTCTAGTCAGCTGATCTTTAGAGAATTTTGTGGGAAATTTTTTATTTTACGTAGTTATACCATATTTTCATCGTAATTAAATAAGAACTTTAATTATTCACTGAAAAAATGGAATATTATTTAAATACAACATAAATTTAAATAAAAATTAACTAATTACATACTTAAATATGAAATCAAAAACTGGCGATAAATACTTTTTTAAAAATTAAAAATATGCAAAAAAATTTTGAATTTTGCCTTCGAATTTACGCTACAAGAAATACTAACAAAAAGTACCAAAACTATTAGCTTTGCCTCATTTTACCCCCAGAAACCATACTACATGTTAATGTGAAAAAATAATTAAAACAAAATAAAAATTTCCATAAGAACCATATTGTTGTTCATTTTACCACCCAGAAGGTACAATGTATGTTATTGTAAAAAAAAATTGCAAAAAAAAAATAAAATATACAAAAAGTACCAATTTTTAGCGTCTTCCCCCTTAAAAAAAAGTACACCATACATTAATCTAACTCATATGCTAGTTGCAAATTTAAGCTAAATTAATTAAGCTGTTTTCAACTTATCGAAGAACAAACATACAAACTTTTAGCATATACTTATGATCATAGTAGGATTATTTAAAATAAAAGTGGTGTTCAGTGTTTGGTGCGAATTGTCTTGCAAAAGCTTAAATGCAAAATAATTTCAGTGTTTTTTTGAAATAAAACGGCTACTCTGTGTGTTTTGGTCTTCAAATTTTATCAAAAACCCATGATATTTTGTATTTGCACTTTCGCCAGACCATTTGCTGCAAACAGTGAATACCGCCAATATAAAACAAGCAATTCATATAATAAAATATCAAACAAAAATCTAAGTTTTTCGCATAAAAATTCATCTATTGAAGAAGGTTCGCTTTATAAATTACATATATGAATCTGATTAAAGTTTTTTTTTTTTTTTTTTCTTTTAATTAGGACCAGTACTCAGGGGATGACCCCTACGTATGCAGTGCACTGTGCCGGAACTCAAGTAGAGGGATAGGTTAAAGAAGATAGATGTTGAAGTAGACGCATTAACTTTGTTAAGCGGTATTAGCAGGCATTTTATTCATTGTTTTACTTCGCCGATGTTTCAGCTAACCGACGAAGGAGGGCGATGTTGTGTCCATTAGCTTGGAACAGCATCAATCGCTGTCGGAACAGTTTTTTAGTGACCAGTGCTATGCCTTCATCGCTTAAATAGTGCGACAACAATTAATACAATGTCTCACTAATGTACATTCGAGAAATTAATGATGTTGATTGACTTGCTCTGGCCAGGGTTTGAACCCAGGCCCAAGTCATTTTTGCTTAGTAGTCAACGCGCTAACCACTTCAACCAACACCACCTGGAAAATTCGCAGCAAAATTTGTTTTTCTCTATTTAATTTCTTCCGCATTTTTTAATATGTACTTTCTTCAATGGAATTTCGTTGTTTACAACGTGGTAGATTGTGAGGATCTCTGGGGGGAGCTAAATCGTCGCCAGAAACATTTTATTGCCCCCAGAATTAAGTTTAAACTTAACACTTACTTTTATACTAAACAGTTTTTTTGAATCACCGGGAAGTCTATAGTGCACCCCAAACCCCCCAACGTTTGTTAAATCCTTGCATGAGTGTAATAGTACCGTTTAAAAAAATATAGGTTTATCGAATTTACATAAAAGCGATTAAAATTTTTTTTTATTGTAAAAATATCTTTCTCATTTAATTCATTTATTATAATTTATTAACAAAAATTAATTGAGTTCATCACAAAAATTCAGTATCTAATTTATTTTACAGCAATATTATTATTAATTTAATATTTTATAATTAATATTTTATTTATGTTTTTTATTTTTCAGAAAATGTGGTCGAGTCACAACAAAATGGCAACTAACTGAACGAGACTTAGTACGAAATATTCTAGATAACTACTGAGAAGTCTGAAAATGTTTTTATTTTATTACTAAAACAAATCTAAAATAATATTTTGCTAAAATAAAAACTATTTATTAAAATAACTGCTTTCAATTGTAAAAGCTTGACGTTTTTGCACAATGGGAAAATATTTTCTTAATTATTATAAATTTTGTTTGGTGTTTGTATTTAATTACTATAGTCGAGATTTATTGTTCGATTTTCTTTTTTAAATCTTAAAGTTGTTGCCGCGTTACATACAGGCTTAGAAATTTTCCTTTCAAAATAGTTCTTGTAGTGAATTTTTACTTTTTATTAAAGGAATTATTACTTTTTATTAATATACAAAATCTATAAAAAATAGGAAGTTACTGATTTAACAGAAAATTTTCGAAAATCGGCGTTTCATCAGATCTCGATTTTGAGGGCATGTGAATCAATTCTATTGGAAGAATCTCTATTCTAAGCCTAGACTGTAAACTCTCCATTATACAACGCGATCCTGAAACCAATATGGTCCTACGGAATCCGGTTATGGGGCACTTCCTCAGTATCGAATGTAGAAAAAACTCAAAGTCGACAATACATTCTACGTACAGTTACAGCAGCCTCCTGGTATATCCGAAATCAGGAAATTCATAAAGATCTAGATGTTCCGTTGGTGAAGATTGTGTTTTCAAACATGTGACGAAACATATAAAAAAACTTGAGTTGCACCCAAATCCACTTGCGCGCAATATTCTAGATTATAGAGGCCATACTCGGCTGAAAAGGAGGGATACTGATTCTATAAGCCGTACATGACAGACATAAATCACCAAAAAATCCACCACTGAAATTAAAAATTTCAGATTTGAATACTTATTGATATTTCAATTTATAATAAAAGTATAAAAAAAATTTAATCTATTCTGACAATGTTTACAATGATGTTCATATGGTTGTATGAGTGTGTCTATCTAAGTATGTAAACCCTCAGCACTTAAAAATGCCCTCACCTTGAGATAACGGACCAATTCGGTACGAAATATTTTCAGAATTTTTAAAAAATAAAGTTAGAACAAAAATATTTACCAAATTTTAAAATATTATATCCATTTTTGAAAATTCTCAAAGTCTTTCGAACCGAATCTGTTTATAATCTCACAGCCACTAGCTGAAGTCAATGTCTTTAGAGTGTCGCGTATTTGGTTCCGATCGATTGAGCTATTCTTAAAATATGAGGAGTTACATACATACATTCTTTCATGCGGACATGATCTTCAAAAGAGTGCGAATAGATTTTCATGAGCATTTTCGAATATGAGTGTAAAATCAGTCATTTTCTATTTTGGATAGCGAAAAGTTAACAAATAATTATAAATTCAAAGTTTTTAAATTTATATATAATAATTCAGAAGGCAAAAGTCACAAAAGCGAAAATATACCTGATATATTCAATTATAACTTCTACAATAATTTTTCTTTAAATAAAATTAATGTTCTGGAGATTGCAAATATTTTTCTAAGTTTCATTACAATTCAAAGTTCACCGCCTCGTAAAGAGAATCGACCATCACGACAACTAAAACAAATGGATTTTTTAGTCCATTAAACCAACCCACTAAATATTGTATTATAGAAAGCAAAAAAAAAAAAAAATAACAAACTTGACCTAATTTCTTCAAGTCTTACAATGTCCATTTCATATCCTGTTAATTTTACTGTTACTTCTAATGAAATGTTTGTTGCAAAAGCTTTTTGACACCCGCTTATTTTTCGTTATTGAAACAGAAAAATGTACAGAAAGTAAAAGGAAATTAACAATTAACTTTTCCCTACATGACCTCAGGGAAACGTTCCAATTGGCGCCAAAATTCGCATACAAACACATACATGTATATGGTCACATAAAAGAAATGTCGGTTTGTTTTGCAACAAGTTGTTGACTGAACAGCTGATATCTGAATATGCAAAAAGAAAGAGAGAGAGAGAGAGAGAGAGAGAGAGAGAGAATAGAGTTACAAACCCAATTAATTAATAAATTAATGAAAGACACACTGGAATTTGCCTTCTAATTTGGTATCTCATGGTGAAAATATTTAAAGGAATGAACTCTTAATATATCTGTGGACTTTTTGACATCGAAAGTACAATTTTAATAATTTCCATTAGAACAAAAACATTATATGCATTTCATTAGTAGCTAAATACCAACTCATCAGTAAATATTTACCATCATTTTTTTTAACTTCTTTGCTTGTGCTGTAGTAATTCTCCTTTCTTACTTGTGAATTCATGTATCAGTAGATGAGTTTTGAAACTTCTCAAACATTCTACTTTTTTACTTATGGTGCTTTTTTAATTTTGGTGCTCTTTTACTTTTGGTACTTTTCCTCTTGAGAAATTCTCTTAATGAATAGGTAAACACGGCAACACTTGGTACTCTAGTTTTTTTTTATTTTTTTACGTAGTTTAGCCTCTGGGGGGTAAAAATATTGTTCGTACTTTTTTAGCAATGGTCCTTTTGTACTTTTGGTGCTTTCTTAATTTTAGTACCTTTTTTAAATTCTCTAAATGGTTTTAGATGAAATATGGTAGACGGATAGCATATGATCCAAATTAATATATAGAGTACTTTTTAAAAACGGGACGAATTGGTACTTTTCGTTTTTTATTTTTTTTTACGTTGATTTAAAGTGCAGATACTCTCTGGGGGTCAAATAAGTAATAGCTGGTATTGCTCGTACTTTTTTACTAATGGTCCTATTTACTTTTGGAGCTTTCTTACTTTTTGTTTTGTTTTTTATTTGGTGACGTAACCTAGATTAATATATAGAGTACTTTTTAAGGGTTAAAAACAGGACATATTGGTAATTTTTGTTTTTATTATATTTTGAAATAAGGAACAGCTGCTATTGTTGGTTCTTGGTACTTTTTATTTATATAGAAATTTTTTAACGATAACATACAATGTACTTTCTGCTTTTTGCTTTTACCACTTTTTATTATTTCATTAACATGTAGCGTGAACGAGGTCACAGGTAAAATCTAGTAAAAAAATAAAAACAAAACTAATTGATAACCTCCTTGTTTCTTGAAGTGGGTTAAAATATCTTCGAAAAAGAATTATAATTTCTTATAAGGTCAGCTCAAAACTTTCCCTTTCTTTGACAAAAGCTTCAATCACTTGATTAAAATTATTTTCTTAGTAATAAAACATTCTTTTAAAATACTGCTATTAAAGGTAAACTATCAAATAAGACATGCAAATAATGCTTTCGATACGAATGGATTAAAAATGAAAAATTCTCTACAAATTAATAAGCTGCACATGTATGCGTGTTGTTGTCCATGACAGTGTGCGTACTTCTACCATTGTTTGTATGAAAACAATTGAATAAAAAAATTGTAGAAAAACAACAAAAACAACAAAAAGCGAAAAAAGTTTGTTATGGAAAAATAAGATCCCCATATTTTAGTTGAATCTTTCTAGCCAACTTTTAGTTGTCTATAAAAGCTCATCAGGTACGGTTGGCTAGAACATGGAGTAAAAAGGAAGGTCCAAAGAATGGGAATACTTACATACATACACAGATAATGGACACCATTAAAAAATACTGAAACCTTTAATGTTTTATTCAAATGAATAAACAAGAAAAAGAAACCAACATCGGAAAATCAACTACATTTTCATACCATCGCGTCATCAATTTCATTATTAGTGTGGGTGGGTGTGTTTGTGTGCTTGTGATTAATTAAAATTAAAGTGTTTTCTATTGGTATTTGTGTTATCGAGTGAATATTTAATATAATTAATTAAAACTATACATAAACATTAATATTCATTAAATTTTCAATGTAGGAAATTATTATTATTCTTGTTTTTTTTTCATAAGAATTTTCAAAATTTATTGTCATAGAAATCCAAAAAATATACAAAAAGTTGAACTAAAAGTTTTAACAAAATATATTTTGTTTCCTTTACGACTGACCATTTAAATCAATAAACAAATTCCTGGTGTAAATTATTCGAAATAAACAAAAATGCAAATAAATTTTAATTGAAACAAACAAATAAACAGGAAAAATATTTGAAAATATTTTTCGGTAAACTAGAAATTTTTAATAAAATCCAAACAGCATGTTTTTACAATTGGCCTTAACCTTAACACTGGTGATGGCGATGACAAATAGCCAAACATCCAAATATCCATGTGCCTTTATAGACACTGTCAACATCACGGGAAGTTATCCTTATGAAGAAAATTCAAATGCCAGCAGTAGCATAGCCATTAATATATCTTACATCTATCAATGGATGATTGTGCGACCCGACCTGATTGCCGTTTATGATTTTATCATAGAAAATGGAGTACGTGTACCCACCGAAAGACACCTGCGTGCCTGTGTTTGTAAACTAAAACCCTGTATACGTTTTTGTTGTCAGCAGGACTTCTATTACGATCTAGAGTCAAAAACTTGTCTACCGACTAACTCCACCGATCACCAGTTAACACAAAATTCTGTTATGGTCCATTTAAGAAATGAAACGATTGCCTCTGTTGCCACGTCTAAACATTTTTTGGTACATCATGGTGCACCCTGCCAAACAATGCGTGTTATGCTTAAGGATAACAGACCGATTAATTGGATTTTATATGAGAATGGTACAATTGCCCACAAGAATCTTTTGTTTACCAAACACTATTGTTATTCCGCTTTGCCAGAGCGTGATAAGTCGAAAATTAATGGCACAACGATTGTAGCATGGCATTGGCAGCCACTGGCTTGTGTGCCAGAGAAGCTTCCTTTTGTTTTGGGGGTACGGGAATGGACGTATGCAATATGTAAGTTGAAGAAAACTATCTTGTCTTTGTCTATTTAAATTGTATTTTCAGCTTAATTTTTGTTTTAATTTTTTTACGAACTTTTTTTAAAGAAAAGGAGGTTATCAATTTGTACATTTCCTATCATGTGTTCATCATTTATGCTTTTGTTTGATCCTGTTTGTTAGCAATTTGGTCAAATTAAATTTTTTTTTTGAATATCGGTGTCGAGTTGTTCTTCGAAAATACTGATTATCGAATAACTCCTCCATTAATGGACCGATTTTCAAACTTCTTTTTAGTTTGTTTTAAATAGGTTTGCTTGCATTGTGGTCACACAAAATGTTTTGTAAAATCCTGGGGCAAAATGTCCCCCTACCAAAGTATTTTCGAACGCATAAATCCCACATTTATGGACAGATTTTTAAACATTTTTATATGTTTAGTCCTGTAATTTTTTTTTTTTTTTTTGAAAATTCGGCGTCAATTAAAACTTTTTAAAAATCGAGAGGCTGGTTGTACCCTCTCCCAAAATATATTTTAAAGCATAACTCCTCCATTTATGGTTTGATTTATGAAATTGTTTATTTTTCATTTAAAGGTTTGCTTGGAGTTCAGTGAAGTATTTTATTTAAATGTAATTGAATATAGCATAACTCTCCCTTTTGCGAATTGATTTTCTATATTATTTCTTTGTTTGATCGGACGGGCAAGTTGTCCTATCGAGATATTGATTATATAAAATATATACGGACCATTTTAAATTTATTTGCTTGTTCGAGAGGGATACTTGTAGTTGCTGCTAAATATTTTCTGAAATTTGGAGGGGCATGTTACCCCCTCGATATATTGATTTTTAAGCCACTCCTACATTTATGCACCGAATTTCAATTCATTTTTGTTTGTAGGGTTGCTTGCGTGCAATTTGGTCAAATAAAATTTTTTATTTTATTTTTTTATTTATTTTATCGGCGGTAAGTTGTTTCCCTAAATTCTGATTATTGAAATAACACCTCCATTAATGGAGCAAATTTCAAACTTCTTTGTTTTTTATTTGAACAGCTTTGTTTGCGTGTTGATTAAATACATTTTTTTTTATATCGAGAAAAGTTTTTCCCGCTCCACGATCCAATAATTATTTTTCGAAAATGGGAAGGGAAAGTGTCCCCCGATATATTGGTTACTGTATAAGAAAACATTTATGGGTCATTTTAGTTTATTTTATTTTTTTTTGTGAAATTTAGAGAAGCAAAAGCTGACCCTCTCCGATATATTGGTTTTCGCCCAACTCCTAAATTCGCGGACCGATTTTTTAATTTCTTTTTAGATTTGAAAAGGTTTTCTTGCGGTCAAGTAGCCACCTGGAATATTGATTAATAAATAGATCCGCATTGTATGAAGGTACTTTACCTTAAAATACAAACTAGAAAGGAATTTCAACGATTGGATTTTTATATTGAAGTCGGCTTTTTCCCCTGAATTATTATAAATGTACTCCCTCACAACGAAGTCATTTAAGGACAGTTATTGTATACAAATTTTCGCTTTTGTATAAAATTTTATATTCCCATAATTTTCAAATTTTAGTTTTTTCACTTGACGTCCTTCTGTCCGTCTATCTGTCTCAATGTATTGTAGTTGGTTTTTTTATTTCAAGAAATATACGGTTTTAAATTAAATTTCTGTTACTTATTTACAGTAGAATATCTATTTTAATGGACAGCTTTTAAAGGTCAGCATTCTTTCCTGCATTGAATATATTTTTTTACAGTAAAAGCTAATTATTTCCACAATCGTTGTATGCAAATAAAAATTAAATAGGCGTAGAGTAAAATCAATTGACAATATAGTCTTTGTCAAGAAATGCTTTTAAGAGTTAAGAGTGTATGATGGAACTGTACTTGTAACACTCTATCATTAAATGTATATTAACTTACTATTTGTTGCCACACAATATCATATTATTTTCTTCTCTATTCTATTCTATATTGATTCATTTTGCATTTCCTCTATAGAAAATAATAATTTTAAATAAATGTTTGCAACAAAATGATTGAATTATGACAGCCATAAGATTTATTTTATATATGTACATACATATTTATGTACTCGTACATAAATAAGTATATAAATAAAGATACGAGTACACTTTTCCACTTTAAGTTTATTGAAGAGGAACGCACAAATTTATGAAGTGCTAAACTTGATTGAATCAACAATTTGGCCGATTGTTTTTACTTGTCTATTTTTAAATAAACGAACATTTATTTGGCCTGAAATTACAAACAGAAATTCAAAAGTAAAAAAGTAAATTTAATTGTACACATTTGTTTCGCAAACAGAAATCTTTTATCTACTGATATGCATACTCGTTGTTTAATTACATCTTTTTTTTTTTAATATTAATTTGATCAAAATTGATTTTAAGTTTTATGAAAAAAAAAACTTCAATTTGACCTAATTAGAAAATCTTAAAAGAATTGTAAACAAGTTAGCGAATATCTTCGGCTAAGGTGAATCTTAGGGAAAGGTGGCGCTAAGAGAAGCATATTACTTTGGGTGTTGGAAACCCCCACCCCCTCCTTTCAAAGTACTAACTAATATTCTCACTAAAATGATGAATGTCTTGAAAGTCGCTGTAGTCTACTCTAAGAATAAAATATATACATTTTTTTTATTTTTTGTAGCACTTATGCTGAAGCATTGTGCCAAAACTAGAGGGAGAAAGGGAAAGAGTAGAGAAGACAGTTGTTGAAAGTGTAGAAGGCTTAATTCTTTTACAGCACTGCT
Source organism: Lypha dubia (assembly GCA_947311025.1). NCBI lineage: Eukaryota > Metazoa > Arthropoda > Insecta > Diptera > Tachinidae > Lypha > Lypha dubia. The sequence goes on from OX371263.1 coordinate 75,260,723, forward strand.
ATTGCGAGTTTTTGTTAATTTTTAGAGCAGTGTTGCAGCGCTTCTGGTGTTAAACAGACGCATTTTATTAATTGTTTTATTTCGATAACGATTCTGTTAAACCGACGATGGAGGCCACTGTGGTGTATATCGCTGTCTAACAAGAAATAATACAATTCCACTCTAACGTACATTCACAAAATTAATTATGTTTCAACAAAAATGCTATTGTCTACTAAGAATGGGTATTACTGTGGCCCAGAGGGGCACTCCGCAGGCTGCCTTGGACGTCATCCTTCACCTACTTCCCAATGAAGAATTTGTGTTGAGAACGGCGGCAAGGAGTTTGCTCAGGCTTATGGAAGCGGGCTTTGCAAGGCCAGGATTTACAGGTCACACATCACTCTTGAAAAAGATAAGTTTTAGCTGACGGGAGATCAGATCCCCTGGTTTTACGGACTCCAAGGTTGTTGAGACTAATTTTATTACGACGCCTTTACTAGTCATTCCGGATAGGGATCTTTGGGTCAAATCTGATAGACTGTACGAGGGCTGCGCGGTCTTTACAGATGGATCGAAAATGGAAATAGGCACGGCTGCTGGCGTCTATTTTTTAGGAACGGACATTCGTAGGTTTTTTAGGCTACCGAACGAATGTAGTGTATTTCAGGCTGAGATCCTAGCGATCCTCAGGGCCACGGAACTAGTGACAGAACACCTAACTGAAGGCGTGGAGATAACATTCTACGTTGACAGTCAGGCGGCGCTGAAAGCTTTTAAGGGGCATAGCGTCAAATCAAAGCTGGTCAGCAAGTGTAGGCGATCTCTCAACTTGCTTTTGCATAAATTTAGCGTTAGGCTATGTAGGGTACCAGGACATTGTAATATTGAGGGAAACGAATCGCTGATGACTTGGCAAGAATAGGGTCAGCATTAGATGTGGCAGTTAGTGACAGGTCGGTTAAACCTCCAATCGGTCATTACTATAGGGAACTCAGTAATTGGGTAATTAGCAGAACTAACCATTCCTGGAGGAATAGAGAAGATTGTAGAGTCTCGAGGTCCATATGGACAGAACTAGACTCAGGGTGGTGTTGGCTGAAGTGGTTAGCGCGTTGACTACTAAGCAAACAATGACGTGGGGCCTGGCTTCAAACCGTGGCCAGAGCAAGTCAATCAACATCATTAATTTCTGTAATGTACATTAGTGTGGCATTGTATTAATTGTTGTCGGATTATTTAAGTGATGAAGGCATAGCACTGGTCACTAAAAAACTGTTCCGACAGCGATTGATGATGTTCCAAGCTAATGTACACAACATCGCCCTCCTTCGTCGGTTAGCAGAAACATCGGCGAAGTAAAACAATTAATAAAATCCCTGCTAATACTAATGCGGCTTATCAAAATTAATGCGTCTACTTATTAACATCGGAGGCGCCACAACACTGCCTTAAAAATTAACATAACTCGCAAAGCAGAGTTGTAAAAGTGTTAAGCCTTCTACATTTTCAACATCTATCTTCTCTACTCTATCCCTCTCTCTGAGTTCCGACACAATGCACTGCATACGTAGGGGTCATCTCCTGAGTGCTGGTCCTAATTAAAAAAAAATAAGTAAAAATAAATTACTTAAAAATGTTAAATAAATATACTCACATTTGTAAGAATATATCCTGAAGGAAGCATGGGGTTAAGTGTATCCATGTCAACATTTTTGTCAACAAGTATGGTGTCGTTTTGGTGACACTGTCAACAAATTGTTTTTTTTTTAACATTTTTGTTTTTGATAGGTAGAGAAAATGTCACCATCAAGCTGATGGGCTCAAAATCCGTATTATTTTACTGTTACAGTGTCTACAGTGAATCAGTACAGTTTTACTGCTGACATTTCCTACAGTGTGGTGATATCGTCAATAGTAAGTCAGTAGAATCTTACTATTGACATTTGCTCCACAAGGTCACACAAGAACTACCTAGTCAGTATTGACGCAGTCTACTGGTAGATTTCGTAGGACACGCCTGTGTTAAATTTCAATAGTAGATAGCATTACTTGGGGTATAATTTGTAAATATTTAGTACTAATGACATTGTCAATAGAGAATCAGTATAATTTTACTATTGACATTTCCTGCAGGAAATATGTACATATGTACGTATAACTGTATGTAATTTTATTATGCTTTATGCAACAATGAATCATGACCATGCTGCAACCATGATTTTTTTAATGTTTTTTAAACTTTACCTTAATTTAAAAGATCTAACAGTTCTTTTTTAATATTTTCGTCCAGGTCTTATTATCACCGTCATTTGCATGATTATAATTATATTTTTATATTTATTGTGTACGGAAATAAGGAATACATTTTACGGAGTCGCAATCAAATCATATGCTTTATGCATCATCATTAGTTACTCCATGTTGGCACATTTAACACTAACAAATCCAGCAGATATGTCGAAATATTCTTGTTCGAAGATACGTAAGTATTTCCTTCAAATGTTTAGAAACATTTTTGAAATGATTAATATTTCTTTCCTTTCTTTCCAGCAAGTTTTGCCCTACTTTATCTTATTCTATCATTCTATATATTAAGTTTTATCAGCTTTAATTTTTATTTGAGCTTTTTTGGCGTTATTCTGAGTAAATTAATGTTCTGGTTTATATTCTTTCCGATTGTGCTGGTGGTGGCCTGTTGGTCCTTTTTTGTTAGTTATGACTATTACAATAATAAACCAGTATTTGGCAATGATATATGTTGGTTCGATCGTAAGTAAAATGTGTTAAGAAAAATGGACGAGAAATTGTTAATTTCGAAATATGTGTGTATGTGTACTAATTTTTAATATAGCGCGAAACTTTTCCATTGTGGTGTATTTATATTCTCCGATAATGTTGGCCTGCTTGTTCAGTGGCATCTTCTATGTTTTGTCTTTGCTTAGAATGAGCGAGGGACTGACTGGAATTGATGCCAGTATAAGTAATCTAATGGCTTCAGTTTCAAGAAATCGGTATATATATTTTATTTATTCACATAAAACTCGTTTTGGTGGCTCACAAATAATGTGCCTACTGCATATGTATGCATGTATGTATGTATGCATTCGCACTTTTTCTTTCATTTATTTAAGCTTCAAATCATTTTGGAAATTCTTTGGCTACACCTTGATCTCATGGCTAGTGTGCATGATCGCATTTGCTCTTAATTACTATCGCGGCGAAAAGACCCATATCAATTATGTGGTTTGTTTGTTTGTAGCAATTCATGGTTTTGGCTCACTATACTCGTTGGTTGGTGAAAATATACAAATACAAAATTTTCTTCATCGTATCGATGAAAAAAAATTTTAAATAGTTTGTTTATTTAATTAATTTTTTATTTTATTTCTTAAGCTATTTTAGCAATTTTTGGTTTAGTTTTTTTATAGTTTTCATCTTTTTCTTTTAAACATTCACAGTGAAGCTGAAGATGTTGCCGAAATTTCAGTGCCAATGACACCATTCTAATTTTTTACTATTTTCAATTAAAATCTATATGAGAAAATTATATGTATGTATGTACGTGTATTTATGTAAAAAGTGTACTTCATTCAAATGTATTATTTTTATGACTTTTATTAAAATGCAATAAAACTTGACTCATGAATTAGATTCTAAGACGGTATGTACGGCATTATGTTGTTGCTTATTTTATTATTTATTTATTTAATAGATATGTATTATAAATATATTTACTAATATTAAATATGTAAATAAGTATTATCTATAAATGGCTTAACATATTAGTTGTAGCCAGATTGGCAAAATAAGAAAGAAAAAAAAATATAATTAGAAGATAATATTTTATATGTAAGTATGTATATAAGAATGTTTAAGAATAGATGTTTTACATACAACTATTAACTACATATTGATATTATTCAAATTCATTTATTAACAGTTTTCTGTATATTAAACAAGACTCTAAATAATTAACAAGAGTGTCATAAGTAAATAATAGACCATTGAGGATGTTTAACACCTCAACTAGATTTAGTTGGCATTTATTAAAGTACCTAAATCTATATCCATTAAAAATAGGACAACAACCAATAAAGTGCAGAGTGTTTTCTGTTGCATCAAGGTTACAAATAGTGCAAAGACCGACCGTATTACTTCTGAACGGCCTCGAATTAATATCCAAAAGGCCGCCTCTAGCTCTTATAAGAAGACTAGTAGCACGCGAAGACAGATTTGAAGAAGTAATATCTACCAAAGAGTAATTTAACTGCGAGTATAGATCATGGAATTGAGAGTTTCTTGCATCTGAGACAAAGTTAACATTTTCATATGTTTTAACTAAAGGTAAAATTACATTGTTGCTTATTTTATATGCATACAAACAATATAAAAAATCGTACTAAATTTAAGCATTTTGGGATTACTTTGAGACCGAGTTGTGATTAAATTAATCTCAAAAGACGTTTTGTCCAATCAATTGGAAAATGTTTTTGTTTTTCTCTTTTATATATGACCGAATCAATAAAACTAGGATTATATGATTGATATTTATCAAACAAAAAAAAGATTATAAAATTAATGATAATTTTAAAACCTTTTTAAAAAAGTCATATCAGTTGTGGTCCCCGATTTTTACTAAAACATACCTTTATATTGTTTAAAACAAGTAATGAAAATTATTAAAATTATTGCATACAAATAGAAAATAATCATTCTAAAAAAACTTAATTTTTATCCTAACAAATAAAATTAACTACATTCGTAACAAAAATATACTTTGCTTCAAGAAACATTTCAAAGAATATTTTTCGTATCTTTGAAATATGTAATACAAAAACACCAAAAACCCACCCCCTTCCCTTAATTTTTAAATACATTACAACAACAATCAGTAGGGCAACCACATATTTGGTGGTTTATCTTTAATATAGGCAACAAGAATTACAAATGCATAAAAACAAGTTTCCACAAATCAAACAATATTAAAAAATATTTATGTAAAACATAAAAACTTAAAATCAATATACATAAATATAAATTATAAAACAACATACCCAACTTTCAGCGGGCAACTGCTACCAATTGGCATTCAATTGTGCTTCAACAAACTCTAACACAACACAATAAAAACTTGGTAAATAACTGAAATTATTTGCAAAAAATACACATAAAAATTTGTTAATAAAACGCTAAAAATACAAAAATTAAAAAAAAAGAAACCCACTTAATAAAAATTTAAAAACGAACAGTTTTCTCTTCCGCGGCGATATAATTACGACTGATAAATGGAAACGGATATGCATTTAGACTCAAATATAAACTTATCTAGCTAGAGCTTATTTTAATTAAAAGCTTTTAAATAATATTTTTCGTTGAAGTTTTTTTCCTCAGCTACATACATTATTCCTAAACTTTTTAAAGTAAAATTACATAAAAGCTTTAAAAGTCTTTACCTGTAGCTTTCTCTTTAAGGCGAATTAATAACACTTATAGTTGATAATGGAAGTGAAAATGGAAAATTATTATGGTTCTTATCTATGTTGTTCTAGCGCATCCAACTGGTCTGAATTCGCCTTGTAAAATTTATAGGGAATTTTATTTAGTAAAGGCTTCAAAAGCTTTTATACGAAAAATAAAACTAATTATCACCACTGCAGTTAGTGGTGATAGTATTCAACAAGCACACTGCGCAACTTTTCTACATCATGCAATGACATCTGTCGTTTTATTCTCTACTAAAAAACATAGTCCCGCCAAAAGTTTAGCACACAATTGAACAAATAAAAGAGAGTTGACAGAGCCAACAAAATATATGTAAAAGAAACGAACACAATCAAATACATATGTACATATATTAGAAATTACAGAAAAACATACCCATTTCACAAGAATCATCAGCTTCCATTAGGCATTCAATTTAGATAAATGAAAATATTGACACAAAAACAAAAAACTATAAAATATTTAATTAAATTCACGCAAAACTAATTATTTGGTCACATAAATATTAATGAAAATTTTTATAAAAGAACACTCAAACAGTTGTTAAGGTAAATAAAACGTGTTAACTATTCCGCGGCCAAAGAGTGACTGACTATTGGAAAAAACAGTGTGCAATAAAATAGTTAAACTCTTTTATATAAAAGCTTTACCTGTAGCTTTCTGGTCACGACCATGGTGGAATAATAAGGTGCGCGTAAGAATACAACAATAAAAAACGACATGCATTTTGTTTGTGTAAAATTAATTCAAAATTGTCAAAACAAAGCTGTATACAAAACAAAACAAAAGTTGTTTTGTATGTATTTATTGGTTATGCAAAAACAAAAAGCATAACGTAAACAAAAATATTCATGATGGCGGCCAAAAATGTAAACAACTTTTGACAAGAAAGGCATACTTTTCCATTTTTTTAACGGTCAAAACACAACCCTACAAAAAACCATATTCCTTCTTGCGCACACCTGATTATTCCACCATGGTCACGACGAGTTCATAACAGTTAAAATTGATAATGGAAGTGAGAAAAGATAAAGAAAGCTCGCACGGAGGAGTAGAATTTTCGACGAATGATTCGTACTCTTATAAATTTAACTAATTTTTGGTTTAAAGTAATATGAGCTTTTACCTGTAGTTTTGAAAGATCTCATGAGTGCGGCGATTCGCAAAATAAAAGTAAAAAATAGCAAACCAAAAAATTAAAACCAAATAGGACCATATATGGTCAATTCCACGTGTGACTTACACGACAAATTCCAAAACTTTTGTCATTTTTGATAAAATTTCTGGTACAATCATAATTTTTTTAATTTTTTCGTTTTAAGAAATAACATCTACACGAACATACGTATTAATTCATGCACTTTGATTTTTGATTTGCGATTACATATTTTTAATTTTAATATAATTAATTAGTTGTGACTTACACGACATCAAATCCATTGATTTCAGGGTAATCAAAGATAGTTTAAAAATTCTGTTAATTGTGTAGTCTGATTCCTTTTAAACTGCACCAAAAGTATTTGAGAAATACAAACAACGACAAAATGGCTTCAACTTAGTGAAATTTATTTTATTTTTCACAAAAAATGGTTTTTTTCGCGTGACTTACACGACATACAAATTGTGACTTACACGACACTAAATAATATGTAGAGTTAAAGTTAAAGTTTAAAGTTAAGATTATACAGTTTTTGATTAATTTAATTTTTGGAATTACAAATAAATTTATTTTAGCGCTTCAACTCTTTTTTGAAGATGTGCAGTTACATTAAAATGAGTTAAAAAGTTAAAAGAGTTTTACTTTGTTGTGTACTTTTGTATGGAATTCACCATATATATTATATAAATTTATATTATATATAAAATTATTTCGCAATAAAAACCATTTCAGCGAGTTTTTTGCTTTTGGCTGTTGTAGATGAATTTAAAGATGTCGGATGAGATAATGAAAATCTATGAAATGTAGACAATTGCTTCACATTTTAGAAATTTGTGGAAAATTTTATTGATATTTACTCGCCGGTTTAGGTCCGGTCGCAAGAACTTCATATTTCCTATCTCTAGTGCAATATTATACAGTGAAACACCTCATAACCGGATACTCACCGTCGAGTTATTTTTGTCCGGTTATTCGTGTTGTCCGCTTATAAAAGATACACATTTACATATTTTTAATTGATAACATATTTTTTATGAGCCATTTTGTGGCTCTAAAGCAGATAACAAATAAACAGAATTTTATTTGCCATCCTAAGCACATTAGTGTGTACATTTGAGTTAACAGGGGAATCACAAATTTTAAAAACATTTACGCAAATATGAATCAGAGTTGAAAAAATAATAAGTACTAGTTAAATACAACTCTTTCTTGCTAATTGGCCTTGGTTTCAACGCTTCTGTCCGCTTATGAGAAGTATTTTGAGCACAATCTTTTTTAAATTAAGTGTCCAAGTCCGGTTATTATAGTGTCCGGCTATGGAAATACATATATTTTGTATGCAACATCTCAGGAAAATCTCGGTTCTACAAAGTTTGTCCGGTTATGTGGGTGTCGGTTAGTAAAGATTTCACTGTATATCAATAATTACATTATAATACAATGCAAGCTCGATTTTCGCGACTAATTAAAAACCAGACCTGTCTTGAAAATTGAATTTTCGCGATAGCAGATCCCAAAATTAACACTTAGAACCTAAATTTTGGAATACAAATGATTAGCTTTTGATCGTAAAATCACTGCTGATATTGGAAAAGCTTTCCCTATGTTTTACAAACCACTTATATAGCTTTCTTTAAGGTGCAACGTTTGTAGGGCCACTTTCTGTTGTACTTACGAATGTGTTGAACCGAAGACTTACGCATCTTGTAATTCAAGCAAATTGAAATTATGAAATCTTCACTTGCTAATTTTTTTAAAATCTCTAATTTTTGAGAAATCGTTGGCTTTAATATATGTTACACTTTTCCCGTATTAAGAGATGTATTTAAACAAGAAAGACAGCAATAAACTGACAAAATTGAAGATCAAAATCATCCAAAAAGGTCAATATTCCAAAAGACAGGGGTTTCCATTTTTTTGGTTATAGACATTGTAATCAAATTGATAAAAAAAAATAAATAGATAAAATTCGAGAACACAGAACTCGTTTTTTATAAACTGTCGCGATTATAAAACCTGCATTATTAAAAATGAATCCGTGTAGTCGCGAATACCGAGCTTGTACTGTATATACAGTGAAATTGTTTATGGCTGGCGCCTAACTATATTCCATTGTTGCAAATGTAAATCGCCAGCGAACTTTTAGAGTGAGTTTTTAAGTTAGAGTTTTAACGGAGTTTCAAACTACGTTTATGTTAATCTGAATATAAATTTAATCGAGTTTAATTGTGTTTGCTGTTTCTAAGTGATAGCTTAAACCGTACCATACTGAAGACTAAAAAATGGCAGCACTATACTTCAAAGGGCAATGTTTTTTTTTTTTTCAAGCAACAATGAATTTTATGCAAACGAAGAAGAAATTCCACACTTTTAAATTTTATGAAGTTTTTTATTTAAAAAAAATAATCACCCCTATCGTAAATAATTTTCCACATGAAATTTTTTCACTTTTCACGTGACCAACTCGCATGAAAAAATTTTATTCAGTCCAGAATAACAACGTGAAAAATGTTCACTGAAAAAACTTCCCCTTATCGTAAATAAATATTTCGCTCGGAATTTTTTCACTTCACTCATTGATATTTTCACTTTATTTTTGATGGGAAATAGAACAGAAATTATCTATATTTCTTCTTAAAATTCGAATATTGAAGCTTAAAAAGTTTATTTTAATGAAAAGATCTGATAATGGGGCACAAACTGATGTATTCCTCAACAAAATGCAAAAAAAAACAGGCCGATTGCCTGCAGATTTTTGAAGCTTTAATTTGTTGGCATTTTTTCGTTTTGTTGGCTTTCCAACAAGTAGCCCAATTATTTTACCACATAAAAGTTAGAATGCAATAAACAAACGGAGCAACCAGACTAAAGCTCCAACACTGAATATTTAACTTTGATTTTTGAAGTTTTCTTTATAATAAATATGTCCGTGTATATTTTTGAACAAAAAGTTCTATGATTTTTTATTTTTTTAATCTTCTTCCCTTTTTTACATTCACTAAGAACTGATAGCGGGAATAATTTTTCACGGGAGATTCACGACACCATTTTTCCCTTCGAGTGGAGTTAAAATTTCACGTGAACAACAATTTCACTTCTCATTTACGATAGGGGTGAATAATAAAATTAAAAAACATCTTTTAATTATGTATGTTCTCATAAGTTTATAATACTAGTAGTATAATACTATGTTCACACGACAAGATGAAGCACTTGCTGCACCTTCTGAAGCATGTTTATGAATCTAGCTGTTTACACGACCCATGTACTTGCTTCGATAAGACAATTCAAGTATTATATACATACAACTAATTTTTAACTTACAAAGATTTGTGAAAAAAATCTAAAATAAACAAAAAATGTAAATTGAAATTATTATGCTTTTTTAAAAATGCACAAACATATTTGTTGCTTCGATTTTTTTTATCTTATAGTTTTAATTCAATTTTTCACAATTAATTGAAATTTTTGTTTTTTTTTTTTTTTTTTTTTTTTTTGTCAAAATACTTTAGATTGACAGCTAGTGTATATATTACAATGGCAAAGTAAGTACATGCATAAATACCACGTGAGCCAAGTTAGCAAAATTATATTATTAAAAACACGCTTAAAAAGTAAGAAGTCAGTAAACCAAAAATCGCTAGATTTCCCGCTAATAGCTAAATCATATATTTTCCCGCAAAATGTAATGAAAAATAGCTAGATTTGACGAGAAAATAGCTGAATTGGCAACAGTGCTCTCATCAGCTATTTACTTGAAAGAAAAATTGAAAGATAAAAACTTGGGGTTCACACGGTCAAGTTTTCATTCAATTTGTGTTTCAAGATTCAAGTCTCTCTCAATTTTTTACCAATACACTCACACTTTTAAAATTTGTTGACAATTTGCTTTCAAATTTTGTTTCAAATTTTTTTACTCTCTCATTGTTTTACCAATACACTCATACTTTTAAAATTTGATAGAAGCTTGCTTTAAAATTCTCTTTCAAATTATGCTTTTCAATTTGCTTTCAAAAAAGGAAGAGTAGAGGTTATCGTATTTATAGCTTTTACCGACTTTAATAAAAAAATATGTATATTTACAACCTACCCTGTGGGTATTGAATTGATTTAGTTAAGACCACAAACATAAACTAATCTATTACAAAAATCTGAACAAAAGTTCAGTCACATACCATTCGTAAGAATAATATAGCAATTTCTAAAACCTGACACAAATACTGGGGAAAATATTTGATAATGTAAATTTGTTAACTGAAAAGGCATTAGGGGCTGTGCACATATTACGTTACGGTGTTTTCAGAGATTTTATACCCCGCCCCCCCCTTCGTATAGCTTTTTGCAAAATTTCCAACCCGTAACGAATCGTTAACCCCCTCTCACCCCTGGAGCGTTACGTAATATGTGCACAGCCCCTTACATGTTCTTTAGCGGAAGTCTCAAGGTTTTCTTACACATGCAAGTGCAAGTGTAAAAAACACAATACAATAACATTTATTCAATAATGCAATCATGATGCTGCTTGTTGCGTGCTCACTTGCAAGAGATTTTCGTTGTGATTTTTTACGACTTGCAAGCAAAAACATTGTTGCCCTATACTGATGAAATCATTTTTAAAATATGTATAATTATATCTAGTTATATACCGAAAACTATACATACATACATTAAAAACTCATCAAACAGATAAAAGTATAAAAAGCACAAAATGAGAAGATGACATCTGTAATAAAAAATATAGAACCTTCGCCTTCGACGATACTTAGAAAATTAACTTGCACTTGCCTGTGTAAACAATCATGGAAATTGCAAGTGTTTTTATTTGTTATTTCCATGTATTGGTTATTAATACGTTCACACAACTTGTTACAAGTTACTTGCATGTGTAAAGACAGTGTTAGATTGTTGTGTTTTTAAAGGCAAAGTGTTTCCGAGCTTTCAATCAACAAAAAAAGGATATGGATACATTTGATATCCACTCATACATATGATATGTTTCCAAACGTTTTATTTACAAAAACATGTGCATACATATTTATGTGTATCATTTTCTACAAGGAAAATTTTCTAAACATTTTAACTTTTAAATGAAAAAAATAACTTCTGCATACCAGTTGTGTATAAATAAATAGATTAAATTTGGTTGCAAGTGTAAATAGTTAAATTATGGTGTTTTTTTGTTTTTTTTTTGTTTTTTTTTTTTTGACAAGGATATTCATTTCACAATATTTTTTGGCTGGACAAATGAAAAAAATTTTAATTAACACTCATTTGATATGATTGGTATTTTTTATATAAAACTTATAAAAAATTTAAGTATCGAAAAAGCGTGACAAATAGTTCTTGCAAATAAATTTATGTTTTTCAAGATGTCGGTCGAATCGAAGTGTTAAAAATGCATTAATTGAAAAAAACGGAATGTAAAGATACATTTTTAGTGAAAATTTACATATTTTTACCATAATTTTTTTTATACTTGGTTGTAGCATGTTTAAAATGGGAATTTCTAGGTAGAACATTTGTTATTTTTATAAAATTGCAATTAATTTTTTAATTGAAACTTTTCTTAGTTGAATATTGTTTTTAATTAGAGATGCAACCGATACCGATACCGATATATCGGCGATACTTCTGGTTTTCCGATAAATCGATATCGACGATATTTTACGGTCGATACGCCGATACTTCTTATATTTTTCTTTAGAGTTTTTTGAACAAAATATTCAATTTAAATCAAAACAGAATACATAATGAAATTATTTCTTCTATTTTGCTTTGCGCCATAGTAATAAAATGTTCTCTCAATGCTAAATCTTGTATGTGTTTGTATGTTTTAAGATTTTTTTCAAGGCGCATTAATACAAGTGGTGGTAATTCTACAACAATTACAACTTAAAATAACAACTGACATCTCAGCCCCTATGTCGTAACCTATTATTTATCTACAATTCTTGACCCTCGATACAAAACTCGAATATTTCAAAGACAATCGACTTCAATCCTATCGAAAAAACGTCTTATTGAGCTGCTTAACATGACTCTACATTCTGAAAGTGTTGAAGACACAGTCCTCCCTACACCCCGCAAAAGTTCTGATTGGAGCGTATGTGAAAAAATTATTAGAGATTCCGAGGAGGATGAGCCTATATCCATCCTAAGCTGTGGTTCTGCTAACGAAAAAGTCGAGAGATACCTTAGATCTCCTAATATTCCTAAAGACGCAGACCCTCTTGTTTACTGGCGCAATGACATATCCTATCCAAACTTAAAGAAAATGGCGCAGAAATACTTAAGTTTTCATATGAGTTCTGTCGCATCTGAGAGACTATTTTCCACTGCAGGTCTGCTTCAAACGGATTTGAGAAATCGTCTATCTCCGCAAAATTTGAGAACACTTTGTTTTTTAAACAAAAATCTTATTAATATCAATTCTAAATATTAATCTTTTGTAATGTTGTTTTTATAATTTTAATTTAATTTTAACATGATCTCAAATTCAATTCGTTGTCTTTTAAATCTTATTAATATAAATTTTAAATCTTGAGCCAATCTAAACTGAATGCCAACGTTTATTTTGTAAAATCATAAATATTGCAGACGTTTTGTAGTTTGAAAATTTGAATTTTAAAAATTGAAATGTATTGCAAATTTTGATGATTTGAAATGAATTGAATTAATAAACACTGTTATTTTGTATAATAGAAGAATTACTCTACTTGAGTTTTGTTAATTTTTACTTGAGCTCAATTTCAATATGCATATCGGTATCGGAATCGGTATCGGCGATATTTATTTTTGAGTATCGGTATCGGTATCGGATCGGCGAAATGGCGTATCGTTACATCCCTATTTTTAATACTTTTCTGCGAGTGTATAAACACACGAATTACACAAGAATTTAGTAAAACTATGTATATGTATTTTAAACTATTCTAATTTTATTTTAACCATTTTATTTTAACTTAAAAAAAGTTCAGTCTATAAATCAAATAAATCGTTTGTCTTGTGGAAACAGCACATAAAAATTTAGCAGTTGCACTAACCAATTCATGTGAGAGCATCGTTTAAAGTTTGACTCGATTGATCGAAAACTGCAGTGAATTATGACTAACTTCTCAAAACGACGCATATGACACAGATTCGTCAAGTATTATATTAATATGACTTTAAATCCAATATATCATTAAAAAAAAGACAAATTTGACAATGACAGGCCCAAGTAAAAATCAGTAGAAGTAAGAAATAGACCGGCTAATTACTGCGTCACAAGTTTAGGATCTTATTGATTTATTTGGAAGCTCAACATACATACATAAGTATAGAGGCTTTCAACATATGTAGATATTGCTTCACATCTCTTGTTGAACTGTAATAAAAAGGCTTTTTAAGTTTTGATGAATATTTCAAGCTTCATTTAATTAATTTTTAAATTCAATAGAGCTTTATGCTACATACATATGTACATAAGTATATACATACATATAAAATTGTGATCATTTTGGATAAAAATTTCTTTGCCTGTCTCATCGTCATTGAAAATTGTTTTGTTTATTAAAAATCTAACCACTCAATGAATACAAAAGTATAGAGTTTATGAAAAGCGGAATTAAAAATGAAAACAAACAGAAAAAATATTAATAATAAAAATGCAGTACAGGCAGCATGCAACACCAATGAAAGGGAGCAACATCATGCTACATAGTACATATGTATGTATGTATAATCAAATTACATTAAAGAAGAAGACAAACCCAGTCTCTATAATAATTGTATGTATTTATGTATGTAGTGCATGCATACTCGTATTTTACGATGTGTAAACATTTGTAGAAGTATGTATGTATGTATGTATGTGTATCCACTTGTATGTATATATGTATTTATTTGCAATATATTTTTATAGTACTCGTTCGTATAATTATTATATACAGATGTGGTATACATACTTACGTGCATACATGTTACGAATATTATGCAGCATATTGTAAAGTTACGCGCCAAACATGGCCTACCTCGCCTTAAATTCCAGTGAGACCATCAGTGACGTATTTTTGTTGTACACTTTACAATGCAACAAACAGACACACCAACCAACAACCCAACCCAACCATCCATCCATCCCTCCAACCATCATCGCAAAATGGTTGTAACAGTTAGACACCAGCCAAGTTATCGAGGACAAGAGGAAGGAAATTCCAGTGAAAAAGTTTGTTGCATGCTTTACATGCTGTATATAGAATTCCAGTTTGTTGCCATTTTAATTCTTTTGTTGTCGTCTTTTTTGCGCTTTTTCGAGTTCCATTTCTACGCATTGCGCTCAATATCATCAACACAGCTTCAATTTTAGCATCAACATCAACATCGTTAGCATTTTCGTTCGTATACAAAAACCAATTAAAGCAACAAAAAAAAAGCTCTCTATGTGCATCAGATTTTTACTACGTTTTATTGATTTTATTTCGAGTTTGTTTTCACATTCCCTTCTTGCATTTCTTTTTCTTGTGGGAACAAGCACAACGTCCAACTAACTGACTGACTGGGAGTTGGAGTAGTGGGTATATAAAATATAATCAACAAATGTATGTATGTATGTATGTGTGTACATACCACACGAAGTCTGGTTTAACGACCACACAATAAAAAAACAATAACAACAACAGAAACAAAAATATCAGCAGCATTAAAAAATGTTGTCTGTAAAATGTGGCAAGAAGAAAAGCAACAACAATAACAAGAACAACAAAGCAGCAGCAGCAGCATCAAGAACAACAAAATGTGCAACGTGGTATAATCAGCGTTACCGTTCACCCGACTAAAGTCACAATTTGACCCTTTTTCGGCGGCCTGCGACTTTTTGTGAGACTTTTTTTATCACCGACTTTTGCGACTTTTTTAATTTTGTTGCAACTTTTTACCCTTTTTTGTAGTTTCTCACAAAAAGCATTTAATTTGCAGTAAATTAAAAAATGTTTTTATTATTTTTATAAAAAAAAATCGTCAAAATTTAAAAGCAATTCGCAGATTATTGTTCATTTGGCAACACTTTTGTTATCATCATGGTGAAATAAGTATATGTATAACAAAAAAAGTGGATAATGCTTGTCAAAAAATTACACCATTTTGACGTGTGATATCCACAAAATTATCATAGCAAAATATAATGAGCTGCCGTTACGAGACCACCTGGTAAACTTATTTCACCACGCTTGTCATGTATACAATTTTGCATAAAAATGGTAATTTAAAGAATTCGTTAGACGAACCAATGTTTCCTAGTTTGTACAAACTGGCCGTACATGTATTAACTCTACCTCACAGCAGTGCTTGTGCAGAAAGAATTTTTTCGAAATTAGCTTTAGTTAAAAATAAGTTAACTAATAAATTAAAAGTAAAAACAAGCAACACTATGCTGTCAGCTTTAAATTTAATAGATAAAGATATAGAATACTGTATTATCTGTAATGAACTTATTTTTAAATATAGAAATGAAATTTCAAAAAAAATAGTATTTATGTATGTATGTATTCCTTAATTATATTATAGGAAAAAAATTTGTTGAAGTACAAATATATTCACCTAAAAAAAATAAGAAATAATGCACCAAGATCAAACGAATGCAATTAAAGCTCACTGCGCCTTACTTGGAGATTTTTAAATTTTGTAAAAAATATCTTAACCTAACTTCATTTTTTTTTAGCAGAAATCCCATTCATTTGACTTTGGCAGCATACGACAGCCAAATTTATTAAAACTTAAGTAAATTTGTTCAGTATACGTGAAAATATGTATAGAAGCATATATAATATATCTGCATATGTTAAAAATATGATAAAATGGATTCTGCAATAAGCTTTTTGTTTTGTTTCAATTGTTTTTTTTTTTTTGTTATGCTTTTTATTAATAAAAAAAATGTTAAAAAAAGATGTGCGACTTTATTTTTATAAAACGACCTTTTGTGCGACTTTTCAAAAATTCCTAACGGTAACCCTGGGTATAATAAGAAAATATTTTTGTTTATGCGAAATGTATACATATATGTATGTATTTGCAATATACTTACATACGTACATACATATTTAATACCGATGTTAGATGTACTGCTGGTGATGATACAGAATTTGAATATTTTTTTTTTTCATTTTCTTGGAGTTCAACGAAGTGATAATAAAAGTGGCATGCAATACATATGTACATATGTACATACTTATACTGACTACAAACTCTATTATATAATTTTATTTCCATTTTTAAGATTACGCGGAAAAATATGTATACGAGTATGTAGATATGTATGTATGTATGTATGTATGTATGCATATGCTCGAGCCACTTGTCATACATTAATAAGTATGTATGTATGTGCATCTAATAGGTAATGACTTGTTTTAGTGGTCAAAATCGTTGAGCTGGCCATCAGGATTTAATCATTCGAAAATTCCGATTCCTGTTGCCACTTTTGTTGTTCCCATTTTTCCGAAGTGTTTCAATTACCAGAAGGTCTTATTGCATTCGACTCATTACGAAATATCCATATTTCGAACACAATTTTGTGCCAAGCTCTAAAGTGACCCACACACTTACATATATATACGGTCAAATTATCAATCATATTGTGGTATAGTTTTCTGGTCATTGGAAAAATTAAACGATTTTTGATTTGTGAAATATATAACGTACTGGCAACATTGCGCAGTGCTATATACACATACCCACATACATATATATGTATATGTATGTATCTATAAGGTAATCGGCCTTATTACGAGTGTCGTTGTCGTGACGAAATCTGTAAAATGTGGCAACGTTTACTATATGCTTTATATTGGTGTCATTAAATTTCGACTATGTACGCCTACGACAACCGTGATAAGGGCTAATACATTTAATACTACATATAGTAGATTTACCGCAAAAATAGCCCTTCCTTTTGAATGAAGCTTGTAGGCGGACCGTTTTTCGGCAAGGTCTCTCTCGGAAGTACATCCAGTCGGCCTGCTTAAAATGTTTTTATTTTTTAATGGTTCAAGATCAGCAATATCCGCTATAGAAAATTGCCTTGATTTTGATAAAAGGGATGTTATTCGACTTGGAGCCCAACTGCAGGACATTCCTTGCAAACAAAAAAAGAATTTTTTTAAATCGGTTCATAAATAATAAAGTCGAAACATTAAAAAAATACATACATACATACATATTTAATTTACAGAATAGCATAATTATCAAATAATATTCGTAATTAAAATCTATTCATACATACATACATATGTATGTGTGTTGGTATTCTGTATGCATTTCGAAAAGTTTATTGCTTTCAGTTATTTAATGCAAATAAATACATACATATGTACATACATATGTATGTACATATCAGAGAAAGCATTTCAAAATGATTTCCTTTCAGTTAAATTTTAAATTCTTTTTCTAATTGAAATTTTTTTCCCACCAGAATTTTAGTTTTCAATTAATCAAAATGCTTATGTATTTGCCAGATATATGTATACTATCGTTTTCAAGTATATACTCGTACACTTACGTAGTTGTGGGCTTGTGTTTGTGAATTCAATTTCTTCTTCTTCTTCTTATTTTTCTCTTTTTCTCCTTTACCCGCAACCCAGATCAGATGCATTTACAATTGTTGGAATGTTTCGATTCCAAATGATTCCATCCTGTGTGTTAATATACGATTTATAGTTTGCAACACATTTTGTGCCATTTGTTAGCAATTTAGGTTACCCTAGGAATTTTAAAATGTCTCAGGTCAATGGGCGGGATAATTTGGAATGTGTCGGGGGTATCTAAAGCATCAATTTAAATAAGAGTAGTTACATACTCATATGTATGTATATTATATGCTAAATATGTAGTAGCGAGTGCATGTTCTAGTGCGCCTGGTAGAGATGCATGGCAGAAAAATTTCTTAATTATTTTCTTTTTAAGGTTCAACATATTTTACTGTGTAATCGGATAATTTGTTTTTCTTTCTTTCCCTCAACAGTAAGACAGTCTTATCTTATCTTTTGTTTTTTTTTTTTTGTTTTTTTTTTAGACTAGCACTCTTCTGCCAGATCTTACAGAAAGTAATATACGTTTCCATTATGAGCAAATTATGTTGATTTGAGGAAATCATCTCGAAGTGTATCCATTATGTCGAAGCAATTTGGTGTTCGAATTTTCGAAATCAAATTGACGTTAGTGTTGTTTATTTATTTTTTAGCATAACAAAATTTAAAGTAGAAAAATAAAAAAATCTATAAAAATGGAAGATCACATGGATAACAACACAACAACGGTTTATAGCAAAAGTATGTAACTAATTTTCCAAAGCTACAAATTTATGTCAAGGTCAACGCCATTTTTATTCGTACTTAAATGTCACATTTTCGAATTTGTAAGTCACTAATAATGGATGCCCCAAGGTTGCATTTGTAATAATAGCAGCCGCGCAGTGTTGCATAGACAAAATTTGAAATAATTTGGAGCAAATTAAGTCATCTGAGATAATTTGCTCATATAAAAAATGTATGGGAAATCATCTCACAAATTACTTCATTTGACCAAATGAGATGATTTGGCGCAAATAACGTAGATGGAAACGCACTATTAGAGAAGATAGATGTTGAAAATGTTGAGGGCTTAATTCTTAACTCTGCTATTGCGCATTTCTGTTAATTTTTATACCAGTATAACAGCGCCTGTGGTGTTCAGTAGAGGCATTCAATTTCCTAAGCTGTTAGAGGGCAGTCATTTTATTAATACTAAGTTCACATGGACAGCAATTATCGAGGTTCGCGTTCTCATTCATGGTTCGCTTGCCATGATTGAACATACATACATACATGTTTCGCCATACAAAATTTTGAGAGCGAACGACCGTCTTTCATTTTGAATCATCCTGCGAACCCTTATAATTTACTATCATCTCCAATTTTGATAAAAAATTATGGCTAATTTTTCTGAACTAGATGTCAAAAATTTTTTTAACAAAGAAAAACAGTTAATAAGTGATAATTTTTAATAAAAACATTGAACAAATAAAAAGCATATGTAGTATATTTATGTAAATACAGTTGAACCTCGATTATCCGGTTCTGAGGGGACCGAACTAAGCACGGATAATAGAAAAACATGGTTATTAGAGGTTATATGAAAAAAAATTATATTTTCTGCACGGATCAAAGGAGGCAAAGCACGATTAATAGAGGTACAGAAACGAAGAACAGATAGTACAGGTTATGAAATAATGCGAGCAGCATGCCCGTTAATAGACGTACCGGTTAATAGAGGCCCGGATGATCGAGGTTCAACTGTATTTAAATAAAATGAAAAAACTAAATATTCAACCGTATTTTGAACTTTAAAACAATGTTGAAGTACAAACCAATCTAGAATGTGTCGTGCGAACACATGGGTTCGCCATCGTGATTCACAGAGCGAACCTAGTGATTCAGTATGTCGTCTGAACATAGTATAATTGTTTTACATCGCCAACGGTTCTGCTAACCAATGAAACGACAATAAATATGATCACATAGACTCTTAACGATGAATTTCCGTTGAATGCTAAGCCTGAGTTTACTTAAGCATTTTAGATACGATCAGTACTGTATCGCACAGAGCCAAAACTGCCTAATAGAATCAAGAGGATTTTCTCTATGAAACGTTTTTAGGCTAAGGGGTATTCCAGGAGAAAGAGGCGAAGATTTTTCCGAAAAGATTCCTTATTATTTTTATGTGGTAAATCCTTTTAATTTTATAAAGAAGGAAAATACATCAAATCAAGAAGAAAATTTGTTATTCACATGTTTTAACCCAATTTCCATTATTTTTGGCACCAAAAAAACAATACATAGAGATTATATTAGGCTTGGATCTGAATTGTATAAAAAAGGTATTCCTTATTGATTTCATTGTAGTTCCTGTATGTTCATGTGTAAATCATCTACTTAAACTGGCTGCTAACATGTAGTAAGGTGTAGTAGTGATGTGGTTAGAGTGCCTACTTACGAAACCGAAGCTCCTTGGTTCGAGTCCCTACAGAAGTAAATTTTATAAAAAAAATTTCAGTACCCCTCATCCAGATAATACAACTTCATGTTGTAAATTATCATTCCGGACGTACCATGACGTTCTGATGATATTAAATTTGTATTTCCTAACATCACACAAAGAAAACAGTGCCTAATGAATACCTAATAAAATAGAACAAAATTAGTAAGATATCCTTTTTGAAAAATCAATAAGAATACCTAATAAAAACCATAAGTTTCCTTCTTAATTTTTCCAAAAGGGTAGAGATATCTTATTAATTTTGTTCTATTTTGTTAGGTATTTATTAGGCACTGTTTTCTCTGTGCGTGTGAACGAAATACAAAACCAGCATTTCGCATTTACCCTGTACTAAAGTCCATTAATATCTTCTCGTTTTTTCTTTTATTTTGTAAGTAGACAGATAGCTTCTATATATATTCTTATGTATAACTCTGGATTCACCGGGATATACTAAGTCATATCAACTTAACCCGTCCGTGGATAGACCCATATACTTTGTTTGAAGTCCAAACACTGGCGGAGATAGGGCGTTTTCCAGTGAATCCGAAAAGCCTTCAATACTAAACAGTTAAGATTAAAACATTCTACGGGGCTCAAATTTTCCTGGGGGTGGTTTAGAATGCCCCAGAGCCACCTATATACGCCCCTGAGTCCACATAACTTGAATCTATAACGTAACAGACGAGGAAAACCGCAAGGGATATGCGTTGTTAGGCTTTTACCTTTCCACTAATAATTTGATGTTCTGTGACTATTGGAATTATAAACTTGTTTCTATTGCTAGAGAACTAATAAAGCAATTTGCTTCCCAAAGATCTGATTCATACGATAACGTTGAGAAAATTCTTTCTGAATGTAGGAGCTAATAATTTCCTTGTCACAACGATCATTTATGGAATATACATAACATCTCTATCAACAGTGCCGATATTCTCTAGTCTCTAAAGAAAGAAGACCTGTCGGAGCAAAAACTTCACGATGCAAAAAATTCAACATTTCAAGCAAGCTAAATCCTTTGTAATTAGACCAGCGAACTATTAAATAGAAATCAACAGGAGAATTTATCCTAATCAGATAACTTGTCTTCAAGAGATAATACTGGTAGCACTCACTGACCACTACTGGCTGGCTTCGTTCTTACTTCGGGAAGATCTTATGGAGTGAAATATGTCGCCGAGGTTTATTTTCATTTCTAACCACATGGATGTAACTAAAATCGCTGGTGGAGAGTATAAGTTTGTTTAGTTCTAAACACAGTCCGGACTTTCACCAGCCAAATATGTCTGTAATTGTTATTGCACACATTGATATCAATAATATTGTACAGCCGATTGATTTTGAAGTAACCTTCATGCATACATATACGAGGTCTGTTAAAAAAATAAGATGAATTTTCAAATTTCTTGGGCTATGTGCATTCGCACTCTCGTTGAGAGACATAAAAGTTAAGAAGTGTTTGCGTGTTCAGCGATTTTCTGTTCTCGAAATGTGCTCAGTGGCATACGGTGATTGTACTTTGAGTCAGAAAATTGCTTACAAGTGGTACAAGCTTCGTCTTGTTGAGCTAAATTGGCTAACTGCTGTGTTAAAATGTTACAGATCTTAAGCACTTCAGCAAGATTTTAGTATTGAAATTGAAATCCTGTGTATTAATTGCAAAACGAATATCGTGATCTCCATTGCATCTAATCATATCAGACTATATCATGTTGCTTGTACATTTTTTCGGAAATTGCAAATAGCTCGATAGTAGAATTTTGGACATTTCAGACTTTAATAATTCATATGTATGTATGTATGTGTGCATGTACATACCAGTATGTATACCGGTCTCTACCAGCTTTGTTTAGTTTTGATATGTATGTATCAACTTTCCTCCTCGACTCCTGAGATACAGTTGCACTGCATACCAATTCTCCATCGTTTCCGACTACAAGTATGTATGATGAACGAGTTCGTTAAGTGTGCTCGTGTGTGTGTGTGTGTGTGTGTGTGAGTGAGTCAGTGTTAGCAAATGTGCATGGCTGTTTGGTTTGCAGTTGGAAGCGCGCGCATTTTTCGAATTCCTTCACTTTATTATGATTCTATTGTTGACGATGTATGTTGTTGGATGCTTTTCAGAACAAAAATCAAGCACAACTTTTAGCACCAACATCAACATCGTTCGCAATCGGTATTTGAAACTAAATTGTTATGGGTTCTAGCTCTCTTTCACTCTCCTAATGTGGCTTTGCTCTCGTATTTTCCTTGTTTTTCTTGTTATAAAATCTCTGTTGTGTGGAATCGTACGATGACCTCTGTCTGATGTCAATTGCAGCATTTTTGTAATTTTTTTTTTGCTTTTGCTGTTGCTCCCAATGTTATATGCAATTAAAGTTGTTGTAGTTGTTATATACTCGTTTCTTTATATTGTAGTTGTATTCTTACGCTACTATAAGTATGTATATATGTGTGTGTGTGTATATGCGCAAACACACACACATACATGGTATGTCAGTATGTATTATTAAAAATTTTGTGAATGGAGTGAGCTTTTCAAAACGCCAAACACACACGCGCACAAAACATCATTCGTGTCCATCGTAGTAAAATGTATTCCAATCGCATCGTGTACATAAATTTCATTCCATGCATTTTATTTACTGACTGCTTTCAAGTGTTTGAATAACATCAAAACCTCTTAACTACGAGTAGAGAAAAATATTTGTATTTTCTTTTCTTTTTTTTGCAAAAATATTTCATAAAATACAACAGAAAAAAAATAAATGTATAAGCGCGCCATGTCAAATGTATGTATGTATGTAGTTTTTATGCAAAAACAAAATAAAAATAATAAAAATAAATAAATAAATCCAAAAATCTTAAAGTAGAGCGGGAAGAACGAATTGTTCTTTAATAAAAATTGAAATTGAGGAAGAATAATACAGCAGACTTTAAAAATGAGGTGTGTCCCGACCAGAAAGTAGTATGTAGTAGTGATGTTACGAATACTCGAATTAGTATTCGATTATTCGACTATTCGCCTGTTTTAAAATATTCGTATTCGCCAAATTCAAGCGAATATTTCTCAAATAATATTCGCATACATTTTCCCAAAAAAAAAAAAAAAAAATCATACAAAAAGTTTAAAAAAGTACATAAAATGTACAAAAATATATTAATTTATAATAATTTTTATTTAAAGAAAGAAAGCCAGCCCTTTATCTTTGACACAAGATAATAATCTTCTTAAAAAACAAACGAAAATTATATTTCGTAACTATCATTTAAAAGTTAAAGTCTTATATATAAATTCATATCATGTTAAGTTAATAAACAATTTTCAGTAGAGGAATGTTAGACTTCAAAAATGGAAGAACTAAAATTTAATATGTGAAAGTTCACCGAGACATATGGCTGCGCAATCTGCGAAAATATGTTCTCCCAAACAGCTTGGAATTACTAATTAAAAGTGTAAACAGAGTAAGAAAAACGAAATTTCAAAGTATGTACATATGTATGTATGTATGTAAGTAAGATAATATAAAAATGTTCAGTAGTGGTCTTCAAATTCAGCATCACAATGTCATATTAATGATATATGGGCAAATCCTGCGTGACGAACGCTACATTCGTACGCATTTTCACATTAAAATATACAAATTTTTTTGTCTTTCAAAAGAGGGTACCTTTAACTTAAACATGGTGTTTAGTGGGATATAAATGTACTTTCGAATGGCATCAAACATAATATTTCAGCAGGTATATGTTGCGAAATAATTGATCACAAAGTCATGTAACGCACGCTAAAAAAAACGGAAGTAACTTTGAAACTTGAAGTGTGTTTTCGTAATTTTTAGCCAATTTTGCATAATAAAGCACACAAAATCTAGTTTCTAAAAGAAAGATAAGTATAAGAGAATTCTAAAATAACTTATTTGCAGCCAAAAAAAATTGTCGTTTTTTATTAAAAGACGTGAACACTTTGCGACGCACGCTACATTTTTTCTAGTAGCATATAAATACATCATTTTTACATCTTCGTCAACCGTATTTTTTGTTTGAGCTACCTCCTCCTCCTCTTTTAAATATCGAAATAAATTTTTTTTTATTTATAAAATTATATATCGAGTCTAATATTCCATAAAAAAAAAACCTAAAAAATAAGTTGGATATATTTCAAAAAATTTTGGTTGGTGGACTGGGATTGCTCATATAGATACCTAAAGTAGTGTCACAGTTTTGTTTTCAATTTATTACTACTGACGCAAAGGGAGGGATTTTAAATTTGATATATTATTATGTGGCACTAACCCTTAAAATGAATATTCGTATTGTATTCGTATTCGGCGAATTCTGTTTCAAATATTCGTATTCGTACTCGCGAATACTTAAAATTGATATTCGTAACATCACTAGTATGTATGTAGGTACTTTTTGTTGTGTAATTTAAACATGAAATTATTTTGTTACAGTGAAATCGACACAATGCAAAAAAAAGATACATACATATATGTAATTAAAGTCGTTAATAAACTGATTGTTTAAAGCTTGTCTCGCACCAATTAACTTGATAAATTTGATTCTCTTTTGATGTTTATTTTACAATCTTGTAAACCTTTAATTTAATTTTCTTTAAGAAGAAGTAACTCGATCCATGGAGTACTTTTATATTGAATAGTTTTTGGGTTACTTGAATTTAAAGCAAATTGATCTCTCTTAGCAGATCATAATGTTAATTGGACCATATTTATTTGAGACATATCAAGGCGTATTCAATACTAGGTGGCATTATCCCCACAAAAAAATTTTCTTGCCGAACCAAACACGCCCTCGAGAAATATTTTAACTATAGCACGCACAACGCCTCGATTTTAGAAATGCTTTTTTGATCGAAATTTCTTACAGTTTCATATTTTTTTCTCGTTATTATAGAGGACAGCTGTGCCCCAGAAATATTGGTCTCATAGAATATTTATGGTCCGTTTTTAAATATTTTTGGTTTAAGAAAGTACGTTAATCTGTCGTGGGAGTAGTACATAAACTAGAACTGAATCGGATTTAAAGCTATTGGCGTTTGGTGGCCTCTTTTTTTTTTTGGGACTATTGAAAGTGCTGGTGTAGAGTAACGTTTTCCAACATTTCAAGGTTTTTTTTTTAATTTTAGTGCTGTCAGACAATGACCTTCTTTGAAAGCCGTACGAATAATTGACTCATTTACAAATGAATGTGTACATGTTCTTGCAATCTTAAAATCGAATACAAAGACATGTTTACAAAATTTCCTAAATAAACATGAACGAAAAGAAATGAATACAAAATTAAACAAAAAAAAAAAAAAAGAAAACAAAACAAAAACACAGAAACACATTGACGACGAAATAAAGAACTTCCTTTAATTGTTCAAAATTTTTGTACATAATATATTTTTCCGTTAATGATAATTTCCACAAAATAATAAAATAAATTATATAAAATGAAATGAAATGCAGGCCATTGACTTTTCAAGAACTTCCCAGAATTTTTTTTCTGTTTAATTGTGTTCGTTATGTATGTATATCAATAAGTTAAATTGCAATTAATGGCAAATAAAATATGGATCTACAAAACTAAACGTGTCTATAGAAAATGACATCAGTTGAGGTGTAGACTATTTTTCGGCTCCATGAAAAATGGTCCCAAACTAAAAAATGAAAAATGGCCCCAAACTTAAAAATAAAAAATGGCCCCAAACCAAAAATGAAAAATGGCCCCAAAATAGGAAAAATGGCCCCAAAAATAATTATTGTTGTTTTCAAAGTAATAAGTTTGGGGCCATTTTTCATTAGGGCCATTTTTCCTATTTGAGGAATAATGGCCCCAATGAAAAATGGCCCCAAACTGAAAAATGAAGCCCTTCATGGAGCCCTATTTTTCTACACCATTTCCCCCGCTAAGGTTAATATATACTCTTATTTACTTTTTACAATTGTATTCGGCTTTTTTAAGGACCCCGGCCTATTTCATAAATCTAATTGGGCCAAGCGTTTGTGGTGCAGGTAAAAAGAGTGTAAAATCCTCCCTATACTGCAGAGTTATTTACTTCTCTATAACAACTTCTCTATATTATTTTTTAATTCAAATTTTTTTTTTCACAATTCAGAGTCTGAACACAATGTTGCGATAATTTATTACGGTGCGGTTTTTCGTACGATTTTGAAGTAAAAAACCGCAGTGCGGAGCGGCATAAAATTAAAATCTATTTGATTTTCATTGCGGACTTAATCCTAATCTCTCAATTTTTGATACTATTTCTCTTTCTGATGTTGCCATAGTTTTTGAATAATTGGCGATGTTCGCAACATTATTGTAAACAAAAAACATGATTTTGAGGTATGTTTGAATGTATACACATATAAATTAATAAAAATGTAAATATATTGCCGTCGCCATCTTGTATTATGTTTATTTTTCTCTTCCGCAACGAGAAATCGCACCGCACCGCAAACATTGTGTGCAGACTCTCAAGCTTTTTCAAATTTCTATGAAATTTTTTTCATAATAAATTCAAAATTCTTTTTTTGTTATTTCAAATTCGAAACATGTGTTTTTATTTTAAGTTAATTTTGAGGGTTTATTTGTTATCATTGAGAATGAGTTTTTAGGTGGTCGATCAGAGATTTACACAAGTTTAATCTGGATTAACTGTTTTTAGCATGAAAATTAACTACATTTACTTGAAAGTTTAAACGGCCAATGTTGGTGGGTTAAACTTAATGAAATATGGTAACATAACAACGTGTATAAAAAGCCAGCTATCAAAATATTATGAACAAAAAAAAAAGAACAAAGTACGAGTAAATAAAAGACGTTTTTTTAATTTTGTTATTGTTTTTTATAAAAATCTTAATAAAATTCAAAAGTGCGAAATATCTTCTACGTTAGCGTAAAATTCAGTGTTGCTTGAAAAAAAAAACATTGCCCTTTGAAATATACTGCTGCCATTTTTTAGTCTTCAGTATGGCCATTTTGCACGGTTTAAGCTATCACTTAGAAACAGCAAACACAATTAAACTCGATTAAATTTATATTAAGATTAACATAAACGTAGTTTTAAACTACGTTAATCTCTATCCTAAAAACTCACATAACTTATTATTCAGATAAACAGTCAGAACTCAATTCCGATCGAAAGTAGTTTAAATTCCGAAAGTCGAGTCCTTAGAAAACGACAACAGGATAATTTTGTTGGTAATCATCAAACCATTTTTAAAATTAAAAATTTTCAACTAACTTAAATAACAAATATATAACATGCATACTTTTAGGAGCATCAGGAAAATAAGCTTTGCATCTTAATAAAAAAAGGCTTTTGAGAGCTTTGCTATTAGAAACAATTAAAAAAATTAAATGGGTATACAAAAATTTATCACTATAAAATCGAAATGCAAAATAAACGGAATCTGATAAAGACTGTAAATCAAAGACAACCTGAATACAATTGCGAAATGGAAACCATTCGGATCGAATTGTGTGAGTTGCCCGATAGCTTATAAAAATGGCAGCCGTATTGCAAAAAATCAACTAATTTTAAGGGAGTAAAAATAATGTCTTAATTGAAATTAAAAAAATATACAGTTTTCTGTCAATCTCATTTACTTACTTTCTTATTAAATTAATCAAATTGATATATTTTGCAATACATCGCTCTTTTACGCATTTTTTTTTATTAAAAGAAGAAGGAGATTTGTCTTTTTTAAATTTAATTTGTATAACAAAAACCAAAGAAAAAAAAACCTTACAAAAGAAAACAAAACATTAAATATGAAACATAATGTGAAACGCAAATGGATAGAAGTTATTTAACGATGTTGTCTTGTCCTTGAGTTTTAAGTTGAAATTTTTAAAGAATTCAATGAACTTCTCAGCAAAATTTTTTCTTAAACAAAAAACATAAAATGAATAAAAATTAAGGATAAAAAGTGAATAGAAGACAGAAGAACCCTGAATAAACATTTAGGGATGACATTATTATGTTGGCGTATCTGGTTTTTAAAAATTTAAATACTTTAATATGATTTACTGCAGCGTATTTTTATTTTGTTTTCATCGCAAAACATCTTTCGAATTGTAACGGCAGGACGAAAAACTCCGCTTTACAATAAAGCTTAATTACTACTGCGTCAGAAAGCGCTGTTAATTTAAAGTGTGTTCGTATTTTTCTTAAAAATAGAAGAAAAAATTTACCAAATATCATACTCTACGCTCTGATATAAATTATTACTGAATTATTAAAACAAAAAACACTAAATATGCACTCTAAATTTTAATATCGAAGTAACAAAAGATTAGTTTTTTTTTTAAATACTTCAGAATTCACTGATGCAAACAATTTGGAAATTGTGATTTTTGCAATTCTTTGCATTTATAATAGAATACAAATGAGTGCATTGACTGACTGACTGACTACTTGGTGGCGTTCATTTTTTTCTTTTAGTTTTTTTTTTTTTTTGTATTTTATAATGAATCAACGGCAGCCACAATAAAATTAAAGAAAAAAATAACTTGTATATACAATTTTTCAATGGATTCAACCGCCAAACCAAAATCACTCGTCTAAACAAATAATAAAATTTGCACTAGATGGAAGATCCCAATCAAATGTCTGGACAATTTTATTGAGTTTAATTTCCAGAGAATTAAAGCTTAACAAAATAAAGAAATAAATCTTGGCGCTTTAAAATTTATTTCGAATTTTTTTTTTTTTTTATTATTATTGCAAACTTAGCAAAATATTCAATATGAATGCGGGGTGCCAAATATGTTTTATTTATTACAACAACAAGAAAAAAAGTGACGACTTTTTATTATTCACAAAAGAAAAGCATGTCAAGAATAATTTATTTAATCGGACAAATTACATACTCGTATATTTGCATTTATGAGACCAGCGATTCTTGTTAACCGGTGCAAGGGGATCAGTTTGGAGACAATTCCAACAAAAACTAAAATTATAACAAACAAACCGTTTTATTACTTCTACTTTGACATTTTGATGAATTTATTTTCATATTACGATGCCATTGTAGGCAGCAAGTACTTAACACACACACACACACATTGACAAGTTGATAATTGCAATACTTTGATAGTCGTTGCATGAATATATAATTTATAATAATTTAAAATTTTCTCTACTGAACATTGAACTTGGCCCGTCATAATATATTGTCGTGCACACAATTCAAAATATAAAAATCCATAAACCGCTCTCGTCAGGGGTTGAACTGATGCTCTTCCGCAAATAAAACTCAGGCACCGGTACTGTGCTAACAACTATGTAACTGCAGAAACGACTGAAATATAATAATTATTACATCAAAATATAAAAGAGAATTGTGTAAAATTCTAGTACAGTACAACCTCCCTAATCCGGACAAATATAGTTTCAGCTATTGTCCGGATTTGTGGATCGTCCGAAATCCGGACTAAAGTTAAATTTTTAAACACATATAATTTGTTTTTATTACCAAACAGAAATATAAGTACACATAAGAATTCATTTGCATTTAATTAATTTACAGAAAACATAAAGAAAAATACTAAAAGTGACCAAAAATATTAATTTTGCAAAATAAGAATTTATTTGTTTCCAAAAATTTGTCTGTGAATTTCAAAATTACTCAATTTTATTTGTGTATTTTTTAAATACTTTCAAAAATATAATTTAAGACAATTTTATAGATTCCATAAACTAAACGAAAAATTTAAATGTCCGAATTACTGGATAGTCCGAATTAGTGAGTGTCCGAACTAGGGAGGTTGTACTGTACATATAAAATGTGCTAAAGTGTTCGATTATGGGTCGATGTGTAAAACATATGAAAACCGTTATTAAATTATTTTTTGTTGATTTTGTTGTTGAATTTTTCATTAATTGAGAAATGTGTAAAGGGTTTTCCAATAGGAATGATATGATTCTGAAGTGACGTTTCGGCCATTTGTAATATGTCATCATCTGTCATTTGTTTTTCATTGTATTCAGTAGTTTTCACAATTTCATCATGGCGGGATATACGCAAGAACAACGTTTACAAATTATTCAGTTTTATTATCAAAATAATCGTTCTCCAATTACAACTTTTCATGCGCTTTTGCCATTTTATATCAAATTCGTCGAATTGTTCAAAATTTTGAGCTTACATTTTCTTTACATAATGTTTTAGTGCCAAAAAGACAAAGAACCGCTCGAATTAATGCAAATATTGCTGCCGTTCAGGCAAGTGTTGCTGCAGACCGCAATTTGCATTGTCTTAACCCACAACCTGGCGGATTCTGATAAAGGATTTGGGTTTGCATTCGTATAAAATTGATCTCACTCAAGAACTGAAGCCATTGGATCACCGTACACGTCGTGAATTTGCTGATTTTGCCTTGGAACAACTTGCATTATTGCGAGAAAAGTTTGAAGATTCGATTGTTTCAAGAAATTGTAATATTGAGTGGCCTCCAAGAAGCTGTGATTTAACACCATTAGACTATTTCCTGTGGGGTTATTTGAAGTCGTTGGTCTTTTGAAATAAACCAGACTCTCTTCAAGCTTTAAAAGTCAATATTGAACGTTCCATTCATGACATACGACTTGATTTAGTGGAAAAAGTGCTCGAAAATTGGGTTCATCGACATCGTTCCTGCAGAAGAAGTCGTGGAGGCCATTTGAATGACGTTTTATTTAGAACTTAATTGTATCGATTGTTCTTTACATTAAATAAAAAACTTTTGAATTTCCTTAACAATAGTGTATTTTTTTATATAAATCATATCACTCTTATTGGAAAACCTTATATAATAATGGATAATTTCCCAAACGAAGTCTTCAAGGGCGAAATAAACCACATGACATCTGACGACTGTAATGATAATTCTGGGACTCGGACTCGGACTATATTTAATGTTTAAGAGTGGTTAAAAATATAATTTTTTTAGTTCCAAAAACCACAATTTTATCATTGAGTTTTTAGCTGTAACACAGTGCTACATACGTGCGTAAATTATAAATTTGAACTAGATATTTTGTAACTTGAACATCTTAATTTTTACAAAAATTTTATTTTATATCACGTCATGTTCAATTTATATGAATTATCAAAAAAAAAATTCCATGCATGTAAGTAATTACATACATATGTACAGATGTATGTATGTAAGGATTTTCAAGTATGTAAATATGTATATACGAATATAATAAAATGATTTCGTTAAAATACTTAAGGCAGTTCGAATTTTCCCAACATAATATGTGGCGAGGTGGCCGAGCGGTTAAGGCGTTGGACTGCTAATCCAATGTGCTCTGCACGCGTGGGTTCGAATCCCATCCTCGTCGAATCAGGTTTTTAAAAAATTTTTGTTTTCGCATGACAAAATTTTATTTTTGTTTTAAATTTTTAAATAAATTATTTGTTCAAATGAAGTCCAATTCATACCAAGTGGCTTCCGCCAGATCATGTATCATCGCAAGAGTAGATAAATTTTTCAAGGACAATTTGGGTCGAACACGCAGGATATATCTTGATATTCACTATAATTTTAGCTTTTAATATTTCGGGATCATTTTCATTTTTCAATTTGGATCCTTTTATCTTTTTTCAAAACATGATATGTGGCGAGGTGGCCGAGCGGTTAAGGCGTTGGACTGCTAATCCAATGTGCTCTGCACGCGTGGGTTCGAATCCCATCCTCGTCGAATCAGGTTGTTAATAAATTTTTGTTTTCGCATGACAAAATTTTATTTTTGTTTTAAATTTTTAAATAAATTATTTCTTCAAATGAAGTCCAATTCATACCAAGTGGCTCCCGCCAGATCATGTATCATGGCAAGAGTAGATAAATTTTTCAAGTGAATTTTTATAGTGAATATCAAGATATATCCTGCGTATTCGTCCCAAATTATCCTTGAAAAATGTATCCACTCTTGCGATGACACACAAGCCATTTGGGATCATTTTTTATGGAGCTGTTTTTTGTGTTCATCGTGATGATGGTGAGAAATAAATTTGATCAGGAATATTTAAGTATGCATGTGTGAGTATGTTCATAAAAGCTTTAAATCTTCAAAATTTTACAGCACTGCTTTTTATATTTAGTAGAGTTTTGCTTTCAAAATCTGTTAAAACCATTAATTTATTGACACTATCGATTGTAAAAGTGTTTTGTATGCATTTAATTTCCTAAAATTTATTAATACGAATTAACACAAATTGGTATGAATGCAAGTATGTATGTATGCATGTATGTAGATATGTCCATATGAATGTGT
The DNA here is from genome assembly GCA_947311025.1 of Lypha dubia. Classification (NCBI taxonomy): domain Eukaryota; kingdom Metazoa; phylum Arthropoda; class Insecta; order Diptera; family Tachinidae; genus Lypha; species Lypha dubia. Next base: position 75,293,689 of record OX371263.1, read on the forward strand.
AAAATTCTTTATATCAATGATTGCTATCAAATATCCTGTAGCGCCTGCAGTTCATTGTCTTGATGATGCTTGAATATTTTTGTGCGTTGAAAAATAAAGAAGGTTAATGACTTAAAATCGTTTGAAATTAATTTCATGTTGCTTTCAGGTTTTCATTTCACAATAAGAAAGATTTGGCGGTTTTTATTTTTGTTGTATATTTGAAATTTTATTTAATATTTCATTTGGTTGTTTTAAATTTGCCTGTTAAGTTTTGAAAGTTTTTATTCCGTGCCCATGGCCAGTGCGCATGCTTGATTTAATGCTTCTGTACTCGTTCGGCGAGCATCAAATGGAAATGAAAAAAAAAATTCGTTAAATTTATAATAACGAGTATTTTTACTCTTTTTTAAGTTTTGTTATCAAGAAAAAAAGGCGCCTTCTGGTAAAAAGTTGTAAATAATTCTTGGATATAAAACTTAGACAAAATCGATTTTGGATTTTGGCAACAAGGATCCATTTAACGCAAATGTACTTTGGATGCCTCCGTACATACACATACACATTCACATACATGTTTATGTATGCAGGTGTGTGTATTTGTGTGTGTGTGTGTGCATTTTGTATGATTGCTGAAAATTAAGTTTAAATATCTTTTTGGTATTTCTGTTATCCTTGTTGTGTTATCACAAAAAGGCGGCACTTCCTATTTACTATAAAGAGAAGCCTGTGAGCTTTTGTTCATCTTATCTTGTCATTTTTAAGGGGGCTTATTTTTGGCCACAAACTAATGACCCACATACATACACACATAAGTGACGCGCAAAATAGAAAGGGACCTAAGGGTAAAAACCGGTTTTGTTCAGGAGAGCCATTTTAAAGATTTAAATACGTGTATCTTTGGTGTACCATCACTTTCATAAAACGCGCATATATCTGAGAGGGAACACTTTTGGGGCATGGGATCGGTCTCATTCGATGCTCAGATGTTGTCCACATCAAAAAAAAAAAAAAAAGTGAAAATTTATTTTTTACCCTTAGGTCCCTTTCTCTATGCGCTGTCACATACATTTATAGAATTTTCCAATACTTGCATCCATTTCAGTTCTACTCTAAAATCCTTTATATATACATATTCTTGTCATCTTTTTATTTTTTGTTGTTGTTGTTGCTTTTGATAACAAACAATAGTTGTTTCAGAAATCGATAAACATGATAAATGTTTAGTTTATGTGTATGACAAGAGTGAGCACAATGATAACTTTTCAATCGACTTTTCTGTTATTGTAGTTGTTGTGATACAGTGGAACATTTAATAATATACATAGTCGTAAATTAAGTTTGCTTTTCAAGTTATTCGCTATTTATAATTCAATCAATTCTAAGGATATGTATGCATGTATGTATGTATCTCTGGCTTGCCACAATTGATTCTTCAATTCAAGTTCAAATAATTCGGTATCACCTAACCGCGTCAGGAGAAAGTAACATACTCGTATGTACATATGTATCACATTATTAAGAACAGAGTGAATGACAGATGTCGTTACTATTGTACTACTACTGTATTACAGTGAACTCGCACAAACTTGAACTTTTTTCGAATATTTAAATTTATCTTGGAAGCTTTCCAGCAATCTATATTAGATTTATTCGCAAAAAAGTTGAATTTTACATCGTATGTACAGTGGGGAGCAAAATCGAGTGCATGTGAAAAACATTTTTTTTTGTGTGACAATTGTCTGCTAGGGAAAACTAAGGAATTACATATTTAAAAGAAGTTTACTTTAACATTTTCCAAACCAGTTTACCAGATTTTATGGTCATAAATTCAGACTCTCAAGAAGCAGTTGTACTGCAACGGAATAGCTACCCAAATCCATAAATATTCTCTAGTGACCAGTATAAAGCGTTCATCTCAATCATATCGAATATATTTTGGGATATGGACAAATGTCGATTAAGTTAATATAAAAGGAAAGGAAAGGAAAATATATGGAATATGATGGAAGCGGACGCAGTGTATATCGCATAAACTTCCATTGAAAATACTGGAATAATAGAAATATGGGTTCAAAACATGAAAGTGTCACCGCAAAAAAATTGCACTGTGGACCAGACATTATATAACTCCCAAATTTTTTCTATCATAGACAAAAAGTGCAAAACAGAGTTATTACCTATTTTTAAGTTTTTCAATTAATTAAAATTTTTTTTAAATTGCGCAACTTTATTTTGAATAATATAAAGTAATATAAGAGTGATACGATTTCTTTACAAAAAAAAAACTCACTTATTGTTAAGGAAATTCAAAAGTTTTCTATTTAATGTGAAGTACAATCGATACAATTAAATTCTAAATAAAACGTCATTCAAATGGCCTCCACGACTTCTTCTGCAGGAACGATGTCGATGAACCCAATTTTCGAGCACTTTTTCCACTAAATCAAGTCGTATGTCATGAATGGCACGTTCAATATTGACTTGTAAAGCTTGAAAAGAATCTGGTTTATTTCGAAAGACCAATGACTTCAAATAACCCCACAGGAAATAGAGTAATGGTGTTAAATCACAACTTCTTGGAGGCCAATCAAAATCACAATTTTTTTAAAAATTCGAATCTCCAAACTTTTCTCGCAATAATTCTTGTTGGAACCAAATGTTGTCAAGATCAACTTCTTTCAATTTCGGCCATAAAAAGTTGGTTATCATCGATCTATACCGCTCTCCAATGACAGTAACGGTGTTACCAGCTTCATTCTGAAAGAAGTACGGACCGATGATTCCACCAGACCAAAAACCACACCAAACTATCAATTTAGGTGAATGTACTGATTTTTCATGAATAATTTGTGGATTTTCTTCGCACCAGAATCGGCAGTTTTATTTATTTACCGCACCACTCAGTTGAAAGTGAGCCTCATCGGAGAAGATGATTTTCTTAAAAAAATCGTTATCGTTTTCAAGTTATTACAAGGCAAAATCAGCAAATTCACGACGTGTACGGTGGTCCAATGGCTTCAGTTCTTGAATGAGAACAATTTTACACGCCAGGTTGTGATTTGAGACAGTCCGAATTGTTGAGAACGTCTTGGAATCGACAAATTGCGGTCTTCAGCAACACTTGCCTGAACGGCAGCAATATTTGCATTAATTCGAGCGGTTCTTTGCCTTATTGGCACTTGAACATTATGTTAAGAAAATCTAAGCTCAAAATATTCAGCAATTCGACGAATTTGCCATAAAATAGCAAAAGCGCATTAAAAGTTGTAATTGGAGAACGATTATTTTGGTAATAAAACTGAATAATTTGTAAACGTTGTTCTTGCGTATATCCCGCCATGATGAAATTGTGAAAACTACTGAATACAATGAAAAACAAATGACAGATCATGACATATTACAAATGGCCGAAACGTCACTTCAAAATCATATCATCCCTATTGGAAAACCTTATACATATATGTGTTAAAAATTAAAAATATATATAGCAGATTTAGCTTCCCACTGTATGCATGTGTGTGTATGCAGGTACACTCATAAAAAATAACGTATTTTATTTTAAAATTACTAAAACAGCTAAAAAAGGTTAAAATAGCTGATTTAAAATAAATGCAATCTAAAACTCAAACAAAATTGAAAAAGTGAACAACCTTCGCCAAAAATTTGTTCACGTTTCTGCGAGTTCACTGTATTAAAATGACTAATATTTTTTATGATAGTGATATGTATGTATGTCGTACGCTTACATATATTCAACAAAAATTACTAGATTTCGATTCCTATTATCTACTCAAATGAAAAAGGGAATAAATACAACAAAAGTTCTAGATAAAAACAAAGAAGGAAAAAAAAACTGTATACGAAAAATCTCTACAATTTGATTTATGTCCGTGTATAGGAGATATCCTTGTGTGTAGCAGTATGCGTAAATACATACATAAAATAGTTACATGTATACAGCAGCCATAAAGACGTCTAAATGATATTAAAATAGGAGGTAGATGAAAATAAAAAACACCCCAGTCTCTTACAAAATTCTGTGAAACTTACAGCAACAATTCAAAAAAGGCGACAACAACAACAAAAAAACAACCAAAACAAAAAGGAATAAGAATAAGAAAATCTATAAGAACAACAAAAAAAAAATAACTATGTGTATGTATATGTATATACACACAGTGTGTATGAATGTATGTAATTGTTAAACTTCTCACCCAACTCAAAATAAGTTACCACCTTTTTTGTGTCAGACAAACACACTTTCTCCAACAACGACACAGCTTTTAATATATTTGGACACAAATCTTTATACATACACACATACATACATACATTCGTACAAAACAGAAGAAAAGCGAAAAAGATTTGTGCCACATACTGCATCCTTGAAGCGTATCCTGTGTATCCACATTGTGTATGGATGTGTGAGTGTTGAAAAAAGGGCAATGGACTTGAAATGTGTGTAAGAAAAGCTATTGAAGGCAAAAAGATTTAAATCATTGAAATTAAAAAAAAAAAAAAATAGGAGCATCATTTTTAGTTTCAATACGTTTCGTACAACTGCCATTTCTCTTATGAAACAAAAATATTGAGAAAATGTATGAAAGGATACTATTTAATGGTTGGCATTAATTACATTAGGAGTATGTACATACATAATAATTTTTTCAGAACTTGCAGAAGTGTTTGTATGCATGTGTGTATGGGCAATGGCCTTAATGAAAAATAGCTCCAAATTAAAATATGAAAACTGGCCGCAAAAATATTTTTTTCAAATTTTCAGTTTAGGAACATTTTTTATTTCATTCAAAATAAAAAAAAAATAACATACTGTGTGAGCTCGAATTGCACAACCACCGATTAGCGCAACAGGCATTTTTTTACATTACAGTCTTTATAAGTGCAACTTTTAAAACAGTCTCGATAAGTGCAACTTTTTCTGTTTTATTAAATTTTAAGCAATTTTCTCTTTGAATTTATTTGTTCAGAAACGTAACTTTAACAAGTACTTAAGGTTCCAGCAAAGCGCCCATTTTAAAAATGTTTTCCACATGTCAGTGGTTGTACTTTTTTTCTATTTATTTTATGCTCTTTACATTTTTGTTCTCACGCAGGAGCGGCGCTTAAACAGTATTCATAATCTCAATATTTTTTAAGGAAAAATACTTCTACGTCAAAGTAATAAACAAAAATGTTGTCTTTTAATGTAAAGTTATTTTTTTGTTTGTTTTCACATCCATATATAAAAGTATAAAATATGAAGTTTATTTTTGGTTGGCTTTTTATTTAAATATGTATGTATGTATGTATGCATAAAACATTAATTTTATAATTTTAAGTTAAATAGTGGTATGGTTTTATATTAATTTTTTTGTCGTCGGTTATTGCAACTTTTCGGTAAAAGTAACAACCTCAATTTCCTTTCGGTTGCGCACATCGGGCTCGTACTGTATTTTGAATTTAGAAATTTTTTCTATTTGTGGGGCGTTTTGCATTCTTAAGTATTTAATTTAAACGGTACTTTTTCCGAAAAGGTAAGACAGAAGCATTTCTATCCTTAACCCCTTATTCATAAACGATTATTAAAGTTACTGTTGCTTTAATGCTAGAATTTTAAATGGGAAAACAAGTTTTAATCTGTACTTTAACTTTAGCCACCGTTTCTGAATAAAAGCCTGTGCCTGTGTATGTAATGCAGTACTTCCTACATGCAATAGTTCATACACTGTTCTAAGATCTTTATTAATTGATCATACAATTAAAATATCGATTCATTCATTAATATGTTTGAGACCACTAAAATTAGCTGTTCGAAATGAAAAGAAAAATTTTCATAGCTTTCCTTTTTCAATTAAACAACCATTTAAAATATTATAAAGTGTGCTTTTAAAAATTTTATAAATTTGTTGTGGGTTAGATAATCTAAGTACAGCACAACCTCGCTAATCCGGACCGATATAGTTTCAGCTATTGTCCGGATTAGTGGATTATCCGGACTACAGTTAAAATAAATTTTTTAAACGCATATAATTTGTTTTTATTACCGAACCGAAATATAAGTACACATACTCGCAATAGTTCATTTGTATTTAATTAATTTACAGAAATACTAAAAGTGGCCAAAAATATTCATTTTGAAAAATAAGAATTTATTCGTTTCCAAAAATGTTTCTGTGAATTTCAAAATTCCTCAATTGTTGTTTTGATTAATTGATAAATTTTATTTGAGTATTTTTTTAATTACTTTCAAAATAATAAATTAAGACAATTTTATAGATTCCATAAACTGTTCGAAAAATTTAAATTTCCGCATTACTGGATAGTTTGAATTAACGAGTGTCAGGCCTAGGGTGGTTGCACTGTATGTATATGCTGCATTTCGTTAGGCACTAATGCCAACTTATTGGTAGATCTTTAACCATTTTTGAAAAATTTTCAAAAAATTTCTAAATCTACTGGTGAACTCACATTAGCACCCAACGAAATGCAGCATATAGATTTGCTAAGCCACATGAAATTATTAAGATTATTTGAAACATAAAATCTTGAGAATATCTCAAATAAATTGTTATATTTATTTTATAAAATATGGTTTAGACCGATTGTGACCAGAAATATAAGGTGGGGCTATAACGGATCATTAGCAAGCCTTTACCCAAGCAACTCCAAACTAAATTCTGATAAAGATCAGATGTATTGGTATTTTCAAGTCTCATAATGGGGGAGAGTGAGGAGTTGACTTTAAAATACTGTTAGAAAATCGAGTCCTTAATAATCAATCAAGTTTTTTTCTTTTCTTATTTTATCAGCCTAAATTTTGGTTGTAACATTAAAAATATTTTTAACATAAAATTGCTTTAGACTCACATAATTAATTACCAGGTTGATTGATGAAAACATCAATGAATTGATGCCATGAAACTTTACAAACTCCATACCATAAATTAGAAAATGATAAGTAAAATTACTCCCACTTATTGGCATAAAAATAGTTTTAAGAGGATCAATCAAAAATTATTTATCCAATTAATTTATTTACCTTAATTCAGAGAACATTTTATTTAATCAGCAACATAAAATTTCAATAAAGCCCCAAGTTACAAAAAATCCTAACTCGACTTTTTGGTTGATTATCATCCAACCCATAGAATTAAAAATATTAGTATTAATTCTTTAATAAAAACTGATTTTAAACTGATGAAAATTTGGTTAATTTTTTTCCTTTTCTATAAAATCTTTTCAACGTAAGTTAAAGCTTTAATGAGCTTTTATGACGATCTATTTCTGCACTTTGAGCTTTTTTTTAGCCAGGTAATACAAAGATGTTTAAATGGTTTTGAAATTTAAACTGTATTGCATATATTTTTACCACAACTTCATAAAAGAAAATTATACTTAAATAAATCCAGTTTAAAAACTTCACATACCTTAAGGCACCACTTTAAACTTTCTTAAGCAAACGCAATGCTAAAGCATCAAATGATTATCTGCGTTCCTAAAAGTATGCCCAAAACTGTTTTAATATTTCGTTAAAAAGTTTAGCACTTAATGTGCCATTTATGAATACCAATTTTTAGCTTAATAATTTCAAGGCTCATTTAATTATTTTTTAAATAGTTCGCACAATATGCAGTTTAAACTAAAATAACTTTTTATTTTTAATTGGGCCATTAAAGATTTCATCAAGACTAAAACTAACATAAAAAATAATGTAAATGCCTTTTCAAATTTGTTAATATAACCTAAATTATTTAACACCTTAATATTATCTATTCCCAAAGGGGCATCTGCAAAACATCTTGGATTTCTTAACCAAAAAAAAAAATAAATAAAAGTTTTTGAATATTAAACATTATTTATACTTTTTTCTAGTTATCTTCTTTAAATTCTACACACACAGAGAAAAAACCACTACTGGCCCAGCCACTGCACCAACTGGCCTAACTCTATGGCTCTCTATCTGTCTGTCTGTCTTCCATTTGTCATCCCTTAAAACCCCTAGACCTCCTGAGCAAACATTAGAAATTAGCACACTTTATGCCTCCTTCGTGTTTGAATTCTAAATAAAATCAACGATAAATATAATAGTGTATGAGAGTGCGTAAGAATGTGCGTGTTACACTAGCTTGAATGTGTAAGTATATCTATATATATGTGTATGTGTGTGTAATGACATTTAGATAATTGGATTGTGTAAAAAAACAAATACTTTGAAGCATAATGAAATTGAAGCATACTCGTACAAACATAAAGTTCTTTTACAAAAAAAAAAAACATAAATAAATAAATAAATAAACAAACAAACATGCGTAAAGTATCGATTAGATTTGTATTTGTTCAAAAGAATATCTGAAATACGATGTAGCATCGACATATACATAAGTACATATTATTTTGTCAATTCCCCCCACACCTCTTTTTTTCTTTTGTTTTGAAAAAAGAGCTTTACCTTCATTCAAATGCATTTGAATTGACGCAGAAAGTCTAAAAGACAAACAGACAGACAGACTCAGTCACACACAAAAGAAAAAAACGGAAAATTTAACGAAAACACAATTTTTGTATGTTTTCTTCTCATTACCAGGTGTATTAAATTGGCACTACGAAAGGTACTTAACTGATTGTACGACAGTGAATCTTCGATATAGTGAACTTTGCCATAACAAAGACACTCAATATAGTGAATTTTTCTAAATCCCCCTGAAAAAAATCTCGTTACGAATAAATTCTGAACAATAAAACCTTTTTATAGCGAATTATTCATTCAAAACCCTCTATATGTACCCAGCAAAAAAATATTATGTTTCTGGAAGCAGTAACAAAATTTCATGCTTTCGATATGCGCAGTTTTGAAGCGCTTCCGAGGCTGCACAAAAAGAAGGCAGAGAGATCGCTCAACTCATTTTTAAGCACGTTGAAATTGGTCGGCTATTGACATTTAGTTGACACGAATAAAAAAGTAAACAGCGACTGGAAGATAAAATTTATTTAAACTTGAGTATTTGCCAACAGATGAATTATGTATGTTAGTAGATGACACAGTAAAACGAAGGCATAACTCAGATCATTCAAATATGATTTTAGCACATTTTGGATGATGTGAAAAAGGCGCTCCTTTATGTAAAAAACAAGAGCTCCAAAGTGGGACATCGCGAACAAAAATCATGCATGATCGAAGCGCTTTATGCAGCAGGAGGCACAACAACAACAAGCATCTCTCCCTTACAAACCTGCTTCGGCCGAAGCAGTAGTTTTTGCTGGGTACAATGAAGTCTTGAATATTGAACTCTTTTTAGTATTTCTCAGAGTTTGGATAAAAACAACTTTAGTCAGATGGAATATTTTTCAGTTTTTTTCATATTGTGTTATATCGAAGTTTCACTGTATATATTGAAATGTTTCTAGAGTACGATGCCAATATTTTGAATTTATTTAAGGAGGGAGCTATGCACGACAAAAACGTTTTGTAATTTTTTAAATATGTATGTATGTTATGGTATTAAAGCTTAAAATTAAAAAATATACCTATAAATAAATAGACAACTAAGCAAAATAATAAATAAAGATCGAAAATATATTAATTGTAATTTTTTAAATTACTACGAACTGTTTATTATTAATATTTGTTAATATTTAAATAGGTAAAGTTCGTAAATGTTTATAATCACAGAAATATTAAGTAGACATTGTTAAAATTGTTAAAGTTTTTTGTAGTCGGAAAACTTTAAATTGCCATCAAACTTTTCTGTGACACATCTGATCGAGACTCGCATCTGGAATTGCCATTATCGCGTAACCAAAGGATGGTCTTTCCGCTGATAATTATACCCATGCCGCAAGTGGCCACAGGTGGAAATTATTTGCATCTTGAATTGAACATATCTGCTATAACTGGAGGACCTAAGAACTAAGTTAACCCACAAATTTCTTCCTGAAATTTTTACAGCATGTTACTGTGACTCTGGAAGGAATAATAGGCTATATGAAGTTTTGATTGGACAAAGAGGCGTGGCACCGCCCATATAACCCAAAAATTAAAATCGCCATATTTTGCGCATTTTTTTACCTACATATGTCGATTATATTTGGTACATATGGTATTGGCATAATTTGGAATACGTACCAGGGGAAAAGTGGGTGGAACCACGCCCCTTTTGAGGAAAATTAAAAATCGTAATATAGTCTTAACTACTGGACCGATCGTCATTAAATTTTAACAATAGGATATATAAATACTTTTAATTTTATTTTATAACGAGGGGGGGTAGCGAAGCACACCGGGATAGGCTAGTACATACATAAATATATTAAAAAGCTGTGACCTTGTTTTGTACCAATTAAGACGTGTCCGCCTAATAAATGTATGGCAACTTACATAATTGATGAAAGTTTCTCTAGGTTTCATTTCATTAAATAATTAGTTATACTAGTGCATACCTTCATAGTCATATAAAGAAAAATCATAAAAAATCTCTTATAAAGAAGATACTCAACAACCAACACTACAATTATTTAATGAAACATTTTTACGAATTCATATAAATTAAATTAAAAAAAAAGAACGGTTAAATGCAAAAACAAAATCCCTTCTCAACTGTCTCATCTTTTTTCCTACAATTCTCCAACATCTTAGTAGGTATGTACCCAGCGGCGAACTTAGCATGCCACATCACATATCTTCAATGAAGTTTGTCACACTTTGTATTCAATGAACTCTAGCTTACAATGTGTGTGAAGTAGTGGTTAATGCGCTTTCTACTTTGCCATGAAGTAAGCGAGATTGTGTATAGACTGTCTACTACCTACTTACAAAGTATGAGAAACAGTAATTGGTTTTTATATTTAGTGAATGAACACTTCACTATCCTGCTTACATTGTGTGCAAGTGGTAGGCGTTCACTCCAGGAATGCGGCAATGCATTCGAAAAAGTATACTGGGTTGTAATTGAGATGGTGTGCGTTACTGTCTTACACGTGTGCATCACATCATTGCTTCTGTAGTGGAAAAATTCGCCCCTGGGTATTGATGTCTTGTTGTTATTTTTCTCTTTCTAACCAGCTGGCATTTGCATGATTGTTTGACGAGCGCGATCATTTTGCGACTCGTTTTATAAACGTCCACACGATTGTTGGAGTGGATTTGTATTATTCTCTTCAGAAAGATGGTTTTGCGAGCCATTTTTACGATTGCTGGATAAGTAAATCGTCGTTTACCTATTTTGGCGCGCATTGGAGAGCTAATAATAGTTAACAATCGTGTTTCACTCTTCAAAGAGATACTCTTCCAAGTTACTTAAACGACTGTTGGACGGGTGTTTTGTTAAAGGGTCTTAAACGATGCGTAGGTGACAAATTATGGTGCATCGGAGACAATTCGTTTGGAAGAGTCGCCATCAGGACACAGTTGCACGATCGGTTTAATCGTTTTCTTCGATCGCGGAAGAAATGTTTAAAATAGTGGTTTGTTGCTTTTTTTGTTTGGCTTTAACTTACATGCATGAGTAATACGTGTGAATGTAGTAGTGGCAACTTTAAAGAGTTATAACTCCAAAAATACTGAATGGACAAAAACCCACGATACCTCGTTCACTTCTGTGAAAAAATGTCTTTAATTTGGTAGCAGTCGTGTAAAAATCGTTTTTCTAATAGTTGCATGAAGGGCACCACAAAAAAAGCAATTGTCTATTAATCATATATCTAGATATCTGAATGAATTTAATGAATATAATATATTTTTACTGTAATATTCCTTAGCGAGGTGGAAAATTTGTGATTCAGCATAAATCTGTACCTTGGTGCCTCTAAACACTCTTTGGTGTTTCGCTTACTGCGGAGAAATGTAGTTCTTTTCTAGGAAATTTTCGTTAGCCTGGCCTACGCTATTCGGATTAAAGTTTATGCGATTTCTAAGGTTTTCGTATAGACGAAAATCAAGAGCATCCTCTATAGCTTTTTCAGAGACTAAGCGATGCGGAGGTAAATACTGTTATCCCAGTTGCCATCTCGCAACTGCGCCCTAATCCATTCCGATCTCTCGAAATTCGTATGTTGCCAAAATCCAAATATACACCTAAGTTGAAGATCTCAAGGAGTGCACATCATAATTTTCTATCAGTGAGTCGTTGTTAAATGTGGAACTTACCAATTCCACTACATTCAAAGAAATACATGTCATTGAGTTCTTGCTAATGCAACATCGAAAAGTTCTTTGAAGAGGTTAGAACCCTATACAATATGTTGCAATCTAGTATGCGCTTCGTGAAAGGTAGGAGGAACACATCCATACGTACATAATATTCCTGCTGTGGAAAAGAGTTGAAAGAAATTTTCAAACCTTTCCTGTTTTGCTTAAGAAGGGAGATGATCCCTACGTATGCAGTGCATTGTGCTGGAACTAGGAGAATTGGTTACTTAAAATTCAAAATGGAATTGACAATAGATTGTTCTTATAACTTATGGTGTTTTCTTTTCTACAAAAAAATGCTACATCTCCATGCAGAAAGTGTACTTACGTGTTTGTTTCTTAAAAATGTTTTGCTCTCTAAAAGGGCAGTGTGTTTGATTCTAAAAAATTGCCCTCAATAATGGTGGAAGGCATTGCACTTTTTGCCCCGTTAAAATCGGCAGTGTTGTAAGTGCCCTGTAAAACAGATGGCAAAGCGACTTAATACCAAGTGGCCTTATTAGTACAACAAGATCTACCATTCACCAAACTGTAATGTTAAATGCATATACAAAAAGTTGTTGTTTAGCTTTTCATATAGAGTTTGACACTTTGGTTAGAAAGCTGCAGATAATCTCCACTAATAACGCCACCTGGTATTAATTCGCCTTAACATGGGGTTTTTGTTTATAAATAGTGTTACCAGACGAAGTTGAAAAAAATCGCCTGGAATTGGGAAGTAAAAAAGTTAAGGTTTTAAAGTTAACATTTCTATTGTTTCATAGGCCAGCCATGAGAAAACATTACATTGTTAATGCTAGATTTTCAGTAATATAGAATCTTACTGGATTCGGTGTTATAAAATTGCTCTCATAACAAAATCTTCATATGAAAAAATCGTTAAAAGTTCAGATCGATAAATCAGCTATCTGGCAGCTGTATTTTCATGTTTACGTATTGTATGAAAATAAATTGGTGAATTTTTTAAAATATTCAGCAATTTTAAACAAAAATGTTAAAAATATGGATATTGCCGCATCTATTATATGTGCAGAAATGACTGTCAGTCAATTATTGGATTCATTCTCCTCATGTGATGAGGAAGATATGTTAAATTTATTAAGTCGTAGCCCTCATCCGCGTGTATAAGGATTTGTTGAATTTTTTTTAATTGTGTAGAAAAAGCTTCGCTGTCAGCTGTTAAAAACAGTGCGTTCCACTTTTTCATAAATCGAGTTTTATTCTATTGAAATAATGAGTTGCATTGTAACAGGGTTGGCAAGACATTTTATTCATGTGCCTTTCAACAAGGTGCCATTTTGTGTGTAGAAAAGAAAACACCATTAATTTGAAGTAAAATGCACATACTTTTAGGAGCGTCAGTAAAAGAAATAATCTTTCCATCTAAATAAAAACAAAAGCTTAAGAAACTTTATCACTTTAAAATCGAAATGCAAAATAAATGGCATCTAATAAAGACTGTAAATCAAAAACGGCCGGAATACAATTACGGAATTGAAACAATTCCGATTGGAATAATTGACTTGCCCGTTTATATCTCACATCCATGGCAAAATGTCAATAAAAAATTAAAATCAGCAGTTTTACTACTATTTTCTAATGTTGGCATTACTGTTTATTTCTTATAGCGGGAAATGTAGACAATATGCAACGAACTGTAAATTAGTTTTTAACGGTATTCTTATAGATGGATATAAACGGAACTTTCAGCGTGTAAAGCAGCTAGCACATTTAGCTAAATTGAATTAAATAGCCCTCAATCACGGATATTTCACCTTAATAACTAAATAAGTATATCTATGAGCCCGTGTCACTTAGTTACATACGAGTATGTATGTACATATGTATATTTTTCCGATCATCAAAAATAAGCCGATTGCGAACAAAATCGTTGATGCGTACAAAACTTTACTTTGGCGGTATGTACATAAGTACTTCAAGAACTGTGGAATAAATTTTGTGACAAATTATTATATCGCATGCCAAGTTGTATTGACCATTAAGAAAAATATTTTGAAGCAATTAAAACACCTTCACTGACAAATTAGGGTTTTTAACTATTACGGTCTGTAAATATGCAGATAAGCAGTACCCCTTGTACGAGCAGCCATACATACATACATGCATATGTGTGCATTTCTGCTCTTATGTACTAAAACAAATTGTTATTGTACCAAACGCAGCAAACTGTATGTGTATTTAGTTGTTGGCAAGAGGTGACACCAAGGCCAGACAAATCTATCTGGCTGTTTGTAGAAGGCGATTGAAGACAATTAAAAATGTTCAATTGTGTTCTACAAACAGGCAGTAACAGTCTATCTTTTATGTCTACAGAATGCAATAAGGTGTGTTGGGACAACATGGGTTCAACTATGTATGGACCAGCCTGCGACGCTATTAGGCAACTCTGACGAAAAGAATCTGTTATAGAACTGATAACCTTTGGACTAATAGACTAGCATTGCTTCCTATCAGCCGCCGTAACACAGCGAAGAAATTTACATACAGAGAAAATACAAAAAAAGAAAATCTAACTAAATTTTTAATTAAGCACTTTTTAAGAAATGAACAAAAATTAAGGAATAAAAATTGTTTTCTTCACTTTTATTTGTCGATTTTAATATTCGCATGTTGCGGAGTTGTCTGAGACGATGGGTTCTCTATGTTCAATACCAACAACGGATAAAAATGTACTTTGAAATTGAATTAAGAAAAATTTTAATTCAAATTGTGTTCCAGAATGCAAATGAGCATAAATGATCCAGATTAGTAATTCATTCAAGTATGTGACATTGATTGGTTTTCGATAGAGGAAAAATGTACGGCTGTCAAATGGATGCAAGCTTACACCCAATTTACATGATGACTTTTGCGACGTCGCTTTTTCGACGTCTCTTTTTGCTTGTAAGTGAGCTGTGTAGGGAAGAAAGAGCGGTAAACAAAAAGAGTCGATTTGTGTTTTTCAAGACTTTTCTTCTTTTATATTTCTTTGTTACTTTTTATTATTTTTCTTACTTTTGTTATTTATCTTTGTTACCTTTCATTATTTTCATTATTTCAAAACAGAATTGGGAAAAAAGACATGAAACTAAAAGACATCGTCTGAACACACAAAGATTTTGGTAGCAACTTCAAAAGGGAATTCAGTAAAAACGACGTCGCAAAAGTCATCATGTGAATTGGGTGATAGTTAAATCTAAATCCGTTAATTTTCGCCTTAAATCAAGACGAACGCTTTTTTGAGCTGATCTTTTTTTTTTTTGGGGATTGAATTAAGCATTTAGCGATTAAATAATGCGGACTTGAGTCAAACTTTTTATACTCGACTAAAAAAAAATCTCAACTTACGTATTTTTGACACCGCTTGGAATTGTTTTAAGTACGTTTGGGACTATTTTTATTCTATTCACCGTAAGTCTCCTTACATACGAGTGAATCCTTGTTGCTGCAACTTTCTTAAATTTGTATTCGTGTCCATACAATGAAACCATTGTTTGGCAACTTGTACATGTTTTGCATATAATTTGTTTTCTTCTTGAAATTTTTGAAAAGTTGTGTGTAAAGATAATATAAAAACTCGAAATTTGCGCAGCAAAAGTTGACTGGTATGAACTAAGCAAACAATTTGGAATTTTATTTGTTGAATTCGGACATACCGTTTTCAAATTCAAGAGAAAATATACCTACTGACGGGCCCACCTAATTTAAGGGATCATATTACCCACGATCAATATAAAAACATAAGTACGCGATAAACTAAACCTGAATAGAGCTTTGAAGTTTCTATATATTTCACTTAGTTTAATTTTAAAGACATAAGAATAACCTCACTAACTAAACTGACTTTTCCATCTCTGTCCATTAAATGAATGAAGAAAAGAGATGTGTACAGTACAATTTCGAATAGAAATGTGTACACGTTTGTTCTATTTTTGTTGGTGTTTCTTTGTATTCCTTTTTTTTTATTTGTGTTTTTTTTCGTGTTTTCTTCTTTAGTTTGGCGGGAAGTTTTTCATTAATATTTTAACATTGTTGTACAGTCGATAGATAGTAAGTTGTTGTAGTAGTACAACTATGAGTACAACGGGTAATTGTCCTGATTTTTGTGAGCATAGCTGCCAGATTTTTTGAGGTAATATCGTCATATTTTTGGGGAAAAATCGTCATTATCGTCAATATAGGTTATTGAAATCGTCTAATGAAAAAACCGCTTTTTATCAACAAAACATATTTTTATTAGAGGCAAAACATAACAAAACTCTTAAATCAACAAATCTTATTAAAAAACAGCATTATTTAAAATATAGAGATCAATTACTTCACTTAGAATTCACAATAAAAGCAAGTATGAATAACAACTTTTCTGTTCATGTTGATGGCACATCTATTTGTGAAACTCATTCAGTTAGATATTTAGGAATCACATTACAAAGCAACTTATCTTGGGATCTTCACATTAATGAGGTGAAGAATAAAATAGCTGCTGCTACTGGGATATTACCTATATAAATTTAAAAATAAGTTAAGTGTTTGAGGGTTTGAGGGTGTATGCTTTCAATAAAAACAATATTCTTCAAAAATCTTTACAATGTCTTCAGAATAAAGCATTAAAAATTGTATACAATTTACCAAGAACCCACCCAACTATTTCTCTATACAGAGATGTTTGTAAAACTATTTTGCCTATTTATGGTTTACACAAGCATCAGGTTTTATTATTTGTATTTAAAAGTATTCACAGCATAGGTGTGCAAACAATTCCATTTTTGCAAAACCAGTCACATTTCGACACACGAAACATATCAAATCTTAGAGTTCCTAGGTGCAGATTGAAAAGAACTAAGCAACGTATTGATTATGTAGGTGGTAATATGTATAATGATTTACCACCCAATTTAAAATCTATTGACAGAATATCATCATGCAAGGAATATTTATGTGGTTTAAGTGAAACGCTTCTTACGTAACTAAATTTCAATTTAAACATGTAAGATAAGTATATTACGAATTAAATTGTTCTGAAACGTTTTTCATTATGGTACATATTTGTACATAAAAATATATAAAAATTGCCAACTTGCCTCAAAAATGCCTTATTGGCGCTGAGGCCTAAATTAAAATGAATGTTAATATTGTGTACAATTATCTTATTAAATAAAAAAAAAAAAACACATGTAAATAGATATCATGTTTTTCAGTACTTTGAAATATATTTATACATTGTATGGAAAAAAAAAGTTCAAATCTTTAAGTTACTTTTTTCAATTTAGTAATATATGCATTTTAAATTTCATTTTTGGAAACACTATTTCTAAAAATGTATAAAAGCTACAATAAAATTTATACAATAAAAATATAATATTTTAAGAAAATTGACATATACACATACATATGTATATGCACAGAGAAAACAGTGCCTAATAAATACCTAATAAAATAGAACAAAATTAATAAGATATCTCTATTGTTTTTTTTTCAAGAAGGAAGTCTTATTATTTTAATAAAGAAAACCTCTTTGAAAAAATCAAGAAGGAAACTTATGGTTTTTATTAGGTATTCTTATTGGTTCTCATCTTGATTTTATTAGGCTATCATATTGATTTTTTTCAAAAAGGTATACATGTTAGCAGCCAGTTTAAGAAGTTGATTTATTGTAGCACAAAAAAGTTATGAAAAAAATTTTTCCTATGTTGATTTATATGTATGAAATAACAAGCAATCTACTATAATCAAGAAGATATTCTTATTAAAATAAATTAAGAAGATGATTTACACATGATCATAAAGGAACCTAATGAAATCAATAAGGAATACCTTTTTGAAAAAAACAATAGGATGGGCTGACTTCCAAAACGTTCGTATACAAAGTTTGTATACAGTATTGCTACTGTATTTAAATCACATACATATGCAAAGTTCCGAAACAATGCAACAACTATAAAACCGATGCCTTGTTTGCTTTCTTACTGCGTTAAAAATACTTGGCGGCGTTTTGAAATTGTATGCATTGTATAATTATTGTACTGCGGCGTTATGAAATGTGATGCTTTGTTCAAACACAAAGCAATTGACGTTTTGGAAGTCAGCCATGGCCTAATGAAATCAATAAGAAATCCCTTTTTTATACAATTCATATGAAAACCTAATAGAATCAAGAAGTTTTTCTCTAAGGATTGTTTTTTTGGTGCCAAAAATAACGGAAATTGGGTAAAAAAAATTGTGTATAACAAGTTTTCTTCCTGATTTTATGTGTTTCCTTATTGAAAAAATTAATAAGATTTACCACATCAAAATAATAAGGAATCTCTTCGAAAAAATCTTGGCTTTTTTCTGCTGGGATACCACTTAGCCTAAAAGCGTTTCATAGAGAAAATCTTCTTGATTCTATTAGGCAGTTTTGGTTCTGTGTGTATTATATATTTTACAAATATATATTGCAATTAAACATATTGATTAATTCAGGTACAACTGTCAGATCATAGCAGGTACATTTGCTTAGCTTTAAATAATCTTTTGAATATAATATTGCCTCCAAAGACGACTTTTTCAATTTCTTATCTTAATCTTAATTACGTGTACCTGACTAAATATTCTTTAATATTTGCTGAATAACGTGTTAAACTAGGATTTTTGTAATAAATTTAGTCAAAATCGGAAACAAAAATGTAGAACCCCTCGTTTGCATCACTGATAGTTTTTTCCAAAAATCCTATAGCTATATGTTTTTATCAGGACAGTAATTTCAATTGTCTGAACTCTGTTTCTTGCTCTTGGTTTTCACTTTCTTCAACAAAATAGGAAAATTATTTTATAATTTCAGAAAACCAACTTTTTTTTCTTTATTAATCATATTAAATGGACTAATTTGGCCAAGAGCTTTATATTTATTTTCAAAATCAGATCTTGATAATATTTGATCACAAAGCTCTATATAAAAATTAACACAATTATTACTAATATTATAATTTTCTTTTGCATTTATTTATGCTTCTTCCAATATGTCTCTGGCAAATATTCCTAAATAAATGTCTTCAAAATTTTAAAAAATAGTTTTTCCTTTCATAATCAATTAAATAAAAGTTTTCAGTTTTAAGCAAACTAGTTTTTAAAAAGTTGCTCAATAAAATTTTCAGCAGTTCAAGGTTGCTCTAATAGTACAAATATATGTTGCAAACTTGAATTATTTAAAATCGTCAAAATAAGGGTATAAATCGTCCCATCGTCACTATGTCATTTTTAGGACCCAAAATCGTCAAAATGACGATAAATGGCCAAATCTGGCAGCTATGTTTAATAATGCCAATGAAAATTCAATGCCAATGAAAAAGTCCCATGTATGATCCATGCATATGTAAATATACAGTTGAACCTGCATAATTTGAATCAGCATTATCCAGGAAAGAAACTTCAATTTAGGGAGACTTCAAGTTATGGAATAAGAAAAACTTTACACATTTATGTATGTATGTATACAAATATTTGTTATTGACATTTATTTATTTCTTTTTTTGTTTTTTATTAAAGTACTGAGTAATTTTTGGCAGAATTTTTTCTTTTTTGTTTTATATAAAAAGTGTCTCTAATTTGTGTAGTGCTTTGTAGTGGTCAACAGCAGCTATATTCTGTAACTCGCTAAAGCTAAATCTCCATCGCCAAAAATGTATAAAATCCTTTTAGAGATTTTTAGCCACATATTGAATTCTGTAATTCGAAATGCTAAATTAGGCAATGTTTGTGAGACAAATGTTCTACATTTGTATTCTCTAAGCACCATATAAGCAACTTTTCTAGTTAGAAACGCTAAAATTTAAGCAACGTTATTTTGAAGGCTATAAATGGTAATTTAAGCAAAATATTTTTTATATCATTGTTGTTTAGACTTTTTTTAGAAAAATAATGTAGGAAACTACAAAAAGGATAAAAAAGGGCAAAAATACATGCTCATTTAGTATTTGGAATACCATAAAGAGTTTGCCCATGACTGGTTGAAGTCTTTAAGCTGTTATGTTAATTTAAATAAAACTCAAATACTAAATTTTATATAAAAAAGAAGAGAGGTGTCTTAGGACACCCGGTTAGAGCTATGCTCATTAGGTATATACCTACATAAAATGTGTGAAGATTTCATAATTTTTTTGAGTTTATGACATTGTTTTAAGAAATTTAATCCATATTTTAAAAATTTTAGTTAAGTATTTTATTTATTTGTTGCGGGTTAGCAATATCTAGATATATATTTCGTTGGTAGCTATACCAATTCATCAGTAGATGTTTTACCCCTTAATTGTATAGGTGTAGAAAGGTAAACACATTCATAATGGAAAATTATTGTTGTGTGTGTTTGAGAAATTTTTTAAAGGCTATTTTTATGCTTTGTAATTCACAAAAATATATTTGTGAGTTTTTGTATAAATAGATGAGCTTTGGAATTTTTGTAAACATAAGGGGTAAAACATCTACTGATGAATTGGTATAGCTACCAACGAAATATATATCTAGATATTGCTAACCCGCAACAAATAAATAAAATATAAAACATAAATACTTGAGTACATGCTCAAATAAATGTAAAAATTTTGTAATTTTAGTTAAGTTTTTAAATAATATAATATTTATTTAATAGAAAAAACAAAAAATTATTTTCAATTAATTTATTGACCTAATTTTTACTACATTCATTAAAGCATAATAGCACTGTGGAACAAACTCAGGTTAGCAAAGGTTAGGTCGATTCTGAGAGTGAGGGGTGAAAATAGAGGCTAAATTAGAAGACCTGTATCGCGGCGTTTGTTTATGTTAGTTCGAATTTTTTTTAATCGAACTTCGAACTTTGCAGTCAAATGGCGATTTTCAGCATATTGTTTATATGGTTGATTGTTTATATTGTTTATATGGATTGATATTTTTTAAATCGGTAAAAGCCAAATTATTGCTAGAGACCTGTGCAACAATTAAAATGTTTTAAAAAATTGATTTAGAAAATTTTTGTGGTGCTTATGAAGCAAAATGTTGGAAAAATTATTTATTAAATGCTTATAAACGCACCATAGCGTATACTTACTATGCACGTACATTAAATACTTAAATATTAATCATACGACTCCATATATAGAGTGTTTTTTACAGAGTGTTACAACTTTGAGTTGGCATCACTGCTTTATTTGAGCACCCATTTTTAAAACAATTTTTTAAAAAAATTTAATTGTTGCACAGGTCTCTAGCAATAATTTGGCTTTTACAGATTTGAAAAATATCAATTAGTCGACGAGTTATAGCCAAAAAAGCAAAAATAGCGAAAAAAAAAATTTTAGCTAAGCGATTAGAGTTAGAGAATACCATTTTGGCAAAATCGATATTTTTTAGCTTCAGCTACGAGAATTACAGAATATAGCTGCACAATCATCAACAATATCTTCATCCATTGGGAAATCTGAGACAAACAGCTCTTATAAGTAACTGTGTAAATATAAGCAGTAAATACAGAGATTTATAATCAATACACTGAAAAAATATGTATGTAAGTTCTTTATTATTTATGTTTGTGTATGTAGGTTCGTATGTAATAATACCTATATACACATATATACATACATACATATACACATTAATATACATACATAATACTGTGTGTGCCGACTTACATATGTATATCAATTACACAAAGAACGCATACTTATATGTTGGTATATTCATATTTATGTACATATGTAAGTATGAATGTGCGTATATATGTACGTATCCATGTGTTACAAAAATAAATAGTTTATTGTAGTTACTTTGAAAAATTGTGAATAAATTTTGTTATTAAATTTTCGGTGTGATACAAGTAGATACACACAAACATAAGTACATACATACATATGTATAGCAATTATGTACATGTAAGTATGTATTTCACTATCGACATTTCCTGCAGGATATGTACAGATTTATACCCATATTGATAAGTTATTATTTTTGATTGCTTATATGTCAATCATTGAAAGATGTTGTCACTGATGTTACATCGGCAGTAGGTACCTATCAGAGATCTGCTTGATTGCGATGCAAACGACATATATTTGTCTTTTTTATAATAAATACTGAGTTAGCACTTAACACTAAAAAAAATTGAAGACAATGCATGATTCACATCAATGAAACGTTTTTTACTACATGTGTGCCATTGCTTGCTTTTGTAAATTATTCATATCAATCAAAAAAACAATGAATCAATATGATTGTTTTGAATACTTTTTAATTTTTTTTTTTTTTTTTTGAAAAGTAATATTATTAGGCTCAAGTTCAGTTTTTTATTGAATAAATGAAAATTCAAATTACTAAGAGTTAATTTATGTTTGAAAATATAATTATTGTATCCAATCAGTTTTTAGCAGAACGTATCAGTATACCGTTTTCAAGGCCGCTACTCCTTTCGTCAGCGTTTAAATGTCCATCTTTACAAATTTTAGTAAAGTGGATACCAATTGGGAAGAATATCAACTATTTAACCAAGTTCTCAACAGAAATAGAATACGAGAATTATTTTTGGCTAGCACGAAATTACCCATCACTGGTTGGAAATTACTAATAATCAACACAAACTCAAGTATTCTACTTTGTAATTTAACTTTTTTTTGTTCTTTTTACTCTATATTAGGGAAATTCACATATTACTGTGACCCTTGTTATTAGGGTATGTAGGTCGTGCCCAAGCTGAATTAATATTTTTTATATTATTACGAATAAACGTAATTATTATTCGAACTTATATTGATGTACATATGAAAAGTAATACGTTCTGCTAAAAACTGATTGGATATAATAATAATATTTTCAAACATAAAATAACTCTTAGTAATTTGAATTTTCATTAATTCAATGAAAAACTGAACTTGAGCCTGATAATATACATATGCATATATTTGATTGATGAGCTTGTGGTAAATTTAAAAAAAATATGAATAAACATAATACCTTTTACATTTATTCTAAAAATATATGAAATCAGACTTAGGGCCAATAATTCAGTGCTGATTTATATGTCATTTAAGTTTAAATGTTATTTATATATAAAATTGAGTTTTTCACTGCAAAATTAAGTCAACATTAAATAGCCAACATTGTGCATTTAAATACTACATAAGTTTTACGAGTTTCCATATGTTTTTGACTGCTTGTTCTTCTTATTTAAAACAAAGCTAATAAACAAATTTCTGGAGCTTGTTTTTATTCTCTTAAAACAATTCAGCAGTTCTTAATTATTCTTAATTTTAGCTAAAATAAAAATATATATGTTTTGGATTTTACTTTATTTGTTCTAGTCAGCTGTTCTGAAGGGAAATTTGTGGGAAATTTTTTTTATTACGTTGTGCTACAAAGTTCTCAATATAATTAAATAAGAACAATTAAATACGACTGAAAAACAGAAGTAGCACTTAAATGCAACATAAATTTAAATGAAAATTAGCTGAATGAGTATTTAAATACGAAGTCAATTATTGGCCCTTACACGCACTGTTTTGTACACATAGAAGACAGTAAAATTTTGTGATTTATTTGAATACATTGCAAAACAATCATATGTTAGTTAAATTACATATTTTATTTACTTTTGCTAACGGCATTTAAAAAACAAGACTATGTTAAAGACAGTCTCTAGTACATATGGATGTGTAACAACACAGCAGGAGCAATTTAAATATGAGTGGAGAGCGAAAGGGAATCAACTCATGCACTTCTCTGGTGCCTTTATCTAATAATATGCTTAATACCATTAAACTCTATTTGATCCCATCTATTTCTGAAGTACTTATCCGTCTTGCATTAAAAACATTAATTAAAGAAGTCATAAACACATCGAACCTTCCATTTCAACACGTAAACACATTTGCATAATTTTCGATTAAGAACCAACAGTTTTTTTTTAATCCATTTTCATTGAAGTGATAAAATGCATTTTAAATTAAAATAATTTTTTTTTATAAATACGGCAGTTAAGATTTAAAGATAATTATCTTAGTTTGTTTTTTATAATTTTCTCTATGTGATGTGTAGCAGGAAATAAAACGATGTATCCGTTTCCTTTTAATTGAGCGCGTCCCTATAAGAGTGTCATGCTATTGTGGGGCTGTGCACATATTACGTAACGTTCCAGGGGGGGTTAAAGATTTGTTACGGATTGGAAATTTTGCACTGAAAAAATTAGTAAAAAGCGTTACGAAGGGGGGGAGGGGGGGGGGGAGGTATAAAATCTCTGAAAACAGCGTAACGTAATATATGCACAGCCCCTGTACTTTGTTCTTCTATTGAAAAAGAAATTTATTTTTGTTTTCGGAAAGGCCAATACATACCTATAGTATTACAAAGTATATGTAGGGTGACCAGATAATAACGAAATGAAATATAACAAGAACAATGTGAGATGTCAAATTAATTATCGCTTGATTTTCAAGCTAAATGTGTGTGATTATCCACGGAATAGTGTCACAAAGGTAATTTTCTAGCCAAAATCCATAACTCTGGAAAACTTACATAACGATGTAAGTTTGTATGTATGTATGTGTGTGTGTCTACTTATATTTACACATATGAAAATGCTGTACGACTAAAACTGATTGCTTCTATCGTAGAGACTCGAAGGTCTTCATGTGACTTCATAATTGCTTCCTCCTAATCCATGGTCAAAGAAATTATTAAAGCTGAGTTACATGTCTATGTACATACATATGCACATAAAGGGTGTTTTTATAGAGTGACACAAGTTTAAATCATAATAAAACAAGGAAATATATTTTTAATATCAATGAAACGGGCTTTATTGCAAAGAAAATTTTAAGAAATTAATGTTTAAATATGATTTCTGAGATGTGGCCCCCACGGCTGGCGCGTAGAAGGCACAATCTGGAACAACAATTTTCAATAACTTTTCGCAGCATTTGCGGCCGTATTTCGCCGATAACTCTTCGAATGTTGATTTCCAGGTATTCAATTGTTTGTGGTTTATCGACGTAGACAAGTGACTTAACTTAACGCCAAAGAAAATAATCTAATGGGGTTAAATCACACGATCTTGGTGGCCAATTATTTGGGCCATTACGGGAAATTGTTTGTTCATCAAAAGTTTCTTTGAGTAAATCCGCTGTACGATGAGTTTGACGAATAGAACAATTATTTTGATTAAAAATTTCAACAATTTGCTCTGGTGTAAGTCGATTCATAATAAAATTTCAAAGCAAACTAAACAAAAAGCAACTAAATGGCTGCTCAAATAAAGCAGCGATGCCAACTCAAAGTTGTGACACCCTATAAAAGACACCCTTTATGTATATACTATAGATAAGTATGTATATGCTATTCCCTTTCTAGTACTGGATATACAAATCGATTGAAAAACTTTACACAGTTTTCCTTTGCACATTTTCTTGCTAAATTATGAATGGCCACATCACTTTAAAAATATTTAACATTTCAAATTTAAAGAAATTGCAATTAAGAAAATGCTATCAACATCACAAATAACACAATTTTTTAAGGCAAAAAAATATAAAATAAATGAAGTGGATAAAAATGATTAACTGAAAAATGTCAGATGGCACAAAATAAAATGTTCTAAATGAAAAGCGCCACTAATATAATAAAAATGAGTTTGAATTAGGCAAAGCAAAATGCTTTTTATCTTCACTCAAGTGCCTTGAACCAAATTTAACATTCGAATTTATTCTTCGTAAAGGCATTGCAAAAAAGTGAATCTGTATTCTAATATTTTTATGAAGATCTTTATGTTAAACACAACAATAAATAAATTACTTATGGCTTGAAAATTTAACAACATTCTCGCAGCAAATAGAAAAAATTTCTAGATGTAAAAGCGGGCATTTTCAATTTATAAATAAAGGAAATGTTTAAGGAGACAATTGATTTTCTAAGAAGCCACTATACAGCAATATGATGTTGACCGCTATTGTCCTAAACAATGTCCCTGTCATATAATGAAGGAATCGACGTAAAAATATTCCTACTAATGTAAGTATATGCATACCGCAAAAGCAAGCCATATATTGCAAACACACAAAAGTATGATCGTCAGTTTCCTCAATAAAACATAGTTGATGATCCACTACAGCTAAAGTTAATTTTTTATGTTCGAGTAAATACATTTGCATATTGACTAAGAGATTGGAACATTACGACGATTTCAGCCCACTTGGGACCAGATACGAGTATAAATAAATTCATTGCGATCCTGGATCTTTCTTTTTCAACGTAAAAATTTAAATTCAGAAATTTAAAAGAAGAATAAGAGAATGAGACACAGGTGAAGAGAACCTGTTTTATAGAGCTAAACGTCGCGACGTTTGGGTATTTAGCAAAAAAAAACCCAACCGTTGGTCTTCAGAAAGGAGCCTAAGTTCCTGAATCCCGTAACTGAAAGCTCGGAGTGGCTGATGAAGGATGTACTATCTAGTAAGTAAAGACAGTGGCATAAAATATGTGTGATATTTTCCTCTTCTTGCTCGTCGTCGAAGCACTAGTGGTTAAATGGCAGACCCATCCATCTGGCGTAGGTACGAGAAGTGTTGTGGCCACGTGACTGTGGCCATGATTACGACAATAGTTGATCATAAATTTCGTCTAGATAAGGTTAGTTAACGCACACACCTGGAAGCCTAACGTATTACCCAGTTATGTTGGTTCGTTACACAAACGGACAATCAAAGAGATTTTAGACTAACCCTTTTTCGTCGAAACATATTCTGCATTTACAATCGTAGATCAGGGTCTAACATTCCGAAGTTCGTCCCATAGTACTGTGCCTTCTAATTGAAGTAAAATTATCACAGTGAATCATCAGCAGTGCAGCCCTGGTTTGGTAGCAAAAACTAAATATTCCACAGGCATTTTATAAAATGTACAATGGCATTTGTCACAAAACCTAATGTTTTGAAGACGAGGTCTGAATTCCTATACTGCCGGGGCCAAAAGGAACGTAAATCTCTCGATCATATTAACAGAAGATTCGACGACAGATTGGATAAGGAGATAAGAGGGACTTGCTCAAAATTAATTAAAGAAAAATTAACGGAGTGCTACAAGGTACTAAAAGGTTTAAGTGCGATTTTAAATGCCACCTAAGGTCTAGATTTATATGCAGCTTTTATGGCGTGTGCAACATGTATTAGATGGGGGTGTCCCATAGAACTGTCTATTCTGTAGCCGTATGGTACAGGTATGTTTATTATTTCAATAAAAGGAAAGCAAAATATTATTTTTGCTCTGATAGAAAATCCACGTAAAGCTAAAGTAATGCAACAACAATAGAGTATTCGTTTTTGACACCATGACAGCTGCCGCCATTACAACGCCAACCTTTAATTTAGTTGATCTTCTTTCTGTTGCAGGCCAAATTCAAAATTATATATTTTCCAGCCTGATTATGCTCATCGGTGACAGTAGAATTAGAACTCTATTCATATAATGGATCACACACTTAATGTTGGATCTTTTATATTGTAATCAAATCACGACACATTTTCAGAAGATGACATTGAGCACTCTTCCCCTCTTAGATTACAAGGTAAATTAATACTTTTCATCCGTATAGTTTGCATGCAGAATAAACTGATTACAAGCATTCGCAATGTAACAAACAAGAGTCACCTGATAAAGGGATTTTGAAGCATGACATTGTTTCAGCCCAGAAAACGTTAAAAAACAAGAAGTCTTAATTATATTTTTTTTTACAACGAAAACTTTTGAACAAATGCTGAGAAATCGGGAGGTAATTAAAAATTAATTAACGTACGAATCTCTCGTCTGCAATTTAATATTTCAATTGCAATCGCTCAGTGGCGTTAAACACGCGACGCACGAAAATTTTATGTCACGCATATCTTTTTAAAAAGGAAAAATCTAAAGTAAAAATGCCCCACTGAAATAAAACCTTGAAACAATAAGCGCATAGAGAAAAATTAGGTCAATGTAAAATAAAAATAATCAAAATATTAGACATTTTTATTTTTAAACACAATAAATTAAATTCGTTGCGTTGAAGTAGAATCAAACAAAAACTACGAGCAAAAAAAAAAAAGTTAAAATTAGAAAACGAAAAATTTTTCCGTCATATTTAGTTTGTTTTTTTTTTTATTTTGGTCTTGTAAATCAACCTTCCCTTTCTTTTTACATTTTTAATATGTACGCGAGTATAAAGCAACATTTTCCTAACATGCACCCAAAAGAAAAACGTATAAATTTAATAAAGAAAAATCTATCATGACATTTGTAGACCATCCATCAAATGTTATAAAGTCTTTATGCGTAATGTCGTCTCCGAAGTTGGTATAATTTTTCTTTCTTTTAATATTCGAGGGGTGACAAATGGACACTGAACGCCAGATTGTTATTTATGTCGAAAGTTCCATTGATGTTCGTTAATTATTATTCTTTTCACATCTAATTTAAGTAATTTATCCCGCTTTAATGCCTTCCTTTTGTGAGGTATGTATGTACAATGTACATATGTATGAATATGACTATTACTATGACGTACGTACGTAAATCTAATACGCTTTCTATTCTATTCATTCAGGTTGCTGTAATGGCGGGAGGTATGGATGGTATACGACTCGATAGAACTTTTATTATTTAATGAAGGAATTCACAAGGGTGTACTACTTACTAACTGTTGTGTAATAAAATTTTTGTTAATACATATTTTGTTAAGTATGTTTAGCCGCCAAGGAGAATATAAACAACAGATTTCGAAACTATGAAAAAACCTTAGAACAAATTACACGAGTGTGGGGTGGTACGCGTACAATTAAATATTTAAAGAAAATGATCATCAATATGCCAAAAAAAATCCTTTAACATTTTTTTTCCTTCAAATTTCGAAGTAAAACAATTAATAAAATGCCTGCTAATACAGCTTAACAAAGTTAGTGCGTCTACTTAACATCGTAGGCGCCTCAACACTGCCTTAAATATCAACATATCGCGCAAAGCAGAGTTGTGAAAGTCTTCTAAATTTTCAACATCTATCTTCTCTACCCTATCCCCTGAGTGCTAGTCCTAATTAAAAATGATGAGTTGGTAGTAGCAACCAACGAATTAATTTAAATTCGTAAAATATATTTTTTTTAACAATTCTGGCAAAAAAAAATAGGGCCTCTCATATTTTATTATAGGAAAAAACTGTAAGACAACGTTTTCAACCAGAATAAGGGATTTTGAAAATCATTCTAGGAATCGGGTGGTTATAATCAATACTTCAGGTAGGGATGGGGGTGGGGGGCAACAATCACCATTTTTGTAAAAGAAAACAAATACTGAACAAACTGCAAGCAAACTTATTTAAACAAAAAGAAAAATAATTTGAAAATCGGTCCTTAAATGGAGGAGTAAATTAATTATACGATTATCAAAACTTTAAAGGTTTGAAAATTTCCCCCGATTTCTATAAAAATGGGGACCAAACTGTACGAAAACCCATTTACAAACACAAAAAGAATTATGAAACTCGGTCTATACATATATGGAAGTGATTATCAATATTTTAGGGAACAACTTGCCACCGATTTGTTCAAAAATATTGTAGGACCCAACAGCAAGCAATTCCTTAAAAAAATAATAAACAACATTTTTTAAAATTGTTGCATAAATGATAGAGTTAAAGAGCTGCAAACATTTACAAAAAATACACCCTTCTTTTTTAAAGGCCGTTAAAAAAGATACCTGATTAAAAGGGTTTGCCACGAGAATTTTTGGATTTATCTTGCCGATCAATTTGGCAAGCGATCATGAAAATAAATCTCTCCAAAAACTAATTATTTATTTATTATTTGGCCAAAAGAATAGCTGTTTGGGGACGTTTGAACTATCACTCTTCTGTAATTTAGATCGGGCGAAATTCATATTTGCCGAAAATGATCGACGATCTTAAAATGTACATTAATTAAAACTAGATATTTAACCAATAACACTTTCTTTGGACTAAACGTACTGTATAGTGTAGTACGTATAATATTTATATTTAACAAAATTAGTTTTTGTCGCTTGTCAGGGTAGCAACAGCTTGTGGTCATTGGTGAGAACTATGAAGGATAATGATTATTTTAAAGGATTGCTAAATATTCATTGATCTGACTGAATTACTTGCAAGTAAATCTCATTTTTCTCAAAGCGATTGGTATGAAAAAATATATTATTTTCAGCGCAGCAGAATACATCTGTTGGAAATCCTCCACAGTAATTTGTATCATCGTGTTCACTTAATGCCAATCCCCAACGTAACATCGACCCCGTTTAGGTTTTCGAGTAGAGCTTTTCAATGAAGCAATAGAATTTTTTTTTAATATCTTTTGAATCTCTTATAATACTTCTAGATAAGATTTTGCGGAGGATATAGTTTCCCCCACTCGTTTTGGCAAATACTTTTGCCAAACGTGCTACTCTTACATCTCTCGGTTTATATCGAACATTTTAAAGGGTCCCACTATCTGAATTTTTACTGATGGATTAGAGAGAGAGAGAGATAACGCAAATCTTTTTTCTGCCTCCTACCCTGTTTATTTTCTTTTTTATGAAATCAATCAAACTATCAGTCTTCTGTATTCTGTGTGTCATTCATATTCATTCAGAAATATGTTGGTCAACCCCGTGAGTTTGACGCCATGCGGCAAAACATGAGAGTTGAAAATTCCGAAGGTTTGTCATTCCTTGTATACATAATTTACAAACTATTCATGTGAGATACATGAATTCTATATATTCTGGATCCTTATAGATAGAGAAGAATGAGCCCTGTTCGTCTGTCTGTACGTGAAATAGCTTTTCCGAAGCCACCAAAAGAATTGGAGACTTCGGTCTTGGACTGAAGTGTTAAGCTTTGTTTTATAACATTCTGCATAGCCGAATATACTTTTAATTTTTTTTATATATTACAATATAAATTCAATCATTTTTGTAGCACTCTTCATATTTTTAGTTAGTAACACGAACTATATATTCTTTTGTGTGGGAAATACGATTTATTTACCCTTGGAGGTACCCAGGGCTGCTACAGCCCACTCCAAAACTTTCACAAAAATAAAAAACTAAATGAATGAATCGTAGCAAAACTGAAAAAAACACAATCTTTATTAAATTTTTGTTGAGACATAAATTTCTAAATTTTGAGCGAAAAGAAAACAAAAAATTTCTATACGTTTGACTCATGCAACGTCATATATTTCTGGGGTATTCTCGAGGACATAGATTAAAAATATGAAACAATTAATTTAATAAAAACATATGGATAATAATACATATATATATGTATATATGTATGTATGTATGCATGTATATGTATACGAGTATTCGACCTAGATTTATGTGAGGATTTATGAGGAAACAAATGATAAACCAGAAATACTCTTGATGTGTATCTCCAGACAAAATTAGAATAGAAAAATAAATCGAACTTTTTAAAATGAATCATTACAAAGAGGTCTACTAAAATGTCGTCATTTAATAAATCTTGTTTCTGGCTATTTAATTAATTAATTCAAAATACATATTTCATCGACTTTTTTACCCATTATTTTTAAGTGTTTTGAGAGAAAAAATAAGAAATATTTTAATAAGCATTTTCAAATGTCTATTCTTCTATAAATAACATTGCTCTTCTCTGTAGGTGTGTGGTAGCTTCTCGCTAATAAATCGTTATTCCCTGTAGACTACTAGTAGACGACAGGTTTATTTCGGCACCAAATTTTTAAGCAATTAATTGCTTAAAATAGCCTCTAGAGCTTGTTATTTATCACTGCCTCTATTGTTTTTATATTTTCAGCAATTATCAAGTCATCATTCAGGATATAACTCTAAGGTCCAAATTTACAGTCTTTAGTTAACTAATAATGATAGTTTAACTTATGATACTTGTATGAAAACTCTGTAAAGAAAAGACTGTAAATTTGGCATTTTTCAGGAAAATTTAATTGGAATTTAAATGTAAGATTTCTATATCGAGGTTATAGTTAGTTTTCCTACTTTAGTAAAGATTTATATAAAAAGAAACCATTAATCGCAATAGTTTCGTTTTTTTTTTAATAATTACACTGTGATAGTTTTTGACCCGAAAAAAATGAACTTCGATGAATCCTTTTCGAACTATTAGGGGGAGACCCCTGAGTGCGAAAGTACATTTGGAAGTGACAGATTGGCTCCATGAAAATTGGATATATACCGATTTCTCAAAAACTGGAGCCAATCTGTCACTTCCGAATGAGCGTCCGATTTGAATTTTGCATACTGTTATGGTAGGTCAATTCAGAATTGACTTCTGTAACATTAGGGGGCTAAGGTCCAATTTTTTCTCTGTGTATGCTCACATTTGTCTCCATCGGCCGGATGTTTTCGCCTTATGTGAGACCCAGGTGTCTGAAGACTCTGATCCACAGGATTTTCATATACCTGGTTATCACCTGCTATCACTTTTTAATTTACACAGGGGTCTTGCAATATACATACGTAATGAAGTTGTGTACCAGTACCAGCAACCATTAGGCACGTCTGATCCTGAATTTAGCTGTCTTTGGGTTAAATTCAAAATCAGGACACACTATTTACATTTCGGGTTTCTTTACAGAAGTCCAAACGCGGCAAGGGATAAAACCTTATCCCACTTCGATTCCCTTTCCGATTCAATTTCGAAGATCCTTGAGAGCTGTCCGAACAGTGAAATTGTCGTTGCTGGTGATTTCAATGTTCACAACTCATCTTGGCTTCACCATTCGAGCCACACAACCCCAGAAGGCCAATATGTTAAGCTTTTCGCCGCGCATAATGACCTTGCGCAACTAGTGAATGAGCCAACACATATTTCATGTGTTGAAGGGCACAATAAGAGCACTCTCGACCTTTTTCTCACTTCGCACCCTGAAAAGTATGAAGTGAGTGTAAATGCACCTCTTGGTAACTCGGATCATTGTACCATTTCCGCCACCTTTACGTTCTCTAATCTTCGCAACGTCTCTCAATCAGCTACGAGGCGTTTAAAATATATGTACGAAAAGGCGCGTTGGGCTGACCTCAACGAGTTTTTCCGGCATTTTAATTGGAAGCTATGCTTTCTAGACAATAACGTCCATGCCATGGCGAAAATGGTAGAAAATATCATTTTGCTG
This sequence comes from Lypha dubia, assembly GCA_947311025.1. NCBI lineage: Eukaryota > Metazoa > Arthropoda > Insecta > Diptera > Tachinidae > Lypha > Lypha dubia. Next base: position 75,326,998 of record OX371263.1, read on the forward strand.
GGAATGAAAACTTTCATTCCATCTAAGCAAATTTTGATTAAACCGAAAGTTAAGTCTTGGTTCAATCAGACGTGCAGAAATGCAATCAGATCCAGAGAGGAAGCATTTAGTATCTGGCGTAATAATAAAAACGCAGATACTAATTCGCTGCGCAAAAAGGCGAAATCTTCATGTGCCAGAGTACTAAGGCGCGAAAAAGCTTTGTACGAGCAGCGCCTTCGTACTAAAGTTCTTGATGCTCCACGGGGTAGCAAGACCTTTTGGTCATTCGTTAAAAGAGTCAAGGATAATGCTAGTTCTTCAATTCCTTTTAAAGGACGACCATGTATTCACTGACCCGGTTGATAAAGCTAACCTTCTGGCTGAAATGTTTGCAAGAAATTCTCACTTGCCGGAAAGCAGTTAACCACTACCCGTTCTCGAGGGAGTATCTGTAACTATGCCAAAAATATTCTTTCGAGCGCGTGCAGTTAAAAAGGTTTTAGCGAAGCTTAACGTAAACAAGTCTCCTGGGCCGGATGGTATCTCAGCACTGGTCTTGAAACAGTGCTTTTCGACGTTAGCACGTCCATTGGCACGCCTGTTTAGCACTTTGTACCATGCTGGTGAATTTCCAAAGTGTTGGAAGGTTGCCAATGTAATGCCGATCCCTAAAAAGGGGGAGGCCAAAAACCCTGAAAATTACCGCCCAATTGCAATTTGTTCTGCGCTTTCCAAAGTAATGGAAAGTATGTTGAATTTCCATCTTGTGAAGTATTTGGAGCTCAACAGTTTACTTAGCGACCGGCAGTATGGCTTTCGTAGAGGCCGCTCTACGGGGGACCTACTTGCTTTCCTTTCGGAGAAGTGGTGTAATAGCATACATCACTTTGGCGAAACTAAAGTGGTGGCTCTAGATATTTCCAAGGCATTTGATAGAGTGTGGCATGGAGCACTTCTGTCACTCGATTTGTATCGAGCTTTCTTAGAGATCGCACTATACGAGTTGTTGTAGATGGGGTCTCATCAAACGAGTTCAAGTTAAATTCAGGGGTACCGCAAGGCTCCGTTCTTTCTCCTACCCTTTTTCTTATTTTTCTTAATGACCTTCTACGTCAAACTTCCAACCCTATCTACTCTTTTGCAGATGACAGTAGCCTAGTGCATTCGTATTCATTCAGCAACAGGCCACAACCGTCGGAGCTCCGGGCAATGCGGCAAAATATGAATGATACGCTAAATCGCGATCTCCTGTTAATTTCAAATTGGGGTCATGCTAATAGGGTAAATTTTAACGCACGAAAGACCCAATGTGCTATGCTCACACATAGACGTATGACCGGACATGCTGCTCCATCTGTAAACATGGATGGTATAGATATTGAAGAATCAGAAGCTCTTGATGTTCTTGGCATGAAAATTCATTGTGATGTTCGATGGAATGATCACATTTTTCATGTCTCAAAAGAAGCATTCAAGTGCCTCGGCTTTCTAAGACGGTGTAGGACATACTTCACTCCATCTGATCTCCTTAATATATATACCACCTTTATCCGACCGAAAATGGAATACAACTCTCATGTATGGGCCGGTGCATCAAAATCTATTTTGAAGTTACTCGACCGCGTACAGGATAGGGCGAAGAAGCTTATCGGTGACAGTAGGGTAGCCAACTCTATTGACTCATTGGAGCATCGACGCAATGTTGGGTGTGTTTCGTTGTTCTATCGCTACTACAACGGAATGTGCTCTAATGAAATCAGGGAACTTGTTCCTGAAACCCGCCACTTTTCACGTATAACACGCTTTTCATCAGGAGCACATCTTTGTGGTCGATATGTCAGTGAACCGCACCACGCATTACAGAGAGAATTCGTACTTTGGCCGTACTGTTCGTATGTGGAATAAACTCCCCGCAGAAGTCTTTCCTGCCACTATCAGTGTGTCGGAGTTCAAATCGAATGTCCACAAACACTACTCCCTTTATCCTCCTTCCCAAAACCTATTTTCCTAGTTCCGGCTCAATGCTTTGCATACGTAGGGGTCATCCCCTGAGTGCTGGTCCTAATTAAAAAAAAAAAAAAAAAAAAAAAAATGTACTTTCGCACTCAGGGGACTCCCCCCTAATAGTTCGAAAAGGATTCATCGAAGTTCATTTTTTCGACTATCACAGTGTTATTAATGAAACCTCTTCATTAAAAAGCATTACAATTTTTTAAAATAATGATAATACCAAAAATTTTATAAGCATTATTTAGTACTCAATGTTAATTTGATCGACAATTAATTAGTCACTTTAATGCATTATTGCCATGTGTCATGGGAACAACATGGAACTGTGGAAACCAACTGGAAGGAAACCCTTTCAAACAAACAAAAAAGGATTTTTTTGGAAAATCGATTCATAAATGAAAGAGTTATGGAGGCTCAAACATTAAAAATACTCCTTGAATTTACAAAATATATTTAAAATTACAAATATATTTTTTTTAGAGAAAATATTATTTATTTTTTTATTTTCAAAGATAAAATGTACTGAAAGGGTTAAACAAATGCAAATTAAGAAAATATTTAGTTGTTCTTTTTAAAACTTCATTAAAAAGTCATTATGTCTATAGATACTGATTAAAGGTTTGATTTTCTAAAGGTGAAAAATATTTACAATTCAAATGAAGATCACTGGTTTCAGATTGAAGTTTTCCACACACACACAAAATTCTTTTAGTTCAATGTTTCGTCATTTTGTTCATTCATAAATTATGTTACGCCAATTTAATGATTTTTTTGTAGCCAGGTGGTCATATGGAAATTATTGTTCGCCTCTCTAACCATTGGAATGATAAAGTAATTTATGGTTGCTCCCTAAAGTAAGTTTCTAAAATCCTAAGCCACCAAAATATATAAATTCGATAAGAATTGGAAAATATTTTAAGAAAAAGTGTAAAATAAATGAATATAAAAATAATTAAAATTCACTGAAAATCTCGTAAGCTGAAGACAGAAAATCGAAAGATGATATTTCATTTCAAAAACGATTGTAGTGAACTTGTTTCTTCATGCTTCATCAGGGTTCCAATTTTTTGTTTGTTTTATACCTACTGAGTTGGGATATTTAACTTCCAACAATAATTTAAATATCATACGTATTAGTAAAAGATTGCTAATATTTTTTTTTTTATAAATTCCGATAAATTTCTCCAAAATATGTACATCGCTACAAAAAATAGAAATAGACCTGACTAGTAAAATTGTTTGATTTTTAACCTTTTTTATTTTGTTATAGCAGCCATAATAGTACGCATCCTGGTTAGAGTGTTTACGGCCTGACCCACGACGTCTACCGATCGATAATTCTGGAATTGTAAACGAAAAACAACTGATTTGCGACCTTCTAAATATTCATTCAATTTATTTGTTTAGCTTTTGTTTTTTACGTCTAGAACTCCAACGAACGATATCGTTAATATCGTGAGTCCGACTATTATTATCATTATTAACATTTATCTTGCTTCTCTCTCTTTTTGTGTAGTGGATAGTGTAATCGGGTTTGCTTGCAGTTGGGTCCTAATTTTTTTTTTTAAATGAGTTAAGTTGTTCCGCCAAAATAGTGATTATCGAATAACTCCTTATTTTTATAGAACGATTATATAAATTATTTTTTTGTTTGAACAGACTTGTTGGCATTTTGGTTACACTCAAATCGGGTGGGCAAGTTGTTTACCCTCCCACAATATTGCTTATCGCACAAATCCTCTATTTACGGTCCGATTCTTTAATAACTTTATTTGCTTAATAAATATGTAACAGTAAATTATGTTACAGTCGACGTTCGTATATTAGAACTCTCGAAAATCGGAAAGCTTTTTTTTTTGATAATTTTATTATTTATTGAAACATCAATAAGTTGTTTAAATCTTAAATCTAAAAAAAAAGTTAAATATATGTGACCAGGGCCCAAATCGTGAACGTAGGACTCGTCACGTCTATGAAAAGGGACCTTACGTGCAAAAACAAGTTTTCGAGAAAACAGCTATTGAAGTGAAATAATAACAGTATTTTTCGTATTAGTACTCTTCTTTCTCTTCACTTTTAGTAAACTTTTAAACAAACTATGATTTTTCGGATTTCACCACGTGAAAGAGCGTCCCAAACTCTATCGGAATCGACAAGAAAGTGAGAAATGATTTTTTGACACGTAAAGTCCCTTTTCATAGACCAAGTCACATATGTTTAGCCAATGCTAAACAAAATTTTTACTTTCAACGGTTGATTTTTGTTGTTTTACATCTCTCGTGTACGGCTGTGAGAAAGGGTATCCCTCCTCCTCAGCCGGGTGTGACCACTATACTCTAGAATATTGCGCGCAAGTGGATTTGGGTGAAACTTTTGGCAATTAGAGCATTATAGCTTTTGTTTGGCTTTCACATAGTTAATTTCTGTTGTCCGCCCCCTTTTTTTTTCATTGGTGTGTGAAATTTTAAACGGTATTTTCAATCGTGGAAGAGTCTACTGGGAATCTCATGACGACTGTTTTTCATCGTCGACGAGCGTATTTTTTAATCGTAGACGATTCCTCGCACGGGATAAACTGTTAAAAGAGCAGATTCATTGTAAGATTCTCCTAAAACGCAGCAAAAGGTGCATATATTAATCGTAGAGAGAATCGTCTGAGAAGTGTGTTGAAATTATCTAATTAGTCTTTTATAAAACATATCAAGAATCGTATGAGACTCATACAGAGATTATGTTACAACTGTTCATATATGAACTTATGATTACAGAAGAAAAACATAATTTAACATTAACTTTACTGCTGGAGCTACCGTCTTTCCCCAATGACATAAAATGTCCATGTTCTATGACGTCCTAATGACGTAATAATTAGAAAAATACATTTAATGTTTTGTTATTGTTAGTCGTCTGACAATCATCAGAAGATTCTTTTAGGATTTGTATATTAAACACAATCCTCTAAATTGACATTTAGGCAGGTTTTAAAAATAAATATTTTTGTGTGTATTTTATTTTTCGTTTAATATATGTAAATAAATTTAAAAATAATTCACGCAGAATTGTTGTTTTGTGTATTTTCTAAACAAAGATGCACTTCTCTGTTGGTTTTTATTAAAAAAACCTTAAGCTCTGTTGTTTGGCTCCGCTCCATGAACTTTTTTAGCTCTAATTTAATTACGATTTAGCTCCAATATACATACTTACATATGTAATTTTAAAATCTGGTCACCCTGATTGCGTCCAAATACCTCAGCAGTGTTAATAACAGCATCTGTTAATTCAATTCGCCTTGAATGTGCTCAGAAGTACAAGCGAAATAGCGGGACTTTAACGCTGAAAATAATAAAACAAAGCAAACTGCAGAAAATATAGATTATATTTACATACATAAGTATTTATAGGGTTATATAGTACGAGCTAAAAGTCGACTTTTCGACTTTTGAAAATTTTCAAAAAGTCGACTCTAGACTTTTCGACTTTTTGCTCAAAAAAAGTCGATTAATATCTGACCTATAGAGTCTCGCTGCAAAATTGATAGTCATAAAATAAAAAGATAGTCATAGAATGCAAACTTTGGAAGTTATAAGTGAAAAACCAAAAAAAAGACTAATTTTTACCCGGCAAAAATTTTATTGGACACATTCAGATTCGTGTTCAGCAGCCCAAAATCCATAAGGATAGCCAATAAAACCAAATACACCAGAAATTTTCACTTTAGACAAAAAAAAGTTAAATGACTGGGATATTTAAGTAAGCACATTATAAAAATGTGCCTCGAACCTAGTTTAGTGACATTGAGGGATTTTTTAAATTAACATTGGTACACGTAGAAAAAAATTAGGGGATTATGAAGCAAGAAACTTGGTAATTTAAACCGTACAAATTTCCTGGTAAAAGTTTAATAAGAACGTGGTCAAATATTTGTTTTTTAGCAAAATACTACCAATTATGTACAAGAAACTTGGCAAATAATTGTTATCATTGCTCAAATGTTATAGTTGCCTTGACAAATGATTACAAATTTAATAAACAATGATTTACCAATGAAATGACATAATCTTGCCCTTGGTATTTCTTTGTGTGTAGAGCTAGTTGCTGCAAACAAATTTTGGAAATTTTGAATTAAGCTAGGGGCAAATCTAGAATAAGAATAAAGAATTACCTGGCAAAACTGCATATAAACAATAACTGATAATAATTAGAGCGAGTGAACTAGCACTATTGTTATACACATATAGCAATCTTTTTTCTTCACATTGTTTTTATTGACTCGTTCAATGTTGCTAATTCCATAAACTAACAAAACCTTAAATTTGGAGGGAAAAAATATAAATAGCGTTTAATACGGAAAAACCTCAAAGTTGACTACAATTTATTGTTTGTTTCATCGAAAACCAGCAGAAGCAAGCAAAAACAAAAGAAAAAAAAGTCGATTAATCGAAAGCAAAAGTCGATTTTTAGACTTTTTGACTACAAAAAAGTCGACCTTAGACTTTTCGACTTTTTACTACAAAAAGTCGACTAGTCGATTAAACGATTAATCGACTATAGAACCCTAAGTATTTAGTTCTTATTTATAAGTGTACCCGATAGTATTTTGCGGAAGTTACCATTTTAACCATACCATACCATACCATTTGGTAAGAATTTTTCATTGTACCTACATACATACATACATATGTACATACATATTTATGTATGTACATATTTATCTATGTACATATGTATGTATATATACATACATACTTACATATGTACATATTTACATATGTATGTACATATATATACATACTTACATATGTACATATGTACCTAGGAACTTATTTACATATGTAAATATGTATGTATGTATGTATGGATGTATACAAGGATATACAGTATACATATGTATGTAAGTATGAATCTAGCCTTTGCTGCAATAGAGTCATATCTCAAAATATATATGTACATACATACATATGTATGTATGTACATATGTATGTTTGTATGTACATACTTTCCCATTAAACTGTTAGCGAATTCATAACATTTCACTCGTTTTCTGCAAAACTACTTTTTTGAGTTAAGCCGCTATTGCAGCAAGGGGTGGATATGCAATATAATAAAATAAGTACGATCTATGGAGAAATATATAAATCCATACATATGTATGTACATTCATACATACATACATAGGTATTGCGTGTAAAAAGAAACAGTTCTTGATGACTAATGGCCAGTTTTTGACTGCATATTTAAGTATGTAATTAGTTAATTTTTATTTAAATTTATGTTGTATTTAAATAAGATTCCATTTCTTCAGTGAGTAATTAAAGATCTTATTTAGTAATGACGATGGAAATATGGTAGCACTACGTAAAATAAAAAATTTCCCACAAATTTCCTTAAAGAACATCTGACTAGAACACATAAAGAAAAATCCAAAAAGAATAGATTTTTATTTTAGCTAAAAATAAGAATAATTAAAAACTGCTGAAATGTTTTAAACAAGAAAAGCAACTTTCAACATGATTAAACGGGTAATACCGACAAAACAAGACCAAATTTTATGCAATTTGCCAGCTGCCACAAATATTTTATTGGCCTTATTTTATTTAAGAAAAACAAGCAGTCAAAAACATATGGAAATTCGTACCTACATCTTAATTATTATTTACATACATAAATATACAAGGTTGTTCATTTAATTATTAATTAAGCACTTCTTTTAAATATGCATTCAAAAACACAATTTGGTATTTATGTAATTACAACTTAAAAATAATTATAACTTATGTACATATGTATGTACATACTTATGTACATACATATGTATGTAAATATTAAGTCAAAAATTCGCCCTAAATTAGCAAAAATGCAATTTTTATAGAAATACATAGATATTTATGTACATATGTATGTATGTATGTACATACATTATATACTTATGTATGTATGTATGTACACACATTTGTGTGGGTATCACGTATCATTTGCTAAAACGTGAATAATGTTAGATTAAAATTTCACTAGAAATTAAGTAATTTTTGGCGCAAAAAACTTGTCGAAATGGCGGCTTTATTCATACTGATGTCAAAGAACATTTTAAACGTACAGCCATACATATGTACATACATACACACACACATATGTATGTATGTACATGAACATAAAGGGATAAATATACTTATGTATGTACATATGTCTATATGTACACACATACATATGTACTTGCTATGGTTTTTACTGGTTTTTTTATATGTACATATGTATATATGTACATACATATGTAAGTGGACCTGGCTGTTATTTTTAAATTTAGGATTTATTTTGATAATTGTCGTTTTTATAATTTCACAAGAATGCACAAGAAAACAAATTACAAGATAAAACTGGTGAACTAGAAAGAGACAATATATTTGAGAAATATAAACAGAGACGGTAAAATAACAAGCAAAGAGTAACAATAATATTTAAGAGCATATAAAAATGAACTATGGATGCTATGTTCTTGGAACTTGTTCAATGAATTGTGTAAGAGTATATTTTCGATGTTACTCTTAAAATTAATGTTTCAATCTTCTTGTTTTACACATTACAATTAATCGCTATTAAATTCTTATTTTGTCTTCAATTATTTAATTCCTTTTTGTTAATGTGTTGTAAATTTTATCTCTTTCTCTCTCTGTTTTTGTCTGAATTTTGTCTATACACCAGTTTTCATAACAACACATCTAGTTTGTACTCGTTTGACCTTTTACGCCTCATCCCGCATTTTTGTTATTGTAAGCTTATGATAATGTATATGTTGTTGTTTTTGTTTCTGTCTGTAACTTGTATTCGGCTTTTATTTAGTGGGGTTGATTTTGTTTGTAATGAATGGTAGACACAAAACAAAAATAAAACATAAACGAACTTAGGAATTTACAACAAAATATGTACAGCCTAATGCATTACAAAAACATCAATTGATAGCACCATAGTTGCCACCAAAATATATACATACATACATATGTATGTATGTTTGTATGTACACACATACATACATAGGTATGTTACACCGTCATGTAACCCGTGGAAAATCACTAGATTTGTACGTATGTATGTATGTATGTACATATGTATGTATGTTATTCTCAGAACACTGTGGAGGTCCACTGATGACCTATAATGACCTGTATATGAACGTTATTATGTAAGTATATACCTAAGTATATTGTACATACATAGGTATGTATGTATACCTATGTACATACTTACATACATATGTATGTACATACATAGGTATGTACTTAAATAGACATACATATGTACATACATACATACTTACATATAAAAATAACCTATTGCTGACTTCAAGTCGAAGATAATAATTCTATATACTTATGAGTCATTCCATGTCAGACCGAACACCTTTTTTACTCCACCTCTTCCGATTTTCCTTAAATTAGCCAGACGTATTAAACATAAAAAAATATTTCACACGTGTTTCGGGAAAAAAATTTAAAATATATTTTTAAAAAGTTATTTGCATTTGAAAATCGTCAAAATCGTGAAAAATCTTCCGACATGACAACATTTAAACTAATGTTTTTATAAAACTAGTGAATGGATTTTGAAGTTCAATACCTTATTTTAAAGGTATTTGAACCTTCTTTTAAAAAAAAATATTATTTTTTTAAATTAATTTTTTTTTATTATTAAAATTTGGTTTTTTTACTTAATTTCTGTTTTCCACAATCTTCGAACAAGTCGAAAAATCTGAAAAAAATATTTTCTTAAAGGTTAATATATTCTTAACATTCCCTCAAAATTTCAGAGTGGAGGTCGAATGGATTCTATTAGGTATGTTACACCGTCATGTAACCCGTGGAAAATCACTAGATTTGTACGTATGTATGTATGTATGTACATATGTATGTATGTTATTCTCAGAACACTGTGGAGGTCCACTGATGACCTATAATGACCTGTATATGAACGTTATTATGTAAGTATATACCTAAGTATATTGTACATACATAGGTATGTATGTATACCTATGTACATACTTACATACATATGTATGTACATACATAGGTATGTACTTAAATAGACATACATATGTACATACATACATACTTACATATAAAAATAACCTATTGCTGACTTCAAGTCGAAGATAATAATTCTATATACTTATGAGTCATTCCATGTCAGACCGAACACCTTTTTTACTCCACCTCTTCCGATTTTCCTTAAATTAGCCAGACGTATTAAACATAAAAAAATATTTCACACGTGTTTCGTGAAAAAAATTTAAAATATATTTTTAAAAAGTTATTTGCATTTGAAAATCGTCAAAATCGTGAAAAATCTTCCGACATGACAACATTTAAACTAATGTTTTTATAAAACTAGTGAATGGATTTTGAAGTTCAATACCTTATTTTAAAGGTATTTGAACCTTCTTTTAAAAAAAAATATTATTTTTTTAAATTAATTTTTTTTTATTATTAAAATTTGGTTTTTTTACTTAATTTCTGTTTTCCACAATCTTCGAACAAGTCGAAAAATCTGAAAAAAATATTTTCTTAAAGGTTAATATATTCTTAACATTCCCTCAAAATTTCAGAGTGGAGGTCGAATGGATTCTATTAGGTATGTTACACCGTCATGTAACCCGTGGAAAATCACTAGATTTGTACGTATGTATGTATGTATGTACATATGTATGTATGTTATTCTCAGAACACTGTGGAGGTCCACTGATGACCTATAATGACCTGTATATGAACGTTATTATGTAAGTATATACCTAAGTATATTGTACATACATAGGTATGTATGTATACCTATGTACATACTTACATACATATGTATGTACATACATAGGTATGTACTTAAATAGACATACATATGTACATACATACATACTTACATATAAAAATAACCTATTGCTGACTTCAAGTCGAAGATAATAATTCTATATACTTATGAGTCATTCCATGTCAGACCGAACACCTTTTTTACTCCACCTCTTCCGATTTTCCTTAAATTAGCCAGACGTATTAAACATAAAAAAATATTTCACACGTGTTTCGTGAAAAAAATTTAAAATATATTTTTAAAAAGTTATTTGCATTTGAAAATCGTCAAAATCGTGAAAAATCTTCCGACATGACAACATTTAAACTAATGTTTTTATAAAACTAGTGAATGGATTTTGAAGTTCAATACCTTATTTTAAAGGTATTTGAACCTTCTTTTAAAAAAAAATATTATTTTTTTAAATTAATTTTTTTTTATTATTAAAATTTGGTTTTTTTACTTAATTTCTGTTTTCCACAATCTTCGAACAAGTCGAAAAATCTGAAAAAAATATTTTCTTAAAGGTTAATATATTCTTAACATTCCCTCAAAATTTCAGAGTGGAGGTCGAATGGATTCTATTAGGTATGTTACACCGTCATGTAACCCGTGGAAAATCACTAGATTTGTACGTATGTATGTATGTATGTACATATGTATGTATGTTATTCTCAGAACACTGTGGAGGTCCACTGATGACCTATAATGACCTGTATATGAACGTTATTATGTAAGTATATACCTAAGTATATTGTACATACATAGGTATGTATGTATACCTATGTACATACTTACATACATATGTATGTACATACATAGGTATGTACTTAAATAGACATACATATGTACATACATACATACTTACATATAAAAATAACCTATTGCTGACTTCAAGTCGAAGATAATAATTCTATATACTTATGAGTCATTCCATGTCAGACCGAACACCTTTTTTACTCCACCTCTTCCGATTTTCCTTAAATTAGCCAGACGTATTAAACATAAAAAAATATTTCACACGTGTTTCGTGAAAAAAATTTAAAATATATTTTTAAAAAGTTATTTGCATTTGAAAATCGTCAAAATCGTGAAAAATCTTCCGACATGACAACATTTAAACTAATGTTTTTATAAAACTAGTGAATGGATTTTGAAGTTCAATACCTTATTTTAAAGGTATTTGAACCTTCTTTTAAAAAAAAATATTATTTTTTTAAATTAATTTTTTTTTATTATTAAAATTTGGTTTTTTTACTTAATTTCTGTTTTCCACAATCTTCGAACAAGTCGAAAAATCTGAAAAAAATATTTTCTTAAAGGTTAATATATTCTTAACATTCCCTCAAAATTTCAGAGTGGAGGTCGAATGGATTCTATTTTTTTACGATTTTTTTCCATTGCAGCACCACAAAAAAAATTACACTTTGTATATAAAAATTTTATTTTCAAGCATGTTAACGAAAATGTCAACGCATGTATGTATGTATGTGTGTATGTATTCAAAAACACACAAAATTTCATACTTAAGTAAATATTTAATCAAAATTCATATTGTTCTGGAGATTTATTTGTTTTGCTTTTTCTATTTTGCCGTTAGAATTTAAAACAAAAACCAGCTATCAAAATATTAGGCCTTACCTCGAGTGTCGTAGTCGTGACGAAATCTGTAAAATGTGTCAACGTTCGTAGAATGAAAACTTTTTAAAATCATATCTCTGGCATAAGTAAATGATTGCTCTTTTTAAAAAATCATTATCTTCAAAGTATGTTCAACTTGCTTCATCAGGGGAAGGAGTTTCCATTATTACATCTGCTTTACTCTATAAAAACCATAATTTTTTAAAAATAAAAATTTTGTAAATATATAAAATAAAGAACAATTAAAATTATAATAAATAAATAATTACTTACTCCGCCATTGTCTAAGTATCAAACGCTTGCATACCAAATAAAATAGATGCAAGAATTTGACAGCTGATACTCTTCAAACTGAGTTGCCAACAGATTAGGAACATTAGGCATTGCCAATAATTGTAGGTATGCGTTTAGGAAGTGTCTGCAATGTAAATACGCATTGCAACTTGCGTTTAGGAAGTCGGCCAAGAATATAGTAGACGGTCAGGTAGGTCAATAGCAAATGCACTCATTTAATTTTTAAACAGCTTTGTTTAAGGACAACTGTGGGGACAAATTAGAAAACAAACTTTTTCTGGATTTAAAAAAATCTTTTTTTTTTTTTTTTATTTTATTATTTTTTTTATTCTTGAAAGACATCAAAAATACTTGTAAATCAAGATAAAACAAGGCCGGATGGCAAGCCTAGCTGGCACCCATAATGTTATTGTTTGTTGCAATGCCTGCAAATTGTTAGTGTTGTCTTTTTGCTGTTGCTATTATTGTTTTTGTGGTAGGTATACAAGTTTTCCTAAGTTTTTCTTTCAATCTTTTGCAACGAATTACCAACGACTTTATTTCAGTTGCAGTGCTTTTGTTGTTGTGGTTTTTCTTGTTAATGTTCAATTCGCTTTATGTTTATGGATGGTTGGTATGCCATCGGAATGGGAACAAATGCTCAAAGAAAACTCAGACAAAAACAAAGAAAATGAAGAAAAGAATTTAAACAAAAACAAAACAACAATAATAATTTTAAAAATAATAATGATGTTGCAGCTGAAAATGATGATGTTGAAAAGTAAGTGCATAAGGCGCGTGTTTTTAGTTTCCAAAGTGTTTGAATCAGTGATGGAAAATGTGGCACAATTGGGCCATTTGTGGCACTTTTGAATGTTTGATAGCCCTGTGGTACTTTCTAATCTTTTTGGCCCTTTCAGCTCAAAGTTCAACTAACTGCTTCAAATCGTTCGAACGGTTTAAAATGTACTGAACGCTTTCAGTATGTAATGTAATTTTCTCCCTGTTTCGAACCCTACTTTTGTTTACAACATTGTTTTGTTTGTCAAGAAAAAACTCCTTACTTTTATTTGCAAACCTGTCTTGTGCTAGTACCCAAACCGAATTCATTACAGGTGAACTTGTAAGTACAGCTGCTAAGTTTTTTTTTGAATTTTCATCATTGTCGGATGTCAAAATACACTATTTGCTTCTTGAGTTTGACATTGATTTTACAAAAACAAAATACTTGTGGTTTTTGTTACATGTTGTACTTGTTTTATTAGTGCTATTACCTGTTATGAATTCGCCTTGGCTAGTACCAATATCAAGTAAACACTAAAATAAACTAAGTTGACTGTCTAACGGTAAAAAATTCTTGATGAATAAAATTTGTATTGAAAAATAAAATTTCGTGTTGCTTTTGAGTAATGGTATTTGTTTAAATTTGTTTAAAATAAAACACATACATATATTGTATTAGTATTACTATTGTTTTTATTTAAATAAAAAGCTTGTTATCAAATATATTCCAAAAAAGTTTTGTTGGCCCTCTCGAAGCTATTATGGCCCTTTTAAATTGTCAATTTGGCCCAAAACAAAAAAACTCAAAATCCATCACTGGTTTGAATCGCTTTGTGGCAGGAATGTGAAATGGAATTATATAAAATTTGTTTACCTGCAAAATTGTTAAATTTAAATGTAAATGTGTTAAATGGAACCGTACATATGTACTTATTTATGTATGTTTTTTGTACATATTTTTACACACTAGTTTTAGTCCTTTTTTTAATTTTAAACAATCACAACCGCAAAGCGATTAGCTTGTCTGCAAAAAACACCCAGGGTCTTTGATCGGAATCGAACCGACCACCTCCGGACTACTAGGCTATGATCGCTGCCCATTAGCTACGGCGGCACGCGGTCAAATATATGCATGTATGTACCTATCTATACCTACTTCTGGAGAATCCCATCCTAAGCAGGATTAAACACTTTTCCAGCTGCTAGATAAAAATGAGGATAAATAATCCCGATTAAGGATTAATTCAAGTATGCGACAGGATTAGATTTCGATGAAAGAAATGTGTACGGTTTTAAATTGGATGCATGACAGGCGCGGATCCAGCTTTACCGGTTGGGGAGGTAATTTTTTCAAATCAGCATAAAACAAAGCAACGTAACTTTACTATTAACAGTTTATTTACATAAATATGAAATTTGACATGGAAAAAAACCAACAAACATATATTATTAAATTAAAGTAGAGCGAATTTAATTAAATATAAAATATACGACAACAATATAGTATGTAATTCAAATTATATCTAGAAAGAAATAAAATCAAATATTTGAGTATAAACACAATACTTAAATTAAAAGTTCTTATCGCAAAATATTTAATTTGCACAAAATACAATTACACAAAAGTGTTAGTTTTTATTATGTTTGCTTTAATCTTTAAGAAAAACACAAAAAAATCTAAATTTTCAATACCTTAAAATGAATATTTTAGCATGATAACGGCTGTATGAAATAACGCCCAAAGAAATGATACCTAAAAAAATTAAATAGTCCATTTTATTGGAAGGTTTCGATGATTACTATGTTACCAAAGCTCGGTAAGGATCATACAAAGGTTGAATCCTATCGGCCTATCAGTTTATTGTCCAATATGTCGAAACTTTTTGAAAAGCTGTATATGAGCAAGCTGACTCCTATAGTGACTAGAAGTGGATGTATTCCAGATCAACACTTCGGTTTTCGCAGTCAGCACAACACTATTGAACAAACTCACAGGCTTGTGAATTCAGTTAGAGAAACTTTTGAAAAAAGAAATATTGTTCAGCGCTTTTTATTGATGTCGCACAGGCTTTTGATAAAGTATGGCACGAAGGTCTTGTCCACAAATTAAGACAAAATCTACCTGCAAACATCGTCAGGCTCTTAAAAAGCTATTTAAAGGAACGAAAATTTGTAGTTAGGGAAGGCAATTTCTTAAGCCCTCCTCAGTCGATTGAAGACGGAGTTCCTCAAGGCAGTATCTTCGGTCCTTTACTTTACTTAATATATGCCTCTGACTTACCGTTAATCAGTAACATTCACACGTCAACATTTGCTGATGATACGGCTTTTCTAAGCTTTCATGAAAATCCTGTAGAAGCTTCCTGGAATCTACAAGGGTACATCTCAAAATTGGAAACATGGCTAAAACAATGGCGGATAAAAGTGGATGAGCAGAAATGTGTACACGTACCTTTTACGTTGCGCGGAGAAACATGCCCGCCTATACAAATAAAAACCGATACTATACCCCAACACTGTAGTCAAGTATCTAGGCGTTCACCTTGATCGCCGCTTAAAATGGAAATCGCATATAGACGCGAAGTTGAAACAAATGTAATTAAAAGCAGCCCAAATGAATTGGCTTGTTGGAAGAAATTCTATATTAAGTCTTGACTGTAAACTTTTGTTATACAACGCGATCCTGAAACCAATATTGTTCTATGGACTCCAGTTATGGCGCACTGCCTCAGCATCAAATGTCGAAAAAATTCAAAGACGACAGAATAAAATTTCACGTACAATAACAGCAGCCCCCTGGTATATCCGAAACCAGCGAATTCATAAAGATCTTGATGTTCCGTTGGTGAAGACAGTATTTTCAAAACACGCTAAAAAATATATAAAAAAACTTGAGTTGCACCCAAATGTACTTGCACGCAATATTCTACATTATAGATGCCTCACCCGGCTGAAAAGAAAGGATACTCTTTCTCTCAGCCGTACCTACACGAGAGATTTAAAACTACAAAAATTAACCGCTGAAACTAAAAAATTTTGTTTAGAGCATTGGCTAAACATATATTAAACTTTATTTTTATTTTTTAGATTTAAGATTTGAACAACTTATTGATGTTTCAAGTTATAATTGAAGATTCAATAAATAATAAAATTGTAAAAAAAAAAAAGTTTATGAAATAGGTACATAAATCCAAAAGAGAATGAAATTATTCACAAATGTCAAAGTTCCAATTTCACCGGCTCTCTTTTGTTCAACACCAACTTCTTCAAAAACAAAGCAAAGCTAAACATTTCGTGCTCCTCTCCAACCTTAAAATTGCCAGCCGAACGCCTCTCACTTAGATTTTCAATTTGTAGCTCCCTTATAATTTGATCCTATGTATTAGCTCCACATGAAGATGATCAGCTATGTTGGGTGTGTAAAGTGTGTTAAATGCACCGAATGCAAAAATATGCAATGCGATGACGTTATGGAATTAGAAAGTACCTTCCTATATTTTTTAATAGAATTAGAGTCCTCGAATGCTCAAATATATATGTACATATGTATGTAGGTATAAAATACCTAGCTTTTACCTTTAATATATCAGTTAAGTACAAAAAATGAATTCCAAGGACTGAAATGTTCAAAAATATTATTTAGTATTAATATTTTTGGTGGAATATGAATTAATCCTTTGTTCCTGCATGATCTCATAACAAATGTAGAAGCGGAGTTAATTTATTTTATATCAATCAGTATGATTTCTATATCAATGTATTGTTTTCTTCACCAAAATATGATATGGCGACAATAGGAACATAACTTGCCGAAAAGTGGAAAATTGGTGCCGACTATAGGCAAATGTGCTCTTTTTTACAAAATCTGTAAATTTCTCAATTTTAGTACAAATATATTTAAATTTAACATAATTGATTTAAAACAATACAAATTAATGATTTGTATTAAATATGTATGTATGTAGCTATCAATCCAACAGCTTATTCACACGTGCAAAGGCGCTAGATTTAAAAAAACCAAAAGCTTAAACTGCCGACTACTGGTACAAATACTTACCCTATGTTGTTTATATACAATTACACTATATACATACATACATACATATGTTTACACATACATAAGTACATAAATAGATATATACATACTTATGTATAAGTATGTACATATGTGAGTAAAATTAAGAATGATAAAAAGAACTCTCTTCTATTTAAAATTAAGCCAAACGACAACAATTGTGGCAACTTTTCCATCCATGATGTTCGTTAGAGCGTGTTTTCTATTTAATCCAACTATGTGCATATGCATATACATACATACATAGATAAATACATAAATACGTATGTATGTATATCTATCTACACACATTTATATACATACATAATATATATACATATGGGAGTGTAAGTATGTTGGCAGACTAGCGCACATATTGTTTGTTGTGTATACTGTACTTGTCCATGGACATACATATGTATGTACATACATACATACATATGTACATATTTTTTCACTTTGTTTTTCTTTTTTATTATTATTGTTATAGATTTTCTTTATTATTATTTGTGCTTTTCTCTTTTCCAATAGGGGCGTTGTAGTGGATGAAGCCAGGGCTATCATAGAATAGTATATATAAGTATTTATACATATACATATGTATTTATGTACATATGTACATATTTCGTTAGTCTCATGTAGAAAGGCCCTAACTCATATATGTATGTATGTATATACATAAGTATGTATGCGTGTGTGTATGAAGTTGCAACTTAACAGGAGACGGAAAAAACATAAGGCTGTAATGATCGAAACTTAACAACAGGGTTTAAAAAAACAATATAAGTACCTATTTACTAAAAATAGCCCTCATATTTCATAATTTTATAGGAAAACTAGAGAAATATTTACCTGATAACAAATACATTTATAGCTTTAAAAAAAAAAAAAATTAGCTTACACGCCAGAAATATCTGCATAGTAAAATTTTTTACTAGCACACAAAATGAAAATACATAAATTCTATGTAATATAGGGCCTGTTAGTAAATTCATCACTGCGCTGCATATTATCGCAGTACGTCCATATATACAAACAGTGGCAACTCTGCAAAAGGTATGCGTTCAAATATGCAGCGCTGAAGTAGGTGTATTATGCGCAAATAAACACAAAACACAAATCATAAAAATGGCTGATGCAACGGATTATTAAGAGTTGAATTTTTTATTTTATTATTTGTGTTGTTTATTTTTTCTTAACTTTTTTCTTTCTTTAGATTGCTTTATCGTCCAGCCCAAAAAATAAATTTATCATTAACTTTTCAATTTTTTTATATTTTTTCGTTCATAAATGCAAACATTAAAATGCGCAAAAAGAAGCATAAGCAACAACTGATTAGCAGTGGCAGTGCAAAATAATCATATTATGCAGCGCAGTGATGAATTTACGAACAGGCCAATATTGTGCAGCAAAACTTTCTTGTCAATGAAAAATAGCTATCCACACAAAAATGTGAAAAACACCTGCACAAAAATATTTTTTCATAAAATACCTACGCCGCTATAAAAAATACCAGACAACAAAATATAAGCCATTCCAACTAAACACAACTTCGATTATTATGACAAACATGGCGATCTTAACATGAGTAATTTTTAAAATAGCTTTTATCGCAGGCTTTGAGGCGACCGAATCAAGAAATTTTGAAACGTTTGTTTCTTAAGACTTTAGTTTTTTAAACGAAAAATCCTGACACTAAGTTGAAACGAAAAAACCTAACACTAAGTTTTTAATTACTTTGTTCAACCAAAAACTGGTTGGCAAAATAATTTATATACCAAAATGCAGGTATTTAGATCCACTATAGCTACAAGTGGTCCGGTCCCCTAACTTTTTGTTTTTTTGGACCTAGACCGAAAATAGTGCATAAGTGGCACTTGTTTCTTAAGTCTTTTGTTTTTTGAAGTGAAAACTCTTTTTTTGTATAGTGTATGTATGATGAATGTGCAGTATTGCCGCTTTGCCAGTGAAAAATTTTCCGGGATTTCCGGAATTTTGAGGGGATTTTTTCCAATTTTTTGGGAATTCCCTTCCAGTGTTGCCACTTTCTCCGGGAAATGATTATTGATGCACTCAATAACTTTTTAGAACTAATTGGAACAACTACATACTTCGATTTTTTTTTTGCAATTAGTATTAGAAAAACTTGAATATGATATCGAAATATTTGTCCTATTATCATATTGAGGAAGAAGCAAAGACAAAAACATCTTGAAGAGGTAAATATTCACATATAAATAATAATATATCTGTTAGAAACAGGTTATTTTTGTTAGTTAACCCAAATTTAATCCATTAGTGTTTGTGACATTAATCAATTATCTATTTCGGGCAGTCTGGACGTAAAAATCAGCTTTTCGAAAAAACTATTCAAATATTTTCGGGAATTATACTACCGCCAAATGCTTTCCACCTAACAATTTCTGCTTTGGAGCAGTACAAATTGGCTTTTACTTACACCTGTCATGTAGCCCATTGCTAATCTAGATCTCAAATTATCAGATTATATGCAAATTTACTATTGCTTTCGATTTTTCTTTTACCAATAAAGCTTTGTACGAACGCTAAAGCTCTTCATGCTGCAATTTAAAACATATTCCACATCGTTTTTCTTGGATAAACTGCATTGTTTCTTCTCGGTTTTCAGCCGATTTATACGACAGATATTTTTAAATTATCCTTGACATTGACTTTTACCTAAACTAAATGCATTTGATCTATTATTTCACTCTCAGATACATATATAGTATGTACGTATTTTCCAAGAGCGTAAGTCGTGTTCAAAGTTTTTCTGTTAATTGCAATTTGCAATAAACATCGAAATATTCGAATTTTTTTCTAAAAAATTATTGGGTGCATCAAATAAGCTGACAACCACTGTACATATGTACATACACGCATACATACTTACATAACTATGTAAATAAATAGGCAGAATCTGATGAAGGTTCCTTCTAGAACTTGACAAAAACTAGTAAAAATAATTTTCAGGAACAATGAAAACTGCCTCTAAGAATAAGTCCCTGACGAACGATGTCGAAAGAATTTTCCTTTAGAAATAATTCTTTCATTCTGATAATTTACATGTAAAACATAAACGAGTTTTGAAGAATTTGTTTTTTTTTTTACTTGTAACTTTATAAAAGAAAGAAATCTTTCCAAATTTTGGCCCAGGCACAAAAACTTGAATGGATGAAAAAACTCAAAATTCCGTTTTTGTTTGAAGAAGTTTCCTGCAATTTTGTTCCATAATCGGAGCAGTAAGTTGTCTGCCCCAAAATATAGTTCCCATAGAAATAGAAGCGACCCCCTGAAATATTATTAAATAAATCAACTCGTTATTTAGGTTCTACTTAAAATGTTCATTATTAATCTGTCAATTATTATCTAAAAATCTGTAAGCTCATCTCCATACTTCAGGTTCTGAAAAGGCTTCTTAAATTCAAATGAGTCCCAGAAATCGGAGAATGTTTAATATCCTACGGAAGTAAATACCAGCCCAACTGCGTGTATGTAAGTATGTAGGCATTAATGTGTTCATACTTATGTAAAAGTATGTACATACATACATAAGTATTTCTCATATTGGATTATTGTTGCTTTTATTATTCCATCTACATAAGTACTACCGAGTATTATCCAATACCAAAAAGGTATTTAATAATTTTATAAAAATGATTACACAACTCTATAAATAAAAGAACAACAACAACAACAATAACAAAAAACACTAATCCCAAAACAACAACCGTCGTCAATATAAAGTGCAGAGCAAAAGTGTACAATCACAGCGCACATTCCAATGTGCGAATGTGGAACAACATTCAAAGTAACATTTTCTATTCCGAAAACTGGGTCACAATCATAATAATCATTTTGGTTTGTGTTGTGTAGTTTTTGTTTTTGTTTTTATATTTTTATTTTCATTTTTATATTGTCTTGCTGTTGCTGTTGCTGTTAGTGCTGCTGCCGTCGCAACTTGTTGTCGTTGTTGCTGGTTTTCTTATAGTACATATGTACATACATACATACATATTTGCTACCAACGAAGTTGCAAGACCAAAAACCGAACCGTGCCATAAATTGGTGTTTACATAAATTCAAAATACGAGTAATATTGTATGAATAAAAAAATATTTGTTTTATTTAGTTTTTATTTGCAAATTTATTGTTTTGTTTAATAAATTCGAATAATAAAAAAATGAAAAGAGGAAACCTTTCACGCCTGTGGGCATTAAGAGACAATCACAATTGGATTTTTAACTGTGCCTCTTTTAATTTTTGATTTTTTCAATTTTGATCTCTGCCACTAAGTCTTGCAAGCGATTACAATTCGGGCATCAAACTATGATAAAGTCAAGATTTAGTTATTGGTTAATATACGGAAGCAGCTATTAACTTTACGGCACTTTCTTGTATCTTATTTGAAAAGACTTTTTAATTTAGGACCATATTCATATTAGACCAAAAAATAAGAGTACAGATACAACAATTTACAACAAGCTGAAAATCAGTAAAATTGTTCAAAATATAATTATAAATAAAATTTTGAAATTCCCCTCCATTCCGGTGTATGGAAAAAATTGTATTCAAGGTCAAAGGTAAAAAACGAGATTTTTGCGATTGTCAGCAAAACGGTAAGTTTTATCATAAAAATACCCTAGACAAAAATTGTAGATCATAAAATTATCTACAAAAACCTATGTATATATTTTTTTCATACGAGCCACTATTTCTATGATATTACGATCCAAAAAGGCATATACATTTATACATCACTCACTGAGTTCGGATCAGTATAAAAATTTATGCAATTAAACATCACGTGCTAATGATAAGCTCAAGGTTTGATAGTGAAAATATTGCGCGTGTACACCCCAACCCATTTCCAGTTTAGAGAACTTATGTATCTTAGTCTCGTTAAAACTCGAGAACTACTTGACCGATTTGTATGATTTTTTTTGTTTTGTTCGTCTAATCACGAGGAAGGTTTAGAAAAAAAGAAAGTTCAGAAAAGCCCAAAAAAAAAGGTTAAAAATCGAAAAAACGAAAATTGTGTTTTGTATGCAAATTTTACATTGCACCATTAATTGCTGTGGATTAGTCTGCTTAAACTCGATAATTGCTTGACCGATTTCAATGATTCTTTTTTTGTTTTTTTCGTCTTATCACGGCGATGGTTTCGAAAAAGGAAGAAGAAGAAAAGCCAAAAATAAAAGTCAAAAAATCTAAAATATACGTTTTGTATGCAAATTAATACCAAACTTAATACCACCAAAAGGAATTGTATTTCTTCAGTTGGTGGCGGACCCATTGTTTGACAGCTGCACAGAAACAAACCAAACTTTGTTATATGAATTAATCATCCTATTTAAATTATCTATATACATACATACATACATATGTATATAAAAATGAATTGCTGTTCGTTAGTCTCGGTAAAACTCGAGAGCGGCTGGACCGATTTGGCTAATTTTGGTCTTGTGGAAGTCTAGAGAAGGTTTAAAAGTACTCTTGGTAATTTTTAATTTTTTTACTTTTTTAATGGATTATGATGAAATTTGATAGGGTACCTTTTAAGTGCTAAAAAGGCATGAAACTTGTACTTTTGGTAGGTTTTGTTTTTATTAGGTTTTTTACTTTGACTTACACCTTATTTTCTTGGGGGCAAAATAATGAAAATCTGTCACTTTTGGTACTATTATAACTTTTTATTAAAAAATAAGTAAAATTGTTTTTACAATAACGTTCATTAATATAGTATACTTTCTTGGGTGTAATATAAGGAAAAGCAGATACTTTTGGTGCGATTTCCTTTTAGTACTTTTCGTTTTTTCGTGAACGAAGTCACGGGTTAAATTTTTGGTTTTTATATACATAATATATTATATAGATTTTTTATAAGTTTGTATGTTTAGATATTTGTTTCACTATAATTAAAAATCGCTTAATAAATTTCTTTCGCGGATTGACATATGCTATCCAGATTAAAATATAGGATGATGAAAACGGGACAAAGAGGTACTTTATATTTATTTTTTAATAATTTACTTTAACATACAGCGAGTGTACTTTCTAGTAATAAAAATAGGTAAAGCATGTAATTTTGGTACTTATTGTTTTTTCGATAATTTTGGTGTAGAGAGAAATTTGGTGCGTTCAACGAAGTCACGGGTGGAAAGTTAGTGTTTTTCAAAAATTAAAGAAAAATGCTGTCTAAAATTTTTTTGTTAAAAATAAGAATATTTAAAATTCGTTTTGATGCCAATTTGATTTCTTATACGAATTTTTCCATTTCATGAATAATAAATAATATGTTCCATTAAAGTATTCAGATAATTGAAAAAATTTCAGAAATTTACATTAAAATTTAAGAAACATTTGGAACAAATAAAATTTGAACAAACTCTCTGATCTCTGATGAGGATATAAAAAAAGTTATTTTTGTAATAATTTGTTATAAAATTTAGGGAGACCTCTGTAGATAAAAAAGGTAAAATTTGGGGAAAAGTTTGAAAAACAAACTTAGAAGGCCTCTCATATTATCGCAGATATGCTAGTCCTTCGGCAAAAAAAAAAAAAAAAAACAATCTTGAGAGCTAAAGCTATGTATGGACGATTGGCAGATCTTACAATATTGTCAGAAAAATGTCTGACAGCCGTCTGAACTTACAATTTTTGTCTTAAAACGTTGCAAGAAAAAGCATTGTCAGTTCATTGTAAGACATTGTAAGCTCTTTTTTATTGGCAGATGTGTTTAAATTAATGCATCTGACAATGGCACCATTGTCAGATAATTTTTCTATTGGCATGCTGTCCATAAATACGATTATTAAAAAACAACAATTATTATTTAACAACGCATCTGGCAATTTTTCCACAAAACAATCTGACAACCGTGTGAACTGGCAATTTTTGTTGGCAGATAAATTTATTGTCTGACAATTGGCTGAGAATGAAATTGTAAGGTTTTCTTACAATCGTCTGAACTGACAATTTACCTTTTGGTAACAATTTTTCATTGTCAGTACGTTGTCAGCATATTGCCCTATCTTACAATATTGTAAGACCTGCCATAGCTTAAGTAAAAATATGTCAGATCAGTTGGGACTATCACATGTTGTTCAAGATCGAACTGAACCTCAAGGTAACATTTGTTGTTATTAAATCTATAATTTTTAAAATACAGATTGTTTTTGGCTGAAACTTGAAATATGAAGAGAGCTAAAGTTAAGTTTTCGAAACATTATTTTAAAAATTATACACATGAAGCAGAATCATAGATTTCCTTGTACGAAAGTAGCCACAACGTGTCTGAAAGGGCTTCCGTATTTTGTTATACAAAGCAAAAAATTTACCTTCATTATGACGAATAGAGTTAAATAAAAATAGAAATTTAGAAGTTATGATATGATTTCTTTAAATAAAAAACACACTTATTGTTAAGGGAATTTAAAAGTTTTTTTATTTAATCGATACAATTAAGTTTCACGACTTCTTCTGCAGGAACGATGTCGATGAACACAATTTTCGAGCACGTTTCCCACTAAATCAAGTCGTATGTCATGAATGGCACGTTCAATATTGACTTAAAAACCTTGAAGAGAGTCTGGTTTATTTCAAAAGACCAATGACTTCAAATAACCCCACAAGAAATAGTCTAATGGTATTAAATCACAACTTCTTGCAGGCCATTCAATATCACAATTTCTTGAAATAATCGAATCTTCAAACTTTGCTCGCAATAATTAAATTGTAGCATTTGCTGTGTGTCACGTAGCCCGTTTACGGTGGTCCAATGGCTTCAGTTCTTGAATGAGAACAATTTTATACGGATGCAAACCCAAAATCCTTTTTCAAAATCTGCCAGGTTGTGGTTTGAGACAGTCGCAATTGTTGAGAACGTCTTGGAATCGACAAATTGCGGTCTTCAGCAACACTTTTCTGAACGGCAGCAATATTTGCATTAATTCGTTTTTTGTCTTATTGGCACTTGAACATTGTGTAAAGGAAATGTAAGCTCAAAATTTTCAACAATTCGACGAATTGTTGGACGATTATTACGACCATACTCGTAAAATGGCAAAAGCGCACGAAAAGTTGCATTTGGAGAACGATTATTTTGATAATAAAACTGAATAGTTTGTAAACGTTGTTCTTGTGTATATCCATCCCGCCATGATGAAATTGTGAAAACTACTGAA
The DNA here is from genome assembly GCA_947311025.1 of Lypha dubia. Lineage (NCBI taxonomy): Eukaryota > Metazoa > Arthropoda > Insecta > Diptera > Tachinidae > Lypha > Lypha dubia. The sequence goes on from OX371263.1 coordinate 75,352,771, forward strand.
TACAATGAAAAACAAATGACATATCATGACATATTACCAATGGCCGAAACGTCACTTCAAAATCATATCATTCCTATTGGAAAACCTGATATAATCCAAAACACATAAATTTATTTTCTGTTGTTTTCCTGTACCAAAATTTGTAATTTTTATTATCCTTTTACTGCATCAGATCATCATCATTCATAACACACACATATCTAAAGGTTTACAATATTTCCAAAAACCGATTCATTAAACTCAAATCGATTAAATTTCAAAATATATTATTTCTGTTGTACGGTGCAATTTGTAATATTTTTGTTTTTACAAAACAACAAAAACCCCATTCTATTGGTTCTACATTTAATTTCTTTGTCTACAATTTGAAAATTAATTTGAAATATTTTTACATTTATTTCCATTGTTGTGGTTCAATCAACGACCTTCGCTTTTAAGCGGTTGATTATGCAATTCTACCAATGTGCACTTAAAGAGATCAAACAAAGCGATAAAATAACTAAATAAAAATTACAAAAGAAAAATAATGAAATCCAAATAATTTCAACCTTCCGAAAACAAAAACAACTTTAACTTTACAACAACAAATAAATCATCAAACCATAAAAATTTAATTAGAAACAATTACAAATTAAGTTTTAATAACGTTCAGGAAAAATCTGAAGTGAAAAAAAATTGAAACTAAAGCAAAGAAAAACTTTCTCAAAATCACTCCAATCCATTTTTCCTGACCGAGAGTTATTCAGGGGAAAATTATTTTTTTCTTTTGTTAGTCATCAAAAATCAACAAAATTAATTATGTTTTAATAAAAAAAGAACGTAAAATAGACAAACAAAAAAAAAAAAAAAAAACAACAATAACAATATGTAAAAGAAATTGAAACCAAAACTAATTCAATTGCTGACAACTAAATTTATAATTAAATTACAAAAGTTTCATAAGAAAAAGTTTTAATATGTTTCTATAACATATTATTTATTTATATGATGGAAAAAAAACAATAAATTCTTTTGTACACAACTTTTCCATAGAAACTTAACCGCCTGTCTAAATGAAATAAATTTCCGATATCAAAAATATTTGCCCACAAAATATTTTTTAGATTATCTAGTTTTCTTTCGGCAAGAAAAACCTTCGTTAATAGTTTTATTCTATAAAAAATTTTGATTATTAACGGTTCGACCGACTAGTGTTCCATAAAAGTTTATTTCAATACCATAAACCATTTTTTCATTGCAACATTATTTTTAGGGAAAACTATCGATAGTAGTATTAGTTTCTCTATGGAAAAGTATAGATAGGAACATTTTCTGTCTATCAAAGTTTCGATAACAATTATTTTACTTCACACAAAATATCGATAATTTCAATTACTTCACAGAGAAGGCTTTTCGCAATAAAAACATTTTTCTGTACAAAATTTTCAATCGAAAATTTTTCTATTTAAAAACGAATAGGTACAAAATTTTCAGTAAATTTCACGATCACGTATTTTGTGAAAGTTGTTGCATATTTTTTTACTGGCCAATACAACAAAATTTTAAATATTTTTATATATTTTCTGTCAACTGCTGCACACTTGCAAATAAAATAAAAAAAAATAAAAAATATGAAAAAAGTAGGTGCATCTGTGCATCTATACTGTTTCAAAACTCATCTACTCATACATGAACTTCTCAAATAATATCTGGGAATTACTAAGGCATAAGCAAATACATAAATTCTTGAGTATTTGCTCGAATAAAATGTTCTATTTTTATAAAACGTTCGATAACAGATTTTTCTATTTAAAAAAACTTTCGCTAACTGTAATAGGTATTTGTTTTGTGGCATAATATCGATAAGAAATAATTATTAACGGAAAAGTGTTTGAAAAAAGATTTTTAATATTGAAAATTTCCGATAACAATCTCTATACAGAAAACTCATCCCTAACTAAGTTAATTTCAAACTTGAATGATTCGATAATAATAAAAGTTTATTAAGTGGCATAGGTAGGCAGTTTATTTACAAACAATCATTGCGTTCCAACGACAAACATTTCATTTCGTTGGCTAAAACTTTCGTTGTGAAGTTTTTATTTTTGTTTTGTAAAAAAGTTTTGGTAATTAATCTTTCTTTTGATATAAAGAAAATTGTATGTTCATATGTATGTATGTAGATAGTTTCGTTTCTATTAAACTAAATTTTCAATAGTGAATTGCCAATAAACAGCTTTTCTACTAATCTAATAGACATACGAAATTCATACATTTGTTTTGTGTGTGTGTCTACTTCGTAAATATTTTTTTTTTATAAATATGTACATATTTCCTTGTTACTTTATTAACTTTAACATCTTTGTACACCCTCTAAAATGTCAATCGATTGCTTTCATTATTGTTGTTTTTATGTTAAATGTTGTTTAATTCCAAGATACACTCACACTCATAAATACGTATGTATGTACATAAATATGTACATATGTACGTAACGAGTACGTGCCACATTTATCGTTTTCTAATTTGTTTCTTCGCTTTTGTTAATATGTATACGAATTGTGTGTTTAACAAAACAAAAATACAAAACACGCTTATAAACACGCACTCTAGTAGGAAAGCCACCTATACATATGTACATACAAAAATACATATACATATATGTATGTATCTACATTCTTAGATGTAATATTTAAAAATGGTATTTCTTTTCTCCCCATTGCATCAAGCCATTTAACTTGCGGCCAAATGTTGCATTCATTGATTTTATTTCTTTTTAGGAGCACCCACATACTGACATACATATGTACATACATTCATACATATACATATATATGTAAATGTACATAAAGCCATACACATGTGTTTTTGCTTTTTTTCTCTTTCCGTGACCCAGTTACTGATTCTTCGTTGCTTTGAAGTTAAGGGTAACAACACGCACATATAAACAGTAGAAATTAGATTTTGGGACACCCCTCTCTTCATCTAAACATTTCGATGATTGTTGATGATGAAGGTCGCAACGTTTTCTTCTGGAAGGTGGTCAGAAGAAAGTTTGTTTATAACGAAAGTAAAATGCGTTGTTGCTGCATATTCACTCCCACTCCTGAACGTGCCTTAGTCACTTCTGGCAAATAGAAGTAATATTTAAAAAAATAAGTATATGTACATATGTATGTCTGTGTTTGCCACTTTAACACATTATTAAGACGTTACTTCTTGTAGATTTTCAAAGAAACCAACTTAAACATTTTCCTTACAATGTGAGATGAGCTGACAGCAGCATAAATTATATGTAAGTATGTACATACTTATATAATAAACTGGCAAATGACACATTTTGAATTAAAATACTAATTCAGAGATTTACAGGAAACAACAAAAAAAAAAAACTAATTTAAGTAGCTTTGTTGCTTTTTTTATATTTACATATTTTCAATCACTTCTAACAACTTTAAAGCATTTTTTGGCATTTTTATTGAAAACTTTGCAATACCTATAATGATTTTTTAAAATAGTGAAGTTAATAGAAATTATTATATGCGCTATCCTTGACAAAACTAAATTTATACCATAAAAGAACGATAAATTGCAATTTTTTTTTTATTATAGTGGGCAAAATTGTTAAATATTTTTTATATAAAAAAAAAATAAACAATCCAAATAAAAAAGCAAAAATGGCGTAGTACGATTATTGTGCTTATCATTTACGTGAATTCAATTTTAATATAAAATTTTTTGTTTTTCTATGAGATGTTGGGATTTTTAGATATTCGGCAAGGGTTGCATGACCTCTAATTTCTAAAATAAAACAAGTAGGAGTGCTATATTCGACTGTGCCGAATCTTATATACCCTTCACCAATGCATAAATATGTGATTCACTGAATATAATACAGGCTTTCTCCTTTCTCTTATAAATATAACATTTCAAACAATATAGAAAGTAAGTTTAAACTGAATACTTGAACACACTTTCATATTTTCTTCAGTGCAAAAAATACACACTGTTTAAAATATATTAAAATTTTCCATCCATCAGTGAACAAAAAGGGGGTTTGTACGAAAAAATACATAAAGTTATAATTAAGTTATCAGTAGCACGATAGTTCGTGTGTTGAATTATAATCGAAAGATTCCATATTAAACGCTGGGGCACCTCATGTATTTATAAATTTATTTCTGTAAGGGTTATATATACATATATATATATGTATATATATATATATATATATATATATATATATATATATATATATATATATATATACATATATGTTCAGTTATTTGTATATATAATTCAATAACAGAACCGATATTTTATTTTTGTTGATTGTCAATACGAATCATCTTAAGAAAAAACCTTACATTTCAGTCTAAGACCCAAGTCTCTAGCTCTTCTAGTGCCTTCGGAAAATCGATTTCACGTACAGACAGACGGACAGACGGACATGGCTCATTCAACTTCCCTATCTATAAGGATTCAGAATATATATGTATGTATATAGTATATGGATCTCATAAAAATATTGTGAAAATTACACACGTAGTGACAAATATATAAATACCCTTACCATTTTTGGTGAAGGGTATAAAAATATTATTATTATGGGATTAAAAAATAAGAATTTTGAAAATCGGTCAATACATTGAGACGTTATTGAATAATCAATATTTTGGGTCAACAACTTCGGTCTAGGGGCTGTGCACATATCACGTAACAATCCCGGGGGGAGGTTAAAGACTTGTTACGGATTGGAAATTTTGCCCTGAAAAATTATTACGAGTAAAAAGCGTTACGAAGGGGGTGGGGGTATAAAATCTCTGAAAACACAGCCCCCTATTAATGAAAGTGTTATTAGACAATCAATATTTTAGGAGAACAACGTTCCTCCGATTTAAAAAAAAAAATTGCAACCAACCAAACTGCAGTTTTCAAATGTGGATCATATGTGATCTAGTCAAAGAGGTTCAAAATTAAAAAAAAAAATCAAAAATATCGCTTGAATTTATAGCCTCCTTCTTTTTCTGAAGTAAATTATATAAATTAAATGTATATAAATAAATATGTTCCTTTAACTCCCACTGAGGACCATAGGGAAAAATTTTTAATATACGAAGGCTCCACTGTCCTCAGCAGACCAAGTAACTACATTTCGCCTTTTGTATTTTCGATATCCCTCAGATATCAAAATATATTTTTCAGTAAATTTTTTTTTACTTTCAGTTTAATTCACTTGTTGTTTTGTGCTGACATGAATGTTCTGACTGTGTCGTCAAGTGTATGAAACTCATTTTGCATCGAAGCCAACGTGTTGTTAGCAGAACAAGTGTATTATTCAGTTGTTAAAGTAATTTTGAATAATTAATACTCGTATTTGAATAAATAATTTTTATTTATTTTTTTGTCAGAGTTTGAAACATACACACATACATATTTATATTTTTGACTTCCGAAATCAAATTTTCTGTTAACAAAATACATAGAGTTGGTGTCGTTTGTATTTCTGCATATACTCATTGTAACCTGCAATCAGATCATGCACATTCACATCAAATGATCGAAATGATTCACACTTGTTGATGAATTTTCTGCTTGTGAATAAAAAGCGAACGAGTATAAAATTGAATAATACTTGTTTGTGTTGTTCTTAAAATTCGACGTTAGGGAATAAGTAGGTTCGATCATACTTGTTGCAGATGTCTGGTGCGGACGTGCATTATTGCTCGTATATTTTCCAAATGCTACGATTTTTATACACATTTATTGTCAATTTACAGCTGCCTACTTACTAACTGCGCAGTAGAATTTTCAATACACTTATTCAAAATATTTAAATAATCCATGTGTGATTGTTTAATAAATTATTGCTTTTGTCGGAGAAAAGGTTGATATTGTACAAGAGATGCGTGCGTGCTTTCGTTCAAGCACAATGCATTTAAATCTCGTATAGGTACATACATACATATTAATTTTAAAAATATTTTTAATATTTGTGAAATCGTTTTAACTTAAAATATGTTGAAATGCACAAGGGAAACTTGCAAAATGTTTTCTGAATGTCATTCAGGCTGTTCTCAGAATTTTATTAAATTTTCAAGATACGATTTTAATGTCAAAAAAAGGCATTCGTTAAATTTTTCAATTTTTTTTTTTCAATTTGTCAAAATTTGTTTTGATTTGAAAGACTTTTTGAACACTAATTAAAAAAAAAAGAAACAAAAACAAAACATCTAAAGTGCTTTAAGCTTTGCGTCACTTTGTTATTCATACTGTCTGCATCCTTGAGTCATTTAAAAATAGATATTTGTTTAAAATAATCGTTATTGAGAAATTAGAAAAACAAATTCAATTCGAAAAATATGTAAAATGATTTTCATTGAAAGTTACAAAACATTAATGTACAAAAGAATGTTTAATTTAAAATTAAAAGTGATTCTAATTTTGTAGGAGAAGTAAAAATATCTTATTTATTTTTTTTTTCTTTTTGTAAAATAAATGAGACAACTAAAATTATTTATTTAGTTCGGAAAGCATATTAACTTTTTGAAATAAGTATACATACATACATATGTTTTTTGGCAAAAAAAAAATGTGCTGTTTAGATTTTGTTAGAAATATAATGCTGTTGTTTTTCCATTACATCAACAACATGTCAATCCGTAGACGTAACGGATTTGTCATCAATTTGCTTTTGTCAAAGCCACAACATTGTCAAACAAGAAGGAAGTAAATGTGTATGTATACTTAGTTTGCCATTTCGTTTGTGACAAACATTTTAAAACATAATGATTTGTTATTTTTTAATTAGGACCAGCACTCAGGGGATGACTCCTACGTATGCCGTGCATTGTGCCGGAACTCAGTGAGAGGGATAGGGTAGAGAAGATAGATGTTGAAAATTTTAGAAGGTTTAACTCTTTTAGAACTTTGCTTTGCGCGTTATGTTAATTTTTAAGGCATTGTTGAGGCGCCTCCGGTGTTAAGTAGACGCACTAACTATGTTAAGGTGTATTAGCAGGCATTTTATTAATTGTTTTACTTCGCCGATGTTTCAGCTAACTGACGAAGGAGGGCGATGTTGTGTCCATTAGCTTGGAACAGCATCAATCGCTGTCGGAACAGTTTTTTAGTGACCAGTGCTATGCCTTCATCACTTAAATAGTCCGACAACAATTAATACAATGTCTCACTACTGTACATTAGAGAAATTAATGATGTTGATTGACTTGCTCTGGGCAGGGTTTGAACCCAGGCCCCAAGTCATTTATTGCTTAGTAGTCAACGCACTAACCACTTCAGCCAACACCACCCTATACATTCATACATACATACATATTTACAATAATTTTATTATTTTTGGGCGATTCAAAATGCAGGCAATCTCGTGAATATTTAAAAAAAATTATTAAAATGATTAATCGTTGCTGGTTTAAAAGTTGGGGATTTGTCTAACGTTACACATCCTCTACAGATAAGAAAATTAGAAAGTAGAGTGCTAAAAAAATTACTTTCTAGTTTTATTTCGTATAAAATCTATGGTTTTCTTATAGTTTAACTATTCTATTCGAAACTAGTAACTAATAAAACTTAAGATGCCCGTAGATTAGAACATATGCATTTGAAATATTAGCTCTGCAGATGCTTCGTCTAAACAAAAAAAAAAAAAAATACGGAGAAGAGAATAATTCACAAGACGAGTCACGCAACTAGTTACCAAAGACAGCCAACCTGTTTGCTTTATGAAACTTTATTTGAGAGAAATCTGCCACTTTAAAATGTCTCAATTCAGAAACTCTGTAATAGTGATGTTACGAATACTCGTATTCGTATTCGATTATTCGACTATTCTTCTATTAGAAGATATTCGTATTCGCCAAATTCAAACGAATATTTCTCAAATAATTTGCACATACATACCTTTTCCAAAAAAAAAAAAAAAAAAATCATACAAAAAGTTTAAAAAAGTACATAAAATGTACAAGAATATATTAATTTATAATAATTTTTATTTAAATAAAGAAAGATTATAATCTTAAATTCTTATATGTAAATTCATATCATGTTAAGTTAGTAATCAATTCTCATTAGAGGAATGTTGGACTTCAAAAATGGAAGAACTAAAATTTAATATGTGAAAGTCCACCGAGACATGTGACTGCTCAATCTGCGAAAATGTGTTCTCCCAAATAATACTGAATTACTAATCAAAAGCGCAAGCAGATTAAGAAAAACGAAATCTTAAAGTATGTGTGTAAGTAAAATAATAATGTAAGTAAAATGTTCAATAGAGGTCTTCGGCATCTCAAAGTCATAATAATGTCAAATACCTAAAGTAGTGTGACAATTTTTTTTAAATTAATTTTTACTGACTCAAATGGAGGGATTTTTTCCAATTAAATTAGAAATATTATGTGGCTCTAAGCCTTAAAAGTAATATTCGTATTCGTTAACGGCGAATAGTGTTTAAAATATTCGTATTCGTACTAAAAATTGATATTCGTAACATCACTGCTCTGTAATAGGTCCTACATTTAAACTTAAGATGGATGTACTTTAAATAAACAGTTTTGATATGATAGTTCTAATTCGGCAAAATTTTGTACTACTCATGTCGTCTGATTTGCTTTCAACTTAAGAAAAAACCCACTGTTCATTGTTCTACTGTGCGATTATTTTGAATTAATTGAACATTAACTGACTACTTAAGATTTTTCTTAAATATTGTTTTGCTTTGTTTGCAAATTTGTTTTTAATTATATTAAAATATTAATTTACCTATAAATATTTATTTCTTATTTAGAATTACTGCCTGTTCGCCGATATCGAAGAAGTTCTTTCTTTCGAACAATTACATTTGAAACAAAAACAAAATTTTTGAATTTGTTTTTTTTTTCAAATGTAATTGCTCGAAAGAAAGAACTTCTTCGGTTTCGGCGAACAGGCAATTAATGATTAGAGCTTTTTAAACGATTATAATCGTACACAGAGAAAAATTATGGTGGCAGTTAAAAAGCAAAAATTATCAAATTTAAATACAAAAAGGAAACGATAAAGTTTGATCATAGCAGTCGAAAACGGTGCAAAAATTAAAGAATGTGTTAAAACAGGGAATAATAGTTAGTTATCAGAGATGGGAATTTCGTACTAACAAAATTGGTAATTTTGTAATATTTGTACATACATTATTGTAACTTAATTTATTTAAATGTTTTGTTTTCCTTACCAAGTGGTATTCACCTCGAAGGTGGTACAAAGAGGTATTGAAATAAAGAATGCCGATCGATGAGATAGTGTAGCGATATTAAAAAGAAGCATTGCAATCAGCTATTTGCTCAGAAAACCCATAAAATCTAATAAGTTGAAAATTGTTCTCTAATACTCTAAAACAATAATATTGTTTAATATATTTTCCAATTTTTCATATAATACTCCAAGAAAAATTTTCAAGTTTTCATTCCTGGCTACTTCCATCACTGAACAAAACTACATACTATTTAACTCAAGACCACCCGCCCCAGACAATCTCGCTCAATATTGGCGCAACTTAGAGCCGGCTGGAGCAGTATCCTTAACTGCTACCAAGAGCGCATAGTCCCCGGAACTATAGACAGATGCCCAGTTTGTCTCCAGAGCCCGCACAACACTGAGCACTTGTTCAACTGCCCTAATAAGTCAACATCCTTTAGACCAACTGAGGTGGCAGGGTTCCTCCAACTCCCAACCCCAAATCCACCAAATGACACAAATTAATATAATTAATTTTTTTCAATTAATCCCACTCAAACATATTTTCAGGAAAGAACTCCCGTTACCAACAGCATCGGAGCTGTTCCAACAACAACAACATGCTATTTACTAAGTAAATATATACAATTAAGATATATGCAAGCCTCAGTAGCACTGTTGCTGCAATATGTTGAATCATAAACCCGATGATTCAATATTTAATACTGGCTCGACGTCATATACATTTTAAAGAAATTTTTTCCGAAATAGTTACCGATATTTTGTTTTTCGTTGATTTTCAATACGAATCGTCTAAAGACAAATTATTACACTTTTGTTTAAGATCCAAGTCTCCAACTCTTTTGATGGTTTCGGAAAACCGATTTCACGTACATACAGACAGACAGACGTACAGACGGACATGTTTTATTCAACTTCTGTCTCTATAAGCACCCAAAATATATTTTCTTGATGGGCCTGATATGAATATTGTGGAAATTACGCACACACCTTAAGAAGTTTAATGCGTCTACTTAACACCAGAGGCGCTGCAAAAATGCTGTAAATATGAACAAAAAACTCGCAATGGCCATATTGTAAAGGAATTCAACTTTCGAAATGTTCACCTTCTATATCCTTTCTCCTATTAGTTCTGAAACAATACAGAGCATAAGTAGAGGACAATCCCCTTAATGTTTGGCCTATAAAAAACCAACACTATCTCATCATCAGTGCAAATCAGGACAGCTACAATCATTATTCAAATGTTTGATTGTGATTCTCCCAAATGAAATTGAACCCTTTAAAAATTGCTACTATTTTCTGTAAATACCACAAAATTTATTTTTGTGTGTATTAATAACCCATTAATTAATCATTAATATAAACTAAAAGAAACAACAAAATAAATTAAAACTTCTTACTCCAAGATAATTTATTGTTTGCTCTTAGAAATTTAATTCGTTTTATTTAATCAAGATATCAAATATTAAAAAAAAAAAAAAAACATTTTTGCAATAAAAATCCAACATCTGGATGTTTTAACTGGATTTTTGCATAAAAATAAATTGGCAAAATGTAAAAAAAAATATGAAAATACACAAATGAGGTGAGTCTAGTCTGGCCCGAGCTAAAAAGTATTGATAATAATAATAATAATACGCTTAATAATGCAACAGTAGATTTTAAATATAGAAAAACAAACATTTAATATTTATTACAATGCGATTGTATTTATTTTTATATTTCTTTCATATCGCAAAGATAATCGGGTTGCTCAGAAAGCAAGTTTAACATCTGTTTTTGGTAAAAAACAAAAAATAAAATAAAATGGAAAGCAACAGATTCAGAAAGTTAGCAAATACAGATGGCATTAAAACTAGTTTAATATTAAACACATGCAAAATGTTCACTTCACCTTAAGGGTGGCGAAGTGGCGTCGCTATCTATATTTCAGCTTTTAGTTAGAGAAATATTCACAAAAAAAAAAAAATTAAAAATATAAATGCAATCATATAAATAAGTCAAAATAAGTGAAAAGGTCAACAAGTCTCTTCAGTAGTTTAGTGTGAACGAAATTTATTTGCTTCGTCTGTTATTAAGCACGTAGTAGTGGTGTACGTAGTGACATACATACTTACATACTTACGTAGTGGCACACGTAGTTATTTAAAAACGCGAGTATTTAAAAGAAATCGTTCTTGAGAGGCCTTTGGAATTCAATACCAATTTAGAAATTAAAATCTATTCACACAAAATTTCCAAACACTTAATGTTAAACTAAAACTATTCGAACTAAAGTTCAATAAAATAATTTATTTTTTTTTATAGAATTAATTACAAAAGTTGCAGATAGATTAGTATCATGTTACTTATAAAAATATTGCGTTTCAGTAACGCATTCACAGAGTTGGAAATAGGTCTTCAGGGTGAAGATTTAATTGGGTTCATTGTTCTTATGCCTGATAATAAGTATGTTTTTATGCCGCATTCTAAAAATTCTTTCACACAACTACAGGCGCCACTACATGAGGCAATAAAATGACGAAAAAAAAACATACTCTCCTGCATTAAATCATTTTCCCCACTTATTTATGCGTTTGTTTTGTTTGTTTGTTTTTTGTTGGTTTTGAATTGCATTTTGACCTCAAATCACTAAAACTAATACTTGAGCTCAGTGGTGTCGTAAAATGGTGAAACATCATATGATAAGACAATTATTTTATGCCCATCAAAAATTAACAGAGTGTGTGTGTGTGTTTGTAAATATACCCATCGAGAAAACTCAGAAGGCTTTCTAACTTCAGGCCTTATTAAACGACTTCTTAGGAATGTTTTTGAATCAATTTACTTTTTTTTTCTAACACATTTCAAATTACCCAGCGGGAAAAATGGCCATCCATTACATATGTAGGTAATGGAAGAAACGAGGAGGTAATTTGATCACACACAAAAATTACACATTGCTTACCATGTATATTACCACTTTATATGATGAAGGAATGTATTGGTTTTGCTTGTGCACAAGTGTTCTCATTTTCCTTTTAAATTGTTAAAAAGAAATGAATTATAGGATTTATTCGCCGTACACATTAAACGAATTCATTACTTTCCTAGGACATGTTCTGTGTTAACAATAATGACTTCTGTAATGAAAAATAATACATGCTGTACATTACTCTCTCGTTTATTATGCATTACCTTTTCCCGCTGGGTGGCTTCTCTGAGAAGGGAGAAGAGAGAAAGAGATATATAATTTTCTTTTGTGTTATATGTACATATATGTATGTTCCAAAGTAAAAGAAAGGATTTAGAAAGGCCTCCTAAAAGCCATTAATTATAAGGCCATTTAGAATCATTCTCGAAATAAACGAATGCGGAAGGGCTTCCCCGCAATGACATCGTTGTAAAAAATATATGAGTATGGAATGGAGCGAGAAGGCGTTGCACATTCAAAAGAAGGGGGCAGAGGCCTTTTAGAAGGCCTTCGTGGTCCTTATATTTTCCGATGGGGACCTTTTTGTGTACAAGTGTGTGAGTATCAAAAACATTTACACTCAAATAAATACATATGTATGTATATATATTTATTTCTTTTATTATCTGAAAATAAACTTTCATTTCCCACAACATAAAAATGGTGTTTATTACCGTCTTATTTTTTGTTATTTCTAAAGTAATAAAAACAAATACACGAAATATTTCAACAAAAAGAAACTTATCACCGACATTATTATTTATTTTTTAATTTTTCGGTATTAACAAACGCTTATTTTGACTTAAAATATTAAACAATAAAATTTGTTTGCAAAGAGCTTTAGACCAGCCAAAGTTTGCCAGCCAGCTCACCATACAAGATTAATCACGGTTTTAAAAGGTCTTTTGACAAAAAAAAAGAAGATTCTTAATTAAAAAAGCGGATTTAAAAAAATATTACACTAAATATTGAAAGTGGAGCAGAGAATTTCTAAGTCATGATTGACATTCGTTTGTTTTTTCATGAGCACCTGCAGAGCAACAAAAACCTTTACAGTGCTATCCCGGATCATGCCAAAAACTAGATGATCAAAATATCTTAATTTAATAGCTTTCATGATAGCTGTGGAGCTAGAGGTTTTATCCGACTATATTCGTGATATGACTGATTTGTGAATACGTGTAATTGGCAAGAATGACGGGGACAGCAACTGACAAGGGAAGATGGAATTACTTACTGATGCCTGAAATCAGGACATGTGATACAGTTTTTCAGTGGGCATTGTTTCGGTCATGACAGTGTTCCGTTTTGTCCGAACTGTGGAGAAAATTTAGTGGAAGATGTCGAAAATGTGTTCATCATTATCCACGATTTGATAATTAGAGAATTTAGAAAAAGTTTTATTACGTAGCATTAGACGGGACAATGGGTCTCATGCATAAAACGTGAGCTTGAGCTCGGACTCGATTTTTTGAGTAAAAGGTGCTTGTCGTATGCATAATAAAATTTGATGTATTTGCTTTTACTCACTGCTCACGTTTGATCTGGTCTTGCTCAGTTGGAACTAAGTTAGATGAGCTTGTGCTCATTTTCATATGCATAAAAACAAGCTTTTGCTTTCTTTTGTGAGCTCTTGCTCAAATTTTGTTGAGCCTGCTTTATAGTTGACTCGCGTACACTAAAAAGGAATCATGGCTGAATAGTTTGTGCCACAAAGAAATACAAAATGTTATCAACAGCGTAAAACATTTTTAGCAAGTGAGGATAAAAAATTATACAGTCTTGTATTCTTAATTATTAATTTTTTTTTATATAATTAATAATAAAATGATAAATACATAGGTAAGATGATAGTAGCATCTGCTGGTTGGCTAATTATTTTTTTGAGGAGTCAGAAGAAACACGTGGTGGTGCCCTCAGCAACATTGATAAAATTCGATTGTATTTAAGATTTTGGGCAGATCCTGGATTCCAAAATGGTATAGCCACAGATATTGGAGTCCATCAATCAACTGTGTCGCGAACTATTGCGGAAGTTGCGAAACTTATATCTGCCAAAGCAAGCGAGTGGATAAAATTCCTGAAAGATGCAGATGAAATACAAGATGCTCAAATGAAATGGCAAGCAAATTATTGCTTTCCATTTGCAATTGGAGTGATTGATTGTACTCATATAAAAACCTATTTTTTTAAAATAATTTTTTTATTGGCTGTTTTATTCATGTCTATTTTATTTTTTATGCGAAATTTCATGTTAGCTATTTTTTTTATTATATTTTTCCCCGTTAATTCAATGCCAAATTTTTGCTTAATTTCTGTTACACATGTTTCTATTGTTTTTTTTTTTATTTTTAATGCTTGGTAATTGACTCTTTTCTAGTAAATATTTATTTTGTTTTATTTTTTCTACTAAAAGTTTATAAATGTCGTCAGTTTCTATTTTATTATTATTATTTAATTCTACTTCTATAACAATTAGACGTTTGATCTCCCTTTGCTCAAGTAATTGCAATTGGTTTGAACTCATTTTTATGCATACGAAATTGAGCAAAAGCTGTTGCTTTTTGATTGAACTCGAATTACGAGCAATTGCTCACCTGCCTCAACTCAGCGCTTTTACTCGTTTTTATGCATGAGACCCAATATATGTACATAGTTCCAACCGTGTTGGAATCTCTGCACAGCTAGACGCACATTTACTCGTATAAGTAACTTTGTGTAATTGGAAGAGTTTAATAGAAAAATCAATCTAGTTTAGATCGAGTCTAGTACCTTTCCCAACCCGTAACGTTTAGTGTGAAGCGGTGTTTTAGCGAGTTTTAAAGACTCGCACTCCTGGCAAATACCACCACTGCCAGGGTCTTACAATGATTTGATCACAGGAATAAAAAAACACGGACATGCATACATACATAGAAACATGTACTGTATTCACACCAGCGAAGGCCACTTGGGCACCAGATTGCCGAACGTCATTCGGCTTCTCATGAAAATAAATCTATTCAGCAAAATGTAAAAAAAAAACAACAATTTCATTTGGATGAATGAAATAATTGATTTTGCACAAGCAAGTTTATGTTGAAATGTCTTTTATTATTTCTCTGCTTAGTTTTTTATTAAATACACAGCGAATATTTGTAACAACGCACAATTTATTTATTTTATTCAAGCTTATAATTTATAAGCAGATTTTTAATATAAACTAGATTTTACCCGTGACTGCGTTCACGCTACATAATGAAATAACAAATAGTACTAAAAGCAAAACGCACCAAAAGTACCTGCTTTTCCTTATATGTATTACAAATTTTTAATAAAGAGTTATAATAGTACCAAAAGTGACAGATTTTTATTATTTTGCCCCCAAGAATGTAAGGTGTAAGTCAAAGTAAAAAACCTAATAAAAACAAAACCTACCAATAGTTAAATTTTTACGCCTTTTTAACACGTAAAAGGTACCCTATCAAATTTCATCATAATCTATTAAAAAAAAGTAAAATAAAAAAAAAGTACCAAGAGTACTTTTAAACCTTCTCTAGACTTCCACAAATAATTCAAGACCAAATTTAGCCAAATCGGTCCAGCCGCTCTCGAGTTTTACCGAGACTAACGGACAGCAATTAATTTTTATATATCGATGGCTTAATATAGAAAGGTCGTATCTCGTTTTTTTTTCAAAACCGGTGTTTTTACATGTTCTGGTTGACAAAACTCAAATACACCTCCTTTAAAAAATTCAGTTTCCTGTGTTGACGAGTAACAGATTTAAAGTAATTAAAAAAAAAGCACCAATTCATCTTATATATTTTATTTTTTCAGATTTTATTGAGTTTTTTCCTTCTCCTGTAAAGTAGCTAAAAGTTGAGATACGACCTTTCTATGTATAGAGTCATCGAAATATAGATAGATAAAGTAATAATAAGGAAAAGGAAAGTAATTTTTTCTTTTGTTCAATAATTGTTTTTTTAATTAAACGTTTAAGTTTTAAAATTTCTTTAAATTTCTGATGAAATATTTGTTTGACGTCATTTAATAACTTAAAAATTTGTTCATTTATCTCAACATTTCTACAAAACAAACAGAAAGAAATTCAATGTTATTTACAATAAAAGATCTTCATATAAACACTTCTACTTAGATTCTCTTTTTGGTCATCACTGATTTAGATAATATATTTACAATTTTCTTGTTTATTTTGAGTAAAAATATCTAGGATTGCTTTTGTTAACCAAATTAAACTAATTTTGTGTTTTTTTTATGTTTTAATTTCAGGTATCATCGTATTTATATATAAAACTTAATCTGAAGTGGGTAAGTGAAGGTAATTTCAATATTTGTACCGTAATTTTATAAAACTTTAATTTTTAATCAAATCATAAGACCCACGGTTTTCCTAAAACATTGTAACAATGCCAATTGTGGCTAAATGCTAAAAATTTCTCCTATGTAATATTTATACAAGTACTCGCATTAGCTAAAATGTTGTTTTTTTTCTTGGGTGACAAACTAAAAACAAATAGGCTGGCCTGCGGTGTCGAACGATATCGATCGGTGGTTTTCTAGATGTAAAAAAATTATCTCGCATTTCTCTAATAACCGATTTTATTTAACTTATTATTTATTTACAGCCACAAAAGCTAAATATGCAAATAATAATAAATTGATGGTTAGAAGGTCGCAAGCCGGTTGTATTTCGTGTACAATTTCAGCATTATCGATCGATCGGCGTGGGCCGAAAATATATAAAATCTTTAATTAATCTATGAATAACACTCAGCTTTAAATATAAAATAATTTATATACTTATCTATGTATATACACATATGTATGTGTGTATATAGCCTTTAAGAGAATGGTTATTGAATGTATAAGTTTTAATTCTAATATTTTATTAATACTAATTGTTTCTTAAGTTTTTGTTGTCTTTAAAATATGTACTTATATTGATTAAAAATATAACCTATTTTAATAGTAAAATATTACGCTTTAGGGCTAAATTTACAGTAATTAGTTAGCTATTAGTAAACTAAAATGATAACTATTGTTTAACTAATACTTCATATTCACAGTGTATTACTTAACCAACACTCTTAATGTGAACAAAAAATGGTAACCCTATCAAACTATTAACTTTCAGTACTGACAATTATGTTATAACATATGGGTTTTGTTTACATTTGATTTATTATTTCTTAAAAAATGGCGTATACATTCAAGAACTTGCCACGCCACCTACTTGCTAAGACGGAATATATCCATAAAATCTTTTTACATTACGTTGGCGACGCTCAGCAACAATATTCCGCGTATTATCAGTATCAGTGTCGCTTTCAATATCGGACTCCGTGTTTTTAATTTCACATGCTATATCTAAATTTTTCACAAAACAAAAATACTAATAATAAATTCCAACGAATCAGCTGTTGTCTAACAATGTTTAACTAATGTTAAACTAGAAGCTGTGAATCAAATATTATTAGTTAAACTATTGCTATTAGCTAACTAATGACTGTGAATTTGGGCCTTACCCGTACGGTAATTTTACCCAAAAAACGGTAATCTTTATAAGGCTGTACGGTAATTGGAAAAAATTAGTTAACATCACTGGCTATAAGTACACATGTAACTTGGTATATGCTTACGTGTATTTGTACCTATAGATATGTATATGCACGTTGATGTATGTATGTATATATGTATGTACATTGTAAGTTATGGAAACCCAAAAAAAAATCCCGCCAAAAAACTAACAACAGCTGAATCAGTCACAGGAAAATAGTTTACGACGTTGTACTATTTAGTAGTTGTGAAATACTTATGTCTAATTTTTTCTAGCTCAACAATTTGAGTGGGGTAAATAAACTCTGCCAAGGCCACGATACAATTTCGAATTTCAGCGATCATTAGAGAACATTTCTACCAAATAACAAACAAAAAAAAAAAAGAGAACTAAAAGAGAAATAAAAATATAAACAAATAATTTCATCATATTGCGTTTGTTAGTTAAATTATTGATGATTGTATTATATATTTTGTAAATAAGCATTGGATTTATTGATGGGTTTTTTCTTCTTCTAAATTTTATTACTAAAATCACAACAAAAGTTTTGGTTGTGAAATACTGAAAGAGTAAAGAATTAAATACATTTTGCTTAAACTTATTAGATTCTCGTCAAAGACATTGATAAAAATAATTTCTTGTTGTTGTTTTTTAATTTATGATATTTTTTTATTTGTTTTATTATGTGTTAAATATCGTTGAAAGAATAAAATAATCATTTAATTTGAATTTAAGGTTAAAAATCGCATTATTCTCTGCGTGTGTTGTTTTATTAAAAGTTACTAAAATAACGATTAAAAAATATTTTTTGTTTTTTTAAGTGTTTTTGTAAATTAAACTTAAAAACTTGTTAAAGAAAATTGTTGTGAACATATTTTTTATTATAAATTTGCTGGATTATTTAAATATTTTTAAAGCAATTCTTACGTTCTTTTTCCAACTGTAACTGTACCGTATTTATTTCTAAGTAAAATTTTGGTTGTTCTGACACTCGAATATATTCTAACAAAATGCTTGCATTTGGTTTATATTTTAGCCTTTTTCGCGTTATTTTTGGTTTTTTTTATAGCAAAATTATTTTTAACCGTGTTCAAAGAAGTTATTTTTTCCTCTTTGAACCTCCATAACTCTATTATATGTATATAAAACGATTATTAAAATTAATATTTGTTCGTAATTTAATAATCAGAGAAATATTAGAAAGACATTGGGTGCGTTCAGCAGACACAGTTTGCAACACAACTGTTGCTCAACAATCTGCTGAACGGTTTGATTACTGAGCAAAGGGCGAACATGTTGATTGAGCGTTCAATGTTGTTAGTAGCAAAGAAAAAGTACGATACATTTCATTAAATTACGATATTTTAGTTCAGTTTGACTTTTGAATCAAATTTCATAATATATTTTCAAATTTTAATTTATTTAAATTCACAAATAAATATTATGAAATCTTTTTGCAAAATAAAATTCAATAATTTTAATTGAAAAATCAAATTTTTTGATATTTAAAAAAAAAAGTAAGTAGATCGTTCAAAAAAATTAATTAAATCAAAAGCTGCTGCATCTATACTGTTTAGTAACAGGATTTTTTGCTGAACGCACCCATTGTTAAAAAGGAAAAATTTAATATCTAAACATCCCTTTAGATTTCAACTACACCGGCTAAATGGAACAAACGTTGTTTTCAGTAGAAGCCACCAAACCTCGTCTGTATTCATTTACACTACTTGTTAAATAGCTTTGTTGAACGAGATTACATATCCCATTTATATATAATACAAATGCAAATAGAATACGAGACTTCTCACTACTAAATTGATGTTAGCTGGTGATTTTTTCATTATTTTTATTAGTACAAATTGTACTAAATTTATAATGTATTTTGCTTCTCCTGTAAAATAAAAAAATGTTCAGTATTTGTTTTTATAAGACGACCCCTATTTATGCAATGTATTGTTCCAGAACTAGGGAGAAGGTTATAGGGTAGAGAAGATATGTAAATGATGAAAATGTAGATGAAGGCTTAATTCTTTTACAACTCTGCTATTGCACGTTTTTTTAGAATTTTGTGAGAGCAATGTTGCAGCGGCTTTACTGTTAAGTAGACGTATTAACTTTCTTGCTGTTACAGTAGTCAGTTTTTATGTAGGGCGCTATGATGTACATAAGCTGGTAAGTGTATCTATCGCTGTCGGAACAGTTTTTAGTGATCAATGCTACGCCTTCATCACTTAAACAGTCCAACAACAACTATGACAATGTCATCCATACTAATCCACAGTAGAGAAAGTTATGATGTTGATTGATTTGTCCTGACCAGCAATCGAACCCATATTTTAATTGATAATTTGCTTGCTAACCACTTCAGCCGACGCTATTATAACGGAGTTTTGGATTTTAGGTGACGATACGTTTATATGTAAACATGCGTCTTTTAGTTGTGAACGTTTTTAAATTTCATATTAATTATTTTTTTAAATTACGTTTATTCGTAATAATATAAAAATATTATTTCAGCGTGGGCATGAGTTATCCCCTAATACCAAGGGTTACAGTAATGTGAACGACCCTAATATAGAGTGAAAACAACAATGAGTTAAATTACAAAGTAGAATACTTTGAAGATAACGGTCTATGAGTTTGTGTTGATTATTAGTAATTTCCAATCAGAAATGGGGAATTTCGTACTAACCAAAATTGTTTCAACATGTAAAAATGGAATACAAATTATTTAAAGCAATTCTCGTATTATATTTCATTTGAAAACTTGGTTAAATACTTTATATTCTTTCCCAATTACTATCCACTTTATATTAATTGTAAAAATGGAAAAACTAATGCTGATAAGAGGTGTAGTGGCCTTGAAATCTGTATACTGATACGTTCTGCTAGTCTGATTGTATATACTAATGTTTTTAAAATAAAAACTCTTAGTAATTTGAATTTTCATTAATTCAGTAAAACTGAACTTGAGCCTGATAATATTAATTTTTTAATATATGTAAGTTTAAATAATAATTACGTTGATTCGTAATAATATAAAAATATTAATTTATTATCTTCAAAATTGTATGCAAGAGACATATAAATTTTTAACTACAGTGATCTCGCGCTAATGTGATCTTATAAAAACCAAGGTGGTTCACTTTATTGCATTTGTTCACATTTTCTATTGCAATAATTTTTACCACTTTATTAGCTTATTTAGTATAGCCCACAAAGAAAAGAAAGACCAGGGCCCAAATCACCGCATACGATATCGAATTAACTATCGTATCGAATAACATTATGATACGTGTCGAATAAGCAAATTATGGCATACGATGCGTCAAATTACGATATAATTCATTCGATATCGTATGCGATAATACCAAAATGAAAAATTGCGATAAATTTTGTTCGATTTGGTGATTTGGCCCCAGGTTAGTAAAATAACATAAAATTTATTTAAAATTTATAAATTTTCATATAATCACTTTTAGTTTAATACTAAATAAAAACTGGGATAAAATTGCGTAAAGAGTTTGTAAAACATTAACACATAGCAACAAAAATGTTAAGTTTTAAATACATGTCATGTGTTACAAGAACTTATTTAAATGTTGCGAGTTGGTTTTCTGCATAAAACTATTGTACACAATTTAGAGAGTTCATATAAAAAAATGAGTATGTATTCACATTAGCGTATAGTTTAGTATAGTGGAAGTTCACATTACCGCGAGTTCACTGTATATACGAGTACATTTTATTAAAAAATGGACATGCCACCCATGGCTTTTTAATTAATTAAATAAATTATCGATTTTGGTCTTCAACCAGACGGTTGAATAAAAGTTACAAATAAATAGACATAATAAAGACTGGTGACATTTAATGGAAAATTGTATGCAACTTTGTTGCAGGCACTCCGAGTTTTTACGATAAATACAACTAAAATCAATCAATAGATATTTATGCAATAAAAATTTTTAATAAAATATGTATGCATGTATGTATGTATATTGTTTTCGGATTGAGATTCTAATTAAAAAAACAAATCTCTAAATATGCAGATGTATTCAATTAAAAATAGTAATAAAAAAAATATCAATAAAAAATTACATTTTCTGTTTAATGTTCGGTATAAAAATATTGACACTGATTCGTGGGAAAATATAAAGTGGCTGACTTCCAAAACGTCAATTGCTTTGTGTTTGAACAAAGCATCACATTACATAATGCCGCAGTACAATAATTATAGTATTAAGTATTTTTAACGCAGTAAGAAAGCATCGGTTTTATAGTTGTTGCATTGTTTCGGAACTTTGCATATGCATGTGATTTAAATACAGCAGCAATACTGTATATAAACTTTGTATACGAACGTTTTGGAAGTCAGCCAATTTTATACACATAAATAACACGGCTCTACAAAAAAATTTTTGTTCTTCGTCCTAAAGTTTATTTTATGATTTTCTGGTTAATTATGAACAAAAACAAAAAGAAAATACCTTTTTCCGGTATAAAGTTTGCTTTTGTAATAGTTATATATATCTATATATATATATATATATATAGTTATATATATATATCGTTCAGTCGATCTCCCAAGTACAAAAGCAAACTTTTTAATGTTATATATTTTTTTTGCGTCTAATTACCAACAAAAGAATCGAAATTTCATACTTTTAAGTTTAGGTCAAATTTTGTGTTGACCCGTGTAATTTATGATCTGCTAATTTACTAAATAAATTTTTGCTTAAAAAATATCTGATAAATAAAGTGTGTGATCTGCATAATGCATTTCATATGTGGCCAATCTTGTATTAAATGTAAGGTTCGTTCTTAGTCATATTATCTTCCTAACTGGTAAAATTTTTTAAATGCTGTAAGTCAAATCGCAGCATTGCTGTCAGTACAAATTAGGATATCATACACCCAAAAAAAGAAACCTGCGTAGATCTAACCAATTTTTTTTGGTTAAAATTGCACCAACCAATAAAAATAGTTAAAACAACCAATAAAAATAGTAAAATAGCTGTTTACAAAAATGATGGTAACTGTACAAATAAAACTGTAAAACACACTATGGGCTATGGTTTCAGTACAGTTTTAATTTTTAATTTTAAATTTTAATATTTTTAATAAGCTAAATTTAATTATATTTTATTCATTTAAATTTTAAATTTATTTTTGTCCTCTGTTGGTATTGAACACAGAGGACTCACATGTTTGTAACACATCGTCTCAGGCAACTCAGCCATCCATATTTGAATCTTTAAATCGTCAAATATGTATCTTAAAAATGTGTGTTGGTAAAAATTACAATTAAATTCGTAAAAATGTCATAAAGATTCTGCAACCAATTTTTAATGGTTACTTTAACTAATAAGATTTTTTAGTTTTACCAATTTACAAAAGAAAATACGTTAAGTAAGGATTTTTGTTAATTGGATTTAAAGGCTTGTTTTCGAAAGCTGTGTTTCGAAAAGTTGTAATAAACAAATTTATTACGCTACTTAGAGAAAAAAATCTACATACACTCAAATATTAAAAAAAGGAAAAAAAATGGTATACGCCTTGAGAAAATCAGAAAATTGTATTAAACTCCACTGGAGGAAGCATAAACCTTTTGAATGACAGCATTATTAATAACTTTCGATTTTTCGAAAAAATTTAAAAAATGTCCAAGCTTAGGCCACCATAAATAAAATGGGAATCATTTCATGATCACGTGGGAAACGAATTTCGAAAATTTTTAAAATTACTCTCCACTTGCAAAGAAATTTTTCATGATTAGAAAGTGTACATACATATGTAATTTTAGTAACTAAACATTTTATTTTAAAATTTTTTGCCCTGCCCTTTTTTTTGGGTTTTCGCCTATATAGCTGCAAAATTTCAAAGCATGGCTCTGCTAGAGCGCATCTCAATAAAATCTCGGTGCTACGATATGCTTACGTTGTCGGTCTGAAGTGAAATTTCAGTATTTTTTTTTTTTAATTAGGACCAGCACCCAGGGGATGACCCCTAAGTATGCAAAGCATTCAGCCGGAACTAGGAAAATAGGTTTTGGGAATGAGGATAAAGGGAGTAGTGTTTGTGGACATTCTTTTTGAACCCTGACACACTGAAAGTGGCTGGAAAGACCACTGCGGGAAGTTTATTCCACATACGAACAGTACGGCCAAAGTACGAATTCTCTCTGTAATGCGTAGTGCGGTTCACTGACATATCGACCACAAAGGGATGTGCTCTTGATGAAGAGCGTGTTGTACGTGAAAAGTGACGGGTTTCGGAAACAAGTTCCGTGATTTCATTAGATAACATTCCGTTGTAGTAGCGATAGAACAACGAAACAAACCCAACATTGCGACGATGCTCCACTGAGTCAATAGAGTTGGCTACCCTACCGTCACCGATAAGCTTCTTCGCCCTATCCTGTACGCGGTCGAGTAACTTCAAAATAGATTTTGAACCACCGGCCCATACATACATGAGAGTTGTATTCCATTTTCGGTCGGATAAAGGTGGTATAAATATTAAGGAGATCAGATGGAGTGAAGTATGTCCTACACCGTCTTAAGAAGCCGACACACTTGAATGCTTCTTTTGAGACATGAAAAATGTGATCATTCCATCGAACATCACAATGTTGTATTTCCATGCCAAGAACATCAAGAGCTTCTGATTCCTCAATATCTATACCATCCATATTTACAGATGGAGCAGCATGTCCGGTCATACGTCTGTGTGTGAGCATAACACATTGGGTCTTTCGTGCGTTAAAATCGACCCTATTAGCATGACCCCAATTTGAAATTGACTGGAGATCGCGATTTAGCGTATCATTCATATAGTATACATACGTACTTACATAAGTACATACATACATATGTATGTATATATGTAGGTATGTATGTGTGTGCGTCTATGACTTCTTTATTGCTTTACAGCATTTTTGTCCTTTAACCCATTGTCGGCGAAAAGGTCATGTACATTCTTGCTATTTAAGATTATTTAAATCAGAGAAAAATGCTAAAAGCTTAGTAACTACTACATACATACATACATACATATTTTTACTAAAAATGGTAAAAATTTTAAATACTACAATTTTTCAATAAGTGTCTGCTGAGACTTTGCCTGCTTCTTTGCTATAAACAAAATAAAATATGGTTGTATGAGTGAGCGTTTAAAAAAATGTTTATAAATAATTTTGTTGTGTTTTTTTATTTTTTGTTGTTGGTTTCTCTTTAATTTGGTGTCATTACACTCTGTGTAATGAGAGTGTAATGAAAAAACAAAGCTAACGCGTCATGTTTAGAGATCAAAATAAAAAATTTTAAAAAAATACTTATCAGTAACGCAAATACAAAACGTAGAAAAAGCAAAAGCTAAACAAAAGAATATTTGCTTAGAAGGTAAAAAAAAACAAAAAATATATAAAAAAAAATAAGATTAATAAAAACAAATAAAAAATCGGAAGGTTATTGACTCTTTGTTGAAGTCATAGCTGCCAGATTTTTTGAGGTAATATCGTCATATTTTTAGACAAAATCGTCTTTATCGTCAATATACATATGTAGCTTATTGAAATCGTCATAAAAACGTCAAATGAAAAAACCGCTTTTTTTACCAACAAAACATATTTTATTAGAGGTGAAACATAACAAAATTCTTAAATCAACAAATGTAATCAATACTTTGAAAACATGCATGGAAAAAATATTGTATGGAAAAAAAATAAAAATCCAAATCCTTTAGTTATTTTTACTCAAATTTAGTAAAATATGCATTTTAAATTTCATTTTTGGAAATACTTTTTCTAAAAATGTATAAAAACTAAAATTTATACCATATATGTAAATATAATTGTTAAAGATAATATACTTGTATACATATACATACATAAGTATGTACATTAGGGTGGGTCAATTTGTTCGGGACCGAAAAACACGACAAAGCGTATAGCAAGGTCGTAATCTACGGAAAATTCTAAGAGGGCTTATTTTAAAGGAAATTTTCCCAGCTTTCTATATCTGTGCTCATTAATAGAAAATTATTTACCTAAATAATGGCTTTGAAGGTTTATGTCAAAATATAAATAGTCAAACTGTTAAAATATTCTCTTAAAAAACCGCAAGCATGATTTTGATTTTAGAACCATGGTTTCTTTGGGAAAAGTTCTTAGAATTTCCCGTAGATTACGATTTTGCTATACGCTTAGTAGGCAAAAAAATTGACCCACCCTAATGCACATATACATATATTTAATATATTTTACAAATACTATACATATATTGAAATTAAACATATTGATTAATTCAGGTATAACTGCAAGATCATAGCAGGTACATTTGTTTAGCTTTAAACAATCTTTTGTATATAACATTGCTTCCAAAGACATTTTCAATGAATTTCTTACTTTAGTCTTATTTTTAGTTTTACCTGACTAAATATTCTTTCAATTGCTGAATAATGTGGTAAAACTAGGACTTTTTTAATAAATTTAGTCAAAACCGGAAACAAAAGACTAGAATCCCTCATTTGCATCTCTGATATTTTTTTCCAAAAATCCAATAGTTATATGTTTTTATCAGGACAACAATTTTAATTTTCTGAACTCAGTTTCTAGCTCTTGGCTTCCACTTTCTTATACAAAATAGGAAAATCTATATATATAAAATTAAATGCACAACTTCCTGTGCGCATACTCCTCCTAGACGGCTTGCCCGATTCAATGAAATTTTCAGGGGTGATTGGGGTCTGTGTGGAGGGTGCACATAAGAAATTTAGTGGGCGTGGCCCCTCCCATATAAATTAAATAACATCATATATCTTGACTATTGTGATAGCAAGAGTTTTGAAACATTGCAATAGTACATATTAGTGATGTTACGAATACTCGTAATCGTAACCGACTATTCGACTATTCGCCTGTTTTAAGATATTCGTATTTGTATTCGCCAAATTCAAGCGAATATTTTTCGAATAATTTTCCCATACATTTTCCAAAAAAAAAATCATACAAAAGTTTAAAAAAAGTACATAAAATGTAAAAAAATATATTAATTTTTATTAAAAAAACCCATTGTATTTCACGCAAAGTAATAACCTTCTTAAAAAACAAACAAAAATAAATATGTATTTTGCAATTAGTATTCAAAAATTAAAGTTTTATATCATGTTAAATTAGTAATCAAACCTCAGTAGAGGAATGTTGAATTTCAAAAATAGAAGTTTCGAAGCCTTTTCTCCATCAAGCCTATTACGATGCGGTGTATAAATAAGCCCCGCACCACTAAACATTCGCTCGCTTGGAACACTCGTTGGTGGTGTCACTAAATATTGCCTGACTATAGGTAAAAGAAGCTCGTATTTTTCCTTATTTACTTTCCACCATATCAGTGGGATAACGTCATTTGCCGCCCGTTTTTCCGATATATATTCCGCGATAGTTTTTCTAAGTAAATGATGAATGGAATCTGGGAAACTAAGTTGAGAAATTTCATCTCCATTTTCACAGTCACTGTCACTTGTATCCATGAGTAAAGTCATCATGTCTCTCATTTATAGTTACTAACGCAAAGGCAGGGATTTTTTCCAATTAAATTTGAAATATAAACCTCAAAAGAAATATTCGTATTCGGCGAATACTGTTTTAAATATTCGTATTCGTATTCGTCTTCGCGAATACTAAAAATTGATATTCGTAACATCACTAGTACATATGTTACTCACGTGATAATCAGGACAAAAATGGGCGGGATCGGCCAAGAGGGCGTGGCAGCTATCATATAAAATAAATATTTAATATCAAATATCTAGTTATATAATAGTTAGAGCCTTCAAACTTTGTAGGAGTGCATAAATTAATAATATTAGCAGCTGAAGTGAAAATGGGCGTGATTGGACAAGTGGGCGTGATAGATCTCATACAAAATTTTAACATATAATATTTGGAGTACTATGACAGCAAGAGTTCTGAAACTTTGCACATGTACCTATTAAACTAATCTGAAGAGTTGTTAAAAAAATGGGCGGGATCGGGCTAATGGGCGTGGCAGCTCCCATACAAAGTAAATATTTAATATCATATATCTACAGTACTATAATAGCCATAGTCTTAGAAATTTGTGCACGTTGATTATATTATGAATAGTCATGGGAAAATTGGGCGGGATCATACCAGTGGGCGTGACAGCTCCCATACAAAGTGAATATATAGCTCATATACAAAATTAATATTAAATATCTAGGGGTCTATATTAGCTATATAGCCTTCAAATTTTGTACGAGTCCATCAATCTATATATATAAAAATGAATCCCTTTTTTCCTTGGTCACGGCATCACGCGTGAATGGCTGGACCGATTTGGACGATTTTTTCTTTCTAATGATCGCCATGGTCCAACTTTTTTCGATTTACCTATAATCAGAAAACAGCTCCGTCGATTTGAATAATTCTTCTTTCAAATGTTCGTATTAATCCATTTTAAGTTTTCATCGAACGAAAAATTTGCCACGCCTACTTTTACGCACGCCCCTTTTTAGGAAAATTAATATCGTAATTTAGTCTTAACTACTGGACCGATCGTTATAAATTTTCGCAATAGGATATTCTTACGAAATAATAAATGCTTGACTATATAAAGTATTGATTGGACAAAGGGGCGTAACACCGCCCATATAACCCAAAAATTTAAATCGCCATATTTTGGGCATTTTTTGTCCTACGTCGATGATATTTCGTACATATGGTATTGGCATAATTAGAAATACGTACCAGGAGAAAACTGGGTGGGAAGACGCCCCTTTTTAGAAAATTAAATATCGTAATATAGTCTTAACTACTAGACCAATCGTCATTTAATTTTCACAATAAGGTATTCTTACGAAAAAATAAATTCTTGACTATATAAATACTTTCAGTTTTATTTTATAACGATGGGGGTAGCGAAGCACACGGGGTTTTTCCGATTTTTATTATTGTTTTGCCGCAAGATTGGCAGTCCTGCCTTTTACTAATAAATAAACAGAGACAGCAGGCGAATGTTTACAATTATTAAAAAACATTGACATCGCAACATTGTGTGTTTTTTCCACATTTAATTCAATCGATTTGCTACATTTATTCGAAAAGAATACTTTATCGGACTTACATAGTCTATAAGTATGGATCCTTGGCTTTAATTTCCCATTGGTCCAAATGAGTGACAAACAAATTTTATAGAAAAATTCTCAAATACAATTGAGAAATCGGACTTACATAGTCTATAAGTATGGATCCTTGGCTTTAATTTCTTATTGGTTCAAATGAGTGACAAACAAATGTTATAGAAAAATTCTCAAATACAATTGAGAAATCGGATTTACATAGCCTATAAGTGTGGATCCTTGGCTTTAATTTCCCATTGGTCCAAATGAGTGACAAAAAAATTTTATAGAAAAATTCTCAAATACAATTGAGAAATCGGACTTATATAGTCTATAAGTATGGATCCTTGGCTTTAATTTTCCATTGGTCCAAATGAGTGACAAACATAAATGTGCCCACAAATTGCCAAATTCCGATAGAGCTGAACAAAATTTACACAATTTTAATCTTTAAAATTTTATAGAAAAATTCTCAAATACAATTGAGAAATCGGACTTATATAGTCTATAAGTATGGATCCTTGGCTTTAATTTCCCATTAGTCCAAATGAGTGACAAACAAATTTTATAGAAAAATTCTCAAATACAATTGAGAAATCGGACTTACATAGTCTATAAGTATGGATCCTTGGCTTTAATTTCTTATTGGTTCAAATGAGTGACAAACAAATGTTATAGAAAAATTCTCAAATACAATTGAGAAATCGGATTTACATAGCCTATAAGTATGGATCCTTGGCTTTAATTTCCCATTGGTCCAAATGAGTGACAAACAAATTTTATAGAAAAATTCTCAAATACAATTGAGAAATCGGACTTATATAGTCTATAAGTATGGATCCTTGGCTTTAATTTTCCATTGGTCCAAATGAGTGACAAACATAAATGTGCCCACAAATTGCCAAATTCCGATAGAGCTGAACAAAATTTACACAATTTTAATATAAATACTTTTAATTTTATTTTATAACGAGGGGGTAGCGAAGCACACCGGGATAAGCTAGTTCTTTTATAATTTCAGAGAACCAACTTTCTTCTTTATTAATAATATTAAATGGAATAATTAAAACATGAGCTTTATATATATTTTTAAAATCAAATCTTGATAATATCTGATCACAAAGCTCTATATAAAAATTAACACAATTATTATTTTTCTTTTGCACTTATTTGTGCTTCTTCAAATTCATCTCTGGCAAATATTCCTAAATAAATGCCTACAAATTTAAAAAATTGTTTTTGTTTTTATAATCAAATAGCTGAGCGCCCGGCTTTGCACGGAAGCTATTTACTTTTATAAATTTCGATTTACCTAATCAAAGCACATCACGACTTTCACGAAAATTCATGACTTACGAACGCGTCGATAAACCATCTACACGAACATACGAACAAACCCTAAAAATGTAATCGAATTCGCTTTGACCGTTCGTGAGTTATAAAGTCACAACACACTTGTAACAATTTTTTATATATGTATGTATGTATATGTATATTAAAAAAAAATTTACAGTTTTAAGCAAACTAGTTTTTAAAAAATTGCTCATTAAAATTTTCAGCAGTTCAGTTGCTTTAATAGTACAAATAAATGTTGCAAACTTGAATTATTTAAAATCGGCAAAATTAGGGTATAAATCGTCCCATCGTCACTATGTCATTTTTAGGACCCTAAAACGTCAAAATGACGATAAATCGTCAAATCTGGCAGCTATGGTTGAAGTGCGCAGAAAAGCTAAAAACCGAACGTAGTAGGAACACACATATGTACATACATACATACATACATACATACACATGTGCATACATATTTCGAAGGTACCAAAATAACTCATTTCGATTGTAGCTTTTTTTAGATTTTGGTTAAAACTTAGAAAGCGTTTTATGTATGTATGTATGTATGTATGTACATATGTATGTATGTATGTATGTATGTAGTTTCATTTCGTGTCTGTTTTTATTTACATATTTAATTTTTTAATATACTTAAGTATACTTACATACATACTACATATGAATGTAGGTATGTAGTTTCTTCTGTTTAAATAAATGACTGGCTTGTTTTGTATTGTTGTTGTTTTTGTTAATCTTGTTTTTTTTTCAATTCATTTCATACATACAAACATACACACTTATTTCTAGAGAAATACATACATACATACATACATACTTACTTACATACTCATTTTTTAAGCCATAAAAAGTCAAAATAAAAATACATATCTACATATCTAAGTACATACCTCTAAAAAAGCAAGATATTTAATTTCTTATTTCATTTCTAAATAGAGGATCATAAAAATGTCGAATAATAAATTTTTGTTATAAAAAGCTAAAATAAAACAAGTTCAAATAAAATATTATCTGCATAGGGTAAGTGTACCAGTAGTCGGCAGTTTAAGGCTTTTGCTTTTTTTAAATCTAGCGCCTTTGCACGTGTGAATAAGCTGTTGGATTGGTAGCTATTTAATACAAATCATTAATTTGTATTGTTTTAGATCAATTATGTTAAATTTAAATATTTTTGTACTAAAATTGAGAAATTTACAGATTTTGTAAAAAAGAGCACATTTGCCTATAGTCGGCACAAATTTTCCACTTTTCGGCATGTTATGTTCCAATTGACGGCATATCATATTTTAGTGAAGAAAACAATACATTGAGATAGAAATCATACTGTTATTGATATAAAATAAATTAACTACGCTTCTACATTTGTTATGAGATCATTCAGGAACAAATGATTAATTCATATTCGAGCAAAAATTAAAAATATTAATACTAAATAATATTTTTGTACATTTCAGTCCTTGGAATTCACTGTTTGTACTTAACTGATATATTAAAGGTAAAAGCTAGGTATCTTATACCTATAATTTGTGCATTCGAGGAGTCTTATTCTATTAAAAATATAGGAAGGTACTATAACGTCATCGTATTGCATATTGTTGAATTCGGTGCATTTAAGATGATACCACTGAGTCAGGTATCACACCCAACATTTCTTACCTGATCATCTTCAGTATCCGAATCCAACACTTCAGAAAAAGTGCTACATTTTGGCTTTGGTATTTTAAATTTGACTGGCTTGATTCCTTTTTCTTTTTTTGGCTATCCAGTTTTCGCTCCTTCAGCCTTCAGCTTTAGCGAAGTTTCTTTCAGTTTCTTTCATCCGTATATGGATCCTACATACAAGAGCAAGCATAATTTTGCTTTTAATTGTAAGGACGGTGATTGCTTTGTGAAGTAAAGATGATTTTCGAACAATGTTGATATCGATGATTCCGGGTTTTTAATTAGCTTTGTGTAGCTAAACCTTTGGATCAAATTACATGATGGAGAAGGGCTAATAGGATCAAATTATAAGGGAGCTACAAATTGGAGAACTAAGTGAGAGGCGTTCGGCTGGCAATTGTAAGGTTGGAGAGGAGCATGAAATGTTTAGCTTTGCTTTGTTTTTGAAGAAGTTGGTGTTGAACAAAAGAGGGCCAGTGATATTGTTTGTATGCTCTCCATTTCCAAAACTCCATCGTCATTAAATATATATGTCCCTGACTGCTCTGTAACGTTGCCTAAAATTTCGATATTTCAAATGTTTTCTCCATTTTTTTAAAGCGCGAATCTCTTCAAAAGCTACATTTGAATCAATCCCTATTTAAAGTAAGCTACGGCTCATGAGGTTGATAATCTAAATGTCTTTATCATAATCCGTTTCTCTGAACATTTTAACATTTTTAAGACCGTTTGCTAATTCTGCTAACGATTAATAACGCATTTAGTATAATCCGCACTATCAGGGTTAAATAGGTAAAGGCCACACTTTCGAAACCCATTCTTAATCGTTTCTTCCATTTTAAGATCCGAAAGAACCGTATGAAGAAGAGGATAAAAATAATGGTGTAAACATTGCAACATCCCTTTGGTGACTGTACTTTTCCAGTTGTGGGACACATGGAAACACTAGTTTCTTCCCTCATAGGTTCCAAAATGTAAAGTTTATTTTGTTCGCTCAAAAAGTTTTTCAATTCGGACAACCATTTTCTAAAAAACCACTTTCTGACCAGACGATCGCTTAAAAATGGCGTGGCTCGCTTGTCTTCTTTAATAATTTCTTGAACTGTGTTCAGTTAATCGTAAATTTTAAGTGGAAAACCACATTTCGCCAAATCATTACACCATTTTTTTAAACAATTTTCTTCAGCATTCCATAGAATGGTTTGTGGGCCGAATCTTCGAGGACCCTCAAGAACGCGAACTTGTAACATGTCTTGTGAAGTTGAACGTGGAACACCATATTTACCACTGGACCCTAATATGGAAATGCCGCCTACCCTTATTTCAGTCAGTGCATCTTGTAGAGACTGTTCCGAATATTTTTCTTTTGGTATTCATATTTTAATTGAAATTATATCTGAGACTAGTTAGTATAAATCTCAACATAATTTTGGCATTATAGTTAAACAAAACTAGTACAAAAAACCACTGCCGACATTAGGATAGCTATTGTAATGTAGTCGGCAGGTTGTAAATAACTAATTTGAAACTATGCCGACTACTAGGTAAACTTGTTTTAAACTCAATTTTTATAGATACAATGGTTTGCAAAATGACGAATAAACAATTTTCTCAAGTTTGAGTTAAATCGGAGGAATTTGCTTGTTTCCCAGTAGTCGGCACCCCAATGTCGACTACTGGAAAACTAACGATTTTTTTGTTCCTAATGCCGGCATCCCTTAATATATCGGATAAATTCAATTTTTTAAAAAATTTACACTGTGATACTATTATTTGAGCAGATTTCAGCCTTTTAAAACCTTTTCCAATTAAAATTTGCTAAAATTGACGTTTTTACATGCCTTACAAAGTCGGCTTAGCCACTAAATTTTTACTAAGAAATAAGCACTACCACACGTGTTGTAAGAGAGTCACTTACTAAAGCCAACGAACTCAATAAACTATGCAAATATGCTCAGTTTTGTTTTCTCATATATAATTCTGGGAGTATTTGTGAAGCTTATGTGTTCTTACTTTAATATATTATCACTGTTATTCTTAGTTATTTGAGTTTAAATTTGAAAACTGCCGACTACTGGGACATGCCGAACTTAGGAGCACTTACCCTATACATATGTACATACATACATACATCCAGTGTAACCTGAGTTAACGCAACCCTCGCTATAAGCAACAAATCGATAATCCCAACACCCAAATTCTTAACATTGGTGACTCTGTTAAAGAATTTTTGCGTGTTGCTTCTGTTCTTAAATCAACTTAAGGGCTAACTACATACATACATATGTACATATGTATAATGTGCTTAAGCTAGCTTAGTCTGTGTTCAGACGATGCAAGTCTTATTTTTAAGCTTATTAGCTTTTAGGAGAGAGAGACAGGGGGAAAAGAAACGAGTACATCCTCTCATGTACTCATGAAATTCGTTTTGTTGTCTTATTCGTAGTGTTAAGTAGGTATACATACATACATACATTCATACAAAATAAGCAATAAGATGAGTGCTGTGTGAACGCCGATGAAAGTTCAAAGAAGAAATCGTGATAAGTTTTGCAATAAGACTTGGATAGTGTGAACACAGACTTAAGCAACTGTGCGATTACACACAACCAAATGTTGTCAACTATAATGTATGTACATAAGTATGTACTTAAGAACTTTACGTCAAATTTCATTTGCTTAAGCAAACACCGAAACCAATCGTACCTACTTACATAGCTTAAGCAAACTGCTGCTTATACGTTTATTTATTGAAAATAGTTGAAACTGTTGCATTTGTTGGTACTTTTTTATTTGTGAATATTTTAATTTCATTTCTAACATAACAAAAATTTAAATAAATTGCTTATTTATGGTTTTAGATTAATTAGACGTAGACATAAAATCAATTTTTGGAAAATAAGAATTAAATAGTTTTTGAATAGTACAACATATATTTGCAACTCAGCGAAGAAGATCTTTAAGTCAAAAAGTACAATATAGCCACAAAAAAATCGTCAATAATTTGCTTAAGCATTTGACATGCTTTTCGTTGATTTCTGACAGTAGCTTAAGCTAGCTTAAGTACATTATAGTTAGCCCTTTAGTTTAAAAAAATTATTTGCGAAGGTTTGTTCTACTTGAATAAGCAAAAATGCATGTAACGATAAAATTTGTTATAGGTACCTACATACTTACAATAAAGCAAAAGAGCGAAATTCTTATGAAACTAAAAGTGGTATACCTTTACTTTAAATGAAAATTTTATTTTAGATCCAATACCGGCAAAAATAAAATGTACGATTGCTATCGAAAACTTTGACGTTTGTCTTCAATGGGCGAATGAGAATGGGCCTGTTCGTAAATGCAAAACTGCGCTGCATATTATGCGCAGTACGTTCATATATGCAAACAGTGGCAACTATGCAAAAGGTATGCGTTCAAAAATGCATGGCTGAAGTATATTATGCGCAAATAAATACAAAACACTAATCATAAAAATGGCTGATGCAACGGATGAGTATGTGTTAAATTTTTTATTTTATTATTCGTTTTGTTTATTATTTTTTAACCATTTTATTTCTTGTAGATTAGATAATTTTAAATCATTAGTTTTATCGTCCAGCCCTAAAATTAAATTTATCATTAACTTTTTCATTTTTGTTATATTTTTTCGTTCATAAATGCAAACATAAAAATGCGCAAAAAGAAGCATAAGCAACAGCTGATTAGCAGTGGCAGTGCAAAATAATCATATTATGCAGCGCAGTGATGCATTTACGAACAGGCCCAATATCAGTTCTTTGAAAGACATGATAAACTTATGGCGTTTTCTTTTCTGAGTAATATGTTGCATTTATTCTGCCTTCTACACATATTTCTGTTCTTTTCTGCAAAATGTGTGCTATTTTAAAAGTGTAACGAGTTATTTTCTCATGATGTTACCCTTAAAAAGAAAAAAATGTTACATGTTCAACATTATATTAACAGCTGGTTTTTTTATTGTTTCTTTACTTTATTGATTATTGCTAACAGTTATGTTCTTTTGTAAACTTAAAATATGCAACACTTCATAAAAGTCGTGGGAACATTTAAAAATGTTGCCAAATCTCATGTAACATATATGTAACATTTTATTTTTAGAAAAGAAAACGCCATTACAAAAGCTTTGGAAAATTTTACATCAAATAAATATGTGTTCTAAAAAAAACACAGCAAAAATTTCCACACTTTTTCCGTTAAAAACTTGAATTTTTAACTTGATGAAAAATATCAGTACAAATTTACATACATTAGAATGTTTATTATACCCTTCACCAAATATGGTAAGGGTATTTATAGGTTTGTCACTACGTGTGTAATTTCCACAATAATTATATGGGTCTCATATAGTATATACATACATTTATTCTGAATCCTTATAGATAGGAAAGTTGAATGAGCCATGTCCGTCTGTCCATCTATCCGTCTGTCTGTCTCTCTGTAAATGTACGGAATTTTCTTAAGATGCTTCGTAGTGAAAATCAGCAAAATAAAATATCGGTTCTGATATTGAATTATTTATACAAATAAATGAAGATATATGTACATATATATACGTACATACATATATACAATACATATGTATGTATGTTTATAGATATACTCGTATGTGAATACTTACTTATGTATATAAGAAGCGAAATCCTGTATTATATTCATTGAATTATACATTTACGGCTTGCTGAAGGGTATATAAGATCCGCCACAGCCGAATATATCACTCTTACATGTTTTTATTTAATTTTACTGCCTATTTCACTATGTCGAAAGAAAATTTCCACATGTTTTCATTCGTATAATTACATTTGAAGCAAAAACAAATTCTAAAATTTTGTTTTTGTATCAAATGTCGCAAAAGTCATCATGTAAATTGGGTGTATGTAAATGCATACATGCATATTATTAATTTGGTTTGAACTTAATAGAGATTAGTAGGCTTGCCACCCGTACTTTATTATAAAGTATTGTACTTTTTTTGATTAATTGTACTCTATACTTTATAGAAACAATAAAGTACACCAAAATACTTTATTTGGCATGATTTGATTTATCTACAATTTAAAATAGATTCGGGTTATATTAGTCATTTGTTGACGTTTTTTACAGTGGCGATTCTTTCTTAAGACTATGTCATCGCAATTTGGATATTTGGATATGAAACAAGCAAAAAAATTAACCTTTTGTCTGCACCGGAACTGACCAGGGAAATAAATGAATAATTGGTTTGATTTTAAAAATACAAACTGGTTATTTACAATTAGCAATAAAAATTTAAAGAGCAAAGTTGAATTTGATAATATTGTTAGCATAAACGAAAATTTAAATCTGCAAAAACTTAATATAAATATGGATGATCTTTATGGAGAAATTGCGTCATTAAACAAAATTTATGATCAGATATACAGTTCTGAAGGTTTTGCGGAATTATCTACAGCAAGTAAATGGCAGCTATTATTTCATAAGACTGATGATAACTTATCAAATTTTTATAAAGTAATTTCATTTTTAATTTCTATTCCTGCCACGTCAGCATTCACAGAGAGAGCTTTTTCTGTAATGAAGAGCAAATGGCGAGACGAAAGAAACAAAGCGTCTTTGAATCTGATAAAAAATTAATTAATTATTTACTTTAATTTAAATATGATAATTATTTGATAAAACTTGCGAAAAGCAATAAAAAATACGTTTTCAAATATAGCAATAAAGAAAAATAAATTGTACTTTATTTTTATACTGTGTACTTTTTTTCCTAACCTTTAACAACCAATGTACTTTAATTGCAAAAAAAAGGTAGGAACCCTAGAGATGAGAGACTTCACAATTTCACAATGTTATTGACATGAGCGTAGCTAGACTGTTATTCTGGGGTGGGCAAGTGCACCGCTTTCGCAAAAAGAAAAAATAAATCCTACTTTTATTAAAACAAAATATTTTTTTATAAAAACAAAACTTAAAAATATATCACAAAAACAGTTTGCAATAAATGTAACAAAAATAAGTATTTAAAAAGTTAAAGGTAAAACTTTCCTCTTCAGCTATGTTATTTATTGTTAAAATATCTCATTATTTTCCGGCTTTCTCGTTAGAATTTTCTTCTTCAGCACTTTCATTAATATTACATATTTGTTTTTTCTTTAAAAAATAAGCGGTTATTAAACATAAACCTGATATAAAATTTTAATAAAAACTTACCGAAGAAGGTTACTTTCCTAAGCAAAAATGGCAATTTTTAATAAAGCTGTTTGAATTTATTTGATTTTTGTTTACTTTCACCCCTATCGTGAATAATTTTCACCATGAAATTTCTTCACTTTTCATGTATTTGCAATCGTGAACAACTCGCATGAAAAAATTTTATTCAGTCAAGAATAATAACGTGAAAAAATGTTCACTTCAAGAAATTCCCCTTATCGTGAATACTTTTTCCCTCGGAATTTTTTCACTTTTCCCTTTAATTTACATATTCACTTTATTTTTGATGGGGAACAGAACAGAACATGTATGTATGTATTTCTTCTTATAATTCGAATATTAAATATTAAAAAGTTTATTTTAATGAGAAGATCTGATAATGAGGCACAAACTGATGTATTCCTCAACAACATGCAAAAACAGGCCGATTGCCTGCAGATTTATGAAGCTTTAATTTGTTGGCATTTTTTCGTTTTGTTGGCTTTCCAAAAAGTAGCCGAATTATTTTACCACATAAAAGTTAGAATGCAATAAACAAACGGAGCAACCAAACTAAAGCTCCAACACTTAATATTTAACTTTGATTTTTGAAGTTTTCTTTAAAATAAATCCCAAATTTTTTGTTTTACTATCGTGATTGATTCCCATAAATTTTTTTTGGGAATGAATTCCCATACCTTACAAATATGGCATCGCAAATGTTTACTCCCGCGAATAATTTGACTAAAATTATTCACAACAATTGAAAGTGGGAACAAGAAGTGAACATGTAAGTAGCAATTTGTTTTTTAATCCAAAACTTCATGTAATCAGTTTTTTCTCTTATTTATTAACACACGAGTGTTAATAAAGAACAAATTAATTGTCTGGTTGATGCAATGTGTGCGAATCAAGAAAGGTTTCCAAAAGGATAATAAAGAGGACGTGGGTAAATTTTGAAACGAGTTAAGCTTTTGTAAATGGTGTTAATTATTAGTGTAATAAGCGTAGCTTAAATTTTTCATGCATAGGTATGGATCGACCAAAAACGGAACATAAGAAAAAAACTGACTGAAAACAAAAAAAAAAAAAAAAAAAACAGCAACCAAACAAATCGGATCAGATTCATCACGTATTTGTCTTCGCTGCAGTCGTTCTATGGATTGATTTTCCTTTTCCAGCAGCAGAAAACGCAAATAAACGCTATTCATAATTTTTACCTTATTAGCTTCAATTTCTTTTATTCATACACCACAAAATAAATTCCGCAAAAATTATTTGATAAATCAAAACAAACAATTCAAAATAAAGACTTTTATTCCCAAGTAATTCACAATAGAGACTTAAACTCCCAAAATATTCGCGATAGCAATTTGTCGGGGATGGGAATACAATTTTCTCCCAAACAACTTACTCCCATAATATTCGCGATAGGGGTGATTATGTCCGTGTATATTTTTGAACAAAAAGTTCTATGATTTTTTGTTTTTTTAATCTTCTTCCCTTTTTTACATTCACTAAGAACTGATAGCGGGAATAATTTTTCACAGGAGATTCACGATACCATTTTTCCCTTCGAGTGGAATTAAAATTTCACGTGAACAAAAATGTCACTTCTTATTCACGATAGGGATGTTTGTTTTTATCTTCTTCTTTTTCTTATAAATGGCAATCACCATAGTAAGATGACTTATTATGTTGTCTACACCAGAAAAAAATTTTGTTAATTATGTTATGCTATTGAAAATATCAATACATTTACAAAACGTTTTAAACGAAAATAGCAATTTAAAAAAAGGAGATAGTCTGGGGTGGGCAGAAGCGGGTCTGGGTGGGTTTTGCCCACCTCAGCCCCCCCTATCTACGCCAATGGTTATTGACGAAGATGGAAAAATTCAGACCAAACAGAACAACAGTGAATTTTAGTCTGCGATTTTGGGTATTAAAAACATTTTGCTGTTTAAAAGCGTTCTTTTACAATTTGGATTGATTTGAATTGGATTTTGAGCAAGGCGAATTCATTACCGGGGGTCTTGGTCGCATTAGCCTACATCATTATCACCTGTGCAAACTTGAACTCTCAAAAATTGCTTACTTACATATGTTTATAAGGTAGGCTAGCTTCGTCTAATTATTTCCATATGTAGTTCTAATGTATTTCTTTTTTTTTTTTTTGTTAATATTTATATAAGCTAAAGTTCGTTGTTGTATTTCTTTTCACAGATGGGGAGTAAGTTGAAGCGGCAAAGTTTATTGTTGTATTTTTAGATTGATTCATTTCGATCGTGTGAACTAAAAATGTAACAAAACAACGATAATCTTCTATGAAAACTTAAGCAATTTATACTAAATACGTAACAAGTCAGTTTACTCATACAAAGTTTTTATTACATATGTATGTACATACATACATACATAGTTATTGATAAGCCACAGCATAAACTTTAAAGAGCGGTCAGGAATTTTTATTATTATTATTATTTTGGAATTCGACGCAGGTGTATTCGTGTTGTTCTTGCTTTTGTATATACAAATACACACATACATATGTGCATACATATTCTTCATATGTGGGTATATACATATGTACATATGCATACATATGTACAACATAATATGAAATTTTTTACTTTTTAAAATTCAGAATCAAAATTATTTGTGTGTGTATTTATGTATATGTGTTGTATAAATATAATTTGTTGTTGGGTTTTGCTACATTTGTTCATTTTAAATTTATATGTATGTATGTACATATGTACATACGAGTATGTATATGTAAGTATGAATGTTCCCTTTACCAAAAATGGTAAGAGTATTTATAGGTTTTTCGTTCCGCGTGTAATACCTATGCAATATACATACATACATACATATTTACATATTAATATGAGCCCCCATACATTTTCAGTTCGATTTTAGTTGCCTATTTCGGTAACTAAGAAGGATAGGTACCAGTCTA
The DNA here is from genome assembly GCA_947311025.1 of Lypha dubia. Taxonomy (NCBI): domain Eukaryota; kingdom Metazoa; phylum Arthropoda; class Insecta; order Diptera; family Tachinidae; genus Lypha; species Lypha dubia. The sequence goes on from OX371263.1 coordinate 75,393,817, forward strand.
TATAAAAAATACCTTTGCGATTTAAAAACAAAACAATTTAAGGCATTTCTATAGTAAGAATTTAAGTTGAATGAACCCTGCCCGTCTGTCTGTATGTGAAATTTGGTTTCCGAAACGACACGAATTATTGGAGAATTGGGTTTCGGACTGATATGTCAGGTTTTGCCTTAAGATGTGCCGTATTAAAAATAAGCAAAAAATAAAATTAGTAGGTATGTTTTATAAATATGTATACACAGAGAAAACAGTGCCTAATAAATACCTAATAAAATAGAACAAAATTAATAAGATGTCTCTACGGTTTTTTTTCAAGAAGGAAGTCTTACTGTTTTAATAAGGAAAACCTTATTGAAAAAATCAAGAACGAAACTTATGGTTTTTATTAGGTATTCTTATTGATTTTTTCAAAAAGGTTTTCCTTATTAAAATAATAAGACTTCCTTCTTGAAAAAAATTCGTAGAGTCATCTCATTAATTTAATTTTGTTCTATTTTATTAGGTATTTATTAGGCACTGTTTTCTATGTTGTGATGTTAGGAAATACAAATTTGATGTCATCAGAACGTCATGGTACGTCCGGAATGCTTATTTACAAAACATGTATTTGTATTATCTGGATGGAGGGGTGATGAAACAATTTTTATAAAACTTACGTATTCGGTTTAGTAGATTGGCACTCTAACCACCTCACTACTACACCTTACTATAGTATAAGTACATGTTAGCAGCCAGTTTAAGAAGATGATTTATTGTAAAACAAAATTATGAAAAAAATTGTTCCTATGTTGATTTATATGTATGAAATAACAAGCAAGCTAATATAATCAAGAAGATATTCTTATTAAAAAAATTAAGAAGATGATCACGCAGGAACCTAATAAAATCATCAAGAAAGCCTTTGGGAAAAAAAACAAGATGGCCTAATGAAATCAATAAGAAATCCCTTTTATTTACAATTCATATGAAAACCTACATAATAGAATCAAGAAGTTTTTCTCTATGGATTATTTATTTGGTGCCAAAAATAACGGAAATTGGGTAAAAAAAATTGGAAATAACAAGTTTTCTTCTTGATTTTATGTGGTTTCCTTATTGAAAAAATTAATAAGATTTACCAGATTTAAGGGATACCCCTTAGCCTAAAAGCGTTTCATTGAGAAAATCTTCTTGATTCTATTAGTCAGTTTTGGCTCTATGTAGTGTATAAAACCTCATATGACTTGTTGTAGGGTATATAATATTCTGTCAATAATATACTTGTTTTGTTAACTTTTGTTGTTGTTTTTAGTTAACAAAGTTCAATGAATTTTTTATTTTTTATTTGTGTTTTTGAAATAAAAATAATACAAAAAAAAATTGTTTTTATATATTTTGCCTCATGTTTAGCCAGTTATTTATTTATTTATGAGTACATACATACATATGTACATGCATACATTAGTACATACATAGGTACATAGATATGTATGTATGTATGTAAGTATATTAATTTTTAAATGTGTCCAATACAGGGCTCACGTAACTAAGATAAATTACAGTGCTGCCCGACAAATTACCAACTTACACATGACAGGTTCCATGCATGCTTCGGAACAAACGGAAGAAAATACCTATAAAATAAATTTTACAAAAATCCTTCCCCCTTAATGTGGATCCTCGCTTGATCTTCGAAAAGTATTTAATAATTTTTATGTACTCGTATACTTGATCTGGTAGCGTCTAAGATACATTTTTAGCTCTCTATTTACGATATTTAAGGTTCTCGATGATTTTCCACTATAAACAGAAATACATACATACATACATACATACATATTTACATACATATGTAATTGTAAATTTGACAGAACACACGTGTTTTACTCCAGTGTCAATAACACTAAATTAGAGGCGGTATGAATACATACAAACATACATACATACGTACATGCATACATAATGATATGATACGAATATTAAATCGGTCATAAAATACGATATTGCTGAGTAGAGAAGTTTGTGCGTGATACCACAAGAACATATGTATGTATGCATGTACTTACACACACATGTACATATGTACATACATCCCAGCAAACCATTCTAGGAGCGCTCCGAAAAAGGAGTCAGAAAAGAGTCCTAATGAAGAGCATTTTTGGAGCGCTCCTTAAAAAGAGTCAGAAAAGTGTCCTATTAAAGAGCATTTTTGGAGCGCTCCTAAAAAAGAGTCAGAAAAGTGTCCTATTAAAGAGCATTTTTGGAGCGCTCCTAAAAAAGAGTCAGAAAAGTGTCCTATTAAAGAGCATTTTTGGAGCGCTCCTAAAAAAGAGTCAGAAAAGTGTCCTATTAAAGAGCATTTTTGGAGCGCTCCTTAAAAAGAGTCAGAAAAGTGTCCTATTAAAGAGCATTTTTGGAGCGCTCCTTAAAAAGAGTCAGAAAAGTGTCCTATTAAAGAGCATTTTTGGAGCGCTCCTAAAAAAGAGTCAGAAAAGTGTCCTATTAAAGAGCATTTTCGGAGAGAAAGAAAAATTTGCTTGTTGCTATACTGAGACGGCACGCGCTATGACAGAAATTCCACTTAATTATGTGTATACCAAAGCGTTGATGTGCTGTTATTTGTGGTTTGCAGGAAGAAAAAACATAGCTGTACCACACACAGTGTATGTTGTTTTTGTGATATGATGAAATTCGTCGCACGAAGCGAAGCAGGTAGCAAAAACAATGTGTGCTTCATTACAAAGTGTGAATTTGTTGAGTAAGGTCAAGGAAGAACTTGTGAAATAAAGCTATAGTAATTATAAAAAAATAAAACACATAATAAAGTGGAAATATGAGAAGAACAAGTAGAAACGAGAGTGCGAAAATTATAAAAAATCTTAAAAGTGATCATTATACTCGTAAACAAAATGTTAAAGTTAAAGATTATGTTGAAATGGAAACAGAGTTGGGAAATAGTGATCTTGATAGCGATAGTTCTGATATTTTGAGTGATGAGCAATCTTTTGAAATTTTTGAGCAATCGAATAACGACCTTAAGAAAAAGTTAGCTCAATGGGCTGTTATGTTTAACATAAGTAATAGTGCCATAAACTCTTTATTGCAAATATTGAGCAGTACGAGTACAGACCTACCAAAAGATTCCAGAGCTTTGAAAAAAACGCCTAGAGAAGTGAATTGTGTTCCAATAACAGGTGGCCAATATGTGCATTACGGCATCAAGGATGCACTAACCGACTTTTGTGAGGAACATTTAATTGAAACTAACGAAATAGAAATAAATGTAAATATTGATGGGCTGCCTTTGTTTAAGAGCTCAAAAACGCAGGCATGGCCAATATTGATAAATGTAAACAAATATTCAAAAGTACTAGTGTCAGGAGTGTTTGTAGGAAAAAGCAAGCCAGGTAACGTCAATGAATATTTGAATGCGTTCGTTTCGGAGCTGATACTGTTACTTTCAGAAGGATTTGTTTACAAATCTAAGTACTATGCAATTAAAATTCGTTCATTTATTTGTGATGCACCAGCACGAGCTTTTGTGCTTGGAATAAAAAACCATACTGGATATTTTGCTTGCATAAAGTGTCAACAACGTGGCGAATATATTGACAACAGAATAGTTTACCAATATTCTGAAAATGTGATAAGAACAAATGAAAATTTTAGGTGCCGTTTATATTCAAATCACCATAATATATTACACCCTTTGAAGATTGAAGAATTGCCCATCAATATTGTTAGTCAATTCGCTTTAGATTACATGCACGTTGTTTGCCTTGGCGTTATGAAGACCCTTTTAAATACATGGCTAAAAATATGCGCTAAGGATTATTCCTTATCTAAAGCTCAAGTAACTTCAATGGATAAAAAATTACTTTCTTTAAAACCTTTTATATGTAAGGAGTTTGCCAGAAAGCCAAGAAGTATTACAGATATTGATAGATGGAAAGCCACTGAATTTAGGCAATTTCTTTTGTACACTGGGCCTGTAGTACTGAAAAATATTTTAACACCAGATCGATATACACACTTTATGCAGCTCAGCATTGCCATTAGAATATTACTATCTGAAGAATGGTGCATTACGAAAAATCATTGCTCGAAACTACTGCTTTCTGATTTCTTACACAAAATTCCTGACCTTTATAATGAAAAGCTGTTAACATTTAATTTTCATTGTTTGATTCATCTACCAGATGAAGTTATGTTTTTTAAAGACAGTCTGGAATCTTTTAGCTCTTTTAAATATGAAAGCTATTTGTATAAAGTAAAACAAAGTGTTAAAAAAGGTAATCAAGTGGTAACTCAAATCTACAATCGTCTTGTAGAACAAAGTATAAATAGCGTTGGACAAAATAGTCCACAAGCTACCAATATTTTCAACAGACACTCAATACATTGGAACAATATATTTTTGTCGCCTGATCACCCCGATAACTTTTACACCATTGGTTCAAAAATGTACAAAGTAAATTTTATATATAAAGACAGTAATAATGTTTTTATAAACTCGAATGAAATTTTGAATTTGATGGATTATTTTGAAACGCCTCTCTTATCTAGCTTGCTTCAAATACAATTTAACGAAAGCCTTATAACTGAAGAGGAAAGCTCAGTACACAATATTTCACATATAACCCATTGCATTTAAATATATTGTCCTTTCTTACAGGAGCCTTCAACAGGAAGTTTCAAGTTGATGAAAAGATTTTTAATGCTTGCTGTGCGAAGTGGTTCCAGACTTCCCACGACCGACTAAAATACGCTAAAAAGCAAAAGCAATAGAAATTTTTATTTATTATAAATTTTAAATGAATTTTTTTCCATTATTATTTATTTTTCTTATAAATGAATTCCATTTTAATTTTTTTTTACTGTAAATACAATTTATTTTATTTTTTTCCATGTTTACCGTAGTTTATTTATAAATTAATTCCATTTTTGGTTAAGTAAAACCAATTTAAAGTGAAAAATAATAAATGTGAACTTTTATTTTTTTGTATTTCAAATTGCAATCACTTTTTTCTGGTACAAATTAAGAGCTCTTTCAGGGCCCAAAAAAACCCTCATAAAAGACTCTTTTCTGACATAGATTAAGAGCTCTTTCTGAGCCCCAAAATAACCCTCATAAAAGACTCTTTTCTGACATAGATTAAGAGCTCTTTCAGGGCCCAAAAAAACCCTCATAAAAGACTCTTTTCTGACATAGATTCAGAGCTCTTTCAGGGCCCAAAAAAACCCTCATAAAAGACTCTTTTCTGACATAGATTTAGAGCTCTTTCTGACGGACCATTTTCAAAGGAATAGACCCACTTTTCTGAAGGTTTTCGGAGCAAAAATGATTGTTTTGTGGGCTCATAAAGAGCGTGAAAGCTCAGAAAAAGGAGTCAGAAAAGACTCTTTTCGGACTCATATGGCTTGCTGGGATACTATCATTGCAACACATTTATTATGTTGTAGGTATTATTAAGAAAGAACACACTACGCAATTTACTTATGGCGTAGAGTAAGCAATTGTACTCGTGTTAAAGAGATGAAGATAAACCCAAACTGATGTTTTACTGTCTGTCTGTCTTTCTGTCTGATACAGTACAATACTGATATAAGAAAGTCTGAAAATGTACAGATTTTGTTTCTTATATGCGAGCTTTCTTATAAAGAGAACACGCATATAAGAAAGATATTTTCTTATATGCGTCAGAAACAAAATTTAAAAAATTTCCTATGGAGTATGCAGATATGTATGTATGTATATATTTGAAATAAAATTAATACACATTATTTTGTAAAAAAAAAAAAAAAACAACGAAGCCGGCTGATTTCACAAAAATCAACGACTTTATTGGACATTTGGACCAGTGTTCACAGATGTAAATTGTAAAATATAATCAAAAAATTTATATTTTTCCCCAAATTGAAAAAATTTCATTGTGAGAATACTTTCTTATACACGTACAATTTTCTAGGGAAGGAATATAATTTTTCATAAAAATTTGTTTCTTATAGCAGAGTTTTTCTTATAAGCGAGCTTCTTATATAAGGATTATTTAGCACGTATTTATATGGAAATGTAGTATGTACATGGTGTCTATAAAAGTGTTTCTTATAGCCGAGTTTTTCTTATAAACGAGTTTCTTATATGCGTATTGTACTGTAGTCTCTCTTATCTATGTTTGTCCGCCCTTCTCCCCGCCCTTAAATACAAGTATTTATCAAGTACAAGTATGTACGTATTCTGGCGCATTATACCATAATAAAAACTACGATATGAAAAAATAAATAAATAAATAAAGTTGCATAGTAAAAAGATTGTTTTAATGACTTACTTGACTTTGCACTTGTAGGTTCTCATATACTGTTTTATATACTGGCGGCATGGGTAAAAAGTAATGCACATTTGAATGACTGAGTGACTTACATGTTGATGGATTTATTAAGCTCGTCAGCATACATACATACATATGTATGTATGTAATTTTACAGATAGATAGACAGACACATTGGTATTGAGTTTAAATGAGTGCACTTTGTTCCATGAGAAAACTTTGTTGGTTTTGTAAAGTGTTACCAAATATGTGACGCTCAAAATAGAAAGGGACCTAAGGGTAAAAACCGGTTTTGTTCACGAGAGCCATTTTAAATATTTAAATACGTGTATCTTTGGTGTACCACAGTGATGGAAAAATGAAAAATTGAAATGGTACCTACTGTCCGAAAACAAAAAGAGTACTATTTTCATCATTGTGGTACTTTTTGTGAAACATATATATTTTTATTCAAAAATAAAATTAAAAATCCATTTTTAAAATAAAAAAAAAATATTAAATGAAGAAAACATGGCAGCTTGGTTGGCATAATTTTTCAACCAGCTTCAACCCCGTGTTAGCAGAACAAACCAATACATGTACATTAAAAAAAAAAAATGTGTGCAAAATACACTAATAGACAGACATACATATATACATATGTATATTTTTAAAATTTTATGCTAGATTATTTAGTCTCGTGTTTTTTCGAAAGAACAAAAGTTGTGCGAACTATAAATTAATCTCCTGTAAATTGGACCAATAACATTAAAGGGCAGTATACATTCGCCAAAATCACATCAAGCATATAAAGTTGTAACAGTAAAAATTTGTTTGTATGTGTGGCACCGACGACGCTTGATGAAAAATCAAAAAGTTTAGATATTGGGTATGCTTGATATCAAGCATACGTACACGCGCTTGATGTCAATGACAGTGTATAGTGCCCTTAACAACTTTTGCAAAAAACACACACTAACAACAACATGAATAACGAATTTGTGCATTCCTTATGTTCTTGTTTTGAAGCCTATGTTATCAATGATTATAAAAAGAACGCAGATTTCTAAACAGGGAACAAAGCAAAACAAAAAAGTAGTACTAAATTTGACGTGGGGGTACTGTGGTATTTTTGTTGTGAAAAAGTACTGAAAATAGTACAATAATACTGCATTTTCCATCTCTGGTGTACCATCACTTTCATAAAACGCGCATATCTCTGGGAGGGAACACTTTAGGGGCATGGGATCGGTCTCATTCGATGCTCAGATGTTGTCCACATCAAAAAAAAAATTATGTGAGTCCGATCACAGGGGAGATGTGTAAACATGTAGTAATGAAACATTTTTTCAGCTGTTTACTAAAATGTAGAGCATGTAGTTATTTTACAGCAATGGTTTTCGAACTGTACAGCGCTAGCATAATTATATGTTAGTGAAAATTAGTAGCTCCTATTGCGCCATTTAGTGTTTATATTATTGCGCACTAGATGGTGTTAGTGCATTTCTATGCAGCTGTTAAGTTTCTCGGTACTTCTTGTTGTCCGTATGATTACACTAATACACTCATACACAGCTTACACCGTGTTATCAAAATCTCACATCTCACCAAAAATTTGTGATTGTATTGTGAAAATCATTTTTACCCCCTAGCGTATAGATGTTTACACATCAAAAAAAAAAGTGAAAATTGATTTTTTACCCTTAAGTCCGTTTCTCTATGCACTGTCACATATACACTTTTCTTTTAATCTTTTGTACTTGGGGTTGCTTAATGTCAAGATACATCTACTGATGAGTTGGTATGGCTAAAAACGAAATACATATACCTATATTTAGATATTGCTAACCCGCAACAAATAAATAAAAGTTGATAAAAATATTAACTATTTAATTTTTAATTTATTTTGATTATATACTTATGCATTTTTGTGTTAATGACAAACATTTATTTTTTTTCAATAAATTATTTTTAAGCATTTTTTTTATTCGTTGTTCTCATCGATTAATCGAATAAATTTTTAGCTTTAATCGTTTGATCGAACGAACAAAAACTATTATTTGAATTATTCGAACAAAGTTGAAAGGCGAATAATTGACAACTCTAGTAAATATACATGGTACATTAACAATCATCAGTCACACTGCTGCAGTGTGTTGAATTCTAATCTTGATAATTGAAGATGCAATATTTGGCACCGTCATACATTAATAATATGTATGTATGTATATGTATGTATGTGTATACACAATCAGATATTGGAACCGATATTTTACTTACATAGCTGATTTTGAATACGAATCGTCTTAAAACAAATCCTTACACTCTAGTCAAGGAGCCAAGTTCCCAACTCTCATGGGGGCACTGGAAAACCGATTTCACGTACAGACAAACTGAAATTAATCAATCAATTTCTCTATCTAGTATATGCAAACGTACATACTATGTACATACAAAAAGCTTTATTATAACTCTGATATGCAAATTTTCAGATTCATTAGAATGTATCGCACGTGTATTTAACAAACATAAGAACTTTAAAACACATACATACATATGTATCGAAATATAAAAAGAATTGACTTTCGGAAATTTTTTATGTTATTTTTTTTGCCAAATTGTGATTTATTTTATAAGAGAAACTACAATAACAAAATGTTTTTAAAGAATTGACAATTTTCTGTATTTTTCACGTTCAATTCAGAATATGCGTCACAAGTGGCCTAGATTTAGAACAAAAACATCTACAACAAGTGAATGACATTAAAATAATACCAAAACAATTCAACACAATACAAAAGAAACATCCAAGATCACTTGTCATATCCGATCATTTATGTTGATTAGCTGATTACATTTGTATGTATGTATGTATGTTCACTCTGCTATTCTTGTAGTAGAAATTATTTATGTATGCATGTATTCATACCATTTCATTCGGCATTTTTTTATGACAAGTTTATTTTGGAAAATTGAAGAATGTGTGTAGCGATTACGAAAGTAAATATCCTTCTGGAAATTTATGACAATTCTTTTCCGAAATACTCGACAGAAAAATAGAATAAGATCTTTTTTCTTTTGATACACATGCAAAATGTAGTAGAATCAGATTAGTTTTTGGGAAACCATAATAAGATACCAGTAGATTAAATCCCCTATTTTAAGAATTCCTTTTCAGAAGGTCCTCGTGTTGAATATTAAATCCTACAACAATTCTAAAAGACGTAAGCAAACATAACTATAATCGGCATTTAATTCAGTCACTCAGTTAAGTGTTTCCGTCAGTATGTGCTCGAGATTAATAAATCAACAGTGATAATAATATTAAGTCATACACAAACAACGCACACTGTTGTACGAAAATCTAGAAATCTTTATGATATTTCTTTAGGTGAATCATTGGTTACTATTTCATGTCCAGAGAACGGCATTAAACACCCACGAATTGTGCGGCGCCAGTATGCAAAACAAATAAAAATATATTTAATATTTTAAAAGATTGAAAGCAACATATTAAGGATATATTAAAGTAAACAAATTAAATTTAGCAATTTACGCATTATTTACAAGAATTAAAATGCATAAAAAAATTTACATTTATGCAGTCGGTAAGAAAATCATCATTACACTAGACAATAAATTTTGAAATGTGTACTAAATTTTTGACTTCATATTTAAGTATGTAATTAGTTAATTTTTATTTAAATTTGTGTTGCATTTAAATAATTTTTCATTTTTTCAGTGAATAATTAAAGTTCTTATTTAATTACAATTAAAAGATGGTAGTACTACGTAACAAAAAAAAATTCCCACAAATTTCCCTACAAAACAGGTGATCAAATAAAGCAAAATACCAAAAAAAATATATTTTTATTTTAGCTGAATTCTTTTAAGAGAATAAAATCAACTTTAAAATTTCTTATGAAAAAATATGTTTGCCACGAGCGGTTTACGCTTACTGGCCCTAGTGTGCGACTTTAGCGCACCACTTTTAATATAAAGGTTATAAATACATATAAAAAAAATATTGTTGTTGTTATTTTTTGTTGTTGTTGTTGTCGGGCTATTTTGTCAGATGATATGGGCTGACGGTCTTCCTTCTTATATTTTTGGTGCCCCTTGGCCAGGCTGACCTTTATTTTACCACAGTGCAATGTTGGGGTGCCTTTTGGCTAGGCGGACCCTCTCGTTCTTCTGCTCTTGTTTCTGCGTGCACATCTAGTAGCACTCCAAGAAAACTGGCAGGATCGCCATGTAATATAAAATAGTTTTGTTTTTATTATTTTGTTTTTACTTAGATCTTGTAAGGCGGAGCTCTGAGTCTAAGTCTGATTTAGTAATGATTATTTTAAACTAAATTACATCGTCTTATATACTAATTATGAGAAGAATTCTTAGGGGTACCTTAGCATAAGAGGGATACAAAAGATATATACATATGTACATATTTACTATAAAGAAACATTCCTTTTAGTTTCTCACGGTGGACATGCGGCGTGTGTCCCAACAGTAATAGATAAAAATAAACCAGCGCATACATGTGTTCAACAGACATTTCATAATGTTTATATTTTATAAACAAATGCACAAATGCATGCGGTACTTATTCAAGTACTTTATGCGACGGCCCTTTTGATCAAACTCAAGGGTGTCGGGTGACCGACAAAATAGTTTAGTTGTAGTTTGTCAATGCAATTTGACACGCTTGTGTGTTTGCAGACACTACATGTATGCGGCAATGTTAGTGTTGGTTATAGTGACAGTTTGACCACGCTACACAGCAGCCACACATTTTTTGATTGGCTTTGTTTTAAACAAGAAGAACAAGCAGTCAAAAACATATGGAAAAGCATAAATCTTAATTATTATTTAAATTCGCAAGGTTGTTCATTTAATTATTTATTAAGTAGTTTTTTTAAATATGCAGTCAAATCACAATTTGGTATTTAATCACAACTTAAAAATAAATATCAAGTCAAAAATTGGCCCTTAAGCCACTTAATTAAATCCATGCTTAATGATTAAAATAAGATTACTAAAAAAATTAAATTTGACTGAAATTTAAAAACCACCGCTGCGGGCCCATAAATAGCGGATTTTCTTATTAGAAAATATTTCAGAGCCACTTAAATTTCTATTGGACCAATATTGCGGATGGCAACTTACATTTCCGATTAAAAAAATATATTGGACCAAACTACCAGCACAATAATTTTAACAAATAAATAATTGTGAAAGGCGGTCACTAAATGGAGGAACTATTGGAAAATTCAACTTACCCCCGATTTTCAAAAAAAAAAAAAAAAAAAGTTATACGACCTAACTGAAAGCAAACCCTTGGTCCCTATCCAGACTTAAAATTTTTCTTTTCAGCAATTCTTGGTTTTTTAAGTGAGACAGGTAAGGGGTACAGAGTTTCATTTGCTCTGCAATTCTCTTTTGCCTTGAAATTCGCACTGTGTTCTATGTGTATTTGACGTTTTATTTCATTTCTTCAATTATATGAAAAACAAACTAACAAAATTATTTTTATTAATTTGTGATGCATTAGAATTTTTTAAGAAATATATTAAATATAAATGTGTTAAATTTTATTTATTTGTTGCGGGTTAGCAATATATAAATATATATGTATGTATTTCGTTGCTAGCCATACCAACTCATCAGTAGATGTTTTACCCTTTATGATTAAAAAATTTTAGAGCTCATCTATTTATACAAAAACTCACAGAATTTTAAAGAATTGTAACCAATATACATAATTGCAAGTCTGGACGGGGACTTAGAAACAAACAAAAAAAAAAACCACAGTTATGGGATAATCGAAATTTTAAGAGATTTTGTAAAATTATGAAAATCGGGTTATAAATAAAGGAGTTATTCGAAAGGAAAACAAAATTTCCACGTTTTTTTTTAATTATATTGTGCAAGCAAACCATTTCAAACTTAAAAAAGAAATTTTGAAAATCAGTTCATAAATGATAAAATAATGTGCATGTATGTATGTATTACGTTCAAATTATCTAAACAAGTTTAATTTTTTCAAAAGTTAATATTTCAAATAGCAAAATTTATTAATTAAAGAATAGCAACTCAATTATCGTAGATATACAAATATTATAATGGAATACTCAACTCAGGCTTAAATTCCTTTCAAGAGAACAAATCCTAAAGGTATTAATTGGCAGCACAGCTAAAAGTAAAATTTAGTTCTCACGTGGTCGGCGATAATATCAGATGTTTATTTACATACGCTGCCGTTCGGGTTAATGGTCAATTAAAATTTAGTGAAGTGTTCGTTGTTCTTGTTGGAAAATTCATTAAATATTAAGTTTTTTTTAAAAAGTTCTTTTAAAATGCAATCAAGTGTGTTAATATTATGCTTTTTTTAATTAATAAAATATATATAAAGCAAATTGTTTTGTTGTTCCTACATATAAGTATGTACATATAGCGGCATTTTCGGTTGTTGTTGTTTTCGTGTGTATGCATGCAAATATTTTTGAATGGGTGAATATAAAAATGAGTTATGCATTCCAAAGTGTTTTGTTGTTGAATTTAAATTCAAAGAGAACCAAAAGCAGAGTAAATTTAATTGAATTGCAAGGCGAATTAACTTAATTCGCCTTGCTGAATTCTTTTTTATATTTAAGAAGCGAATAGTGCATAGCAGAGCTGCTAGACTATAAAATATTATCGAGTCGGTCGTTTAATTCATAAAAATGTTACCAAATAGTGTGCGTAAACGGTGTTAAAGGTGAGTGACTTTTTTGCTACATAATTTATTCTGTGCGAATATTTTTTTAATTGTATTCTGTATAAGTATGTACAAACTGGTATTAATGTAAAAATATTTAACTTTTATCAGGAAGACAAATATTTATATGGTGTTTTTTATAGAGAGACACAAGTTTAAATCATAATGAAACATAAACAAATATAAATGAAACGGCCTTTTTAGGAAAGAAAATTTTATGAAATTAATGTTTAAATATGATTTCTACCATTTGGCCGCCACGCCTGGCGCGTAGAATGCGCAATCTGGAACACCAATTTTCAACAATTTTTCGAATGGGTTGGACGGTACTCTCCCGCCAACCGATTCTTTAAGTTGCCCCAAACAAAATAAAAATTAGCCTATGTGATAGAAAATTAAAAAAAAAAGAAAAAATGAAATAAAAAAGTTGGCGGCAATGCATAGTTTTCGAGTTATTGGCCTCTGAAGTTTTTATATATATGTGCGATTTCCCTTTACATTTTTTTTCAACGTATAAGACCAATTTGCATAGACGGCCTTCGGCCGGGCTTAATGAATTTATCCACCATGGTAAATCCTGACACGGCGGTATATAGAATAACTCCTAAACTATAAGTTTCCGGAAGTTAAAATTTTAGGAGTGGACTAAGGTAAGTAAGGGCTACCAACCATATAAATTTCAACCCTTAAATCGGGTGGCGGGAGAGTACCGTGGAGCCTCAAAAAGTAAAGCTGTTTCCAATCTCCCAAATTTTTTTTTTTATACAAAAAGGAAACAAAAGTTGTGTTGACCAGTGTTATTATTAAAATTTGTCGAATGAACAGTTTTCCATATAAATTTCGTGTTAATCTGAGTTTTTAGCGGTTGTTATAGTCTTAGCCATAACTGTTTTTGTTTCCTTGTTGACATCTATTCCAATTTTTTCATTTACATATTATATATTTCACCACAACTTTAGGGAGAAGAAGCAACCCAACAGTTTGGTGAAATAGCTAATAAATACAAATTTTGTGAATTTTTAATCTATATATATAAATTATAAACGTTATCCATTTTTGGAAAATTTTTTTTTTTGAACTCCGTGGTGTCAAGTTAATATAATGTAAAATTTAATTTAATCAATTGAGGTGGGTCATTAATTATGGATTAAATTTTACATTATATATATATGTATATAAAATTAAGTGCAAAACTTCCTGTGCGCATACTCCTCCTAGACGGCTTGCCCGATTTCAATGAAATTTTCAGGGGTGATTGATGTCTGTGTGGAGGGTGCACATAAGAAATTTAGTGGGCGTGGCCCCTCCCACATAAATTAAATAACATCATATATCTTGACTATTGTGATAGCAAGAGTTTTGAAACATTGCAATAGTACATATGTTACTCATGTGATAATCAGGACAAAAATGGGCGGGATCGGACAAGTGGGCGTGGCAGCTATCATATAAAATAAATATTTAATATCAAATATCTAGAGTTATATAATAGTTAGAGCCTTCAAATATTGTAGGAGTGCATAAATTAATAATATTAGCAGCTGAAGTGAAAATGGGCGTGATTGGACAAGTGGGCGTGGTAGATCTCATACAAAGTTTTAACATATAATATCTGGAGTACTATGACAGCAAGAGTTCTGAAACTTTGCACATGTACATATTACACTAATCTGAAGAGTTGTTAAAAAAATGGGCGGGATCGGGCTAATGGGCGTGGCAGCTCCCATACAAAGTAAATATTTAATATCATATATCTACAGTACTATAATAGCCATAGTCTTAGAAATTTGTGCACGTTGATTATATTATGAATATTCATGGGAAAATTGGGCGGTATCATACCAGTGGGCGTGGCAGCTCCCATACAAAGTGAATATTTAGCTCATATACAAAATTAATATTAAATATCTAGGGCTCTATATTAGCTATATAGCCTTCAAATTTTGTACGAGTTCATCAATCTATATATATAAAAATGAATCCCTTTTTTCCTTGGTCACGGCATCACGCGTGAATGGCTGGACCTATTTGGACGATTTTTTCTTTCTAATGATCGCCATGGTCCAACTTTTTTCGATTTACCTAAAATCAGAAAACGGCTCCATCGATTTGACTAATTCTTCTTTCATATGTTCGTATTAATCCATTTTAAGTTTTCATCGAACGAAAAATTTGCCACGCCTACTTTTACGCACGCCCCTTTTTTGGAAAATTAAAATCGTAATTTAGTCTTAACTACTGGACCGATCGTCATTAAATTTTCACAATAGGATATTCTTACGAAATAATAAATGCTTGACTATATAAAGTATTGATTAGGCAAAGGGGCGTGGCACCGCCCATATAACCCAAAAATTTAAATCGCCATATTTTGGGCATTTTTTGTCCTACGTCGATGATATTTGGTACATATGGTATTGGCATAATTAGAAATACTTACCAGGAGAAAACTGGGTGGGAAGACGCCCCTTTTTAGGAAAATTAAAAATCGTAATATAGTCTTAACTACTAGACCAATCGTCATTTAATTTTCACAATAGGATATTCTTACGAAATAATAAATACATGACTATATAAATACTTTCAGTTTTATTTTATAACGATGGGGGTAGCGAAGCACACGGGGTTTTTCCGATTTTTATTATTGTTTTGCCGCAGTCCTGCCTTTTACTAATAAATATACAGAGACAGCAAGCGAATGTTTACAATTATTAAAAAACATTGACATCGCAACATTGTGTGTTTTTTCCACATTTAATTCAATCGATTTGCTACATTTATTCGAAAAGAATACTTTATCGGACTTACATAGTCTATAAGTATGGATCCTTGGCTTTAATTTCCCATTGGTCCAAATGAGTGACAAACAAATGTTATAGAAAAATTCTCAAATACAATTGAGAAATCGGACTTAGATAGTCTATAAGTATGGATCCTTGGCTTTAATTTCCCATTGGTCCAAATGAGTGACAAACAAATGTTATAGAAAAATTCTCAAATACAACTGAGAAAATGGACATACATAGTCTATAAGTATGGATCCTTGGCTTTAATTTCCCATTGGTCCAAATGAGTGACAAACAAATGTTATAGAAAAATTCTCAAATACAACTGAGAAAATGGACATACATAGTCTATAAGTATGGATCCTTGGCTTTAATTTCCCATTGGTCCAAATGAGTGACAAACAAATGTTATAGAAAAATTCTCAAATACAATTGAGAAATTGGACTTACATAGTCTATAAGTATGGATCCTTGGCTTTAATTTCCCATTGGTCCAAATGAGTGACAAACAAATGTTATAGAAAAATTCTCAAATACAATTGAGAAATTGGACTTACATAGTCTATAAGTATGGATCCTTGGCTTTAATTTCCCATTGGTCCAAATGAGTGACAAACAAATGTTATAGAAAAATTCTCAAATACAATTGAGAAATTGGACTTACATAGTCTATAAGTATGGATCCTTGGCTTAATTTTCCCATTGGTCCAAATGAGTGACAAACAAATGTTATAGAAAAATTCTCAAATACAATTGAGAAATTGGACTTACATAGTCTATAAGTATGGATCCTTGGCTTTAATTTCCCATTGGTCCAAATGAGTGACAAACAAATGTTATAGAAAAATTCTCAAATACAATTGAGAAAATGGACATACATAGTCTATAAGTATGGATCCTTGGCTTTAATTTCCCATTGGTCCAAATGAGTGACAAACAAATGTTATAGAAAAATTCTCAAATACAATTGAGAAATTGGACTTACATAGTCTATAAGTATGGATCCTTGGCTTTAATTTCCCATTGGTCCAAATGAGTGACAAACAAATGTTATAGAAAAATTCTCAAATACAATTGAGAAATTGGACTTACATAGCCTATAAGTATGGATCCTTGGCTTTAATTTCCTATTGGTCCAAATGAGTGACAAACAAATGTTATAGAAAAATTCTCAAATACAATTGAGAAATTGGACTTACATAGTCTATAAGTATGGATCCTTGGCTTTAATTTCCCATTGGTCCAAATGAGTGACAAACAAATGTTATAGAAAAATTCTCAAATACAATTGAGAAATTGGACTTACATAGTCTATAAGTATGGATCCTTGGCTTAATTTTCCCATTGGTCCAAATGAGTGACAAACAAATGTTATAGAAAAATTCTCAAATACAATTGAGAAATTGGACTTACATAGTCTATAAGTATGGATCCTTGGCTTTAATTTCCCATTGGTCCAAATGAGTGACAAACAAATGTTATAGAAAAATTCTCAAATACAATTGAGAAATTGGACTTACATAGCCTATAAGTATGGATCCTTGGCTTTAATTTCCCATTGGTCCAAATGAGTGACAAACAAATGTTATAGAAAAATTCTCAAATACAATTGAGAAATCGGACTTAGATAGTCTATAAGTATGGATCCTTGGCTTTAATTTCCCATTGGTCCAAATGAGTGACAAACAAATGTTATAGAAAAATTCTCAAATACAATTGAGAAATTGGACTTACATAGCCTATAAGTATGGATCCTTGGCTTTAACTTCCCATTGGTCCAAATGAGTGACAAACAAATGTTATAGAAAAATTCTCAAATACAATTGAGAAATTGGACTTACATAGTCTATAAGTATGGATCCTTGGCTTTAATTTTCCATTGGTCCAAATGAGTGACAAACAAATTTTATAGAAAAATTTCCAAATACAATTGGGAAATTGGACTTACATAGTCTATAAGTATGGATCCTTGGCTTTAATTTCCCATTGGTGCAAATAAGTGACAAACAAGTGTTATAGAAAATTCTCAAATACAATTGAGAAATCGGACTTACATAGTCTATAAGTATGGATCCTTGGCTTTAATTTCCCATTGGTCCAAATGAGTGACAAACAAATGTTATAGAAAAATTCTCAAATACAATTGAGAAATTGGACTTACATAGTCTATAAGTATGGATCCTTGGCTTAATTTTCCCATTGGTCCAAATGAGTGCCAAACAAATGTTATAGAAAAATTCTCAAATATAATTGAGAAATTGGACTTACATAGTCTATAAGTATGGATCCTTGGCTTTAATTTCCCATTGGTCCAAATGAGTGACAAACAAATGTTATAGAAAAATTCTCAAATACAATTGAGAAATTGGACTTACATAGTCTATAAGTATGGATCCTTGGCTTTAATTTCCCATTGGTCCAAATGAGTGACAAACAAATGTTATAGAAAAATTCTCAAATACAATTGAGAAATTGGACTTACATAGTCTATAAGTATGGATCCTTGGCTTAATTTTCCCATTGGTCCAAATGAGTGACAAACAAATTGTTATAGAAAAATTCTCAAATACAATTGAGAAATCGGACTTAGATAGTCTATAAGTATGGATCCTTGGCTTTAATTTCCCATTGGTCCAAATGAGTGACAAACAAATGTTATAGAAAAATTCTCAAATACAATTGAGAAATTGGACTTACATAGCCTATAAGTATGGATCCTTGGCTTTAATTTCCCATTGGTCCAAATGAGTGACAAACAAATGTTATAGAAAAATTCTCAAATACAATTGAGAAATCGGACTTACATAGTCTATAAGTATGGATCCTTGGCTTTAATTTCCCATTGGTCCAAATGAGTGACAAACAAATGTTATAGAAAAATTCTCAAATACAATTGAGAAATTGGACTTACATAGCCTATAAGTATGGATCCTTGGCTTAATTTTCCCATTGGTCCAAATGAGTGACAAACAAATGTTATAGAAAAATTCTCAAATACAATTGAGAAATTGGACTTACATAGTCTATAAGTATGGATCCTTGGCTTTAATTTCCCATTGGTCCAAATGAGTGACAAACAAATGTTATAGAAAAATTCTCAAATACAATTGAGAAATCGGACTTACATAGTCTATAAGTATGGATCCTTGGCTTTAATTTCCCATTGGTCCAAATGAGTGACAAACAAATGTTATAGAAAAATTCTCAAATACAATTGAGAAATCGGACTTACATAGTCTATAAGTATGGATCCTTGGCTTTAATTTCCCATTGGTCCAAATGATTGACAAACAAATGTTATAGAAAAATTCTCAAATACAATTGAGAAATTGGACTTACATAGTCTATAAGTATGGATCCTTGGCTTTAATTTCCCATTGGTCCAAATGAGTGACAAACAAATTTTATAGAAAAATTCTCAAATACAATTGAGAAATTGGACTTACATAGTCTATAAGTATGGATCCTTGGCTTTAATTTCCCATTGGTCCAAATGAGTGACAAACAAATGTTAAAGAAAAATTCTCAAATACAATTGAGAAATTGGACTTAGATAGTCTATAAGTACGGATCCTTGGCTTTAATTTCCCATTCGTCCAAATAAGTGACAAACAAGTGTTATAGAAAAATTCTCAAATACAATTGAGAAATCGGACTTATATAGTCTATAAGTATGGATCCTTGGCTTTAATTTCCCATTGGTCCAAATGAGTGACAAACAAATGTTATAGAAAAATTCTCAAATACAACTGAGAAATCGGACTTACATAGTTTATAAGTATGGATCCTTGGCTTTAATTTCCCATTGGTCCAAATGAGTGACAAACAAATGTTATAGAAAAATTCTCAAATACAATTGAGAAATTGGACCTACATAGTCTATAAGTATGGATCCTTGGCTTTAATTTCCCATTGGTCCAAATGAGTGACAAACAAATTTTATAGAAAAATTTCCAAATACAATTGAGAAATTGGACTTACATAGTCTATAAGTATGGATCCTTGGCTTAAATTTCCCATTGGTCCAAATGAGTGACAAACAAATGTTATAGAAAAATTCTCAAATACAATTGAGAAATTGGACTTACATAGTCTATAAGTATGGATCCTTGGCTTTAATTTCCCATTGGTGCAAATAAGTGACAAACAAGTGTTATAGAAAAATTCTCAAATACAATTGAGAAATCGGACTTACATAGTCTATAAGTATGGATCCTTGGCTTTAATTTCCGATTGGTCCAAATGAGTGACAAACAAATGTTATAGAAAAATTCTCAAATACAATTGAGAAATTGGACTTACATAGTCTATAAGTATGGATCCTTGGCTTTAATTTCCCATTGGTCCAAATGAGTGACAAACAAATGGTATAGAAAAATTCTCAAATACAATTGAGAAATTGGACTTACATAGTCTATAAGTATGGATCCTTGGCTTTAATTTCCCATTGGTCCAAATGTGTGACAAACAAATGTTATAGAAAAATTCTCAAATACAATTGAAAAATCGGACTTAGATAGTCTATAAGTATGGATCCTTGGCTTTAATTTCCCATTGGTCCAAATGAGTGACAAACAAATGTTATAGAAAAATTCTCAAATACAATTGAGAAATTGGACTTACATAGTCTATAAGTATGGATCCTTGGCTTTAATTTCCCATTGGTCCAAATGAGTGACAAACAAATGTTATAGAAAAATTCTCAAATACAATTGAGAAATTGGACTTACATAGTCTATAAGTATGGATCCTTGGCTTTAATTTCCCATTGGTCCAAATGAGTGACAAACAAATGTTATAGAAAAATTCTCAAATACAATTGGGAAATTGGACTTACATAGTCTATAAGTATGGATCCTTGGCTTTAACTTCCCATTGGTCCAAATGAGTGACAAACAAATGTTATAGAAAAATTCTCAAATACAATTGAGAAATTGGACTTACATAGTCTATAAGTATGGATCCTTGGCTTTAATTTCCCATTGGTCCAAATGAGTGACAAACAAATTTTATAGAAAAATTTCCAAATACAATTGAGAAATTGGACTTACATAGTCTATAAGTATGGATCCTTGGCTTTAATTTCCCATTGGTCCAAATGAGTGACAAACAAATGTTATAGAAAAATTCTCAAATACAATTGAGAAATTGGACTTACATAGTCTATAAGTATGGATCCTTGGCTTTAATTTCCCATTGGTCCAAATGAGTGACAAACAAATTTTATAGAAAAATTCTCAAATACAATTGAGAAATTGGACTTACATAGTCTATAAGTATGGATCCTTGGCTTTAATTTCCCATTGGTCCAAATGAGTGACAAACAAATGTTAAAGAAAAATTCTCAAATACAATTGAGAAATTGGACTTAGATAGTCTATAAGTACGGATCCTTGGCTTTAATTTCCCATTGGTCCAAATGAGTGACAAACAAATGTTATAGAAAAATTCTCAAATACAATTGAGAAATTGGACTTACATAGTCTATAAGTATGGATCCTTTGCTTTAATTTCCCATTGGTCCAAATGAGTGACAAACAAATGTTATAGAAAAATTCTCAAATACAATTGAGAAATTGGACTTAGATAGTCTATAAGTATGGATCCTTGGCTTTAATTTCCCATTCGTCCAAATAAGTGACAAACAAGTGTTATAGAAAAATTCTCAAATACAATTGAGAAATCGGACTTACATAGTCTATAAGTATGGATCCTTGGCTTTAATTTCCCATTGGTCCAAATGAGTGACAAACAAATGTTATAGAAAAATTCTCAAATACAATTTAGAAATTGGACTTACATAGTCTATAAGTATGGATCCTTGGCTTTAATTTCCCATTGGTCCAAATGAGTGACAAACAAATTTTATAGAAAAATTCTCAAATACAATTGAGAAATTGGACTTAGATAGTCTATAAGTACGGATCCTTGGCTTTAATTTCCCATTCGTCCAAATAAGTGACAAACAAGTGTTATAGAAAAATTCTCAAATACAATTGAGAAATCGGACTTACATAGTCTATAAGTATGGATCCTTGGCTTTAATTTCCCATTGGTCCAAATGAGTGACAAACAAATGTTATAGAAAAATTCTCAAATACAATTGAGAAATCGGACTTACATAGTCTATAAGTGTGGATCCTTGGCTTTAATTTCCCATTGGTCCAAATGAGTGACAAACAAATGTTATAGAAAAATTCTCAAATACAATTTAGAAATTGGACTTACATAGTCTATAAGTATGGATCCTTGGCTTTAATTTCCCATTGGTCCAAATGAGTGACAAACAAATGTTAAAGAAAAATTCTCAAATACAATTGAGAAATTGGACTTACATAGTCTATAAGTACGGATCCTTGGCTTTAATTTCCCATTCGTCCAAATAAGTGACAAACAAGTGTTATAGAAAAATTCTCAAATACAATTGAGAAATCGGACTTACATAGTCTATAAGTATGGATCCTTGGCTTTAATTTCCCATTGGTCCAAATGAGTGACAAACATAAATGTGCCCACAAATAGCCAAATTCCCGTAGAGCTGAACAAAATTTACACAATTTTAATCTTTAAAATTTTATAGAAAAATTCTCAAATACAATTGAGAAATTGGACTTACATAGTCTATAAGTATGGATCCTTGGCTTTAATTTCCCATTGGTCGAAATGAGTGACAAACAAGTGTTATAGAAAAATTCTCAAATACAATTGAGAAATCGGACTTAGATAGTCTATAAGTATGGATCCTTGGCTTTAATTTCTTATTGGTCCAAATGAGTGACAAACATAAATGTGCCCACAAATAGCCAAATCGGACTTACATAGTTTATAAGTATGGATCCTTGGCTTTAATTTCCCATTGGTCCAAATGAGTGACAAACAAATGTTATAGAAAAATTCTCAAATACAATTGAGAAATTGGACTTACATAGTCTATAAGTATGGATCCTTGGCTTTAATTTCCCATTGGTCCAAATGAGTGACAAACAAATGTTATAGAAAAATTCTCAAATACAATTGAGAAATTGGACTTACATAGTCTATAAGTATGGATCCTTGGCTTAATTTTCCCATTGGTCCAAATGAGTGACAAACAAATGTTATAGAAAAATTCTCAAATACAATTGAGAAATCGGACTTACATAGTCTATAAGTATGGATCCTTGGCTTTAATTTCCCATTGGTCCAAATGAGTGACAAATAAATGTTATAGAAAAATTCTCAAATACAATTGAGAAATTGGACTTACATAGTCTATAAGTATGGATCCTTGGCTTAATTTCCCATTAGTCCAAATGAGTGACAAACAAATGTTATAGAAAAATTCTCAAATACAATTGAGAAATTGGACTTACATAGTCTATAAGTATGGATCCTTGGCTTTAAATTCCCATTGGTCCAAATGAGTGACAAACAAATGTTATAGAAAAATTCTCAAATACAATTGAGAAATTGGACTTACATAGTCTATAAGTATGGATCCTTGGCTTAATTTCCCATTGGTCCAAATGAGTGACAAACAAATGTTATAGAAAAATTCTCAAATACAATTGAGAAATTGGACTTACATAGTCTATAAGTATGGATCCTTGGCTTAATTTTCCCATTGGTCCAAATGAGTGACAAACAAATGTTATAGAAAAATTCTCAAATACAATTGAGAAATCGGACTTACATAGTCTATAAGTATGGATCCTTGGCTTTAATTTCCCATTGGTCCAAATGAGTGACAAACATAAATGTGCCCACAAATAGCCAAATTCCCGTAGAGCTGAACAAAATTTACACAATTTTAATCTTTAAAATGTTATAGAAAAATTCTCAAATACAATTGAGAAATTGGACTTACATAGTCTATAAGTATGGATCCTTGGCTTAATTTCCCATTGGTCCAAATGAGTGACAAACAAATGTTATAGAAAAATTCTCAAATACAATTGAGAAATTGGACTTACATAGTCTATAAGTATGGATCCTTGGCTTAATTTTCCCATTGGTCCAAATGAGTGACAAACAAATGTTATAGAAAAATTCTCAAATACAATTGAGAAATCGGACTTACATAGTCTATAAGTATGGATCCTTGGCTTTAATTTCCCATTGGTCCAAATGAGTGACAAACATAAATGTGCCCACAAATAGCCAAATTCCCGTAGAGCTGAACAAAATTTACACAATTTTAATCTTTAAAATGTTATAGAAAAATTCTCAAATACAATTGAGAAATTGGACTTACATAGTCTATAAGTATGGATCCTTGGCTTAATTTCCCATTGGTCCAAATGAGTGACAAACAAATGTTATAGAAAAATTCTCAAATACAATTGAGAAATTGGACTTACATAGTCTATAAGTATGGATCCTTGGCTTAATTTTCCCATTGGTCCAAATGAGTGACAAACAAATGTTATAGAAAAATTCTCAAATACAATTGAGAAATCGGACTTACATAGTCTATAAGTATGGATCCTTGGCTTTAATTTCCCATTGGTCCAAATGAGTGACAAATAAATGTTATAGAAAAATTCTCAAATACAATTGAGAAATTGGACTTACATAGTCTATAAGTATGGATCCTTGGCTTAATTTCCCATTAGTCCAAATGAGTGACAAACAAATGTTATAGAAAAATTCTCAAATACAATTGAGAAATTGGACTTACATAGTCTATAAGTATGGATCCTTGGCTTTAAATTCCCATTGGTCCAAATGAGTGACAAACAAATGTTATAGAAAAATTCTCAAATACAATTGAGAAATTGGACTTACATAGTCTATAAGTATGGATCCTTGGCTTAATTTCCCATTGGTCCAAATGAGTGACAAACAAATGTTATAGAAAAATTCTCAAATACAATTGAGAAATTGGACTTACATAGTCTATAAGTATGGATCCTTGGCTTAATTTTCCCATTGGTCCAAATGAGTGACAAACAAATGTTATAGAAAAATTCTCAAATACAATTGAGAAATCGGACTTACATAGTCTATAAGTATGGATCCTTGGCTTAATTTTCCCATTGGTCCAAATGAGTGACAAACAAATGTTATAGAAAAATTCTCAAATACAATTGAGAAATCGGACTTACATAGTCTATAAGTATGGATCCTTGGCTTTAATTTCCCATTGGTCCAAATGAGTGACAAACATAAATGTGCCCACAAATAGCCAAATTCCCGTAGAGCTGAACAAAATTTACACAATTTTAATCTTTAAAATGTTATAGAAAAATTCTCAAATACAATTGAGAAATTGGACTTACATAGTCTATAAGTATGGATCCTTGGCTTAATTTCCCATTGGTCCAAATGAGTGACAAACAAATGTTATAGAAAAATTCTCAAATACAATTGAGAAATTGGACTTACATAGTCTATAAGTATGGATCCTTGGCTTAATTTTCCCATTGGTCCAAATGAGTGACAAACAAATGTTATAGAAAAATTCTCAAATACAATTGAGAAATCGGACTTACATAGTCTATAAGTATGGATCCTTGGCTTTAATTTCCCATTGGTCCAAATGAGTGACAAACATAAATGTGCCCACAAATAGCCAAATTCCCGTAGAGCTGAACAAAATTTACACAATTTTAATCTTTAAAATGTTATAGAAAAATTCTCAAATACAATTGAGAAATTGGACTTACATAGTCTATAAGTATGGATCCTTGGCTTAATTTCCCATTGGTCCAAATGAGTGACAAACAAATGTTATAGAAAAATTCTCAAATACAATTGAGAAATTGGACTTACATAGTCTATAAGTATGGATCCTTGGCTTAATTTTCCCATTGGTCCAAATGAGTGACAAACAAATGTTATAGAAAAATTCTCAAATACAATTGAGAAATCGGACTTACATAGTCTATAAGTATGGATCCTTGGCTTTAATTTCCCATTGGTCCAAATGAGTGACAAATAAATGTTATAGAAAAATTCTCAAATACAATTGAGAAATTGGACTTACATAGTCTATAAGTATGGATCCTTGGCTTAATTTCCCATTAGTCCAAATGAGTGACAAACAAATGTTATAGAAAAATTCTCAAATACAATTGAGAAATTGGACTTACATAGTCTATAAGTATGGATCCTTGGCTTTAAATTCCCATTGGTCCAAATGAGTGACAAACAAATGTTATAGAAAAATTCTCAAATACAATTGAGAAATTGGACTTACATAGTCTATAAGTATGGATCCTTGGCTTAATTTCCCATTGGTCCAAATGAGTGACAAACAAATGTTATAGAAAAATTCTCAAATACAATTGAGAAATTGGACTTACATAGTCTATAAGTATGGATCCTTGGCTTAATTTTCCCATTGGTCCAAATGAGTGACAAACAAATGTTATAGAAAAATTCTCAAATACAATTGAGAAATCGGACTTACATAGTCTATAAGTATGGATCCTTGGCTTTAATTTCCCATTGGTCCAAATGAGTGACAAACATAAATGTGCCCACAAATAGCCAAATTCCCGTAGAGCTGAACAAAATTTACACAATTTTAATCTTTAAAATGTTATAGAAAAATTCTCAAATACAATTGAGAAATTGGACTTACATAGTCTATAAGTATGGATCCTTGGCTTAATTTCCCATTGGTCCAAATGAGTGACAAACAAATGTTATAGAAAAATTCTCAAATACAATTGAGAAATTGGACTTACATAGTCTATAAGTATGGATCCTTGGCTTAATTTTCCCATTGGTCCAAATGAGTGACAAACAAATGTTATAGAAAAATTCTCAAATACAATTGAGAAATCGGACTTACATAGTCTATAAGTATGGATCCTTGGCTTTAATTTCCCATTGGTCCAAATGAGTGACAAACATAAATGTGCCCACAAATAGCCAAATTCCCGTAGAGCTGAACAAAATTTACACAATTTTAATCTTTAAAATTTTATAGAAAAATTCTCAAATACAATTGAGAAATTGGACTTACATAGTCTATAAGTATGGATCCTTGGCTTTAATTTCCCATTGGTCGAAATGAGTGACAAACAAGTGTTATAGAAAAATTCTCAAATACAATTGAGAAATCGGACTTAGATAGTCTATAAGTATGGATCCTTGGCTTTAATTTCTTATTGGTCCAAATGAGTGACAAACATAAATGTGCCCACAAATAGCCAAATCGGACTTACATAGTTTATAAGTATGGATCCTTGGCTTTAATTTCCCATTGGTCCAAATGAGTGACAAACAAATGTTATAGAAAAATTCTCAAATACAATTGAGAAATTGGACTTACATAGTCTATAAGTATGGATCCTTGGCTTTAATTTCCCATTGGTCCAAATGAGTGACAAACAAATGTTATAGAAAAATTCTCAAATACAATTGAGAAATTGGACTTACATAGTCTATAAGTATGGATCCTTGGCTTAATTTTCCCATTGGTCCAAATGAGTGACAAACAAATGTTATAGAAAAATTCTCAAATACAATTGAGAAATTGGACTTACATAGTCTATAAGTATGGATCCTTGGCTTTAAATTCCCATTGGTCCAAATGAGTGACAAACAAATGTTATAGAAAAATTCTCAAATACAATTGAGAAATTGGACTTACATAGTCTATAAGTATGGATCCTTGGCTTAATTTCCCATTGGTCCAAATGAGTGACAAACAAATGTTATAGAAAAATTCTCAAATACAATTGAGAAATTGGACTTACATAGTCTATAAGTATGGATCCTTGGCTTAATTTTCCCATTGGTCCAAATGAGTGACAAACAAATGTTATAGAAAAATTCTCAAATACAATTGAGAAATCGGACTTACATAGTCTATAAGTATGGATCCTTGGCTTTAATTTCCCATTGGTCCAAATGAGTGACAAACAAATGTTATAGAAAAATTCTCAAATACAATTGAGAAATTGGACTTACATAGTCTATAAGTATGGATCCTTGGCTTTAAATTCCCATTGGTCCAAATGAGTGACAAACAAATGTTATAGAAAAATTCTCAAATACAATTGAGAAATTGGACTTACATAGTCTATAAGTATGGATCCTTGGCTTAATTTCCCATTGGTCCAAATGAGTGACAAACAAATGTTATAGAAAAATTCTCAAATACAATTGAGAAATTGGACTTACATAGTCTATAAGTATGGATCCTTGGCTTAATTTTCCCATTGGTCCAAATGAGTGACAAACAAATGTTATAGAAAAATTCTCAAATACAATTGAGAAATCGGACTTACATAGTCTATAAGTATGGATCCTTGGCTTTAATTTCCCATTGGTCCAAATGAGTGACAAACATAAATGTGCCCACAAATAGCCAAATTCCCGTAGAGCTGAACAAAATTTACACAATTTTAATCTTTAAAATTTTATAGAAAAATTCTCAAATACAATTGAGAAATTGGACTTACATAGTCTATAAGTATGGATCCTTGGCTTTAATTTCCCATTGGTCGAAATGAGTGACAAACAAGTGTTATAGAAAAATTCTCAAATACAATTGAGAAATCGGACTTAGATAGTCTATAAGTATGGATCCTTGGCTTTAATTTCTTATTGGTCCAAATGAGTGACAAACATAAATGTGCCCACAAATAGCCAAATTCCCGTAGAGCTGAACAAAATTTACACAATTTTAATCTTTAAAATTTTATAGAAAAATTCTCAAATACAATTGAGAAATTGGACTTACATAGTCTATAAGTATGGATCCTTGGCTTTAATTTCCCATTGGTCCAAATGAGTGACAAACAAATGTTATAGAAAAATTCTCAAATACAATTGAGAAATCGGACTTAGATAGTCTATAAGTATGGATCCTTGGCTTTAATTTCTTATTGGTCCAAATGAGTGACAAACATAAATGTGCCCACAAATAGCCAAATTCCCGTAGAGCTGAACAAAATTTACACAATTTTAATCTTTAAAATTTTATAGAAAAATTCTCAAATACAATTGAGAAATCGGACTTAGATAGTCTATAAGTATGGATCCTTGGCTTTAATTTCCCATTGGTCGAAATGAGTGACAAACAAGTGTTATAGAAAAATTCTCATATACAATTGAGAAATCGGACTTAGATAGTCTATAAGTATGGATCCTTGGCTTTAATTTCTTATTGGTCCAAATGAGTGACAAACATAAATGTGCCCACAAATAGCCAAATTCCCGTGGAGCTGAACAAAATTTACACAATTTTAATCTTTAAAATTTTATAGAAAAATTCTCAAATACAATTGAGAAATTGGACTTACATAGTCTATAAGTATGGATCCTTGGCTTTAATTTCCCATTGGTCGAAATGAGTGACAAACAAGTGTAATAGAAAAATTCTCAAATACAATTGAGAAATCGGACTTACATAGCCTATAAGTATGGATCCTTGGCTTTAATTTTCCATTGGTCCAAATGAGTGACAAACAAATGTTATAGAAAAATTCTCAAATACAATTGAGAAATCGGACTTAGATAGTCTATAAGTATGGATCCTTGGCTTTAATTTCCCATTGGTCGAAATGAGTGACAAACAAGTGTTATAGAAAAATTCTCATATACAATTGAGAAATCGGACTAAGATAGTCTATAAGTATGGATCCTTGGCTTTAATTTCCCATTGGTCCAAATGAGTGACAAACAAATGTTATAGAAAAATTCTCAAATACAATTGAGAAATCGGACTTAGATAGTCTATAAGTATGGATCCTTGGCTTTAATTTCCCATTGGTCGAAATGAGTGACAAACAAGTGTTATAGAAAAATTCTCATATACAATTGAGAAATCGGACTTAGATAGTCTATAAGTATGGATCCTTGGCTTTAATTTCTTATTGGTCCAAATGATTGACAAACATAAATGTGCCCACAAATAGCCAAATTCCCGTAGAGCTGAACAAAATTTACACAATTTTAATCTTTAAAATTTTATAGAAAAATCCTCAAATACAATTGAGAAATCGGACTTACATAGTCTTTAAGTATGGATCCTTGGCTTTAATTTCCCATTGGTCCAAATGAGTGACAAACAAATGTTATAGAAAAATTCTCAAATACAATTGAGAAATTAAACTTACATAGCCTATAAGTATGGATCCTTGGCTTTAATTTCCCATTGGTCCAAATGAGTGACAAACAAATGTAATAGAAAAATTCTCAAATACAATTGAGAAATCGGACTTACATAGCCTATAAGTATGGATCCTTGGCTTTAATTTCCCATTGGTCCAAATGAGTGAAAAACAAATGTTATAGAAAAATTCTCAAATACAATTGAGAAATCGGACTTACATAGTCTATAAGTATGGATCCTTGGCTTTAATTTCCCATTGGTCCAAATGAGTGACAAACATAAATGTGCCCACAAATAGCCAAATTCCCGTAGAGCTGAACAAAATTTACACAATTTTAATCTTTAAAATTTTATAGAAAAATCCTCAAATACAATTGAGAAATCGGACTTACATAGTCTTTAAGTATGGATCCTTGGCTTTAATTTCCCATTGGTCCAAATGAGTGACAAACAAATGTTATAGAAAAATTCTCAAATACAATTGAGAAATTAAACTTACATAGCCTATAAGTATGGATCCTTGGCTTTAATTTCCCATTGGTCCAAATGAGTGACAAACAAATGTAATAGAAAAATTCTCAAATACAATTGAGAAATTGGACTTAGATAGTCTATAAGTATGGATCCTTGGCTTTAATTTCCCATTGGTCCAAATGAGTGACAAACAAATGTTATAGAAAAATTCTCAAATACAATTGAGAAATCGGACTTAGATAGTCTATAAGTATGGATCCTTGGCTTTAATTTCCCATTGGTCGAAATGAGTGACAAACATAAATGTGCCCACAAATAGCCAAATTCCCGTAGAGCTGAACAAAATTTACACAATTTTAATCTTTAAAATTTTATAGAAAAATCCTCAAATACAATTGAGAAATCGGACTTACATAGTCTATAAGTATGGATCCTTGGCTTTAATTTCTTATTGGTCCAAATGAGTGACAAACATAAATGTGCCCACAAATAGCCAAATTCCCGTAGAGCTGAACAAAATTTACACAATTTTAATCTTTAAAATTTTACAGAAAAATTCTCAAATACAATTGAGAAATCGGACTTACATAGTCTATAAGTATGGATCCTTGGCTTTAATTTCTTATTGGTCCAAATGAGTGACAAACATAAATGTGCCCACAAATAGCCAAATTCCCGTAGAGCTGAACAAAATTTACACAATTTTAATCTTTAAAATTTTATAGAAAAATTCTCAAATACAATTGAGAAATCGGACTTACATAGTCTATAAGTATGGATCCTTGGCTTTAATTTCTTATTGGTCCAAATGAGTGACAAACAAATGTTATAGAAAAATTCTCAAATACAATTGAGAAATCGGACTTACATAGTCTATAAGTATGGATCCTTGGCTTTAATTTCCCATTGGTCCAAATGAGTGACAAACAAATATTATAGAAAAATTCTCAAATACAATTGAGAAATTGGACTTACATAGTCTATAAGTATGGATCCTTGGCTTTAATTTCCCATTGGTCCAAATGAGTGACAAACATAAATGTGCCCACAAATAGCCAAATTCCCGTAGAGCTGAACAAAATTTACACAATTTTAATCTTTAAAATTTTATAGAAAAATTCTCAAATACAATTGAGAAATCGGACTTACATAGTCTATAAGTATGGATCCTTGGCTTTAATTTCTCATTGGTCCAAATGAGTGACAAACATAAATGTGCCCACAAATAGCCAAATTCCCGTAGAGCTGAACAAAATTTACACAATTTTAATCTTTAAAATTTTATAGAAAAATTCTCAAATACAATTGAGAAATCGGACTTACATAGTCTATAAGTATGGATCCTTGGCTTTAATTTCCCATTGGTCCAAATGAGTGACAAACAGAAATGTGCCCACAAATAGCCAAATTCCCGTAGAGCTGAACAAAATTTACACAATTTTAATCTTTAAAATTTTATAGAAAAATCCTCAAATACAATTGAGAAATCGGACTTACATAGTCTTTAAGTATGGATCCTTGGCTTTAATTTCCCATTGGTCCAAATGAGTGACAAACAAATGTTATAGAAAAATTCTCAAATACAATTGAGAAATCGGACTTACATAGTCTATAAGTATGGATCCTTGGCTTTAATTTCTTATTGGTCCAAATGAGTGACAAACATAAATGTGCCCACAAATAGCCAAATTCCCGTAGAGCTGAACAAAATTTACACAATTTTAATCTTTAAAATTTTACAGAAAAATTCTCAAATACAATTGAGAAATTGGACTTACATAGTCTATAAGTATGGATCCTTGGCTTTAATTTCCCATTGGTCCAAATGAGTGACAAACAGAAATGTGCCCACAAATAGCCAAATTCCCGTAGAGCTGAACAAAATTTACACAATTTTAATCTTTAAAATTTTATAGAAAAATTCTCAAATACAATTGAGAAATCGGACTTACATAGTCTATAAGTATGGATCCTTGGCTTTAATTTCCCATTGGTCCAAATGAGTGACAAACAAATGTTATAGAAAAATTCTCAAATACAATTGAGAAATTGGACTTAGATAGTCTATAGGTATGGATCCTTGGCTTTAATTTCCCATTGGTCCAAATGAGTGACAAACAAATATTATAGAAAAATTCTCAAATACAATTGAGAAATTGGACTTACATAGTCTATAAGTATGGATCCTTGGCTTTAATTTCCCATTGGTCCAAATGAGTGACACACATAAATGTGCCCACAAATAGCCAAATTCCCGTAGAGCTGAACAAAATTTACACAATTTTAATCTTTAAAATTTTATAGAAAAATCCTCAAATACAATTGAGAAATCGGACTTACATAGTCTATAAGTATGGATCCTTGGCTTTAATTTCCCATTGGTCCAAATGAGTGACAAACAAATGTTATAGAAAAATTCTCAAATACAATTGAGAAATCGGACTTACATAGCCTATAAGTATGGATCCTTGGCTTTAATTTCCCATTGGTCCAAATGAGTGACACACAAATTTTATAGAAAAATTCTCAAATACAATTGAAAAATCGGACTTACATAGCCTATAAGTATGGATCCTTGGCTTTAATTTCTCATTGGTCCAAATGAGTGACAAACAGAAATGTGCCCACAAATAGCCAAATTCCCGTAGAGCTGAACAAAATTTACACAATTTTAATCTTTAAAATTTTATAGAAAAATCCTCAAATACAATTGAGAAATCGGACTTACATAGTCTTTAAGTATGGATCCTTGGCTTTAATTTCCCATTGGTCCAAATGAGTGACAAACAAATGTTATAGAAAAATTCTCAAATACAATTGAGAAATCGGACTTACATAGTCTATAAGTATGGATCCTTGGCTTTAATTTCTTATTGGTCCAAATGAGTGACAAACATAAATGTGCCCACAAATAGCCAAATTCCCGTAGAGCTGAACAAAATTTACACAATTTTAATCTTTAAAATTTTACAGAAAAATTCTCAAATACAATTGAGAAATTGGACTTACATAGTCTATAAGTATGGATCCTTGGCTTTAATTTCCCATTGGTCCAAATGAGTGACAAACAGAAATGTGCCCACAAATAGCCAAATTCCCGTAGAGCTGAACAAAATTTACACAATTTTAATCTTTAAAATTTTATAGAAAAATTCTCAAATACAATTGAGAAATCGGACTTACATAGTCTATAAGTATGGATCCTTGGCTTTAATTTCCCATTGGTCCAAATGAGTGACAAACAAATGTTATAGAAAAATTCTCAAATACAATTGAGAAATTGGACTTAGATAGTCTATAGGTATGGATCCTTGGCTTTAATTTCCCATTGGTCCAAATGAGTGACAAACAAATATTATAGAAAAATTCTCAAATACAATTGAGAAATTGGACTTACATAGTCTATAAGTATGGATCCTTGGCTTTAATTTCCCATTGGTCCAAATGAGTGACACACATAAATGTGCCCACAAATAGCCAAATTCCCGTAGAGCTGAACAAAATTTACACAATTTTAATCTTTAAAATTTTATAGAAAAATCCTCAAATACAATTGAGAAATCGGACTTACATAGTCTATAAGTATGGATCCTTGGCTTTAATTTCCCATTGGTCCAAATGTGTGACAAACAAATGTTATAGAAAAATTCTCAAATACAATTGAGAAATCGGACTTACATAGCCTATAAGTATGGATCCTTGGCTTTAATTTCCCATTGGTCCAAATGAGTGACACACAAATTTTATAGAAAAATTCTCAAATACAATTGAAAAATCGGACTTACATAGCCTATAAGTATGGATCCTTGGCTTTAATTTCTCATTGGTCCAAATGAGTGACAAACAGAAATGTGCCCACAAATAGCCAAATTCCCGTAGAGCTGAACAAAATTTACACAATTTTAATCTTTAAAATTTTATAGAAAAATTCTCAAATACAATTGAGAAATCGGACTTACATAGTCTATAAGTATGGATCCTTGGCTTTAATTTCCCATTGGTCCAAATGAGTGACAAACAAATGTTATAGAAAAATTCTCAAATACAATTGAGAAATTGGACTTACATAGTCTATAAGTATGGATCCTTGGCTTTAATTTCCCATTGGTCCAAATGAGTGACAAACATAAATGTGCCCACAAATAGCCAAATTCCCGTAGAGCTGAACAAAATTTACACAATTTTAATCTTTAAAATTTTATAGAAAAATTCTCAAATACAATTGAGAAATCGGAGTTACATAGTCTATAAGTATGGATCCTTGGCTTTAATTTCCCATTGGTCCAAATGAGTGACAAACAAATGTTATAGAAAAATTCTCAAATACAATTGAGAAATTGGACTTACATAGTCTATAAGTATGGATCCTTGGCTTTAATTTCCCATTGGTCCAAATGAGTGACAAACAAATATTATAGAAAAATTCTCAAATACAATTGAGAAATTGGACTTACATAGTCTATAAGTATGGATCCTTGGCTTTAATTTCCCATTGGTCCAAATGAGTGACAAACATAAATGTGCCCACAAATAGCCAAATTCCCGTAGAGCTGAACAAAATTTACACAATTTTAATCTTTAAAATTTTATAGAAAAATTCTCAAATACAATTGAGAAATCGGACTTACATAGTCTATAAGTATGGATCCTTGGCTTTAATTTCCCATTGGTCCAAATGAGTGACACACAAATTTTATAGAAAAATTCTTAAATACAATTGAGAAATTGGACTTACATAGTCTATAAGTATGGATCCTTGGCTTTAATTTCCCATTGGTCCAAATGAGTGACAAACATAAATGTGCCCACAAATAGCCAAATTCCCGTAGAGCTGAACAAAATTTACACAATTTTAATCTTTAAAATTTTATAGAAAAATTCTCAAATACAATTGAGAAATCGGACTTACATAGTCTATAAGTATGGATCCTTGGCTTTAATTTCCCATTGGTCCAAATGAGTGACAAACAAATGTTATAGAAAAATTTTCAAATACAATTGAGAAATTGGACTTACATAGTCTATAAGTATGGATCCTTGGCTTTAATTTCCCATTGGTCCAAATGAGTGACAAACAAATTTTATAGAAAAATTCTCAAATACAATTGAAAAATCGGACTTAGATAGTCTATAAGTATGGATCCTTGGCTTTAATTTCTCATTGGTCCAAATGAGTGACAAACATAAATGTGCCCACAAATAGCCAAATTCCCGTAGAGCTGAACAAAATTTACACAATTTTAATCTTTAAAATGTTATAGAAAAATTCTCAAATACAATTGAGAAATTGGACTTACATAGCCTATAAGTATGGATCCTTGGCTTTAATTTCCCATTGGTCCAAATGAGTGACACACAAATTTTATAGAAAAATTCTTAAATACAATTGAAAAATCGGACTTACATAGCCTATAAGTATGGATCCTTGGCTTTAATTTCCCATTGGTCCAAATGAGTGACAAACAAATGTTATAGAAAAATTCTCAAATACAATTGAGAAATCGGACTTACATAGTCTATAAGTATGGATCCTTGGCTTTAATTTCCCATTGGTCCAAATGAGTGACAAATAAATGTTATAGAAAAATTCTCAAATACAATTGAGAAATTGGACTTACATAGTCTATAAGTATGGATCCTTGGCTTAATTTCCCATTAGTCCAAATGAGTGACAAACAAATGTTATAGAAAAATTCTCAAATACAATTGAGAAATCGGACTTAGATAGTCTATAAGTATGGATCCTTGGCTTTAATTTCCCATTGGTCCAAATGAGTGACAAACAAATTTTATAGAAAAATTCTTAAATACAATTGAGAAATTGGACTTACATAGCCTATAAGTATGGATCCTTGGCTTTAATTTCTCATTGGTCCAAATGAGTGACAAACAAATGTTATAGAAAAATTCTCAAATACAATTGAGAAATCGGACTTACATAGCCTATAAGTATGGATCCTTGGCTTTAATTTCCCATTGGTCCAAATGAGTGACAAACAAATGTTATAGAAAAATTCTCAAATACAATTGAGAAATTGGACTTACATAGTCTATAAGTATGGATCCTTGGCTTTAATTTCCCATTGGTCCAAATGAGTGACAAACATAAATGTGCCCACAAATAGCCAAATTCCCGTAGAGCTGAACAAAATTTACACAATTTTAATCTTTAAAATTTTATAGAAAAATTCTCAAATACAATTGAGAAATTGGACTTACATAGTCTATAAGTATGGATCCTTGGCTTTAATTTCCCATTGGTCCAAATGAGTGACAAACAAATTTTATAGAAAAATTCTCAAATACAATTGAGAAATTGGACTTACATAGTCTATAAGTATGGATCCTTGGCTTTAATTTCTCATTGGTCCAAATGAGTGACAAACATAAATGTGCCCACAAATAGCCAAATTCCCGTAGAGCTGAACAAAATTTACACAATTTTAATCTTTAAAATTTTATAGAAAAATTCTCAAATACAATTGAGAAATTGGACTTACATAGTCTATAAGTATGGATCCTTGGCTTTAATTTCCCATTGGTCCAAATGAGTGACAAACAAATTTTATAGAAAAATTCTCAAATACAATTGAAAAATCGGACTTAGATAGTCTATAAGTATGGATCCTTGGCTTTAATTTCCCATTGGTCCAAATGAGTGACAAACAAATTTTATAAAAAATTCTCAAATACAATTGAAAAATCGGACTTAGATAGTCTATAAGTATGGATCCTTGGCTTTAATTTCCCATTGGTCCAAATGAGTGACAAACATAAATGTGCCCATAAATAGCCAAATTCCCGTAGAGCTGAACAAAATTTACACAATTTTAATCTTTAAAATTTCATAGAAAAATTCTCAAATACAATTGAGAAATTGGACTTACATAGTCTATAAGTATGGATCCTTGGCTTTAATTTCCCATTGGTCCAAATGAGTGACAAACAAATTTTATAAAAAATTCTCAAATACAATTGAAAAATCGGACTTAGATAGTCTATAAGTATGGATCCTTGGCTTTAATTTCTCATTGGTCCAAATGAGTGACAAACATAAATGTGCCCACAAATAGCCAAATTCCCGTAGAGCTGAACAAAATTTACACAATTTTAATCTTTAAAATTTTATAGAAAAATTCTCAAATACAATTGAGAAATTGGACTTACATAGTCTATAAGTATGGATCCTTGGCTTTAATTTCCCATTGGTCCAAATGAGTGACAAACAAATTTTATAGAAAAATTCTTAAATACAATTGAAAAATCGGACTTAGATAGTCTATAAGTATGGATCCTTGGCTTTAATTTCTCATTGGTCCAAATGAGTGACAAACATAAATGTGCCCACAAATACCCAAATTCCCGTAGAGCTGAACAAAATTTACACAATTTTAATCTTTAAAATTTTATAGAAAAATTCTCAAATACAATTGAGAAATTGTACTTACATAGTCTATAAGTATGGATCCTTGGCTTTAATTTCCCATTGGTCCAAATGAGTGACAAACAAATTTTATAGAAAAATTCTCAAATACAATTGAGAAATTGGACTTA
This sequence comes from Lypha dubia, assembly GCA_947311025.1. NCBI lineage: Eukaryota > Metazoa > Arthropoda > Insecta > Diptera > Tachinidae > Lypha > Lypha dubia. Next base: position 75,431,725 of record OX371263.1, read on the forward strand.
GATAGTCTATAAGTATGGATCCTTGGCTTTAATTTCTCATTGGTCCAAATGAGTGACAAACATAAATGTGCCCACAAATAGCCAAATTCCCGTAGAGCTGAACAAAATTTACACAATTTTAATCTTTAAAATTTTATAGAAAAATTCTCAAATACAATTGAGAAATTGGACTTACATAGTCTATAAGTATGGATCCTTGGCTTTAATTTCCCATTGGTCCAAATGAGTGACAAACAAATTTTATAGAAAAATTCTCAAATACAATTGAAAAATCGGACTTAGATAGTCTATAAGTATGGATCCTTGGCTTTAATTTCCCATTGGTCCAAATGAGTGACAAACAAATTTTATAAAAAATTCTCAAATACAATTGAAAAATCGGACTTAGATAGTCTATAAGTATGGATCCTTGGCTTTAATTTCCCATTGGTCCAAATGAGTGACAAACATAAATGTGCCCATAAATAGCCAAATTCCCGTAGAGCTGAACAAAATTTACACAATTTTAATCTTTAAAATTTCATAGAAAAATTCTCAAATACAATTGAGAAATTGGACTTACATAGTCTATAAGTATGGATCCTTGGCTTTAATTTCCCATTGGTCCAAATGAGTGACAAACAAATTTTATAGAAAAATTCTCAAATACAATTGAGAAATTGGACTTAGATAGTCTATAAGTATGGATCCTTGGCTTTAATTTCTCATTGGTCCAAATGAGTGACAAACATAAATGTGCCCACAAATAGCCAAATTCCCGTAGAGCTGAACAAAATTTACACAATTTTAATCTTTAAAATTTTATAGAAAAATTCTCAAATACAATTGAGAAATTGGACTTACATAGTCTATAAGTATGGATCCTTGGCTTTAATTTCCCATTGGTCCAAATGAGTGACAAACAAATTTTATAGAAAAATTCTCAAATACAATTGAAACATCGGACTTAGATAGTCTATAAGTATGGATCCTTGGCTTTAATTTCCCATTGGTCCAAATGAGTGACAAACAAATTTTATAAAAAATTCTCAAATACAATTGAAAAATCGGACTTAGATAGTCTATAAGTATGGATCCTTGGCTTTAATTTCCCATTGGTCCAAATGAGTGACAAACATAAATGTGCCCATAAATAGCCAAATTCCCGTAGAGCTGAACAAAATTTACACAATTTTAATCTTTAAAATTTCATAGAAAAATTCTCAAATACAATTGAGAAATTGGACTTACATAGTCTATAAGTATGGATCCTTGGCTTTAATTTCCCATTGGTCCAAATGAGTGACAAACAAATTTTATAAAAAATTCTCAAATACAATTGAAAAATCGGACTTAGATAGTCTATAAGTATGGATCCTTGGCTTTAATTTCTCATTGGTCCAAATGAGTGACAAACATAAATGTGCCCACAAATAGCCAAATTCCCGTAGAGCTGAACAAAATTTACACAATTTTAATCTTTAAAATTTTATAGAAAAATTCTCAAATACAATTGAGAAATTGGACTTACATAGTCTATAAGTATGGATCCTTGGCTTTAATTTCCCATTGGTCCAAATGAGTGACAAACGTAAATGTGCCCACAAATAGCCAAATTCCCGTAGAGCTGAACAAAATTTACACAATTTTAATCTTTAAAATTTTATAGAAAAATTCTCAAATACAATTGAGAAATTGGACTTACATAGTCTATAAGTATGGATCCTTGGCTTTAATTTCCCATTGGTCCAAATGAGTGACAAACAAATTTTATAGAAAAATTCTCAAATACAATTGAAAAATCGGACTTAGATAGTCTATAAGTATGGATCCTTGGCTTTAATTTCCCATTGGTCCAAATGAGTGACAAACAAATTTTATAAAAAATTCTCAAATACAATTGAAAAATCGGACTTAGATAGTCTATAAGTATGGATCCTTGGCTTTAATTTCCCATTGGTCCAAATGAGTGACAAACATAAATGTGCCCATAAATAGCCAAATTCCCGTAGAGCTGAACAAAATTTACACAATTTTAATCTTTAAAATTTCATAGAAAAATTCTCAAATACAATTGAGAAATTGGACTTACATAGTCTATAAGTATGGATCCTTGGCTTTAATTTCCCATTGGTCCAAATGAGTGACAAACAAATTTTATAAAAAATTCTCAAATACAATTGAAAAATCGGACTTAGATAGTCTATAAGTATGGATCCTTGGCTTTAATTTCTCATTGGTCCAAATGAGTGACAAACATAAATGTGCCCACAAATAGCCAAATTCCCGTAGAGCTGAACAAAATTTACACAATTTTAATCTTTAAAATTTTATAGAAAAATTCTCAAATACAATTGAGAAATTGGACTTACATAGTCTATAAGTATGGATCCTTGGCTTTAATTTCCCATTGGTCCAAATGAGTGACAAACAAATTTTATAGAAAAATTCTTAAATACAATTGAAAAATCGGACTTAGATAGTCTATAAGTATGGATCCTTGGCTTTAATTTCTCATTGGTCCAAATGAGTGACAAACATAAATGTTCCCACAAATACCCAAATTCCCGTAGAGCTGAACAAAATTTACACAATTTTAATCTTTAAAATTTTATAGAAAAATTCTCAAATACAATTGAGAAATTGTACTTACATAGTCTATAAGTATGGATCCTTGGCTTTAATTTCCCATTGGTCCAAATGAGTGACAAACAAATTTTATAGAAAAATTCTCAAATACAATTGAGAAATTGGACTTACATAGTCTATAAGTATGGATCCTTGGCTTTAATTTCCCATTGGTCCAAATGAGTGACAAACATAAATGTGCCCACAAATAGCCAAATTCCCGTAGAGCTGAACAAAATTTACACAATTTTAATCTTTAAAATTTTATAGAAAAATTCTCAAATACAATTGAGAAATTGGACTTACATAGTCTATAAGTATGGATCCTTGGCTTTAATTTCCAATTGGTCCAAATGAGTGACAAACAAATTTTATAGAAAAATTCTCAAATACAATTGAAAAATCGGACTTAGATAGTCTATAAGTATGGATCCTTGGCTTTAATTTCCCATTGGTCCAAATGAGTGACAAACATAAATGTGCCCACAAATAGCCAAATTCCCGTAGAGCTGAACAAAATTTACACAATTTTAATCTTTAAAATTTTATAGAAAAATTCTCAAATACAATTGAGAAATTGGACTTACATAGTCTATAAGTATGGATCCTTGGCTTTAATTTCCCATTGGTCCAAATGAGTGACAAACATAAATGTGCCCACAAATAGCCAAATTCCCGTAGAGCTGAACAAAATTTACACAATTTTAATCTTTAAAATTTTATAGAAAAATTCTCAAATACAATTGAGAAATTGGACTTACATAGTCTATAAGTATGGATCCTTGGCTTTAATTTCCCATTGGTCCAAATGAGTGACAAACATAAATGTGCCCACAAATAGCCAAATTCCCGTAGAGCTGAACAAAATTTACACAATTTTAATCTTTAAAATTTTATAGAAAAATTCTCAAATACAATTGAGAAATTGGACTTACATAGTCTATAAGTATGGATCCTTGGCTTTAATTTCCAATTGGTCCAAATGAGTGACAAACAAATTTTATAGAAAAATTCTCAAATACAATTGAAAAATCGGACTTAGATAGTCTATAAGTATGGATCCTTGGCTTTAATTTCCCATTGGTCCAAATGAGTGACAAACATAAATGTGCCCACAAATAGCCAAATTCCCGTAGAGCTGAACAAAATTTACACAATTTTAATCTTTAAAATTTTATAGAAAAATTCTGAAATACAATTGAGAAATTGGACTTACATAGTCTATAAGTATGGATCCTTGGCTTTAATTTCCCATTGGTCCAAATGAGTGACAGACATAAATGTGCCCACAAATAGCCAAATTCCCGTAGAGCTGAACAAAATTTACACAATTTTAATCTTTAAAATTTTATAGAAAAATTCTCAAATACAATTGAGAAATTGGACTTACATAGTCTATAAGTATGGATCCTTGGCTTTAATTTCCCATTGGTCCAAATGAGTGACAAACATAAATGTGCCCACAAATAGCCAAATTCCCGTAGAGCTGAACAAAATTTACACAATTTTAATCTTTAAAATTTTATAGAAAAATTCTCAAATACAATTGAGAAATTGGACTTACATAGTCTATAAGTATGGATCCTTGGCTTTAATTTCCCATTGGTCCAAATGAGTGACAAACATAAATGTGCCCACAAATAGCCAAATTCCCGTAGAGCTGAACAAAATTTACACAATTTTAATCTTTAAAATTTTATAGAAAAATTCTCAAATACAATTGAGAAATTGGACTTACATAGTCTATAAGTATGGATCCTTGGCTTTAATTTCCCATTGGTCCAAATGAGTGACAAACATAAATGTGCCCACAAATAGCCAAATTCCCGTAGAGCTGAATAAAATTTACACAATTTTAATCTTTAAAATTTTATAGAAAAATTCTCAAATACAATTGAGAAATTGGACTTACATAGTCTATAAGTATGGATCCTTGGCTTTAATTTCCCATTGGTCCAAATGAGTGACAAACATAAATGTGCCCACAAATAGCCAAATTCCCGTAGAGCTGAACAAAATTTACACAATTTTAATCTTTAAAATTTTATAGAAAAATTCTCAAATACAATTGAGAAATTGGACTTACATAGTCTATAAGTATGGATCCTTGGCTTTAATTTCCCATTGGTCCAAATGAGTGACAAACATAAATGTGCCCACAAATAGCCAAGTTCCCGTAGAGCTGAACAAAATTTACACAATTTTAATCTTTAAAATTTTATAGAAAAATTCTCAAATACAATTGAGAAATTGGACTTACATAGTCTATAAGTATGGATCCTTGGCTTTAATTTCCCATTGGTCCAAATGAGTGACAAACAAATTTTATAGAAAAATTTCAAATACAATTGAGAAATTGGACTTACATAGTCTATAAGTATGGATCCTTGGCTTTAATTTCCCATTGGTCCAAATGAGTGACAAACATAAATGTGCCCACAAATAGCCAAATTCCCGTAGAGCTGAACAAAATTTACACAATTTTAATCTTTAAAATTTTATAGAAAAATTCTCAAATACAATTGAGAAATTGGACTTACATAGTCTATAAGTATGGATCCTTGGCTTTAATTTCCCATTGGTCCAAATGAGTGACAAACATAAATGTGCCCACAAATAGCCAAATTCCCGTAGAGCTGAACAAAATTTACACAATTTTAATCTTTAAAATTTTATAGAAAAATTCTCAAATACAATTGAGAAATTGGACTTACATAGTCTATAAGTATGGATCCTTGGCTTTAATTTCCCATTGGTCCAAATGAGTGACAAACATAAATGTGCCCACAAATAGCCAAATTCCCGTAGAGCTGAACAAAATTTACACAATTTTAATCTCTAAAATTTTATAGAAAAATTTTCAAATACAATTGAGAAATTGGACTTACATAGTCTATAAGTATGGATCCTTGGCTTTAATTTCCCATTGGTCCAAATGAGTGACAAACATAAATGTGCCCACAAATAGCCAAATTCCCGTAGAGCTGAACAAAATTTACACAATTTTAATCTTTAAAATTTTATAGAAAAATTCTCAAATACAATTGAGAAATTGGACTTACATAGTCTATAAGTATGGATCCTTGGCTTTAATTTCCCATTGGTCCAAATGAGTGACAAACATAAATGTGCCCACAAATAGCCAAATTCCCGTAGAGCTGAACAAAATTTACACAATTTTAATCTTTAAAATTTTATAGAAAAATTCTCAAATACAATTGAGAAATTGGACTTACATAGTCTATAAGTATGGATCCTTGGCTTTAATTTCCCATTGGTCCAAATGAGTGACAAACATAAATGTGCCCACAAATAGCCAAATTCCCGTAGAGCTGAACAAAATTTACACAATTTTAATCTTTAAAATTTTATAGAAAAATTCTCAAATACAATTGAGAAATTGGACTTACATAGTCTATAAGTATGGATCCTTGGCTTTAATTTCCCATTGGTCCAAATGAGTGACAAACAAATTTTATAGAAAAATTCTCAAATACAATTGAGAAATTGGACTTACATAGTCTATAAGTATGGATCCTTGGCTTTAATTTCCCATTGGTCCAAATGAGTGACAAACATAAATGTGCCCACAAATAGCCAAATTCCCGTAGAGCTGAACAAAATTTACACAATTTTAATCTTTAAAATTTTATAGAAAAATTCTCAAATACAATTGAGAAATTGGACTTACATAGTCTATAAGTATGGATCCTTGGCTTTAATTTCCCATTGGTCCAAATGAGTGACAAACATAAATGTGCCCACAAATAGCCAAATTCCCGTAGAGCTGAACAAAATTTACACAATTTTAATCTTTAAAATTTTATAGAAAAATTCTCAAATACAATTGAGAAATTGGACTTACATAGTCTATAAGTATGGATCCTTGGCTTTAATTTCCCATTGGTCCAAATGAGTGACAAACATAAATGTGCCCACAAATAGCCAAATTCCCGTAGAGCTGAACAAAATTTACACAATTTTAATCTTTAAAATTTTATAGAAAAATTCTCAAATACAATTGAGAAATTGGACTTACATAGTCTATAAGTATGGATCCTTGGCTTTAATTTCCAATTGGTCCAAATGAGTGACAAACATAAATGTGCCCACAAATAGCCAAATTCCCGTAGAGCTGAACAAAATTTACACAATTTTAATCTTTAAAATTTTATAGAAAAATTCTCAAATACAATTGAGAAATTGGACTTACATATTCTATAAGTATGGATCCTTGGCTTTAATTTCTCATTGGTCCAAATGAGTGACAAACATAAATGTGCCCACAAATAGCCAAATTCCCGTAGAGCTGAACAAAATTTACACAATTTTAATCTTTAAAATTTTATAGAAAAATTCTCAAATACAATTGAGAAATTGGACTTACATAGTCTATAAGTATGGATCCTTGGCTTTAATTTCCCATTGGTCCAAATGAGTGACAAACAAATTTTATAGAAAAATTCTCAAATACAATTGAGAAATTGGACTTACATAGTCTATAAGTATGGATCCTTGGCTTTAATTTCTCATTGGTCCAAATGAGTGACAAACATAAATGTGCCCACAAATAGCCAAATTCCCGTAGAGCTGAGCAAAATTTACACAATTTTAATCTTTAAAATTTTATAGAAAAATTCTCAAATACAATTGAGAAATTGGACTTACATAGTCTATAAGTATGGATCCTTGGCTTTAATTTCCCATTGGTCCAAATGAGTGACAAACAAATTTTATAGAAAAATTCTCAAATACAATTGAGAAATTGGACTTACATAGTCTATAAGTATGGATCCTTGGCTTTAATTTCCCATTGGTCCAAATGAGTGACAAACAAATTTTATAGAAAAATTCTCAAATACAATTGAGAAATTGGACTTACATAGTCTATAAGTATGGATCCTTGGCTTTAATTTCCCATTGGTCCAAATGAGTGACAAACAAATTTTATAGAAAAATTCTCAAATACAATTGAGAAATTGGACTTACATAGTCTATAAGTATGGATCCTTGGCTTTAATTTCCCATTGGTCCAAATGAGTGACAAACAAATTTTATAGAAAAATTCTCAAATACAATTGAGAAATTGGACTTACATAGTCTATAAGTATGGATCCTTGGCTTTAATTTCTCATTGGTCCAAATGAGTGACAAACATAAATGTGCCCACAAATAGCCAAATTCCCGTAGAGCTGAACAAAATTTACACAATTTTAATCTTTAAAATTTTATAGAAAAATTCTCAAATACAATTGAGAAATTGGACTTACATAGTCTATAAGTATGGATCCTTGGCTTTAATTTCCCATTGGTCCAAATGAGTGACAAACAAATTTTATAGAAAAATTCTCAAATACAATTGAGAAATTGGACTTACATAGTCTATAAGTATGGATCCTTGGCTTTAATTTCTCATTGGTCCAAATGAGTGACAAACATAAATGTGCCCACAAATAGCCAAATTCCCGTAGAGCTGAACAAAATTTACACAATTTTAATCTTTAAAATTTTATAGAAAAATTCTCAAATACAATTGAGAAATTGGACTTACATAGTCTATAAGTATGGATCCTTGGCTTTAATTTCCCATTAATCCAAATGAGTGACAAACAAATTTTATAGAAAAATTCTCAAATACAATTGAAAAATCGGACTTAGATAGTCTATAAGTATGGATCCTTGGCTTTAATTTCTCATTGGTCCAAATGAGTGACAAACATAAATGTGCCCACAAATAGCCAAATTCCCGTAGAGCTGAACAAAATTTACACAATTTTAATCTTTAAAATTTTATAGAAAAATTCTCAAATACAATTGAGAAATTGGACTTACATAGTCTATAAGTATGGATCCTTGGCTTTAATTTCCCATTGGTCCAAATGAGTGACAAACAAATTTTATAGAAAAATTCTCAAATACAATTGAGAAATTGGACTTACATAGTCTATAAGTATGGATCCTTGGCTTTAATTTTCCATTGGTCCAAATGAGTGACAAACAAATGTTATAGAAAAATTCTCAAATACAATTGAAAAATCGGACTTAGATAGTCTATAAGTATGGATCCTTGGCTTTAATTTTCCATTGGTCCAAATGAGTGACAAACAAATGTTATAGAAAAATTCTCAAATACAATTGAAAAATCGGACTTAGATAGTCTATAAGTATGGATCCTTGGCTTTAATTTCCCATTAATCCAAATGAGTGACAAACAAATTTTATAGAAAAATTCTCAAATACAATTGAAAAATCGGACTTAGATAGTCTATAAGTATGGATCCTTGGCTTTAATTTCTCATTGGTCCAAATGAGTGACAAACAAATTTTATAGAAAAATTCTCAAATACAATTGAGAAATTGGACTTACATAGTCTATAAGTATGGATCCTTGGCTTTAATTTTCCATTGGTCCAAATGAGTGACAAACAAATGTTATAGAAAAATTCTCAAATACAATTGAAAAATCGGACTTAGATAGTCTATAAGTATGGATCCTTGGCTTTAATTTTCCATTGGTCCAAATGAGTGACAAACAAATGTTATAGAAAAATTCTCAAATACAATTGAAAAATCGGACTTAGATAGTCTATAAGTATGGATCCTTGGCTTTAATTTCCCATTAATCCAAATGAGTGACAAACAAATTTTATAGAAAAATTCTCAAATACAATTGAAAAATCGGACTTAGATAGTCTATAAGTATGGATCCTTGGCTTTAATTTCTCATTGGTCCAAATGAGTGACAAACGTAAATGTGCCCACAAATAGCCAAATTCCCGTAGAGCTGAACAAAATTTACACAATTTTAATCTTTAAAATTTTATAGAAAAATTCTCAAATACAATTGAGAAATTGGACTTAGATAGTCTATAAGTATGGATCCTTGGCTTTAATTTCCCATTAATCCAAATGAGTGACAAACAAATTTTATAGAAAAATTCCCAAATACAATTGAAAAATCGGACTTAGATAGTCTATAAGTATGGATCCTTGGCTTTAATTTCTCATTGGTCCAAATGAGTGACAAACAAATTTTATAGAAAAATTCTCAAATACAATTGAGAAATTGGACTTACATAGTCTATAAGTATGGATCCTTGGCTTTAATTTTCCATTGGTCCAAATGAGTGACAAACAAATGTTATAGAAAAATTCTCAAATACAATTGAAAAATCGGACTTAGATAGTCTATAAGTATGGATCCTTGGCTTTAATTTTCCATTGGTCCAAATGAGTGACAAACAAATGTTATAGAAAAATTCTCAAATACAATTGAAAAATCGGACTTAGATAGTCTATAAGTATGGATCCTTGGCTTTAATTTCCCATTAATCCAAATGAGTGACAAACAAATTTTATAGAAAAATTCTCAAATACAATTGAAAAATCGGACTTAGATAGTCTATAAGTATGGATCCTTGGCTTTAATTTCTCATTGGTCCAAATGAGTGACAAACGTAAATGTGCCCACAAATAGCCAAATTCCCGTAGAGCTGAACAAAATTTACACAATTTTAATCTTTAAAATTTTATAGAAAAATTCTCAAATACAATTGAGAAATTGGACTTAGATAGTCTATAAGTATGGATCCTTGGCTTTAATTTCCCATTAATCCAAATGAGTGACAAACAAATTTTATAGAAAAATTCTCAAATACAATTGAAAAATCGGACTTAGATAGTCTATAAGTATGGATCCTTGGCTTTAATTTCTCATTGGTCCAAATGAGTGACAAACATAAATGTGCCCACAAATAGCCAAAATCCCGTAGAGCTGAACAAAATTTACACAATTTTAATCTTTAAAATTTTATAGAAAAATTCTCAAATACAATTGAGAAATTGGACTTACATAGTCTATAAGTATGGATCCTTGGCTTTAATTTTCCATTGGTCCAAATGAGTGACAAACAAATGTTATAGAAAAATTCTCAAATACAATTGAAAAATCGGACTTAGATAGTCTATAAGTATGGATCCTTGGCTTTAATTTTCCATTGGTCCAAATGAGTGACAAACAAATTTTATAGAAAAATTCTCAAATACAATTGAGAAATTGGACTTACATAGTCTATAAGTATGGATCCTTGGCTTTAATTTTCCATTGGTCCAAATGAGTGACAAATAAATTTTATAGAAAAATTCTCAAATACAATTGAAAAATCGGACTTAGATAGTCTATAAGTATGGATCCTTGGCTTAAATTTTCCATTGGTCCAAATGAGTGACAAACAAATTTTATAGAAAAATTCTCAAATACAATTGAAAAATCGGACTTAGATAGTCTATAAGTATGGATCCTTGGCTTTAATTTCTCATTGGTCCAAATGAGTGACAAACATAAATGTGCCCACAAATAGCCAAATTCCCGTAGAGCTGAACAAAATTTACACAATTTTAATCTTTAAAATTTTATAGAAAAATTCTCAAATACAATTGAGAAATTGGACTTACATAGTCTATAAGTATGGATCCTTGGCTTTAATTTCCCATTGGTCCAAATGAGTGACAAACAAATTTTATAGAAAAATTCTCAAATACAATTGAAAAATCGGACTTAGATAGTCTATAAGTATGGATCCTTGGCTTTAATTTCTCATTGGTCCAAATGAGTGACAAACATAAATGTGCCCACAAATAACCAAATTCCCGTAGAGCTGAACAAAATTTACACAATTTTAATCTTTAAAATTTTATAGAAAAATTCTCAAATACAATTGAGAAATTGGACTTACATAGTCTATAAGTATGGATCCTTGGCTTTAATTTCCCATTGGTCCAAATGAGTGACAAACAAATTTTATAGAAAAATTCTCAAATACAATTGAGAAATTGGACTTACATAGTCTATAAGTATGGATCCTTGGCTTTAATTTTCCATTGGTCCAAATGAGTGACAAACAAATGTTATAGAAAAATTCTCAAATACAATTGAAAAATCGGACTTAGATAGTCTATAAGTATGGATCCTTGGCTTTAATTTTCCATTGGTCCAAATGAGTGACAAACAAATGTTATAGAAAAATTCTCAAATACAATTGAAAAATCGGACTTAGATAGTCTATAAGTATGGATCCTTGGCTTTAATTTCCCATTAATCCAAATGAGTGACAAACAAATTTTATAGGAAAAGTCTCAAATACAATTGAAAAATCGGACTTAGATAGTCTATAAGTATGGATCCTTGGCTTTAATTTCTCATTGGTCCAAATGAGTGACAAACATAAATGTGCCCACAAATAGCCAAATTCCCGTAGAGCTGAACAAAATTTACACAATTTTAATCTTTAAAATTTTATAGAAAAATTCTCAAATACAATTGAGAAATTGGACTTAGATAGTCTATAAGTATGGATCCTTGGCTTTAATTTCCCATTAATCCAAATGAGTGACAAACAAATTTTATAGAAAAATTCTCAAATACAATTGAAAAATCGGACTTAGATAGTCTATAAGTATGGATCCTTGGCTTTAATTTCTCATTGGTCCAAATGAGTGACAAACATAAATGTGCCCACAAATAGCCAAAATCCCGTAGAGCTGAACAAAATTTACACAATTTTAATCTTTAAAATTTTATAGAAAAATTCTCAAATACAATTGAGAAATTGGACTTACATAGTCTATAAGTATGGATCCTTGGCTTTAATTTGCCATTGGTCCAAATGAGTGACAAACAAATGTTATAGAAAAATTCTCAAATACAATTGAAAAATCGGACTTAGATAGTCTATAAGTATGGATCCTTGGCTTTAATTTTCCATTGGTCCAAATGAGTGACAAACAAATTTTATAGAAAAATTCTCAAATACAATTGAGAAATTGGACTTACATAGTCTATAAGTATGGATCCTTGGCTTTAATTTTCCATTGGTCCAAATGAGTGACAAACAAATGTTATAGAAAAATTCTCAAATACAATTGAAAAATCGGACTTAGATAGTCTATAAGTATGGATCCTTGGCTTAAATTTTCCATTGGTCCAAATGAGTGACAAACAAATTTTATAGAAAAATTCTCAAATACAATTGAAAAATCGGACTTAGATAGTCTATAAGTATGGATCCTTGGCTTTAATTTCTCATTGGTCCAAATGAGTGACAAACATAAATGTGCCCACAAATAGCCAAATTCCCGTAGAGCTGAACAAAATTTACACAATTTTAATCTTTAAAATTTTATAGAAAAATTCTCAAATACAATTGAGAAATTGGACTTACATAGTCTATAAGTATGGATCCTTGGCTTTAATTTCCCATTGGTCCAAATGAGTGACAAACAAATTTTATAGAAAAATTCTCAAATACAATTGAGAAATTGGACTTACATAGTCTATAAGTATGGATCCTTGGCTTTAATTTCCCATTGGTCCAAATGAGTGACAAACAAATTTTATAGAAAAATTCTCAAATACAATTGAGAAATTGGACTTACATAGTCTATAAGTATGGATCCTTGGCTTTAATTTTCCATTGGTCTAAATGAGTGACAAACAAATGTTATAGAAAAATTCTCAAATACAATTGAGAAATTGGACTTACATAGTCTATAAGTATGGATCCTTGGCTTTAATTTCCCATTGGTCCAAATGAGTGACAAACAAATGTTATAGAAAAATTCTCAAATACAATTGAGAAATTGGACTTACATAGTCTATAAGTATGGATCCTTGGCTTTAATTTCCCATTGGTCCAAATGAGTGACAAACAAATTTTATAGAAAAATTCTCAAATACAATTGAGAAATTGGACTTACATAGTCTATAAGTATGGATCCTTGGCTTTAATTTTCCATTGGTCCAAATGAGTGACAAACAAATGTTATAGAAAAATTCTCAAATACAATTGAGAAATTGGACTTACATAGTCTATAAGTATGGATCCTTGGCTTTAATTTCCCATTGGTCCAAATGAGTGACAAACAAATTTTATAGAAAAATTCTCAAATACAATTGAGAAATTGGACTTACATAGTCTATAAGTATGGATCCTTGGCTTTAATTTCCCATTGGTCCAAATGAGTGACAAACAAATTTTATAGAAAAATTCTCAAATACAATTGAGAAATTGGACTTACATAGTCTATAAGTATGGATCCTTGGCTTTAATTTCCCATTGGTCCAAATGAGTGACAAACAAATTTTATAGAAAAATTCTCAAATACAATTGAGAAATTGGACTTCCATAGTCTATAAGTATGGATCCTTGGCTTTAATTTTCCATTGGTCCAAATGAGTGACAAACAAATGTTATAGAAAAATTCTCAAATACAATTGAGAAATTGGACTTACATAGTCTATAAGTATGGATCCTTGGCTTTAATTTCCCATTGGTCCAAATGAGTGACAAACAAATGTTATAGAAAAATTCTCAAATACAATTGAAAAATCGGACTTAGATAGTCTATAAGTATGGATCCTTGGCTTAAATTTTCCATTGGTCCAAATGAGTGACAAACAAATTTTATAGAAAAATTCTCAAATACAATTGAAAAATCGGACTTAGATAGTCTATAAGTATGGATCCTTGGCTTTAATTTCTCATTGGTCCAAATGAGTGACAAACATAAATGTGCCCACAAATAGCCAAATTCCCGTAGAGCTGAACAAAATTTACACAATTTTAATCTTTAAAATTTTATAGAAAAATTCTCAAATACAATTGAGAAATTGGACTTACATAGTCTATAAGTATGGATCCTTGGCTTTAATTTCCCATTGGTCCAAATGAGTGACAAACAAATTTTATAGAAAAATTCTCAAATACAATTGAGAAATTGGACTTACATAGTCTATAAGTATGGATCCTTGGCTTTAATTTCCCATTGGTCCAAATGAGTGACAAACAAATTTTATAGAAAAATTCTCAAATACAATTGAGAAATTGGACTTACATAGTCTATAAGTATGGATCCTTGGCTTTAATTTTCCATTGGTCTAAATGAGTGACAAACAAATGTTATAGAAAAATTCTCAAATACAATTGAGAAATTGGACTTAAATAGTCTATAAGTATGGATCCTTGGCTTTAATTTCCCATTGGTCCAAATGAGTGACAAACAAATGTTATAGAAAAATTCTCAAATACAATTGAGAAATTGGACTTACATAGTCTATAAGTATGGATCCTTGGCTTTAATTTCCCATTGGTCCAAATGAGTGACAAACAAATTTTATAGAAAAATTCTCAAATACAATTGAGAAATTGGACTTACATAGTCTATAAGTATGGATCCTTGGCTTTAATTTCCCATTGGTCCAAATGAGTGACAAACAAATGTTATAGAAAAATTCTCAAATACAATTGAGAAATTGGACTTACATAGTCTATAAGTATGGATCCTTGGCTTTAATTTCCCATTGGTCCAAATGAGTGACAAACAAATTTTATAGAAAAATTCTCAAATACAATTGAGAAATTGGACTTACATAGTCTATAAGTATGGATCCTTGGCTTTAATTTTCCATTGGTCCAAATGAGTGACAAACAAATGTTATAGAAAAATTCTCAAATACAATTGAGAAATTGGACTTACATAGTCTATAAGTATGGATCCTTGGCTTTAATTTCCCATTGGTCCAAATGAGTGACAAACAAATTTTATAGAAAAATTCTCAAATACAATTGAGAAATTGGACTTACATAGTCTATAAGTATGGATCCTTGGCTTTAATTTCCCATTGGTCCAAATGAGTGACAAACAAATTTTATAGAAAAATTCTCAAATACAATTGAGAAATTGGACTTACATAGTCTATAAGTATGGATCCTTGGCTTTAATTTCCCATTGGTCCAAATGAGTGACAAACAAATGTTATAGAAAAATTCTCAAATACAATTGAGAAATTGGACTTAAATAGTCTATAAGTATGGATCCTTGGCTTTAATTTCCCATTGGTCCAAATGAGTGACAAACAAATGTTATAGAAAAATTCTCAAATACAATTGAGAAATTGGACTTACATAGTCTATAAGTATGGATCCTTGGCTTTAATTTCCCATTGGTCCAAATGAGTGACAAACAAATTTTATAGAAAAATTCTCAAATACAATTGAGAAATTGGACTTACATAGTCTATAAGTATGGATCCTTGGCTTTAATTTCCCATTGGTCCAAATGAGTGACAAACAAATGTTATAGAAAAATTCTCAAATACAATTGAGAAATTGGACTTACATAGTCTATAAGTATGGATCCTTGGCTTTAATTTCCCATTGGTCCAAATGAGTGACAAACAAATTTTATAGAAAAATTCTCAAATACAATTGAGAAATTGGACTTACATAGTCTATAAGTATGGATCCTTGGCTTTAATTTTCCATTGGTCCAAATGAGTGACAAACAAATGTTATAGAAAAATTCTCAAATACAATTGAGAAATTGGACTTACATAGTCTATAAGTATGGATCCTTGGCTTTAATTTCCCATTGGTCCAAATGAGTGACAAACAAATTTTATAGAAAAATTCTCAAATACAATTGAGAAATTGGACTTACATAGTCTATAAGTATGGATCCTTGGCTTTAATTTCCCATTGGTCCAAATGAGTGACAAACAAATTTTATAGAAAAATTCTCAAATACAATTGAGAAATTGGACTTACATAGTCTATAAGTATGGATCCTTGGCTTTAATTTCCCATTGGTCCAAATGAGTGACAAACAAATTTTATAGAAAAATTCTCAAATACAATTGAGAAATTGGACTTCCATAGTCTATAAGTATGGATCCTTGGCTTTAATTTTCCATTGGTCCAAATGAGTGACAAACAAATGTTATAGAAAAATTCTCAAATACAATTGAGAAATTGGACTTACATAGTCTATAAGTATGGATCCTTGGCTTTAATTTCCCATTGGTCCAAATGAGTGACAAACAAATTTTATAGAAAAATTCTCAAATACAATTGAGAAATTGGACTTACATAGTCTATAAGTATGGATCCTTGGCTTTAATTTCCCATTGGTCCAAATGAGTGACAAACAAATTTTATAGAAAAATTCTCAAATACAATTGAGAAATTGGACTTACATAGTCTATAAGTATGGATCCTTGGCTTTAATTTTCCATTGGTCCAAATGAGTGACAAACAAATGTTATAGAAAAATTCTCAAATACAATTGAGAAATTGGACTTACATAGTCTATAAGTATGGATCCTTGGCTTTAATTTCCCATTGGTCCAAATGAGTGACAAACAAATTTTATAGAAAAATTCTCAAATACAATTGAGAAATTGGACTTACATAGTCTATAAGTATGGATCCTTGGCTTTAATTTCCCATTGGTCCAAATGAGTGACAAACAAATTTTATAGAAAAATTCTCAAATACAATTGAGAAATTGGACTTCCATAGTCTATAAGTATGGATCCTTGGCTTTAATTTCCCATTGGGCCAAATGAGTGACAAACAAATTTTATAGAAAAATTCTCAAATACAATTGAGAAATCGGACTTAGATAGTCTATAAGTATGGATCCTTGGCTTTAATTTCTCATTGGTCCAAATGAGTGAAAAACAAATGTTATAGAAAAATTCTCAAATACAATTGAGAAATTGGACTTACATAGTCTATAAGTATGGATCCTTGGCTTTAATTTCCCATTGCTCCAAATGAGTGACAAACAAATGTTATAGAAAAATTCTCAAATACAATTGAGAAATCGGACTTAGATAGTCTATAAGTATGGATCCTTGGCTTTAATTTCCCATTGGTCCAAATGAGTGAAAAACAAATGTTATAGAAAAATTCTCAAATACAATTGAGAAATCGGACTTAGATAGTCTATAAGTATGGATCCTTGGCTTTAATTTCTTATTGGTCCAAATGAGTGACAAACATAAATGTGCCCACAAATAGCCAAATTCCCGTAGAGCTGAACAAAATTTACACAATTTTAATCTTTAAAATTTTATAGAAAAATTCTCAAATACAATTGAGAAATTGGACTTACATAGCCTATAAGTATGGATCCTTGGCTTTAATTTCCCATTGGTCCAAATGAGTGACAAACAAATGTTATAGAAAAATTCTCAAATACAATTGAGAAATCGGACTTAGATAGTCTATAAGTATGGATCCTTGGCTTTAATTTCCCATTGGTCCAAATGAGTGAAAAACAAATGTTATAGAAAAATTCTCAAATACAATTGAGAAATTGGACTTACATAGTCTATAAGTATGGATCCTTGGCTTTAATTTCCTATTGGTCCAAATGAGTGACAAACAAATGTTATAGAAAAATTCTCAAATACAATTAAGAAATCGGACTTACATAGTCTATAAGTATGGATCCTTGGCTTTAATTTCCCATTGGTCCAAATGAGTGACAAACAAATTTTATAGAAAAATTCTCAAATACAATTGAGAAATCGGACTTAGATAGTCTATAAGTATGGATCCTTGGCTTTAATTTCTTATTGGTCCAAATGAGTGACAAACATAAATGTGTCCACAAATAGCCAAATTCCCGTAGAGCTGAACAAAATTTACACAATTTTAATCTTTAAAATTTTATAGAAAAATTCTCAAATACAATTGAGAAATCGGACTTAGATAGTCTATAAGTATGGATCCTTGGCTTTAATTTCCCATTGGTCCAAATGAGTGACAAACAAATTTTATAGAAAAATTCTCAAATACAATTGAGAAATCGGACTTAGATAGTTTATAAGTATGTATCCTTGGCTTTAATTTCCCATTGGTCCAAAGGAGTGACAAACAAATGTTATAGAAAAATTCTCAAATACAATTGAGAAATTGGACTTACATAGTCTATAAGTATGGATCCTTGGCTTTAATTTCCCATTGGTCCAAATGAGTGACAAACAAATGTTATAGAAAAATTCTCAAATACAATTGAGAAATTGGACTTACATAGTCTATAAGTATGGATCCTTGGCTTTAATTTCCCATTGGTCCAAATGAGTGACAAACAAATTTTATAGAAAAATTCTCAAATACAATTGAGAAATCGGACTTACATAGCCTATAAGTATGGATCCTTGGCTTTAATTTCCCATTGGTCCAAATGAGTGACAAACAAATATTATAGAAAAATTCTCAAATACAATTGAGAAATTGGACTTACATAGTCTATAAGTATGGATCCTTGGCTTTAATTTCCCATTGGTCCAAATGAGTGACAAACAAATATTATAGAAAAATTATCAAATACAATTGAGAAATTGGACTTACATAGTCTCTAAGTATGGATCCTTGGCTTTAATTTCCCATTGGTCCAAATGAGTGACAAACAAATATTATAGAAAAATTCTCAAATACCATTGAGAAATCGGACTTAGATAGTCTATAAGTATGGATCCTTGGCTTTAATTTCCCATTGGTCCAAATGAGTGACAAAGAAATGTTATAGAAAAATTCTCAAATACAATTGAGAAATTGGACTTACATAGTCTATAAGTATGGATCCTTGGCTTTAATTTCCCATTGGTCCAAATGAGTGACAAACAAATGTTATAGAAAAATTCTCAAATACAATTGAGAAATCGGACTTAGATAGTCTATAAGTATGGATCCTTGGCTTTAATTTCCCATTGGTCCAAATGAGTGACAAACACATGTTATAGAAAAATTCTCAAATACAATTGAGAAATCGGACTTACATAGTCTATAAGTATGGATCCTTGGCTTTAATTTCCCATTGGTCCAAATGAGTGACAAACACATGTTATAGAAAAATTCTCAAATACAATTGAGAAATTGGACTTACATAGTCTATAAGTATGGATCCTTGGCTTTAATTTCCCATTGGTCCAAATGAGTGACAAACAAATTTTATAGAAAAATTCTCAAATACAATTGAGAAATTGGACTTACATAGTCTATAAGTATGGATCCTTGGCTTTAATTTTCCATTGGTCCAAATGAGTGACAAACAAATGTTATAGAAAAATTCTCAAATACAATTGAGAAATTGGACTTACATAGTCTATAAGTATGGATCCTTGGCTTTAATTTCCCATTGGTCCAAATGAGTGACAAACAAATTTTATAGAAAAATTCTCAAATACAATTGAGAAATTGGACTTACATAGTCTATAAGTATGGATCCTTGGCTTTAATTTCCCATTGGTCCAAATGAGTGACAAACAAATTTTATAGAAAAATTCTCAAATACAATTGAGAAATTGGACTTACATAGTCTATAAGTATGGATCCTTGGCTTTAATTTCCCATTGGTCCAAATGAGTGACAAACAAATTTTATAGAAAAATTCTCAAATACAATTGAGAAATTGGACTTCCATAGTCTATAAGTATGGATCCTTGGCTTTAATTTTCCATTGGTCCAAATGAGTGACAAACAAATGTTATAGAAAAATTCTCAAATACAATTGAGAAATTGGACTTACATAGTCTATAAGTATGGATCCTTGGCTTTAATTTCCCATTGGTCCAAATGAGTGACAAACAAATTTTATAGAAAAATTCTCAAATACAATTGAGAAATTGGACTTACATAGTCTATAAGTATGGATCCTTGGCTTTAATTTCCCATTGGTCCAAATGAGTGACAAACAAATTTTATAGAAAAATTCTCAAATACAATTGAGAAATTGGACTTACATAGTCTATAAGTATGGATCCTTGGCTTTAATTTTCCATTGGTCCAAATGAGTGACAAACAAATGTTATAGAAAAATTCTCAAATACAATTGAGAAATTGGACTTACATAGTCTATAAGTATGGATCCTTGGCTTTAATTTCCCATTGGTCCAAATGAGTGACAAACAAATTTTATAGAAAAATTCTCAAATACAATTGAGAAATTGGACTTACATAGTCTATAAGTATGGATCCTTGGCTTTAATTTCCCATTGGTCCAAATGAGTGACAAACAAATTTTATAGAAAAATTCTCAAATACAATTGAGAAATTGGACTTCCATAGTCTATAAGTATGGATCCTTGGCTTTAATTTCCCATTGGGCCAAATGAGTGACAAACAAATTTTATAGAAAAATTCTCAAATACAATTGAGAAATCGGACTTAGATAGTCTATAAGTATGGATCCTTGGCTTTAATTTCTCATTGGTCCAAATGAGTGAAAAACAAATGTTATAGAAAAATTCTCAAATACAATTGAGAAATTGGACTTACATAGTCTATAAGTATGGATCCTTGGCTTTAATTTCCCATTGCTCCAAATGAGTGACAAACAAATGTTATAGAAAAATTCTCAAATACAATTGAGAAATCGGACTTAGATAGTCTATAAGTATGGATCCTTGGCTTTAATTTCCCATTGGTCCAAATGAGTGAAAAACAAATGTTATAGAAAAATTCTCAAATACAATTGAGAAATCGGACTTAGATAGTCTATAAGTATGGATCCTTGGCTTTAATTTCTTATTGGTCCAAATGAGTGACAAACATAAATGTGCCCACAAATAGCCAAATTCCCGTAGAGCTGAACAAAATTTACACAATTTTAATCTTTAAAATTTTATAGAAAAATTCTCAAATACAATTGAGAAATTGGACTTACATAGCCTATAAGTATGGATCCTTGGCTTTAATTTCCCATTGGTCCAAATGAGTGACAAACAAATGTTATAGAAAAATTCTCAAATACAATTGAGAAATCGGACTTAGATAGTCTATAAGTATGGATCCTTGGCTTTAATTTCCCATTGGTCCAAATGAGTGAAAAACAAATGTTATAGAAAAATTCTCAAATACAATTAAGAAATCGGACTTACATAGTCTATAAGTATGGATCCTTGGCTTTAATTTCCCATTGGTCCAAATGAGTGACAAACAAATTTTATAGAAAAATTCTCAAATACAATTGAGAAATCGGACTTAGATAGTCTATAAGTATGGATCCTTGGCTTTAATTTCTTATTGGTCCAAATGAGTGACAAACATAAATGTGCCCACAAATAGCCAAATTCCCGTAGAGCTGAACAAAATTTACACAATTTTAATCTTTAAAATTTTATAGAAAAATTCTCAAATACAATTGAGAAATCGGACTTAGATAGTCTATAAGTATGGATCCTTGGCTTTAATTTCCCATTGGTCCAAATGAGTGACAAACAAATTTTATAGAAAAATTCTCAAATACAATTGAGAAATCGGACTTAGATAGTTTATAAGTATGTATCCTTGGCTTTAATTTCCCATTGGTCCAAAGGAGTGACAAACAAATGTTATAGAAAAATTCTCAAATACAATTGAGAAATTGGACTTACATAGTCTATAAGTATGGATCCTTGGCTTTAATTTCCCATTGGTCCAAATGAGTGACAAACAAATGTTATAGAAAAATTCTCAAATACAATTGAGAAATTGGACTTACATAGTCTATAAGTATGGATCCTTGGCTTTAATTTCCCATTGGTCCAAATGAGTGACAAACAAATTTTATAGAAAAATTCTCAAATACAATTGAGAAATCGGACTTACATAGCCTATAAGTATGGATCCTTGGCTTTAATTTCCCATTGGTCCAAATGAGTGACAAACAAATATTATAGAAAAATTCTCAAATACAATTGAGAAATTGGACTTACATAGTCTATAAGTATGGATCCTTGGCTTTAATTTCCCATTGGTCCAAATGAGTGACAAACAAATATTATAGAAAAATTCTCAAATACAATTGAGAAATTGGACTTACATAGTCTCTAAGTATGGATCCTTGGCTTTAATTTCCCATTGGTCCAAATGAGTGACAAACAAATATTATAGAAAAATTCTCAAATACCATTGAGAAATCGGACTTAGATAGTCTATAAGTAT
Source organism: Lypha dubia (assembly GCA_947311025.1). Taxonomy (NCBI): domain Eukaryota; kingdom Metazoa; phylum Arthropoda; class Insecta; order Diptera; family Tachinidae; genus Lypha; species Lypha dubia. The sequence continues at coordinate 75,454,104 of OX371263.1, forward strand.
GGATCCTTGGCTTTAATTTCCCATTGGTCCAAATGAGTGACAAAGAAATGTTATAGAAAAATTCTCAAATACAATTGAGAAATTGGACTTACATAGTCTATAAGTATGGATCCTTGGCTTTAATTTCCCATTGGTCCAAATGAGTGACAAACAAATATTATAGAAAAATTCTCAAATACCATTGAGAAATCGGACTTAGATAGTCTATAAGTATGGATCCTTGGCTTTAATTTCCCATTGGTCCAAATGAGTGACAAAGAAATGTTATAGAAAAATCCTCAAATACAATTGAGAAATTGGACTTACATAGTCTATAAGTATGGATCCTTGGCTTTAATTTCCCATTGGTCCAAATGAGTGACAAACAAATGTTATAGAAAAATTCTCAAATACAATTGAGAAATCGGACTTAGATAGTCTATAAGTATGGATCCTTGGCTTTAATTTCCCATTGGTCCAAATGAGTGACAAACACATGTTATAGAAAAATTCTCAAATACAATTGAGAAATCGGACTTACATAGTCTATAAGTATGGATCCTTGGCTTTAATTTCTCATTGGTCCAAATGAGTGACAAAGAAATGTTATAGAAAAATTCTCAAATACAATTAAGAAATCGGACTTAGATAGTCTATAAGTATGGATCCTTGGCTTTAATTTCCCATTGGTCCAAATGAGTGACAAACAAATGTTATAGAAAAATTCTCAAATACAATTGAGAAATTGGACTTAGATAGTCTATAAGTCTGGATCCTTGGCTTTAATTTCCCATTGGTCCAAATGAGTGACAAACAAGTGTTATAGAAAAATTCTCAAATACAATTGAGAAATCGGACCTACATAGCCTATAAGTATGGATCCTTGGCTTTAATTTCCCATTGGTCCAAATGAGTGACAAACAAGTGTTATAGAAAAATTCTCAAATACAATTGAGAAATCGGACCTACATAGCCTATAAGTCTGGATCCTTGGCTTTAATTTCCCATTGATCCAAATGAGTGACAAACAAGTGTTATAGAAAAATTCTCAAATGCAATTGAGAAATCGGACCTACATAGCCTATAAGTATGGATCCTTGGCTTTAATTTCCCATTGGTCCAAATGAGTGACAAACAAGTGTTATAGAAAAATTCTCAAATACAATTGAGAAATCGGACTGACATAGCCTATAAGTATGGATCCTTGGCTTTAATTTCCCATTTTTCCAAATGAGTGACTAACATAAATGTGCCCACAAATAGCCAAATTCCCGTAGAGCTGAACAAAATTTACACAATTTTAATATAAATACTTTTAATTTTATTTTATAACGAGGGGGGTAGCGAAGCACACCGGGATAAGCTAGTTTTGTATAAAATAAAGACCTCAAACTTCATTTAAAGTTATTAAATTATTTGAAATAATAAAACAATTAAATCTGATAAATACTAATGACTTTGTTATGTAGTATTTATGCTGGGCATACTGCCAAAAAACTAACTGAAATAGTTTTGCGTGTGATTGATAATCGTATATTGCAAATAAACACTGTTGCCAGAACAAGAAGATAAATAAATCTACTCAGTTCAGAAAAAAGAGAATATTTTCTTCACAATGGTTATAAATTTCTTTTTCCTAAGCTGAGGAAGAAATACACTTTCTAAAAGGAAAACTCTTACGGTTCGCTAGATTTGTGGAAATCGAAACACTAATTTGCGTTTTAATCATTTTGGCACAAAACCTAAACGAATAAAGAAGATGGATAGTTAGAAGTTTGCAAATCAGTTGTTCGTGGTTTATAATTCCAGCATTGTCGATAGGTTGACATCATGGGTCAGGCTGTTAATTACTCTGATTTAATATACGATGATCTGCGATTAAGTACCATAATATGCAGCAAACCGGCAATAAATGCCCTCACGGGGAGTTTGTATATCCAGTCTGGTCCTGGAATGGCGGAAGTCACTAAACACAGTGGCGAATCATTCAGGGCAATATCATTGCTGAATATCTGTTTAAGAGAGGAAGAGAACTACAGGATGTCGCTATTAACAATTTCTGCGGTCTTCCACTCTCATCTTGCTGGAAGCGTATTGATGTTGCTTTTATGCAGATGGCTCAAAGTAGATGGTACAATGAGCCAACCTGCTCCACAGCGAGAATATTATGGGCACGCCTGGATGTCAACTGAACTAAGACACAGGTGAATTTCCCTAAGATGCCCTTGCGCAACCTTGTGGCCGCAGTCAAAGGCTCTGCACCTTCGGTTCCCACGCTAGACGTATGGGTATTGCTGCTCCAGCTGTAATGATGAGGAAAAAAAGACGAAAATATCACGTACCTTCTGTGCCTTAGCCCAGCTCTGGGGGATCACCGCCTTCACTTTAGAGGTAATAGAACCTTCAGTACCCTTTACGAGATTTCAGCAACGGAACTTGGTAACTTAAATTCCTTTCTCAGGAGCAGAGGGTGGTTTCCCTCACTAACTACCCAACCCAATAGCGGGGTTAGTATGCCCGTATCCCTTCCTACCTCTGTTGCATTTAATTCCTACCCTTTTCTTTCTCTTTCTCCATTTCCTTCTTGACCTTTCTCCGCCTTCTCTAATTCTTTAGTTATATTTCTACAGCACAATGGGACCACATCAGGATGCAAGATAATTTCCCTTCAATACAACTTGCTAACTTAACATATATGCTGCAATAAAGCCACACATACATTTTTACTACAGCGTGCTAACGCATTTTTGTTCGAATTGGTTGTTACAAGTCCCAAATCAGCTGCTTGCCACCGTGGCTTATAGGTAGCAATGCTAGACTAGTAGTCCGGAGGTTGTCGGTTCGATTCCGGCCAGAGATCCTGGGTGTTTTCTGCAGACAAGCTAATCGCTTTGCGTGGTTGTGTTTGTTTAAAAAAAAAAAAAAAAAAAAAGGAATGATTACGAGAGAAAACGTTCGATATGATAGTACTGGCTTTTCGTCTTCATCAAATTCTAGTATAAAGCAATTTGCAATCTAGCAGTGTCTTTCTGTACATCTCTGTATGAAAACTGCAAAGAAAAAATTTATATGTGAATATAGCAAATATCTGGAATACAAATTTATATAAAATTTGGTAACTTTTTTTTAAAAAAAAACAACGTTTCTCATTTAGTCGAAGTTAATATGTTCCTGATGATCATTGCGAATACATAAATAACAAATAAATAAATACAACAATTCAAGATAAACAGATATTATGTATTTGAAATGGATTCAGATTTGATTAATGTATTTTTATGACCATGAAGATGTTAAATTTCTAAAACTAAATTGAAAGATTTACGAATTTAAATAGTTCTGCGAACAAATAAAATATCGCACACTGACTGCACAGTGTGAGCAATTGTAAAATAAGTTTTGGTTGTGACAACCGAATTTGTTGCCAATCGAGTTGTGGCAGTTGCTCCAACTATCATAGAATTCTGGTGATGCAACTACCACAGTAGTTTTAGTTATGGCCATTAACCTAGTAGTTACAACAGTCGATAAAATTGGTTAACATCATGGAATTTGAAATGAAAGCAATCGGGACTATTTACGTTCACTTGTATGCAGAAACATCGAATAATCCGTTAGAAGTATTAAACAAACCGTACCATTTAATTTGCTGCTATAAATTATGATAATAAAATAGTTAGTTGCAACAACCGATAAATAGTCGTCATTTTAACGTAAATTTAAAGAGGACCAAGTTTTTAGTTGCAAAAACCAATAATTGGTACTAAAATCATTTCATATTATTTAATTGTGCTCGGCATATCTGTGATTTCGCCGTAGCAAAAGAATACGTTCGGTTCACCTAATCAATTTAAGAAGTGTCACAATCGTATGTTTATTACAGTTGTTGTCTTATATTTATGATCGTGGAATGTTTTTTGAGTTCAAAGAATATTGATAAAGTTAACTGAAATGTAGTATTTCCAACGAATCTTTTTTCTGCGTGTACATGTTCCTTTAACTTGTTATATATAATTCAGGTAGATGTACTTTTTAGCGCCGTTCTTGTGATCTGAAGTATCATGGATTCGTGCCCTAAGATTTTATCAATGATATTTTACTGGGTCTTAGAGCAAAAGCAGTTTTTCTTGTTTGATGACTTAGGCTACATGACTTTTAGTAATTTTTTTAAAACTGAACCCACACAGATGTAAGACAAAACATTTTTTCTGACTAATACGACTAGAGAACATTAGTTCTGATGAGACAAGCGACAATGGAAATCGAACAAAACAAATGCAAAACTGTCTGCATCGTTGGTTGCAGAAAATACATGTGGTTTGATGCAACATTCTCACGCAGAGTAAGGCAAAACAGACGGAACCGAAACTCGTTGCACATAATTGTGAGCTATCTGATGATGTAACCCACACCAATTAAGCCAACTCAAGAACATACAAAATACATTGTCGCATTGTCGTTGTCTGATTAGCGTTTGTCGTTGAAGATAAAAGATTAATGTTAATTGAGTTTAAAGACAAAAACGTTTGGCCTTTCATTGGTGTTGGTTCAGCCTAAATGGTTTTAAAATAAATTGTTTACTAACATTAATCTTTCGCCGCGCATGTAAACACATTCGTTCCACTGTGCATGCTTTAAACAATAACAAATAAATTTTTCGCAAAATACATTTTATTTCCTAAATAATTTTTAACACCGCAATTTTCCGAAAATTAGCAAGAACATTAATGTACATACTCGCACATGTGGAATAATAAAATAAAAAGAATATTTGAAAAAAAAAGATTTATTTTCGCATGTTTTTTGTTTTTAGTGGGACAAAAAGAAAGATTTTGGAAAGAAAGATTTTTGCTTGTTCGAAAATTGCATGGCGGCTAAATTTTACTATTTTCTTCAATCATAGGTAATTCGCTCACAAGGTAATTAGCCTAGATCTTTTATTTTAATTGTCTGATGTTGCTCATGTTTAATTATCTGTCAAGTTGTTTTTGTGCGCTTGTGAGGCGTTTTTTATTGATAATTTTTGCACTTCAGAATATGAAATAATTTGTATTTTTTTTTTGGCATGTATGTACAAGATCATTTATGTTGTATATTGTCGTTGATGTCTGGTGATTTAATGGAGACGAATTTGTGTTAAATTTTTCGCCATGTGATTAATTATTGACGTACTACCGGCATGTTCCATTTGCATGGCAACAATTCTTTTGTAGCATCTTGGAAAATATTCATCATGTCACACTGGCTTTTCCATTAGTTAAAATATCATTTCTTGAAATCAAAAATAAGTCGATCCAAAGATAATAAAGTCATTTTTTTTTTTTAAATTTTGTAAATCTGCTTATGCTCATGATATAATAAAAACAGGTATAACCTTCCTGCTTGCTGCAGAAGTATATTTTGGTTTTACAAATGTCAAACTGTATATAACAGAGGAACAAGCTGATCAAACATTTGCAGCGGCGTCTAAGCAAAAAAATTTATTTCAACCCGCCGGTGAAGTATAAAATTTTATTGAAAATTTTTATATATTAAATAAAAAAAAAAAAAAAACTGCTGTAAAGAAAAGTCTAATAATACAAAAAGAAACTTACACATAACAAGACATTTTTAGCAGCCGAAATACCTGTAAAAGTAGTAAAAAACCGATGTGTTTAGCGGCGACGATATCCGGCTTCCAAGCGATCGACTTGTTTCTCTGATTTTGACACACAGAAAACATTTTACACTAACAAAATGCCTTTTGTTTTTGTGACGTTGTATTTGTTTAAGGGACAAGACTACCTTATTTATTATACCATGCTTATGCCTGTCATACAAATTTTCTATATTCTAAAATTCAAGACTAAAAATGAAAAAAAAAAAAAATAAAAATTCCAAATTTTTTTTTGGGCAAATTCCTCATGTTATAATAAACGCTGTGCGATCTTGTTTCACGCTGTAATTGTGAATTAATGTTACTGACAACAAGTTGAATTCGCAAAAGCAGAGAAATTTTGCATCGTCGGCTGCCGGTTACGGATAATTTTTTAAGTTAAAATTATTCTATCCAAGTATAAACGCTATTAATATACATTAGAGTTGTCAACCGATTAAGAATAATTCGATTAATCGATCAAACAAAACGAAACTCTTGTTCGAATAATTTTAAAATGCCGATTTTCGAATAACGAATAAATCGATTAATTAATGTCAATTAATCGAACAACTTTTTTTAGCTTAAAATGCATACGTCAAAAATGTTTAAATTTGTTTGTATGATATGAAACAAAGCGAGTACTTTATATCAACCAAATACATATTATTTTGGATGTTTGCAGTTGTTGTCGAACTGCGCATACCTAGTAGTCGTGCTATGTTTTGAAGGAAACGTTAAAAAATTTTCAAGAATGGGGTTTTTTCACTCTCAGGTGAATAAATTAGAAATACACTAAAGGGGCTGTGCACATATTACGTAACGCTCCAGGGGGGTGGGGGGTTAAAGATTTGTTACGGATTAAAAATTTTGCACTGAAAAATTAGTGAAAAGCGTTACAAAGGGGGGGGGGGGAGTATAAAATCTCTGAAAACAGCGTTACGTAATATGTGCACAGCCCCAAAGCCAAAAAATTGAGCTCGTTTTGGAAGTATTTTACCAAGCACAAAAATGAAAAAAAAAAAACAAAGTCACATGTAACAAGTGTCCTAAAGTATACAAAATCTTTGGATCAACAACAAAAAAATTAATAATTGTTTTGCAACAGATTTACGAAAACGTATTAAAATAAGAATAAATGAGGGACGTATAAAATTTTTAAATACATTAATAATATTTTTTAAATTCTGGAAATTTTCCGAGCAATGAAAGTTTTTAAAAATATTCTTCAAAAAGTGAAACTAAAGAATAAATTATACTCCAGATTATTTTATGTTGAAAGTAACCACAATAATTCAAATGAAAGTAATGATAAAGAAGATGTTACTAGTAATGAAATTAACAATTTTTTATACGAATTAAATAATTATATTAAAAGTATTAAAAATTCAAAATATAAAAAGACTTCAGCGATATATTAGACGATATGGTATATTTGAAAAAATGTAAAAAAAGAACAGAAAAATTAGATAAACTATTTTATGCTCTTCTCACAATATCACCTACCTGACAATTAGCGAAAGATTTATTTCAAAAACCAAAACCAAAAATCGTTTGAAAGCTAAAAAATTTAGTCAACTTTTATTTGTAAAATATTATTTCTTAAGAACAACCCAAATTGTCTGATTTCACAAAAAAAAAAAACATTTGATATTTTTTGACTGAATGAAGCATGTTTATTTGAATTAATAGTTTTATTTTTTTTTGTTAATAAAAATATTAACTATTTTATTTTTAAGTTTTTTGTATGAAATGTTTATTTTTTGTCAATAAATTTTTTAAATAATTTTTTATTCGTTGTTCTCATCGATTAATCGAAAAAATTTTCAGCTTTAATCGTTTGATCGAACGAACAAAATCAATTATTTGAATTATTCGAACAAAGTTGAAAGGCGAATAATTCACAACTCTAATATACATACATATATTCCATACAAAACCAAAACTACATTCCAATGTCTATTTATATTTTGTTTGATATTGTTCAAAATAAAAAAAAAAACAATACATAAGCCGTTGTCCTTGCTATGAGGTATGCGATCTAGATATTATTTTTTTGATGATCTACTTTTATCTGTAGTTTGGTAGCGAAAATTTAAAAAATATCCAAGAAGATTAACGTAAACGGTATAGATTAAAAAAATAAAGATTTCAATTGAAATTGTGCTCTCATGCAAATAAAATTTGTGTGGGGAAAATTAGAAATTTACAAAAGTTTAAGCGCAAAATATTGCAAAAAGTAGGTGGAAAAGTTTTGTAACAAGAAGGGGCCCCCCAAGCTATGTACAGACGATTGACAGATCTTACCATATTGTCAGACATTGTAAGCTCTTTTTTATTGGCAGATGTGCTTAAATTAATGAACGCACCATTGTCAGATAATTTTTCTATTGGCAGCGCTGTCTATAAATATGATAAGCTTTGACTGTTCTCACAAAGTTTTACAACGCATCTGGCAATTTTTGCCACACAACTATCTGACAACCGTTTGAACTGACAATTTTTGTTGGCAGATAAATTTATTGTCTCACAATCGTCTGAACTGACAATATACCTTTTGGTAACAATTTTTCATTATCTGTACGTTGTCAGCATATTGACATATCTTACAATATTGTAAGACCTGCCAATCGTCTGCACATAGCTTTAGTCTCCTGAAATGAAATCTGTCCGTAATTTTTAATACGGAGAAAGATATTTTTGTATACCAAAGTTCAGCGTTGTCTAAATATAAAGAAGGCGTAGAATTAAGGGGCTGTTGCTGTTTTGAGATTTTTCTAATTAATTATTTGCTTACCTGTTCCTATCAAATATCAGCTCGCCAGCTAAAATGGAATTGTTCCATGCAAAGAAGGTGACGGATTTCTGTTTTGTGATTTTTAACGCGTTAGTTACTGGCCAATATCTACATGTGTACGAAATCTCAGCTTCGTAGCTATAGTGGAAATATCCCATAATATCAATGAGTGAGAAAGTGAGTTAACGAGTGGCATATCTCGGGAGTTGTTATGGTAATACCATGGTCAAATTACAATGTCTGTGCAAATCGCCAGATGTTTTTTTGTAGGGTTGTGTTTTGACCATTAAAAATCATTCAAAAACATGCTGAAGATGGCAAAAGTAGTGTAAATTTTTTTTTGCCGCCATCTTGAATATTTTTATATACGTTTTTTGTTTTTGAATCAACTTGTCTTGTTATTGTTTCAGCATACCCACTAAATACATGCAAAACATGCAAAGCTTCTGCTTTTAATATGTTATTTCTCATAGTTGTCATGCAAAAAAAAAAGAGTTGAAAATTGAATATTTTGTTAAAAAAACTCTAAAGAAAGATATAAGAAGTATCGGCGTATCGACAGTAAAATATCGCCGATATCGATCCTTTTTCACACTAATCAAAATAATTTTTCAATAAAATATACTCTTCCGCCATTGTTCGATTTATTAAGAATGACGCATTGCAAATATATGTTCTTAAACAATTTCAGGGTCGCAAAGTATTAGTGTGCAACGTATTAAAAAAGTAACTACACAATGTATCAACTTGATATTAATACTGTATTGATACATTGTAAATATACATTTAGGAAGTCAGCCTATTTACCTGGTAACAAATACATTTATTTAAAAATTCTTTGAAGCGTCCATTTTCAACACATATTTTTTTTTTGCCATACAGAAATATTTTTTTCATGACTCCAAGAATATTTTTAGTTATTTTTAGTGTTGCTACTTGTTGATGCAAAGAGAAAAATGTTTAAATATTACATATTTTAAGATCGCCATGTTTTTCCTAATAGTTGAAAATGTATTTGGTTAGAATTGCATATATTTTGTTGTGTGGTATTTTTTATAGCAGCATATTTTTTGATTAATTAAAATCAATTAAAATATTTTATCTGCTTTTTTATTTACAAAACTTGGGATCTTAAGTATGTACTCTATATTCAGAAACAAAATAAAAAAAAAAACAATGAAACTATACATCACGTTCGTATGTACAAAGTACATAAATTATCTTTAGACCTTTGTTTTTTAATTTCCAACAAATTGTTGCATTAATATTTCATTTAAAATCCTTTAATGCCTCCCAATGAAATACATATTCTTAAAAATACAAAAATTCCTTAATTGATGATGTCTGTTCAATTACACATGTTTGGTATTTTTTTATTGCCCTTTTTTTTGTTGCACATTCTTTACAAAATTTATATTAAATTTAAACCAAAATTTTTTTATCCATAAATTTAATCTTTTGAAATTCTAGAATTTTTACCTCTCTCTCTCCCCATATAACCTGAAGTCATGTTAAAGCCTTAAGTCTTCTGTCAACACAACTTCTTAGTGAAATGTACTATTTGCAACCACCTTCATTCAGTATCTGTCTGCTACCGCAACATTTTCTGACAAAACGGAAAAAAAAGGAAAAGAAATAGACAAGGACAAAGACAAAGACAAAATAAAAGTTAGATACCCTTAAAATTTTACTAATGATATCTTGTCAGTATTTTTAATACTACAATCCAAAAGCAGCAACTGGGGAGGATGCTGGTTAGTTTCTTGCATCTTAAGATGAATATTTTTGTTAAACATAAAATATCTACCATAAATTTTATATTCATGTACGAGGTTTTTTTGTGGCTGTCATTATTTATTGAACCATTTTGGATTTTGTTTCACTTTATTTTCAAATTCGAAGCACGTTTGGATATTTGGACAGTCGCTTTTAATTTTCTTCTTTCAAGCTTATATTTTATATTAAAAAAAAAAAAAGAACAGTAAGAAAGATTAAAGAAAATCCATTAAATATGTAAGAATTTTCTTTCTATAATAAAAAAAGGTCATTTATTAATGGGTGGTAAAAAAATTAACGTGATATTTTTTTTTTGAACTTAAGCTGAATGTTTCAAATGTTTATACGAGATGTGCTCAAAAGAAAATGTGAATTTTGAATTTTCGCAGTCTGTGTACATTCGATATGTTGGTACACATGTGCTAGTCAAATGTTGGCATTATCCGCCCATTTAGATTAGTAGTTTGTTGTTGACAACTGAAAAGGTTAGTCCCGTTTGTGTGTGTTCTTCGATTTTTAACTAAATTATGAGCAAAAGCAATGTTGCATTGGTATCGCTCAGGAGTTGTTGAATGACATCAACGGCGATCCAGGTTTGCTCAAAAGGGTCATAACTGGTGACAAAACGTGGGTTATGGTTATGACGTCGAAACCAAGGCTCAATCGTCCCAATGGAATCGGCCAGATGAGCCAAGACCAAAAAAAGCACGCCAAGTTCGATCAAATGTGAAGGTTTTGCTCACCCCTTTCTTCGATTACAATGGCGTAGTGCATCATTAGTTCTTGAAAACAGGTCGTACGGTTAATAAGGAATACTTCAAGGAAATTATGCAACGTTGGTGTGAAGCAATGCGGCGCAAACGATCGAAATAGTGGAGAAAAAAATTCTGCATCCTGCGACTTTTCCTATTCCCAAAACTGAAGAACCAATGAAAGGAAAGCGTTTTGCCACAATTGATGAGATAAAGTCAGAATCGAAGTATGAGCTGATGGCCATACTGAAAAGCGCATTTCAGAAGTGCTTCGAGGATGGGAAGAAGGCTCTTTTTGCTATGCTGGGCTGGCTTCCAGTTGATCTGTTGGCTAGGAAGTTAGCACTACGCACTGCGGTACGACTTAGTACAATTGACGCATGGAAACATCGGTCATGCTAGCATTGTAGAGACCATAGAAATTATCCCTGATCTCGTCGACTATTGGATTCCAAAACCATCCTTTAATAGAGCATTTAACTACTCTTTATCGGAGGACCTCCCATCTACACCGCATGGGGCCCTACGAGTGTTCGCGAATGGCTCCAAACGGGGGCTCCAGGGTTGACGGGGGTGTCTACATTGAAGAATTCGGGATCAGGATTTCTTTCAGACTTCCGGACGAATGTAGTATCTTACAAGCTGAAATATCCGCCATGAAAAAGGCAACAAATTGACTGTCGGATAACAAACAGATTTATTCAAATCATAACCGACATCAAACCTGCAATAATAGCACTCTCGGGTGTGTACACAACATCCCTCCTTACCCTGGAATATAGGAAATCACTTAATACAACTTGACAACTTCTGCGGTCAAGAGCGGGCCTGCTGGAGGCGAATCGAGGAAGCCCTTATGCGAAAGACACAAACCAGATGGTTTAATGAACCATCCTGTACCACAGCGAGGACCCTATGGCCTTGCATAGATGTCAACAGAACCAAAAATCTGCTGAACTTTCCAAAAATTCAATTGCGCAATCTTGTGGCCGCGGTCACGGGACACTGCACCTTCGGAACCCATGCCAGACGCATGGGTCTACCATACAATGAATATTGCTTCAGCTGCAATGACGAGGAAGAAGAAGAAAGCATCGCAGCAGATCCTTCAGCACCCTCTCCGAGCTTCCAGATACGGAACTCGGTTGTCTTAGCTCCTTCATCAGGAGCAGTGGATGGTTCGCCAAATAGGGGGCTTGACATCCAGCCCGTTTCTGCAAGACTTACCACTTGTTTCAATTTTTTCCCACCTGCTCTGCTCTTCTCTTGTTCTTCCCTCATCTACTCTTCTTCCGACTCTTCTAATCTTCTTTCCTCTATCACTCTCCTTCACTACAGGACCACACCAGGACCCAAGTGAGCTGGAACCTTAATCTTCCCTTTACCAGCAGCCTGCTAACCTAACCTATCTATTCGGCCAGTGCAGTTGAAATCTAAAGGGATGTTTTTATATTAAATTTTTCTATTGTTGCGCGAAATATGTTAAAAATGTCTATTTAATATTTCTCTGATTATTAACATTTAGGAACTTTAGCCTGTAATAAATAAAAAATACGATCAGCTGTGCTCGTGCATGTACTTGTATAAATATACTTTGTATGTTTTTTATTTGCTTTTGTTATTTTTAAGCACATAAATTCCTGAAAATTAATTGAATAAAATGTTATATTTTGCAAAGGGAATTTAATTTGGAGTATTGAACGTTACCCATATCTTTCTCAAATACATTTCGGTAATATTGATAAACTTTATGAAATAGAGAATAAATCGATCAATTTTGATTTGTCTCTTTGGACTAAAAGAAAAGAAATTAATATTCGGACAATAAAAATTATCAAACAAACTGCCATCGCAGCAACAAGTTACCCAATACACGGCAGTTAGTATTCGTATGCAGCACAAGAAGTTAATTTGAAATAATAATTGAATATGAAGCACAAAACATGCCTTCAATATGAAGTTTCAAATACATTCACAAAAATTTAAATTTAGTTTTCTAAACTTATTCGCGGGGAAATGTGGTGAAATTGCAAAAACAAATCGACCGGATATTTGAAGCAAGACAAATAAATTCTTGTAATACGATTTTCTCGTTTTTCTCCATTCCGACTCTTTTGCATATGCGTTAAACCAAACGATTTTTTATGTGCATCTTTAGGAATTCCCTAATGACGAAATAAACCTCAGTTAATGGACCCAACTAAAAACGTTCAGCCACAATTTAAAAATTACTCTTAATTAATGAAAATATATTCCATAATTAAGTTTGCTGTGCGTCAGCGATCTTTAATCACTGTAGTATTTTGTTTATATTCTTGTATATGATTCACGTCATTGAGTAAGAAAATAATCTGTATGATCTGTTTTTCTGAGAATTTTTATTTTTGTTTACGTCTACGTAACCGCAAATGTTATGCAGTTGACTTTGTTTTGTAAAAGTAATTCACACATTTTTATTTTACACTAAAACAAAAAAAACCCAAACATGAGTAAGTTTGTTTTTTCCCATCAGGTGTAGTAGAATAACTGGCACTCTAAGCAAACTAGTCAGATATACAGATGCATAGTATTTCACGATTAATTTCGGAAAGGATTAAACGTGAATGATTTTTAATTCACTTTTTAACTAATTAGACAACGTATTATAAATATTTCCTACGTATTTTCTTTTATTTTTTTTTTGTCTTATAACTACAAAAACAGAAAATTTTTAAAATTGACTGACTTCTTAAGGTCTCTTACGATTTTGTTGTATTACTTAACAACAAATTTAAATTTTTATACCCTTCACCAAAAATTGTAAGGGTATTTATAGGTTTGTCATGACGTGTGTAATTTTCCCAATATTTATATGAGGTCCATATAGTATATATATTCTGAATCCTTATAGATAGGGATGTTGAATGAACTATGTCCGTCTGTCCGTCTATCCGACTGTCTGTACATGAAATCGATTTTCCGCAGACACTAGAAGAGCTAGAGACTTGGGTCTTGGAATAAAATGTAAGGATTTTTCTTAAGATGATTCGTATTGAAAATCAGCAAAAATAAAATGTCTGTTCTGATATTGAATTATATATACAAATAAAAGAAGATATATATATATATTATAACTCTTTCCGAAATAAATTTATAAATATTTGAGGTGCCCCTACAAACCTCTTTTTGTTCACTGATGGATGGAAAATTTTAAAATAATTTAAACAGTCTGTATTTTTTGTACATATGCACTGAAGAAAATATGAAAGTGTGTTCAAGTATTCAGTTTAAACTTACTTTTTATATTGTTTGAAATGTTATATTTATAAGAGAAAGGAGAAAGCCTGTATTATATTCAGTGAATCACATATTTATGCATTGGTGAAGGGTATATAAGATTCGGCACAGCCGAATATGGCACTCTTAATTTTTTAACTTCTTTTTGATAATTAGTTCAGCATAATTTTTACATACGACACAATTTCGAAGTTATTCGGAGTGATGTAAGAAAACAATTTTTCTGTGCAAAATTTTCAAAAAACCAACATTTTATTAATAATATTGAAAAACTATCGAATTTCTTTTTCTAAAGAGAGAAATTCACATGAATAGAGACTAAAAAGATAATAGTAAATATGTACATAAGTACATATTATGATCTGGCTTGGGGGTTGTGAAATTGTTTAATAATATATTTTTCCTGAGTAGGACTTGTAATATTGATCCAAGTCCGCTATTTTCTGGTTAAAAATGCTATTTAAAATTTTTAGGATGTGCCTATTTTCACTTTCAAACATGGAAATTTTTGGAAAAAACTAAAGGACTTTACTAAATTCTGAATGCACCTCTGGCAGTGTGAATAAGAAATTTTTCGTGATGGCGGCTTCACGTTATGAATTCAAAAAATATTCTTTAAATTCTAGAAAGATGCGTTCTAAGATTCTATTGTTCGATGATAAAATATTTTTTTACGGCTGCGAAAAATTGTTAAAAATTGGTGTTCCAGATTGCGCCTTCTACGCGCCAGGCGTGGAGGCCACATGGCAGAAATCATGTTTAAACATTCATTTCATAAAATTTTCTTTCCAATAAAGCCCGTTTCATTTATGTATATTAAAAATATATTTCCTGGTTTTTTTATGATTTAAACTTGTGTCACTCTATAAAAAAACATCCTTTATAAGAAAAAACTACAATTGCATTTTTTTTAAGACTTTAAAGCTTAAACCTACAATAATTTATCCTAATTGGGCATTTCTTAATGTCCGATAAGTTTCAACTTTTGAATTTTACTACGAAATTAAAACAAACTAATATGCAACCTTACGTATACTCCCCACATATGTACATATGTATGTGGCACAACTATGCATGAATTTAATTTTGTATGTACTCGGTTATTCATTAACCACACATCAACTTTACTTTTTTAATTGTAATTTGTTGTCGTCGCAAAAGATACAAATATTATCGCATACATATGTACATATATTCGTTTGAATTTTGCGTGGCATTAAAAAGAAACGGTTTTAAAAATTCCACAACCAAATTGTTTTTACTAAGAAAACCCACATATTGTGGCAATTTTTTTATACATATCAATTTTAGCGAAATAACAACAATTTCTCACTTGAAAAATTTCACATGAAATTTAAAATTATGTAGAATTGTTTCTTGTTTGTTTTTGTTTTTTTTTTGTTTTACAATCGCAGCTAACAAAAATTACACATCAACAAGTCATATGAAAAATATAAAAATGTTGGGGAAATATTAGTCAAAACAAAACAGATGTAAATAATCGTTGAAATTTAAAGAAAAAACAAATCAATATACCTAAAAACTTGTATGTATTTGTATGTATGTATATACATAAGTATATTTTTATTCAAGTTAATGCGTAAATTACCCAAGCGCCCCCAATAAGTCAGATTACATTTTTGTTAAAATTAACACAAAAAAAAAAAAAAAATATAGAAAGAAAACTGACAAAATAAATACAGCAGTGGCAGAAGCAGCAGCAGCACAAAATTATATGTCTGTTTACAAATCAAGTAACCAGTGAGCAGGGCGGATGGACGAAGGAATGAGAAGTCAGGTATACGGTTAATCAGACAGGCGAATGACATACTGAAAAATGCATAAGACCAGCTGGACAACTATTTAAATTGTCGTCTGGTAACTGGACCAAGTCATCATGGTTTGCTTTTATGTACATACATACGTCAGCACATTTTTTTTTAATTTACCATATTAAAGATTTAATTGTTAACAAAAAGTATTAAAAAGGATTTAACCCAAATTCTATTAAATGAACTTACTACTACTATACATATGTACATATCTGCATAAAATATTGCAAAAAAAGTGTAAAATATTCTGATTCTTCTATAATGCCGTATAGTCATAATAAATGCAAAAAAACACAATTTTGACAAAAATATGGGAAAATATGTTCATATGAAACTGCATATATTATGATATACATACTTATGTACATATATATTATGCATATATGTAATATGTGTAATTCATATATGGAGAATATATGATCCATAAAAATACGTGAACAGAAAATAAAAAAGATATTTGTTAATATTTATACAGGCTAATATTCGTAAATGTTTATAACCAGAGAAATATTAAATAGACACTGTCAATATATTTCGAGCAACAACCGAAAACTTTAATATCTAAACATCCCTTTAGATTTCAACTGCACTGGCCGAATATTTTTCCAAGAATTCCTTCCCATATTAGAAAGGCAAACAAATTTTGCCAACCTTACAGGTTGCCTAGAAATGAGATGGAATTGTACCTATCAAAAACTTGGTCCTTATTTTGATCTCAGTACTTTTTACGGCCGAAACTTTTTGGATACGAACTTGGCCTTATTTTCACATTTATGTTTTTGTGTGGATTTCTATTTACTAAAAGAATTATTTAAAGTTAGTGTAAATAATGGAGTCTAAAAAAGGAGATCATAAGCGAAATACAAAAAGATTTGGGAATCACAATGTCAGTTTAAGCAATGGATTCGGCCTTGACCAAATAATAACACAAAAGTAAGATGCTTTTATTGCAAATGCGAAATCACTCCTAAATATCCACCCTTTTTGGGCATGCTGGAACACGGAAACACATTGCAGCTTTGAGCCCAATTAGCTACAAACGATATCAACAACCAACATTGTACAAAATGTCTTATCCCATTACAAATATGATATCATGCCATTAGCAGTACAATTTGAATACAATGTCGAAATATTATCTAGTATTGAAAAAGGGTGGAGAATGATTCACTTCATGCAATGGCACAATATTGATTCAACATTAGAATTTTGGACTAAAGTTAATGTTGTAAAAACGCAAAATTAATTCAATAAAAATTTTCAATAAAAAAACTTTTGAACTTGGTGCGTAACAACGCTGGTAACAAACAGCCTTAGTATGCTTGGTCAGCAATATTTAAAAAGAGTGTTATTTCTATTCATATGTATATAATTATTGTTTACAAGCTGCCTTGTCGATGGCTTCGGGAGTAAGCAGGAGTTAAATTGAGAGAATTTGTGACACACAAATATCATATTTTTACAATACATACAAATGTATGTACGAGTATGTACAATGTACATTGTACATATATTATATATATATATTGTACATATATTGCTTTGTATCTGTCGAAATAATAGCTGTGGTTTTTTTACTGTTAAATTTATTGTCGTTAGTGTACCTTAATTTTAAAAACTTTAATCGCTTTCGTCTAAAATTAAATTTTTCAAATCGGAGCTACCTGCTCTACAGCACATTAATTCATTCACGACTGTGGCGAAAAGAGTTTGTTTTAGCCAGACTCCATCAGTACTACGACAAGAAATAAAACTCAATCCGTAAAACTGAAAATAATTGAAAATACTTTAAAGTCAGTAACTTGCACGATAAATATCTGAATGAAACCAGTACAAAATAAGTTCAATAACAAAATAAAAGTTTTGAAAATAAAATCGAAATTCTAATAAATGATAAATTATTATTATTAGGCTCAAGTTCAGTTTTATTGAATTAATGAAAATTCAAATTACTAAAGCACCCCATACACGTTTCAATCCAATTGTCAACTGAGTCGGTTGTTGTTCAAATCAAAGCGTGTATGGCCATGTCAATTGATTAGTTTGGCAGTTGTCGAGTTGGTTGAAGAAAAATCAAAAGATTTTGATTTTTCAAGTTGGCTAGCAAGTCTTTAAATTCGATTGTGCTGTGTGTGCTCGAGTCTCTTGATAAGCTGTCAAAATTTATGTGTATAGTATGATGAAATAATACAGGTGGTATTATTAGGGCAACAAATACATACAAATCGAGAAATTTTTGACATAACGCTAGATAAAAATGCTAGAGCAAATTGACAGTTGAATGAAAATCTTTCAATTCAGTGGCCAAGAATCAATTCCAATGAAAGACTCAATTGACTATTGAATTGAAACGTGTATGGGACGCATAAGAGTTGTTATGTTGAAAAACATTAGATCTCCAATCAGATTAGCAGAACGTATCAGTATACCGATTTCAAGGCCGCCACTCCTCTCGTCAGCGTTCGTTCGTCCATTTTTACAACTTGAATAAAGTGGATACTAATTGGAAAGAATATCAACTATTTAACTAAGTTTTCAACAAAAATAGAATACGAGAATTGTAATAATTTCTTTTTATTCCATTTTTACATATTGAAACAATCTTTGGTTAGTACGAAATTCCTCATGTGTGATTGCGCACTACTAATATTCAACAAACACTCATAGTCTGATAATTTCAAACTTACATCATAGTAAAATATTATCCTATAAGTGCCTAAAGTCTACTAGAAAGCCACAATGGTATCGGAGGCACCCATAATATCAAATAATTTTTTTGTTTGTTTTAAAAGTAATTGTTCGAAAGAAAGAACCACTTTCGACATCGTCAAAAAAAAAACACTTACTGAATTTTGTGTGATTGGAAATGCACGAAACTTAATTGAATTCCCTAGAAACGCATAATTCTCAGAAGAAATATTTCCATATGTACTCCGAAAATGCCAGGATTACTACGTATTCGAAATTTTGAAAATATGTTTTTTTTTTTTTTTTAACTAGGACCAGCGCTCAGGGGATGACCCCTACGTATGCAGTGCACTGTGCCGGAACTCAGGGAAAGGAATAGGGCAGAGAAGATAGATGTTGAAAATTTAGAAGACTTAACTCTTTCACAACTCTACTTTGCGCGTTATGTTAATTTTCAATGTTAATGTTGAGGCGCCTCCGGTGTTAAGTAGACCCATTAACTTTGTTAAGCTGTATTAGCAGGCTTTTCTTTGTTTTACTTTGCCGATGTTTTTGCTAACCGACGAAGGAGGGCAATGTACTCTAAGTTTGCGATATACTCGTATTTACTGTATAGAAATCTGATATTTTGCAAAAAAAAATTTTTGAAATTCACGGGATATGCTTAATCCTGCCATTTGTATGTTTTAAATTATATATTTTTCGAAAGAAATATTCTTGCGAAATGATAGCCCAGGAAACTCAAAAATTCACCTATATTCGATAGAAACACATACGAGTACATAATTTTATTAAAGAAAATTAATCCATTTAATTTAAATCCATTTTATAAATACGCAAATCTATAGAAAAAAGTTAGTTCGAAATATTCGATGTGTTTGGCATTTTCGAAAATTCACTAAATATTGCATCTTGGCAAAAAATCCATTACAAAGATTCGAAGTATAATTCATAATCTAAAATGTGACAAAAGTAGAAGTTACTCTGAAAAAAAAATCGATTTCATTGAAATCCCATAATTAAATACGATTATTATTCGAAGATGAAACGTTTCTTTCGAAAATGCCTTACAAATTTTCATTTGAGGTGTAAATCAGTGCAATTTGACGAAACTTATCGAAAACTCCCTAAACTTAAAGTTGTAGTGAAAAAATTTCATGCTTTCCGGAAATCCGATATTCATCAATCATCGATATCAATAATTTTACTACAGAAATCGAAATTGTGTCCGCTCCGAAAAAACCGAAATTTTTAAACAACCAATTTTTTTCGAATATGAATGAATCAATTGATTCGCAATAAACACACATCTGCACTAAATGAGTTAATCTTGCAAAAGTGTAAATACTTTTAAGCGAATTTAAAAAACTTGTACCAATTTGTGTGTATTTTTTTTTTGTTTTCATCGGAGGTGCTATTTGTCCCCCCAAAAAAATATTGATTATCGCAATCGATTGAATATCGATAGATTTTCGCGTAACTTTTATATTTCTGTACTGATTTACAAATTTCTCTTTATGTTTAAAGGGGTGTCCTTGCAGTTTGGTCCTATATTTTTGTTTAATTCGAAGGGGCAAGCTTCCCCTGCCAAATAATGATTATAGCAAAGCTCCACTATTTATGGTCCCATGAAAATGTAAACTCTTGATATATTGATCAAATAAATACAGTCGCTGTTTATAAATCGGTTTTAAATTTATTATTTTTTTTATATTTTTATATTATTATTATTATTACGAATAAACGTAATTATTATTCGAACTTATATTGGATATAAATAATAATATTTTTCAACATAAAAAAACTCTTAGTAATTTTGAATTTTCATTAATTCGATAAAACTGAACTTGAGCCTGATAATATTACTTTTCATATTTTTTTTTTTTTAATTTTAAAAAGGCACGTTAACCTTTCGTTTGAGTAAAATATAAACTTAAAATTGATTATATCGGTTTGTAAACTTTAGAGGGTTGCGTTGATTTTGTACTCTTTTTGATTGAAATCGGATTGTTTTTTGCCTGAATTATTCATGTTAACTTAAAAAAAAAAAAAAACACAATTCAGATTTAATCAAAAATATATTGATAATTTTACTTAAAGGTGATCATCAAATATTATATTTAGTTCGCCTTAACTCCTTGTTCATTATTGTGCCTACGCGCGAAAGGAACCCTTTTTGTAAAACAACATTCAATTTAATAAAAATGCAACTGTACCATTTTACCTTTAACGTTCAACTGACTGATAACCAACCACCTGCCGTCTGTCGTCATTCTTACTTGTTATCATTATTGTTGTTGGTATTTAATGCAACCTTTTGCTTTTGGCTGCATGCTCTAGATCTTTAACATCTGCTGTTTATATGATTTTAATTTTTTTCTTCTTGTTATTGTCTTGTACTTATTGTGATTAGTGTAAAATAATTATAAAAATGAATTTTTTGTTACCTCTGACAGGACTTGAATGTTGTTGCATTTATTTAAAGAATAGAAAACGAAAATTGCAGATGTTTTTCTTACTTATTTCCTGGATAATATTCCTAAGAACCATTTAAACAATTGCCACCATAAACAAACTATGTAATATCTTGTCACTCTTATCATTAACAAAATGAATTTTTATTTGAAACCCAAGAAATTATGCGAACGTAAACCGGATAAATTGAAAAAAATTGGATTTGGTTGGATTAAAAATCACACTTAAGATGATACTTTTTCCTGGTTCCATAAGAAAAAAGTCTATTTATTTGATGTCATGCAAAAATTTGTAGCCGGTCATATAACCGACAGTGCTGCACGTTTGAAACAAATCACCAATAATTTTCTTGAGGGCAATTTGAAAAGACTGATCAAAGCATTGTTTTGAACCCTCAATGTGTGTGTGTTCACCTCGGTCAGCAATTTCTTGTAGGAGTATTTCTGTGGCAATATGAAAGAAGGGCTTAAGTCATATTTTATAGTTTTGTTTAAGACGAATTTTACTCCATTGAGGGTAAAGTTGATCATTCGTTTTTCCATTCTTTTCGATTTAATATCACGTGACACTGTCCTCTATAAGAAAGATATTCAATTTGAGAGACAGACATAGTTCGTCAGCAAAAGAAAAGCAGTAATTGAATATGGCCGAACTTCGTTAAAAATTGTTCAATATACATTAATGATTTTTTTTTGCCCAGTTATACCTTTTAATATGGAGAATATATTGGTGGTATTAAGTAAAAATTAGCTTATCTCGACTTGAACACTTGTTCCTTACTCCCACAAAATAATTATGTATTACATACTTAAAAATTTTCGATGAAATTGTTTTTTTTTTATTGGTTTCATGAAATTATAAAAACAGATGGGCATGCGTACGTTTGTGTGGACGAGTAAATTGTATTCAAACAATTAAAATGGTTTTTTATTCATTTGCCACTGGCACCTGTTGTTTCTTGATCATCAGGAAATATAAAACAAATACATCAGCAACAGAAACGTGTTCGTTCTTAATGGCTCGTGTTGCAATATTGAAGTGTATTATAAAACAGAAACAACAGTTGAAATAAAAACAATAATAATTATCTTTAACAAAAAAAAAGTACATTTAATAAAACAAATTACAGTTGGTTTTTTAAAATAATGATCGATTCTCCTTAAATGGCAACAATCACCGATAACCTTAAATTTAAGTTAAAAAAAAAAAATTATTTAAAATTGCAGTCAGTCGGGCAGGCAACCAAATGTTGCTTTTTATCAGCTACGAGTATGACTGAAGGGAAACTATTTCTGATCATCGCCATAATGATCATTTAAAAAATGTAATACTGTTTATTTCATTTTATTGGTAATTTAATGAGTTTTTTAAAAAAAAATTTAGATCATAATATAACATACACATAACTATGTACTAAATATGTACATATGTATCTGCTACATATCTACTCGTATGTACGTATATAAAAGGTTTTCCAATAAGAGTGATATAATTTCTTTAAAAAAAACACACACTTATTGTTAAGGAAATTCAAAAGTTTTTTATTTAACGTGAAGAACAATCGATACAATTGACTTGTAAAGCTTGAAGAGAGTCTGGTTTATTTCCAAAAACCAATGACTTCAAATAACCCCACAAGAAATACTCTAATGGTGTTAAATCACAACTTCTTGGAGGCCATTCAATATCACAATTTCTTGAAATAATCGAACCTCCAAACTTTTCTCGCAATAATTCAATTGTTGCATTTCTGTATGGCATGTACATTGGTCCAATGGCTTCAGTTCTTGAGTAAGAACAATTTTATACGGATGCAAACCCAAATCGTTTCTCAAAATCTGCCAGGTTGTGGTTTGAGACAGTCCCAATTGTTAAGAACGCCTTGGAATCGACAAATTGCGGTCTTCAGCAACAATTGCCTGAACGGCAGCAATATTTGCATTACTTCGAGCGGTTCTTTGTCTTATTGGCACTTGAACAGTACGTAAAGAAAATCTAAGCTCAAAATTTTCAACAATTCGACTAATAGCGAGCACACTTGGACGATTATTACGACCATAAAATGGCAAAAGCGCACGAAAAAATACAATTGGAGAACGATTATTTTGATAATAAAACTGAATAATTTGTAAACGTTGTTCTTGCGTATATCTCTCCATGATGAAATTGTCAACACTACAACGAAACGTCACTTCAAAATAATATCATTCCTATTGGAAAATCATTTATTACTACATATGTTCTAAATATGTATGTGCTACATATGTACTCGTTATAGTATATTGTAGTAACGAATCCTTGCTGAAACCTTAATGGAATTTTCCAATTTGATTTTAAATGTCAGTTAGCAGATTTTATTTTATTCTGATAATTTTTTTTTTTTTTTAATTTATTGACTAATTAGTCTCCTTACTGTCCAAGTAGAAACAAAGATCCCTTATCATCCACCATTCAGCCACTTAATTCCCATGATAAAGCCCCAGATATCCTCAAGTTTGCACTTCGCGATATCACTAATGCCCTCATGGAAACGTCTGCTCAGCCATCTTTGCCTGTGGCGTTGCAGCCTTCGGCAATGACAGATGGATGATATGCTCTATAGTTTCTGGCTCCTCTTCATCCCTACACATCCTACAGAAATCCGGAGTGACATTTTCCCATATGCTGGTCTTATTCTAATAATAGTCGCAGCTAAAATTTGTCGGTAAATCCATAAAATTTTAATTTATGAGAAAAATATGTACGCAAGTACGCCAGAAATATTTACTAAATATATTTCTAAGAAAAAATGCTGGTAATATATATTTTGGTTGAAAAATTTTTGCAATATTTTTTTTCTAAAATTTTATTTGATTCCCAAGAATTCAAATTATTTTCATGCATATGTAGTATGTGAAAATCATAATTTATTTATTATTATTTTTTTTATATAAAACTATTTAAGTAATTATGCAATTATATTCATTTAGAATTAACAAATAATAATTTTATTTATTTGTATGATAAAAGAGATACGTTTCCATTGCAGTAATTTGTCATTGACATAAATTTCCACCTCAAATACGATTTGGAATATATTTGTTTTTGTTTTGCTAATTTGTTAGCAATTTGTTGGTTTTTTGTTTTGTTTGTTATTTTTGTAAAAGCAAAATTGTTTTTAACCATAATTACACAGAGACTAAACACACAAAACATATTTGCAAAAACACATTCAGACCAATTAAATACTTGTATAAAACCATGAGAATAACGTTTTGTTTTTATATTTTTATTTTTTTTGAATAATCTCAATTATTTCAAGAATTCCAAAGACTTTAATAAGAAGCAGATGTTTAGAATTTTTTGTATTAAATTTTTTTTTCTTTTTGCATTAAAAAAGCAATTAACGTGCAAAGCAATCATAAAGATTTATAAATAAATGCCAAATACATGGGAGAAAATTACATATTTTCCATATGGAAATGTTTATTATTAGAAGAGAATTAAAAGTAAAATAGTGTAAAGCTTGAAGCTAAAATACTTGACCCAAATGACTTTGTTTTTAAATCAGCATTCATTATTTGTAACATGACTGAAGTATACACGCAAAACAAATATTAAAAATTCTTAAATATTTGGGCAATTTTACTTAATTTGTGTTGTCTTATGATGTTGAGATCGTTTTTGCAGAAATTCGGTGAAATTTTCTTTGTTGTAAATATTTAATAAAAAATAGTTAAATTGTTGTCCAAATAATTATAAAAAAAATTTCGTCTTGGATCGCCATCTCATGTTTTCATTGTATTGTATAGTGTGGTTCATTTCCTTGCTATGTGGTTTTGATCTTGCTAAGTGCTTCACATATCCGTGTTTTCCCCCGTTCATGGCGCTTCCTTAAAAGTCCAGTGGTATGGCGACGAAGCTCTTAATTTCCAGGAAAGTTCTGGACCGTATTGTCTCAAATCAGTGGGCTTGAAAACCTTTTATTAAAACTCGAAGTCTATTTAAATTCGAACCGATGTACTCCGGTTTCCTATTTTATTCGTAGGACGAAATGTCGTAAAACTTAGTAAAAAGAAATTCTGACTTAGAAATTGAGCTCCCAAATTAAAAAAAAAATTTCCTTGAAAGTAGGTTTTTTTTATTTTTTGGAGTAACATTACGAACTATTTTCAAAAACATGAACTATTGATTCTTTTCTTAAGTTAAGGAAATTTTATTTGATTTAAAAAAAATTCTAATAATTAATAAATTTATAATTAAATTTAGTATTTGTTTCTTTTTTTTCTAGTGTAGTTTAAGCTTCTTTTTTGCGGCAACATAAGTTTAATTGCCACACAAGCAAACAGGTAATTAAGCGATTAACTGCATTAATAGTGATAAAAAAAACAATGGTAATAAATAAATAAATTGCAAGTTATGGCCTGAAAATAGGAACTACAATCAATCATTTGAATGTGATTATTTCGCGTTAATTTGCCTTTTTTGTAATCGAAAAATTTCGTTTCGAGCCTACAGTGGCTCCTGTTGAGAATACTTTTTACTTTACTTTTTCTCCCTGGCAAGAATGGGGTCAGCATTCGATGTGGCAGTTAGTGACAGGTCGGTTAAACCTCCAATCGGTTACTAGTATAGGGAACTCAGTAATTGGGTAATTAGCAGAACTAACCATTCCTGGAGGAATAAAGAAGATTGTAGAGTCTCCAGGTCCATATGGACAGAACTAGACTCAGGTAAATCTGATCTACTTCTGGGAATGAATAGAAAGTTTTTGAGAGTCTTAGTAGGAGCGTTGACTGGCCATTGCTCGGTTAGAGCGAGGACCAGCATATGGAAAATGGCACTCCGGATTTCCGTGGGATGTATGGGGATGAAGAGGAGCCAGAAACTATATAGCGTATCATCTGTCATTGCCCAAGGCTGCAACGCCATAGACAAAGATGTCTGAGCAGACGTTTCCATGAGGGCATTAGTGATATCGCGAAGTGCAAACTTGAGAATATCAGGGGCTTTATCACGGGAATTAAGTGGCTGAATGATGGATGATAACGGCCCTTTGTTTCTCCTTGGGCGCTAAGGATACTAATTAGTCAATAAATTAAAAGAAAATGAAGGGAATCACGGGTCTCCGAGTGGATGTGTGTGTGCTCCACACTACCCGTCGTAACCTAACCTAACCCTTCTTTTTTCCACTTACCATAATTCATCAAGTGTCATGCGGCTACCGAATGAGACAGACTGCAGTTTCATGTGGGTATTTGCCAGGATAATTAAAATTATTATATGAGAAGGGATATGGAGGGCTTCCCTTTTTACTTCAGGAATTTTGAGATAGCTTTTGTTGTAGAGTCCTGTTGCATCTAGGCATCATACATTCAGTGTCATTGTTTACACGCTTTAACTAGCTCATATGGAGAAAATACTTCTCGTTAGATCGACTGTTAAATTTTCAGTGGTTATAAAATTATTATATTATTATTCAATTTTTATAGTTCCTAGGTGGAACATAGGGGGTCTGTGGTTATAAAATGCAACTCTGAAATTATTGAGTAACTAATTTTTAGTATTAAGAAACCGAAAAAAATGGCAAATACTCGATACTTTGTACTCACTTCCCAACACTTTGTCATCATTAATACAGAAGTAGCCAGATTACTTAATTTGTTATTGGCATCGATTATTTCTGGAGGAGTATGAAGCCAGCAATAGCACACCATCTTGATGAATGTATTGTTTTAGTTTTGGTTCGTCAAAACTCTGTACTGAACACCCGCTGTTGGAATTGCTGACCTGTCGTGCAATTGGGACAGGTTAAATCGGTATCGATTTAATTTCTGCTGAAGAGCACTTCATTTGATTTCATATTGAACTAGCTTATCCCGGTGTGCTTCGCTACCCCCTCGTTATAAAATAAAATTAAAAGTATTTATATTAAAATTGTGTAAATTTTGTTCAGCTCAACCGGAATTTGGCAATTTGTGGGCACATTTATTCTTGTCACTCATTTGGACCAATGGGAAATTAAAGCCAAGGATCCATACTTCTAGACTATCTAAGTGCGATTTCTCAATTGTATTTGAGAATTTTTCTATAACATTTGTTTGTCACTCATTTGGACCAATGGGAAAGTAAAGCCAAGGATCCATACTTATAGACTATCTAAGTCCGATTTCTCAATTGTATTTGAGAATTTTTCTATAACATTTGTTTGTCACTCATTTGGACCAATGGGAAATTAAAGCCAAGGATCCATTTTTATAGACTATCTAAGTCCGATTTCTCAATTGTATTTGAGAATTTTTCTATAACATTTGTTTGTCACTCATTTGGACCAATGGGAAATTAAAGCCAAGGATCCATTTTTATAGACTATCTAAGTCCGATTTCTCAATTGTATTTGAGAATTTTTCTATAACATTTGTTTGTCACTCATTTGGACCAATCGGAAATTAAGGCCAAGGATCCATACTTATAGACTATGTAAGTCCGATTTCTCAATTGTATTTGAGAATTTTTCTATAACATTTGTTTGTCACTCATTTGGACCAATGGGAAATTAAAGCCAAGGATCCATTTTTATAGACTATCTAAGTCCGATTTCTCAATTGTATTTGAGAATTTTTCTATAACATTTGTTTGTCACTCATTTGGACCAATGGGAAATTAAAGCCAAGGATCCATTTTTATAGACTATCTAAGTCCGATTTCTCAATTGTATTTGAGAATTTTTCTATAACATTTGTTTGTCACTCATTTGGACCAATCGGAAATTAAGGCCAAGGATCCATACTTATAGACTATGTAAGTCCGATTTCTCAATTGTATTTGAGAATTTTTCTATAACATTTGTTTGTCACTCATTTGGACCAATGGGAAAGTAAAGCCAAGGATCCATACTTATAGACTATCTAAGTCCGATTTCTCAATTGTATTTGAGAATTTTTCTATAACATTTGTTTGTCACTCATTTGGACCAATGAGAAATTAAAGCCAAGGATCCATTTTTATAGACTATCTAAGTCCGATTTCTCAATTGTATTTGAGAATTTTTCTATAACATTTGTTTGTCACTCATTTGGACCAATCGGAAATTAAGGCCAAGGATCCATACTTATAGACTATGTAAGTCCGATTTCTCAATTGTATTTGAGAATTTTTCTATAACATTTGTTTGTCACTCATTTGGACCAATGGGAAATTAAAGCCAAGGATCCATACTTATAGACTATGTAAGTCCGATTTCTCAATTGTATTTGAGAATTTTTCTATAACATTTGTTTGTCACTAATTTGGACCAATGGGAAATTAAAGCCAAGGATCCATTCTTATAGACTATCTAAGTCCGATTTCTCAATTGTATTTGAGAATTTTTCTATAACATTTGTTTGTCACTCATTTGGACCAATGGGAAATTAAAGCCAAGGATCCATACTTCTAGACTATCTAAGTCCGATTTCTCAATTGTATTTGAGAATTTTTCTATAGCATTTGCTTGTCACTCATTTGGACCAATAGGAAATTAAAGCCAAGGATCCATTCTTATAGACTATCTAAGTCCGATTTCTCAATTGTATTTGAGAATTTTTCTATAACATTTGTTTGTCACTCATTTGGACCAATGGGAAATTAAAGCCAAGGATCCATACTTATAGACTATCTAAGTCCGATTTCTCAATTGTATTTGAGAATTTTTCTATAACATTTGTTTGTCACTCATTTGGACCAATGGGAAATTAAAGCCAAGGATCCATACTTATAGACTATCTAAGTCCGATTTCTCAATTGTATTTGAGAATTTTTCTATAACATTTGTTTGTCACTCATTTGGACCAATGGGAAATTAAAGCCAAGGATCCATACTTATAGACTATCTAAGTCCGATTTCTCAATTGTATTTGAGAATTTTTCTATAACATTTGTTTGTCACTCATTTGGACCAATCGGAAATTAAGGCCAAGGATCCATACTTATAGACTATGTAAGTCCGATTTCTCAATTGTATTTGAGAATTTTTCTATAACATTTGTTTGTCACTAATTTGGACCAATGGGAAATTAAAGCCAAGGATCCATTCTTATAGACTATCTAAGTCCGATTTCTCAATTGTATTTGAGAATTTTTCTATAACATTTGTTTGTCACTCATTTGGACCAATGGGAAATTAAAGCCAAGGATCCATACTTCTAGACTATCTAAGTCCGATTTCTCAATTGTATTTGAGAATTTTTCTATAGCATTTGCTTGTCACTCATTTGGACCAATAGGAAATTAAAGCCAAGGATCCATTCTTATAGACTATCTAAGTCCGATTTCTCAATTGTATTTGAGAATTTTTCTATAACATTTGTTTGTCACTCATTTGGACCAATGGGAAATTAAAGCCAAGGATCCATACTTATAGACTATCTAAGTCCGATTTCTCAATTGTATTTGAGAATTTTTCTATAACATTTGTTTGTCACTCATTTGGACCAATGGGAAATTAAAGCCAAGGATCCATACTTATAGACTATGTAAGTCCGATTTCTCAATTGTATTTGAGAATTTTTCTATAACATTTGTTTGTCACTAATTTGGACCAATGGGAAATTAAAGCCAAGGATCCATTCTTATAGACTATCTAAGTCCGATTTCTCAATTGTATTTGAGAATTTTTCTATAACATTTGTTTGTCACTCATTTGGACCAATGGGAAATTAAAGCCAAGGATCCATACTTATAGACTATGTAAGTCCGATTTCTCAATTGTATTTGAGAATTTTTCTATAACATTTGTTTGTCACTCATTTGGACCAATGGGAAATTAAAGCCAAGGATCCATACTTATAGACTATGTAAGTCCGATTTCTCAATTGTATTTGAGAATTTTTCTATAACATTTGTTTGTCACTAATTTGGACCAATGGGAAATTAAAGCCAAGGATCCATACTTCTAGACTATCTAAGTCCGATTTCTCAATTGTATTTGAGAATTTTTCTATAGCATTTGCTTGTCACTCATTTGGACCAATAGGAAATTAAAGCCAAGGATCCATTCTTATAGACTATCTAAGTCCGATTTCTCAATTGTATTTGAGAATTTTTCTATAACATTTGTTTGTCACTCATTTGGACCAATGGGAAATTAAAGCCAAGGATCCATACTTATAGACTATCTAAGTCCGATTTCTCAATTGTATTTGAGAATTTTTCTATAACATTTGTTTGTCACTCATTTGGACCAATGGGAAATTAAAGCCAAGGATCCATACTTATAGACTATGTAAGTCCGATTTCTCAATTGTATTTGAGAATTTTTCTATAACATTTGTTTGTCACTAATTTGGACCAATGGGAAATTAAAGCCAAGGATCCATTCTTATAGACTATCTAAGTCCGATTTCTCAATTGTATTTGAGAATTTTTCTATAACATTTGTTTGTCACTCATTTGGACCAATGGGAAATTAAAGCCAAGGATCCATACTTCTAGACTATCTAAGTCCGATTTCTCAATTGTATTTGAGAATTTTTCTATAGCATTTGCTTGTCACTCATTTGGACCAATAGGAAATTAAAGCCAAGGATCCATTCTTATAGACTATCTAAGTCCGATTTCTCAATTGTATTTGAGAATTTTTCTATAACATTTGTTTGTCACTCATTTGGACCAATGGGAAATTAAAGCCAAGGATCCATACTTATAGACTATCTAAGTCCGATTTCTCAATTGTATTTGAGAATTTTTCTATAACATTTGTTTGTCACTCATTTGGACCAATGGGAAATTAAAGCCAAGGATCCATACTTATAGACTATCTAAGTCCGATTTCTCAATTGTATTTGAGAATTTTTCTATAACATTTGTTTGTCACTCATTTGGACCAATGGGAAATTAAAGCCAAGGATCCATACTTATAGACTATCTAAGTCCGATTTCTCAATTGTATTTGAGAATTTTTCTATAACATTTGTTTGTCACTCATTTGGACCAATCGGAAATTAAGGCCAAGGATCCATACTTATAGACTATGTAAGTCCGATTTCTCAATTGTATTTGAGAATTTTTCTATAACATTTGTTTGTCACTAATTTGGACCAATGGGAAATTAAAGCCAAGGATCCATTCTTATAGACTATCTAAGTCCGATTTCTCAATTGTATTTGAGAATTTTTCTATAACATTTGTTTGTCACTCATTTGGACCAATGGGAAATTAAAGCCAAGGATCCATACTTCTAGACTATCTAAGTCCGATTTCTCAATTGTATTTGAGAATTTTTCTATAGCATTTGCTTGTCACTCATTTGGACCAATAGGAAATTAAAGCCAAGGATCCATTCTTATAGACTATCTAAGTCCGATTTCTCAATTGTATTTGAGAATTTTTCTATAACATTTGTTTGTCACTCATTTGGACCAATGGGAAATTAAAGCCAAGGATCCATACTTATAGACTATCTAAGTCCGATTTCTCAATTGTATTTGAGAATTTTTCTATAACATTTGTTTGTCACTCATTTGGACCAATGGGAAATTAAAGCCAAGGACCCATTTTTATAGACTATCTAAGTCCGATTTCTCAATTGTATTTGAGAATTTTTCTATAACATTTGTTTGTCACTCATTTGGACCAATCGGAAATTAAGGCCAAGGATCCATACTTATAGACTATGTAAGTCCGATTTCTCAATTGTATTTGAGAATTTTTCTATAACTTTTGTTTGTCACTCATTTGGACCAATGGGAAATTAAAGCCAAGGATCCATTTTTATAGACTATCTAAGTCCGATTTCTCAATTGTATTTGAGAATTTTTCTATAACATTTGCTTGTCACTCATTTGGACCAATAGGAAATTAAAGCCAAGGATCCATTCTTATAGACTATCTAAGTCCGATTTCTCAATTGTATTTGAGAATTTTTCTATAACATTTGTTTGTCACTCATTTGGACCAATTGGAAATTAAAGCCAAGGATCCATTTTTATAGACTATCTAAGTCCGATTTCTCAATTGTATTTGAGAATTTTTCTATAACATTTGTTTGTCACTAATTTGGACCAATGGGAAATTAAAGCCAAGGATCCATTCTTATAGACTATCTAAGTCCGATTTCTCAATTGTATTTGAGAATTTTTCTATAACACTTGTTTGTCACTAATTTGGACCAATGGGAAATTAAAGCCAAGGATCCATTCTTATAGACTATCTAAGTCCGATTTCTCAATTGTATTTGAGAATTTTTCTATAACATTTGTTTGTCACTCATTTGGACCAATCGGAAATTAAGGCCAAGGATCCATACTTATAGACTATGTAAGTCCGATTTCTCAATTGTATTTGAGAATTTTTCTATAACATTTGTTTGTCACTCATTTGGACCAATAGGAAATTAAAGCCAAGGATCCATTCTTATAGACTATCTAAGTCCGATTTCTCAATTGTATTTGAGAATTTTTCTATAAAATTTGTTTGTCACTAATTTGGACCAATGGGAAATTAAAGCCAAGGATCCATTCTTATAGACTATCTAAGTCCGATTTCTCAATTGTATTTGAGAATTTTTCTATAACATTTGTTTGTCACTCATTTGGACCAATAGGAAATTAAAGCCAAGGATCCATTTTTATAGACTACCTAAGTCCGATTTCTCAATTGTATTTGAGAATTTTTCTATAACATTTGTTTGTCACTCATTTGGACCAATCGGAAATTAAGGCCAAGGATCCATACTTATAGACTATGTAAGTCCGATTTCTCAATTGTATTTGAGAATTTTTCTATAACATTTGTTTGTCACTCATTTGGACCAATGGGAAATTAAAGCCAAGGATCCATTTTTATAGACTATCTAAGTCCGATTTCTCAATTGTATTTGAGAATTTTTCTATAAAATTTGTTTGTCACTAATTTGGACCAATGGGAAATTAAAGCCAAGGATCCATTCTTATAGACTATCTAAGTCCGATTTCTCAATTGTATTTGAGAATTTTTCTATAACATTTGTTTGTCACTCATTTGGACCAATGGGAAATTAAAGCCAAGGATCCATACTTATAGACTATGTAAGTCCGATTTCTCAATTGTATTTGAGAATTTTTCTATAAAATTTTTTGTCACTCATTTGGACCAATAGGAAATTAAAGCCAAGGATCCATTTTTATAGACTATCTAAGTCCGATTTCTCAATTGTATTTGAGAATTTTTCTATAAAATTTGTTTGTCACTAATTTGGACCAATGGGAAATTAAAGCCAAGGATCCATTCTTATAGACTATCTAAGTCCGATTTCTCAATTGTATTTGAGAATTTTTCTATAACATTTGTTTGTCACACATTTGGACCAATCGGAAATTAAGGCCAAGGATCCATACTTATAGACTATGTAAGTCCGATTTCTCAATTGTATTTGAGAATTTTTCTATAACATTTGTTTGTCACTCATTTGGACCAATAGGAAATTAAAGCCAAGGATCCATTCTTATAGACTATCTAAGTTCGATTTCTCAATTGTATTTGAGAATTTTTCTATAAAATTTGTTTGTCACTAATTTGGACCAATGGGAAATTAAAGCCAAGGATCCATTCTTATAGACTATCTAAGTCCGATTTCTCAATTGTATTTGAGAATTTTTCTATAACATTTGTTTGTCACTCATTTGGACCAATAGGAAATTAAAGCCAAGGATCCATTTTTATAGACTACCTAAGTCCGATTTCTCAATTGTATTTGAGAATTTTTCTATAACATTTGTTTGTCACTCATTTGGACCAATCGGAAATTAAGGCCAAGGATCCATACTTATAGACTATGTAAGTCCGATTTCTCAATTGTATTTGAGAATTTTTCTATAACATTTGTTTGTCACTCATTTGGACCAATGGGAAATTAAAGCCAAGGATCCATTTTTATAGACTATCTAAGTCCGATTTCTCAATTGTATTTGAGAATTTTTCTATAAAATTTGTTTGTCACTAATTTGGACCAATGGGAAATTAAAGCCAAGGATCCATTCTTATAGACTATCTAAGTCCGATTTCTCAATTGTATTTGAGAATTTTTCTATAACATTTGTTTGTCACTCATTTGGACCAATGGGAAATTAAAGCCAAGGATCCATACTTATAGACTATGTAAGTCCGATTTCTCAATTGTATTTGAGAATTTTTCTATAACATTTGTTTGTCACTCATTTGGACCAATAGGAAATTAAAGCCAAGGATCCATTTTTATAGACTATCTAAGTCCGATTTCTCAATTGTATTTGAGAATTTTTCTATAAAATTTGTTTGTCACTAATTTGGACCAATGGGAAATTAAAGCCAAGGATCCATTCTTATAGACTATCTAAGTCCGATTTCTCAATTGTATTTGAGAATTTTTCTATAACATTTGTTTGTCACTCATTTGGACCAATGGGAAATTAAAGCCAAGGATCCATTCTTATAGACTATCTAAGTCCGATTTCTCAATTGTATTTGAGAATTTTTCTATAACATTTGCTTGTCACTCATTTGGACAAATGGGAAATTAAAGCCAAGGATCCATTCTTATAGGCTATCTAAGTCCGATTTCTCAATTGTATTTGAGAATTTTTCTATAGCATTTGTTTGTCACTCATTTGGACCAATGGGAAATTAAAGCCAAGGATCCATTTTTATAGACTATCTAAGTCCGATTTCTCAATTGTATTTGAGAATTTTTCTATAACATTTGTTTGTCACTAATTTGGACCAATGGGAAATTAAAGCCAAGGATCCATTCTTATAGACTATCTAAGTCCGATTTCTCAATTGTATTTGAGAATTTTTCTATAACATTTGTTTGTCACTAATTTGGACCAATGGGAAATTAAAGCCAAGGATCCATTCTTATAGACTATCTAAGTCCGATTTCTCAATTGTATTTGAGAATTTTTCTATAACATTTGTTTGTCACTAATTTGGACCAATGGGAAATTAAAGCCAAGGATCCATTCTTATAGACTATCTAAGTCCGATTTCTCAATTGTATTTGAGAACTTTTCTATAAAATTTGTTTGTCACTCATTTGGACCAATCGGAAATTAAAGCCAAGGATCCATACTTATAGACTATGTAAGTCCGATTTCTCAATTGTATTTGAGAATTTTTCTATAACATTTGTTTGTCACTCATTTGGACCAATGGGAAATTAAAGCCAAGGATCCATTTTTATAGACTATCTAAGTCCGATTTCTCAATTGTATTTGAGAATTTTTCTATAAAATTTGTTTGTCACTAATTTGGACCAATGGGAAATTAAAGCCAAGGATCCATTCTTATAGACTATCTAAGTCCGATTTCTCAATTGTATTTGAGAATTTTTCTATAACATTTGTTTGTCACTCATTTGGACCAATCGGAAATTAAAGCCAAGGATCCATACTTATAGACTATGTAAGTCCGATTTCTCAATTGTATTTGAGAATTTTTCTATAACATTTGTTTGTCACTCATTTGGACCAATCGGAAATTAAAGCCAAGGATCCATACTTATAGACTATGTAAGTCCGATTTCTCAATTGTATTTGAGAATTTTTCTATAACATTTGTTTGTCACTCATTTGGACCAATGGGAAATTAAAGCCAAGGATCCATTCTTATAGACTATCTAAGTCCGATTTCTCAATTGTATTTGAGAATTTTTCTATAACATTTGTTTGTCACTCATTTGGACCAATGGGAAATTAAAGCCAAGGATCCATACTTATAGACTATGTAAGTCCGATTTCTCAATTGTATTTGAGAATTTTTCTATAACATTTGTTTGTCACTCATTTGGACCAATCGGAAATTAAAGCCAAGGATCCATACTTATAGACTATGTAAGTCCGATTTCTCAATTGTATTTGAGAATTTTTCTATAACATTTGTTTGTCACTCATTTGGACCAATCGGAAATTAAAGCCAAGGATCCATACTTATAGACTATGTAAGTCCGATTTCTCAATTGTATTTGAGAATTTTTCTATAACATTTGTTTGTCACTCATTTGGACCAATGGGAAATTAAAGCCAAGGATCCATTCTTATAGACTATCTAAGTCCGATTTCTCAATTGTATTTGAGAATTTTTCTATAACATTTGTTTGTCACTCATTTGGACCAATGGGAAATTAAAGCCAAGGATCCATACTTATAGACTATGTAAGTCCGATTTCTCAATTGTATTTGAGAATTTTTCTATAACATTTGTTTGTCACTCATTTGGACCAATGGGAAATTAAAGCCAAGGATCCATTCTTATAGACTATCTAAGTCCGATTTCTCAATTGTATTTGAGAATTTTTCTATAACATTTGTTTGTCACTCATTTGGACCAATGGGAAATTAAAGCCAAGGATCCATACTTATAGACTATGTAAGTCCGATTTCTCAATTGTATTTGAGAATTTTTCTATAACATTTGTTTGTCACTCATTTGGACCAATGGGAAATTAAAGCCAAGGATCCATTCTTATAGACTATCTAAGTCCGATTTCTCAATTGTATTTGAGAATTTTTCTATAACATTTGTTTGTCACTCATTTGGACCAATGGGAAATTAAAGCCAAGGATCCATTCTTATAGACTATCTAAGTCCGATTTCTCAATTGTATTTGAGAATTTTTCTATAACATTTGTTTGTCACTCATTTGGACCAATGGGAAATTAAAGCCAAGGATCCATACTTATAGACTATGTAAGTCCGATTTCTCAATTGTATTTGAGAATTTTTCTATAACATTTGTTTGTCACTCATTTGGACCAATCGGAAATTAAAGCCAAGGATCCATACTTATAGACTATGTAAGTCCGATTTCTCAATTGTATTTGAGAATTTTTCTATAACATTAGTTTGTCACTCATTTGGACCAATGGGAAATTAAAGCCAAGGATCCATACTTATAGACTATCTAAGTCCGATTTCTCAATTGTATTTGAGAATTTTTCTATAAAATTTTAAAGATTAAAATTGTGTAAATTTTGTTCAGCTCTACGTGAATTTGGCTATTTTTGGGCACATTTATGTTTGTCACTCATTTGGACCAATGGGAAATTAAAGCCAAGGATCCATTTTTATAGACTATCTAAGTCCGATTTCTCAATTGTATTTGAGAATTTTTCTATAACATTTGTTTGTCACTCATTTGGACCAATGGGAAATTAAAGCCAAGGATCCATACTTATAGGCTATGTAAGTCCGATTTCTCAATTGTATTTGAGAATTTTTCTATAACATTTGTTTGTCACTCATTTGGACCAATGGGAAATTAAAGCCAAGGATCCATTTTTATAGACTATCTAAGTCCGATTTCTCAATTGTATTTGAGAATTTTTCTATAACATTTGTTTGTCACTCATTTGGACCAATGGGAAATTAAAGCCAAGGATCCATACTTATAGACTATGTAAGTCCAATTTCTCAATTGTATTTGAGAATTTTTCTATAACATTTGTTTGTCACTCATTTGGACCAATGGGAAATTAAAGCCAAGGATCCATACTTATAGACTATGTAAGTCCAATTTCTCAATTGTATTTGAGAATTTTTCTATAACATTTGTTTGTCACTCATTTGGACCAATGGGAAATTAAAGCCAAGGATCCATTTTTATAGACTATCTAAGTCCGATTTCTCAATTGTATTTGAGAATTTTTCTATAACATTTGTTTGTCACTCATTTGGACCAATGGAAAATTAAAGCCAAGGATCCATACTTATAGACTATGTAAGTCCGATAAAGTATTCTTTTCGAATAAATGTAGCAAATCGATTGAATTAAATGTGGAAAAAACACACAATGTTGCGATGTCAATGTTTTTTAATAATTGTAAACATTCGCTTGCTGTCTCTGTATATTTATTAGTAAAAGGCAGGACTGCCAATCTTGCGGCAAAACAATAATAAAAATCGGAAAAACCCCGTGTGCTTCGCTACCCCCATCGTTATAAAATAAAACTGAAAGTATTTATATAGTCATGTATTTATTATTTCGTAAGAATATCCTATTGTGAAAATTAAATGACGATCGGTCCAGTAATTAAGACTATATTACGATTTTTAATTTTCCTAAAAAGGGGCGTCTTCCCACCCAGTTTTCTCCTGGCACGTATTTCTAATTATGCCAATACCATATATACCAAGTATCATCGACGTAGGACAAAAAATGCCCAAAATATGGCGATTTAAATTTTTGGGTTATATGGGCGGTGGTACGCCCCTTTGTCCAATTAAGACTTTATATAGTCAAGAATTTATTTTTTCGTAAGAATACCTTATTGTGAAAAGTTAATGACGATCGGTCCAGTAGTTCAGACTAAATTACGATTTTAAATTTTCCTAAAAAGGGGCGTTCTCCCACCCACTTTTCTCCTGGTACGTATTCCTAATTATGCCAATACCATATGTACCAAGTATCATCGACGTATGTCAAAAAATACCCATAATATGGCGATTTAAATGTTTTAGTTATATGGTCGGTGCCACGCCCCTTTGCCCAATCAATACTTTATATAATCAGGCATTTATTATTTCATAAGAATATCCTATTGTGAAAATTTAATGACGATCGGTCCAGTAGTTAAGACTAAATTACGATTTTAATTTTCCTAAAAAGGAGCGTGCGTAAAAGTAGGCGTGGCAAATTTTTCGTTCGATGAAAACTTAAAATGGATTAATACGAACATTTGAAAGAAGAATTAGTCAAATCGATGGAGCCGTTTTCTGATTTTAGGTAAATCGAAAAAAGTTGGACCATGGCGATCATTAGAAAGAAAAAATCGTCCAAATCGGTCCAGCCATTCACGCGTGATGCCGTGACCAAGGAAAAAAGGGATTCATTTTTATATATATAGATTGATGGACACGTACAAAATTTGAAGGCTATATAGCTAATATAAAGCCCTAGATATTTAATATTAATGTTGTATATGAGCTAAATATTCACTTTGTATGGGAGCTGCCACGCCCACTGGTATGATCCCGCCCAATTTTCCCATGACTATTCATAATATAATCAACGTGCACAAATTTCTAAGACTATGGCTATTAAGTACTGTAGATATATGATATTAAATATTTACTTTGTATGAGATCTACCACGCCCACTTGTCCAATCACGCCCATTTTCACTTCAGCTGCTAATATTATTAATTTATGCACTCCTACAAAGTTTGAAGGCTCTAACTATTATATAACTCTAGATATTTGATATTAAATATTTATATTAAATGATAGCTGCCACGCCCACTTGTCCGATCCCGCCCATTTTTTTCCTTATTATCACATTAGTAACATATGTACTATTGCAATGTTTCAAAACTCTTGCTATCACAATAGTCAAGATATATGATGTTATTTAATTTATGTGGGAGGGGCCACGCCTACTAAATTTCTTATGTGCACCCTCCACACAGACCCCAATCACCCCTGAAAATTTCATTGAAATCGGGCAAGCCGTCTAGGAGGAGTATGCGCACAGGAAGTTTTGCACTTAATTTTATATATGTATATAGATTTGATGATGTTGCAATGCTATTTTTCTAACTTTAAATATATCAACTTACATACAAAGTATTTTCTAACTTTACTACTACCTTGGACCTAATGAAATATATGTATGTATGTAGGTCATATTTGATGTAGTTGAAATCACTAGTTTAAACTTCAATAGAGTATTTTGAATAAGTACTCCAATCATGTTTTCACCTTGGGAATCGATGGATAATCATCTGACTTTGAAGCCAAGCATTTTAATTCTAAGCATATTTTGTTTTGTTTTTTGTTTTGCACAAATATAAACAATCAAATATATTTGCCAAATCATTATTTGTACAAAAATTATTATTATCATTGATTTTGCATGAAATATGAAAAATTACTTTGTATGTGAAATAACAAAATGTTTTTGTACAATTTAATAATTAATTAACTTTGTTCGTTGGCTTTTTTTCGCAATTTTTGATGTTACACTCCAGCGTTAATGAGTAGGGCAGGAGCAGGGGAGTATTTTTTTTTTTTTTTTTGATAGAGACCGAACTTGTTTCAAAAGGCGACACACTTTTAATCTGTGCCTATCTTGTATACCCCACAAAAATTATGAGTTATATCCCAGTTTGTGTGTGTGTTATAACCAGGTAAATCGCAAATATGCAATTGCATATTTTTTCCTGTGCGATTCATATATACCCAAATAAAATATTTATACGTTTAAGAACTATTTAAGGATTTTATCATCAATTGATCAATCAATTAATGCATATTTTACTTTTCACAGCATAATTTTGCATATATCCGAATACAGCGCATAGTAGGGATATTATTTTATTTTTTTTTTAGCACATTTGCTTGGTTTTTCATTCAAATTATGATAAAATAAACAAATAACAAATAGGTTTAAAGATCAAATAATTTTAAAAATTTTCAGCAATTTTTCCATATTAAGAAATTTTTTTCTAATATTTTCTACATTTTTAAATTATTTTAACATATTTGGGCCAACAGCTTTTAACTTATTTTGACATATTTGCGCTGTTTTTTCCATATATTTTCTTTTTATTTGATATATTAAAAACGAGTTCCAAAATTTCAGTACAAATTTTTCTTATAATAAATTTCAAATCCATTTAAAATTTTTATGAATTGGGGGGTAAATACTTTATATTACTATACTTTAAAAAATACATTTTTGGTGATCGGTAATTTTTCGAAATTTATAAAATATTTATATACATATATGTATGTATATAAAACAGGATGTGTGTATGTATGTAACGTATGGACTCCAAAACGGCTTGGCCGATTTTAATGAAATTTTCAGGGAATCTTCAGAATATTCAGGCGGGTGACACTGTGAAGTCTGATTTTTGAATTTCGGTCTGCGGGCGGAGGGACGTGGCAAAATCCAATTTTCATATTGCACCACCTATGACATATACACACATACATATATTTTTTTTTGCTTTTTTTTATTTGATTTTATTTTTTTTGAAAGCCGTTGTCATGTTTTTCAAAACGAGATATCAAACTCTTGAATCGGTTATGTAGAAAATATTTACAAAAAATATATAAAATTAATGTCTGTCTGTCTGTTTGTTTGTGCTCTATAGGAGGCCAAACCCTTGGACCGATCTTCCTGAAATTTTCACAGCATGTTACTGTGAGCCTGGAAAGAATAATAGGCTATATGAAGTTTTGATTGGACAAAGGGGCGTGGCTCCGCCCCTTTTTAGGAAAATTAAAAATCTTAATACAGTCTTAACTACTAGACCGATCGCCATTTAATTTTCACAACAGGATATTCTTACGAAATAATAATTTCTTGACTATAACGAGCTGGGTAGCGAAGCACTCTGGGTTCAGCTAGTATTTTATATTATTATTACTAATAAACGTAATTATTATTTGAACTGTAATAATGTATAAATGAGAAATTATTTTCATTAATTCAATAAAACTGAACTTAAGCCTAACAATAATAATTTCTCATTTCTATAACAATTTAAAATTTACTGTAATTAATTTTTTTTTGTAATTTCTACATTTCTTTGATTAATTCAAAATATATTGACAGATTTAAAATATTTTAGCTCATGTTAGTGCATATTTTCGCATATATTACTTTTTACGGCAACGAAGTTTCAGGAGATTTTTTACTCAAATCATAAATAATTTTTAGTTCATTTTAGCAATTCAACTTTTTTCAATTCTTCCTTGAAACTGAACTGTAGTTCTTGCATCAGTAAAAATTTTGGTTTCCACTATTTTATATTCCAATAGGTAAAATAATATGCTGGCATTGTTTAATCGACTACCACGTCCTTAAGGAGCTAAAATTATTTATCGTGTTGTCAGAAGTAAATACTGCGAATATCATGAACACAATGATTTGAATGCACTTTTAATATTAAGAATATATTTTGAAATGTTTGCTGCCTATTTAATGTATATAAAACACAATTTTTATTTTCACCATTCATCTTTCCTTACAATTAGACTCACTCCTATTATCGCTTGCTTTTACCTCATGAGCAGCAGCTTTTGCGCGAATCTTATTGACAACCACAACGAATAGCCAGCAATTGTATTTCATTGAAGAGAGTGGTGGCTGATTTGTTTTTTTTTTTCGATTGGTATACAAGGGGTGGATGTGGTACAAGATATAAAAGTTGTTCAGAAAATTTTATCGGTTGCAGAACACAAAACCTAAAATTATATGTAATTTCCTTATACAAATTGTAAAGAGTGTTAAATACTTAGCAAAATAAATAAATAAATGTGATTGTAGTTTTCATTTTGTTGCTTTTGCTGTGCATGTGTGATGAATGATTTGTTTGTGTACGTAATCGTTTTCACATTTGCGCACATTTTTCGAACCCAAATGAATTCGCAATGACCCACATTTTTATTCATGTAAACAAACATGACCCGCAAAAAATGAATGAAATGAAAAACAAAAAAAAAAATAAATTTCCGTCTGTTTGTAAACAATAATATTGCTGCTGCTCTAAAGCAGACATCAAGTATACGACAACGACAAAAAAAAAAAGTAAAAATCGAAAAACAATAACAACGAAGATAATAACAATAATATAATAACAACAACAAAGTTAAGTGTCTGTTTAAACAACAATTTTAACAGAAAACAGCAATAACAACAACAAAAACAGCAATAATAACAATAAAAATAATCAACTGAACAACATTTTGAATCGAGCAAGCAAGCATGTAAGCAACCAGCCAACCAACCATTCATCCAACCAGTCAACCATTGAAGTTTGTAAGTGAACACTTAATAATGCCATTTAGTCAGTCCAGTGAAGCAGTCATTTAGTCAGTCATAACAACAAAATAGAGCCAATCCAGTTGGTTGTACAACCAAATATGTATGTAATATTGACCGAAACGTTAAGGCAACAACTTTCCAAATATTCTGAAATTTATTTTACAGACATTTTAATTCTAAACTCATTATTTTTGAAAATGTTTTTTTTTTTATATTTTCATATAAATTCCGGTAATATGGGTCCTATCAAAGTTTCACAATAATCAGTTTTGTATAGTCTTAGGTTATACTACCAAAAAAGCTTTCAAAGCGATCAAAACTTGAGCAGTTCATCAGATACGTTTCGAAATTTAACGTTTCGCGAGAAGTTTGTTTCAAATAGTTTTACAGTTTTAGAATCAATAACCAAAGATATATTAACATCTGAT
Organism: Lypha dubia; assembly: GCA_947311025.1. NCBI lineage: Eukaryota > Metazoa > Arthropoda > Insecta > Diptera > Tachinidae > Lypha > Lypha dubia. The sequence continues at coordinate 75,497,487 of OX371263.1, forward strand.
AAATGCTCTAAATGAAGTTTAAGAGTTTTCCATATTTTAAAATAGATCACGTTCGTCGCGATAATGCTCCAAATTTCTAGGAAATAAGAAAATATATATTAAGAAAGATTCTCTTTGGGTTTTTAAAAGCGTTTTGTGTGAGTAAACTTGAGGTATAAATTAAGTGTCTATTAAGTTATAGATTGGTATCGGTAGCTCTGCTCGCTGTGTTGGCAGCGGGCATTCATCGATCCTGAATATATTGTTCTGCAGAAAGCTGTTAGGGATGCCTAGCGACAGGATAATATGTGAACTAAGGTTCAACAGAAGATTCAATGTCACAATTCCGCTTAGGGCCACGTGGGAGGGTAATGGTCCCTCTGTGGTTTCCAGAAGCTTATGTTGGTATACTGATGGATCCAAAACTTTAGATGGAGTAGGCGCTGGAGTCTATGGACCCAACGTGAAAATCTCAGTGCATATGGGTAAATGGCCCACGGTATTTCAGGCGGAAATACAGGCAATAACCAAATGTGTTCATATTAATTTGAGCAGAGGTATTAAAGGCGCGCATATAGCTACCTTTTCCCATATTCAGGCAGCCCTTAAGTCCCTAGTTTCATGGGAATTCAGTTCTAAGCTTGTTTTAAAGTGCTTTGACCTACTACAGAAGCAATCGACACGGAACAAGGTTCCCATTTACTGGATACCTTGCTATAGCGGTCACCGGGGTAACGAGGTAGCGGATGAATTGGCCAGGAGGGCCTCTGCCGCTCCTCTTATTGGCCCAGAGCTCTTTTGTGGCGTAAATTGGTCGACTGTAACTACTCTAATCAGAGAGAACGACATGTCGACCGCTAAGAAAGTTTAGGTGGCTTCTCCCGGTCTTAGGCAGGCCAAATCATGGATACAGCCCTTTTCATACAATGACATCCTGAATTTCAACAGGAACGACTTACGGCTAGTTACTGGTTTCCTCTCCGGTCATTATGGTCTTTGGAAAATTAACCTAGTTCGCTCACCCTTGTACCGTTTATGCATGGAAGAGGATGAAACAACGGCACACATTCTGGCTGACTTCCAAAACGTTCGTATACAAAGTTTATATACGTATTGCTACTGTATTTAAATCACATACATATGCAAAGTTCCAAAGCAATGCAACAACTATAAAACCGATGCCGTGATTGCTTTCTTACTGCGTTAAAAATACTTGGCGGCGGCGTTTTGAAATTGTATACATTGTACAATTATTGTACTGCGGCGTTATGAAATATGATGCTTTGTTCATACACAAAGCAATTGACGTTTTTGAAGTCAGCCTCTCTGTGAATGTATAGTCTTATTCAATAATAGAAGGCGTATTTTTCTTCCTGAATTTGTGTGTTCGGATGATATTAGGCGGGCTTCTCCAAGCTCTGTGCTGACTTTCATAAGGAGACTCATTCAGAGCTTGGTTTAATTTAGAGATCCATGGCACAAAAGATCCATTAGGTGTCGCAGTGCCTGTCCTTGAACCAGATCTATCCACTTTTCTATTCTATTCTAAGTTATAGAAATATTAAATTGGATTGTATTTTGGTTCTTCAAAAAGCGAATAACGAAAATAGCTTTCGGAATAAAACCACTTTTAGGTACATAAAATTTTTCTGTTTGTTAATTTAAAAATGGTTTCATTTGGGAAAATCATTTATTTTTTTGGGTTTTTCTAAGAATCTAAATACGCATTGAATTCCGTTTCCGAACGGAATATATCTGTGTGATATTTGAATATAATTTAATGATGTGAGCGCATAGTCGCTAGTGCCAAATTGCTCTCGATCAAGCATTTATGCTCGTACCAAGGCATAATGTGGTTTGATCCGAGCTTACTATTGCGAAAGTATAACTCTAAAATAAAATAAGTGTATTTTAAAGTCTGTATTTTCCACAACTGTTCCACATCCAACTCATTCAGGCCCACATCCAAACACAAACACACTGTCTCATGCTTAGCTACTCTAACAATGAATGTTACAACTTAAGGTGCGCGATCATATAATAAGGAGATGCTATCGTTACTAAAAACGATTCAAATCTTTCTGAAGTTCATACCAAATTTGTTGATGCACAATATTTCTTTTTCAAAACAAAAAGAACGTCCATAGACATTTAGAAAGTGATCGGGAAATCATATAAAAATCTTACAAAGCCGTCGAGAACAACACCCTTAATAATTTTAACAATATGCCCAAAAGAATCCAGTAGGAAAACAATATTCTTGAAATCAAAGGAGACATCATCGATTTGTTACATCCGCTGTTTAGCTACAAATTTTAATTTTTTTATTAAAAAAGGATTACGAAACATTTTTTCCTTTTCTAATTTCAATATCCTTTTTTTAAGAGATACGAGTTTGAGAGATGAGAGTTTCTTGTACTGACAAATACCTGAAGTTGACTGCTATACAAAGTTCCAATACAAGGAAACAACAACAATTGTCGATCAAATATTTGTAAAACTTACTTTCTGCATCTTAACGAACGAAAAAAGAGAGATCAGTAAAGTTTATAAAAGAAACAGCCCAATTATGAATATTCCCTAGGAATTTCTCTCCCACGGAAAATATTTTCTAATGCGGAATTTATATACATAATAGGAGGAATGGGAAAAGGGAAAAAATTCCCACGGAATTATTATTCGTAATTGGGCTGTAAATTTTATGTACATACATTTTTTTAAAGATATTTCTTTGGAAGAATCAAAAACAATTCCAACTAACTTTATCACTTTGACGCGTATTTAAATTGTTATTAATTTTCTTGCTCTGTCTCTCCATTCATTTGTTATTATTATTATGGCTGATGTTGTTGCTGATATTTTTTAATGTTTTTATTTAACTAGTTTTTTTTCCACATTTGTTTTGATTATTTTGTTTTGTCAGTTAGTTTTCACATTCCGCCTTGGAAAATAGTATACTACGTATTTGTATACGATTTTTCTAAAACACAAAAACATGCACTCACATGCACACGCATATGCTTACAACTTTTACTGTTAATGTGTGGCAATAATAAAAATTTATTGTTTACATTTACAAACGATTATGAACACGCTTTGTAATTGTTTTTCCAATTTTCCCCTAACTTTGCTTTAATATACAAATGTATATACATATGTACATTCATACATAAGTAAAATACATATGTTTGTATGAAAGTATATATGTACTTACATAAATGTGTAAGCATTGATGTATGTAATTGCCTTAAACTAAATTCTTAGCTACTAGAGTTGAGCATATTTTCATTAAATTTATTTAGTTTGGCTTGGTTAGAGATATCCGGGGTACTCTTTGTCGGGAAATTCCTTAAGACAAACTTGAAAAGCTCAGTTAAGAAGACAATTCAATATTTCACACTACACACACAAAAATAAAGTTCTTACTAAACTTAAGTACCTATTTCAGGTTTAGTTTCAGCACGAATTGTGATTCAAAATTTGAATCCTAACATCCCTGAATATTCTGGAATCAATTCCAAAAGGGATTAAAAACTTTTTAGCTGCCTCTGTTGAATACTTGAACAAAAATAAATATGTAATTTAAATAAATATTAAAAATACTAGCTTTTCCCCGTGACTGTGAATTATAAAAAAATAACTAAAACGTACCAAAAGTACATACTACATATTTGTAGTTATTTCCCCTTCGCCATAGATATTACACTGCATATTAATTTAACCAAAAGTAAAAAAGTACACTAAAGAAGTAACGAAAGTACCAGTTTTTTTAATGTAAGGGCAGAAAAAGTATGCTAATGTAAAGTAGTAAGAAAAAAAAAATAAATAAAAAGTGCCGAAAGTGCAAAAAGTACTTGTCACTTTTTTACGCCTTAAAACGTATCATACATGTAATTAATCACCCAAGCCCATTAAGAGAACTAAACAAGAAAAAAAGTACAAAAAAGAAAAAAAAGGACTAAAATTAAAAAAGTACCATAAGTAAAAAAGTACTAAAATTACTAGATTTTTCTCATTTTAGCCTCCTTCGTTAAAAAAAAAAAATGTGAAATATATGTCACTGTTTTTACCCCATAAAACGTACCATATGTATATAATTTAATCTGAGTCACATGCTATTTGTCTAGCAAATTTCATCCAAAATCCATTGTGCGGTTTTCTTTTTTTAGTAGAACAAAAATCCGAACATATAAAACTTCACATAAGTACATATATAATATTGGTACGATTAATTCTAGAGATCTTTATCTGTCCCTCCTAAAATAAATAAATACATATTTACACTCTTATTAATCCTTTATTTCGTAGTGGTCTGTCTCGTGGATTCCCAAAAATTTAAGAATTGGTTATATTATTAGTATTAGTACCTTTTAGTACTTTTCGAAATACCCAGGCGGAAAGTTACAATAACAGGCCAAATAAAAAGTTTTAAAGATATTTAAATTTTGCTATACAATTTAAAACTCGTCTTGTTTATTTTTTTAATTTACAAAAAATTTAATATGACATACATACAGTAAATACATTCGTATCTCTTTGGAATTCCAAATATATATCAATGAAATATCAAAAGGCAATGCAACATAAACCTGCTTGTGCAAGAGCTTGCAAACCACTCATAGACTATGTCTTCTTCTGTGATACAATGAATGAAATTTTTGTGTATTTTTTACATTTTGCTGAGTATTTTTATTTTCATTCGGTTGCTTACGTATAAGAAGCCAATTGAGCTTCGGTTCCTTGGAGCCAAAACGCCCAGCGCTGCTTTGGATATTAATGGATTTGACGGCTTATATTCACAGATGGTTTTTAAAACAATAATTTATAAATTCAGAACAAGTCAAGGTATCTTAAATTAATTGTGTTGTACTCTTTGAACCCAACGTGTACGATTGTTTTTCAACTAAACAGAAATGTTTTAAATATCGAAATATTCAAGTGCGTCATAAAACAATAATTGTAGCTGTACAATTTGTTTTTCATTTGCTAGTGATGTTTTCTGAAATGATAATAATGAAGATGATTATGAAAATATTTACTTTTGCTTTATAAGGAACAAACGAACTCGTATTAATAATTAATAAAGCTGTTTGTCTCTCATTTAATATTTTTGCGTGACGCTTTATTTTGCTTTCAATTCTATTTTCTGTTTTTGTTAATATCAATATTTTCATTCATTCATTCATTTATTTATTCATTATGAAATTGTAAACAAAATAAATATGAAACAGACTTTGAAATTACGAAAAAAAGGAAAAATTAAATAATTGAAATACAAACAAATGTACATACAAATGTACACTGCATTCATACACAGCGAGTAGAAATAATAATTTTTAATAATATTTACATACTATATTTTTCATGTGCATGAATGAAATACAATGGCGGTATTCAGTGTTTGGTGCAAATGGTCGTGCGAAAGTGCAAATGCTAAATATCGTAGCTTTTTTTTATAAAATTCAGCAACAAAGTTGCCTTTAGATTTTATAAAAATCTAATCTTTCGCAAGACGATTTGCACCACACACTGAATACCGTCACTAAATATCGACAATGAAACCTAGAAATCGTATCTGTATACTCTGGATTACTTAAAGTGTTTACATGTTCTTGGAAATGTTAATATTGGTGGTAGTTACCTTTCGGCAAACTGATGTAAATTTGGATAAAATTCATGTTACTGATGGATTTTTTTTTCTTTGGAGGAAGGCACTCTCATATCACTACCATCTTTTAATGTGAAGTATTTATTTCTTCTATTAACAATAATAGAATACTGCCATTATATGTAGGAAATTCGATTAAGATATCCTTTCTGGTTTAACATTAATCGATTAATCTTCAAAATTAAAAAAAATGTTGTTGCGCTTCAAGCAAAAAAGTCATATAATAATAAGACTTCTTGAGGTATGTTTATGGTTTGTCATAAAATGACAGTAGAAATCTTAGTCGAGCAGCCACAACTCCTTATTTGAGCCGGCGATGATATTTACAAGTCGCCGCTACTTTTAATTAACACAAGAATGAAAACAAGGCAAATTCATTACCAGGTATATGCACGACCAAGGTGAATTAATTATAAGGTGGATGCAGTGGCGAATTCACGCGAAGTTATACATTACCTACACTGTCAAATTTGTTACATATCTTCCGGCGCCATTTTAATGTAATTTTTTATGCATGGAGAATTTTTACAGCTTATGTTCGCGGTTTACACAAACAAAATGCCTGTTGTTTGCTTTGTTGTTAAATTATTGTAGTCGTAATGAATTTGCCTTTTGCACGAAAATTACATTAAAATGGCGCCGGAAAATATATAACAAATTGGACAGTGTAGGTAATGTATAAGTTTGCGTGAATTTGCCACTGCATCCACCTTATAATTAATTCGCCTTGAAAGAAAATATGTTTTTGTGTAAATTATCTGCCTGGCAGCTTGTGAACGTTTTTCCACTTGCCGCCGTCCAAAAAAATACTTCAGCTCATGTAACCGGCAACAGCTGCTTTTGATTATATTTATTTCAGCAAGTTCGTATAGATAAAAAATAATTAAAAAATTTTAATTGATAATGGACATTTTAGAAAATTTACAGGAAATTTATTGTTTTCTTTATTAACAATTAAAAAACATTTACATGACTTATGACTACAGTGTGAATACCCCATATATTTATTTTAAAGAAAACAGCATAATAATAAGTTTTGGTGCGATCAAGTGATCTCAGAACGCATTAAAGATTCAACCGAGTTCAAGAAAATAATAGAGTTCTTTCAAAATACGAATTTCTTTTAAAACAATTGAAAATTTTAAATTTTATTGCTGAGCTTCATATGAAAATGTATGAAATAATAATGTTAAAAATTATTGCTGCCAAGAAACAATGAATATTTGACTTCGTCACGAGCAATTCACTACAATATAATTCTATTTCAAATCTAACAAATACTCGTGTAACCACAATTGCACTGCAGTAACAATGGAAAAAAGGGAATTTTTATTAAATTATTTTTCCCCAACTCATGTATTTCCTTTAAAGATAAAGTAATTACCAACTATTTACATGATCTGCTAGGAAATTATAATTAAAATGTAACGCAAAGAATTTAATATGTGTTCCATTCATCCATCATACCCTTTTTTACAAAAGCTAAAACTTGATTTTGTTATGGGATGTAGATAATTTTTCGTTTTTTTTTTTTTTTTTGTATAAAAAAAAATAAACATTTTATTTATAGCATGCTATTTTCCGGCTCAATAATATTTAATTATTCGTTGTAGACAACAAAATCATCAGACTATAAATGGTTAATCAACATGGCGGGGAAATAATAAAACAACCAACTCCGATGAAAAAGTGATCGTTGGTTTTTTAAGGTCTTTTAATGTTCTGTACTCCGAATCATACAATAGTTAGTATGATGCTCTGCTATAATTAATACACCGAAATAAATGTTGGTGTTCATGAAGTCTTAAGAATAGTAAAGTTTCAATTCTTTAATTATGCAACAATATATCGTAGTGCTGGCTAAGTATTGAATTTTGGGTACCGATTATCAAGTAAAGTATTAAAATTATCGATTATTATTGAGTGCACAAATTAAATGTGTGGAGTAGCTAAAAGTAGTGTCAGAACTAATAGATCGTACACATTAGCCAATTCTGAACCGAACAAGAGACAGCACTTGGAATGTTGAAGGAAAAACGAAGAAAAAAAAAATTTGCTAGAAATTAAAAATTCTTAAAAAAAAATAATGACTCAGTGTCATGGAAATAAAACTCCGGTCACGCTGGGCAAATATTTGACGTGATAAGCGTCATCAGTACATAATTTTGATCAGGGTTTTTTTGATTTAAATTGGTTTTTATATTTCAACTTAATATTTTTATAAAGAATGTTTGTTATAGAGTGCCACAAGTTTAAATCATAATAAAGTAAGGAAATACATTTTTAATATCAATGAAATGGGCATTATTGGAAAGAACATTTTATAAAATTAATTTTTAAATATGATTTCTGCGATGTTGCCGCCACGGCTGCCGCGTAGAAGGCGCAATCTGGAACACCAATTTTCGACAACTTTTTGCAGCATTTGCGGCCATATTTCGCCGATAACTCTTCGAATGTTGATTTCCATGTGTTTGTGTTTGTTGACAAAGAAAATCATTTAATGGGGTGGTTAAATCACACGATATTGGTGTCCAATTAATTGGGCCATTACGTAAAATTATTTTTTCATCAAAAGTTTCTTTGAGTAGCGCCCGCTGCACGAAAAATTTGACGAATAGAACAACTATTTTGATAAAAAATTTCAACAATTTACACGCATTGCTCTGGTGTAAGTCGATTCATAATGAAATTTCAAAGCAAACTAAACAAAAAGCAATTAAAAAGCTGTTAAATGGCTGTTCAAATAAAGCAGTGATGCCACTCTAAGTTGTGGTACGCTATAAAAAACACCTTTTATATACATAGTTTTTTTAGGATCAGAACTTAGGGGATTACCCCTACTTATGCCATACATTGTGCCAGAACTAGAAAGAAAAAAGGGATATAATTGAGATGTTAAATTGTTGAGAAGTAGAAGGCTTAATTCTTTTCACAACTCTGCTATTTCACATTTTTGTTAATGTTTAGAGCGGGGTTGCATTGCTGTGCCTTTGGTCTTGAGTAGACATCTTAACTTTCTTAAGCAGTGTGACCAGCATTTTATTAATTGTTTTACTTCGCCGACAATTATGCCGATGGAGGGCGATATGGTGTACAATAGTAGGGAACTGTATTATTCGCTGCTGCAACAGTTTTTAGTGACCAATGGTATGCCTTCATCACTTAAATAGTCCGATAACAATTAATACAATGCCACACTATTGTACATTAGGGAAATTTATGATGTTGATTGATTTGCTTTGATTAGGGTTTGAACCCAGTTCCTAAGTCAATTGGTTTAGTAGTCAAAAAAATGTGTCTTTCCAACTACAATTTCAAATCTAGACTGACTTTTTATTATTCTTTTCATAATTCAATACAATAGTTACTTATTCTAAAAGTTTTTTAAACATATCAATTGTAATAGGCTTTGATTTTACAAACATATAAATTAGGAAAATACAAAATAATTGTAGAAGGTTTAGATTTTACAAAAATATAATTAGTAATTAAGTAGTTTTTATATATATTAGTGTTTATGTTTGTAGCCATAAAGAAGCGGTAACGTCACCACTATAATATTACTACGAGTACACTACTTCAGTCAACAACACCCCTTTTAAAGAAAAAAATATCTGTTTAATTTGTAGGGAATAGTATTTTTTGTGGTGTACCTTGTGACCACATTAGTGCATCGATTTTGACAAAACTTATACCAAATTTAAAAAAAAAATCATAATTTAATTGTTAAATAAAAACATTTATTTACAGAGGTGGACATGGTAGTGGCTTATTGTGGGCTTATTTAAAGAGCTAAAAGTATTTCCTAGACTTTTTATAAAAACCTTTATTGGTTGTTATTCATTGCAAGACATTCCGTGATAGAGGAACATTTTGTAAAATGTAGGTTATCAATTTCCTAAGAGAAGTTTTAACAAAGAAGTAGAAAAGTCTGTCTTCGACGTCTTTATCTCTCAGTAGCTCATCGCATTGGTTCTCAGGAGTGGAAATTTGAAAAGTTGAAAATACATATGTTGGTCATCGCAGTAGTTCAAGTCAAGTAGATTTCTGACTCACAAACTCTACTTCAGTTGCAATGAAATATTTGATTAGGTAGCATAGATCACTATTGGGTACCTGCGATAGGCCATACAGTTGACATTTGTCCAAGGATCTAGCCCAACTCTTTGTTCTTGATAACCAGCAAAAAAAAACATGCAGAGAGTCTACGGGATTGTAACCAGAAAGTTTATTTTTTTTAATTTTTTTTTAACAACTTCTTTGCACATCAGGACAAATTTTAAACTTTTGACAATAAAAATTCGTTTCAGTGTTGAATTGCCTCAAGCTTTTTTTTGATCAACAAAAGCACAAGACCGACGACAAACAAACAAACGATGTGCAACCAAAGAAATTAATGTAAATATATAGTATTTATTGCAACAATGTTGCAAATTGTATTATTTATGATTGTTGTTGTTGTTGTTGTTGTACAACATACCACTAGTAAATAAGTTGTTGCATCAGCAGCGGCAGCAGCAGCTACACCAGCAGTTGTGGTGGGAATGGAAGAAACTACTTGTTGTTGGCCAAAAAAAAAAGAAGGAAAAATATTTTAAATTTTTTTACCGACCGAAAAGCTAAATAATTGAAATGGAAGCAGGCATGCAGTCGGAACAAAAAAAAAAAACGACTAATAACTAAACGTTATTTAATAAAAGTTCGAATGGAAATTGTTGTAGTAACGCAGTCGTGCAACCATTTAATAAATTCAGTAGGGCATAAGTAATGTATAAACAATGAGAAGGACGGTTAAAAAAAAAAAAAACACATTTTTATGCATTGACTTCCCATAATGTACGTTTCGATATTTTGGCCACATATTTTTTTTTTTTGTAACATCTCAAACGTGTTTTAAATGCTAAATATTGAAATATTTTAACCTGAATCAGTAGCGTACCATTGAAATATTTCATTTTAAAATATTTATTTTTCTGCACTTGAAATGGCACATTTTAATCGGAAATATTTTTGGAAAATATCGGAGGTATTTTGAAAACTGAAGGGCATTTTTCTGCTTCTCCAAAGCGATATTTTATTCCAATATATTCACATGTACACACACACATGCATATATCAACCATCCAAAAAGTATCCTAAAATCTGATGAAACTGAGAATCGGTATAAAATGGGTAAATTTCAAACCGATTTTTTACAACAGATTTCTCATTTGAACAAATCGGTAGGGATCACTCGTAATTTACACCAGCCGCTTGAACATTGTCAAAAGTTTTTAATCGGTTAAAAAAAAAATGATTATTTTCTTTGTACAGTTCCCTTGCTTGTAGTTAATCCTCTATTTATAAGACAATGCCTTTTTAATCTGAGTATGTTTACCATTTCAGGATCATTACAATGAATCAAACATGCATTTCTCAGATGTGTATTGAATTATATACGACAAAGCACATAGAAAGAAGTAAAGATATTTGCAAAGAATTTCCACAACAAATTTGCCGTGATTTAATGATCTTACAACCGTTTCTCGTTTAGATTCAGGTGTTGTGTATTTGCGATATTTCTTTGTAAAAAATATCTACGATCAGGCAACTTGGCATGTCGAAAGCTACTGAAACAAATGCCCTTTTTATGGTAGCATGACGGTGATAAATATTAGTTTCTAACAAAAGAATGCACTTTGGGTGTTTGTGTTTGTGTTTGTGTCTGTGTTCCCCTTCTCTTTGAATGTAATATATTAACAATTGGAGATGAGTATGACAAGCGAACGTGATTGTGATCGTACATAAGCACTAGAAGTTTATTATTTCAAAGAAGTGAAATTCTTTCTATTCGCGTGGCGATATGCTGTGAATTGTGCGCTGTATCTGTCTAACTCTAATAAATTAGATAGAGTTTGATCTGGGGACCAGCACTAAAGGGATGAACTATTACGGAGAGGATATGAGAAGAGATATGACGAAAATGTAGAAGAAGCCCCAATTCTTTTAAAATTCTGTTTTTCCGTGTTTTGTTAAGTTTAGAGCAGTGATACAACGCTCCTAGTGTTTTAAGCTCTATGAGCGGTCAATTTTTTTACTTCGCCAACTATTCTGTTAACCGATGAAGGGAATCGTTGCAGAACAGTACGATTTCATCACTTAAACACGCCAACAACAATTAATGCAATGCAACACAAATATACAGATGCGTTACAGATTAATGTGGGAACCTGCCTTTCGGCTTAAGCCCACAGTTCTCTTAAAACTGTGTGAATATAAATATATGTTCACAAACACACCAAAGTCACTCCAAAGGCACACTAGTGAGACCTCGAGTGTCACAACAGGTGCCAACTTCTTGCGCATGGTCCATCCCCCCAAGGCGTAAAAACCTTTTTTAAGTGTTCGGCATATCTAATCTATTTTATATATTGTTTATCAACAGAACAGAACAGGCTTTACATTAATGGACCGAAGTCAATCTCGTGGGGCTTACCGGCTCCGTGGTACCAGTTTAGGTTACTAGTCAAACCTCGAAAAAGAACGCCTAGGGATTAACTTTCTATCGACTTTGATCTTGATGGAGACCTTAGGTGCCTTATCACCTTTTACAAGACTAACATAGATTACCTTGTTCTACAAAGACATACGATGCTTTGTTGTTTCAGATATTTGGCGGGAACATATAAATTTTATGGTTCATTGTCTGGAAAAGACAATTACTCTCTGCCCCAGGAAGCCCAGCAAAAAGGTGTAGATATAAGCAAGATGTAAAACGTACTAACCGGGGTACACTAATGTACACTAAAAAAATTTCGTGCCCTGTTCAGCTATCGAACCTAAGCCCTCAGTCATAGCTTGCTTTGTGGTCAACTCGTTAACTGATTCAGCCAACACCACACCAATAATAAGAATATCTGAGCGGAAATGCAGTTAAGAAGTAACATGTTAACAAAATTTTCTAAATAAAATATTTTTTGAAGTGTTGAACACTTTTAGAGAGTTTTAAAGAAATAATTTTAAAAATCTTTGAAGATATCGTATCGAGTGTCTCAGATCGTGAATACAGATAAGAAACTTTAATGATATAAACTAAATTTGTGATATTGAAAATTTATTTTTTCCATGATCATTCCGTGCGAAGAGTACCAGGAGGTTATCAATTCGTGTTTATTTTTCTAATAATTTTTTTGTGAACCGATTGCAATTTCTTTTCCTTTGAGGGGGGTTGCTTGTAGTTTGATGTTCTAGTTTTTTTTTTTTTTTTTGTGATATTTAAAGCGGCAAGTTTCCTCTCGATATATTTATTTTCGCTTATCTCTCCCATATCGATCGACTTAAAAATTTCTTTTTATGTTTGCAGGGATTTGATTGCTGCTTTGTCTCACATTTTTTTGAGTTCAGACCGTAAAGCGGTTACTTAATTCCACCATTTATGTGCCGCTTTCCAAGATGTACATCTGCGGTGGCAAAGAGCAATTCATGACACCATCTCTCTTTTAAAAATTTTGCATTATTGTCAATAATTATATTGTTTTTACATGTTAATTCTTTTTTTTTTTTTGGTAATCCATCTTTAAGGTCATTTAACTTTACTCGTGCTTTAACACAAAATCAAACTCATACAACAATAATTTGACAGTCAGATGGCTAAAAGACACAGAACAGATGTATGTATGGACGTATATGAACTCGTATGTACATATGTGAGTGTGTGTCTGTGTGTGCGTGTGTGTTGGTATTTATGTTTACATGCAAAACAAAAAATTTTAGTAAAAGATCATCTTCAGACTGAAAGTCATCTTGAGGTTTTTTTTTGTGCTTTAGTTGTCTACATTTTATTGCTCTACTCTATTCTAATAATCATCATTATTTTCACAAATGCACCAAAGTGGTGTTTTAATACAAAAAATGCATATGAAAAGATGAATAGATATTTATAAACAGTTTTGCCCAGTTCATTCCATTTGGTGAAAAGGAAAACAAAAATGTAATAAAAATAAACGTTTTCTTACCAATACTTCAATACTTTTGTTTTTTTTATTTATTTCTTCGTTTTTTTTTTTCTTTTTTTGTTAATTTAAGCATGAGTGTGTAAAAAATAGCATTTTGCAACATTGCTGCAAACATAATTTTACCTTCCTACATTATCAATAACTGCAGCGGTACAAGTAAAAAGAGCAAAAGCAGTAAAGCGCGGTTAAAAATTGATCAATAGCTGATCCTTCGGTAAAAATTTTAAAGTTGACCTCGAAAGTGTTGTATTCTGGAGTCGTTCCGACTTTGTATACAGATTTTTTTTTTTAAATTAGGACAAGTACTCAGGGGATGACCCCTACGTATGCAGTGCACTATGCTGGAACTCAGGGAGAGGGATAGGGTAGAGAAGATAGATGTTGAAAATTTAGAAGACTTAACTCTTTCACAACTCTGCTTGTTAATAAGTAGACGCGTTAATTTTGATAAGCCGTATTATTATTAGCAGGGATTTTATTAATTGTTTTACTTCGCCGATATTTCTGCTAACCGACGAAGGAGGGCAATGTTATGTACATTAGCTGGGAACACTATCAATCGCTGTCGAAACAGTTTTTAGTGACCAGTGCTACGCCTTCATCACTTAAAGAGTCCGACAACAATTAATACAATGTCTCACTAATGTACATTAGAGAAATTAATCATGTTGATTAACTTGCTCTGGCCAGGGTTTGAACCCAGGCTCTAAGTTATTGTTTGCTTAGTAGTCATTCTCTATAGCCAACACCACCCTCAACTGAGAACTGGATTTGGCATCTACAAACAATGCTACTCATCATTCCCGCCCGGTCTGTGAGCGGTCTAACCTTAACTTTGTGCATTTTGTCGCTATTTTACAATCGCTACTTAAATTCTGGATAGAACTTCAATTATATGGCTTTTTTATTTGTAACACTATACTCATTTTTTTAGCCGTACTGTTGTTGCACATAAAACAGGTAACAAAATATAGTCGAATTAGGCCGACCGAATTATAGCCTACATAAGGTGGGAAGTATGTTTCACATAAGTGAATTGTCAGGGAAACAACTTCGTATTGAAGAATGGTTTTCAATGAAATTTATCCATGTGTTTTTTTTCTTCCTTTTGTCGATACAATCTTATCACATAAATAATTTATAAATCCAGCACCACATCTTGGCAAATTTATGTGTTAATCGTTTTCGAATTAAACATAAATTTTCTTATCTTTATACAAGATTTATGGGCGTTAAAAGAATTTTCGACTAGACCTTGTCAAACCTACACTATCGACATCATGGTTGCTTATTTTACTACGAGTAAGTAAAGTATATTTGTACATTAGTTCATGTTTATTTACTGGTAATATTTTTTTTTTTTATCTATAAAGTCATATATTTTATTGTGTACCAGTGTTCCAACCCATTATGCCGAAGGGGAACACCCCCTTAAATAAACATAAAATTTGTTTCGTTTGATGGTTATTGTTGTGCTGTTATTGTTTAACTTTTGCAACATTGTATTCTCCAAACTAAATTAAAAATAGGAATTAAAAAGAAAACCAAGTAAGAATATTAAAAAAAGTTAAATTTTTCCAAGAAGCTACACACACACACACCAGCATTTAACTTAGCATCCACTTGTGTAGTCGGCTTAAAACATCATTATGTCCAGTGTAGCCAGGTGTTGAGATTTCTCCCCAAATTAGGGATTTTAGCTGGTTTTTGTGGACAGATTATCGTGGGGAGCGATTTGGGGATTTTTCTTTTTCAGTAAACCTATTATCAATTTTGCTTTATTTTACCATTTTCTTTCATACATATATGTTTATGTATCTTGGCGTTTTTCTTCTCCATATTTTGATTATTTCAAGGCGATGGTATTGAGGATGTTGGTTTTTATAACAATTTGTTCAAAATTTATTGAAGTCGATATTTGCCAAAATGGACGTACTAATTGACGATAAGGAAAGTAATTTGGTTGTTGCTAAAATTGATGTTAGCATAGAATGTTCAAAGGAATTAGAAGCAAAAGGAGTTCAAACAAATTTTTTTAGATTATTTAACTGTAGAAGAAAAATAAATGCTTAAAATATTCACTGAGAGTATGGAAAATTTTGAGTTATTTATAAACTTACAACTCGAAAGCATAGAAAAAAAAAATAAATTTTGATTCCGTGTATGGAATTTTAAAATATTCTATGGATTCAAAAGTTCCATTGAGCACATACGAATGCATTAACTTAAATAAATGTATGTAATAAAATTAATAAAAAAATTGTTTTTTATGATGCTTAATATACATACATACTATACATACATATATTTATTGGAGACAAAAATGGGGATTTCCAGTTTTAAAATGGGGATTTTTGGGGACAACAGTCTTTAATTTGGGGACATTAGACAATATTTACCTGGCTACACTGATTATGTCGCTGAGTAAGCGTCATTTTTAGTTACAACCGCATAAGTTACCTTAAGAGAAACAAGTTTCCATATACATATACATATACATATACATATACATATACATATACATATACATATACATATACATATACATATACATATACATATACATATACATATACATATACATATACATATACATATACATATACATATACATATACATATACATATACATATACATATACATATACATATACATATACATATACATATACATATAAATATACATATACATATACATATACATATACATATACATATACATATACATATACATATACATATACATATACATATACATATACATATACATATACATATACATATACATATACATATACATATACATATACATATACATATACATATACATATACATATACATATACATATACATATACATATACATATACATATACATATACATATACATATACATATACATATACATATACATATACATATACATATACATATACATATACATATACATATACATATACATATACATATACATATACATATACATATACATATACATATACATATACATATACATATACATATACATATACATATACATATACATATACATATACATATACATATACATATACATATACATATACATATACATATACATATACATATACATATACATATACATATACATATACATATACATATACATATACATATACATATACATATACATATACATATACATATACATATACATATACATATACATACACATATACGAGTATGTATGTGATTCATGTTTGGAAAGCCCTATTGACAGACAGACAGACTGAACATGTAGAAATGAAGTGCATCAAGTGGTCGCATTCTATCCCACACGGGCACGCGTACGCATTTTTCTTACTAAAATTGAACTTTTTAAAATGAAGACAAGTTCCACATCATATGACAACTGGCAGACAGGTTAATTGTTGACTTACAACTTACACTGTTGTTGTTGTAAAATAAATGTATTTTATTTTTTTTTAGTTTTTTGCTTTTTTTAATGCATTTGCGATTTCAATGTTTTCAACTTGTCTGAAAAGATTATCTAGTGTTTTTTTCGCTTTTTTGTTCTACATCAAAAGATCTTTTTTCACAGATAGGTATTGGTTAAACGTGTAAATTTGATTTTAAATGAAGCTTGGTGCATATTTCATAAAGTTTTAAAGATCATGTAATCTTTGAAAATTGAAAAGAGTGGTGAGGAAAGAGTTGGATGAACTTTGAACTTCATGTATTAAATAACAGAATAAGGTCAGTAGCAATGATCGTCAACTTGCATCTTTAGAAATACTGTATTGCTGGAAAAGTATTTAGTAATGGGTACCGAGTATATGCTATTGTTTTCAGCTACTTCATACTCAAATGTATTTATCGGCACCAAAATACTAGTTCGATTACAAAACGGTATTAGAAATATTCGCTGACACAATCAAAAGCTTAAAGAAAATCGAATTGCTGACCACCATTTTGCAGTATTATTCGAACTTAAAAAAACAATTTTATTTGACGCAATTAATAGAATTTTAAATTATATATGAAATATGTATTTTATTATTAACTTTTGCTCATGCGTTAAATTTATTATAAATTTTAAAAGCTTAAGTAGATTTAACATCGAATATATGATCGCTCGAGGCGAGTCACTGCCCACTTTCTAATGCTCTTTTTTCACGCGAAGTTAGCTTTGTTTAAGAGTGTTTTTTTAGCTGCACGAGAGCTGCTGAGAATTTCAAACTGTATTGATATTTTTGCCCAGTAAGTTTTGGGTTGTCATCATGAATCGTTTAAGGACAGAACAACAATACACGAAGTTCGATGAGCGCTTCGGACAATTTACTTTCGATTCAAAAACATACACAAGGCAAAAATATGTGCGAGAATATTTTTAGAAATATGTAAGAGAATATTTTTGCTGTTGCGCGTCCGTATTGAAGAAGATGCCAAAATGTCGATATGTCAGCTTTCTGAAACGGTTGGCCAACGACCTTCGACTACATTCGGATCCAAAAAGACGGCTTAGCTTGCCAGCGCGTATCAAAAATAGATTTATTGCGACTTCAATATGGTGGTAACTTTATTTCCTGAAGAGGAGGTCCTGCTCACTTACACCTCGTTTGTGTAATTTAAAGCCCCTGTATTACTTTTCTCTTGTTATATAAATTATAGAAGCTTTGGAACCACCATTGACGCCAAACGGCCAGATTTATTTTAAAAAAATAATAGTAAAAAATGGGACTAATCTAATGGACGCGGCGAACACATTCCAGAAATCATGTTTAAAAAATAAAATGGCATAAAAATATATACCATAAAAAATACATCCGATTATTGCAGAATAATATTTATGCTGTGTGGTCGTGGTAATGCCCAGTATTCTAATTTTAGTTTGACTTCAATATACAGAATTTCAATGATTAAGAATTTGTTTTCATTTACAATTTCTGACGGCTGCAATGTTACATCATAGAAATTTTAGTAATGAACTTTTTTTAGGAGTTCTTTTGCAGCAATTCTTCCCCCGGGTGGTACGTACGTCTTGTCATATTGGTGATATTCACACCTTGGTGCTGTGCCAGCTGGGGAAAAGGGTAATTGTCTTTTCCAGACATTACCTTTGGCCAACTACCAAATAAAACTTATATGATACTACCCAATCTCTGAAACAACAAAGCAATGTATGCAACATATAAGGTAGAGAACGGAAGTGGGTAATTTATGTTTGTATGATAGAAGGTGTAAAGGCACCTAAAGTCTCCGCTCAAGCTCAAAGTAGCTAGAAATTTAATCTTTAGGGGTTTTCTTTTGAGGCTTTACCAGTAACCTAAACTGTTACAACGGGAGCCGGTAAGCCCCACGGGAGAGTGTATGCCGGGGGTGTTGTTCCTATATATCGGACATACATTTGCGATGTGATGTTACGAGATGCATATCAGGATTTGCTAGCACTATCGCACCCGAAAAGAGATGAGATAAGTCTAACACTTCAGCAAGGTGTTTTAGCATGGGTTGGACCATGCGTTAAAACTTGCCATCTGATGTGACTTGGTGCTGGTGAACACTCATATTCACACGGTGTTAACATCACAGTGAGCTTAGGCCGCAATGGGAACACATCTGTACCAATTCTGTGTTGTTGGATCCTATAGAGAATGACAATAGCTTTGGTTTTCCAAGGACACTTCATAAAGTGAACACCATTTTCATTGAATTTTATTTACATCAAACTTTGAACAAAGCCATAATATTTTTAAAGTAAAAATTTATTTTTTGGAATATACCCATATTTAGAATGTTCCTGCTTAGACCCTGCATTTCAAAAAGTTTTAAAGGGGATTCGGTGCGTTTGCTACAACAGCTATTGGCGAAGCTATTTCACATTCGCTAATTTACAATACCCTTTGCAAAAAATACTGAATACCACTATTATCTGTTTACTTTGTGTAGGGATTTCATTAAATTATCTTGAAATTTTCACATTCAGAACAGATTAATTTTTTTTTATACAGAAATAAATTGAAATCGCTTTCTATAGTATTGATTTTTTTTAGCTACAACCTTCTCCTACTAAATGTGCGATATGTTTAGCAATTTTATTGTGTGTAAGCATGTATGTATGTATGTTTGTATGTGTATCACATGTGTTGTTATTATAAATAATTAATTTAAAGACTTATCAAATTTTATATGTTGTTTATTTCATATTTTATTGTTAAATATTTTTTATTTGATATTTTTTATTTAATTTTCATTTATTAACTGCTAAACCACAAGTGTGTGAAATTCATTCACCTTTAATTTTAAGTGTTTTGTGTCTGGCTGTCCGCTTTGTTTATCTTTTTTTGCGGTTTGCATGTTGTTTATTTGTGAAGAGTCCAGAAGAAAATAAATAAAAACAAAACTATTTACACAAAATTAAAAAGAAAGGAAAAGAAAAAAAAAAAAGAAATAAAACGAGTAACAGAGCGCCATAGCCGTCTGTGTCAGGTAGTAAAGCCCCATCCTTGTCACATCTGCATTAGAAAGCTGTAAAATTGTAAGTTAAAAAAAGATTGCTAAATAGATAGATATGTATCAATATTTTCACCGACTTAGATTCGGGTCGGTTTTTTTTTAGCGAGAAATAGTTTAAAAAAGGGTCATCGCTATAACCCCAAAATATTTTCAGTTTGTGCTAAAAAAAACTAGCCTTTCTTTAATTTAAGAGTTGTTTACTCTGAGTTTTCCTGCTCTCTTGGAAAATAAATTATTTTTAAACATACATACATACTTCGTTATTGATAAACATCTCAGATTTTGAAAACGAGTTTTAAATAGCGAAGTAATGAATCAAAATAGCAATATTTTTGATAAAATTATCTTACGAGTATTTTTAAGTGATTTAAAAAAAGATTAAGGTGATAAATTCAAGAGTTATTTTTTTAATGTTTGAACTTATTTCATAACAACTTTAGCATTTATCAACCGATTTTCAATATTCTTTATTCGTTTGAAAGATGTTGCTTTCAATTGGGTCCCATAAAATCGAAAATCATTCCGCTAAAATATTGATAATCGAATGACTTCTATTTAAGGACCGACTTCCAAAACTCTTCTTTTTTTTGGTTTTTGTATTCTCCATCACACTAGAAGTCCCATAATATGTTTATTTTTAAATCGGGACAAGTTGTTCCCATCAGCAAACCACTCTTCCAAATATAAAGATCTATTTTAATTACACTGTGGAACAAACTGAGGTTAGCAAAAGTTTGGTCGATTCTGAGAGTGAGGGGTGAAAATAGAGACTAAATTAGAAGACCCTTATTGCGGCGTTTGTTTATGTTAGTTCGAATTTTTTTTTTAATCGACTTTCGAACTTTGCAGTCAAATGCTGATTTTCAGCATATTGTTTATATGGTTTTTTGGCTATAACTCGTCGACTAATTGATATTTTTAAATCTGTAAAAGCCAAATTATTACTAGAGACCTGTGCAACAATTAAAATTTTTTAAAAAATTGATTTAGAAAATTTTTGTGGTGCTTATGAAGCAAAATGTTGAAAAAATTATTTATTAATTGCTTATAAATGCAACATAGCGTATACTTACTATGCTCGCATTAAATACTTCAATAATAATCATACTACTCCATGTATGGAGTGTTTTTTTATAGAGTGTCACAACTTTGAGTTGGCATCACTGCTTTATTTGAGCACCCATTTCTAAATCAATTTTAACAAAAATTTTAAATGTTGGACAGGTCTCTAGCAATAATTTGGCTTTTAAAGATTTAAAAAATATCAATTATCTCCACTTTACATAAATTGTAAAAATGGACAATTGAACGCTGATGAGAGGTGTAGCGGCCTTGAAATTGGTACTGATACGTTCTTCTAAACTGATTGGATATAAATAAAAATATTTTTCAACATAAAAAAAATATCTCTTAGTAATTTGAATTTCCATTAATTCAATAAAACTGAACTTGAGCCTGATAAAATTACTTTTCATATGTACATCAATATAAGTTCGAATAATAATTACGTTTATTCGTAATAATATAAAAACATAATATTTACTTGTCCTAAAGAATTGTAAGCGGCTCCTTGAAATATTGTTCAATAAATCAACCCGCTCTTTGTGGGCTGATTTTAGATGTTTTTGTATTGAAATCTATTGTTTTTTTTTTTTTTTCCAAATTAAGTTATTTATTTTTAAAGATACCAGAACACAACTCAGTGCTAGCAGATCCTTTTTATATAAATTTTATCCGATTGTATCTCAGACAAATTAGTATTAAGAAGATATTTTGGTTATATTGACTATAGGGTGTATTTCTGCACAAAACCGGTTACTGACAGTGTAGCCAGGTGTAGGGATTTCTCCCCAAATTGGTGATTTTAGCTGGTTTTTGCGGACAGATTATCGTGGGGAGGGATTTGGGGATTTTTCATTTTCAGCATACCTATTTGCTTTGTTTTACCATTTTCTTTTATACATATATTTACATACATATATGTTTATGTATCTTGGCGTTGTTCTTCTCCATATTTCGATTATTTCAAGGCGATGGTATTGAGGATGTTGGATTTTATAAAAATTTTTAAACCAGAATGTAGTGAATTCGATATTGCCAAAATGGATGTACTAATTGACGATAAGGAAAGTAATTTGGGTGTTGCTAAAATTAATGTTGGCATAGAATGTTCAAAGGAATTAGAAGCAAAAGGAGTTCAAACAAATTTTTTTAGATTATTTAACTGTAGAAGCAAAATAAATGTTTAAAATAATCACTAAGTGTATGGAAAATTTTGAGTTATTTATAAATTTACAACTCGAAAGCATAGAAAAAAGAATAAATTTGATTCCGTGTACGGAATTTTAAAATATTCTATGGATTCAAAAGTTCCATTGAGCACATACGAATGCACTAACTTAAATAAATGTATGTAATAAAATTAATAAAAAAATTGTTTTTTATGATGCTTAATATACATACTATACATACATATATTTATTGGAGACAAAAATGGGGATTTCCACTCTTTAATTTGGGGACATTAGACAATATTTACCTGGCTACACTGGTTACTGTTGTTATTTCGCGTTTGGAATTCTTTACTCATCACGATCCAAAAAAAAAAAAAAAAAATACAAAACAACACCAAGCGGCAACAACAACCACAAAGATGAAGACGAAGAAGTTGTTTATGAATTTCACTTTTTTTATTTCTAAATAAAACTGTTATGCTAAAATGAAAACAATTTACAAAAAAAAAAAAGACACCGACAGAGAAAGAAAGTTCAGAGACAGAAAGAAAATAAACTGATACTCGTATATGTATGTATGTATGCATGTATGTACTCGTATGTATAAATATAAAGTAGGCAATAAAAATTGTCATTCAGTGAAACAATAAAAACTTAATTATTCTTATTTTCAAAACAATACAAATTGGAGCCAGACTAATTTATTTTTATTTACAAACAAACACACATGCACCCATAAATATATTTAGTTTTTCTTTTTGATCACATGATTCTGCATTTAAATCTGCCGGAATTTCATAAAATTGTCATTAAAGAAAAAATAATAAAAAGAAAATTTCTTAACTTTTAACCGATACAATTTTCACTGATCTCTATCTAGTACTTGCAACTATGACTATAGTAACAAAATCGTTTAACATCAGCTGAAAGTTAGTTCTGAATCAAATCGAAATTTAGCATATAATTAATGATTATGATTCAATGACGTAAAACTTCTATAGATTCAATATTAAAAAAAAAAAAAACAGATATTTGACTTTAAATAAACAAAAATTTCTTTAATAGCAGAAGATCTAGAAACAAAATTTTGCTTCTTTGAATTTCATTAATCAATCTCCCTTGAAAAATGTTAAACTCGAACGTACAAAATAAATTGGTAATTGTTATTATGTTTTGCAATTTATACAGAAATATTATTCATACTCCCATTGGGCAGCCAGACACAATAATTTATTAGTCATTAATTATCCATTAAATATAATAAATTAACAAAATAACACACATTGATTGGCAATTGAGGTGTTAAAATTATGTCAAGCAGTGCAGTGCTGTAAGAAAATAATATATTTGTTTTCGTTTTTTTTTTTCTTTTTTTGTTAAGTTTTCTTAAAAGGCAAAAAAAAAAAAAAAAAACAACAACATATAAATTACAATAAAAACAGTAACAACCATAAAAAGAAATTACCAGTACAAATCAAAACAACAGCGGGTCCGTAAAATGAAATTGACAGACACGAATTTTATTCACATCCCACCCGTTAATAAAAATAAAAAAATCCCGCCAAAAAGAAGTTCACTGAACGCTTTTGTGCGATTTAAAATTCTTTGTTGTCGTTGCTCTTGTTGCTGTTATTGTTGTTAAATTAATAAGTAAATATGTAAATGAGAAAGTAAATAAAATAAACTACTTAAAATACCCGAATGGCAGATATCGAAAGGAATTAAATGATGAGATTTTAAGATTTCTAAAATTTGCAGAAATCAATTAAATTTACATATTAGTTGAGAGAGAGAGAGCATACGTTGTTTTCTTATTTAAAAAAATCCCTTATTAGTAATTCTGCTTGAGACAAATAAATAAATTTGGGAACACTGGAATACTTGAATACTTACTGGAATAGCTGTCAAACTCAAATGGTGATACGTTATATATGAACAGCCCCTAAAATGTTATCACAACAAAACATTTTAACTAAAATTTTATAGAATACAGTAAAATCCTGTTAATTCGTAAACAGAAGGATGTCGATTTTTGTGGTATATAAATTTTTTTTTTTAATTTTACTTGTTGCACAGGTTTCTAGTAATAATTTGGCTTTTACAGATTTAAAAAATATCAATTAGTCGACGAGTTATAGCCAAAAAACCATATAAACAATATGCTGAAAATCGGCATTTGACTGCAAAGTTCGAAGGTCGATTAAAAAAAAATTCGAACTAACATAAACAAACGCCGCGATACGGGTCTCCTAATTTAGCCTCTATTTTCACCCCTCACTCTCAGAATCGACATAACTTTTGCTAACCTGTTCCACAGTGTAATATCGGGGTAATCCCACCCGTCTGAAAACAGGACAATACATTTCTTTTGTAATAATGTCAACAAAATATAAAATTTTTTCTTAGTAGACTCGTCTCAATTCGCTTTGAAAAACCTCCAATTACTTTGGACTGTAAAATGTACTGAAAAATGTGTCATCAAAGCATTTGACAAAGTAACTGGCGCACAAATGTATATATGTACATATTACCTTCGATATCGAGTAGGTTATTTTGTTAGATCATGCAGTCTAGTCTCTGCGATGCCAAAAAGATTCTTCTGAATCATGGCCTTACAGTCTTCTAACGCAACGGTCGCCAACCATTTTATACGTTTTTTGGACTTGTCCAGTTCGTCCGCAACAACATTCCTGGATACATCACTGTGCTCTTCTTCCCAGAATAATACCAGTAATAAATAAAAAAAAAATCGTTTGAGTTCACAAAGTAAAAAAGAAAAACTCCATGAAGCCTCTGCATCATGCACTTAATAAGCTTTCCGAACTAACTGCTCTGCCCCACTTAACGTTTCAATACATCCTACAACGATGAATGCGTAATTGAATGCAAAAAAAAATTCCATCACATACGACTGCAAGTGACCAAAACAAATAAATAGGCAGACAAACGGAATATTTTGTTGTTGTTGTTATTTCTCGCACAAAACTTTTCCATGAATGGAATTTTATGAAATTCTGCATCGGAAATATTTTACGCACTTCAATAGAAATTTTATTAAAAAAACAAAAAAAAAATATGTAATCAAATCGAACTGTTAAAGGGAATTAAAGTTTTTTTTTCTGCTGAAATTTATTTTTAAAGGAAATTGGTTTTATTAATTAATTAAACAGGTTGAATAAATTGGGTATGGAAATATATGTGCGTTTTATATAAAATGCTGTTGGCTGTTGGCTGATGACAAGTTGTGCTGTTACGGATTTAAATTTATTTGCTTTAAGTTTTTTTTCTTTCATTCCAGGGAATTAAATAATTTTAGTTAAAAAAAAAAATCGAATTTTTATGCTCACCCTCATGCCGCACCCGCCGTTCGTGCAGTTTGTCGTATGAACCGATGTTAGAAGTGGTAGAAAATAAATTAAGAAAATGTTTTAACTTTATCAAGAAAGTTAAATTCCAAATGATCCTAATCGGGTGATGCTGCAGCATTGAAAATCGTTTATACGAGTTTTATGAATGCTTTTTAAATGATTAGCATGTGTTGATATTTTCTATACTCAAATATGATAAATATTTGTCGAAAGTATAATGTTTTTCAATTGTATTGTGCTTTCGCCAGTTTTGTTTATTAAACGTTATTTTTCATTCGTACGAAGGATATGCTAAAATTGCAGATGCAGGTTTTTAGTTCACATTTCTTTGATATATCAGTTACTCACGCTTTCACTCACTCAAGTTAGGGTAGTGATTCATTTGGGATAAGTTCTAGTGTTTGCTCTACTGCATATTTAATTTTCTATCTCATTCAAGTAGAAGAATTGCATGACTCTCTGCACACTTACCACACTCAGGGCTGGGCAGTATTTAAAATACATGTATTTGAAATACGTATTTAAAATACAAATACGTATTTTGTATTTTGTATTTTAAATACATGACCAGCAAGTATTTTGTATTTTGTATTTTAAATACCGCAAACCATGTATTTTGCCCAACTATGGCTACGCTGTCCAAGTTCGGAAGGGAAAAGTAATTTCAATCGTTTTCGCTATTTTTCTGTGCAAGTTTTTATGGTTCGTATGGAGTCGTCAACTTGAAATGCGAAGGAAGCCAGCTGGTATTCGGTATTTAAAATAAATAATGAACTTAAACTTGGGAAATTTTAGCTAATTTGAGTTCAAAATGGTTGGCACAAAAATTCCGTAAAAATATTTACTAAAAACTAGTTCAGTGTCTATCCAAAGAATAAGTACAAATTTAATTTTGTGTTGTCGTGCCTGGCTGGGAATAATGTCTTCATATAATTGTCGAGTGGTTTAATACCTTGCTATGCGGTTTGTGATTTTGCTAGGCTCTTGACAATTTTCCTCATGTAGATGAAGATTTAGTCCGGGGCTGATTTTTAAAGGCAGATGTAGTGTCAGAAATGAGGACGATTGCAATCCTTCTAATAACTTAATGTGATTCGAACTGAAAATTCCTAAATTAAGTTTATTGCTGGAAACTAGTAAATCATGAACTAAAAACAATTTTTAAAATTCTATTCTTCCACTATTGTAAAATTTTCCTTTTGCGGTTTAAGAATTGTATTGAATTCCTCTTCAAGGCTAACAAGTGATGGTAATCGCCCACCAATAACAGGTTTCGGTGAACAAATGATCAATATTATCATGAATTTTGTAATGTTGTCGGAGAATCGAGAAATGTCCATATACAATACTTGACTATGGATGGACAAGATGCGTTTAATTTTACCGGCAGATAAATTGGCCATCTCGAAAGGACATAAAAACATACAGATTTTCAACAAAAATTAATAATAATTGAGAAACAGGCTTACCTTTGAACGTCCAAAAGTAATTCTTGCTTAACTCCCCTACCAGAAATAAATGACCTTTACTAACACACTCAAACCTTTTTACCAACACTTTTGCAATAATTTTACGTTGCAGAGTTGTGTTTATTTGACAATTGTCATGTTAGTCTTTGGAATGGTCATTTTACTGGTAATATAACTTCTCATTTGATCGGTTTATAAATGGAAATCCCAAACAGACAAGAATATGCTTATATTTTTTGGAAGTAAAATTAATGTAAAAACAAAGAATTTTACAAAAATATTTAAATAAATCCATTGAAATTTGTGTAAGAAAACGGTTATTATTAATTTAGAACTGAAAATATAATTCTTTTTTATAGATTGTGGCTAGACGAAGAAAATTATGTCGCGGCTGATGATGAAGATGCCGGTGAGAAACCTCATTATAAAAAAGATATGGATGTGGATAGTCCTAAGGAAACCAGTGATGCAATATAAATATAATAAATTATATGCATTTGTATTTAATTAAATAAAATAATTACTAAATTAATTTAAAGTTTGTTTATATGTATATTTTATGCAGTCACAAATGACTGCTTTATCCAAAGTCAATGAGTGGTCATCTGTGACCGCTTTATCCAAAGTAAATGGATGGTAATGTGCGAACGCTTGTTGACTGGTAAAAAGTAGAAGAGTGAGCAGTACAGATATATGTTACGCACTCAAGAAAGTTTCACAAGTGCGAGAGAAATGCAAAATAAGTGGTAAAATTCTTCATATTGCTCGTAAGAATGTGACTTGAGGTTGTGACCACTTGAGTGGTCATCAATGACAGTAAATTTACTAGTCATAAACCAGTCACGTTCTGGTAGGGTCATGATATGATGTTGCATGTGTTTTGTGCGTTTACTTGTTGTCCAGCTTTTGTAACATTTGTTATATCATATCCGTCTAAATTGTTTAGCATTTAAAATACTTGCAAGAATATATAAAAATACAAATAACGACCCTAAAGAAGCCTCCAAAATTTAATAACTGATGTTATCGTTCTTGGTGATGTGTTGCTACAATTAAATATGTTTTGCCTGTTGCAAAAACCAAAATGGTGACTAAAAAAACATTTTTTTTCAATATTTATTATCTATGGATTTCTTATCAGATCTAAACTTGTATTTTAAGCAAAAAGGCATTAAAAATAAGTAACAAAAAATTTTTGAAAATAAAGAAAAATTTTATATGTTTTTAGCTTTGAAAACAATAATAACAATTTTTTTATATAAACACACATACATACATACTTACATACACATGCACATACATACATACATACATATGTATTTTATAAGTGACAATTTTACAATTCGCTTATCTATTTATTTGTTCTTTTAATTTTTATAGCTAAAAATATTTTTCAAACTAATCATCGGATGTGCATTAAAAATGATGTCATACAAAATTTTATATATTAATGACACAACTAATGAACAAAGCTGATGTAACTTTGATTTCATAGAATCGCTTGATGTCATACTGTCAGATTATTAGATTTTAGAGGTCCTGGGAAATATTCTAGTTTAAAAATGACAAAAACATATTCGATCAATAATTTTTGGAGGCTGTTGTAAGCAATTTTCTTAAAACTTTAGTCACTGCAACATGTGATCGTCTGATCGTCTGTCAAGTAGTCACGACAATTTGCAGGTCGGGAACTTTCAACATATAAAAAAAGGTTACTCGACTAATTTGCAAAACAAAATTATATATTTGTTTTGGGTTATAACCCATAACTAGCAATTCATATACTGTACTTAAAACATGTATTTTTGAAAATTATAAATTCCCGAATAAATTGTTATCGTTTGGAAAATTTTAAACTAAAAATTACTTTTCAGTATTTTTTAACTAAAGCAGAAAAGAGAAAAAAAAAACAAGAAAGAAAGAAATATATTTTGTGGAGCTAATTAAGAAATTGTTTAAGAAAAGAAAAAAATTTTACTTAACAACAATGTTGCATAAATGTTGCTTTTTTTTGTTTTTTTTTTCAAAATTGCTTTCTTTACAATGAACTCATGCAATCAACGAACGTCGCCTGTATACAATGTATATATTATATAAAATTGTAAGTTGTATATTGTATGTGGTGTTTCTTAGCGAAGAGCGACAATGGATATTTGGCACAGTTGCCGCCTTTAGCTTAAAACGTTTATTAAAATTGCCAGCTATTGGACGCGTAATAGCCAGCTTTAAAAAATTAATATTATATTAAGCTTTTAAAATATATAAAGTAGAGGGACGGGGGAAGAGTTTTTGTTTTTATAAGAACATAATTGTAAGCAATTTTGTTCTACAAATTACATGTCCTCCTGTCTTTGGCAGACATGCCATAAATAATTTAAAACTTAACAAAATATTTATTTCAATTCTCTCGTTATAAACTTATTAAAACCTGTTGAAATTTTCAACGGATTATAAATCATAAATTAAAAGTTATCACATGATTTCCTTTTGAAGTTGCATGTCTGAATTTTATAAAAAAAAAACTTTATTATTTTTCCATTTAAAATTAAAATTTCTTGGTGAAATGGGAAAAATGAAAAATGTATTTTCAAGTCAAGATATTTAACAAGTTGTATTTCTAAACATGCGACTTTTTCTTTTGTTTTTTTTTATTTTTTTTTTTGGCATTCACTCTATTATTTTGTTTGTTTCTATTTTAAACGATAGTGATTTAAATAAGTATATAAAAATAAACAATAAAGAAACAATTTTTGTGAGAAAATTAAAATGATTTTTATTTTATTTATGAAAATCAAAGAAGAGCATATATTTTGTAGCATTTCTATTAGCAATCTTCGAAATTTGTTCTTGTAAACCTGAGCCAAAATTCTTAGTTACTATTTTCATATTTAAAGTTTATGTCACTCACAAGTTCAGACACTCATAGTCAAGTCTAAAGATTTTTTCCCATCATTTTGCACAGAGAAAAATATTTTCTCTTTATATGCATTTATATGCATATGAATATTTCTTGCAAATATTTCTCAAAGGCCAAAAGTTTTTGTGCACGTATGTATTTTTGAGAGTGGTTGCAGCAAAAAAAAAAATTATATTTTTATATATTCCGCTATTTCACACAACTCATCGGTATGATCGAAAGTAGTTTGAATTAGAAGAATTTAATCTTCAGAAAACAAAAAATTTTTTTTTAAACCAAATCATTTTTAAAATTGAAAATAGAGTTGACAATGAATTTTTCTACAAAAATCAATTAAAAACCATGCATACTTTTAGGAGCATCAATTTAATAAGCTTTGCATGTTAGTAAAAAAGCTTTATGTGAGCTTGGCTAGTAAAACCAATTTAGACAAACGAATATGGGTATAAAAACCATTATCAATAATAAAATCGAAACACAAACTAAACGGAATCTAATGGAGACTGACTCTAAGTCAAAAACGATCGGAATACGAGTACAATTACGGAAGTGTAATCATTCCGATAGGAATGTGTGACTAGCCTGATTATATACGAGAATACATCAGACATCTGCAACAAGTATGATCGAGCCCACTTATTCCCTAATTGAATTTTTAGAACAACACAAACAAGTAATATTCAATTTTTCAATCGTTCGCTTTTAATGCAAAAACAGAAAATTCATTAACAAGTGTAAATCATTTCCATCATTTAATGCGAAAAGACGAAAGTCTTCTTCATAGACACTTTGTTTTTTGCAGGACGGCTTTGTTGTGCATGATCTGATTGTACAATGAATATAATACAAAAAACAACAACTCTATGGATTTTGTTTGTAGAAAATTTGATTTCGGAAGTCAAAAGTATAAATATGTACATGCATGTGTGCATGTTTCAAACTGTGACAAAAATATAAATAAAAATTATTTATTCAAATACCAGTACAAAATTACTTTAACAACTGAATAAAACAATTGTTCCGCTAACAACACGATGGCTTCGATGCAAAATCAGTTTCATAGACTTGACGACGCAGTCAAAACATTCAGGTTAGCACAAAACAACAAGTGAATAAAACTGAATGTTTGAAATGAACGGTTGCATAAACAAGTGTTTTTTGCTTTTGAACAATAACGATTAGATCATAAAAATCAATGTGCATAATGTAGTATGCCCGAAATTTAAGCACTTGTTGCAGATGTCTGGTATACATATATATTTTTAACTAGATATAAACGGTGCGCTTCGCTACCCCCTCGTTATAAAATAAAATTCCTATTGTGAAAATTTAATGACGATCGGTTCAGTAGTTAAGACTATATTATGATTTTTCAATTTCCTAAAAAGGGGCGTGGTCCCACCCACTTTTCCTGGTACGTATTCCAAACTATGCCAATACCATATGTACCAAATATAATCGACGTAGGTCAAAAAATGCCCTAATATATGGCGATTTAAATTTTTGGGTTATATGGGCGGTGCCACGCCTCTTTGTCCAATCAAAACTTCATATAGCCTATGTCACCCGCCTGAATATTCTGAAGATTCCCTGAAAATTTCATCAAAATCGTTCCAGTAGTTTCGGAGCCTATTCATTTCAAACAAACAAACAAACAAAAAATCAAACCTTTCCTCTTTATAATATTAGTATAGATTTACCCAGCACTTTTTTAATTTTGTTGACCAGTTTAATATGTAATATTTATAAATTAAAAAAAATATAAATCGAGAATTTCCTGTAATAAAGTCATAGCTGAAAAAAATGTAATTTTTGAGCAAATAGTTCAGCATTATTGACATAAATAATAAAATGTTTCAAGAAAAGTAATATTTTCTTACAATTAAATTGTTAGCGAAAGTTTAAACTCGATTTCTGTAAAACTAGCTTCTGTTTTTAGTTATCACCCTATTAGAGCCAAGGGTTGAAATGTCTTATATGAAAACATGGGTGTGTAATTCGGATGCAAACATTGGACCAATAATAAATCTTAAGTGAAGTTCCTTGTTGTGATGCTTTTACACTTGCTCATTTTATAAATACATAATATTTCAAATGTTTTGTTAGTATGTTTTGAATTTTACTTTGTTCCATCTAAAAAAACTTTATATGTACAATAACAATTTTTTCTGTGTTCTAAATATGTAACTACATTGTTCTATAAAATAAATTATTATTTGATTTGGAGTTCTTTATTTAATAGTTACAGCGCCTTTGGTGTTAAGTAGACACATTAAAATAATATTAGACTGTATGAGAAGGCACTTTATTTATTGTTTTATTTCGCCGACGATTCTGCTTACGGATGAATCAGGGCGCTGTTGTGTACATTAGCTTGGAACAGTATCAATTGCAGTCATTCCTGCTTTTAGTGGCCAGTGCTATGCCTTCATCACCAACAACAACAAAAACAACAACAACAACAACAACAAATATTAATACAGTGTGACACTAAGGGCCAATAATTCAGTGCTGATTTATATGTCATTTATGTTTAAATGTTATTTATATACAAAATTGAGTTTTTCACTGCAAAATTAAGTCAACATTAACGGCCCGCCCCACGATGTCGATCGATCGATAATGTTGAAATTTTAGACGAAAAGCAACTTATTAACGACCTTCTAGACACCCATTTTATTTATTTCTTTGGCTTATTTGACTCTAAACAAATAATTAGTTAAATAAAATCCGTTATTAGTGGAACGCAAGTTAGGTTTTTTACGTCTAGAAATCCAGCGATCGACATCGTTCGATATCGTGGGCCAGGCCGTAAATAGCCAACATTGAGCATTTAAATACTACATTAGTTTTACGAATTTTCATATGGTTTTGAATGCTTGTTTTCTTATTTAAAACAAATCTAATAAAAAAATTTGTGGCTGCTGACAAGTTGCATACAACATTCGCTTGTTTTGTCGTTATTATCCTTTTAATATTTCTGGAATTTGCTTTTATTCTCTTAAAACAATTCAGCAGTTCTTAATTATTCCTAATTTTAGCTAAAATAAAAATATATCGCACCCTAAATACAAAAGGGTCACAACTCAAAATTTTCCAAAACTAACTTTTTTCCATAAATTAATTCAGAGTACACATCTCTAACTACTGCAAACATTTCTTTCACAACACTATCTTCTTTAACTGGAAAAATACACTTATGTCTATTTTTATGTTAAGTGTGTTGCTTCTGCACGAAAAGAGTTTTTTGTCTCTCCTGAAAATTTTAGTATTTTGAGTTGTGACCCTTTTGTATTTAGGGTGCGATATATGTTTTGGATTTTACTTTATTTGTTCTAGTCAGCTGTTCTGCAGGGAAATTTGTGGGAAATTTTTTTTATTACGTTGTGCTACCAAGTTCTCAATACATTCAAATAAGAACAATTAAATACGACTGAAAAACAGAAGTAGAACTTAAATGCAACATAAATTTAAATGAAAATTAGCTGAATGAGTATTTAAATACGAAGTTAATTATTGGCCCTAATGCACATTAATTAGAAATTAATAATATTCATTAACATGCTCTGACCAGTGATCGAACCCAGGCCCTAAGTCTTAGCTTGCAGTTCAGCCAACATCATATTTTCAATTTTTCAGTATTTTTATTAAATATTTTACAAATACCAGAAAACTATTAATATTAAAATACGAAAATAATATTTTAGAAATTTCTGTTTTGTATGGTAATTCAAATATTAAGTAGTTGATGTAAATATATGTATTTCACCTTTTTATCTAAAATTTTCAATTACATTGATGATTTTCGGAAGTTTTTTCTCGTTATTGAAGAAATGCATAATAAATACATGAATGAAGAAATGCAAGAGTGCAATTAAGAAGTGAATCAGCGAAGCATGAAAACCTTTATTCTTTTTTTTTTTTTTTTTTTTTTTGAATACAAAGAATTTACAATAGTGTTTTGACGTTGCTTAAATTTTATTTTTAAAAAGGTTTTCCAATAGGGCTGATATGATTTTGACGTTTCGGCCATTTGTAATATGTCATGATCTGTCATTTGTTTTTCATTATATTCAGTAGTGTTTACAATTTTATCATGGAGAGATATACGCAAGAATAACGTTGCTGATTTTGCCTTGGAACAACTTGAAAACGATAACGATTTTTTTAAGAAAATCATCTTCTCCGATGAGGCTCACTTTCATCTGAGTGGTGCGGTAAATAAACAAAACTGTCGATTCTGGTGCGAAGAAAATCCACAAATTATTTATGAAAAATCAGTACATTCACCTAAATTGGCAGTTTGGTGTGGTTTTTGGTCTGGTGGAATCATCGGTCCGTACTTCTTTCGAAATGAAGCTGGTAAAACCGTTACTGTCAATGGAGAGCGGTATGGCCGAAATTTGAAGAAGTAGATCTTGACAACATTTGCTTCCAGCCAGACGGGGTTATGTGCCATACAGCAAATGCAACAATTGAATTATTGCGAAAAAAGTTTGGAGATTCGATTATTTCAAGAAATTATGATATTGAATGGCTTCCAAGAAGTTGTGATTTAACACCATTAGACTATTTCTTGTGGTGTTATTTGAAATCATTGGTCTTTCGAAAAAACCAGACTCTCTTCAAGCTTTATAAGTCAATATTGAACGTGCCATTCATGACATACGAAAAAGTGGTCGAAAATTGGGTTCATCGAATTCGTTCCTGCAGAAGAAGTCGTGGAGACGATTTGAATGACGTTTTATTTAGAACTTAATTGTATCGATTGTACTTCACATTAAATAAAAAACTTTTGAATTTCCTTAACAATAAGCGTGTTTTTTTTTAAGAAAACACATCACTCTTATTGGAAAACCTTATATTACTTAATTTTTGCACTTTTCACTAAACTTTTGCAATACACTGTTAACGCAATCACAAAAGCTTAAACGTGCTTCATTCATTATGACAAACTTTTTTTAACAGACACATTTGTCAATTTTATTACTTTGCAAATAAAAATATTAGAAAAAATTTGAAAAAAAACAAGAGAGAGGGGAGCATTTTGCAACGCATAAGCAAAAAAAAAATAGTCAATACAAAATCTAATAGATGAAGTTAATTTTTGAAGTGATTTGCCGCATAGTAATAATTATGAATTATGGCATGTTAAAATGAAAAGTACAAACACACACTTACATATTTAAGTACAGAGGAAAGCAAAGGAAGGAGAAAGAAAAAACAACAAAGGCAAAAATGAATAATGACTGAGATGCTGATACTCTGATAATAGTTTTATGATGATGGCAAAAGTACTGTTTAGTTTTGAGCAGCATGGAGCAGCAGCAGCAGCAGCAGCAGCAGTCAAAAGTAAATATATGAAAGGCAACAGTAGTTACAACATATTTTATAAACGCATTCTTCTTCATGCTCCCTTAAAATGAGAGCTGCGTCACAGGACTCCAATGGCAGGAAGGGTGTGTTTGTATTTATTGTCATCTAAAGTAATTATAAAAATTATCATAAAATATTTTGTTATTTATGGCCAAAATTATGAAGTAGTCTTATAGTCATTTATATTTATTTAATTTTTTTTTTATTTTTGTATTAATGTTTCACACAAGATAAAATTTATTGTTAAAGAAAGAGCAAAAAATTTAAATTCTTTGCAACAACAGCATGAATCGGGCATGGCTAAACAAATAGTAAAAATAAATGATGGTGGTGTTGGCTGAAGTGGTTAGCAAGTTGACTACTAACCCATCTATTACTTAAGACCTGAAAGGGTATCTTTGAGAAAAGGCAAATTTATAAAAGGTACTTTTTAAGACTAGCTGCTACTACTTAGTGGTTTCTTTGAAAAAAGTACTATTGCAAATTGAATTTTTTTGGAAAAGTTACTATTTTTTTAAATCAAGTTTGAAATAATTTTAATTTCAGGGAAATGAAATTATATCGACAGATCAAGTTAATTGGGGAAATGCAAAGCATTATAAAGTCATATTTTGTGGAAGTGTTTGAAAAGTAATATATTTTTTTTTTAAATGTGACCCTGGCCTCCTTTTTATATCTCTCATGTATTTTTCTACCTATTTTCATATGAATCGATTGCTGGTGTTGAGTCAGTTTATAAAATGCTGCCGCCAAAGTGGAGTGCAAACTCCATGATCAAACAAAAGTGAAACTAGAAATAAAACCCTAAAAAGGTCTCAAAATGTCATAGTTTATGTAATAAACTAAATAAATATGACTTATAAAGGGTAAACAAAAAATTTTCAAGTTTAATTAAATAAATAATATCTTGGGTTAAAAAAAAACTTTTAAAAAGATTTCACTTATTTTATTCACAATTTTTTTTTTGCTTTGTTTGCTTGAAACTTTAAAAACACAATAAAAATGATTGAAACATGTTTTCTTTTAGTTTATTAACATGTTTATGTGTTGAATGTGTCCGTTTGACTTTTTTGTTTAATAAAATTCATTTATAATTCCCATTATTTTGAAACACTTGTAACTTTTATGATCGGTATAAATGTAGATAAAAGTGAACGGTGTGTGTGAGTGTGTGTGTGTGAGCCGGTATTGAAGAATGAGTTATGAGAATAGGCAGTCAGTTGTCCGTCAGTTATTTATTAAGACAATTGGTTTCCCAATATCCGGTTGTAAAACACATAAAAATTTACACAAAATTTAGTTCACACATTTTTGTTGTGGAACAACAGCCACAAGTGAAATTTTGATCATTCAATTCAATGTTTCTAAGTGCGCGTGTCATCGAGTACGTGTTTAATGTCACGTTGAACAACTTTAGCAAAATAACCACAATTTCTTCTAAAATTTTAAATATTTTATGTTGTTGTTGTCGTTGTTGCTGTTGTATCAAGTGTTATTTTTTTTAACAAAGAAACTCGAGAACATAATTAACAGGTAGAAGTGCCAAGACTTTGAATATAATGTTGTTGTTTGATTAACATTTTGAACGTTTGTGCGTTAGTCTGTCAAACTCTTTATCATTCTTGAATAGAGGAAACATAAGTTGTCATATTGTTTTTTAATATCGTAGCGGTAACCCGGATATGTTTTTTGTTTTTATTAAAGAAAAATTAGTCCAAGAACCATTGTCTTTCACCAAATACCGTACTATGTGCAATTGACCCGTTTTGGTACATTTTTTGTAGCTCTGTAGACAAACCAAAACAAATATTTCTATTACTTTTCTTTATTAATAGAATGGTTTTATAATAACTATACATATATATTTTTAATGTACATAAAAATTGTAAAAAAAATATCAACAACAATATATCTTGCATCCTCTTAGAAGTAAAAAAGTACCACACCTGTTCACATAATTTCTTTTTCTTTTGTTTAACTCCAGATTAATGTGGTTTTCTGGTACTAACTTTATTAGTTTCGGGATTGAGAGATACCGATTTACCCATTTTTAAGTAATTTAAAATTCGAATTTCCAGAAATCTCCTTTTTAGTGGATGATCTGCACATTGGGAAAGGAAACTACATACACAATTTCACGATATACAAATTTTTGTATTTTTGTATTTTTAAAATTTTAAAATTATTTTATGGTAAAATACGAAGTTTGGTTTCTCGAATGAATCGAATGGTGTCTAAAACCATCTTCACAAAATTTAAACCGTTTTGAAGTACATATCGGTTGAGTAAGTCAGAGTCTGTAACGGACATAAGAAGAAACATATTTTGTTCTAGATGACAGCAATTGATCACTTCCAGATGTCAGCTGTCCAGAATTCACTATTAAAAATTAGGGGTTTCATTAACTACTGCTGTACGTTATTTTAGAGGTTTGTTTTGGTGCAAAACAAAATTAAAATAAAATATGACATTTATTCGAGCTAATACTCAAGCATTTATGTTTTTTTTTTTTTTTGGAACATAAATGGTAAAGATCTACTGATGAATTGGTATTTAGCAAATAACGAAATGCATATAGATTTGCTAACCCACAACAAATAAATAAAAATTTTTAAAAACAAAATTTATAAATTGTATAGTTAAAAACTTATATTAACAAAAAGTAAATTTGGATTTATTAATTTCAATTAAACCAAATTTTACTACAAATAAATTTACATCTTTGACATCTTTCGAACTATACAACGCACTATACATAACGTTTTTTCTTCAAATAACGCGAACTTTAAACCAAAACAAAACAAAAAAAGCACAGATTTCAGTTAGAAACTTTAGTAAAATTTGTAAATTGTAATATTTTTGTCTGGCTATAGAATAATGCTGTTTGGTTTTGCGGCTTCCGACGCTTCTTGGAAAGTGCAATTTTTTTTTTTTTGTATTATCAAAGAATCGTAATGAGGTGAGGTGGGAAAGTTTTATAAGATTCTGTTAGAAAAAAACTTGATGAAGAATAATATTTATGTACTTTAAAGTGGGCATGGCACTGCCCTTGTTTCTTATCATTATATGATATTTTGTGGGAAATTCAATCGGCTGAGTATCAGCAAATAGTGCAAAAAAATTTTGAATAAAAAAGCTTAGTAAAAATAAGAAACTAAATAATTTTTAAAATAATTATCTTATGAATACACATTCAAATCGTACAAAAGTGAAACTAAATAAATGTTTTTAAAAATACCACCATTCATAAATTTCACAAATTACAATTTCAATATATCGATCATCAAACGCTGAAAGCACATGATCATCATATTCATATTTATCAGAAAAACCCAAAAAATGTGTCGAAATTGCTTGCAAAAAGCTTTCAAAGCAAAAATAAACTGCAAAGTGGAAGTCAGTAACGTATGATCACTCAACGTATGATCGGCGATATATATTTAAATTTCTCGAAAAAATAATGGTTCAGCACATTTTTTGACATCGCTTAGAGATCTTTAAAACAAAACCTCAAAAAAATACTATTCTCTTCTTCATTCAACATAAAATTCGAAGCGGTTTGTTTACGTTGAATACTTTACACTCAAGTTTCATTCAATGTCCTTAAAAAATGTAGTTTTCATTAATCAAGAAATAAGAGGTAAAAATGAAAACCAAAAAAATTCCTGGAATATCTCAAACAACAAACAACCAAAAGGAACAATGGCCATCACTAAAACAAACCAGTCTAATTTAATGAAGTTCATCATCCCAATGCAAGGTGAAATTCCTGAAAAATAAAACAACAGCAAACACTTAAATAACAAAACATGAAAAAAAAAAAACAATGAAAAAAGAAAAAGAACATCAAAAACGACAAACAAAAGAGCGCCATAAATTTTTAATAGCCACACACACATACAAGTGATTAAAGCAAAACATATACAAATTTTTATTATTATTATTTGGGATTAATAATAAGACCACCGGATGCCGACAGATGATCGTAAAAGAATACTATTGTTTTTAAACTAAAAGATCAGACAAATTTCATTGGAAAACGGATCCTTTACAACTGGACACGTTAAAATAAACATAAAATCAACAACTTCTGCTTACTGTGCAAATGAATGGAATTTCTCAAGAAGCAGTATGCAACAAACACTTGAAATAAACTCACCCACATAAGTGGACGGACTTGTACGATTTAAGTTTCTAAGAAAATCTATTTAGTGTTTTAGCACGCACCAGTCAACCGAAGTAATAAACAAACTGAAAAAAAAAATCATTAAAATACGAGTACGAATATTGACAACTTTAAATTCAATGTCGTTGGCATAATCTGGTGCCTCTTAATCAGCGATCGACTGGAGGTGTCAGTTAAATACGTTTTTAGTCTCTCATTCAGTGAATGGTTTAAAACTAAAAACATCATACAGAATCTTTATATCTTTGAAATCTTGCCGCTTATTTTCATTATGATTAAAATGATTATTGGTCAGTCTTCTGTCTGTATTTTTTTGTATTCATTAAGAATAGTTATCGCCATGGCAGTAGCATTATTAGAATGCGGCCGATGGCTCCTCAGTACCTCCATAATTTCGAAAGTCCTTTTGTGTTTACATTTATTTAGTCAAGGTTAGGTTAGGTTAGCAAGGGTAGCGTGAAACACACATCCATTCGAAGACCTAATTGAATGCATTGTGATTCCCTTCATTTATACTTTATTGACTAATTAGTCTCCTTACTGTCCAAGGAGAAACAAAGAGCCGTTATTATCCATCATTCAGCCATTTAATTCCCATGATAAAGCCCCTGATATCCTCAAGTTTGCACTTCGCGATATCACTAATGTCCTCATGGAAACGTCTGCTCAGCCATCTTTGCCTATGGCGTTGCAGCCTTGGGCAATGACAGATGATATGCTCTATAGTTTCTGGCTCCTCTTCATCCCCATACATCCTACAGAAATCCGGAGTGCCATTTTCCCATATGCTGGTCCTCGCTCTAACCGAGCAATGGCCAGTCAAGGCGCCTACTAAGACTCTCAAAACGGCCAGACGTAGAACAGATTTATCTGAGTCTAGTTCTGTCCATATGGACCTCGAAACTATACAATCTTCTCTATTCCTCCAGGAATGGTTAGTTCTGCTAATTACCCTATTACTGAGTTCCCTGTAGTAGTAACCGATTGGAGTTTTAACCGACCTGTCACTAACTGCCACATCTAATGCTGATCCTATTCTTGCCAGCTTATCAGCGATATCGTTTCCCTCAATATTGCAATGTCCTGGTACCCAACATAGCCTAACGCTAAATTTGTCCATAAGCAAGTTGAGAGATCGCCTACATTTGCTGACCAGCTTCGATTTGACACTATGCCCCTTCAAAGCTTTTAGCGCCGCCTGACTGTCAACGTAGAATGTTAACTCCACGCCTTCAATTACGTGTTATTTAGTCTAAGGGAAAATACACTGTGATCCAACATAATTTTTTTTTTTTGGGTGGGTCTATGGATGACCCATACTGTGCCAAAACTGAGGCAAAAGAATAAAGTAGAGAAGATAGATGTTTGTTTTGTTAATTTTTAAGACAGTGTTCCAGCGCCTCTGGTATTATTTAGATGCATTAACTCTCTTAAGCTGCTGTACTTCGACGACGGTTCTGCTCACCGACGGAGTAGGGCGATGTTGTGCATAGTAGGTAGGAACAGTTTTTAGTGACTAGTGTATGTGACTATGTATGCCACAATAATATACATTAACGAAATTGATGATGTTGATTGACTTGCTCTGACTAGGGTTTTAACCCAGGTCCAAACACATTTAGTAGTCAACGCGCTAAGCACTTCATCAAACACTACCCTCAAGTGATGTTTTAACATTTTAAAATAAAACATTATTAAGCGAAATAAAATCTAACGATTTATATATTTTATTTGCGTTTAAGTCATACGATTATCGGCTAAATGTAACGATTTGTATAAATGTTTCATTGCTCCACTGAACTTTTAATATATAAAAAGCAGAAAAGATAAAAATATGACCTCGTATGACTGTGAACCACTTATTTTGTGATCGTTTAAGCTAAAAACACCAGAAAAACTCGTTGATGACTTTTCTCTACATGATGTGACAGGGACCATTGAGGGTATTCTTGGTAAGAAAGATTATGTTAAGGATTTACTTAGAGATAAGAGAAAGATCATTTGAAAAACTTAATAGATGAACTTTATGCAAATAAAGCGGCCTTAGCGTCATAGACCGAACAAGGGTTATGCTTAAAGAAAGACCCATAACTAAAGTCTTGATATGCGCATTAGGAGGAAAATAGATACTCTAAAGCATGAAGTTCAGTCTTCTCTCTTATAGTGTTTTGTCGTATATGAAATCCTTCTTCAAAAGTAAATGTTTGCTAACGATTATCGAACTTATGGAAGCGAAACTCAGGCAAATACATGAACAGGTCAAGTTTTTCTTACTTTCTACTGTGCCCATGTTCTGTAACTTGTGAGCAGTTCACACATCGCGAAAATTTTAATAATTATATTAATCATTCCATTTTTCACAGGGTGATTTATAAAATAATTAAACTGAATATATTAAAAGAAGCATCAAAAACTATGCGTTTTTGTTGGTCATCCTGTGTTTTACAGAACACGGTTACTGATCAAGTTGATACTTTTTACAAAACACTCCAAAAATTTCGAATCCAATTAGCTAGAAAGCTTAAATTTGGTACACAAGTAGGTCCTGATAAGAAATTAACGAAAATTATTTTTAAACCGGCACTTTTCATCTGGTGCGACTATGGTGCCACTTCTTTGTATAGGGCACTTCTAGTATAGCTAGAAAGCTGAAATTTTCTACACAGGTAGGCCCAGATAAGCAATACATATAAATATTTATACAAAAACAACTTAAAAAAAATAGTGAGATCCGCACAAAAACATAAATGTGAAAATAGGGCCAAGTTCCTATCCAAAATATTTCGGCCGTAAAAAGTACTAAGATCAAAATAAGGACCAAGTTCTTGATAGGTACAATTCCATCTCAATTCTAGGCAACCTACATATAAGATTGGCAATATTTTTTAAAGAATTCTTTCCCATATTAGGAAGGCAAACAAATTTTGCCAAGCTTCTCAAAGAAATTTCAAGTTTGGCTAAAATGTGTCGTTCAACTGCTTTTAGTTTTGAGCTAACACTATATCTCGAAAGATATAGTCGGTAAAAAAGGAGAATCGAGAATATCTTGAGAATTTAACATTAAAATTTAAATGAGTAGAATTTACTTAATTTGGTAATTTCTTAAAGTGTAATACAAACACCGAATTAGTAGATGCTTGTATTTCGCCCAAGAATATTCCCAATTGCTGATCTAATGCATTATATTTGTTTTTTTGTTTTTTCTTTTTTCTTTTTTGTATTAAACAGAGATTATTTTACCTACCTTCCACGAAGGCCACCGAAGCATTTAAAATAATCTCTAATATATAAATATGTTTCTTAATAAACAACAGGAGATGGACGATAACCGACCGACCGGACTAATCCTAAAAATATCTCATAAAGTGCACACATTTTTAAAAATTTCAATTTAAAATCCATTTTATCACCAGCAACAGTGCAAACTTCAAACACCAACAGCCGTTTTTAGTTAAACAAACTAATAAAATGTTAAACGACAGAGATTTTAGGGACGATCATTGAGACAAGAACATAAAATAAACACACAGAAAAAAATATCCTCAATAAATAGAAAGAATTGCGTCGTGGGAAAGCATTTTCTATATTTACAGGAATTTTATTGCCAGTATTTTTTTTCCTTTCTTTTTTTCCATCGTCTTCGGTTTTGTTTGTGTTACGATTTAAAGGAAATTCTGGTATTTGCCTGTAGATACGATTCTATGAACTTTTACAAATAAAATTTTTGTTTGTAAAAATACAAGAGTAAAAATTCACAAACAAATTCATGTGTTTAGAAATTAAAACAGCGTTCCATGTTATTAGAAGCAAAAAAAAAAAAAAATAAAAATTAGTTCTTTTGGAAAAACCATGTGAAATAGAAGAAAACAACAGCAATTATATTTAAAAAGTCAAAGGATGGCCAACAAATAAAAAAAAAAACATTTTTCTTTTCACATTCAGAGAATAGATAAAATTGAAAAGGTTTCATCACAAACTGTTGAAGTTTGTAACGTTCAACAAAAACATTTTTAAACTAAGTGATGAGTTTAGGATTCATTTTGTGAAAATATCTGCTCTCAAAGGAAGTATGACTAATTTTTTCTGTATTTTTTTTTTTTTTTATCTACACAGTGATATTGTTCAACCCAATAAATAAATTTCAGACGTCCGCACTGTCAATGAAACTACACTTAAGCGAACTTGTGAAAAATTTATCACATTACGATGAGCGACTTCCTGCAACGTAGAAAATACTACAAAACATTATGGGAAAAATTTACTTATTTTACGGGCAAGGAGCTGGGAAAGCAAATTATTTACCCTCCCAATACCACATTTGCCACATTTCTTTTATATTTGTAAATAGAATTTTAATCATTGGCATAATTGATGTAAAAGTTCCCGTGCCAAAAGTATTAGCTGGATACATGACTGTCATAGTGGACACTTTGCCATAGTAAAGACTTTATTTCGACAGGCGAGTGTTGATATCAGGACTTGTGTATCTTCAGATAACAGAACTGAAACTCAATTAAC
Organism: Lypha dubia; assembly: GCA_947311025.1. Taxonomy (NCBI): domain Eukaryota; kingdom Metazoa; phylum Arthropoda; class Insecta; order Diptera; family Tachinidae; genus Lypha; species Lypha dubia. The sequence goes on from OX371263.1 coordinate 75,541,694, forward strand.
TCCCAGTTTGCAGTAAAAAAACCTCAAGTTTTTTTAAATTCTTTTTCTGATTTTGAAAAGAAATATTTTTAGACAACTTTTGTATCTGATTTAAAAATTAATTTATTAAATTTTTACGATTTTTTCAGTTTTTATAGATCGATTAAATTATTTAGTTTTCAAAAATTAATTTATTTGTTATGGGTTAGTTAATCCATGTACATGTGCATGTACTGCATATCATTGTTGCTAATACACACTCATCGGGGATTTAAAAAAAAAAGAACAAACCAGAATGTCATAAATGGGGAATTCCAAAAGCTTAAATCAAGTTCAATTGGCATGGGGGAAAATTCGTAAAACGTAAAATTCAATTTCAATAACGAAAACTATGAATTCAATTAGTTTCTTTATTAAAGTTCAACATAGGACGAAAACTGTAAAAAAAATAATAATATTCTATCGATTAATTGATTTAATTAAGCAATTAATTGAAATTTGTTTTAATTGTTGAATAACAATTAACATTTAATTCTGTGATGTACATAGTAGTGATGTTACGAATATCAATTTTTAGTATTCGCGAATACGAATACGAATACGAATATTTAAAACAGTATTCGCCGAATACGAATACGAATATTTCTTTTGAGGTTTATATTTCAAATTTAATTGGAAAAAATCCCTGCATTTGCGTTAGTAACTATAAGTGCCTGTTCGCCGATATCGAAGAAGTTCTTTCTTTCGAGCAATTACATTTGAAACAAAAACACATTCAAAAATTTTGTTTTTGTTTCAAATGTAATTGCTCGAAAGAAAGAACTTCTTCGATATCGGCGAACAGGCAGTAAATGAAAAAAAAATTTAGTGATTTAACATTATTATTGCATTAAGATGCCGAATTTTAAAACCTCTACAGAACATTTTTTAATTATTTTACTTACATACTTTCAGATTTCGTTTTTCTTACTCTGCGTGAAATACAATGGGTTTTTTTAATAAAAATTAATATATTTTTTTACATTTTATGTACTTTTTTAAACTTTTGTATGATTTTTTTTGGAAAATGTATGGGAAAATTATTCGAAAAATATTCGCTTGAATTTGGCGAATACGAATATCTTAAAACAGGCGAATAGTCTATGTACTAGTGATGTTACGAATACTCGTATTCGTATTCGATTTGTCGACTACTTCAAGATATTCTTATTCGAATATTCGCCAAATTCAAGCGAATATTTCTCGAATAACTTAAACATACTTTTAAAAGAAAAAAATATATATAAAGTTTAAAAAGGTACATAAAATGTACAAAAGTATTATTTTATAATTATGGTAAACACTAGAATCAAGCTCAACTTGAACAAAATAGACTTTGAAAAAATATAGTAAAGTTCCAACCCATTAAAAATGACAAAGCTGTAGTGTATAAACTTACATGTGACTCAGGAGATCCAATTAATGATAGAGGATCCTTAACTAGTGTGATTACAGCTGCCGTGGTGGCAGTGATGCCTTAGCGGTAGACAACTCTGATGATGATACTGTGGTTAGTCTCGAAACATCATGATGTCAGTTTAACCCTCCGCGCAGTCTAATTTTTCTTTTTCTTTTCAAGTATTAAGAGCTACTAGATTTTTCTTTATAATTAAAATAATAATTTAATTAATAAAAAATTAAATTGAGAGAAAACGAACTTCAGCCTGACAAATTAAAAATTTCTTTGATTAAACATCACTCAGTTCGAATAAAAAAAAAATCACAACTCAATAATTATTTTTATTTAAAGAAAACTCTTTATCTTTGACGCAGGATTATAATAGGGACACAAATATATATTTTGCTACCAGCATTTTAAAATTAAAGTCTTATATGTAAATTCACATCATATTAAGTTAGTAATCAATTCTTTAAATTTTGACCTTCAAAAATGGAAGAACTAAAATCTAATATGTGAAAGTCCTCCAAAACATTTGGCTTCGCAATCTGCGAAAATAGGTTCTCCCAAACAGGACTGAATTATAATTAAAAGCACAGAGAGTAAAACAAACAAAATCTGAAAGTATGTAAGTAAAATAATTTAAAAATGTTCAGTAGAGGTCTTCGAATTCGGCATCTCCATGTCAGAATAATGTTAAATATCTAAAGTAGTGTGACAGTACTTTTCAATTTATTGTTACTGATGCAAAGGGAGGGATCTTTTCCAATTAAATTTTAAATATTATGTGGCTCTAAACCTTAAAAAGTAATATTCTTATTGGTATTCTGCGAAATAAGTTTAAAAAATTCGTATTCGTATTCGCGAATACTATTAATTGATATTCATAGCATCACTAGTACATAGTTGGCATTTTGTCAAGTGGCAAAACAAAATACTTTGCATTAAATTGTATTTAAATCGTTAATGAGAAAAGTTTAATAGATCCATCATTTAAGCTGCTACTAAAGAAAATACATGACTGAAATTGAGTAACATTAAAACTTGCAAAGTCTTAACTTTAATCATTCGAATTGAAAAATTCGAAAATCAAATTAATTTTAATGTTCTAAAACAAAAATACAACTCTTTCTTTGAAAATCAAACTTTCATTTCCTCCTTTTGATCGGCTTAATTTTTTTCCCAAATAAATTTTGAACAACAATTTCTTACATCTTATCATTAATTAAAAAAACAAACACAAAAAAAAAAAAAAATATACATATAAAAAAAGACGTGCAAAACTTTTTTTTTAATTGTCATTTAATGTGACATGAATTGAAATGGTGCTAATCACCTGAGGGTTGTGTGTGCCTGTGTGTGTGTGTGACGGTCGGTGGTGATGGTGGCTCAAATCAAAACAAACACAAAAATATTTTTAGGCTTTTGTAATGAAATTTAATTCGTTTTAGAACGGATTCATCAATTAAAAATCTCATCTCATGTGTTACTGTGTAACTTTCACCAAACAATCTTTCACACCCATACTCTCACACATCAACAATAATTCACACGCCATGCGATAAAAAAAATAAATGAAATTGATTCCGTATCGCACAGCTTAAAACGATCCATGAATGATGTGTGTGATGCGGTATATTGTTAAATTGGACTCTCATCGTGCCAGTGGTCAGTTAGTTGGTCTGTCAGACGTTGTTTAATTATGGCCAACAGTGTACTCGTATCTATAAGTTTTGAGCATTTCATTGAATAAAAGATATGACCATTTCATCCACATGTTTAATTATTTAACTAATTAATTTAAGAAAAGAAAAAACCCCACAATTAAATATATGCTTTTGTCAATAATAAAGAATTTTTCATTCGTTCAAGCGAGTGATTGGATTTTGTATTTTCGATCGTTTTAATGAACTAAAAATGGTTGTATGTATTTGTTTTGGGGTTTTTTTTATTATAATTATTATTATTATCACATGTATTTTTATTATTTTGTCAGTTGATTAATTTAAAAAGTGGTATTTACATGATAAAACTGCTTTTAATTTATAAAACTTTAAATGATGAACACAAATAATTTATTGCAGAAATCGTTTAAAGATGACACTCGCATAGAGAGAGACACTTAATAAACAATTAAAGCAATTAAACAAATTTCTTTATGTGTGTTTGTAGGATATAAGTATTTATAATTTCTATTGATTTCGTTTCCAACGGCAAAATGAGTCCTGACGCCTACAAGAAATTTGTAAAGCAACTTAAATTATATCAGTGTTATTCACAAATGTTTTATTAGCGGCTAATAAGCAAAATCCGCTAAAGTAGTATTCACAAACGCTTAATAGCACTATGAGGAGGTTATTACACGCTAATAAACTCGAAAATTTTATTTTTTTTTTTTTAATTAGGACCAGCACTCTGGGGTGACCCCTACGTATGCAGTGCATTGTGCTGGAACTCAGAGAGAGGGATAGAGTAGAGAAGATAGATGTTGAAATTTAGAAGGCTTAACTCTTTTACAACTCTGCATTGCGCGTTATGTTAATTTTTATAGCAGTGTTGAGGCGTCTCCGGTGTTAAGTAGACGCATTAACTTTGTTAAGCTGTATTGGCAGGCATTTTATTAATTGTTTTACTTCGCCGATGTTTCTGCTAACCGACGAAGGAGGGCGATGTTGTGTAGATTAGCTTAGAACATCATCAATCGCTGTCGGAACAGTTTTTTAGTGACCAGTGCTATGCCTTCATCACTTAAATAGTCCGACAACAATTAATACAATGTCTCACTAATGTACATTACAGAAATTAATGATGTTGATTGACTTGCTCTGGCCAGGGTTTGAACCCAGGCCCCACGTCATTGTTTGCTTAGTAGTCAACGCGCTAACCACTTCAGCCAACACCACCCTCATCACGCTACTTTAGCCGTATACGTATGTACATACGTAAAATAAGAAAATTCAGGGTGGTGTTGGCTGAAGTGGTTAGCGCGTTGACTACTAAGCAAAAAATTACTTGGGGCCTGGGTTCAAACCCTGGCCAGAGCAAGTCAATCAACATCATTAATTTCTCTAATGTACAGTAGTGTGGCATTGTATTAATTGTTGTCGGACTATTTAAGTGATGAAGGCATAGCACTGGTCACTAAAAAACTGTTCCGACCGCGATTGATGCTGTTCCAAGCTAATGTACACACCATAGCCCTCCTTCGTCGGTTAGTAGAAACATCGGTGAAGTAAAACAATTAATAAAGTGCCTGCTATGCCTTAAAAATTAACATATCGCGCAAAGCAGAGTTGTGAAAGAGTTAAGTCTTCTAAATTTTCAACATCTATCTTCTCCACCCTATCCCTCTCCCTGAGTTACGGCACAATGCAGTGCATACGTAGGGGTCATCCCCTGAGTGCCGGGCCCAACTAAAAAAAAAAAGAGGAAATACATACATATGAATGTATGTATGTGAATATGTACATGCATACATATGTATGTATGTATACGTATGTATGTACACAAATGTGTCTGTATGTACTTATATACCCAGTGTACGCGAAGTTTTGATTTTAATATTCAAATTAATATATTTCGTATTTTTGTAATGATAAAGAAAGGTAATTTTCTGCTGAAATTCAATTTCAGGAGACAACAATGAATAATTACACACAATGTCGGTAATTTATTAAATTACTGTGACGCTTAAAAATAAATATATATAAAATATGTAGGTCATATTTAAATTGAATGTAATTATTTCTTGAACTAAATAAATTGTTGTTTAATTCAAAGTAATTGTGATTAGACTAAATGTTATAACCTTTTTTAGCCACAAAAAAAAACGGGTTGGAATATAGTATTTTTGTTGATTATAAAATTTAACGAACTTTAACCAAATCACAATTACTCTGAATTAAAAGTCAAATTATTTAAAAAGATAATTATAAACATTAACCAAATAAATAGCAACTGACGTGAGCTTTGACCTACTTACCGAACTATGTAACATAATTAGTTGAGCTGACAATTAGTTGATAAAATTATAAAAAAAAACTTTCGCACTTAAGTAAAACTTAAAAAGTTTTATTAAACTAAAAATAAAAAAAATAGGAGGTCATATAGCAGTTGAGGCAAAAAGCCAGCAATTTATTGAAAGCAAATTTGTAATTTTGTATGTGTTATGCGTCCCATACACGTTTCAATTCAATTGTCAATTGTGTCTTTCAATTGAATTGATTCTTGGCCACACACTTCATAAACTGAATTGAAAGATTTTCATTCAACTGTCAATTTGCTCTAGCATTTTTATCCAGCGTTATGTCAAAAATTTCTCGATTTGTATGTATTTGTTGCCCTAATAATACCACCTGTATTATTTCATCATACTATACACATAAATTTTGACAGCGTATCAAGAGACTCGAGCACACACACAGCACAATCGAATTGAAAGACTTGCTAGCCAACTTGAAAAATCAAAATCTTCTGATTTTTCTTCAACCAACTCGACAACTGCCAAACTAATCATTTGACATAGCCATACACGCTTTGATTTAAACAACAACCGACTCAGTTGACAATTAAATTGAAACGTGTATAGGGTGCTTTATACATAAATATTTCTCTTATATTCATTTGGAAGGATTTCATGCCAATGCTTCAATTACTTTGGAAAAAATCATATAAATACGTTTTCCTTTCTAAGGTCAGTTTTTCGAATATCTGTCAGTATGTTCCAAAATTATGTTACGCAAAGCGAAGAATCATTTAGAAATTTTCAAAAAAAAATTTGTATGCTGGTGTGAAGAGCGAAATCAAAATGTGGTCCAAAATAACCTGGATTTAATCACTGATTCTGGCAGATTAGAGCAAAACAATAGAATAGGATGGGCGTTTTATAATTTTGCATCTCTATTTTATTTGAAATTGCTGCAGGGGTACCTTCTTACGAGGACAACGGAATGGACGACCAAGCAAACCCTGAGTTCCGACAAGTTTGAACACGTTCTAAGTACAAATCCTTCAAAGTTGCTTGTAATACCATTTCGCTGGAAAGCATTAAGACAAAGTCCAGCGCGTTCTTCTTTATGGCATTTATGAAAATACGATTTTGAATTTTTTGAACGTTGGGATGATACTTGTGGTATTCTGGGACATGAGTATGGTGGAGTGAAATTATACAGAAATGGCTGACACAACTGCCTCCGTTCTAAAAAAAACTTGGAAAATCTCAAAGTACGTTCAATGTTCGCCAGCGTTAAGTTGTTGGCGCAATTATGGATCTGGCTCTGGCGGAAAGATCCATGAGATCTTTTCAACAACTTACGCATGGACCTCATTGCTTCCCATGGGACGCGACTGCACAACGGACGAAGATAGCGGCTTTGATTGTGGATCCATAACAATGAATACCGAAAATTTAAATAAAAATAGTATTAATAAAAATTAGAACTTAAGTATGGGAGATATCGTTAACCCATTTGCGAAAACCTTGAGTGATCACGAGATCACCTCCGACGTGAGTGATTAGTAGAGCTACTATTTTTTCAAATTGTGGCGAGGGAAACAAGAGTAACGTGAAGAAATTAGGAGATAAAATTGTTAGATTTCCGAAAGTCACTTTCGATCATACATACACACATACATACATATGTACACACATAGAGATGGAAATATGCATACATTCTTATTTCGGACATGGCAGTGTCCCGTTTTGTCCGTTTTTTGTGGAAATTGCTGAACATGTGATCCTCATCTGACAATTGAATGGTGATCTAAGAAGAAGTTTTATGGAGTAGCATTAGACGGGACAACATAGTTCCAAACATTTTGTAATCTCTGTACAGAGCTGGACACACATATATAAGTAACTTTGTGAAATTGGAAGAGTTTAGTAGAAGAATCAATATAGTTTAGATCGAGTCTAGGACCTTCCCCAGCCTGTGTCGTCAAGCCATGCGGCAGTTCCACGGCGTACGTTTGGGTTAGTGTAAAATGGTAGTTAGCGTTTTAAAGTCTCGCCAGGTTCTTTCTATATTTTTCATCACAAGATTAAAAAATAAACATACATGCATACATAAGCATGTTTTCTCTGTCTTTAAAATAATAATTTACTTCAGCAAATCAAAGCATCGTATTTTAAAGTTCTTGGATTCGAAACGATTTTTCGAAATTTTCGATTTTTTACTTTTAATTTGAAAGTCACTAATTGCCGCCATCCATAGTCAATTCAGTAAATGGAATGTATTTTCTCACATTTTTAATGCAAATCTGGTCATAGAAATTCCTACGTGATGATTTTTGATTACTTGCTTGCATTTACCCATGAGTTTGTTCGCACTAAACAATCTGCAATCAAATTAATCAAAAAGAAAAAAAGTACCAAGTGTAAAAGAGTACTACGCGTATCAGCTTTTTCACTTTGTAAACCAGCCACAAAATCTACACCATTTGTGTAAAAGTTTTCAATAAAAAAAACGTACAAAAAGTACAAACTATTTATCCCATTTTTAAATCTTGCAAAGAATTCAGATATAGTGGATTAAAGATTTAAATGAAGTTTAGAAAATATGAAAATTTTAAGAAATCAACAATTCAGATATAGAAAATAATAAATTTTCTTGATCTTGTTTAAATTCGCAATTTATTATCGGACTAATCTGCATCAATTTTTTGGTTCTCGCTGCTATATTGGTTCTTCCGATATGTATTTGCTCCTTTTATCTCTCCTATCCTGTATAACTAATCGTATGCAAAAATCGATTTTCCAACGCTGAAATGTGAAAAAGTTACCAATATAAAACATCTTCGTACATACTTGTTGGATATTTTTCTATCTTGAATTTTTATAAATAAATGGCAAAAATATACATTTAAAGCTCTGAATTTGACTCGCACTATTTATGTATTTGAATTGCGAATAATTAAATCAATGAGCCTACACATCAACAGCAATATCCAGGCAATTATCATCTAAAAACAAACAGCGGATGCCACAAATTTGGTCATATACATATACTCGAACACATACATACATACGTATAGAAAATATTAAACTGATTCAAAAAAAAAAAAAAATACGTACTCGCTTAATAACAGAATGTATGACAAATAGACTGACTAATCAATGGAGTATGGGAGTGAGTGTAAAAGCAAGCGAGTGAATGAATGGAGGTTTTTTAATTGTATAATTAATTGTCATAGTTTCTTTGCAATAGTGTTGATGAATTCAACTACATATTTTTATTTGGACGATTCTGTAGATACTCAAAACATTTTACTTTTTACGAGTTTTACGAAATTTTGAAAAATTGTCAATTAGTGAAACTTTGAACTCAAATGTAATGATTTTTACAATCGTATAAATATATTATTTAGTATAAAAATATTTTAAATTCAATATGCATCCCTACCTGACTACCGAGATCGTATTTCTTAAATATTTAACCTAAATCATGAGGCAAAAATGTACATTAAAAATACATATATATTTTTTCGATGCAATTTAGTTATGAAAGTATATAACACGGAATGTAGTGAATAACTAGCAGAAGTAAGAAAATACTTAATAGATACCGAGTACTCAATATTTAGCCAGCACTAATTTTCAAACCACAACTATTTCACAAGACAATACATTCATTTGCGTGTGTGTGTGGCATTGTATTTCCTTTATTTTTATGAATGAATACAACTATTTGTGACAAAATTTTTGCACACCTCTGTGTGCGAGTATGTGTGTGTTTTTAATAGTATTTTAAAGGTTCTCTATTTATTATTATTATAAAAAATTATAGTGTGGTATCTTTTTTTGCACTCACATTTACAAAACAACGATAGCTGAAATACGAGTACACACGTTTAAATAAATTTCATTTTCTATAATCGAAAAAAATAGTACATGTGTATATAATATAGTATATAATATATAATATGGGTATAAAATCTCAGAAAACAGCGTTACGTAATATGTACACAGCCCCATAGATAATCGTATATAAAAGGTTTTCCAATAAGAGTGATATGATTTCTTAAAAAAACACACTTATTGTTAAGGAAATTCAGGAACGATGTCGATGAACCCAATTTTCGAGCACTTTTTCCACTAAATCAAGTCGTATGTCATGAATGGCACGTTCAATATTGACTTGTAAAGCTTGAAGAGAGTCTGGTTTATTTCGAAAGACCAATGACTTTAATTAACCCCACAAGAAATAGTCTAATGGTGTTAAATCACAACTTCATGGAAGCCATTCAATATCACAACTTCTTGAAATAATCGAATCTCCAAACTTTTCTGGCAATAATTCAATTGTTGCATTTGCTGTGTGGCACGTAGCCCCGTCTTGAATAGCTAACCAATAAAACATTAAATTAATTTTTTGAAAACATAAATTCTTGAGAAAATTGATCGAATAAATTGTTATATTTTATTAAAAGAAATAGTAATAGTAATAAAGTTTTATTCAGCAAAAAGTTTCGAAAGTTTATTTAAGCGATGAATAAAATATTGTGCCCTAATTCTGTAACTTGTGACAAGTTTCTCTGAGAAGGGAGAAGAGAGCAAGAGAGAAAGAAAAATTTAAATTTTTTGTGCTATACATATTCCAAAGTAAAAGAAAGCCATAAGGCCTTTCAGAATCACTCTCGAAATAAACGAATGCGGAATGGCTTCCCCGCAATGACATCGTGTGTAAAAAATATATCAGTTTGGAATGAGCGAGATGGGCTTGGTCATCGAAAAGAAGGGGGCAGAGGCCTTCTAGAAGGCCTTCGTGGTCCTTCTTTTTAGATATGTGTTACATTTTTGACATACGGCTGGCTGGCTGTGCAGAAAATGATCAGTAAACAAATCGGTATTTGGAAATCTCAAAATATATATTGTGGTACATTTTAAAGTGTCATTATATCCATTGACTGGACTTTATGTCACCTGACATTATGACGTGTCCCCTTTTTTACAATTTACTAGACCGACCGAGCTGAATACATGTGTTACGACGAGCTGAGTCTAATTCCTTGGGGTGGCTTGGCAGCGGCTAAGATCATAGTAATAAAAATATTTTGTATGACCGGACCGGACCGGACCAACAGCAGTGTCCTGCGATAACTACGTATAGAATAATTTACTCAAAATCTTTCGCAGGTCATATACAATATAAGTTAATGATGAACATTAGATGAATGTTGTACGAGTTACACCTACATTTAATGTTCTTCTAGTCTAAAAATTGCAAGATCATTTGCTTTTACACAGATGCATAAAATAAATTTAGATAAATAGCCTTAAATTTACGAGTTCAGGCCGTAAAATTATTTTAAAATTCTTATTGTTTTTTCTTTTATTTTTATTTTTGTAGAATTCGCACTCAGGGTGTGACCCCTACTTATGCAATGCATTGTGCCAGAATTTAAGGAAAAGGATAGGATAGAGGAGATAGATGCTGAAAATGTTAAAGGTTTGAAGTTCTGCTATCGCGCGTTTTGTTAACTTTCTTAATCTGTATGAGCAGTCATTTTATTAATTGTTTTACTTCGCCGATGATTCTTTTAAACGAGGAAGGAGGGCGCTGTTGTGTATATTATTTTGGATCAGTATCAATCGCTGCCTTCATCATTCTAACAGTCCCACAACAATTAATACAGTGCCACGCTAATGCATATTACACTGATTAATGATGTTAAGGACATGCCTTGATTTGACCTTGACGATCAAACCTAGATCCTAAGCCACAGTTTGCTTATTAGCCAATTTATTTTATTATAAATAAATAGGAATTTAAGACTGTCCATTTGGAGGAACAAAAGCAAAATGTTTGCCCCGATAGAAGGAAATAGTAATTTTTAAACCCTAATTTCTGATATCCAGGAAAAGTTCAGGAAATATGGATTTCAACGAGAGAGATAGAGAGAGAGAGAAAAAAAGAGAGAAAGAGAAAGTTTAATATGTTCTGCTATGAAATTTTTAAACGTTTTTTTATTTGTGCTTGGGGGTATCTCTTATATGTTGATCAAGTGCATCTTCTGCCCTTTAATTCCTGCAAAACTATTAATAGACCAGCAATAAAAAAAAACTTTCTAGAATGGCCAAAAAAATTTGTTTTTGGGAAATATTTGCGTATACGTGGGTTACTGCTACAGTCAATTTGACAGCTACAACTTAAACACTCGTGTTGCATTGTTGTAGGCCGTTGAGTGTGAATAATGAGTGAAAAATTCTATTTGACTACTGTTTGCTAATCGGCACCTTTTGCAATATTTATTGTTGATTTTTTTTTTAATTTTAATGTGTATATAAAAATATTTTTAGCGCTTGTTCTCATTTCAGTTGCAAGTTTTTTTTTTTTTTGCTAAACAATTAAGTGTGTCAATGCCGATTGTCAATTGAAAATAAAAATAATAAAACAATTACGTTTGTTTTATTTTTCTTAGTATTTCTATAGAAACGTTGAAAAGTCAAGTACGACAACATGGTTATAAAACGCACTTGCTAGTAATTCAACTAAAGTATTTCCCGGATATGCAGTTGGAATTACAACTGAATGAGCGAAGATGTCATACCAGCTATAAAGATGCTCTTGATAGATTTCATGAGAATTTCTAATTAATTAGAAATGAATAGAAATAAAAAGTAATGAAATAATGATACAATGCAATCAGATGTAAAATTAGCATTAAAAATTAAATAAAAACACTAACCAATTGAGAGTTACTAAAGCAATAAAGCGCAATAAATTTAAAAAACTCTAATACAAACAACACAACAAATAATTTTTATTTGATGTGAAAAAACAACAAAATTCATGTAGAATAAAAATTGTTTGTTGTGTAGTTTCTAGAAGTTTATTAAAACCATCGTGGTTTTGTTTTAGTAATTCTCGATTATTGCTTAAGAGTTTGTGCATAGTCCAACGAGCTTAGAAACTTTTTAAATACGGTTAATTAGCAACCAACGAATTGAAGCATATGGATAACCCAAACTAAACAATTTTTTGATAAAAAAAATTTTGAAATTTTTTCGCTAAGAATTTAAATTTTTTTTTTTCTGCATATTTAAGCGTATTCCGGACTTCCTATCATATTTAGGACAATTTCTTTGTAGTTTTTGCTTTATATTCGGGTATTTTACCTGCATATTTTAAAGTTTTTTTTTTTTATATTTTATTATTCATTTTTACAAAAAAGAATTAAAAGATCATATTTTTCATCAGAAACTTTTCCAAATTTAAAAGATTTTTCCTTAGCGAATTTTTAAAATTGACCATATATTGATTGTGATTGATTAAGTCCAAATTTAATCAAAGACTTAAAAAGTTTTAATTCGTTTTAGGGATATATTTTTAGTGCATATTTTTTTAAGGAAAATTCTGCTTATTTCGGGGCACATATATTATATTTGCACAGAAATGTTTATTCTATATATCCAATACAAGCGAAAATTTATACTTCGTAGTATTAGAAATTTAAAAGTTAAAAATTAAAAACGAATAGTTGATCTGCTAAGGCTCAAATTTACAGTATGTGGTTAACTAATAACAGTAGTTTAACCAAAGAGTTTTCAGACAAATGTCATGAGTTAAGCTATCATTATTAGTTAACTAAAGACTGTATATTTATAAATATTTTCTGTATATTTGATACGTATAAAATAAGTTTTTAAAGGTATATGTCCGGTTTTCCTTTTTTTTTTTTTTTTTTTTTTGTTTGTTTATTTACAATTCATTTAATAACATATTCAACTACAAAAATAAACAATTAGATTAATATTAAAGAGAGTATCATACACACTGGCCCCTAATCGAACACTCTAGCATACTTAAGATTAAATCAGATTGAATTTTAATTTTTTATTATCTCAATATTATCAAAACATATGTGAAGTAATGATTATGTTATATGCAATGAAAAATATTTAAAAAAAACATTACTTCCATAACTTAATTCATAAAACAAAGGTTATAAAAGTAAAAAAAAAAGGGAAAAGAATTATTAGTTGTTGTACCACCAATATCTTGTCATATCCCGCTCCTTACTGTCTAAATTAGGAATAGTAATATCAAATCTAAAATCCCGTTCAGGAATTGTATTTATGTTAAATGATTTATCATTGGCTCTTCTATATAAATGGTAAAATGTTGGGATTCCAAAACCATTTTGTATGTAACCATTTTTATCTAAATATATGAATGCTTCAGGAGGAACATGACCAGATATTAGAGTACTTAATAAGTGTTGCTCATCAGCATAGTATGACGCTAAAATAAGGTTGTTAGTTGTACATTCTGTACATTTTAATATATGGTTTCTAATTAATTTAATCATAAAGATGTCTATACGACTTATGTTTGCAGAATTATATAATTTTTTGTTAGAAACTAATTTCAAATAGTTGCTATGAGAGGATCTGTACAGTGCAGTACACATCTTCTCTCAAATTTCCTTATTTTTTCCATATAGGACGCAGAGATATTAAACCAAATGGGGCATCCGTATGTTACAACGGGACGGATCAAAGTCTTATATAACAAAATTTTTACATCTTTTTAAATAGTTTTAGAGCAGAACAGTGATTTATAGCAGAAGAAGGCTTTCCTTGCTTTCTCTAATTGATTATTGACATGCATATTAAAATATAAGAATTTATCCATATAAATTCCAAGGTATTTAACTACATCTTTGGCAGGGATTTCTTTGTCTTGTAGATTCGATTTAATTCCAAATTTTTTCCAATTAGATCTCACGTTGTAGTTGCATTTGTTTACTGGCGGCCTGAATAGGATGCATTCACACTTATCAACATTGATTTTCATATTCCAATCAGATGCGTACTTTTCAACTATGTTATAAATACTTTGCAAGTTTCCATTAATTTTTTCTATGTTTTTATCAGATTGATATATAATAATGTCGTCAGCAAATCCAATTATATTTTCGATGCTGTTAAGAAGCTCATGTATATACAAACTAAATCTTTTTAATATATTTTTTAAACGTGGCTACTAGTATATTTGAAAATTCACTACAATATTTGTTATTTTTTCACAACTTCTAGACAACGAAACGGAAAAATCATTTAAGAACAATATTTTGTAAATAATATTTATTCTTAAAAGTCTGACGGACAAGAAAGATGATTTAAATATAAATTTTTTATGGCAAAAAACATAATACAAAAAAGTATACATACGTATGTTTGTTCTTATATATATATGTACGAGTATATAAAGGGTGTTTTTATAGAGTGACACAAGTTTATATCATAATAAAACAAGGAAATATATTTTTAATATCAATCACGTTGAGGAAGCCCCAAGACAATATAAGTCGAACAGCGCTTGACTGGAGCCCACAGGGTAGCCGAAGAAAAGAAAGACCTGCTAATATATGGAGGAGACTAGTTGATGCAGAGGGGATTAGCAGCAGGACGTACATGACGCGAAATTAAAGCATTAACATCAGATAAATCAAACTTTATCTTGTTTGTTGAGGCCCTCTGTTCCACCTAGAAACTATGGGAAATGAATAATAATAATGAAACGAGGTTTATTGAAAAGAAAATTTTATGAAATTAATGTTTAAATATGATTTCTGCGATGTGGCCGTCTCGATTGGGGCGTAGAAGGCGCAATCTGGAACACCAATTTTCAACAACTTTTCGCATCATTTTGTAGTGCATCCTAAATAATCTATTATTATATTTATCATTAATTTATATGTATGTAAGTACACTCATTAAACATAAAGGGTAATCACGATGGTGATTGTGCAAATATGCATTTTGCAAATTTGCTGTGCATATTAGTGTACTTCGTGTACTTTCAAATTTATTGCATTTTAGTGAAGAGCATGTAATTTTGTTCAGAAAAATGTGGCAGCCCATCAAAAATTCTGGCAACACTGACTTCAGATGTCAAGTTACAAATGCATAAATTTGTTATTTACTAATAAATTAAAAAAAGAAGACTAAAACTTTTTAAATTACATTAAAATTAGTTACAAAATTAAATTTTCTTTTTCTAAACATAAAAATATGATAGTCTGTATGTCACAAGTTATTGTTTATTTTCGTTTGCAATTGATAAAATATGCACTACTCGTACTATCTTTGCTCATGGTTTTTTTAGTGCAACCGAAGCAAAATTAAGCAAATTGCAAATACATACATTTTGTTGTTATGTTGTGCAAATGTGTGTATATTTGCACACATTTGCATCGTTTGCACACTTTGCACTACCCATCGTGATTACCCTTATACTGTTCTTATTATCATTTTTGCACACGACACTCTGTTAATATTACTACCATTTTTACAACAACCATTTATATCTTTAATACAATTGTTATTTTTAATTACAACAATTATATGTTCGATACTGAAATGTTTGTTATTTTTATACAACAACTATGCTTAATGTATTTTATATTTCTTTTTCTCAAACTACATACAATTATATTTAGTGAATAAGAAATTTTGTAGTTTTAGAATACAGTTATTTTAGAATATAAGAGACGAAATTTCGCAAATAAAAATTAATTAATACTTTGCCTTTAATCGGCATTATTTAATTCAAGAACTTTTAAATTTTTATCTTTGCCTTAAATCGGCAAGTGGATACTGGCATTCATCTGCCTTTTACTTTTATTTGTCAGTGGCGTTTATTAGTGCCGGCAATTTAAAAAACATATATAAACTCAATCAACGCTCACCAAATATTACAATTTGCGGCCGTATTTCGCGGATAACTCTTCGAATGTTGATTTCTAAGTGTTGAATTGTTTGTGGTTTATCGACAAGTGACTTAACTTAACGCCAAAGAAAATAATCTAATGGGGTAATCATACGATCTTGGTGGCCAATTATTTGGGCCATTACGAGAAATTATTTTTTCATCAAAAGTTTCTTTGAGTAAATCAATTGTAGCGCCCACTGCACGAAAAGTTTGACGAATAGAACAATTATTTTGATCAAAAATTTTAACAATTTGCACGCGTTGCTCTGGTGTAAGTCGATTCATAATGAAATTTCAAAGCGAACTAAACAAAAATCAATTATCAGCTGTTAAATGGGTGCAGTGATGCCAACTCAAAGTTGTGACACTCTATAAAAAACACCCTTTATAATAAGTACATATGTGTATGAATGTGATATGCTTTTTAACAAGTGGAACTTTTCAAAAGATTAATTAAATATTCATTTAACTCGTTAGGCTACACATAAATTAATATTTTGGTGTTTTTTTTTTTGTTGCCAAATACATTCTTATTCATCAATTTGTTGACGACACAAGCAACAAACTAATGAATTAACAAAAATATAAAAAAGTCAATTGTTATTTGTATGTCAATCACACATATAAAATCATCTATGAGTCACAATTTGCGAATGTGACTCTACAAAATAATAAATGAAAAATGGCTACAGAAATCATTAATGAAAAAAAAAAAATAATGACGGACAAACCTACAAAATATTTTTAATAATAATTTTTAATTTATTTAATAATTTCTTGTTAACTTTGAGCATACAATTTCAGTACATACATACATACATACATGTATAGGAAGATACGACAAACTTACAAACAAGTATGTACGAGTATGTATTTGTATCTACAAAAGTCAAAAAGAAGTATCTCATAGCGGATGTCTACCATATACATCCATACATACATAAGTACGTACAGCCATATAACAAAAATTTTAAAAATTTTCTATAAAAATTGCACATCAATGTGTGTATGTTTGTCTGCCTGTGGAATCGTAAGTATTGTTTTGGGGTTTTGTGTGTAAACCTAAAAAAATGGAATGCTGAAATGTGTGGCACGCTTTTTACTCCTATTAGTATTTTTAAACTGCAAATTATGTGCGGTACGTACATACATAGATTTTGATCAGCTGCGTCATAATGTTGAAAAACACATACTTATGTACATAAATACATACATACATAATTTCATATGTTTTCATATGAAACTTTTAGTAAAAGCTAAAATATAAGTACAAACATAGTTACACATATACTTACATTGGTATGTATGTATGTTTGTTTGTGTAGATTTATATCAATGGAATCAATACTATAGGAGCCCATTGACTGCAATGTGATAGCACTGTGTGCGTCAGACCTAAGAAAGAATTCTTAAATCAAAAATAAAATAAGAAATAAAATAAAAAATAAAATAAAATAGTTTCATAATTTCATTATGAATCGACAAGGTGCAGCGGGCGCTACAGTTGATTTACTCAAAGAAACTTTTGATGAAAAAATAATTCCACGTGAAGATCGTGTGATTTAACTCCATTAGATTATTTTCTTTGGGGTTATGTTAAGTCACTTGTTTACGTCGATAAACCACAAACAATTGAACACCTGGAAATCAACATTCGAAGAGTTATCGGCGAAATACGGCCGCAAATGCTGCGAAAAGTTGTTGAAAATGTGCGTTCCAGATTGCGCATTCTACGCGCCAGCCATGGCGGCCACATCGCAGAAATCATATTTAAACATTAATTTCATAAAATTTTTTGTGCAATAAAGCCCGTTTCATTGATATGTATTAAAAATATATTTTCTTGTTTTATTAGGATTTAAACTTGTGTCACTCTATAAAAAACACCCTTTATTTAGCGATTTTTTCGCTCTGTGATATTGTTGTTTTGCAAGTTTGTTGCTTGCGCCGGTGCTGTTTCCCAGTTGTATTTTTTCTTTTATTTTTATCTTATCTTAGAGATTTTTTATATTTTGACGACATTTTTTTCTAGTTATTCTTTGCTTTTCTTTGATGCTTTTTACCAAATTTGCATTTTGCGTCTTTTACTTTATAAATTACGATTTTTTTTGGCAATTATTTTCGTTTTGGTGACTTTTCCAGTTCTTAGTACTGTTTTGAATTTTATAAAACTGTTTGATAATTAATCTTTTTTCGGTTTTTGCTTTTTTGTGTTTGTTTGTTCGTTATATTTTTTTAGCGATTTTTCTTGATTGTGTTCTTTTTTCGTTTTTTATATATATTTTTGTTTGCATATTTTTTTTCGTCGTCTTTCTTTTTTTATATATAAGTGAATTTTTCTGTTTCTAAATTTTTACATTAGTGACTTTTTGTGTTTTTATGTTTTTCTGGTTTTGGTAACTATTGTCTTCTTTTGACGCTTTTTGTCTTTTTTGTCTTTGTTGTATATTTTAGCGATTTTTTGTTTGGTAATTATTTTTTTCTAGCCATTTTTTCTTGTTATGATTTTTATAATGGCCACTTTTTACGTTTTGATGCCTTTTTTTTCCAGTTTTGCGTTTTCTGTTTTTAATTTTTACATAAGTGAATTTGTCTGTTTTCATTTTTTTTTTTTTTTTTTTTTTTTTGTTTTGGTAAGTTTTTTCTCGTTTTAAAGATTTTTGTCGTATTTTTTATTATTTTATATATGATATATTTTTTTTTAATTTTTCTTCAGTCTTTGTGGATTTTTTTGTGTTTTAGCGATTTTTTTCCAGTTTATTTTTGCCTCTTTTTTTGATTTTTATAATAGTGTTTGTTGCTTTGTTTTGCTTTTACTCCTTATTTTACATTAGTAATATTTTTGTGTTTTTATGTCTTTTTGTGGTTTTGATGGTTTTTTTTCGCTTTGCCGATTTTAGTTTGTTTGTTTGCGATTTTTGCGCTTTTTAATTATAACGTTTTGGTTATTGTTTTTGTAGTTTTGGCACTTTTTTCGGTTTTTGTCCTTTGTTTTTTCTTTGCGACTTTGTGTTGGGTTTCCATGATTCTTTTCTCGTCTTAAGGATGTATGCCATTTTTATGAATGTGTTAATATTTTTGGTAACTTTTTTCTATTATACCATTTTTTTTTCTAAATAACTTCGAAAGAATTTTGCGGATAAAGAATCTCAATTAGAATAAGTTAAGGATATCTAAAATTATTTTTTTTATGTTTTCAAAATTGTAATCCTTCTTTGATCTAAAGCTCCAAAATTTATAAAAAAATTTGTTTTCAATATGTTGGAATTGTTTTGCTAATAATTTACTTTTTAATACTTGTTTTTTTAGTGCTCCACAATTTATATGCAGATTCCGAACGTCTTGAATTTTGGACATGTCCGTCAGAAAGTCTCCTTGGTTGTAAAACGGTAAGTGATTTTAAATTTCACTATTTTCATTATATTTATAGGTAAACAGTTCGTCTTGTATAAAACTAATAATATAGACTTTACAGCTCTGTATCAATGTTCAATTCAAAGACACGGAATACGAAAAGCATTTTTACCACATCCACTTACAGAACAAACACACTTTTATGCATACAAATACATTTTGCATAGACACATATTATACATACATGGCAACATGTAGATATAAATAAGTATTCTTTAATTCAAGTTATTTTTAGCCGTTACTACTTGCAATAACGAAAACAAAAGTCAGTCAGTCAGTTAGTGCGCAGAGCAGACAAATATTGCATACATAATGTATTACGGATACACACACCGTATACTGTGTAGTAGTATTGGGCCTGAGAATTTACTCTATACTTCAAAACGCCGCAATGCAATGTAATTGCACTATACTGTACTGCGCCGACTGCAGTGTGGAAGTAAAGCACATCCGTTTTGGGTTGATAGAAAATAAAATAAAATTAACAAAAAAAAAAAAAAAAAGACACTAAACGACAACAGCAAAAGCTTTATTTGTATAACAAACAAAAACCGGATGTTGTGGGAATTTTAAGTAAATGCAAAATAAAAAAGTAACAAAAGCAACTTAATGAAAAACAAGGAAAAACTCAAACGTATTACAGCAACAATAACAACAGCATTAACTTCTATCACTTGTTTGGAAAAGAGAATGACTACTACCACGTAATGGGACTTTGCACAGTGACTTAGTCATATGGAAAGACAGACGGACAGACAGACAAACGGACATGCATACCTACATGCATGCAACCAACCAACGAACGAACGTACTCGTAATACACTTCAGGAAAAAATAAAAGATGTAAGTGACCAAAATTAGATTCAGTGTTGTTGCATTTTTTTCTTCTTCTTCTTCTTCTTCTTACACTTAAAGTTTAAGTGAAAATCTTTTAATTGTTGCAACTTCCCTTATGGTTTTGACGTCGTCGTCGTCATCGTCGTATTGGGGATAAAAACAAATTAAATTCGTGACTGCAAAAATTTTTATTTTTTAAATTTAGTCAGGAAATTATTCACAGCTAAGAGTGAAAAAAAAGCGGCTAGCGATGCATTCTAAATTATAATTTTTGGGTCTTTCAATCCAAGTAAATTTCAAAATGATGCCATTATGTATTTAGGTGAGTAAATTCCGGGCTAACAATTGTTTAATATACGGCCAAATTAAATAAGGAATACTTAAATATAAATCACGTTGTTGCGTGAAGGCATGGTAGTTTGTGCCGCAGATTTTAAGTTGATTTTTTTTAGCTAAAAATCGCCGAAAAAGTCGATTAGCTCAAGAAAATAAACTCCAAACGAATTGAACAACACTTAACTTCTTAAAAAGAATATTTAATTCGATTGTTTTTTGGAATATAATTTATGTAGCGTCAATATGTGGAATATTGTGGATGATTCCACAACAAATCAGCTAAAAGAAACTCGGTGAATTTGTTACTTTTTTTTAAATTTGATTCAGTGCTCTTCGGTATTTTAACATATTCCAGTTAAAAAAATATACAATGACCCAGAATATATTTTTTTTGCTTTTGAAAATAAAGGATCTTGCGAAGAGTTACGTAGAAGAAAGGAAATCTAAAATTTTTCTAAATATTTTTATATTATTATTACGAATAAACGTACATAATTATTATTTGAACTATCTTAATGTATAAAGGAGAAATTTTTATTATTAGGCTGAATTAATGAAAATTCAAATTACTAAGAGTTTTTTTATTTTTGAAAAACATTAACATGTGCAATCAGAC
This sequence comes from Lypha dubia, assembly GCA_947311025.1. Lineage (NCBI taxonomy): Eukaryota > Metazoa > Arthropoda > Insecta > Diptera > Tachinidae > Lypha > Lypha dubia. The sequence goes on from OX371263.1 coordinate 75,563,031, forward strand.
AAGCAGAACATATCAGTATACCGATTTCAAGGCCGCTACACCCTCTCATCAGCATTCGTTCGTCCATTTTTACAATTTATGCAAAGTGGAGAATTAATTGGGAAAGAATATCAACTATTTAACCAAGTTTAAAACAGAAATAGAATATGAGAATTATTATAATAACCCATTTTTACACGCAGAGAAAGAACATGATTGCAAAATGTTCATGTCAACTAAGTATAACTGCCACAACAAAATAATTATTCATTGAAACAAATATTGTTGAATTAAACATTCTTTAATTATTAAAATATTTGATGCAACATAAAATAATTATTCTGGGTTTCGTCCCATAAAATTTGAACGAATCAAAAAAAGTATTTTCGCTGCTACAAACGAAAATAATAAAATTATAATTATATGATGAAAGTTATTTAATTTTACAACAAAATAAAAGTGCACCTGAAATCTTCAACATCAGTGGTTTAACGTACATACACGAGTACATATTAATATATGGAGTGATTTAAATATACGAATGTGGGTTTCTTTGCAGCATGACGAAAAAATACCACGGAACTTCAAAAGATGGCAATTGGATTTTACATAAATATGCCGATAAATAAGTTAATTATTTTGAATTTTATTAAATTTAATTTGTCCAGAAAACTTTATTCGATAAATATTTTTAAATAAAAATATTTATCAAAAATATAATTTGATTTAATTTAATTTAATAAGTATTTGTGTGTACATTTTTCTTTTAGCTAAGCAAAATGTCAAATTGTTTACATAAGCCAGGAAAATAACATTTTCAAATTTATCAGGATTTGCAGAGCATACTATTTTCATACATACATTCATGGTATTGTCAAAGGGAGATTTATGAAGAACATATTATGTTCCTTAGATGACAAATTAAATATATAGTGGCTGCAATCATTAATCTGAACATGAAATGATAGTTTGCGATTATGATTCTATCAATCATAATTTTTCTTTGCGTGTACATATAGAAACAATTTTTGGTTAGTACGAAATTCCCCATTTCTGATTGCTCACTACTAATATTCAACAAACAACAATACGTTAAAACTGCAAAACAGCCTCTAACCTAACCAGCCTTGAACCAGTACTTTTTACTGTTTTCTCCACGTTTTGCCAAATACCGGCTTCGCTAAGTTAGGATTTTCTCCTTGCCACGCCTTCTTCTGGTTATTATGCCGTTTAGGCAGAACATATTTATTTTAGGAAACCACTTTTCTATACACGCAGAGGAGAAAATTATTAAGACTGGCTAAAGTTGGCATACAAAGAAAATGAAAAATGATAAATGATAAAGCAAATAATTCTTAAGCCCTTCCAGAGGCAGGATAGGCAAAAGAAACCAAAAATTTTTTTTTTGTCTTCTACCATTTTTGAAATTTGGGTGATATGAATTTAAAAAAAAAAAAAAAAAATCGCCAATGTCGAATGATTTTGTTCAGTTTCTTTAACAATTATTTAATAAATTTTTATTCCAACTGAATGTTGATTTAAAGAAATTTTAATTATTCGGGCTTCGTATATTTTAATTGTTGATTCTATAATATTTTTTTAAAAGAAAACTCCAGAGCTCGTAATATTTGAATTTTTTTTTTTGAAGTGTATGGTTTTTTCCATTTTTGAGAGTTTTTCCCCCAAGCCGATTGCCGATCATCGGGTAGAATATTTGTTGAACCAAACAGCGTCGTTGTCAATGATGTTCACCGTTATACCATTGTCTGGTTGCTTGTGATCATTCGGGTGGACGGAGAATGGCGTACGTTTAAAAGCCTCGAAATTAATTAAACAATAGAAAATTTACAACAAATGGTGCATATTCGGATCCAAGTTCGATATTGTCGCTGCTATAAAATCACTTGCCAGGTACTTAGCTGCTCTTAAATGATCGTAGTCGGCTTAAGTATTCCAGTCGAGATGTTCTCTCATTAAAAGCCGTATAAGTTTTATTATAGATGCTTAGACAAAAACAAATCTCTTTAGTTTCTTTCTGTGTAGGAAACATATTGCTCATACTCGAATGTTTGTTGTATTATCATGTTTTTAAAATAATCCATGTTTGCTTTATAGCTTCCATAAATATTTATTTATCCATTCATATTTGTATAAATACATATACAATACTAATATGTATTGAAGAAATAAAAGAACGAAAAGAGGAAAAAAAAAATATTTACATGCTGTTTGGAGGCAGTTCTTGGTTTATTTTGTTTTTTTTTTGTGTGGGGGTTTTCCCAAACCAACGCCTTTAAATTGTAAATTTTACAATTCATTTGCAAATCATGTGTTTAACGACGTCAGTCACTTACTTACTCAGTTGAATATCATCTCCTCCGCCCCCTAAATTTATGGAATATGCAAATCAAATACTGTTCTCTGTTTCTCTGTTGGCATTGCACTGCAGCGCTAAAATACTCATGTAAAAATAAAACTTAAACTACAAGTGAGTTGTACTGAAAACGACTACTTTCTTGCTGTCTTTAATTTGCACCATAATTGTGCAACACCAAACCACACTATACAGTCCGTCGTCATGCTTAGAAAAATCAAAAAAATTTATGAATAAAAAATAAAACTAGTATTGAGCTTTAAACGCATGGAAAATATACGCAATTTTTGTTTCTTCCTAATTCTGTTTTTGAATTAAGTTTTGAAAATTTATGCAACTGCTACTCTACTGAACTGGCGTATCATGGAATCGTTTTTTTTATTAATGACGGGCGGACGGGCGTTTTGTTTAGATGAAATCATTATTGAAAATATCTTTCTAATTAATGGCAACAATTTACTATGAGTAGTAGCAGCTGTAAGTGTTGGTGTGTGGAATAATCTAATACTCCATAAAATATTGCTTGCAACTGGTTCTTTGGTGTTCTTGGAGATTAAACTGCTTATGTGGGCTTAACTTTTTAACTATAAATTTTATCTAAAAACCACGTTGCAAGCTTTAATTTTAGTTAAATTAAGTAAAATATGATTGCATACGATTACTTAAGATGAAGAAGAAATATGATAATAACCAAAAATAGTTAATAGAGTTTTAAATGAATTTCACTTCTCTAAATAATTAAACTTGTGACACAATAACTTTTAAAGTTGTTAATTGCACTATGCAACAAAAATCTACTTTTCAGTATTCCAGTCGGAATAACTCTGAAACCGATAAGTACAAATAAATAGTATACAAACAATTTTTAGATTAATCTATTGCGGGCTTTCAAGGTCTCCTTTAATATTAATGAAAATAAAAACTATTGTTTCATTATTTTATCCAACGTTTCGCTGGTATTTTCCAGCTTCCTCAGGGATAAGATTTTTATTGAATATATAGCTTCTTTTTGGCAATTTTTACATTAATGTTTAAAATGAATTTCGTTTTTTCAAACAACACCACAACACAAAATAAATAATTAAAATTAAAAATAATAAAAATATCACAGTATAAAACGTAAACCTAACATCAAAAGTTTTTGCTCCAAACTGTTTATCCCTGAGGAAGCTGGAAAATACCAGCGAAACGTTGGATAAAATAATGAAACAATAGTTTTTATTTTCATTATTATTAAAAGAGACCTTGCAAGCCCGCAATAGATTAATCTATAATAGATATAGGTTTTCTAATTTTTTCAAATATACTCGATTATTCACCACAAATATAGACAAAACAATCTGGATTAAGCATACAACAACGTTTTGAAGAATCCCTATCGAAAACATCAACAAAATATACTTTAGTCTATATATATAAAACAGGATGTGTGTATGTATGTAACGTATGGACTTCAAAACGGCTGGGCCGATTTTGATGAAATTTTCAGGGAATCTTCAGAATATTCAGGCGCGTGACACTGTGAAGTCTGATTTTTGGTCTGCGGGCGGAGGGGCGTGGCAAAAACCAATTTACTATAGTATGGCTTCAATGCGAGCGAAGCCGCGGGTAAATGCTAGTGTTCAATAAAAAACGAAAATATAAGTAAAAATAGTAAAAGTGAATAGTTACCTATAACTCAGACACAAAAGCTTTTAGGGAAAAATTGTTGACGTATTTAGCAAATACGCCTCAAATTAAGATCGAAACAAAACATAATCAGAGGAAACAAGCAATTTTTTTTCTTTTGTTGGCCAGTGTTATTTATTAGATTAATAGAAAAAACTGTAATCGTTTTTAATAATGTCAGATTTTTCTTTGATTTTTAACATAATTTGTATAAAAATTTGTTCAATTCGTAAGTTTGTTGCTGGTAATTTTTATATAAAAATGAGATATACTTTTATTAGATATGTTTTGCAAAAAAAAAACTTATTTTATACGATACTCGGAGAGTATTTGATACAACCTGTTACAATATACACTGGGTGTTCACAAAGTAATAACCAGAAGTTGTATTTGATAGAATTTACACGATGCCGATGTTCGTAAATTCAACAATTGCAATTTACACGTCGTAACAGCTGGTTCACATGTATGTACACATGTAACTCCTATTGTAAAAAAATCCAATTGAGTGAAATTGACAATAGCGTTATTTTAATCGAACCTCTGCCATAATATCAAATAGCGAAAGTCAAAACCTACTCATAATAGATACCATGGCGCATATTCTTAAATTATCACTAAGTTACCACTTTTTTAAGTGTCAATTTAAGTTATTCACAGTTGGTTACTTTCAGCAAGAGAAGTTTCCACTTAATTATGGGTACAGCTGCCACTCAATGCCAACTGACTAATACGTTCAAAGAACAGCTGATGATTGCTGATTGCGTCCATTTTTATTGCGTCCAAAAAACATCATTACAAAAAATCAAATAAACTAGAGATGTGTTTTTGGTCAACAAAATTCTGTTGAATAATTTAATTTTTACACACCGTTATTTTAATTGATTTATATACAAACTTTAAACAAAAAATTACTTTTTTAGAAATTATATGAATTTTTTAAAGAACAAAAATTGTTTTAAATAGCCTTATTATCATCTTTTTAATTAATAATTTACTATGATCGTTCAAAATATTATCGACATTTTGTTTTCTCTATTTGCCGATATACAGTGTTGCATTTCTTTTACCATCTGAGAGCAGTTGCTACGCTAGTTACGAGTTGTGAATAAGATCTATAACTATCTATTACCTATTTTTTATTTACTGTTTTATTAGTTCCGACTTTGGTTATGATTTCTGAATATGCGCCCAATTATTTTAAATTTATTTCAGCAAATTTCAAAACACAACGGATTATCAGATTATTTCCAAAAAAAAATTGGTCTTCAATCCAATATCTATATAATTTTCAATGTACACAGCAGAAAGGAAAAACGAAGTTTTCTAAAGTCGCCCTACCACTATCGTAAATAGAAAAATAGTAATCAGAAAAATGGGAGTTAAGAAAAAGAAAGCAAGGATAACACTTTTTATTTGCTGTCATGTTACAGAAATGAACTACAATTTGGTGGTGATATAATTCTCGTATACAAATTTTACACACAGTTTATAGACATAGTAATTGCGATTACGTTCAAAAGTGCTCCTTAACAATTAGTGTTAAACATGATGATATTGATCATGGTGGTGAAGCTACTTCCGACATCAATATGATCTGTCTTTTTGTGAACATTGAAAATAAAGTTGTTTTTGCTTTTTCCTTTATTGCATAGAATATTGATCATGTTTAATTCTTTCTATATACCTACTACGTCATTTCCGTTTATATATAATACTTGAATGAATAAATTTATTTGAACATTAAAGCCACATCATGTAGTAAACGATTTTCCACTCCAAAATTATCGCAAACAAAAGCTATGAAGCCGGCTGAGATGAACATCTTCCCTTTAAAACTTTTTGTAGTAAATATTCGAAAAAAGTGCTTATAAATAAATCATTAGTAGTCTGATAGTCGTATGATATTTTGGGAGTTCCGAAAGTTTCTGGAGAAATGAGTGAAACGGTGTTTAATATGCTTTTAATCGCTTTATATTTTAATGGAGTTGCTTTTTTTATTAATTGTTATAATTAGTGGAATACACATGTGTATGTATATATGTATGTATGTGAGTATCAAAATCATAATTTATCTGTTGTTTTAATTATTAAATAGTAACGACTACAACCTTATTGACTGCTACGTAATTTTTTATCGTCCAACTGTAGAGTTCAATGTCGGTTTTATTACGCTGCCAGATAAAAACACTTGCTGTTTTGCTCTAATTTTACGTTTTTGATTAAAAAAATATCATTTTAGATAATAGTAAATGTAGCTAAGATCAGGGCTGGAAAATACCAAATTACTATTTAAATGTTTTTTTTTATAAAAAATTTTTTTTTAGATTTTTTATATAAAACTTTTTATTAATTTATATGCATTTCCTCGGTGCTTTACCAATCACCACTAGATTTTAGCCAAAATTTTGAAAAATGATTTTTGAAGGTTTGTGCATGACATAAGAGTTTAGAATTCTTGAGTATTAATGGAACAAAATGGTGTATTTATTATTTAATACATATATTTTTTATAATATGTACATACATACGTATTAGTATTTATAAACTATTTTAATTTTAGCAAATAATAAGTTTTGCCCAGCTCTGCTTTGAACCATGGAAGTTTTGGGTGTGATTTTGATAACATTTTGTTAATAATTTGTTGGTTATCATATAAATGATACCTTCAAATAGAATCAAAAATATATTATTCGAACGATAGCAGAATTCTTTGAAGGCCGCGTTGCGAATGTCGCAATTTTTAAAAGGTTAAATGATCCAAGGTTTGTTTCTTTAGTTTTTTTCTTCATGTTTTATATTGAAACTTAAAATAGCTTTGCATTTCAGATAATTGTTTCTTGTTAGGCCTTTCTGGTGGCTGTCAGTTGTGATATATTTAAACAGTATTCGTTGTTAAAGGAAATTGATATTTATACTTTTTATTATTATGTGGGGCTATTTGCGTTATTGTTTTAAATTATTGTGGCTTAAAAAGTGTCAAGCTTTGCAAAGCTTAATGACCGTACGATACTGTTTTGGATTCATCCGTTTGTCGACATATGTTTCCACCTTTAAAATTAATATCCATCCCTCATCTTCCCTACCCATAAACACACATTTACACCACCCAAATTTCCATCTATACATCGCAACTTGCTTTCAGTGTAGCCAGGTGTGGGGATTTCTCCCCAAATTGGGGATTTTAGCTGGTTTTTGTGGACAGATTATCGTGGGGAGGGGGAGGATTTTTTATTTTCAGTATACATATTATCAATTTTGCTTTATTTTACCATTTTCTTTCATACATATATGTTTATGTATCTTGGTGTTTTTCTTCTCCATATTTCGATTATTTCAAGGCGATGGTATTGAGGATGTTGGTTTTTATAACAATTTGTTCAAAATTTATTGAATTCGATATTTGCCAAAATGTATGTACTAATTGACGATAAGGAAAGTAATTTTGTTGTTGCTGAAATTGATGTTGGCATAAAATGTTCAAAGGAATTAGAGGCAAAAGGAGTTAAAACAAATTTTTTTACATTGTTTAACTGTACTAGCAAAATAAATGCTTAAAATATTCACTGAGAATATGGAAAATTTTGAGTTATTTATAAATTTACAACTCGAAAGCATAGAAAAAAAATAAATTTTATTCCGTATATGGAATTTTAAAATATTCTATGGATTCAAAAGTTCCATTGAGCACATACGAATGCATTAACTTCAATAAAAGTATGTAATAAAATTAATAAAAATAAATTGTTTTTTTATGATGCTTAATATACACATATTTATCGGGGACAAAATTGGGGATTTCCAGTTTTAAAATGGGGATTTTTGGGGACAACACTCTTTAATTTGGGGACATTAGACAATATTTACCTGGCTACACTGCTTGCTTTGTGTTTTTTTGCTTTAACCCTTTTTACATCATAAAACCACGGCTTAAAAATTACGAGGTGGACGAGTGGTTACTTTTTAAGGGATATAAATGGTGCAAATTGATACTTTTGGTACTTTTTATTTTTATACTAATATTTTTAAAATGTTTTTTAGTTTAATATACTTTCTGTGGTCTGAAATGGGAAAAAATTATACTTTTGGTACATTTTTAATTATGATAGTTTCGGTGCTTTTTTACTCTTGTGGGTACTATTTCGACTGAGAAATTCTCTTAATAGATTTGGATGAAATTTGGATAGCATGTGATAAATATTATAATATACGAGTAGAGTACGTTTTAAGGGATAAAAACGGGACAAGTTCTTACTTTTGGTACTTTGTGTTTTTTTATTATATTTTTTTTTTAAGTTGAAAAGTAAGTACTTTTGGTAATACTGGTAGTTTATTTTTTTTTTGGCAATAGCATGCAGTGTATTTTCTTCGTGGTTTTTTTTTCCGTTTAGTACTTTTAGTAGCTTGAACGAAGTCACGGATAAAAGCTAGTTTAATACATATATTTTTAATACTAAAAATTAATATGTACTTGTATCTCTAAATGAATGAACGAAAATTTTATTTGAGTATCGCAGAAGTTTCAAATACAAAACTTATGTACACGCAGTTTTGTTTATTTATTTATTTATTTATTTCTATTGTTAATAAAAAAAAATATAATACTCCGAAATGACAGGTTACTAAATAAATTTCGCTAATAAGATAAAACTCTATTGAAAAGAATAATTGAACAAAACACTTGTGAAATGGCCAAGTTTGAGTTGCATCGAAGCGATCAACAATATACCCTGCAATCGAAATGTTGTTAAAAGCGACAACTTTAAGACATAATTTTTGTAATTTTTAAAAATTATTTAAAATAATATATTTGTTTTATTTAAATTAAAATTTTTCTAAAATAGGAAAATATTCTGTTTTTTTTTACTGTTGCAAAGAGATTGTTGTTATAATTATACTTGGTTGCATGCTGCAGAGTATTCGAAAATCAAGAACAGCGATGTCACTTGTTGTCACCGATTAATGGCGTTTAAGTATAAAAATTCTACGTTTTAAAATTATAACAATTGATGATGATGATCATGATGAAAGAATTATTTTGATGTAGAATTGACTAGAAGATAAAAATGATCATGTTTATTTGAAAAAAATACACCCAATAATTTTTAACTTTTTATCTGTGGCTGTGAAAAATTCTAAGAACGAACTTTGGTATTTGTGCTTTTAATAATATTTCTACCAGTTAACAAAATACTTGAATTTGCATAAATAAATAACTCAAAAATAAATCGTTGGTATTTCTAATCAGTATTATTTACTTGGATTATTGGCAAACATAAACATTGAATGCTGATGTCACGGTGCAATGGCCCCGATATCACTACAGATCCTCTCAACAAATTTTAGCAAAATTAGGGAAGTCGATCCGTAATGTTAAAAAATGTTTGGTTTGATTTATTTACTTTATTGTGAATGACATAAAAATATGATCTAATATGAAGTAACAATTATTTTTACTCTTTCGTATATTTTTTATGAGTTAAATTTTTCAGACACAATATTTCTCATCACTTTATTCTAAATAACTTTGAGACCGCTGACAAATGTTTTAATCGTCGGTCACAGGTTGACAACTCTTAACATGTTTTTTTTTGCACTTTTCAGGAGACAAAAAAAAAACCTTATTACTCCGTTACTAAACTATATTGGGAGTAAATAAAAAAAAACAAAATTAGTAGGAGATATTTATTGTTAAATTTTTTAAAAATAGAAATGAAACGTACTAACATGCAGAAGGACAAACACAGTCTTTTGACATCAAAAACCCGACTCGATTTTTTTTGCGAGTTAAGAGTTGTCAATCCGTGACCGACGATATAATTCATTCGATCCAAAAATTGAGTTGACTCCAGATAACATCCATGCTCTCTTGGCCAAACTTTCTTAGCATTGACACAAATATTAGATAGTTTCAACTAAAGTATGTACCCAGCGAATATCTTTTTTTAAGGTTTCTAAAATTTCTTATACAAGAACGGCGGGGAAGAATAAAATATAATATGCATTATCGTGACGGATCGTTAGTTTAAAATTTTACATATAATAAATATTATAAAATAAAAAAATAACACGACGAGGATGGGATTCGAACCCACGCGTGCAGAGCACATTGGATTAGCAGTCCAACGCCTTAACCACTCGGCCACCTCGTCTTGTGCTTGATTAAAGAATATTTCAGAAAATAATAAATTTTTTTCTGTACTAATCACTAAAACATAATTTAAACAAGGCCGTTCCATAACAAACAAATAACTACTAATTTTTTGAAAACAAAAAATATAATATGCTGTTTTCTCTCTTAAATTACTTTGAATATATTTGCTCTGTATTAAATAAAATAATATTATAAGTATGTAGTGCGTAAGAATATGGAAGAAGCAACTACTTCAAGCTAATATAAAAAAAATATTACACACAATTTTTTATACATAGTTGCATTAGAAAAGTACTTTATTACTAAAATAAGTAAATTATTTTCAGATAAGCCAAAAAACCCATTGAAATAATGAAAAAATTTCTTACACCTTTAACATAAAATGAATATCAACTAACCATGAAGTTAATGAAAAAAAAAAAAATATTTCTAAAATTTTAGCATTGAACTCGTGTCGCCAGCTATTTTAGTCGCAAACTTTTTCTTCTCCACCCAACAGTTAGAAATATTTGACATACGGTATGAGTTCTATGCTAAACTTTTGCAACTATTTTTTTTTAATTTTTTATTAATAAATGTTATATTCAGTGCCTGTTCGCCGATATCGAAGAAGTTCTTTCTTTCGAGCAATTACATTTGAAACAAAAACAAAATTTTTGAATTTGTTTTTGTTTCAAATGTAATTGCTCGAAAGAAAGAACTTCTTCGATATCGGCGAACAATCAGTCAGTGTATTTATTAATGATAACTTTAAAAAAAAAAATATGTTTTGTTAAAAAATCATATTGCTAAAATTTAAGTAATGCAGCCAGCCGTAATACTTTTTGTGGTTAATCATCACTTTACTGTCTATAGCCGACTTTTATTAATTTTCATCCTAACTTTTTATAAATAACATGATATAGAATTTTTTTTATATTAAAGTGAAATATAAATCGAAGTAATATACAATATTGTTTTAAATACATACCCGGTATATAAAGGGTGTTTTTTTTTTATAGAGTGACACAAGTTTAAATCGTAATAAAGCAAGGAAATATATTTTTAATATCAATGAAATGGGCTTTATTGGAAAGAAAATTTTATGAAATAAATGTTTAAATATGATTTCTGCCACGGCTGGCTCGTAGAAGGCGCAATCTGGAACACCAATTTTCAACAACTTTTCGCAGCAGTTGCGGCCGTATTTCGCCGATAACTGTTCGAATGTTTATTTCCGAGTGTTCAATTGTTTGTGGTTTATCGACGTATACAAGTGACTTAACATAACACCAAAGAAAATATTCACACGATCTTGATGGCCAATTAATTGGGCCATTACGTGAAATTATTTTTTCATCAAAAGTTTCTTTGAGTAAATCAATTGTAGCGGCCGCTGGACGCTGAGTTTGACGAATAGAACAATTATTTTGATCAAAAATTTCAATAATCTGCACGCGTTGCTCTGGTTTAAGTCGATTCATAATAAAATTTCATAGCAAACTAAACAAAAAAACAACTATCAGCTAAAAAATGGCTGCTCAAATAAAGTTGTGATGCCAACTCAAAGTTCTGACACTCTATAAAAAACACCCTATGCTAGACCATAACTGTAGTTCTATAAATGTCAGCAAATTTTTTAGCACTCAAAATTTGAAGCTACTTAATTCTGGAGAAACAATTGTTTATAAATTAACTTTGCGTTTAGTGGACAAGCTGAAAGCAAAAGTAACTTTAAATGAACAGAAATGAGTGTTAAATTTATCGGTTTAGATTAGAAATAGAATATTGATAAGATCCGTTGTTTAAAATATCATTTCACTAAAACGGCCATTTCTAGTTTTGAACTCATGCCGGCAGCAAATGCTACAATAACATTTTTTCTACTCCAACCACAAGGCCAACATCTCTCATAAATTACCAGAAAGTTCAAGACAATTTAAGCAACTTAACAAGAACTGTATTAATTCAGCAAATATTTTTGACTTATTTTTAGCAATTTTTATTATATTTTGAATTATTTTTCCCATAGAAAATTTATGAAATTTATTTTATCTATTTGTTGTTAGAAGTGGTCTCTTTGGCCAATTTAATTCTGCATCAAACAATCACACATATTTGTTGCAGAAATTCCCATTATTTGTTAGAGAAAGTTGTCTGTTGCTAATAAAGTTAATTAATAGAGAAACCTTGTAACATAACGGATAATAATCCAATTAATTATTTAATTAATCATATCATCATCATATATGTTGTACACTTGTTTGTTATTTTTTGTTTTTTGCTCCCTTTAGTTAAAATATATAGTTCTATCAATGAGAATTCAAACACATGCCCTAATTTCGTTATTTATTATTTGCTATCAAACCATTACAGCGGTTCCTATAACAGCAACAAAAACCTTTATTAATGCTTACGTAAGAGGACTAAAAGTTACTTATGTGTGTGTAAGAAGAGAAATAGCAAGAATAGTAATGCAACTTTAATTAAGATTTCACAGAAGTTTCGCTGGCTTATGGATGGGTGGTGGCTTGTCAGAAAGACAAAAGTCCATTCGAATGTCGAAAATATTTTGTAGAAAAAGAAGGAGGATGGGAATTGCACCCATTCGCTGTACAGAGCACAGATCACTCCGCTTACATAGTTATACAACAAATAATATTACTTTAAGTACGAATACATAAAATATCTTCATACGCAATTGTAATTTTTTAATTGAATTTATTGATAATTTTTTTTGCTGGTTGTTAGTAATTCGATATAGCCATTAATCTACGAACTTGTTCTTTGAAGTATATAAAATCAAATTGTTTTTATAAATATAAAATTACATAGTACCAAATATATAAGGTGTATTTAGAACCTTTTCCATTTCAATTGACCATATATAATTACATAGATTTGTATATAAAAATATGAAAAAAAAAAATGTTTTTTTTTCTATGTGTATGTTTAATTATATCTGCTATAGAGTCTGAAACCACTTAACCGATGTGCTCGGAAACCTTGGCATTTAGACACCTAAAAGAGTGTATTATTGGGACCTTTCGTTCACTTCCTAAAGCCGATTTTCGAATTTTTCCATACTAAAACTTTTCCCAATTTTCAAACTATTAAAAGTTTTAACATTTTTATGTTTTGTGACTTTTTTATGTAGGCAACTCTGCCAAGTCCTAGATGCGCTTAAAATGGAATATTGGAAAAAAAATTAAAAGGGTAAGAAATTTGTTAAAGCGGAACTAAATAATCTAGTACCAAAAATCAAACTTAATCTGAAATGAAGGCAAAAAATAATGAAAGAGGTGTGTGGTACTTTTACATATTTACTTGTAAAGAGAATAAAACGGGCGAAAACTGAGTTTTAGTACTTTTTTGTATGCCATTGGTCTTCGATAGCAATAAGCAAAGTATTTTAGTTTCTTCTACAAAAATAAAGAAATGCGTCTACAGAGCGACGAAAAATGTACTAAAACAGATTAATTACGCAAAGTGCGGTAGTTTGTGAATTACAATGGTTCCTGGACTAATTTTCCCTACTAATTCCAAAAAGGATTTCCTTTTTAGATGTGTTTTTTTTTAGCATATCGATGGCTTAATATAGTAAAGTCGTATCTCAACTTTTGGCTACTTTACAAGAGAAGGAAAAAACTCAATAAAATCTTAAGTTAGTTTGGACTTTTTTTAATTACTGTAAATCTGTTATTCGTCATCATAGGAAATCGATTTCTTTAAGGGAGGTGTATTTGAGTTTTGTCTACCAGAACATGTAAAAAAAATGTATTTTGAAAATAAAACGAGATACGACCTTTCTATATTAAGCCATCGATATACAGGGTATCCGCTAGTTTTCCAATGAAATTTAGCCAGAAATTTAGCTTCATACATTGTGTTTGTGAATATTTGCCATCCTTAAGGAATCGTTATTTTTTGAACGAATTACAATATGCAGTCTCTATCCTCTGAGGTATCACAAGAACTTTTCAACAAATTTATTTGATAAATCTCAAACTTAAGTTATTTGAAAAATTGTAATTTGTTAAGGGCTTAGCATATCAATTTATATCACAGATTTTCGGTTTGCTGATAATGTCAAATCATCAATTGAAAAAAATAAAATTTATACGTATAAAAAATCCAAGTGGTGACACAGTTGAAGCAAAAATTTTTTTTTTTAAATCTTAAGTAAGCTTTGAAGTTTCCTGCAATACTCTAAAGAAGATAATGCGTAATTGATGTTGTAAAAGCTTCGTAAAATAAACAATTTATAATTTAATTATAAGTTGACCTGGGCAATTAGTAACTCAAACAAGAAACAACCTAAAACGACCTAAAAGCTTATAAGCAGTTTCATATAAGGGAAAAGTCTGTTTTGGCATTTGCTTTTTAACTTAAAATTATTTTCCATAATTCATTTGTGTACAACATATAAACACAGATACCTACTACATATGTAAAAGTTTGAAATTCAATCAAATATGTTTGCTTTTGTTATTTAGTCAAAAAAGAAAAAGTTTTTTTTTTATTATTCAATCGCGAATTCCAAATTTTCCTTTATAATAAATTGTGGTTAAATGACGCTTGCTAAATTTTGTTGTGTGTTTTTTTCAAACACAAGAACGCAAAAATGAACAAAAATTTTAAATTATCATATAAAAATTACCACCTTATTTGAGGTGCATTAATACGAGTTATATAATAAACCAAACCTATTAAAAACCAACAATTATTGTATTTTAGCCTGATTATTATCGTGGCGCATTTTTTGCTGGCTCTTTTTTATGCCAACGTGTGACGGTAATAGAGAATTCATTTTTATAGCTGGCGCCACAACAGCAATTGCAGTATTATTTTTCTCATATTTCGTATTTTTTTTTTTGTGAAATTTTTTTTTTATTTTATTTTCGCCAGCACACAATCAGGCTGGAAAACTATGACTGGATGAAAATTGGTATTTTCTTAATGTGTGGGGAAAATAAACATTATATATAAATTTATAAAAACAGTGACAAGCAAAATTTTAAATAGTACGAAGGTATTTAAAAAATGTTTTACTTCTCACGAGCCCAGTCATTCAGTAAACTTGTATTTCATTGGTGCTACACACCTGAAGCTCAGTACACTTGTTTTTTGTTTTGTTTTCTTTTTTGTTACAACGAATGAAGTCAACTGACTTTATGGCAAATTAAAACACAATCGATAGATAAACTTGTGTTCGATCGCTTAAAATATTTAATAACAAAGTTAATTTAAGGATTAAGTATGCCTGTGTTGTGAATCATCAGTTAGATCATTATCAATGAACACATTCCGCTTATTCAATAATATTTAAATATCTTAATCTGTTATTCATTCGTGACCATGGCGCGATGGTACTTCCTTTAATGAATACCTTACACACTAAAAAATAAAACTCAATATTCCCCAGCTCTCCAAATTGAAGATCATATATTTTAAAATGTATATCAAGTACCTCCTGCACAATCCTTAACAGTTCCGATAATATTTGTATTCCCATGAAATCAGAGCGCACAACCTTATTTTTTTGTTGAATCAGCACTTAGCGGATGACACCTACTTATGAAATTCGTTGTGACAGGAACTATGAAAATTGGTTATGAGAAGGTGGATAGTGGGAGTGGTGCTTGTGGATATTCAATTTAAAATTTATTTACCAATCTGAAGGTGACTGAAAAGATCTCTGTGGAAACTGTTCGAATAAAGTATTTTTTATTTTCTCTGTAATGCGTACTGCAATTCAGGGATATGCTCTTAATGAGCAGGATGTTTTATGTGAATAATTACGTGTTCCAGGAATAGTGAAATTAAGCCCACATTCCGTTGATGCTTCAGTGAGTCCATAAAGTTGGCTACCCTACTGCTGTCGATTAACTTCAAAATAGACTTTGTATCAACGGCTCATACATGAGACTTGTGTCTATTTCATTTACGGTCGGTTATAGGTGGTATAAATATTGAGAAGATCAGATCTAGTGAAGTATGTATGTATGTCTTTCACCATCTTCTGAAGAAACCGATGCACTTGATAAGTACGATCATTTCATCGAACATCACAATGGATTTTCTTATCAAGAACATAAAGAGCTTTAGATCGCAACACTTATATCCATCCATAATTATGGATGAGGCAGCATGACCGATCATACGTTTGTTTGCTTGCGTATCATATTGAATTTTACTTGCATTAAAATCGACCCTATTCGCATTTAGTGTATGATTCATCTTTTGTTGCATTGCCCCGATCTCCGACAGGTGTGACCTATTATTGAACGAACATGAATAGACGATGCTGCTATCATTTGCAAAAGAGTAGAGACTTGATTCCAAATTTTTCAAAGGTTATTAAGAAAAATACAAAAAAGGGTTGGAGAAAGAACGGAGCCTTACAGGTACGACTGAATAAATCGTAAACTGGTTTGCTCAGATCTCATCTAAAACAATTCGAACAAACATCAACGGCTCTAAACTACCCTCGTGCTGCCCGCGATACAAAAAAATCGAGAGAAAAGCTACAGCTAATAAATTTTAGTTCCGCTAATTGTCCATTTACTAATACTAACACAAAAAAACGAACTGATAAATCATCCATTTTTTCGTCTCTACTGTTTAGAAAAAGCTTTGCACATTTAGTCAAAGAATAAGCTGTTGGTAAAAATTGCATGTGGCTGCAACTAAAATGTTCTTTAAATTGCATGTGGCGATATTCCTAATTTGTTTGTATTTACAATTGAAGAACAAAAAAAAAAAAAAAATAATAAGCAGATTATTTCTAAATTACTCGTATGATTAAATTTTTCTTATGCCGTTTGAAATAGAGTTGGCTGGCTACCTTCAACCAAGCGTGACTTAACAAAAGCCCTTTTTGCAAAGCTTGTAGAGACTTTGTATTATTATTATTATTAGCCAAATAAAAAGAAATTAATTTTCACCTGTGATTACTGGCACAAAAGAGGTTAAAGCTGTGAGGACGTCTAGCTCAAGTGAAAGCACCGCATAAACACCTAATGTTATAAACACATTCGCCACAGCAGACTACACGAACACAAGACTACAATTGCTGCTAGCTACCGTTGTAGCCGTTTAGCCAGCTACTTAATTATTTCGGAAACGACAGATACACAGTAAACAGCTGATCCTGAATTGTTGCAACGATTCATTTATGTATATTACAGTGGTGCATATTTAGCGCTTTTACTTTTTTAAAGTTCGCTGGGGCGAATTGAATTCGCCACTCACATCACTTTGTATGGATTCGCTTTGACATAAACCGAAAAAATTCATCTCATGGATCACTTTTGGCTCCGGAGTTACGGGGTTCAAAACTTATTTTTTATTGGCCATAACTCCTAGAATACGAAACGGATATAAGCGATGTGGATATCACTCTAAACTTCTCTACAATACCTTTATACTGGTAAACACATTTTTTAAAACATTGCGAGTGAAATTCAATTTTAAAATTTTTGATCTGACTTTTCATTTTTACAGAGAACTTACCATGCTTTTATTTGGTGTATACTTGAAAGCAGTCACCGATGAAATACGTAAGTTATGCTTCTTTAATGATGGTTTTAAGAATTAAATGAGTTATTTAGAGCATTTGAAATGATACCTATGTCGTTTATATTCATTCTTTATTGTAGGACTTATGATCAATAATATATTAAAGTTTTGAACCCCGAAACTACGTAATCAAGAGAGAGCGCCGAAAAAATTACACAAAAATTTTTAGGTAAAAAAGAGCTATTACCCTGTGAGTTATTTTAAAACTTTAACAATGTTGGTATTTTTGACTCAAGTCAATATCCCATATAACAATAAAGCTAATACAAATTCTTGATGAATATATCGTCCCCTCAATATAACAATAGCGTATAATACGCTATTATATATAGCACATAGGCTATTGTTATATTGAGGGGACGATATATTATAATACAAACAAAATGATATATTATAACATTTAAATTTTGTTATTTTCTTTTTTATTTTACAATAAAAAATATTTCTAGTCGCTAATTTGCTTTACAAATTTTGTTATATTGTCAACACTGTTTTGGTGTTTCGGCCATCAGAAATAGAAATTAGTTTAATTCGACTACACGACAAAAGTAGCATGGACATCAACCTTTTACCGTGTTGCCTTGCTGTCTTCAATATAATCTTTCTCATATGCACACATGTATTCTAATTTTGACAGCTGGTAGTCTGTAGCCTGCTCTGGCGAATGTGTTTATACCTTAAGACACAATGGCACACAATAGAGAGATAACATGGATATGTAACGAGTCGGAACATATGAATATCCCCACAAAGGCAAGAGTATACGAAGTCGAATTATTTTATAAATATATTCATTCTTAAATCACTAAATCACCCCGATATATTTATGTTTAATGGGAGATGTTTTCTTATTTTGAGAAATGTGACAACAAGTCTTTTAGAGAGAACTGAAACAATTTATATGAAAGAGTTGTGGAAAATTTCATGAAGCCTACGGGTACCCTTTACAGTGTGTCCTTATTAAGGTGTGGTTTTTTACAATCCAGACAATCAAGTTTTGTAAATAACTTAAAAGTCTGAGTTAATTTCGTATAAATTTGGACTCAAGACAACCGTTTAGATTTTGGAAATTGCATTTAAATTTACATATTATAAAAAACAGATGTGTGGTGTCGTGGGACACCAGATAGGAACGAAGTTGCTGATTATAAAAATATTAATTTCTATTCGAGGTATAAAGAAAATAATTATTCGGTTATCCATTTTTTTTATTATCATATTTTTATCGATAAAAATCAAACATAAGATTTTGTAGTGTGGTTAATTTATTTCATATTTTTAAGTTTATAACAGGAAAATAAAAGAAAACTTAACTCTTATTATAAAGGCAATAAACACACGCCGAATATCAAAACATTCCATGTTTTAGTTGCTTAGATATGTTAATATTAATATTTCATTTGTATGGGCGTTCCCCTCCCCTTCCAATATTAAAAAAAAGTAGCCTATTTTACTTACCCGGTCATCAATAATATGGTTACGAAATTTCAAGATGATCGGTCTTACCGTTTGGTTTCCTATAAGGAAAAGGAAATAAGGAACTTTGTTCCAAAAATACATACTTTTCTTTAAATATCTACTTTTTTAAGAAAGCAGCAAAAAAACATATTTTCTTAGGGTCCTTTGTTGAAACAACATTTCTAAAATAAAAAATTTTTGCTACACCACCACAACAATTTTCAATAATTAAAAAAAGGGGTAGTTGTTGTTCAAAGGATTTGTATCTAATAAACTGTGCTAGTTTGTAAGGATTTGGTGCAACAACAACAATAAAGTGTTTCCACATGTCAGTTATTTTTTTCTTCATACTTTTAACTAATTGAGGTGTGTTTTTCAAACGTGCAATAAAATGTTGCTAATAAATACTACTGTTGTTTAATTGGTATCGTTGGCAAATCTACTACTCAAAACTTCTGACACATGTAAGTGGTATGTATAGTACATATTATGAAACAACAATAACAACATGAACAACTGGTAATAATTATGTGTTTCGGCAACAAGAAAGTGTGATCGGATGTGTAAAAAATTTACTGCAGTATATTTTTTTTTTTTAGGAAAAACAAAAACAAAACGCGAACAATTAAATTCAATTGAATTGGAAGTGTTGAAAAGTTTTTAAAAACTTCTATGGCGCCTGACCATACAAACTCCAGGTAACTACTGTGACCAGTTCTTTGCTATAATTTGGAGTAATAAAAACTGGTAATTATGTAGTTTTCTGACGGCTGGTATAAATTTAACACGTGTTTTATAGTGTTGACTACGAGGATACTTAAGGTGGGTTGGGTGTAAAAAAAAACTGCAGGTATGATTCATACAATAGAAAGAAATTAAATGATGAAAAATGCAGAAAAAGGTTTTCCTTTTATAAACTTCATATACGAAAACACTAATAAAAAAATTGGTTTGGGATCCGGTTGACCTTGTCTTAAATCTTGAAAGTCAATTCCAACTGAAATTTTACACAAATTAAAAACTGTTTTGTTCTTTCGGCACTGATATCTCGTTAATCGATTCACTAATTTTGATCAAGCCAATAGTATCAGTTTATCAAAAACATAAATGAATTTTGAAAATCAATTTGAGAAGGACTTGTGACGAGATGAACATAAAGGCGCTCCGTTCAAAATTTTTCGACAACGATATCTTTTTACGAACGATTCGGTTTTAGATTCAAACTTTTTGCAGTCGACAATTGATTAGATTTTCTCAGTTCAGTAGTTTAAAGTCTATTTATATTTAAAAAATTTACTTTTTCAAAAAAAAAAAACTATTTTCGAAAATTCTGAAAATCTAGCGAAACAATCCGGAGCGGCGCACCAGCTCTAGGGCATTTGGATCAGCCCAATCAGCCTTCAGAATTTCGCAAATAGATCGGTTCAGCTATTCTTCAGTAATGAAGAGTAACATGCCTACATACACACACACGCACACGCACACTTACATACATCTACACGGACATCATCGTCAAAATAGTCAAAATAGATTCACATGACCTCAAAATGTTGAGATCTGAATTCAAAATGTTTTTCTAGAGAACATTTTCAATGGCTGGAATTCTTTTAGATCAAGATATTCGAACGGTCTTTATATTACCCTGATACTATTTGCCAATAAGAAAAACAACAAAATAAATAAATTCGTGAAAAATTGTTAAATTTGTAGAAAAATGAAACACTAGAAAAAGCTCAATTGAATAAAAAGACAAGAAAATAGTGAATTTCCAAACCATCAGTATTAAGGAATATCTTGATAAAACTTTCATGACATTTAATATAATTAATTTATGATTTAACAACTACTTGATTGCAGTAGTCGTGATTGCCAGTGAGGTCTAAAGCGCCCAAATAACTCTGATGATGAGACTGTGTTTAGTCCTAGAACATCATGATCTCGGGTCAACTTTCCATGCTGTCTAACTTTTCTTTGTCTGTTTCTTGTCTGCATGCGATATTTCTTTCTAATGTAATTTGTGCGACACTCACCTCATTATTTTTTACTTTTTCTCCAATTATGTATACTGTGTCCAAACTCTTCGAAAATATGACTTAAGTGAAAATATCTCAGAGATTGTAGGTATGTAGTTTTGACCCAAAACTAATTAATACCAGATACTCTTACACCTATAACAATTAAATTTGCCGATACATTTTCCTACAACTGTCAGAGTAAATTAAACCAGGATCTTATAGAAATATATATAGAAAACTAACCTAACTTCAAAACATACGCCATTTTTTGACAGTTCATAATTTCACAGCTGATAATGACGTTCGCTACTAAGACCACCTGGTAGTGAATTCGCCTTTTTTTTGACCAAAGTACAATTTTTATAACCAGTAAAATTTTTCACAAAATCAATTCAAAATATTTTGTGTGGTCTGTTTTTTTTTTTTTTTTAATAATTTTTAAAAACCAATACCAGATTCGTAATCAGCGACCCCCAATACCCCCTTATAACGGGTTTCGAGCTATAAAAGCGTTCAGGCGTTTCAAAATTAACTTGTTAACTTCAAAATCGTTTTTCTCCAAAATTCATTTTTTGCCCATAGGCCCCTTTTAACTGAAACTGACAAATATATCATTATATATATAACATTGAGATGCCGACTTTGAAGACCACTACTGAAGATTTTTAAATTACTTTAGCTGCATACCTAATTTGAGACTTCGTTTTTCTTACTATGCTTGCGATTTTAATTAGTAATTCAGTGTTGTTTGGGAGAACGTATTTTCGCAGATTGCGCAGCTACCTGTCTCGATGGAATTTCACATATCAAAATTTTAGTTCTTTCATTTTTGAAGTCCAACATTTCCCTACTGAGAACTGAATACTAACATAACATGATATGAATTTACTTTTAAATGATAGTTACGAAATATAATTTTCGTTTGTTTTTTCAGAAGATTATTATCTTGCGTCAAAGCTAAAAATCTTTCTTTCTTTAAATAAAAATTATTATAAATTAATATATTTTTGTTCATTTTATGTATTTTTTTAAACATTTTGTATGATATTTTTTTTTTGAAAATGTATGTGCAAATTATTCGAGAAATAATCGCTTGAATTTGGCGAATACGAATATATTAAAATAGGCGAATAGTCGAATAGAATAATCGAATACGAGTATTCGTAACATCACTAGTATGTACTACATATTAATCTTCACACATATAATTTAAAATGAATATGTATATACATATTTTGGGATTTAAACATGATCAAAGTTGCGTCGGTTTCGCATTCTGTTAATTGTCTGTTGTATTAAAGTCGGTTTTATTTCTTGGCCAGAATTATTATTTAGAATAAATTGTAAAACAAATCGCTTAGTTATGTCGCATTCAATTATCAAAAATACCATTTGTATTTTTATAAAGTTTTGCCATTTGTTTTGTTTTGTCATGTCTTAAAAACGTGTACGTTGTTTTTTAAAAATGTATTCAGGGCCTTTTTACTGTAAAAATATTTCGTCTTCATTTTCAAATTTAATTAAATGCATCAATGTTGTTGTTTCAGTCTTGATATTTTGTTTATTTCAATTCTATCTGTTTGTCGTGTTTTAAATAAATTTTTTTAATATTTAAAATAATTTAATTTTTACGTTTTTATATTTTTTCAATTACATATAATTTATTTAATTTTCTGTTTATCACCTTGATGCCAAACACACACAGTCACACAAAGTGTCTGTGATGGTGAGAATGTTGTTTTGTTTTTTTTTTTTTTTTTTTTTTGGTTTGGGTGTTGGTTGAATGTTAGGGGTGTTTGGGGTGGGGGCGGGTGTAAACAGAGAATTTAAATGCTGATTCAATGAACCACCAAACAGATAACCAAAATAAATAAACATTAACATCTGTTGGCTAATTGCAATAACAAAATATAAGAAAATAAAAATAACAACAAAGTAATTATTATTATAAATTAAGTCAATTATTATATTTAATTGAAATTTTTCATCTAAAAATTGTATGTACGAGAAATTTCTTTCACATAGGTTTTGTTTTTATAAATTTGTTGATTGTTTTTATTTTATTGTATCACTATTTATTCAATTTAAAATAACCAAAACAATAATTAAGTATTTTTAACTTTAAAAACAAAAATATTTCACATTAAATATCACGGCGGTCGATTTTTATCTAAAAGATCAGGTTAAAGACCTTTTGATTTATGACAAACAATCATTTGTTGTTGAATATGTTAAATGAACGGGTTTTTAATATCAATTTAGAGATCTTTGCCACCATTCATCAATTCTAGAGAGTTTAAAAAGAAGGGTCAACCATAAAGATTTAATTTTTGGTGAGAGACGGCGGACGGCAAGCGGCAACTGATCAAAGGAGTTTGTATTATTAAATATTTTGTGACAAAAATTATTAAGAGAAGAAGGGTTTGTTTCGCAATACAAATTTGCAAAATTAAATTTGTTTTCATATGAGCTGCTTTTTTTTAAGTAAGGTGGATTTTTTAATGGCGCGGACTAGTGATCGTACTCTGAGTGTTTACAGGTGGTGCACGCTTTTTAGAGAAGGTCGCAAAGATGTTACCGACGACGCTCGCCATAGAACATAAACAACCGATAAAAATGCTAAGAAAGTGAAGAAAATTGTTATGGAGAATCGTCGAATTATTATTAGAGAAGTTTATCGGTTGACTCATGCCATGCATTTTTTCGAATATTTTTGGCATAAAGCGTGTTCGTTCAAAAATTGCTGATTTTTACTAAAAAATAAACAATAATTTTTTGGCATAAAAAAATACCATAATCATGCCTACGCCGCTCAGTGCGACTTTTTCCGTATTCTCAAAATCGAAAAGACTCATAAGAGAACTCAAGGACGTACCAAAAAGTGCATACCAGAATTGCTCCAAGGATTCAAAAAAAAAAAAAAAAAAACGCTGGCACAACTGTAATACATCTTAGGGTGACTTCTCTGAAGGGGAAACAATAGAAATTAATGAATAAATAAATATTTTTTGAGAAGAATTAAAATTCACCTTATTTTTTGAACAGACCTCGTATGTACATATTTTGCGCTAAACTCTTAATTGCCCAAAATATAAATTCTTAAGCCGTACTGAACACAAACTAACAACAACACTAACAACTTATCTATATATATAAAATACAAAAAATGTTTGTACCCATGTTCGCTATAGACTCGGAAACTATCCAACCGATTTGGTCCAAACTGGTGTCATTCAAAAGGGAATTTATAGAGGATGGTTTTAGGCTTTTAATATTTCAAGTGGGCGTAGCCCCTCCCACATAAATTGAATAATATCATATATCTTGACTATTGTGATAGCAAGAGTTTTGAAACATTGCAATAGTTCATATGTTACTAATGTGAGCAATCAGGACAAAAATGGGCGTTATCGGACAAGTGGGCGTGGCAGCTCCCATATAACCCAAAAATTGAAATCGCCATATTTTGGGCATTTTTTGACCTACGCCGATGATATTTGGTACATATAGTATTGACATAATTTGGAATACGTACCAGGAGAAAAGTGGGTGGGACCATGCCCCTTTTTTAGGAAAATTAAAAATTGTAATATAGTCTTAACTACTGGACCGATCGTCATTAAATATTCACAATAGGATATAACTACTCTTAATTTTATTTTATAACGAGGGGGTAGCAAAGCACACCGGGATAGGCTAGTATAATATATTTGCAATAGTATTTATTATTCGGAGGAATTTATTTCGAAGAAAAATTCAATGCCTTCTAATAAGTAACGCCAGTAATGTGTGAATTTTCCACATCTGAATTTTAAATTTCATGTAAAAATATTCCTGCAATTATATATTTATGAATATACAAATATGTACATATAAAGTACTTTTGTATGTGTATAATTGCATCTGTAAGAGCTGCGGGTGGATGGCCAAAATAATAGATAGAAAAATAGATAGAAAGTATTCAGAAACAACATTTGCGAAAACAAATTCGAAAATTATGTTTCATTAAAAAAAATAAATTATTTGTAGTAATTTTTGCTCTTCTTTTAAAATGTTCTACAACATTTAGATTATGAACAGAAAAAAAAAACGCCAATGATGATGATGGTGATGATGATGACGATGACGATGACGGTGACAACGATGTCGTGAGGCATGTCGACGGCATCATTAGTAAAAACTTTCTAAATACGAGTACATATTCGAATTGTCGTCATTAGCTGACCGGCAAAGGTATGTTCGTATTAACAATTTCATATTCACGTCAATATCCTGTAATGGTATATCTTTGGCACCTTTGCCAGGGTTTAATAGAAATTTATATAGCCTGAAGGTTACGTTAAAACCTTTGTTTTGTATTAAATAGTTTCAACTTCCGAATGTCCCACATTAAAGCTGATGCCGAAAATAATGATAATAAATCTGTGCATTTTTAAACAAATCAGAAATTTTGAAATTTATTTCTTATCTGCTTCTTTTTGTACTAATATCCTATAAAGTGTACAGCTGAAATAGAAAAAATGGCTCTTTTGGAACTTTCTAAATTATGGTAGTTTTAGTACTTTCTTACTGTTGGTACTTTTTCTCCTGGGAAATTCTTCTGATGGGCTTGGATGAATTTTTCTAGATGGATAGCAGGTGACACAGATTAAAATATAAAGTAATTTTTACGGTGTAAGAACGGCGATAAATCAGTATATTTGCTACTTTTTGTTATTGTATTATATCTTTTTACGTTTCACTGTAACTTTCTTTGGTGTATAATGAATAAAATTTGGTATTATTGGTATTTTTATTTATTTTTTTTTAAATTACAATCACAATAACACACAGTGTAGTTGCTTGGCGGTAATATAAAGAAAAGCTGGTACTCTTGGTACTTTTTGCTTTTAGTACTTTTAGCTTTTCATTAACATGCAGTTTTTAAAAAAATAATTTTAATATAAATTTTTAGTTGAAATGACAGTTACATTTTTTCTATCGTACGCCTCATATAAAAAGTTTGACCAACTCAGAAGCATTTCGTTGAAAATAATGTTTTTAATTTATTTATTTATTTCAACATTTTTTTTTTGCATGCACGATATCAGCGATAATTGTTGCAACTAATTTATTGTTGCTTAAGAAAATTATATATAAGTGAATAAAACAAAAAAAAATAAACACTCAAGTCGTCTCATTAAGAACCCAGTATGTTTAGCGGCAGCAGCAACAAAATCTGAACATATTAAAGCAGCGTGATTTTGAAATGTTAGGAAGGGCAGTTTGGGTTACATATTGCATGTGTAACAATCATAAGGCTACCAAAGATAAATGTCTGCAGATGCAGATGTTGCAGATTGAGGTTGTCCTCCTCACACACAAGCAATCGTGTAAAACTCTAAACAAGAAGTACAAGCAAAAAAATTATTTGTTGTTTTCATATATCGAAAATCACTTCAAATATAAAGTTAAAATATATTTGTAGGGTTTTTTGAAGTTCTCCTTTTACCAAAACAATAATCGTTCACGTGTCTTACAACACAGTGTGCCATTAATGGGAAATTTCGTTGTTTGTGAATAAAAATATTTATGCATATGAACTGATTCGATTGTATTTAATTTTCTTATTTTCATATTTTATGAATTAATATCATATACATATTTAATTATAATATATATGTATAATTGTTCGTTTTTATGCATATGTATGTATAATATTATAATTCTTAATCAGTTTGCATTTAATCAAAAAGATTTATTTTCATTGGTTACAGTCAATAAATGTTTCATGAAACATGCCGAGAACAAGAGTCACTTAGTCTTAAAGTGGTCGCACGGAAAGATGGATAATTGTTTGGTTGATTGTTTTTTGCTTTTTACTAAACGAAAAAAATAATTTACTGTTTCCTTAGAAATTAAGTGCATCACATATACATACATACATACTTTTAAGCATTTTCATGAGTGAATTGGAAAAAAAAACTCTTGTGTGAATAAAATTTATTGGGAGTATAAAAAAGTTTAGTTGCGAAAAAAAATCATATTAAATTTTGTGCACATCGCTACTGTTCAGGCAGCGTAAATGCGGTTGCTATTTTCATTAGCACAGGCTGACTTTTAGTAGAGGCATGCATTACCTTAGTCCCAGCCTAAACCAGATGATCTACTGAAGCCATTTGTTTGATCAGTACCGAGATCTTTATTTGAAACAAATTTTATTTTTGTTGTTAAGCAATGTTGTGGTTAAGTTTGTTATATTCATAAAAGTTTTGTAGAAAAATTATTTTAAAAATTTTTAATGATGTTTTTTTTTCTTAAAAACTTGTATTTCTGAACGAATACAGTTATAGCACACTATATACATCAACAAGTTTTCTTGAAATGATTAATAATACATTGATAATTTTCCCTCATTAATTGTAAATAAAATTCACACATTTTTCTATCGATTTGCAGCAATTTCGATTCCAACCATACTAAAGCTATGTATACATATTGGCAAATATTTGCCGAAAAAAATGTGACCAAGTTATCCCTGCCCCCTAAATTTTCAAAAAAAATATAGCAGCTAACCACAAGCAAAAAAAATTAATATCGATCCATAAATGGACAATTCACGATGTAATCACCATTTCGGGGGGGACAACTTCCCCCTTCTGATTTTCGAAGAAACTGTATGGAAACAAATTGCAACAAAACTCGGTAGATAGAAATTTCGAAAATCTGTCCTCATGTAAATGAGCAGCAATAAACAATATTTTGCTCCCGATTATCAAAGAAAAAACTATTGGACCAAGCAAAGCTTTTCAAACATTTAACAAAAGAGTTTTGAAAATAGATCCATAAATGGAGGTGTTATTCAAAAAAGAATTTTGAAAATCGGTTCATAAATAATGAAGTAAGCAAACGTAAAAAATATACACACAAATTGAAAAACTTTACCTCCCTGCCCGATCCACATTTTTTGAACACGATTAAAAATACAAACAATTATTTTGTACTACAATCGAATTACTAATTTAGTCTTAATTACTGCTTTGCATTGCGTCCAAAAATTTCTTCTTACCCCCAATACTTTTATTTAATATAACAAAAATGTTTGCACACAATAAATGAATATTTTCACATGCTGTTTGAATGTACGAAAGAACTTAGAAATAAAATAAATTTAAATAACAAGTTGTGATTATAGAAAAAAAACTACGTCTAAAAAGCAGTCTTGGGATATTCCCCTTGGTTGGACATTATTTATTTAGGAAAACATTACTGAATACACTTTGTTATGGATTGTTTGCACAGCAACTGCCCGCCTCTCTGGCTGCCAGATCGGCTGGTAGTGACTACGTACTGACTACAGCAACAAAAATTAAGCGCAGAAAATATTGAATGAATGAATAATGAATGAATGGATTGGTGAACTTTAAAAAAGAGAAATGCACAGTAATGCAGTGGCATCATACCATGTCATAGAGTGACACAGTAATGTTGAACTGGCAAATGACATGGTATGGTGTGTTTGGTGGCATGATATTTTACAAGGATTTGTTTTTTGCATAATGAATTGTGCTTTTAACAAATATTATGTTGTATTTTTTTTTCATTGTCAATACTTACTTGCTGTTACTGCCACACACACACGATCCATAGTTTTTGATTTAAAATTAGTTTTTTTTTGTGCTTGTAGTCGTTATTGGCAGTAACAATGAAGATTTTTGTCACCAAAAATAAAATATAAGTATATACTAGTGATGTTACGAATATCAATTTTTAGTATTCGCGAATACGAATACGAATATTTAAAACAGTATTCGCCGAATACGAATACGAATACGAATATTTCTTTTGAGGTTTATATTTCAAATTTAATTGGAAAAATCCCTGCCTTTGCGTTAGTAACTATAAATGAAAAAAAAAATTTAGTGATTTAACATTATTTATTATTGCATTAAGATGCCGAATTTGAAAACCTCTACAGAACATTTTTTAATTATTTTACTTACATACTTTCAGATTTCGTTTTTCTTACTCTGTTTGGGTTTTTAATTAATAATTCAGTGCTGTTTAGCGAACATATTTTTGCAGAAGGCGCATCCACCTGTGTCAGTGGAATTTCATATATAAAAAGTTTTAGTTTGATTCCTGTAGCTTCCCACCCTTATACATTTACATATAAACAGAATCAAAACATCTCACCGAGTTTCACCGAGGCTTCAAAACTTTTTTTTTTTGAAATTCAACATTCCTCTACTGAGGTTTGATTACTAATTTAACATGATATAAAACTTTAATTTTTGAATACTAGTTGCAAAATACATACATACATATCGATGGCTTAATTCCAGAGTATGCTAAGTCGACTTAGCATGTTTTGAAGGAGTTTGTTTATTTGAATTTGGATCGATGTAACTTGAGTCCTGTCGAAAGCTCGAATTTATCGGACAACCCTATCAAAAGTTATGCTCACAATTGTAC
Organism: Lypha dubia; assembly: GCA_947311025.1. Taxonomy (NCBI): domain Eukaryota; kingdom Metazoa; phylum Arthropoda; class Insecta; order Diptera; family Tachinidae; genus Lypha; species Lypha dubia. The sequence continues at coordinate 75,592,693 of OX371263.1, forward strand.
TTAGCCGAAGACTAAAGTTTTAAAAAACTTCCATTCCGAAAAGGGCTAAGTACAGTCAGTATTGTTTGGAAGAGAACTGTAAAATTTTTTTGAAAACTAAGTTAACATAGCATTCTTTAGGAAGGGCATTTATTGTTGTTATGCTTTCTAAGCCTACTTAGCATACACTTGGTACATTTCTGAGTGTCGCTATGTTAACTTAGCATGTTATTCCCTGAATAAACAAAAACAGTTCGCGCGTGTAACTAAACATAGAACAGTTTAGTTTGTAGAAAGTCGTCAGCGTATAAAAAGAAAAAGATGCTAAATCCACTTGGATGAACAACGTAAAAAGTTTTGTACATTCTAAATTGGCCTAAGTCATTTGTAACCATGTTCTACTACCAGTATTTATAATTCGTACACACTAAAAAAATTCTACAATAAATATGATTTTAACGCCGAAAAAAGTGAATTTCTATCTTATACGGCCTTTGAGAAATTCCAAATAAACTTTGAACGCGTCTCCTGTAAAATTCACTTTTTAGACTTAGCGTACTCTGGAATGAAGCCATCGATATGTACATATATATTTTTGTTTGTTTTTTAAGAAGGTTATTACTTTGCGTGAAATACAATGGGTTTTTTTAATAAAAATTAATATATTTTTTTACATTTTATGTACTTTTTTTAAACTTTTGTATGATTTTTTTTTGGAAAATGTATGGGAAAATTATTCGAAAAATATTCGCTTGAATTTGGCGAATACGAATACGAATACTAATATCTTAAAACAGGCGAATAGTCGAATACGAATACGAGTATTCGTAACATCACTAGTATATACTACTCGTACATACATAATTTGACTCGGAGTAAAGAACTGTATATAAAAGGGTTCATGTCAAATCTGAAAAAATCATATAAATTTGTTTACAAATTTTATTTTGCAAACAAGTAAAATTTTTTCCTAAAAACTATTAATTCGCACAATTTCAAGTTCCCTACAAAATATCTTGTTACAAAATTAAACAAAAATTTTATTTTCTTAACGACGGGGGTGAAATAAAATATAGACATATTTGTATGTATGTATCCTAGATACACGTATATATTCCTATAATCCAAAAGATTTAGTATTTACTTTATTATTCACTTTGATTCTGCATGATATTTTAAGAATTTTTATTTTTGAAAGTCTCAATGACAAATCCTGCATATTTTAAGTGATTATTTGCAAATTGAAAATGTCACAATGAAAACTGTCAAGTAACAAGAAATTGCATGGGTCAAGTAACATAAAAAATTTTAAATCATGTAAAATTTTTTTTATGAAGAACAAGTAAATATAATCCGTATGAATATAAACATTTTTAATTTTTGGTATAAATTTTTTTTTCTATTTTTCTGTGAAATGCGCCAATATGACGACAGTATGTAAGGAAAATAAAATATTGTTGATATTCTTCTATACATGCATACATACACACACATACTCACACATGTATACGAGCATATATAATGAACAGACAAAAAGGACATGTTAAGGTTAATTTGTTTGTAAAAAAAATACTTGAAATTTTCTTCACAAATCTTAAATCCTGCTGCCTGTTTGCCGAAAACGTTTTAAGATGTTTGCAAATTTTTTAATTGTCTTCTACTACCAGGCAGCTAAATATTTGATACTTTTTAATAGAATACCGATTTCTTCTTGCTTCAGACAATGGAGCAAACTTGCAGACTGATAGATTCTTCACTTTTTACATATTTAAATAGCGTTACGGTATTTGTGTCCTTCAAGGAATTGACTGTGAAAATATTTAAAATATTTTTAATTTTCATTAAAGCTTTTATTAATGAATAGGAGAGGATTTTTTTATTGCTAACCATTTTATAGAAGTTAATGATGAAACAGAACACGTCCGCAACTTGAAGCAAAAACGACTCTCAGAGAAAAAATGCCCAGAATTGAAGCGTCGTCTTCAACTTCATTCACATTTCCAATTTTTATCCACAAGTCTTGTTTTTGTACATTGATTACTGCAAATTATATATGAAATCATGTTTATGCACTTCTGCAATCAATTTTTCGACAATATTACTTATATTATTTACAAATTTATAAAATTATAATTATATTGCTCTTTCAAATGTTTTTTTGATTTTCTTTTGTTTTTATTTTTCTTTGGTTTTGTTTACAAATTGTATGAAATATAATAAAAGTGTGGTAGCATTGTTGAGAGAATTTTACTCTGAGAGTGAGAGCATAAGCAAAGTCGCTGGCAAAATAAAATAGATTCTATCTCACGACTGCTTTCAGCCGCGTCTTTTATATGCCAAATTGTATGAAGAAAAACGTCAAGCCCCAGTTCTGTTTCATCATTTAAAATAATGCCTCATGTAACCAATTTAAGGAGTGGCGTCCCCAAAAGTCCCTGGTGAAAAAACTGAATATCCCCGATGTAATCAAAAAAAAATATATACTGAAAATGAAAAATTCCCAAAGATTTCCTTAGTCCCAATTCACACTATGCAAGTCTTATTACATACATACATACATTCATACAAAATCAAGAACAGTTTTAGCAATAAGACGAGTGCTGTGTGAACGCCAATGAGAGTTCAAAGAAGAAATCGTGATAAGTTTTGCAATAAGATTTGGATATTGTAAATTGGGACTTACGAAAGTCTGTCTCCAAATAGCAGCTAAAATCGCTAATTTGGGGACAAATCGCCACAACGGACTACACTGTTCATAACCTCCTTCCCTTAGTCGTCGATGAGACAGCAGCAAGTGCACACACGGCGGATGGTTATACAATTGTTTGGTACTCTTAATTATCAACAATTATTAACCAACAAGCAAACATGTTTCATATAAAATTGATGATATGCGAATTAGAACATTAATGGGCTATGAATGTCCTGATTTTCCTGCTTTTTCGAAACTTTTTCAAGTAATTCTTATAATTTAAGCTTTTAAGTTCTATAATTTAGCAATTAAGGAATTATCAAAGAATTCGAAGTTATTAATAATTGTAATATTCTGTGCAACTTCCCTTAACAATAGAAAACTTCAGATATTAAATAGTTGAAGCACAGCCGCGAATAACGTTGTAAGTGACAAATTGCAATTTGTTCAGGAGAGTAAAAAAACAATTTTTAAAGGCAAAATTATATATTTTTTAAAATTTTTTTTTACCTTGTCAAAAATAATAATAATAAAAACTTATATTCAAAAAATTTTAATTTGAAATTACATGTTAATTTACTGTTTAAAAATTTTTTTAGTGGAAAAACGTTTTATATCCAAAGCGCGATGTCAGTTAAAACGTTATTCCACTACAGCAAGCATCATGGAAAATGGCTTTTAAAACGTTATTCCACGTTGCAAAATGTTATTGTCGGAAAGAAAACATTCCTATTAAAGACAGTTTTGTTTAATTGATTTATATTCTTTAAATAAAGGATAAATTATAAAATTTTATATATTTATAACAAATAAAAATTCATTCAACATCAAAACAAAAATTTGTATCCAGAAAATTAAATTCGAAAATTAATTCGATTAAAGACGATAAAAAACATGTTTGTTCGTTGTATTTTTTTCATAGAAATGATAAAAATGTTGTTGTATATGACTTATGCTAATTTTTTTTACAAATTAAGTAGCATTGGCAATCACAAACCTATGTAACAAAAATTAAAATAAAAAATAAAATGTTGCGGACTTAAAACGTTTTTCCATGTTACCTGCTCTGGAGCGTTTTTTTATGTATACTTTTCTTTTTTCTTGTTATATACGCATTTCCACTATTTCTCAACCTTATAATTTTATTGTCTTTCCAATTTTCAACATCAACTTTCCTTTTTGTACCTCTGTTCCAATTATCAATTACTTTCGATAATTCCGTTCGCATCATTTTGAATGTAACTTACAACGTTCTTCCACTGACTGTCTTTTTCTAATTGCATTTCGATAGCGATAAGGAGCATAATTTTGGCTAATTTGGTGTTTGAGTAATGTAAGAGAGTAATGTTAACGGTAATATGCAAAAAAACATGTTTTGCAAAAAATGGCATTTGAAACGTTATTCGCGGCTGTGCTTCAGTTGTAGAGTGAATAAAACAAATTCAAAATGTTGCATTTTATTCAAATAATCAAGAATTTATGTTTTCAAATGTTAATGTATTTGTTACGGGTTAGTTAATACATATGCTGCATTTCGTTGGTTACCAAATATCAACTCCTCAGTAGTTTAGGTCATTACCGCGGCGCTTGAAAACTAATTTTCTTATAGACAAGGTCCCAAATAAGTTGTGTTGGTAATTATCATTTCTTACTTGGGAATTAGTAAAGGATCTACTATTGAAATGCAGCTATATGTAGATTAACTAACTCGTAACAAATAAATTAATTTTTTGAACTAAAAATACAAAATATTTAACACAATTATCTCTGATGACTCTTAAGTGTGTTTTAAGAAAACATTTTATATGTGTATTTACTCTTTCAAATTACTTTTTCAAAGTAATTTTTTAAATTAATTTTTTAAAATAATTTTTTGCTAATTGAGTGGCCGATGATGTTCGTGGTTTAATCAAAAAAAATCAAAAAAAATGTTAAAATTTAACCTGATCTCTAATCACGTTCTTAAGAACCCACTCTTACAATTCATATAAATTTTCGTATAATCAGCACGACACAAAACGTCTAAATACGTCATGTTTGTACGCATGAATTAAAAACTATTGAGGGGAAGGAGCTCTAGAAATTATTCTGTCAAGCAAAAATGTAACTTTTATAAACAATTAATATGGATTAAGTGTCATACATATAATTACATGCATATATACATACTAGTGATGTTACGAATATTAATTTTTGGTATTCGAGAATACGAATACGAATATTTGAAACAATATTAGCCGAATACGATTACGAATACGAATATTACTTTTAATATTTCAAATTTAATTGGAAAAAATCCCTCCCTTTGCGTCAGTAACAATAAAGTGAAAAAAAAACTGTCACACTACTTTAGGTATTTATCATTATTATAACATTGAGGTGCCGACTTTGAAGACCACTACTGAACATTTTTAAATTACTTTACCCACTTACATACCTAATTTGAGATTTCGTTTTTCTTACTATGCTTGCGATTTTAATTAGTAATTCAGTGTTGTTTGGGAGAACATATTTTCGCAGATATCGCAGCCACATGTCTCGGTGGGCTTTCACATATTAAACTTTAGTTATTTCCCTACTGAGAACTGAATACTAACTTAACATGATATGAATTTACTTGTAAATGATAGTTACGAAATATAATTTTCGTTTGTTTTTTCAGAAGATTATTATCGTGCGTCAAAGGTAAAGTTCTTTCTTTCTTTAAATAAAAATTATTCTAAATTAATATACTTTTGTACATTTTATGTACTTTTTTAAACTTTTTGTTTGATTTTTTTTTTTTTTTTTGGAAAATGTATGTGCAAATTATTTGAGAAATATTCGCCTGAATTTGACGAATACGAATACGAATATCTTAAATTGGCGAATAGTCGAATAATTGAGTACGAATACGAGTATTCGAAACATCACTAATTCATACTCAAAAAAAATGGTTGGAAATTTTGTCAGATTTAAACTTTTTTTTATTGATTAGTGAAATTAAATACAATTTACATATGAATATGCATACTGACGCACATATTTTTCTACACGTGTTGTGCAAAATTGTGACATAAAATATGCGAAATTTTTGCTTAATAATGTTTTGCAATGAAATTTTTACAAGGCTTAAAAGCTGACTAAGAATTTTTCTATAAGTATATTTTTTTAATGAAATAAATATACATGCAAAAAAAATAGGTTCACTTTAATTTTTAATTAAAAAATATATATTTTTTGAAAAAAAAGAAGATAAAATAATCGATTGGCTGTGTCTGGTGCAAATGCTATCACGAAAGTGTAAAAGGTTTTCCAATAAGAGTGATATGATTTCTTAAAAAAAAACACACTTATTGTTAAGGAAATTCAAAAGTTTTTTATTTAATGTGGAGTACAATCGATGCAATTAAGTTCTAAATAAAACGTCATGCAAATGGCCTCCACGACTTCTCCTGCTGGAATGAATTCGATTAACCCAATTTTTGAGCACTTTTTCCTCTAAATCAAGTCGTATGTCATGAATGGCACGTACAATACTGACTTGTAAAGCTTCAAGAGAGTCTGGTTTATTTCGAAAGACCAATGACTTCAAATAACCCCACAAGAAATACTCTAATGGTGTTAAATCACAACTTCTTGGAGGCCATTCAATATCACAATTTCTTGAAATAATCGAACCTCCAAACTTTTCTCGCAATAATTCAATTGTTGCATTTCTGTATGGCATGTACATTGGTCCAATGGCTTCAGTTCTTGAGTAAGAACAATTTTATACGGATGCAAACCCAAATCCTTTCTCAAAATCCGCCAGGTTTTGGTTTGAGACAGTCCCAATTGTTGAGAACGTCTTGGAATCGTCAAATTGCGGTCTTCAGCAACACTTGCATGAACGTCAGCAATATTTGCATTACTTCGAGCGGTTCTTTGTCTTATTGGCACTTGAACAGTACGTAAAGAAAATGTAAGCTCAAAATTTTCAACAATTCGACGAATAGCGAGCACACTTGGACGATTATTACGACCATAAAATGGCAAAAGCGCACGAAAAGTTGCAATTGGAGAACGATTATTTTGATAATAAAACTGAATAATATGTTTCGTTGTTCGTTGTTCTTACGTATATCTCTCCATGATGAAATTGTAAACACTTCTGAATACAATGAAAAATAAATGACAGATCATGACATATAGCAAATGGCCGAAACGTCACTTCAAAATCATATCATCCCTATTGGAAAACCTTTTACATTGAAAATAAAGTAGATTTTTCACAAAACCGAGCAACAAAACACACAGCCTATACATTAAATACATTCACCATAGCAGGCTACACGAACACACGACTACAAATGCTGCTATCTACATTTGTGGCCTTGTAGCCAGCTAGCTATTTAATTATTTTGAGATCCGCAACGACATAATAATCTTGTGTATCAGTGATGTCACTTTAAATTTAGCTTAACTTTTTTAAAAGAATCAGGTCTTTTATTTATTTTGTAAGAGGCTATTAGACGAGTCAAACATTTGTTTACGACCACGTAAATTTTTCGTTGGGCGTGCCATTCAAATTTTTGGAGTATGTCTCGGAAAAAATAATTATTGCAAGTGGAATTTTTAAAGTCCTTCATATATTTTGCCATTGCAATTACATTTGTTCAATTCACAAGCTCAGTCGTCTGTCTCATGGTTTAAAAAAGACGATATTTGTTTATGTGCTTGTGAACAGACAAATTTGTTGTATCGTTATTTTGTCGTATTTTAAATGTCAGCTTAATGTTGTCAATTCATATGAGTAAATAGTTTATGTCAAAAAACAAATTTCTTTTTATCAAATAAAAAAAAAAATGAAAATGAAGCCAGGTGTGGGAATTATAATTTGACGCGAAATATAACTTTCTTTTTTAGCGACAAGCAATTTTGATTAAATTAGTTTGAAAATTAAGTTGAAATGAATCATGTATATATTTATCATTAAGAAGAATGCATTTTCTGGTGTTACTTATCACATATATAAAATATTTTTACAAATTAATTTAACAAATAGAATATTTCCAGACCCGGCCTCAATATAACAATTGAAAAACATATAAAATTCAATCGTATAATTATTACACACTTTTGTATGAAAATTACTAACAACAAAAATATAATATTGTATAATTATACGATTAGACAACACATATGACGTTAATACGAGCTTGTGAATTGAACAATTATTTTTATTTAAAAAATAATTGGAAATTCATATGCACGTACCTCAACTCAACAAGCCTTCAACAATAAAATGACTTATATAAAATATACTTACACCTTTTTACTAAATAACACAAAAATATATTAAATTTTTCCTTTTTTCCTTCTGCAGAATAAAATATTTTTAAACATTAATTGACATCACTTTATTGTTTATTGTCACCAACAAAATTAACAAATAGTTTAATTGGACTTGCAACGTCAAAATCAGGATAGACAACAACCTGCCGCCGTGTTGCCTTGATGTCGGTAGTCTGTAGTAGTGATGTTACGAATACTCGTATTCGTATTCGACTATTCGACTATTCGCCTGTTTTAAGATATTCGTATTCGTATTCGCCAAATTCAAGCGAATATTTTTCGAATAATTTTCCCATACATTTTCCAAAAAAAAATCATACAAAAGTTTAAAAAAAGTACATAAAATGTAAAGAAATATATTAATTTTTATTAAAAAAACCCATTGTATTTCACGCAGAGTAAGAAAAACGAAATCTGAAAGTATGTAAGTAAAATAATTAAAAAATGTTCTGTAGAGGTTTTCAAATTCGGCATCTTAATGCAATAATAATGTTAAATCACTAAATTTTTTTTTTCATTTATAGTTACTAACGCAAAGGCAGGGATTTTTTCTAATTAAATTTGAAATATAAACCTCAAAAGAAATATTCGTATTCGGCGAATACTGTTTTAAATATTCGTATTCGTATTCGCGAATACTAAAAATTGATATTCGTAACATCACTAGTCTGTAGTATAAAGATAGCCTTATGTACACACACACATACACATATGTATAATGCATAGTAAATGGCTCAATAAAAGAAATTAAAATTTTGCATTGAAAATCAATCAAATATTCTTACAATTTGAGAACAAAAACTTTTTCATTAAAATTGATAAATCTCTTTTCAACATTTTCTTCTATAATGCCACAAAACTTTATAATTAAAAATTCGCTTAGCTCTTTTAGAAAGATTTATCAACAAAACAAATGCTGCATTTTCTCTACTTTATCAGCTTTTTAATATTTAATTTTGGATTTATTTTTGCAATGGCCTGTTGAATTTCCGGTACTTCCGTCAGCAAGAAATTATTAACAAAAATTGTCTTTGTCAGCGCCATGTAGCCACTCACTCATTCAGTCAATTCTGAATGAATGTGTCTTTGCAGCAAAACAAATTACATTTTGCTAAATATCTGTACATAAACAAGAAGAAAAATACAGTGGCAGATCAAACGAACAAACAATTGAAATTAGAAGATAGACAGAGCAACAGACTTTTCACAGTCTTATAACTTGAATAATAATTATTATGTTAAAGACAAGTAATGTAATCATGATATAAATTTTATGAAAAAAGTTTAAAAACAAATATTTAAGTCTTTAGTTAGTGACAGAGTGACATGTACTTAAAAAAAGATTACCCAGCAGAAAAGTACAGCCGTTATACGAGTAGAATAAAAATAAATTAAAATTGAATAGACCTAATAAAACAGAGCATGGCAAGTGTACCGTTTTCGCAAGTCCCAACATTCCCTGATCAGTGTTTAAGCGACTACTTAGCAAAATATTCACCCCTATCGTGAATAATAAGTGGAATTTTTGTTCCCGTGAAATTTTTATTCCCCTTAAAGTGAAAAAAACTATCATGAATCTTACGTGAAAAATTATTCTCTCTATCAGTTCTCAGTGAATGTAAGAAAAAAAGAAGATTACAAAATACAAAAGAAATTTTTGTTCAAAAATATACAAAGAAAAAATATACATAAGGAAAACTTAAAAAAAGCAAAGCTAAATATTCAGCATTGAAGCGATAGTTTATTTGCAGGTTTTGTTTATTGCATTTTAACTTTTATGTGGTAAAATATTTCGCCTAATTTTTGGAAAGCCAACAAAATGAATGAATTCCAACTAATTAATGCTTCAGCAATTCGCAGGCAAGCGACTTGTTGTTTTGCATTTCGTTGACCAATATATCAGTTTGTGCCTTATTATCAAATATTTTTCTGAAAATAAACTTTGTAAGCTTTAATATTCGAATTATAAGAATATCTTCATACATGTTCTGTTCTATTCCCCATCAAAAATAAAGTGAAAATATCAAAGGGAGAAGTGAAAAAATTCCGAATGAAAAAATTATTCACGTTTAGGAGAATTTTTTTCAGTGAACATTTTTTCACGTTGTTATTCTGGACTGAAGAAACCTTTTTCATTGGAATTTTTCCTGATTGTAAATACGTGAAAAGTGAAAAATTACGAAGCAAAATATTTTCACGATAGGGGTGATTAAGTTTAAGGAACCAAACTATACCCGAAGTGCTTGGTAATGAAAATATAAAAAGAGCAATCAGATAGATAGTTCAAAAATTAAACTTTTCTCAAACTAAAAAAGAAAAGAAAAGGTAAAAAAAATCAAGGACTCATTTAAACAAACTCTCAATTTAATAACAAAAAAAAAAAAAAACATTTGTTTGCTGGGTTGTTCTATAAATATTTTTATTCATAGAAAACTTAGCAAATTCCCTTATATTTTATGCAACACACAAAGCACATCAGCAGAAATGATCTTTTAAAAGTCACACATGATTTTATGATTCAATGAATTTTTACAAAGCTATTTTTTTAGCTTCTGAAAATTAACAGAAAAACACTTGGAATTGGTATTTTTACACAACACTCACAAATCTTTATGCAACTTTTGCAACAAAATATTAATGGAAATTTTAAATCCTCTTAAAAATGGTTGTCAAAATAAATGCGATAATGGAGAAACTAAATGAATTGAAATGCCTTCAACTGGAATTTTAGCTGCAGAAAATACAATATAAGAAAATATTATAAACAAAATGAGCAGGATTAATAATGCAGTACATTTGTTTAAAACAAGAAAAACTCTAATAAGGAAAATCTTTTTACGGTTCATAAAAAAAAGTGATTGAAAATTATAGACCATAAAAATAAGTATAATTTTAAGTTCACTAACTTTTGAATAGCAACATATAAAAGTCGTAAAAGAGCTTGACGTAGGTAAAGCTTCGTTATTTATCGTAAAATATTTGTTTTGTTTCAAGCTTTTAGGTACAAAGCTTTTACACTGATAGAAATGGCGCTCATAGCTCTTATGGAATTTGTTATTGTTTTTTTTGAGAACATGACAGTTGTCATTGCTGTGCTGCCAACCTTTATATCAATTGATCATGCTTCCGTCAATAGAATAATTAAAAGTGTTAAATTTACATAATTTTTTTTTTCATTAAGACCAGCACTACGTATGCAGTGCAATGTCCCGAAACTCAGGGAGAGTGATAGGGTAGAGAAGATAGATGTAGAAAATTTAGAAGACTTAACTCTTTCACAACTCTGCTTTGCGCGTTATGTTAATTTTTAAGGCAGTGTTGAGGCGCCTCCGGTGTTAAGTAGACGCATTAACTTTGTTAAGTTGTATTAGGGGCTGCGCACATATTACGTAACGCTGTTTTCAGAGATTTTATACCCCACCCCCCCGCTCTTCGTAACGCTTTTTACTAATTTTTCAGTGCAAAATTTCTAATCCCTAACAAATCTTAACCCAGCTGTCAAAATATTATAAACAAACAAAAAATATAAGAACATAAACAAGAGATTCTTTTTTTTAATTTTATTATTGTTTTTTTTATATTCACAATGCAGATTTAAAACTTATAGGGCAGAATTTCTTCCTCTGCATAAAATGCAGTGTTCCTTGGAAAAAACAATTTACATTTGAAGTATAGTGATGCCAATTTTTAGTATTTAGTATGGCAATTTTGCGCGGCTTAAGATTTCACTTAAAAACTGCAAACACAATTAGTACTCGATTAAATTTATGTTCAGATTAACTGATTATAGTGCACCACTACGCTTAAGCTCTTTCCTAAAATCTCACTCTAAAAAGAGTAAGTACTCGAGTTTAAATCAAGGACAGTTTTCAAATAATATTTTTAGTAGTTTTTAATAACATAAACAGCTCCATGATGAACCGTACCCACATAAGGATATGAAACAATTAAAGAATATGTTGAAAAACAGTCAGAAATAATTAAATATGTACTCGTATATGATTGATAATCCCCAACATGAGTTAATCGATGATCAGTTGGTATATAATAAATTTATTTAAAATTAATTTCTTCATTGCACTGTGTTATCTTCCACCTGCAAATGTGACACTGCCCTTTGTTTATATTTATGTCTAGTCGAGCATAAATATGTTCACTTGGCTACACTTCCTTCTGATAAATAAATAAGTATAGAAACAATGGCCAAGTTAAACTTATCCTTTTAAGAGTTTATTTTAACTTTTAATTGTTCTTGACTATATTATATTTAGAATACAATACCAAAACATTTTTAGGTTTATAATTTTTGCACAAGCTTTAAAAATTAGTGTATGTGAGTAGCTGAGGATTGTTTTCAATATCCATTGGAGCTAACAATGAATTAAATAAATAAAATACTTTAAATAAAATTAGACAAAATGGTGAATTTTATATTACAAATACATAGAAAGAAAAGAAAATCTTCTTCATTAGATCACATTATGTCGTCTGCAGGATGGGTTTATTGTATTAAAATTTTTTATTACATTTTTTCGTTCCTTCTCCTTCGTTGGTTACCAGAGCCGGCGGCTCTTACTTCAAATATCACAGCTCATGGTCCTTACTTACAGCCATACCTAAACAAGAGCGGCAAGCGTTTTTTAGCTGTCAAAAGTTCTCATGCCCATACAATTTGTATGGAGCATCCCGAAATAACGCGGCGGTAACGCGGCGGCAAAATTTTGCAATTGGAAAATCCGATTTTGGCAGCGCGTTTAATAGTGAAGTTAGCTGCAAAAGACAAGCACTCATGTTACCATGACTATAAGGTAGTCTTACAAGCCCAGCTGACAATTCTTGTAAATTACTTGTTTCTTATTTCAAGTGTTAAATTTTGATTTGTATTTATTTTTTCGTATTTGAATGAATAATTTTTATTTATATTTTTGTCACAGGTTGAAACATTCACACATACACATTTATACTTTTGACTTCTGAGGAATTTTTTTGTTGTGTTTGTTGTAGTAGTAGTAGTAGTAGTAGTAGTAGTATTATTAGGTAATGAGTATACTATTATAATCAGGGTTGTTATATATTTTGTAATAACCCTGTTTTTATGACAAAGCGTTGACGCTCTTGTTTAGGTATGGTATTTCAGCGTTAACGCTAGGCGGTAGAAAACGTTCCGCTTTCCGCTCTTGTTTAGGTATGGCTGTTAGAGATAGTGTTCATGATATACGACTTGATTTAGTGGAAAAAGTGGTCGAAAATTGGGTTCATCGAATACGTTTCTGCAGAAGAAGTCGTGGAGACCATTTGAATGACGTTTTATTTAGAACTTAATTGTATCGATTGTACTTCACATTAATAAAAAAAACTTTTGAATTTCCTTAACAATAAGTGTGTTTTTTTTTAAAGAAATCATATCACTCTTATTGGAAAACCTTTTACAAACACAAGGAAAAAGATACAAGCAAGCTTGTAAATTGGTTAAATTGATTAAGTTTTATAGTAAATTTCCAATTGCTTTTGTTGTCTAAATTTTATAGGTATTTAATATTCTAAAAATTTCTACGATACATATGTACATACATTCATTTTTCACAATTCTCCTTTTATTTCTTGATACTCATTTTTCTAATAAGACATCTTGTGTGTGTGTGTGTGTGTGTGTGTGTGAGTGGTTGTGTATGCTGTTGAAAAATAAAACTGATGTGTCCTTCATTTTGGAATTTCTCCCTGACATTTTTACCGTTGTTGGTCTCTTTGTTTCTGTTGTTGTTTGCAGCAGTTTAAACGGTTAGTAAACCAGGTCATCGTTCAAATGTGGTGGTATTCACACACACTCATGGCAAGTTTTTGTTTGGTTTTTCGTTTTGTTTATATTCTTGCTTCTTTTGATTCCACCTTGCACTAAAAAAAAAAACAATAACAAACATTTTGTTCGGTTGCTTGTCGTCGCTAGTCGTCATGTAAATTGATGAATGTTTGTTGGTATATTTAAATACATTAGGGGCATTCAGGCAACTTGACTGTTAGTTTAATAATTATTCGATTATCCATGTGGTGAATTTACTGATTAGTACTGCGATCAAAATCATGATCACCTACCATTAATGAATCTGTCTTGAGCTTGATTAGGAGATACACATCTAAAATCTACCTAATATTTTTGTTTTGTCATCAACTGGTTGCCATGTAGATCCTTTTGCTGCTTGGATTTGATAAGTCAATAATTCTATTTTTTTTTTAAATTTAAAATTAAAACAAATACTTATTGATATAGTTGTGATTTTTTTTATTGGATTGCAAAGAAGACATGTTCCGATTAAGTATAGAATAAAATATCCGTGAAATGGCCCCCACGGCTCTGCTGACTGGCCATTACTTTTGTCATGAAGTTTTCCATGAATTTTTCCCATCGGTGACGCGTTGGATCTCAGATTTGAGTTTTGGTGTGGTTTCTGGACACCTACCGGTACATTGACGCATAGGACCACTCTGAATGGCTGGCACATTAGTTGCACTTTTTCGACAGAAAATTCTTCGAAGCTTACGAGCGGTATCAGCTCGATATTATAACGCGTTAGTCGTCGTAAGCCTCTCCATTTTTAATAATCGGAATAAAAATATGTGACAGCTGCCAAATTTCAAAGTTCTCTCTTCAACAAAATAAAAAATACAATAAATTTAAAAAGTGCACTCTTACGGAGACACCCTTTACAATAATAATCGATGATATTGATTAGAGAGCCAGTAGGTATTAAAATATGTAGTTTAGGAGAGCTTTCGCTGTATAAAACTTTCAAGCTTCTACTTCAAAGTTACACGCATCTAGTATCATCATGTTTTTGGTTTTATTTTTTTTTTAACGAAACAAAATTATGAACACGAATGGTTCGTGTAAAACACACACTATGAATGTGATTTGGCTGAAAGTTGGCCTATTACGTTACGTATTATGCAATCTTTTTGTTTGCCGTGTTCTGACATAAATTGCGAACTATACTAAAATCTGATTTTCCTTGGAACAAGCCCTTTGAAAATATGAACTTTTAAAATAATTGATTTATTTTTTCGATTTGCTACATCAGACTAAAAAATAAAAATTAAAGCAAATTCATAAGATTACAAATCAAAATACACATGAACATCCATACATACTTTCACATTAATCTTTACACAAACACAAGGACCAAGCCAGCGATACCACATCGCATTTGCGGTAGTTTAAGTGTTTTAGTTTGCAATGGGAAGGGCCATGATCTACAACCATGAGCTCATATAAGAACATTATCTAAAACAATCATGAATTCGAACAGTGGGATGCAGAGACGGGAGTAAGGAGCCTTCTGAAAAGGCCCCGTTTTAATTTATGTGGATAATTAATTCATTTTATGGGCTATAATAAATACAGACCCTCAATTTTCGGATCCATTGGGATATATGATCCATACATAAACAATTCTCTTTTAACTGCGTAGTTTAGTAATTTAATTTGAAATAATAAAATTAACTTTATTATAGAATATGTTCAAAACGTATAAATTTGCGATGCGCCCAGACTGGACTGGAACCAATAAGCATATAAGGCCTTGCAATTAAAGACGTAAGCCTGTCTGTATGCTTACCCTCTATATTTGAGTGCACTTTTTTAAGTAAAAGGTATTTTCAAAGTGAATTTGTCGACAGCTATAAGTGTGCACTTGTTGTGAAACTCATTTTGTCTGGGTTTGCGTTTTCCTGCAACGATTCCGTTGCTGCTGCATGTACATACGAGTACATACAAATAATGTTTGTAGGCGCCACTTTTTGTGTTATTACGTTCTGTTTTTGTTTTTTCAAGAAGAAGGATGTAGGATATTATCCTTCGAATATACTGTATATGGTTTGTTTCTTTTTTTTTTTTTATTTATTAGTTAAATGGCCTAGTTCTAGCCATTTTTTTTTTTGCATTACCAAATACTTGGAAGAGAATGAATGCTTTTTTAATGCAATAAAAATAATGCACCATTTGTTTGCTTTTGAAAGAGAAACATTTTTATGTGCTCGTATGTTGAAAACAGACCACAAAAAATTAGAAGAATGTGTCAATTTTCAGTATTTATAGACTTGCAAAAAATATTTATTGATTTTTGGAGCAACATGAATTTCGTTTTTTGACATAAACAAATAAAAAACAACATGCATACGTATATACTACATGTACATCTGCAGCGTTAGTATGCGTCACCACATTTATATAAACATTATTTTAGTTGGTGTTAAAATATGACATTAGTTTTTCAGTTGTATAAATTGCTTGAGAATTAGTGGCCGCTCCCTAAAATGCTACTCAGCGATGAAAAGGAAACCCCGTCAGGTATTCTATGTTGGAATTTAGTAAAATACCTTGTTTGTAACTTTTAAAAGTCATGGCAAGTATGCAGAGTTCCAACAGTTTTGGTTGAGACCGCCGGTATGGCATATTTTACGCACGATTTACTAATTTTTCTCTCGAAAAAGTTAGGCTACTTCAAAAATTGAGGTTTAATAGAATGTCCCATGGTGCAATTTTACAATAACTGTGCTAACTTGTCCAGATATGTATTTATGTATAATTGAGCTATCTGAGAGATATCTTTTTACGAGTTGACCAGTTGTCGTAGATGGGATCTCATCAAGGGGAATTTAAGATTAATTTTTCCTTCTCTGCGCAACTTCCAATCCACTATTTTACAGACTTATATTCGTTTAGAAATAGGCCATTCATGATGATGTTATAGAAATCTCTGAATGGAGACGTTCGGCTAAGCTCGATTAATGGGGCGAATTTTTCGATGTTTTGTCTTTTCGATACTGCAAAATGTTCTAAATAAGTCAGAAAACTATGTGACAAACAACACGATCTTCTTTAGGAGCGCTTTGTGTTGATTTCGATTGCAAAATATAACAATATATTTTGATCCTCTAGAAAAAAGAAATTTCCGAATACAGTGGAATTTCTCTTGAGCGGACTATTGAAATGTGTCCGTACAAGGGGGCTGTGCGGACAAGAGAACACTACAAATATAAATAAACAAAAATTTGTCTAAGATTGTTAGTTTTTATTTAAAAATACTTTTATTAAGAAAAATAAAAAAATTAACAATTATTTCAATTGTGTTTAATAACAAAAAATTATTAAATGTAGCTCTTTATGTTATAAAAGTTTAAAATGTTTTATGAGTACTATACTCGTATGTATTATTTCAGTAAATATTCATCCATCCTGGTTTGGCGTGTTTTGCTTTTGGCAATAACATCTTGAAAATGTAAGTCCAGCGATGAAAGTATATTCATAGCTTATGTATCAGCTTGGCATTTCACAAACGTTATAAGATCATGAGCTTTCGTTAAAGCCTCTTTATATTTTAGGATGTTGTTTCTTGGAATATCTAAAGGTTCAATTTCATCTGTTGAGTCATCAGAAATTTCTTGAACTTCAGAAATTTGTTCTTGTATTGTCAACTCTCCGAAGCAGAAGCGTAAATTGTAGCAAAAACGTTAGATGGAAAACAGTATCTATGTAAGAGAGAAAACATTTACCATACCCACATTTAACTATTTTATTTGATATAGTAAATATGATAAACAGCGACATGTTCTTAAAGCGAACAAGTTAAAAGAGACTCGGCCAGCTTTTTTGTAAATTATGACATGAAAAAATCGGAAAAAATGTCCGTCCAAGAGAATTTTTTGTCAAGCGGGTGTCCGCGTCCGGTCATGAGAAGCGTCCGTTCAAGAGAAGACGACTGCAATGCTGTCCTTATGGAGCGCTGCCGGGACCTGGCAACACTGTCCGTCTAAAAGGCGTGTCCACTTATGGCAAGTGTCTGTTAAGGGAGATTCCACTGTATTTCCGAAAAAATTTACAAGTTTTTCAAAATAGTTGGCATCATATAAAATGGAACTATTAGCTATGTGATGAAAATCGACTTCGAAAACGAATCAATTTAAAATTAAAATGGCTTACCTAACGAAATATACGATTAGAAAATATTATTGCCAGTTGACGCAATTCTAGAACTTTTGAATTTTGGTCTTAAATGTTTTCTCGATAAAATTGTCTCAATACGTTAATGAACTCGTAATTATTTCAACAATGGCATGCACGTTTAATGACTTTCAAATAAATATTTGTTGTTATTTAACATGAATTTTTATCGCAAATTTTATTATTTTCTTATTTGCCATATTTTTGAGTATAAAATAAAGTATTCTAACAAGGAACATAAACGGCTATAACTTTTAATATAAAAGTAATGGGATGTGAAAATGTTTATACATACTCGTATATTCAAATAACAAAATATGTATATGTAAATATATATTTATTTGTGCTGCATACATATATGTATGACAAAAATAAAATTAAAAATAAAACTGAAAATTTTCTTGGCTGTTTTTTTTTTATATTATTTTTAATAATCATAACAATCATTTTATGATACTCTATTACTTGTACGATCCATTAAAAATTTATAGTAAAAGTGGCTTAGCTTGTTTCGTAAATTACACAAAGCAACAAAATTAATTTTAAAAATATTCTTAATATATTTTTCTTTCAATATGCTACGCTCGGAATGTTTCATGAAGCGCTGTGGTGTTAGGTAGACGAATTAACTTTATTAAGCTGTATGTGGGGATGTTTAGTATATTCAACGGCTGACACGACATATTCGACCGTATTCTAGATGTAAATAATTTGTTCTATTATAAAAAAATTATTTCTTAAAAAAAGTCATACACAGTTTTCTTTGCAAAACTAGTTGAAGAAAAACACATACAGATTTCATTTGTTTGATTTTTTAACTTACATACATGCCTGTATTTAACGCTTATGGCTCCGAACCAGTATTGAACCCACATAAACCCACAATAACTTGTTAACTTCTGTGAATAAATATTTTTAATTAAGTATAAGATTTTCCAAAATCGCTTGAATAATATGGCCAAAAAGTTTACGTAACGCTGTGTTCAGAGATTTTATACCCCCCCCCCCCCGCTTTTTAATAAGTTTTCAGTGCAAAAATTCCAATCCGTAACAAATCTTTAAGACCCCCCCCCCCCCACCCCCTTCCAGAGTTACGTAATATGTGCACAGCCACTTATATAGATTTAATTTCACATACTTACTTTATAGCATAAGGATGTTTAGTGATCAGTTCGAACATTATTTATCATAATCTTGATTACTTGCCCTGACCAGTGATCGAACCCAAGTTCTTAGTTATAGTTCCCTTAGTATCACTAACTGTGATATCCCTAATTTTGAACAATGAAACAGTGAATGCCTTTTTCCATTAAGATTGAAAATTCTCATTTACAATAAAAACACTTAAAATTACAGGTGATTCAAATAAAATAAATATTGCCAATAAACAAATTTTTTTTTCGAAATACATAATTGGGAGAAAGTTCTTAAAACACACAATTTGATTAGTAGAAATTTTCTTGTCATCTTTTTAAAAGCCTCAGCCAGTCAATTATACAACTATTGTTGCACAGTGTTATCTGGTTATTATGAACGTAATTTAATTTTTATTTGGTATTTTAAAAGATTTTATACTTCTTTCCAAATTGTAAATAAGCACTTTGAATGGCATAAAATTTATATATAAAATTTTTTACCAGTTCTGTGACGTTCGAACATAAATACGTTTATTACGGATGTAAAATATATGTAGGTTGTATATTTGGCATGTGGTACTGTAGACATTATTCCTTACGTGATAATATTTATTTGTTGTGCGGCAACATAAGAACTTGCTGCATTTAAAGAAAGAATTTCATTCAAATGCGCGAAAGTTGCACTATTCACTCAGCAACAGTTTTCTTTGAGTGTAATTTTTTATTAGAGGTTTGCACTAGATATTTACATATGTGATCACGTATTATGCATTATTTATCATATTTTTCGTTATATTTTTTTTTTTTTTTGTAATTTTCTATGCTAACTGGCTAACTTAGCGTTTGTTTCTTGTTCAACAGATTTTATATTCGCTTTTTAGCTGTTTAGCTCATCTATAATGAAGTCACGTCAGATATGTGTCATAAAAATTATACAAAAAATAACACTAAAAAAAAAAACCAACGAATGTTACAAATATACAGAGAAAAAAAATACTTTTTTTTTAAGCAATCAAGGCGAATTCACTTCACAGGTGCTGTTATTTGCACAGCTGATTTATTTTTTTTTTTTTCTAGTATAAATGGAAGTAGAAATGTTAAGGGTAGATATGTCAACTCTTATTGTACTCTTGTAATTGTTGTAGAATTCACAACACCTGCAAAGTAAATTCGCCTTGGAAACGATGTGAATTAATGTTGTTTTTTATTATTTTTCGTTTAAATACAATTCTTGAGAATGATTTTAGATATTAAACAGTGGGCGGCGCATGCTTACATTTTAAATAAATTATTAATATTTGTATGTATGTATGTAGGCATGTTTCTACATTAGACTAGTTCAAATTGCAAAATTATTAAAATCGTTAGTATCACAAGGCTTTCTTACCCCACAGCCCCACCCACCCCCTTTTTTATATTTCAGACAAATCCCACAATACTTAGAGTTCGCTAGAAATTTACGATATTTAATTATAAATTGGGATAAACACTAGTGTACCGACACACTTCCAAAGAATACAACAGAAAATTGAAATGTAAAACGAAAATTTTATGTGGCATAGTTTTCGAGTTATGGACCTCTGCAATGTAACGTAATAATCAAGTCTGTTGTATGATGATTTCAGAAGCCCATAAAGTGGAATATAAAGATCGTAGTAAATTTTTATATATTAAATTTTGGTTTTAAAATACATTTTCTATCGGTCATGGTAATTTTCTTTTATTTGGAGTTGTAAACTAAATTTAAGCCGTAAATTGATACACATATCAAGCCGATCGTTGCATATTTTTGTATGCAGATTTTTTTTTTATGAATATATAGTTTATACAAAAATAGGGTATAAACTGTCGGGTGTTATTTTTAGAGACGTAAGACTTTAAGTTAAAAAAAAAATTTATTATTATCGATGGTACCGGCATTTTCATAATGGCAGTATATACCATTATCGATTCGAAAAGATAACTATTCTTAACTTTTTGTAGTAAATCAGATTGTAAATGTACTAAGCACTAATTTCCACCTACAATAGATTTTAGCTGCCTTGCACTACCCCTCACCCCCCCCCCCCCCCCCACAATATTTTTCAAGTTTTATTACTTCTTGTTAAAATTCAGTTAAAGTCTGATTTGAAATTGTTAAAGTGTTTCAAAATGTCATTTACCTCTTAAACTAATAATTAAGGAGTAGCGGCGGAAAGATAAAATATGTACATATATACACTTTTTTGAACAAAAAAAAATCAAAAACAAAATGAATTAAACTTGATGGTAAATCTAAAATTGGTTTTTATTATTCGAAAATATACTATTCGTATCGTTTTATTGCATTTTGTTAGCAGCAGATTGAATTTATTTGAAATATTCTCCGGATTATTGCTTTAACCCATTGGTGTTCGCCGTGTCCGGATGTATTCCCTTTTCGGAAGTTATTTGTAAACTTGCATTTTTCTCAAAAATTTTTTCTCCGATTTCGCTAATTTTTCCTATACTACCGACTGCTCAGCAAGTATGATTCGATTTCATGTGTTACTCCTCTTTATATTATTATAAGTATAATCGGACATGCTGCTCCTTCTGTAAACATGGATGGTATAGATATTGAGGAATCAGAAGCTCTTGATGTTCTTGGCATGACAAATCATTGTGATGTTCGATGGAAGGAACACATTTTTCAAGTCTCAAAAGAAGCATTCAAATGCCTCGGCTTTTTAAGACGGTGTAGCACATACTTCACTCCATCTAATCTCCTTAATATTTATACCACCTTTATCCGACCTAAAATGGAATACAACTCTCATGTATGGGCCGGTGCTTCAAAATCTATTTTGAAGTTACTCGACCGCATACAGGATAGGGCGAAAAAGCTTATCGGTGACAGTTGACTCACAGGAGCATCGACGCAATATTGGGTGTGTTACATTATTCTATCGCTACTACAACGGAATGTGTTCTAATGAAATCAGGAAACTTGTTCCCGAAACCCGTCACTTTTCACGTACTACACGCTCTTCATGTAGGGCACATCCCTTTGTGGTCGATATGTCAGCGAACCGCACCACGCATTACAGGAAGAATTCTTACTTTAGCCGTACTGTTCGTATGTGGAATAAACTCCCCGCAGAGGTCTTTCCAGCCATCTGCAGTGTGTTAGTGTTCAAATCGAATGTCCACAAACACTACTCCCTTTATCCTCCTTCCCAAAACCTATTTTCCTAGTTCCGGCACAGTGCCATGCATACGTAGGGGTCATCCCCTGAGTGCTGGTCCTAATTAAAAAAAAAATATATATATATATATATATATATATATATATATATATATATGTGTATGGAAATAAATATTTTATACTAAAAAAAACCGTGATATAAGTTTGTACTTATATTTTTCATTTCAAACTAAAAACTATTGCAATTATTTGCCATAAACTATTTGCAAGATTGTAAAATTTTTAACCATAAAAATATGAAAATAAAAACTATAGTAAAACTAAAAAAAAAAATTATGTTGATATGAAAAATTCAAAACATTAAAAATTATGGCACTCGGAACAAAATATATTGCTCGTAAAGATTTCTCAAATGCCAATATTTCTTGCATACATATGTACATATTTTTCGCAAATATTTAAATTTTCGTAGTTCATATTCTTCAGAGTATGGAATCTTTTTGGGTATTTTATTTCTCATATTTCTGTGGTTCAATATTTTGTAGTAACAGGCGAATAACTAAGCTAACAAACTTGTTGCTATAAAATATACTATACAGAGTTTATCTAAATATTGTCTGCAATAAAAAAAGTATTATAATCATATTTATCCTACGAAAAATATAAAGTACTTGGTGAATACAAAATATATATGCTAAAACTATAAACTTTTTTTTTTATCACTTCGATATATTTCTAGCTTACATGAAAAACTACTAACATTTGTATTAATAAACGATTGCTAAAGCTAAAGTAAACAATACAAACAGCTTCACAACACAAAATTCGTTTGCGAATATAGTGTTAAATATGAAATCAGTTTTCATTAAATGTCTTTGCCGTATCTTCCTTATTAGTTTTTAATTTTCATAACATCAATTTCCATTAATCAACTTTTTGACTCGTTTATTCTATTTAAAACTTAATCAGCAAAAGTTTTTAAACTCAAATCAAAAAAGAAAAAAAAAAATGCTAAAATCGTTCATTAAAATTTTCTATTACATTAAAAATATTTAATTATTTTCAGTTTCCACTGTTTGAAACAAAATTGGCAACGGTCCAAGGAAGAGGTTTTAATTTTGTTTAATAAAACTCTGTTACAAAAGTGATAAGAGATTACGCAGCTAGGTAAGACAGCGTTGGGTTGTTGTAGTGAAAAAAAAGAAGTTAACAATTGTTTGTTTGTATGTTTATTTCCTCGATCTGGGTTTTCAAAATGAAAGAGATGAATAAAACAAAAATCATTTCCAAACTCTTTTTTGGAAACAAACTCAAATTTTGTCAATTTAATACAGTGTAACCCACAATGTCGAACGATATCGATCGCTAAATTTCTATACGTACAAAAACTATTTGCTTAAGGGTACAAAAGCTGAACTAATAAATAAAATGGATGGTTAGAAGGTCGTAAGTCAGTTGTTTTTCTTAACCAATTTCAGCATTATCGATCGGTCGATGTCGTGTTTCATGCTAATAGTTTTTTTTTGTCTAGTGACTTCTTGGCTATAAACCTAGAAGCAAATTTTAAATATTCTATATATATATATATATATATAAATTCTAAAATAAAATTCTGGAAAAAAAAATTTAAACTCTGCACAGAGGTGGCGGCGTTGGCTAAAGTTGTTACCGCGTTGACTACACCGATCACGGCAAGTCATCAACATCATGAATTTCTCTAAAAAACATTTGTCTGGCATTGTATTAATTGTTGTTGGACTGTTTAAGTACTAAAGGGAAAACACCGATCACTAAAAAGAAACTGTTCCAAGCCATCCTTCGTCGGTTAGCAGAACCAACACCGAAATGAAATAGTTAATAAAAATACATGCCCATACAATTTACGAATGCTGTTGCGTCTACTTAACATAAGAGGCGCTACAACATTGCCCTTAAAATTAACAAAACGTGTAATAGCAGAGTTGTAAAATAATTACGACTTTTACATCTTTAACATCAATCTTTCCTAACTATCCTATCCCTTTCTCTATGTTCTGGAGGTCATCCTCTGAATTGTTGTCCTACAAAAGCAAAAAGAAACAACAAAATTCAATTACAATCTATCACGATATTTTTCGCATTAAGTAAGGGTCGTTCGTTCTTCCTCGATCATGCCGAGCTGACTAAAAATTAATGTGATTTTAAATCGACATCTTAATTGATATTTCTCTATACATGGTTTAACATTAACACTTCACACACCACTTATTTTTCACTGCGAGAGATATTTAATAAAATATTTTAACGCTAAGTTAAGGTTCACTTATGTATTTGTAGAATTGATATTAAAATTCGGACTTTGGTATATATTAAGAACTTACCATGAAAATATCTCGTAAATATGAAAGTGTCAAAACAACCAAGTTAGAAAAGACTTAAGATTTTAAAATTTTGTCAAATAATGTTTTATATAATGTTTGAGATTTATTTGAGCGTATACTCACATTCACAATGAATGAAGAAAATTATTTGTTGTGATGTTTGTAAGGTTTTTGAAAAGCTATTTTGCTTGTACTTTGTAATTCGCAAAATTGTATTTGTGAGTTTATGTATGAGTAGATAAGTTTTGGAACTTTTAAAACATAAATGGTAAACATGATGAGTTGGTATAGCAACCAACGAAATTTATTTAGATATTGTTAACTCGCAACAAATAAATAAAAGTTTTGTATAATGGTTTACATAAAAGTGACGAACACACCTTATATCATAAGTAATGCGGTCAGAAGGACAATTAGCGAGGTCCGCTTAATGGACAATTCATTACGGCTGTTGTCTTCTTTTAAAAAATATTTTTAGTTTAAAATTCAATGCATATTTTAATAGAGCCTTTTGTCCTAAATAAACTATTTTCATCTCGCGCGGTTTTTAATTTAAATATTCATTTCCTTATTTTGATAAAATACATTGTCTTTATTTCGTAGCAGGCAAATTAACAAACTAACAGTTGCAAATACGTACCTATCTGGCGCACAAACAAAAATATGCAAAATATATTAAACGTAATAGCAATAGTAAAAGAAAATTATATACTACTACTACTACTACTACTATATAAACTATGTTATATAAATATTAAGCACATTAAGTTCTATTTATTTACGTATGTACATACGTCGCAGTATCTACTCGTGTTTTAATACCAATAGTAGTATCTAGCAGTATATACATATATAACTACATGGATTGTGTATATACATGCATATACATATATATGTATGTGCATATAGATATAATTTACAAGTGAGTGTCTCTATATACTTATTTATGTAGCATGTGTATGATAGAATACAACACAGTATAGAAATTACGAGTATTATAGTAAAATATCGATCGGTTGCAAGCGCAAAAAGTACTGCAAAAAAATAACGACTTGGTTTTTTTAAATAGGTCAACGTGTAGGTTTTAGGCACGTGTTGCAGTCTGAGCGACAAACATACACAATTGCAACTGAAGCAGGAAAATGTTGCCACAATGTGTACCTATTTCGTTGAAGTCTTAAGACAAAATTTAAAAATTACGTAGCATTGGCTGGAGTCAGACAGACATTATATATTGTAGCGTTCTACACTTTCAACGTCTACCTTTTCTAGCGCTTATACTTTCTCCTAAGTTCTGGCATAGTGTATTGCATAATAAATACCGATCATCTTTTGAGTGCTGGTCCTACAAAAAATATACATACGAGTATATGTATGTATATGTTTTTCTTTACAAAAGTGCTTTAATCCTTTGTGGCAGTAATACATCGCAGTTTCGTTTTTTTTTTTGTAATCTATTTGTTTTGTCTACTGAAGTTTGTTTTTATTTTTTTTTTATTTTTTGCTCAGAATTATTTTTCAATATAAATACGAAGAAAGATGTTCTGTTTTATTTGAACATTTATTAAAATATTATTATAGGTATATGTATATTTTTTTTTTTTTTTAAATATTACCTATAAATATTTTATAACACTTATGGACTAGCATACATACAGTCGAAGCCCGGTATAACGGATGCTTTCGTTAAAGTAAGAAATTCGTTATAACGAAAAAAAATGTACTAGAACTGAAGTCATACGGCATGAATTCCCGAGCCACAAACTCGTTTTTTTGGATTTCTAATGTGTTTCTTTTTAATATAATTCCACTAACCGGAACATTATTGTTTCTCTGACTGTGAAATCAGTTATACAGTTTTTTTTCCATTATTGGATATTCACCTTTTTTTAAATGATCTGCGGGTTTTAGTTCCATTGTGTGAATACTTTAAGTTTTTCACAATTTTATTTTCCATCTTTTTCAAAGGCCATGTTGATGATTTTGTTATCCCATACTTATACTGGTATACCAATGAAATTCTTAAAAATTTTCTTATAATTCTCCAAAGATTTGTTTTTTCTACCCTGCTTTCTCAACATATCAATCGAAACTACAAACTTAATTATTCCTGGAATTGGCCCACAATCATGCTTTCGCACTAAAAAGAAAATAATAAAATATAAGATAGAAAAACACTAACAGCATTTCAACGATTTTTATTTTGTTTTTTTTTTTTTCTGTACCATTCGTTAAACCGGGCGTAAAATAAGTAGACCATTCGTAATATAAGGTGGCTAATGGAAAAATTGTTAAAAGAAATATTTGAAATTTTTATACAGACCGTCAATCTTTGGAATAGAATTTATTTTGTGCTGTAAATTTAGAAATTTAAATTTTCAGTGCTGTGGCAAAATTATTTAATGATGAAGAAGTTTTGAAAGTTTTCGTCGAATATTACGTATGGTCCTTATTTCGACTTTTAAAAAACTGGCTTCGGTCAGACTCTAGTAATTTCAATGGGAAATGAACAATATTGCATCTTATTTTATTTATACGTATGTTAGAAATTTTTTGCACGAACAACAGTGCGTATGAGTACTATAATTCTAAAGTGATATTTCGTGTGGTTTACACTCTCTATTACACTGTAAAACAAAATAAAAATATCTAAAAAAAAATTCTAAGAATGATTCTGGTAAAAAAGTGAAAACAAACTTAATAAACGTGTATCGTCGCTTGTGAATTTTTACGTCCAATCACTATTTTAGGGCATTTAAAGTTTCTCCCACTGAATCGTCATAGGAAAACTTTTAATCTTTTAATTTTAGGCATAAGTTGAAACAAGGCCTATTTTGTATAATGCTATGCACCACGTTTTATATTATGCTATGCCCTCTAACTCTGCACTGCATGAGAAAGAATATTTTAAATAATTTTTTATTGTACTGATAGATCCTACAAATATTTGTCTTTTAAAATTCTACATTAACTCTGCAAACTCAATAATAGATTAGGTTTCGAGGGCTAAGGAAGTGACGCACTAGGGTCCGTTGACTCGGTGACAGGGCATAGTCAGTCGGTTAATCGATCCCCTATAGGCAAACCAAACCGATTTTGTCTAGAAGGAGGATATATTAGTTAGCCCTGCTAGACTGTTTAGGTCTTTCAGACTGCTAGAGCCCAGAGTAGTAGTCCTTATGGTATTTAGCGCCGGACATTGACACAGCTGAAGAAGAACTGCTTCGTCTTCCTCCTCACCATTAAAACTTTTACAGTAGTCGTTGTACACAAATCCTTCTGGCATGAGTTCCGTTATACCAGTGCCCTGTAAGCCTGAATAGGTCCTTTGCAGGCTGTAGTTGGGCTAATTGGACCTTGCCGTATGGCAGGTATCTTCTTGTTCCCATCTATGTTGAGCAAACTTTAATGACTCCTGGTGGATCAGTCGCTTGCAGTGCAATAGAGGAATGCCTGTTAAGTGAAATATCAACGTGTAAATAAGCTTCTGTTTACTGCAAGTTGCTATAACTCATGAGCCTTGATATGTTTGACGTATTCAGCCTGATTACGGGCTTGATCTTGAACTTTTCTTTAATCTAGTACTTGGCGTAGTCGAAATACGCCACCCGTAATCAGGCTGATTGTTCTCTAATTTTCTCGATTAGAGTTTCTAAACAGTTTGAGTTTATTTCAAATAATGTGATAAGATTTTTTTTTTTCATTAAAATTCTCTTAATGAAATTTTATTTATATTCATTATGATCAAATTTATCTTGTCTGCGATCGTTATGTGTATGAAGAATGCCACTGATGCCATTCATTTGTATTGATGATGTTTAACCAACTTCCAAAAAGAAGGAGAGTAAAAATTAGTGGTTATTTTTTATTTTTTTGGTTTGTGCAGGTTTAACTCTATTAATAGTGAACTGATTAAAAAAAATATTGGTTACTTAATTTCTTGCAAAAGTTGGACGTACAATTTGTCGCACAATTTTTAATCCAGCAAATTTCAAATATCTTTTATTTTTCATTTGAATCGGTTTGCTTAAAGTTTTATCCCACAAATTTTTCTGCCTACCCGAAATATTTATTAGGTACCGAATAACTCCTCTATTGATGGACAAATTTTCAAAATTGTATATTAATTTACTCCCATAATATTTATTTTTCCTAAATCACACGCACATTTAGTCTATCTGAAATATTATTAACACCTCCGTTAAAAAGCCGTTTTTCAGAATTTTTATTTGTTTTTGTTTATCCGAAATATTCAATAAGAACCAAGTTTGCAAATTAATAATACAAAAAAGTCTGATTTTGATTTCGCTAACTCTAAACATCTGGTATCCTTGGCTAGATAAATGCAGACAATCTCTTGTTCTCTTCTGTTTTGTTTTGTTTTTTTTATGGATTGCATGTGCCATTTTATTAAAACGAGTGCTTTGAAGACGAAATAAAAACAGATTTAATTTTTATTCTTGTGAATAATGAAAAAATTGCATAATACCCCACAACAAAAACAGAAAAATTTTATATAAAAACTGAAACTGAAACAAACTAAAATACGAAGGAGCTCATTTCTGTTTTTATTGAAATTTTATACACATGTCATCTACACACACACACAAAAACTACACAGCTGCACACGAAGGCAAACACCTACAAATTTACACACGTACAATGTATGTATGTATATTGGATTCTTACGCACACACTTTTCAGCATACTTATGTGTGGTAATTTAAAAATTTTATTATTGCAAAAAGTTATAAATCTTTATGAATGTACAACTACGATTATGTAAAGTTTTTCCAGTTTTTCAGTTTTATTTTTAACATGACTTTAAAATGTTTTAACTATCGACTCGTTAAAGTTAGTGCCGCCAACTTTATCTCTGTTAAAAATAAAAATAAATAGATGACGAGAACTGACAACCATAAATCACTAAGAGTTCGAATTTTGAAATTTATTCAAAACATGTGGCATATGAACGGGTTTTTTTAATGAATTTGTAATGTTTAAAGTTGACCTTTTGTAAAGAGGTGACTGTTTATTGTAGCCCAAAGGTTAGTAAATGCATACAAACATGCCTGCATAATTTTTAATGTCACATAATTAACATTAGAGTTTGATCGTTTGTTGCAACAGCTGATCTTTTCTTTTTTTATGTATGATTTACTGATAGTCCCAATGTTCGTTATATCAATGATACTAACGTGATTTCGTTTAAAAAGCTTTACAATAGTTGACATTGCACCCCTTCTTTGGGTCTTCTCAGAAATATCGATCTTACAATGCTTAAAAAAAAACGAAAAGATCGCCCTATTTACAAACCTAATGGATCTGGTCGAATCGGTGGTCGGCAAATATGTACGCATGAAAAGAAACACTACAAAAAGCTCAATTGAATAAGAAGACAAGAAAATTGTAAATTTCTGTTGATAAAAACTTTCATGTCCCTCAGCCAGAATTAATTAATTATTAACACGTTCGCTGCCGCCATATCGTATAAAAAGAACTCCCAGAGTGCCAAAATCGTGTTTTTTTTTTTTTTTAAATTGTATGGTAATTGTTAGTGAATCAGTCCGTGTCTTTAGTTTCACGTTTGTATTGCTTTTTTTTTTTTTTTGTTTTTAGAATTTGACCCGGTGGGTCACGGGGCACTTAATTGTTACAGAAGAGCACATGATCCCACATGACCCACCGGTAGTGGTCAGAGTGACATTTCTGATATGTGAAAACAGCCTTACAAAATAATGCAGCGTGTGACCCACGGGTGGTACACATGGCCTCACGGGAAAAAATTCGTATGACCCACCGGTGGGTCACATGACAGCGAACGTGTTAAGGATATTCAACTATTTATTTGCAGCTCTTGTGGCTGGCAGTTTGGTCTACGCGGTGAAGAAATCTGATAATGAGACCGTAGTTGGTCTCGAAACATCATGATGGCAGGTACAACCTTCCGTGCAGTTTAAATTTTCGTTGTCTGTTCAATTCTAACGAGCTTCCGCAGTTTTCTTAATAATTAAAATTAATTTAATTAAAAATTTCAACTATACGAACTTAAGGCTGAATAATTGAAGTTTCTTTGTATTAAACTTCCTACAGTTTCACTTGAAATTCAGAACTAAATTGTTAATGCACTTGACTTAATTCTAATTAATTATATCTGATTAGACGAAATTTAGAAATGGTAAAAAGTTTTAATATAATTTTAGTATAAGATTACTCAATAAAACATTTTTCTTTTCTGTAAGAAGAGTTCTGTACGATGTTTTCTTTATTAGAAATATTTACAAATACTTGTGTAAGTTTTTTTCCAAAAACAAAAAAAAAAAAAACAAAATGCACCCATGTGCAAATGTGCATTGCAAGTTAGCAATTCAGCATTTTAATATTAATTAAGAGATCACTTTAGCTTAAAATAAAAATCATGACACATCAAATTAATGCATAAAAATAAACATTGCGATCGAAAAACATTTTCAAGAAAAAAAAGAAGAAAAAAAAAAGAAATATATATATTTTGTTTGTGTTCCACAATAAAACATGCATTGAAATTAACTAAGAATATCCTAGACACTCAAATGACACAAGACGAATACTTAACTCCACATTTTAGATGTTCTGTCTGACTCCGAGAAATTAAAAATATCAAATAGTTAGACATTGAAAACAAGAACAAAAAACAAAAGAATATTAAAAGAATTCAGACATTAAACTAAATTCTTTTTTGTTTAACGACAAATTCCTGGCGGCATTTTTCTGTCGTTTATATAACAAAATTCACATTTTCGCAAAATGAGCACCAGTTAGTTGATTTCGTTGTTTTCTTTTTCTTAAGTGAATTCAAATAACTAAATAAATAAATAAATAAAAATTGTGGTGGTGCATTTATTTAGTGTAAAATTTAATTGATAACCACAATATGCCTTCTTACATCAGAAGAATTTGAAATGTTTTGGAAGACATTCAAGTATAAAAACGAAGTTTATGGCCGGTACAAAACGACTCTGAACAGCTTTATGTTGGGATTCAAAAATTTTGTTAAACATATAAAAAAATATTAAGACAATTATTATTTGGAAGTTAATAAAAAGATAAACGTTATTTAACTACCACGTTTCATTTAGATTTACAGCTACAGCGGCTGCTTAGCAGCTTTTAAAAAAGATTTACGGCTCAAAAATATCACTATGGGGCATTAAAGACTGTCCTGCCAACAAGCAAAATATTTTGATATACACCCCTATTGTTTATAATTTCTTACATGAAATTTTTTTAAATTCCAAATTATTGCAACCATGAAACAATTCCCCGTGAATAATTTCAAGCCAAAATAAAATTCTCCTAATCGTGAATGATTACTTTCCCGCGAGTCTTTTCACTTTTCCCTTCAATTTGTTCAGTTTATTTTTGATGGGGAACATAATAGAACATGTACGTATTTCTTATGATTCGAATACTAAAGCTTAAAAAGTTCATTTTAATGAAAAGATCTGATGTATTGCCCAACAAAATGCAAAACAACAGGCCGATTGCCTGCAGAACTTTCATTTGTTGGAATTTTTTCGTTTTGCTGGGTTTCTAAAGAGTACCGAATTATTTTACAAACAAAAGGAGCAGCCAACACTGAATATTTAGCTTTGATTTTTAAAGTTTTCTTTAAAATGAATATGTGCGTGTACATTTTTGAACAAAAATTTCTATGATTTCTTATTTTTTTTTTTAATCTACTTTCCCTTTTTACATTCACTGAGAACTGATAGCGGGAATAATTTTTCACGGGAGATTCACGATACCGTTTTTCCCTTCGAGGGGAATAAAAATTTCATGTGAACAGAAATGTCACTTCTTATTTACGATAGGGGTGATAATCTTCATTTGGATTATCTTTTGATTTCTTTTTTAACTGAAATTTGTTTAATACATACCAAAATCTTAATGTATCTATAACCACAAAACCGTAGTGTAGCGTACCACAGAAATAACAAAAAAGCGAAAAACACAACAATATAAATATTCCGATGGTGCACTTTTAAAAGCAGACTATAAAAACAAAAATGTAACCCAAACAAAACAATAATCAAGTTCTTATAACAAAATCCGACACCAAGAAATGTCTGGGAAGGCATACAACACAAAAAAAAAACACAGCGATAAAACCAACAATAACGTCGACAACAAAAAGACCAAATTGGATACCAACGGAAAATGAACTCAAACAAATGGTCTGTCCAAAGACAGACGGACAGTCTCAACAGTAAAAGCAAATAAACAGACGTACTCGGATGGTAGTCGTATTTCAAACGACTACGTAGAGTATATGAAATCTGAACATATTGTGCCCAGACAATGAATTTTTTATTTTTATTTATTTATTTATTGTTTTCATCTCTTTTTGCGTCAGTTATTTAGTTGTTTTGAGTTCCCGTGTTCCCCACAAAAAAAAAAAAAAAAAAAAAAAAAACCAGCGACTAGAGATGGGGTCGCGAAAAAAATGGCGGAGATTGTGATGAAGCTTCAAAACCAGAAGTAGACAGTAGAGGGTTGCATGCTGCTTTTTCTATTGCGAAAATAAAAAATATACAAACAATCAGCTGCAACCGAAGCAATTGAGAACACGGAGAAAAGTTCAATGAAATTTCTTAGCTGAAAGTAAACATAAAAGTAAATTTAAAGAACGCATGTATGTACATACTCGTACATACATATGTATGTATGTATGTGTGTACAACATGTGGACAGAAACAAAAACTGTATTGAACAGAAATGCAAAATAAACACGCATTTGTAATAATAATTTGGACAAACAGATGATTAAAGGAGTTGATTGAATATTTATTTATTTATTGGAACGATTTGGAAAAAGTTAGATTTTAGGAATGACCACCTCATCATGTATTGCACTCGTCCTTAAAATAAAGCAATTTAAAAGTGTTCAACTGCAAATGTTTGACCATCATTGCTCTAAACAATTGTGGAGATAAATTCCAAAATATATCATTACATTACACTCAAAACGTCCTAACTAACATGTTTGTTGTAGGTTCATATTATGGAGAATGATAAAATACTTTGGAATTTATAAAAAGAAAATCGTTATCCGATTTTTTGTTATTTACAACATTTTGCGTTTTAGGCAACGATATATGATATCGGAAATATGGCTGATTAAAAATCCTGATTTATTGTCTCTGGCTTACCGACCGATCCTGCAAATTCTCAAAACTTCTTGCAAAAATTTTAAAAAGTGGATTTTGGGCGTATTAAAAAAGAAAGCATATGTAGACGATATTAGTCATACGCTCTGTCTGTCTGTCCTTAAAGAAGAAAATGTTGTGAAATTATTGCAGCCTAAATTTGTTGAAATGAAAAAAAACTTTCTGACTTTGATAATTCCATAAATAGAACCGTGTATTTTAAATTGATTTTTATTAAAGTAATCAAATAACTTACGAGTACATTCATATCGTTACCTCAAGATATTTTTTAATCGCATATTTTTGCTTATATCTATCGATAACTTTAAGGCTTACCTATTGATGGTATGATAAGTAAGCTATTAAAAAAAAATACAACAGCTGCAAGCAATTAGTTGAATATCCTTAATAATTAATCAGCAGATGTCACAAGTTTTATCAAGAGATACATAGGTATTTTCTTATTAATGGTTTCGAAATTCACTATTTTCTTGTCTTTTTTCGTAATTAAATTTTAAGTAACATCATATTAGCAGAATTTGTGAATCGATATCTACTAAATACGAGATTTGTTATACATATACATACATACATACATACATACATATACAACAGTAATGGAAACATTTACTCAATTAAAAAATTAATTACACTTTCCAAAACAATTAATTACTTTCGAAAGATTTAACTCTTTTTAAGCTAATTTGAAATAATGCGCCAAATTTTGGTACATAATGCTACAATTCGTTTTCTCTAAAATAAAAACAGACAAAAATAAAATAAACTGCAGTCTGTTGCTACTGACATTTACGATATTTGCGACGCAATAAAATGATTTCTTGAGTTCTGTTTTTTTTTCGTTTTGTTTTATTTTTTTTTTTTTTTGCATTATACAAAAATACAATGGCCTTTGAACACACACATGCATGCATAAGAATGTATCAATGTATTTGCGTGAGTACACATCTGTACAAAAGTATAACAAACAGTTCATCATTAAAAGGTATCAATTGAGAACAATGAATTGTTAAAGTCATTGACAGCCAGTCTGTCGTATCGTTTCTTAAACTCCATCCATTCCCCCCCAAAAAAAAAAAACACTGATCACCAGATGCCAATTACAGATTGTATATTCCAACAACTACGATAACAAACAAAAATATATTGTGCGTCTGAACTTTGAACTTTTGTCAGACAAAAGCCAAAAAAACATTTTAAATTTTTTTTTGTTGTTGAGCGTTTGAAACATTTTTATTTTTCAAAAAGAGCCACCTCTAGGGAAATACAAAGGCCAAGTTATGAACTTGTCACAAATACATACATACATACATACAAGCATAAATATTTATATCCATCATAATTATTTGTTGGTGTACATTAGGGTGGGTCAATTTAAAAATCGCACAAATTACAAGGAAAATCGTATTGTAGGGATCAAAATAAGAAACTTTGCCGAAGGATCTATACCTCTACAATGTATTTTGATGTCCCGACCTTTGACCTGAAGGGTCAAATTTTGAAAACTCTCATACCCATACAAACATTTCAAAAAATTACCATTTTTGGCACTTTACAAGAAAAAATCGGCGAAATGGCTATGTTTTTTATAAGTTAAAAAGTTATATATCGTCGGCTAAAACGCCAACGGCCCTATCTAACATTTTTGAAATTTTACAGGAGAAGCAAAATACTGTTTAAGCCAAAAGTATAGTTTCAATCAGCATGATTTTCACCAGTATTAATAAAGGAGTTGTGATAAATTGATTTCTGGCAGAATAAAATCAAATTTTTTGATATTTGAATGGCTATGTTAGTTAGAGTATTCAGGGAAGATGGAGAAACATCAACCTCCCAAGAGGATCGCTGCAGATTTGGAAAGTAAAGTTCAACGACTTAGGCACGTTGTTCAATTGTGTAATGTTCCATTTTAAATTCCCCAAGTTTTATTTACAAAATACTGAAAACAAAAAGAAAAAAATTAAAACAAAAAAGCTATAAGAAATTAAAACTCCTTCGGCCATTTTTACCCTACTTACATATATAAATATACACATACTTTCAAATTTTGTCGTCTAAAATATACGAAAAAAAAATTAAATAGATTTGTTACTGGGTTTTAGTTATATGTAAATAAAGTATTTTTTAAGAACTCTTAAAGTCTACTTTTGTTAAACACGCACTTTCATTGTTTTATAATTTAATAAAACTGTATTTTAAACTGATCATAATTTTATATACTACATATCGCACGTGATCAACAAGAGTGTATTAACTCAAAATTTTTAAAACTGTAAAATTGTAAAATTTTACACCATTTTCTCTACTCTTTCACCAAAAAAAATACAGTTGTATCTCTCTTTTTGATAGAAGAGTAGTATTAAAAAAAACTTTTTTGCTTCTACTGAAGATTTTAAAATTTTGAGTTAATACCCTCCTGTTGATCAAGTGCTATATGTATGTACAAATGTATGACAATACCTTAACTTATTATACATACATATATATTTTTAATAATTCTGTTAATTTTATTCTACAAAGTTTGGTGATTTCTTGAAAACTAAATTATTCTTTATGGATTTTGAATTTGGAAATAAATTTTGAAAATTCGACATCTCATTTCGCGTTCACAAGCTTTAAATATAGACAAAGAGCTGTAATATTTGATGTGAACTAAGCTTTTCTTTACGAACATCGATTAAAAGTACAGAAACGTTTGGCTCGATTATTGATGTCAATCGAACTTCACTTGCGTTGCCAGCCGGAAACTGATAATTTATGGTCACCATAAAAGCAATAAATAGCAACTGAAACTGACAGTTCTCAGTTGCCAACTGTAATACAATTTTTAGCAACTGGCAACGCATCTCAGGTTCGATTGCCATCCATAATCGAGCCATTAATAAATTGAAAAAAAAAAAAATAATAATTGCCATGTTTAGATTTATGTACTTGAAAATCATAAAACATATATTTTTTTTTTTTATTCTCCTCTATTGTTAATCGGTGTTCCTATAGAAAAGTTTAGCTCTCCGTCGGGTTACAGTATGGCTGACGCACGATGAATAACTTTGC
Organism: Lypha dubia; assembly: GCA_947311025.1. Taxonomy (NCBI): domain Eukaryota; kingdom Metazoa; phylum Arthropoda; class Insecta; order Diptera; family Tachinidae; genus Lypha; species Lypha dubia. The sequence goes on from OX371263.1 coordinate 75,629,596, forward strand.
ACAAAAAACTATTAAATCAAGTTGTTTTTTTTTTTTAATAAATTTCAGAAACTCAAACTTAATTTTACAAATTGAAGCTTGATTTCGAAATTTCTACTTGAAAAAATTATTTTTTAGAGAATTCTTTCCCATATTAGAAAGGCAAACAAATTTTGCCAAGCTTACAGGTTGCCTAGAAATGAGATGGAATTGTACCTATCATGAACTTGGCCCATATTTTGATCTCAGTACTTTTTACGGCTGAAATTTTTTGGATAGGAACTTGGCCTTATTTTCACATTTATGTTTTTGTGCGGATCTCACTGCTGTTTTCTAAGTTGTTTTTGTATAAATATTTATGTGTATTGCTTATCAGGGCCTACTTGTGTACGAAATTTCAGCTATACTGGAAGTGCCCCATACAAAGAAGGAAAGGGCCCGTTAAAAATAATTTTTGGTAATTGCTCGTCAGGACCTGCCTGTGTACCAAATTTCAGCTTTCTAGCTATACTAGAAGTGCCCCAAAAAAAGAAGGGGCATGAATGTCCCCCCAGATGAAAAGTGCCCGTTAAAAAATCATTTTCGTTATATTCTCATCAGGACCTACCTCTGTACCAAATTTCAGCTTTCTAGCTGTACTAGAAGTGTCCCATACAAAGAAGGGGAACTCTAGTCTCCCCAGGTAAAAAGTGCCCGTTTAAAAATTAGTTTTGTTAATTTCTCATCAGGACCTACCTGGGTACCAAATTTAAGCTTTCTAGCTATACTGGAAGTGCCCCATACAAAGAAGGGGAACCCTAGTGCCCCCCGGGTGGAAAGTGCCCGTTTTCAGATTTTTCTGGTTATTTTCTCACCAAGACCTACCTGTGTACCAAGATTCAGCTCTTTAGCTTTACTGGAAGTGCCCAATAATATTGATGAGTGAGTGAGTCAGTGAGTCAGTGAATATGTACTAAAATATGGACTTTTCACAGCATAATATCTCGGGAAGCTTTTACGGTAGAACTTTCAAATTTAACCTGTGAGGTCAACTCTGTAGGGAGACCTTATGTTTCAAGTTTCATTACATTATGATCAGGAAGAGCAAAGTTATGAGGGGAGTAAAAATAGCTCGAATGGTTTCGTGTAAATATACACACTGTGTGGCCGAACTTGGCCTGGCGCACTACCGTGCGCCTAGATTCTGTTATTAATCGCATTTAAGTCGAAACAGTGTAAAATTTATTAAATGAAATTGTCTCACACACAGACGAATATACTAACACAAGTCCATAAAAACTCTTAACAATATCAAATGTTTTCTGGTTAGTCCCTTTTGAAAAATATTTTCTTTCGTAATGAAGTTGTTAAAATATAACCAGAATTTTTGTTAACATGATTACAATATTTTGTTGTTGTAGCCGACGAATTGTCATTATCCTACGCGCATTTTTGCATGAGGTCACTGACTGCTTTTCGATTTGGGGGTAAATATTGTACATACATACATACATACATATTTTTAAGGGTTCACAAAATAAACGTAAACAACAACATACACACCATTCTAAATACGCCTCTACAACTGATTTTGAGTTGTGGCCATATAAATGTACGAGTATGTATGTATGTATATAATTTATTTTTCGTTCAAGCTTTGTGTTTTGAATTTTAATTAAACATTTTGTTTTTGTTTTTAATTGTACCTTAGAATCTTTAAAATATAGTCAGATTGGGCAAATATTTCTTAAATTAGTTGGATAATTCATGCGTGAGAGAGGGAGAGTGTAAGAGAGAGTTGACGAATAAAAACATTAAAAGAAATTATGGTTTGTAAATTTCTGACCTTTGTAATACCATGGATAGCAGTATAAAATTTAATGTTGTGCAATTTAAATTTCACGATATTTCATTCAATAAATAATAAATGGAGTTCTAATGTAAGTACATGCTTGTACATACATACTCGTTCACACATACAGTAGTCCTTCCATATGAGTTTAGTTGATTCACGTCATCATTAGTGAAGAGTCGGAAATAACAGATTTAAATAAAAACAAGAGTGCTATATTCGGCTGTGTGGAATCTTATGTACCCTTCACCAATTCATAAATATGTAATTCACTGAATATAATACAGACTTTCCTTTCTCTTATAATTATAACATTTCAAGCAATATAAAATGTAAGTTTAAACTGCATACTTGAACATACTGTCATATTTTCTTCATGTACAAAAAATACAGACTGTTTAAAATATTTTACAATTTTCCATCCATCAGTGTAACTCCAACTGTGATATTAGAACGTTAAGGGAAAAAAAAAATTTTATACTGTGATATTTACCATCTTTTGATTATTTTGCAATTATTTGAAATGATGTTTTTTATGTCGTATGTAGTCATGTCGCATCAAATTACATTAACAAAATTTCAGAGCAAAGTTTATTAGAAGAGTAAATGTACATATTTCAATAAAACTACTATCCCTGAAGATGTTGGAAAATCCCAACGAAACGTCGGATATAAAAAAAAAATAAATAAAATAAATAAATAAAATATATATATATATATATATATATATATATATATAACCCGTTCAGAAGTAAATTTATAAATACATGAGGTGCCCCAGTGTTGAATATGGAATCTTTCGATTGTAATTCAACGCACGAACCATCGTGCTACTGAGGCTTGTTACTGTTATGTGTACCTATATTAACTTAATAAAAACTTTATTTATATTTTCGTACAAACCCACTTTTTATAAAACAGTTTTTTTATATAGAATTGCTTCTATGCAGGCTTCTAAGGTCATTAAATTTTATTTAAATGAAAATATAAGACAAATTTTATTTATTTTTTTTTATATCCGACGTTTCGTATATATATATATATATATATATATATATATATATATATATATATATCTTCATTTTTTTTGTATATATAATACAATATCAGAACCGACATTTTATTTTTGCTGATTTTCAATACGAAACATCTTAAGAAAAATCCTAACATTTCAGTCCAAGACCCAAGTCTCTAGCTCTTCTAGTGTCTTCGGAAAATCGATTTCACGTACAGACAGACGGACAGACGGACATGGCTCATTAAACTTCCCTATCTATAAGGATTCAGAACATATATAGGTACTATATAGACCTCATATAGGTATGTACATATATATTGTGGAAATTACACACGTTGTGACAAGCCTATAAATACCCATACCATTTTTGGTGAAGGGTATAAAAAAAATATGTCAAACATGATGAAACAAACATGTAGTGCCACATGATAGGGCAACAACTACGAGTATGTACTACATTACATACCTATATAAAAAATGCTTCGACTGGACTAGAATGCTGGAGTAAATATTCAGGTGGCGTAATAGTACCACTTGTATGTTTCATCATTACGTAAAACATTTGTATACGTTTGAATTTACGTCTTAATTTCTCCAAACCAATCACGACATACTAAATCAAGAAAATATTGTGTAGGTAGATACATATCGCTTCTTTATTGCAGTCAGATCATAAAGAAAACCATAAGTTTTTTATTACTGAAGAAAAACGATTTTTTCATAATATTTTTTCCAATGTACCTTTTTTATGTGCCGCTCATATACCGGCAAATACCAACGTTGAAATGAATTCTGCAGTTTTTTTTTTCCTTGAGATACGACAACGTTGCAATAAAGAAAAGATATAATTAGGTAGTAGATATAAAACACACAAAAAACATGCAAAACTGTTCAAAAAAAGTTTTATGGCAACTCCACTACATACTTAGGTACTTATGTATGTGTTTTATTTTTATTTCTTTAAATACTGTATTGATGTTAATTGTAGTATGTATTCATTAAAAATCCATCTTTATGATTCATAAAGAGTCAAATTAATAACGTTCATTAATTTTCGCATCAATATTTTGCCAGTGTCTACCACAATACATACAACACACTTCCAATATGATGTTTTAATACTTTTCAATAAGACGGGCTGGATATATTACAACCACGTTGCTGAATGTAATAAAAACAAACAAGGGAATAAGTTGGGGAAAAAATCAAATAAAAACTTTCCCGCCAAACAAAAGCCCAGCCAAAACAATCAAGCCAAAGAAATAAAGCTTTACTCACATACAGACAGACATGAAAGGTGAGGGTATAGAGGATTGCTGCAAAATAATACCAGCAATAATAAAAATTAAAAAAAACACACAGCACTGAACAGAACAGACAACAAGAAGAAATACATAATAACAATAACAAAAAAAGAAATACGACAACAATAACAACAAACACAAATTGCCAGACTATAAAAGCAACGAAAACAACAACAATCAACAATAAAAAAGGCTTCGACGAGACTAAAAAAAATTAATTTGCAACGAAAAACTACTAACAACAAACAGCAAATTAAAAGTACAGACACAATATTACGTGAAAAGTCCTAGGTCGGTTACAACAGCACATTCTTTCAATTCAGAAGGTAGTCGTACTAATGCAACAACAACAACAAACTTCACTGCACACACTTTCTTCACTTTCTCGAAAATGTTTGATCTTTAATCATGCCATTTGATTCATTACCAATTAAGTGTATTTCGCGCTATATTTAGCGCTTTTCAACTACCCAAAAGTTGCATTTTTCACCATCAGCGCGTTTTAAAAAAAAGCGCTAAATTAGCGCTTTTTGTTTTTTAGTTTGGTGCTTTTAGCGCCTTTTTAATACAACTGTTCATTTTAAAGAAAATCGTATTTGCAACTGCTCTTTTGAAGTTTTTTAGTGGAAAAAAACAACACCGAAGATGTCATTACATTTATAAAAGAATTTATAAATGATAAAAAGTTTGTTGAATGGAAAAAAAGAGACAGATGTATATTGGATTGAAGTACATAACTTCAAAAATTTAGTGAATAAAAACCCATTTTTGAAGTTATCAACTTTTGTTATTAATATATTATCATTTCCATATTCAAATGCAGAGGTGGAAAGATCTTTTAGCGTAATGAATTTTCTTAAAACCAAAATAAGAAACAGAATGTGTCTAAATACAGTTAACTCACTAATCCATATAAAATATGGTATAAAAATTAAAAAATCATGTTTTCGGATTACAAAATACCTGTAAATGTTAGCCCAAAAATTAATTCAAATTAAACATACAGAAAGTCGAAATTTTATATGATAACGGTTTTATGGCCTGAAGATGAAAATAAAAATGATAATATTTTATTCGAAAACGAACAATTTTAAATCGATTTTTTTATTTTACTTTACGTTTACAAAAATTGTATAATAATAACAATCGATCTCAAAGGTACAAATTAGCTCTAACTTTTTTTTAATTAATAAAAAAGCTTATATGTATTTAAATTAATATTTTTAGCGCTTTTTAACGCCTTTTGTTTTATTAATATTTAGCGCATTTTGGCGCTTTTTGTTACACTCCTGTGCGCATTTCGATTATAAATAGTTGGCATCACTGCATGTAGGTACCTACATAAAATCCAGATCTATATATCACTTTTAAAACACAAGCAAGTGTGGGGTAACAACATATATACATATTTCTCAGATAGTCCATGATTGCACACTGGACCAAATAATGTCCAATGAAAAAGTCAGTTAGTAATCGCGCTACTTTTTGTATTGGAGAAATAAAAAAGCATGGTCACCTTATTCGAAGGCGCTTTAGGCGGTTACATAAAAACAAAGAATATACAGACACATACATACATAAGCGCATCTGTTAAAGTTTAACCGTTTGCACAAACTCTCACACTATCAAATCGATGTATTAGAGTGTGTATCAACATCTGAGGCCTTTCAACTTGGCCCAACAATAAAATATTTTACAGTCAATGTACTAGAGATAAAAAGGGAAAAAAATATTGGGCAAAATGTTTTAGAGAGAATCAGAAAGTAAGTGAGAAAGAGAGAGAGAGAGAAAACAGAGAACTACAATGAACTGTAAAAAAAGGGGATGAGAGATCATCAGACGGATATACATGCAGACAAAATAAACTTGCAACAAAAGCAGATAGATAGAGAGAGAGTTTTTAACAACTTTTGTTAATTGCTGGATGTGTGCCTTAAATAGCGGCAATAGCAACAAACAAAACTATAAAACGATATGGATTGAATAATGTGTATATCCCAGCTATTCCAAAGACAAATCCAGTCATTTCATCCATCTATCTATCAGCATACAGGTAGAAGTTTTCAAGTAACCCGTAGTTTAAAGAACGTATCTTTAGAGGGCACAAGTTGAATAGAAATGGGTCTTCCATAATTCGTTGTGCCAACCAAATACTCAAATAACTCAATTTTTGTAGGCCGCCTGTTGAACGTCTGTTATCAGCAATATCCTTATGGATTCCTATCTAAAGAGAGGACATTCCGTAAGGAGCACATTCCCTTCTCCAGGAGCTTAAGGTGCACTGTGACCTACACAGGTACTATAGGTAACATTTCTAACTGTGTAATTTTTCGTTTTGTTTGTTTCGAAATTTGTAATCTCTGATTTGAATCATTGGAGAAAATAGACTAAAGATCCACTAATTAATGAAAGCTCTGACTTCTTAGAGTTCCAGTGTCAATGAAGTTTTGAAAATTTTAGAATCATGCAGTGGCAGCTGAGGTCCTGATTGCAACTATTGCCATTAACAGTCACAGAGAAGATAAGCGACTATTTTCTTGTCTTCATCTTTGAACCACTCTCTACTCAAGGCACCATATTGAAAGCCATGACATTTCGATATGCATCCGTTTGTACAGAGTCCGCAATGATGCCAAGCAGGAGTTCAAGGAAATTTCCTCCTCATGTTAGGAGTTCTATAATCTTATAGGTACGAGTATTTACTTACTGACGACGTCCATTGAGTCTTTAATATGAAGTCGAATCACTGTCATTAACTTCCACTGCGCCACTGGCCGAATCACTAGATTGTGTCAATCAATCTCTTCCACGCGGCCCTATGCTCCTTGTAGGAGTAAAAGGAAGAAATATATATAATCTCTTCCACGTTAAAATTTTCGGTAAATGTGTTTTTTTTTTAATACAAGAGGTATTGAAAATTCATCACAAACAACTTAACTACTGGGTACATATTTACGTACTCACACACGCACTTACGTTTGCTTCCCTACTAAATAAAATTAAGAATTCGAAATTTTTTGTGGGCACATCAACGAATTCCTTTCAATGTGAATGAACTTTTCCAAGGACAATGATCTATTCGACAAACAAGCTCTAACAACAATATTTTAATATTTTTTTTTCATTTATTAACACAACCACAAGCACCACCACCATGAAGGTTAAATTTACAACAACAATAACATAAAATAAATGTTAAACCTTTGTTAATATTAAAATTTTATGTGTTTTTTGACTGTCTGCCTATGGTTGACTCATATGTTTATGTATAAGTATGTCTGTGCGTAAATATGCATGTGTGTGTGTGTGTGTGCTTGTAGCACCTATTTCTACTTAAAGCTTCTGTTCTGTCTGATTTATTCCACTCATGATGTTTCTCTTATGTCTTCTATTTGTGTTTGCTTTGAAATTTTTGTGAATATCCGAAATTCCTATAAAATAATTTTAAGGTTACTGAGTGAGAGAACTTAATACATCAGAAAAGGATCAATTGATAAGTAACTTGAAATTTTGAGCACCAGACAGTTACATGTCTGTAGTTCTTTTAAATCAAATTGCCGGTTATGACGTTAATAATTCTCATATTCTTCTTTCAATTCATTCACCAATTTTTGACTTGATATTTAAGTTATAATTATTTTTAAGTTGGAATTAAATACCAAATTGTGTTTTTGACTGCATATTTAAAAAAGTACTTAATTAATAATTAAATGAACAACCTTGCGTGTTTAATTAATAATTATGATTTACGAATTTCCATATGTTTTTGACTGCTTGTTCTTCTTATATAAAATAAAGCCAATATAATATTTGTGGCTTGTTTTGTCACTATTAACCTTTTAATCATTTTGAAAGTTCCTTTTATTCTTTTTCATCAGTTCTTAATTATTCTTATTTTTAGCTAAAATAAAAATATATTTTTTTGGATTTTTCTTTATTTGTTCTAGTCAGCTGTTCTTTAGGGAAATTTGTGGGAATTTTTTCATTTTACGTAGTGCTACCATATTTTCATCATAATTAAATAAGAACTTTAATTACTCACTAAAAAAATGGAATGTTACTTAAATACAACATAAATTTTAAAAAAAATTAACTAATGCCCAATAAATGAGTGGATATTTAATTATAGTCATTATCATTCACCAATTTATTGGCCCTAAGTACGTACCTACTTAAATATGAAGTAAAAAACTGGCCATTAATCTTACGTTTTTTGTTGCAATTTTGAATATATTTTTATTTTCATTTATATCTGTGACTACACTTGATAACAACTTTGGACTAAAATATCACAACTCTATATTTCGTAATTTATTTTTTCCGCAATGTATGTATGTACATATGTAATAGCTTTCCCCCAGGATAACCAGTGAGCGTATACGTTATGCGCATTTATATCAAATTCAATGTAACGTATACGCAAATGTGAGATTTGTCGGCCAAGTGCGCAATTTATTTTCGTGATTCGGAATCAAAATTTCATATCCTGGATAAATTTTATTCTGATGTTTTTAATCGAAAAAATGTCTTTATACCTATTTTATCAGAAATTCCGAAATATCAAAATCAAATTCATACAATTTAAAAAATTCACAAAAAAAGATCTATTTCGATGTAGTTATATGAATTTGCTTCACACGTACTTTTCTGTTCTTAAAGGTAACATAGATTGTTTTGATTTACAGATTTTCAAAGTTGAAAAATGTGCGTATTTCGCAAAGTATATTTTTGTTTTTTTTTTTTTTGATCCATCAAGATAAATATGATATAAAAATTGTTTTTACTTCCCAAAAACTATAATGCACAACTTGGTTTTTTTTTATATTGCAGCGTTATACTCGTAAAAATTACCCTGTGATTTTGCCAACCCTCTCTGACGTTTATATACATAAATCATCTCTTAATTTGAAATGAAATACTTTTGCTACAGCCCTCCTAGAATTTTACAGAATTGCATGTACGAATATGTAAAACGATTTTTAATTATTAAAAAAAAAAATAATTTATTAAAAATTTCGTTTACAGCTTCGTACATTTCGCCTTGTGTAATGAACCAAATTATTTAACAAAGTAAATGACTTTAAATCATTTAAAAATCCAAAAATTCCAAACAAAACCTTTTAAATCTTATTTCACAAAAGGATAAAAAATTTTAAACTGTTTTTAATAAAATCTGATTAGTAGTTAGTTGTCCACATTTACGAGCCGTTAAAAACCGTAAAAGCTAATGACCATTTAATTTTATTATTCGTGTAAAGTCTGTATGCAGATGTATGTGAATGTGTGTATGTGTGTTTGTGTGTGTGCCATAGCGAGTGGCTTGTTGTATTTTTCTCACATGTCTACTGTGTACATTATCGGCCAACTGAGGACAACAGTTTCAATTATCTCAACAATAAATGCGTGCGTAAATATAAAAGGATAAAATAACAAAACAGAGACAGGAAGCAGGAAAAGTTTGTTGAACTTTTAGATACTAAATATTACTATTGTTGTTTTTTTGTGTTATCGCCGGCTTAGAAAGAGTTGGTATTTCAGTTTGTACAGCAGCTACTCATGATATTTTTTTTGTACACACACATACATGCATGCACACATACGTATGTACAACAATCTGCAAAATTTACACCGAAAAAAAAAAATTAATAGTTTTTGTGCAGTTCGATTTTGAGAGAGAACGAACGTTTGATTTTATTTTTGATAGACTCATAAGGCGCCTCGGAACTTTTAACTTGAAAATTTTTATTGTTTTTTAAATATTTTTTATCAATCTACTTTTTGTTTATGACCAATACTCAGAGGATCGTCCCTACTTATGAAATGCATTGTGTCAGAACTTCGGGAAAAGGAAATGGCAGAGAAGGTAGAAGATAGATGTGGAAAATGAAAGACTTATGGCCAATAAATGAGTGGATATTTAATTATAGTTTAAGTTAATTTTCATAAAAATTTAAAATTCGTTTAAACACACTTTCATTTTTTCAGTCAAACTTAAAGTTCTTACTTAATTACGATGAAAATATGGTAGCACTACGTAATATAAAAAATTTCCCACAAATTTCCCAAAAAACAGATGACTAGAGCAAATAAAGAAAAATCTAAAAAAAAATATATTATTATTTTAGCTATAAATAAGAATAATTAAGAACTGCTGAAATGTTGTAAAATAATAAGTGCAACTTTCATAACGATTAAAAGGGTAATAGCGAAAAAAGATGCCAAAATTTTATGCAACTTCTCAGCAGCCACAAATAATTTATTTGCTTTTTTCAAACAAGAAGAACAAGCAGTCGAAAACATATGGTAATACGTAAAACTTATGTAATGTTCAAATACACAACGCTGGCTATTTAATGTTGATTTAATATTGCAATGAAAAACAAAATTTTATATTTAAAGGAGTTTTAAAAATAAATAAAACTATCATCCACCAATTTATTGGCCCTTAATTCTTCTTTCTTAATGTTTTTTTTAAACAATGTTGCAGCGCCTCTGGTGTTAAGTAGACGCCTTAGTTGTCTTAAGCTGTATGAGCAGGCAATTTATTAACTATTTTATGTCTTCATCACTTAAACAGTCCAAAAACAATTAATACAATGCTACACTAATCAACATTAGCGAAATTTATTAGGTTTACGACTTGCTCTGAGCATGGATCGAAACCAGGTCCTAAATAAAATCAGCAAAATGAAAATATATTTTTAGCGTAGTAGCACAAGTCATGTCTACGCTAATATACAATACAGGTATTTAATAATATACCTACATACATATAGGAATACTATAGAATATCCTCGTATTGAGTCTGAACCTTAATATTTCCAACAAAAACACAGTTTCTTTCAGTGTCTTACAACAAATATTTTGCAACGTATGCGTATGCAGAAAATGAACAAAATACGTAATGAAAAAAATACACAAAAAGAAAAAAGTCATTTACGCAAAAACGGGAACACTTTAACTGTCTGGGTGGTATTTAAGCTTCATTGGGAATGAGTGAACTGAGGTTATGTCTGGCGGTACGGAGAGGAACGAGAAGAGTTTATTGTTAACAAAAAATAAAAGAAAAAAATAAAAGAAAAAAGTTTAAACAAAAAAACATATTCATTATAAGGGAAGGTAATCTTCAAATGTCTGCCATATGAAGAAACTTATTCTGTGTTTTATTTTTTCTTTACTGCTACTTCCTTTCGTTGTTGTTGAATTTTTAGTTCGAGCACAACATGTTTGTTTCTTGTTTAGATTTTGCCGACACAATCAGTCCAGCGAACGATTATTTTGTAAAATACTCGTAATTTAAAAAGAATGCGTAACGTACAAGGACTATAATATAATATGAAGTTATTAATTTTTCACAAGGAGTTTTGATAAAACAAACAACAACCACCGTATGAATTTAAAATGGAAAGAAACAAAATAAGCAAAAAATTTAAGATGCAAAAAGCTTTGCAATACTTGGAACTTTTTCTTAATTAAGTTAATATAAAAAAAAATACACGAAATAATCACCACACTTAGCAAAATTAAATTCCCAGAATAACAGTTCAACGATTTCGTGCACAGAGAAAACAGATTACTTGTTGCAACTGAATTTGTTGCCAACCGAATTGTGGCGGTTATACCAACTATCATAGAATTTGGTTGGTACAACTACATTTTTCAGTTAGTATCACTGAACTTTCGCTTGCGACAACCGATAAAGTTGGTTAGCAAAATGGAATCTTAAATGGCACCTAAATGGCAGGATTATTTACGCTGAGTTTTATCCTGAAACACAATTGAATTGACATTTTTATATAGTGTGTTTTTTTTATAGATTGGCACAAGTTTAAATCATAATAAAACAAGGAAATATTTTTTTAATATCAATGAAACGGGCTTTATTGGAAAGAAAATCTTATGAAATTAATGCTTTAATATGTATTCTGCGATGTGGCCGCCATGGCTGGCGTGTAGAAGGCGCAATATTGAACACCAATTTTGAACAACTTTTCGCAGCATTTGCGCCCGTATTTCGCCGATAACTCTTCGAATGTTGATTTCCAGGTGTTCAATTGTTTGTGGTTTATCGACGTAGACAAGTGACTTAACATAGCCCCAAAGAAAATAGTCTAATGGGGTTAAATCGCACGATCTTGGTAGCCAATTAAGGGAGCCATTACGTGAAATTATTTTGTCATTAAAAGTTTCTTTAAGTAATTCAATTGTAGCGCCCGCTGCACGATGAGTTTGACGAATAGAACAATTATTTTGATTAAAAATTTTAAAAATTTGCACGCGTTGCTCTGGTGTAATTCGATTCATAATGAAATTTCAAAGCAAACTAAACAAAAAGCAACTATCAGCTGTTAAATAGCTGCTCCAATAAAGCAGTAATGCCAACTCAAAGTTGTGACACTCTATAAAAAACACCATTTACTTAATTAAAGTAAATTGTTTTACTTTCTCATTTGAATTCAAAATTTATTTTTGTCCATTATTGGTATTGAGAACTATAGAACTCACATGCTTGAAACACATCGCCTTAGGTAACTCAGCCAAATGAGTTTTTTATTATAATTGGTTATGTTAACCGAATAATCGGTTGGGAGTATCAACTAAACTATATTCATTGCCAATTATTCAGTTGTGCTCGCCATTTTGGCATTTAGTAGCAGCAAGAGAATGCATTCGGTAGACCTAACCAATTTAAGAATTGTCAAAACCGTATGTTGGTTACAATTTTGGTATTATGGTAATGATCATGGAATATTGGTTGGATCAATAGAATATTGGTAGCTGTAACCGATATATAGTCTATGCAACTGATATTCTATTGGCACAAACCGATTTCCAACCAAACTTTTTTCTGGGTGTATTTCTTCTATTTTATACGCAGAAGATTTTATTATCAGACTTACGAAATGGCTCTAGCATTTTATTTTTCTTTCTGTAAAGTAGAAATTCTACTTAAGTTATAAATTGATTTAATTCTCAATAATGAATATCTGTGAAAGTAAAATATTTACTAATTGTTTTAGAAAAACAAGAGCTACCTTAATAGCTTTTTCATTAGGGGCAAATGAAAATTACAAAAATAAAACGCAAATAATATATATTCCCATTATAAGCGTTACATAAATTATGAGTTGTAAATTTATTGTATGCAATTACGGGCATCTGTTTAACACGTTTTGAAAGAACTTTACCGCCTTTACATGTCGTTAGGCAATTATGAGTTTGGTCTGTCCGCATAGACTGCTTGTTATTTAATTAACATTTTCAAATCTAAATCAATTTTCTAGTTAACAATTTTAGACACCAACAGCAACAGCAGCAACAACTCTTTAGAAGTTAACGACCCATATAGTTTTCGCTCTTTTGTTAGAACAAAAAAAAATCGTTTATGAATGAGTGGCATAAAACGTCTGCTTTGTTTTTCAAAACTATTAAAGTCTTTTGCAACCCTTTTTTTTAATAAAAAGTAAAAATTCAAATTAGTTTCCAGCACTTTGGTATGTGAATCGTTTTTATTCAATTAGTTTTAAGTCACAATAAAATCCCCGATTCTAAAGATGTATTGTAGAGTTTTATTTGGTCGGTTTGGTTTAACTACTATTTTCACTTGTTGCTGTTTTATAATAATCTCTTATAATAATTATATATATTTGTGTAGATTTTGTTAATTATTTTGTTAAACACGTAACCAAGTTTACGAACTGTTAACTTTGGAGAACAAATGAATTTAATGGACCCATTTAATTGGCTTCAAATAGAAATAACTGTATGAACACATAATTTATTTTTTTTTTTGCGGAGTCGTTTGTAATGCGGCACCTTTACGAAAAAAAAATAGAGATAAAATTTCTAATATACAAAACGACGTGTAATTTGAGTAGAATTCAAACAAAAAATTTACATAAAACAAAAGCTACCTGCTAGCAACTTTTCGCTTTTGTAGAAAATTTTTTCAAAGCGCTAAAAAGAAACAGGCGTTCCAAGTAAAAAGTTTTCTTTGTAAAATTGTATCACAGATATGTGAAAGCTATGGAAGTCTTTTTTTGTTTTTGATTCGTCGTTCTTGCTTGAGCCTAAAAACACCTCCTTAAATGCCGCATAAATGTACACTGTACTTCATGGCTGTCACCAACTCTTAAAGTACGCTAATCAATCGTTTAACCTGAACAATAGTAGAAGAGTATTTTCAAGCAGTTTGGTTCTATACATTTTTTTAAATCTTATAACTCCTTTATTTATTGACCGATTTTTAAAATTTTTGTTCCCATAATTTTTTTTTTACAAAATTGGGGGAAATGTATTATCCCAAATATTGATTTTCGAACAACTTCTGGATTTACATGACCCATTTTCATATTTTTTTTTTTTTGCTAAAATTTGTTTGCCGTTTGGATCCATAACTTTTATGTTTAAAGCGGGGCAAGTTCTTCCCTCCTACCTCCCACAAAAATATATTTTAATTTATCGTATCAGTCATCAATTTATTGACCGACTTTCAAAAATATATTTTTGTTTGAAGTGTTATCTTGCAGTCTCCTCCCAATAATTTTTGTCCCTTCCGAAATGTTGAACCGATCGAAATATAGGTTGGCAGGTTGCTGGTGAAATGAAAACCAGATTCCAGCCCACTTGGGTCCTGATGTGGTCCCATCGAAATGTAAGCAGCCCCCTGAAATATTGTTTAATAAACTAACCCGCTACTTATGGGCCATTTATTTTTTTTTTTTTTGTTTTTGTCCTGAAGTCGGTTTTTTTTGTCAGAATTGTTACTAATGTGTAGTCCTTCTCGTGGATAAAAGAAAGTTTTAACAATTTTATATTTTATTCGAAAGTATCACTCCGAAAATCTTCAACTTAATCCTTGCGACAATGTTTCGTATTGGCCTATTGTGTCGCGTCATCCTGAGTAAGTTGAAATGCCTTTCTATTTCTTTTAAAAATATCCTGGACTAGTACCTCAATCTGTACATATAGTGTAAGCAACCGATACAGACTTAAGACAACATTTACCAACGTTTTATTCTATTGCCGTTGCGACTCGTCCATACAGATCTAAAGCATGCTCTCTCGATGACAATTCGTTTTCTGCGGGATTACACTGACACCACTTCCAGAACTCCAGTGTTTGCTATTGACGTCTGCACATACTTACCGATTATCTACAATTTCAAATGGGGTGTCGTCTACTTAAGCAATCAGACAACAGAAAACTTTCCTGTAAATTCACCGAATTTGCTCCTTCGAATGATCTTGGGTTTCCCTTTGTTAAAATCTCTTATATCTCTTCCAGAGACCACCAATTTAAATTTTTCTTAATACAATTTTCTTATAAAACCAACAACCGGATGGATGGATGAAAGAGGACATATTTGTAGTTCTTAAATGCCGGTGTGTGGAGAATACGAGTTCATTTACCTTAACGATCTTATGCTCGCTGGTAATCCAAAAATTCAATGGCAACGTTTCAATTAATTCGACAAAGCTGCTGGTTTCTCCAAGCTGTGTGGCTTATACCACCCACTTACCATGCCTAAGTCTATTTTTTAACCCTAGAAGCATACCCATACTCATTTAACATGCATTAATTTTTTTTTTTTTAATATAGATAAAACAAAGTGTGTCTCACTCTAACGGAAATTCTTTCTGGTCTTGCTCATATGTTACAAAACATTAAATATTTATCTGTCAAAATTGTATGATCAACTGAAACTGATCAAGATGTATTTGAAAATTACAATATTTAAAAAAATTACTTTTAATTTTATCATAAGAAATTAATGAAAATAAATAAACTACAACGTTTTCTTCCTTCAAATTTTTCATTTATTTAAAATGTATTACGAACGTTCTACAAAGTATAAAATATCGTTATGGTTCTAGGTTTAAAGTTTATACATACATAGTTTATGTTAATAAACTATGATATCTAGTGAAAATCATTTTTGTTCTTTTGTTAAAATAAGAGAATTCATATGAGCATAATTTGTGAGTCCTTGGCATCATGAATTTTTAGTGATATTCTTGGGGAGACTGACCTATTGCCAATAACCTACCGTTCGTTGGTTGTATTTTCAAGATTGCCCAGTGATGACAATCAGGCGAATAGCGATCGTTTTCGGGCAGTACCTTCACAGTAATTTTTCGATAGAAGATAGTGATTTAACATATTCCATAACATGATTTTATTGAAAAAGTACTTTTCTCTGTAACCCACAAGACAACACAATTTACACCATTATCTGTCATTATATATTGTCACATAATTTCATTTAAATGATGCTTGTTATAATTACATTCTTTCATTAATTTTATATTATTTCAAATAAAACTGAGATATAAAAGAAATATTTTTTATGGTTAAATCGATTCGGTTATGGGTTGTTAAACTTTTCAAATTAAACACAAATGGCATGTCATTTCTCTCAAACAGCATCATAATACGTGCACATTTCTACATTTTTAATTAATAAAAAAATTTATTTTTATTTAATTACTTTTTGTTGTGTGTGTGTTAATAGTTTTTGTCTTAATAACGCCATAATTAGACGAAATTAATGCAATAGTTTAATCGTAGAAACGCTTGGCAAAACATATCTGAAAGAATGCACTGTGGCACATTTAGCGTAGATGCGTTTCAAAATATTATTATTCTCTTTTTTTTCGTCGCCAATTTTAAAAATGCATAAATCATTTATGTTTTCATAACTTAAATTATTTTTTCTGGGGTTAGCTAATCTATCACCAGCATGCAAATCTCATTTATTTATACACAAAATCCCATAAAAGAAATGAGAATTACCAAGAACAAGAAAACAGTTCATATATTCTTGAGTACTTGAATACTTGGTCGAATAAAATATTATATTCATAAATCATTTTTGTATAAGAAAGCACAAAAGTACATTCTTATTTTAATAACAAACTGCACTTTAGCTAAAATGAATAACGGCCTGTTTCACAATGTCGACAAGTCGATGTCCTTCTCTTATTTATATTAAAAACAAAAACATTGTGAAACAGGCCGCAAATGTTTTTAGTGGTCAAGGCAAAGAAGGACCCACTTTGGGTAAATTGAATACCATCTCCATGCCCATTAGGAAACTATAATGTAGTAAAAATCGAGTGAAAATTTTTTAATGGTTTCAAATCAGTAGCGGTTATGTTCTGTCGCGTTAACTGGCATTAATTAACTTTAGCTTTTTCGTGTTAATTTGACTATTGTCTCATTTTTTATGAATAATAATAATAATTAATTAAAAAAAAAAACAAAACATAATATAAAAACAAGTTCATAGCGAATAAAAAGTGTTTGTTGGGTTGTTTACATAAGTCTTCTTTGTAAATCTTTTGCTTTAATAATTCTCATTTATTGCTGGTCTTAGCTATTCTATATGCCCTGCATATCGTTGATGCTAATTTCAACTTATCAGTAGAATTAAAGCCGTCATATTTAAAAAGCTTTTAAACTACTGTAGTTGCATAAAAAATTGTAAAGAAGAAATTAAAGCTACAATGTAAATATACATACGAGTATATACGAGACTTAGTTTTTTGCCAAGTTTTTCTTTATCATATACTCGTATCTATGTTACTACTGATCGTTTTATATAAAACTGTTCCACTGTACCCTTTTGAAGAAACACAATTTGAGCAGCATGTTTTTGTTTTTTATAATAAATGGAAATTTAAATACATAACTTAATTGATTTAACAATCTAATAACACAACTAAAATACATACAATAGGGTGTGGCGTTTAAATTTGAGAACGTTACTGTTGATTTAAGGCGGAAAAATATTTATTTTAATAATTATGACAAAATTATCATAATTAACTGAAGGCAAAAAAAAATAAATTACCAAAACCAGCAGTATGGTTAATTAAATTTAATTGCATTATACCTTAGCAAAGGGCAAAGCTTGAATAGATTGTTTATAAACAGTGTACAGGTTAAGTGTTGTAAATAATGATTGTCGCCACTTCAGCGATAATAAAAAATAAAACATTCCTAAGAAGAGTTAAAGTTTTCTATACGGAATGGAAATTTAATATTTTGGTTATGAATTATTTGATAACTTTATTATTTGCATTTTTTTTTTTTCATTACTATTAAGGAAAAAAAATTGCAAATAAAATTTGTAATACAAAAAAGTGATAAATAAAAAGTGGCTTCTACCGGAAACATCAGTTGTTCTATTTAGTCGTGTAGTTGAAATCTAAAGGGATGTTTAGATATTAAATTTTTTCCTTATTTGCTTGAAATATGTTAACAATGTCTATCTAATATTTCGCCGATTATTTAATTTATGAACTTTAGCCTTTGTAAATATCATCAAATATTGACAAGTCAAAATTTTTTTTTTTATATTTGAAGTGAATGTGAATTATTAAATGATTTTTTCCGACTTTTAGTCTGCTAATACCAGTTAAGTTTCCTTTTATTGTGTTTTTCACGATGATACCTTGCCAGTCTTGCCATAATGTCAAATCAAATGCAATTGGTCCAGACAAAATTTAGGGAATGGCTTACTGCAGCATAGTTCATAAAACTGTTGTCCTCAATTCAAGTTCATAATTTTTATTCTTAAATTGGAAAAATTTCAAACAATTAAAGAAGAAAAAATTAATAAACTATTTGCATGACTTACGATGTACCTCGGTTCGCATCCTAATAGACTTTAAGATTTATTAAAAGGTTTTTAAACCCCTCATTCCATACAGCACATCGACATTTAAAGAAGCAGCCCATTGTTAACATACATATTTCGAGCAACAAAGCAACAATTTAATATTTTATATATTAAATTATATATATGTATTAATTTAATATTTTATATATTATATATTACTTAAAAAAAATTACAATTAATATACATTTAGGAAATTGATATCTGAATGGTACTCAGTATTCGTGGGACTGTGGGACTTAATATCATCTTCTGTAAAATTTATTAGTTATATATTTTTATTCATTAGTTATATATTATATTTATTCAATCGTAAAAATGAACAAAAAACAAATAAATTTAAAGTAAAAACAAAACCGGAAAAATGTCCTAAATATGCGGTGTAGTCGTAAAAATGCAAAATTATGCTGTAAAAATAAAAATTTGCAAACATATGAAGCTACAAATTGATGCCAAAATTCATAAAAAGTTTTGAAACGTGAAAATATTTTATTTTTGTCGGTATGTATCGCACAGAAAAAAACATGCAATTGCATATTTCTGTTTACTTGGCTGTCATGTCTGTGCGTGCATTCATTTAAGAAATGCAAAAGTTTACGTGTAAATGCTTTTTTTTCTAAATTTTCTATTTGAATCTAGGGGGTTTTTATAGGGCAATAAAGAACTTAATTAACATTTTATAAAAGCTGTAAAAAAAATTCAAAACCTTGATGAAAACACTGTTTGATCATTATGTTGTTTCAAATGTTTTGATAACCATAATAGACTGGCACGTGTTGACCCACTTGGAGAACAAAAATTTCAGAATTTTTTCAATAAGTCAACAAAATTTTGTTTTGTTTATACAAAATAAATATTTCTTTTTATACCCTTCACCAAAAATGGTAAGTGTATTTCTAAGTTTGTCATTACGTGTGTAATATCCGATATATTTACATGAGGTCCATATAGCAAATATATTCTGAATCCTTATTGAAAGGGAAGTTGAATGAGCCATGTCCGCCTGTCCGTCTATCCGTCCGTCCGTCTGTCTGAACGTGAAATCGATTTTCCAAAGACACTAGAAGAGCTAGAGACTTGGGTCTTGGACTGAAATGTTAAGATTTTTCTTAAGATGCTTCGTATTGAAAATCAACAAAAATAAAATATCGATTCTGATGTTGAATTATATATAGAAATAAAAGATTATATATATAACCCTTTCAGAAATAAATTTATAAATACATGAGGTGCCCCAGTGTTGAATATGGAATCTTTCAATTATAATTCAACGCACCAACCATCGTGCTACTGAGGCTTGTTAGTGTTATGTGTACTCGTATATTAACTTAATAATAACTTTATGTATTTTTTCGTACAAACACTGTATTTTTTGTACATATCGCACTGCTTCCTCTAAAGAACGTCAACTCAAAATTTTTCAATTTTCACTTTTTGCAAGAAATCGATGTAAAGTGGCCATTTCTACCCACTATAAAAATCTCCACTCTTTCACCGAAAAAAATACAGTTGTATCTCTCTTTGTGATAGAAGAATAGTACAGTGATGGAAAATGCGGCACAATTGGGCCATTTGTGGCACTTTTGAATGTTTGATGGCCCTGTGGTACTTTCTAATTTTTTTTGGCCCTCTCAGCTCAAAATTCAACTAACTGCTTCAAATCGTTCGAACGGTTTGAAATGTACTGAAAGCATTCCGTACATTTTCAATGTAATTATCTCCCTGTTTCGAACAATACTTTTGTTTACAACATTGTTTTTTTTTGTCAAGAAAAAACTCCTTACTTTTAGAGAAAGGAAAGCCTGTATTATATTCAGTGAATCACATATTTATGCATTGGTGAAGGGTATATAAGATTCGGCTCTGCCGAATAGAGCACTCTTACTTGTTTTAGATAATGTTGTCAAAATTTTATGTTCGGCACGTGTATAAGAAATTTGGAGGTGAAATCAATCACTCACTCACCTGCTGATAATAAACATCTTTATATTGTTTACTAAATATTTATTGAGTTTTTATTTTAACAATTGTCTATTCCCTCCTTCAAAAGAAACAAATAAAGTTAAATAAATAACTAATTTGGAACGATAGGAAAAAAACTGTTTCAATTAAAGAACATTTAAAACAGGCAGCATTTTACACAAAATATCTGGAAAAGCCATTAAAATTGTCTGTAACATTCAACTTTTTAAGACTTAATTAAATAGTGAACTTAATTAATTATTGGAATTTTGACAATGTGCTGTAATCTCAAGGGCGAACATATTGTTACCCTAGCCCCTGTTGCTAAATACTGTGTAGAAGTTCTTAACAAAAAAATTCCAAAGTGGGGTTATATTGCAACTTCAATTTATACATATATATTAAAGCGATTCATGGAAAAATATGTGTAACAGTTCCGTCAGCATTGTGGTATTTCATAAAAAATTTATTTAGAAAAAATAAAGAAAAATATTGCCGATAACAAGTTTGTTATGACCATTTAGGTGGTTATAAACTATAAACATCTATTTGGAAGATAAACAAATTAAGTTCCACTGAATTTAAAGTATGTTTAGGTATGACGTTAATGCGGCACTACACGTTTAGAAAAACAAATAGAAAATAACACATAATTAAAATAAAATTCGACACGTTTTTGAAACAATAAAATTATTCGTAAATAAATAGTTTTAATTTTGAAAATAACTATCAGAAAAAGCAATAAGAATGCAAAATACTAGTTACCTAAACACCTTCTTGCGTATGACTAGAGATGGCCGAAATTTCGAGATTCTAAAATTTTCATTTCTGATTTTATATTGGGATTTCATGTAATTTTCACAAATAATGATTTTTTTATCTCTTATTTAAAAAATATAACTTAAAATGCCATACAAAAGGAAAAAATCAATTCAAAAACATGTAATATAGAATATTTATTGTTACCTAATATAGAAAGGCCCTAACTCATATTTTTGCAAATCGCGGTTTTGGCTTATATATTTCTATATATATATATAAAAATTTGATATAGGATCTTTCTATATTAAGGCAACGATTTATGTATGCATTTTATTTATTCTTGAGCTTAAACTAAATTAAAAAATTTTAAGCATCTAAGGAAAGGTTTCGTAAATGATACGAGTCACGTAATTTCCCATCCAATTATACAGCTATTACGTGACGAGTTGCACGTTCT
This sequence comes from Lypha dubia, assembly GCA_947311025.1. NCBI lineage: Eukaryota > Metazoa > Arthropoda > Insecta > Diptera > Tachinidae > Lypha > Lypha dubia. Next base: position 75,651,593 of record OX371263.1, read on the forward strand.
CGGATGTAACGATCTGGGCCCAGGTTTTTTAATAAGTTGATAATGCGATCAATTCCACAACAAGCGATAGTTATAGTATAGTTTGCTAAAATCTTGATCTTGAAATTAATTGCTAACTAAATTCGCCTCTCCAAATATTCTTGGTGTAGTGCGTGTCATGTGACAACTGGTACCGTTGAGTTGAAATTACATATCAATCAAATACAATTCTATCATTACGGGCAAAAAAAAAATCCGTAATGATCGCACGGTATCTTCCCGCATTGATTGTAGCGTTGCAAATTTCACTGTTGTTGTAGAAGTACGATTCAATGATGACGCCGTCATACGAAAACCGCTCCAAACAGTGTATCTTTCAAGGTGAATTGGAAACTCTTGAACTGCCTCTGGCTATGGTATTGTTTTTTATCCTCACAATCAATCGATTATGTCGACCGTAAAGTGATCGTAATTTACGAAACAAGTTTCACCACCAGCACAAATTTTTATAATAAAATTAAAAAGATTTGCAAGTGTTGTTGCATATTTGGCATTTTTTTTTTAGATGTGATGATTTAGTTTCCACTGAAAACTTTTGAATTAAAATTTCAAATGACAAAAAAAAATCACCCGATATATGTACGTGCACGTGTGGATATAAGAACTTGCGTAATTACGCATATGTTTACCCGAGTACGTCAACGACGAAAGAACAATTAACGCATTTGGCAGTTTTTAATGTTTTCTAGTACGTATGATCCATAATAGCTTTTAACCTTTAACTACTGAGAAGATATATTTTGGCGTAGATGCTGAGGTGGGGTAAGTTTTACCCCTTTTAAATTAAAAAAAAAAATTACAAAAAAAAAAATTTTTTAATTACTCGTATCTGTTTTTAATTGGAATTAGGAAACACATTTTTAAATGAATAAATAATAAAATTAAAGAAATCCGACTTTTTGTTAAACAAAATAAAGATTTTATTTCATAGTCACTCTTATTATAGCTTAAAAAACTAACAGAGGCTAAAATTTACCACCAACTCAGTAGTTAAAGGTTAAGGTATTTAACGGAGCTAATGATGAGTAAAATCTCGATATATTTGAGATCATAGGGTGAACGCTGTAAGCTGTTTTCCATAAAAAAGGCTAAAACAATTAAAAATCTGATGTGTTTCAGGTTAGAGAGCATAGAAACTTTCTAGTTCTTTTAATTTTCAACACTTATGGCATAACGATGGAAAAACGGAAAATTCAAAAAAATACAAGCGCAGAGCTACAGATTTTTTTAACTAACATAAGAACTCGATGTAAATTTTTTTTCTATTTATATGTATATTTATTTAATGTTTTAATAACTCAATAATTTTTAATCAAATTTTCAATGTTCTATTTTTGTTTGAATGCAGCTTAGTCCCATTACCGGAGCGGACATAAGCCCCCCCTCTCCGTCCGCGAAAAAATACACCTGTTTTTTAAAAAATGTTTTCTTTGATACCAAAGACCTCTTAAAAGTATTCTTTGTCGGATCATACGTACCATACTGTTTTGACAATATCCAATTTTGTACGCTCGAGAACTTTTAAAAAAATAATCTAGTTAAATTGCATGGAATAATATTGAATGGTACCCCAACTCCAATTAACGGACAGTTACTATCTTTTGCACGCGTTAAAGTTGCCATTTTATTTGGTATATTACTTGCCCTAATCTGAAACAAGAGAAATATAATTATAAAAGAAATATAATTATATAATTAAGAAAACGAAAAACTGGAAAATAATTGTGATTTTGGTGGTAAATCTTCGAAATTCAGTAATATTGTGGCATCTCAAGAAATCTGTTTAGAATTATGAAATTTTTTCAGGGCTTTACTGATAGCATAAATATTTAATTTTTGGCTCAAGCTCAATCATATTTAGAACGAAACACAAATTGCATAAGCATTGATTTTTGAGTACTTTAATTTTTTTTACAATTTTTAAGGTCGCCGTGGCACCTGAAGATCTTAATCGATTTATTGCAAATTCTAAGGGCACAATCAGTATATAGAGTAACAACTTTTGACCACCCAAGTCTTATCAAATTTTGAAAAAAATTCAAAACGCTACATTTTCGATCCACCCTAATGTGTATGTATGTATGCATCACTCAGTTGAACTCAGTATTAATTTAATGTACCTGAAATGAAGTGATTTACGCTAGGGCCAAATCAACGCATACAATATCGAACAGAATTTATCGAAATTTTTCATTTTGGTATTATCGCATACGATATCGAATAAATAGTATCGTAATTTGATGCATCGTATGCGATAATGTTGTTCGTATGTCGTAATGTTATTCGATACGATAGTTAATTCGATATCGTATGCGGTGATTTGGCCCCTGACCTGCTAATTATAACAGTTTTTTTTTTATATTTTAGGTTTGCCATCTCTTCGGGTATCGCGTCACTCTCATCGAATAAATGGAAGCTTTTAAAGCATTATTGTCGAAATTTAGTGTTCAATTGTAACATGAATTGTAGTGCCCTCATCATCATGGTGAGTACATCTTATTTTTTTTTATTTATATTTTCTATATTTTATTTTTGTTCAAATTTCAAAAAAGTTCTCCAAAAGGTAATGCTGGATTACCACATCATCTTAAGAAATGGAACTGAATACTAAGCGCCGATATAAAATATCAAAAGATCTAGCATAGTTGTAAAAAAGATAAAGATATGCAGAAGTAACTGTTTTCGTTATCTATTTTTTTTTTATTATTGTTCAACAAGTTAAAATTACTCATAAAAATAAATTGTTTCGAAAATGCTTTTATGAAGTTTTAAAAAATTTCATCATTGTTGATTTAGATAACTACGAAACTGTATGCAGGCGCCAGAATATTATCAACTTGCAAATCAAGTAAATTATTATTTAATTTTTTTTGGTTTTGCATCATAATTTCTTGGCATATATTATTTTCTTTTTTATCAATTATTATCTACCGCTCACCTTAAGCGAACAGTTTACACACATACTATTAGTTTTTATTAGCAATTTCTACAAAATATTTCATTGTCTCTCCGCTCAACTATTTGTTTTCGCTATTTTTAAATCTTCGGTATTGTTGATAAAGGGTTTTCCAATAGGTATACTTGACAACTTTGAAGTTAAATTGTGAACGCACTTTTTTACTGATCATCTAACTGGCCATATGAACGAAGTCGAGTTCCATTCATAAATGTTTTGATTGCATTTCTAGTCGATCATAAAGTTTTGAAATATCTAAAATAGTTTGCGTTTTACTAAAAACTTATTGGAAAACCCTATAGATGACTCTATAGAAAAGTTGTTTTGTTTTTTATTATAACAAAATATTTCAGTTAAACTCCTTAACAACGGCTTTAAAATTTTAAGAAATACATGCAGATGTGAAACTCCTCTCCGGCTGTTTTTAACGTCAATGAAGTGCATATGAAAGGCAGCGGTAAAAAATTCCGGAATGAATTTCGAAAAATGAAACATATTTTCGAAATTTGAAAAACTAAATATATCTCGTATAAATGAGGAATTATTATTATTATTAGGCTTAATTTAAGGTTTTATTGAATTAATGAAAATTCAAATTACTATGAGTTTTATTTTTGTTAAACATTAGCATGTGCAATCAGATTAGCAGAATGTAGCAGTATACCGATTTCAAGGCCGCTACACCTCTCATGAGCGTTCGTTCGTCCATTTTTACTATTAATGTAAAGTGGATACTAATTGAGAAAGAATATCAACTATTTAACCAAGTTTTCAACAGAACTAGAATACGAGAACTGTTATAATTTCTTTTTTTTTTTAATTTTTATATGTTGAAACAATTTTCAGTTAGTCTGAAATTCCCCTTTTGCTGATTGCAAATTCCTAATAATCAACAAACACTCATAGTCCGCTATCTTCAAAGTACTCATTCTTTGTAATTTAACGAATTGTTATTTTCTCTCTATATTAGGGTGGTTCACATCACTGTGACCCTTGTTATTAGGGAATAAGCTCGTGCTGAATTAATATTTTTTATATTATTATTTGGAATAAACGAGAAATGAGTAACATTAGCATAGATCTTAGAAATTTCGATAATTCAAACCGAATTTAGAAATTTAAACGAAAATTGAAATTCTTCCTATGTTTAGGTTAAATTAGACGTGACTTAACCATAATGCCACAGCCAAACAGCTGTTTACGCTGATGGCGAAAAACCAAAATTCAATTAGTTTCACTTTCAGTTTTTAAGAAATGTAATCGCATCTTAAGAGAAAGTTATGATTTTCGTGAAAGTGTCTGACCGTTTATTTTTCTTTTTTGTTTTGTTAACGATCGTATTTACATTTTTATTTGCTTAAAGATAACATTTAAATACATTTTTTTCCCTGGGAAATCCAAACGAAAGAAGTTTCTAATTGCAGGCCTACACTAGCAGAATGATCGCACTTCAAAAGCATTCAATTGTAGTTGGGTTTGTTTCATTTTAACCGAAACAATCATATATAATTTTTTTTCTGTGAATTTCTTATGGAAACAGTATTTATTATCAGTTATTCTTGGAAATATATTGACTGTTTGAATTTAATTAAAACTAAAAAATTCTTAAAATTTATCATAATGTGGGAATCTATTTCGATCAACTATAAAAAACTATTTTGTACGTATGTATATCAGACAGTGTGACCGTCGTCTATGCCTCTAAAGTATCATTTAGGAACTTTTCTGACGATATTAGCGCCACTGTTTTTTTTTTTTTAATTGGCACATTCCGCCCGTTTTTAGAAATTTTTAAAACTGGAACACGAAATTCAGCAAAATTTTTTTAAAATATCCTACTAGTATTACAAATGTGAAACTTTATTTCAATGTATGTTTGATTCATATTAAATTATTGGGTACTTTTTACGGGGTAAAAACGGAAACGGGTACTTTAGTTTTTTTGTACAAATTTTTTTACATAATCTTATAGTACGTTTCCACTATGAGCAAATGATGTTGATTTGAGGAAATCATTTCGAAGGGTTTCCATTATGTTGAAGTAATTTGGTGTTCGAATTTTCGAAATCAATTTGACGTTTGTGTTGTTTATTTATTTTTTAGCCTAAAAAAATTTTAAGTAGCAAAATAAAAATATTTTTAAAAATAGAAGATAACACCGATTTTTTATTAAATTATATTCAAGACAACAACGACTTAATGGCAACAGTATGTAACTACTTTTCAAATGCTACAAGTTTGTGTCAACGTCGACGCCAAAAATGTCTGCAAAAGAATCAGGAACTTCTGTTGATGGCCGCAAAAACATTGTATTTAATTTAATTTAGTTGTGTTTTACCAAAAAATTCCTTTCTAATTTATTTTTTTATAAGTATGTACTTTAAACTCTGGCAAACGCAAATGTTTTTCCAAGCGTCATTTTTATTCGTACTTAAATGTCGCATTTCCGGATTTGTAAGTCACTAACAATGGATGCCGCAAGTTTGCATTTGTAATAACAGCAGACGCGCAGCGTTGCATAGACAAAATTCGAAATAGTTTGAAGCAAATTCATTTGAGATAATTTGGTCTTATGAAAAATGTATGGGAAATCATCTCGCAAATTACTTCAGCTGATCATATGAAATGATTTGGCGCAAATCACATAGATGTGTTATTTTTGGAGGGTAAAATTAAGAAAAGCTTATACTCTTGTTTATTTTTTTCGATCAATTTGACACGCAGTCATTTTGTGCTTTTACTATTAAAAAGTAAAATAAACGACAAAAACCAAATAGATTGAAGGTTACTAGTTATAAGATATGTTCTTAAATCGTTGACTGTAAATAGAATTTAATCTTTAATAAAAAGAACGAAATAATTTTAAAATCGTGATTTTAGCTGGAATTTTTATTTCTTCGATTTTTTCACAAAATGACCTTTTTGTTGCCATTTTTCTTTTGTTAAATCCCCCTTTTTTGCGACCTTTCGAAATTTCTCAACGGTAACTCAGATTACAGACATCACTGGAATTTTGCCTCGTATACGATAACGAAAAGGAACGACAGAACGATAAAATGCAACTTGCAAAATCGTCATAAGTTTGTTAATGTTATAAATATTACCGCATTTCAATAGAGCATTTTAGTTTTATCAAACTCCCAACAAACTAACAATTTCCAATCTTATCTTTTGAATGTTAAGCGCGTGCCTGCTTTATCTAAAATTACGACGAAAATTTCAGTTTTCTTCTTATTGGCTGCTTATCCCAAAATAAATTATTATATAAATATTATTTTGGTTCTATTTTTAATACATACATGCGAGTACATATACATACATATGTACATATAGCACCAAATAGAAAAACTAATAATGAAAACGATAGAAAAAATAAATATGAAATTTCACGTGAGCGTAAATACGATCATATGCCTGCCATTCGATTGAATGTGTGAATGTGTGTACACATTTGAAATCAGCACCAGAATTATCATCATCATTATCATCATCATCATTATTATTATTGGCGTCGTCAATATTATCGTGATTTGAAAATGTTTTACAAATGAACACGAAAGCAAATATAACAAGGACTAAAGAAGATCTAACCGATACTCATACTCATACTGAGCTGATATGTTTTTATAGTTATAATGAAATCACGAAAACAAATAAATGAAATAAAAATAAACGAGAATGAAATTGTTAAAATCACATGAGATAATAAAAATATTTTTTAATAAACATTTTACATTCGCACATATTTAGCATTTTATTTGTAGCAATGATCGCCGACACAGCAATCAGGGCTTTAAATTATAGACAAATACAAATTATTAAAATGTAAATAAATCATTTCGTATCATCATGTTAAATTATTACCATAGAAATGTTGATTTTTTTTCCTAACGCATCATATAAGACAGTGACTCTCAACGTATTTGATCTGAATGGAGACATGTGAAATATTTTATTTTTATTTTTACAGATCGAGATATTCAATTGTGTTCTAGGATAAAAATGAACGTAAACAATCCTGATTAGCGTCCATTTAAAGATTCCATGGTGATAACCAATTTTATCGGTTGTCTCAACCGAAAATTCTGTGATACTAAACGAAAATTGTATGATAGTTGGTGCAACCGCCACAATTCGGTTGCCGCAACTAATCTAATCTGTTTTCTCAGTGTATAATACAAATACATATATACATACATACGCATGCAAACAGAAATTCTCGATTTTCGCATCTAAATGGGTTAACAATTATTTGTACGATGAAATACATGGGGGCTAGTCTGTATTTTGAATCGAAAGCAAATGTTATCGAAATGTAATGTAAATAACATACAAATTCGAACAGTTTTCTTTTTGAATTGAATTACAGAGTGATCCCCCAGTTGTTGTTTTGATTTTATTGATTTCCATACAAAATTTTCTACCCAAAAGAATTGTCTCGATTGTGAAAACCAAACCATAAGTTAGGTAGTTTTCTGATCACATAATTTTTTATATATTGTAATTTATTAGAAAGAAGCTCAACTATTAGTACAGACAAACAAAATTTAAACTGCATGGAATGTTGGACTGACAACACATGATGTTGCGAGATCAGCAACGGTCTCATCATCAGAATTGCCAATCACAAAAGCTGCAATCATATAGTTAGACATCCATAATTTATTAAGCTAAGTCAAATGACTCAAACGAAGATTTCTTTATCTAACGCTTGAGGGTGGTGTTAACTGAAGTGGTTAGCGCGTTGACTAGCAAGCAAACAAAGGCATAGGACCTCGGTTCGATTCCCAGTCAAAGCAAGTCATCAACATCGTACATTTGTCTAATATATAATCTTATTGGACTGTTTAAGTGATGAAGGCGTAGCACTGGTCACTAAAAATATGTTCCAAACAGCGATTGATGTTGTTCCAAGCTAATGGACACAACATCGCCTTCCTTCGTCGGTTAGCAGAAACATCGAACATCGAAGTAAAAACAATTAATAAAATGCCTGCTAATAAAGCTGAAAAAAGTTAATGCGTCTACTTAACACCAGAGGGACCACATCAAGACTGCTATAAAAATGAACATAACGCTCAAAAGCAGAGTGTTAAAAAGAGTTAAGCCTGCTAAATTTTCAACATCGATCTTCTCTCTGAGTTGTCGCATAATGCATTGCATAAGTAGAGGTCTTCTTGAAAAACGGTTTGGAAATGCACTACTTTCTCGTTTTGTATTAAATTTTTTATTGTTTCCCCCCCTTACAATTAAGTTAATTTTTTAGATTATAGTTTCTATTTTATTTTTAAGTGCCGATATGTATGTCATCATATATACTGGCATATATTTATATGATTATATATGAAATATATGTACAATGTAAAAGCTAATGTCCTAAAATTTCGGATATTGTAATTAATGAGATTTCAAAATTTTCACGGCAATTTTTGCAGAAATATTCAGTTTTCCTCTGAAAAGTTTCTATGGAACCGCAATATAAAAAATAAATTTATTTTGCTCATATTTTGATGGATTTCGATAAATTTTATTCTAAAAATTTTTAGTCATTTAAAAAATTTTATTTATTTGTTGTGGGTTAGCAAATCTACATGCATTTCGTTGGTTGCTAAATACCAACTCGTCAGTAGCCTCTCTACCATTTATGTTTGAAAATTTCCAAAACTAATTTACTCATTCATGAACTCCCAAATAAAATTTGAGAATTACAAAGCACGAGCAAAATAGCTTTTCAAAAAACTTTACAAACATCACAACTATATACAATCTATATACATACATTCAATTAGACAACCATTGGTTGCCAATAAAAGTATTTATAAGGCAAAATGAAAAGCAAACCTCCCCTTTACAAAATATGACACTTATTCGAGAAAGTACTCAAGAATTTATGTTTTAAAAAAATTTATGTTTTTTCAAATAATTTTAATCGAATAGTTTTTACAAATACTTTTTGTGGTAAAAATTTGTCAGCTTTAATTTATTCGATGATATGCATGTATACAACTTTTGTATTCGTATGTATGATTCTATTTTTGTGTGATCTTTTCCAATCTTAGAAAGCATGTAAGTGAGTGAACTTGTATAGAATAATCGAAATATCTACAAACTACCTTTAAAATTGTTTTAGTTTAATTGTCTTCAAGCTCCCAATTATTGCATACTATCAATTCGAATCTAAATTTTTCAATCTTTATAACACACTTATAAATGTACGAATGTTTGTAGGTATAAAATTTTTTAGATTAAACTTTCATTTATATGACAGCTTAGCGATAAATTTTTGTGCAAAATAAAAGTTAAGACGCGTGCTGTTAATAAAAATGTGTTTAAAAGTGCTAGAATTCCACTTTGGAAATATATTGCATTTTCATTCAAAATAATCTCAACTTCATAATGGACTTTGAGCATGATGCAATAGTAATAAAAGAAAACAAATGAGACGAATATTATATTCAGCTACGCCGAATATTATATACCCTTCACTCTTAACACATTCCTGAAATAAATTGTTGTATAAGATTTATTTTTTCTAGGTTTTTTTTTTAATAATAACCTCCAACGATATATAATTATTTTTTTTTTTTGTGAACCAGCTTTTAGAGGTTTACCGCCACGTACTAGTATGCATTATCCCAGAACTTAGGAGAAGATATATGTTGAAAATGTGGAAATTATTGGAAGAGAATGACAAGCTTTATAAAGACTATAGGAAAATGTTTGAAAAAATAACAATGAAAATAATAATGGAAAAATAAGCAATTCAACTATTTACTTGTTAGCAGCAACTAACTTTTACCACGACCTCAAAAATAAATAAAAATAAAGCAAAAATCGTAGAAATGTTTGATTGTGTCTGAAATATGTGGAAATTAAGATCAACATTATGCATTCAAAACTTTAGCTAATAAATATTTAATGCGATTTAAAATACAATTTGTATGAATAATTTTTCTTATCGCATTTACTAAAAAAATTTCCAATTGATCTTAAACAGTTAATATTCTTTATGGCGCCAGTGCTAATTGACAATTTGAAGGTTTTTTCAAATTAAACGCCATTTCAATTGCGATTTATTGTGTTTAAAGTGTTTTTTTTTCTATTTATTTATTTTAAGAAATACTAAAATTATCAGTAACAAATTGATACTCGAGTCATAATTTATGGAAATGATTTACTGCGAAATATAATAGATTAGTTGGAAAAATATCATAAGATATTTTTTTACTAAAATTCAAAGAAAAGAAGATTAATTATTTTGAAAGTGAAAAACCAAATTGAAGCAGGTGAAAATTGAATGATATTTAAGCTTCATATAAACTTTTAGTACAACGGAATCAAAGAACTTTAATAATTCATGCAGACGTGTTATCTTAATTTAGTTTTTGAAATGAAGAAAACTCCAGAATCTCGTTATAGTTGAAAAGACAAAAAAAAAATTACACTGAACGGAAGGTTGAACTGACATCATGATGTTTGGAGACTAACCACAGCCTCCTTATCAGAGTTGTTTAACGCTTAGACATCACTGCCAATCACTACAGTTGCAATTAATTAGATAACTATTCTCTATCATTAATTAAATCAGCTGATTGCTTATCAGCAGTTTCTTTTTTCATAATAATGGTTTGGAAATTTACTTTTTCCCTGTGTATTGTTCGGTTAAGCTTTTTCTAGTGTTTCTAGGCTGAAAATAATATTGACACAGAAAAAAAAAATGTTGTCTATTATTTTTCAATTAACTGTTTAGTGGGAAAACAATTTACTCTCAATTAATATCTTAATTGAATTCACAATTATTTTTTCGATTTTCTTTCAAATCATTGTTATCAAAAGAATTGAATATCAAGAATTTCCGCATGCTAAATATTTATGAATAAAAATAAATTAGTTATCATTTGGCAAGATTGAATAGTTCTTTCTTAATGGAAAAATTAATTCCGTTTAGGTAATGCTACGATTTTAGTGTTTGACTGAGAACTAATTAATATTTTAATTGATTCTTATTTTTACTTTTGTCAGTATATTGAAGATTGTCAAGATAAATATTTGAGATAAAATGACGAAAGAACTCAATACAATGGATGCACTCATTCTTACGCTTTCTAGCGGATTATTTGTAGCATATTTTCTTATATGATACATACGAATATATGTTGAAGTCACCATTTCCATATTATGAAAAAATGCTGTACTTGACATCGAATGAATTGTATCGTAATTTGACGCATCGTATGCCATAATTTGCTCATTCGACACGTATCGTAATTCGATATCGTATGCGGTGATTTGGCCCCAGATTAAATTTAAAAAAATAAATCGGTCACACTGGGAAGAAACACAATTTTAAATCTAAAATTTTAAACGTTAATGAGACAGTGTTATTGTGGCCTTCGAAAACAGTTCGTTGTTTTTTCGTTCCTCCTCGAGATTTAGAATATTAAATATTTTTTATTATAGTCTAGATCGTGTAACTGATTTAGAAATGATTTAATTTCTTACAATCGATATTTGTCTACGGTTCCTGAACACATGAACCTTAATTAGCCTTTACCATTTTTTGTTCGTTTTTCATTTAACATCCGCATTCGGCGAATAATTAAAAATCAAATACTTCATATCGAAAATACAACTTTCGACTGACTGACTACACGTGTGTCTTGAAATATTTTTTCATTAATTAGGTCTCTTCATATACTGATACATGTACATATATATATATATATATATATATATTTTGCATTATGCACATGTTTACATATTTTTTCGCAATACAATTTTTATTTGTTAAAAACATTTGTGTTTCTATTTTTTTTTTTTTTTTTTTTTTTTTTTTGTTGCGGTTTCAGACAATTTTTGTGCTAAAATGTGCAATAATTGTGTCATTACATGCACGCGCGTGCAACATTAAATTTATTTATATTTTTCATTTTAATTTTTTTAATATTTTTTTTAGTTTCCTTTTCAGTTGTTCTATTTTTATTGTTTAAAAGCTTTATTTTTATTTTGAGCGCCATTTCAATTTGTTTCATTGTTCAAAATGAAAATAAAAACGTAACGAGATAATTTTACAACTAATATAAAATAAAGTACTCGTATTGTATTTAAAGTAAAAAAAAAATATAGATATATGTACATGAAAATATCATTGAAATAAAACGTACATATTGATAAGAGTAGCTACGTAGTTATATACATGCAAAGATGTATCCCGGCAGTTCTCAGATATTTAAAATGAATGGTGATTTGAACTCAGTGACCCGTTTCAGTAACTTGTGAAAAGTTCATCCGATATTTTTTAGGACGATTTGTAGATTATTATTTTTTAATCGTTTATGAGCCACCTTTTAAAGCTAATATCAGTAGAAAAATATTAATTTTTACATGTATGTATACTAGATTTTACCCGTGACTTCGTTCACGCTACATGTTAATGAAAAAACAAAAAAGTACTAAAAGCAAAAAGTACCTGCTTTTCCTTACATTATACCCAAGAAAGTATACTACATTAATGTACGTTATTGTAAAAACAATTTTACTTAATTTTAAACCTTCTTTAGACTTCCACAAATAATTCAAGACCAAAATTAGCCAAATCGGGTCAGCCGTTCTCGACTTTTAGCGAGACTAAGACACAGCGTTTGATTTTTATATACGAGTATATAGATTAATTGCAATTTTTTTAAATTACTACGATCTGTTATTATGTTAATATTTATTTATATTTGTTAATATTTATACAGGCTAAAGTTCGTAAATGTTTAGTGGCTTTTACCGAAAAGCAACGTTTGTTTCTATTCAGCTAGTGCTGTTGAAAAACCTATAAAGAGATGTATAAATATTAAATTTTTGCTTTGCTGCTCGAAATATGTTAACAATGTCTACCTAATATTTCCCTGATTATAAACATTTACGAACTTTAGCCTGTAAAAATATGAAGAAATATTAAAAATATTATTTTTGTTTCTCACTTTTCCTATCTTCCACATAGTGATACTAAACTTTTCAAGGCGAGAACTAATTTGAGAGTTACAGATACGATGCACAGGAAAGGTAACTCCCTAATTTTTTCGAATTATCTTTTGAGTTTCTTATAAACTGATATTTCGGTAGTCACAACGATTCCATGATTTTTTTTTTTATTAAGTTATTGTTAGACGGAGTGGTAGCCTCTAAGAACACCTCCAGCATTTTCCGTACAAATTATTTAAACATACTGACATTGTTGTCTCCGAACATGTTTTGATATGAATTGAACTTATAATGACAAAATTATCGCTTAATAAATTATTGTTTTATTTTAATTGCCAGTTTTTTTAGTATAAAAGAATTATCGCTCGCGGCTGCAATACATAACATAAGCATTTTTGCATAAAAACTCTTAAACTCTTACCTTGATCTGTTAGAGAGCATCCATTTCTCTTTACTACAGACTATACGATACCTTCGACTAAGAGATCTCAAATGTGACAAATCTAAATTCTTAATTTCAGTTCATAAAATTCACTATAATCGAAAAAAAAAATAAATACGATTTTCTTTAAAAAATTTCATTGATTTTGTAAATAGTTTATTGAAAAGTTTATCTAATCTCAACATCTAAAAAATAAAAACCAAATAACAATGGATACAATTTAGTATTGATTTCAAACAAGAGTTTGTTTAAGAAACTTTTGGTGATACATTTCAGATATTTCCCCAAAAAATCCTACTATGAGTTTCAGGTTTGTTCCATTGTAACGTAAAAATCTTTTAAATGGATTTGTATGAAATTTGGTAGACGAATAGCATATGACTCCGCATAAAATATAGGGTACTTTTTAAGGGTAAAAGACGGGACGAAAATGGTACTTTTGGGGTACTTTTTATTATTTTAATAAAATTTTTTGTAGACATTACCAGTGTCCTTTCGGGAGCTGGTACTTTTGGTAATTTTTAATTTTTGGTACTTTTTTCCCCTTTCGATAAATTTGGAATAGAGGTAGTTTATTACCTAAACTAACGTCTAATGTGAACAAAGTTACGGACAGATAAAAGTTAGTGTTGCATATTTGGCTAAATCAGTTATAAATTAGATGTTGTTCGATTGTTGCCAAAAAAAAAAAAAAAAACTTTAAACTTTTGTTTCGGTATCCATCAGATATACTCATTATCCATACTCACGGAAAGAACTAGCGGGTTGTTGTATATCGCTTACACACTTTGACACGTTTATGAATACTACGAGTTGAAATGAAAAATAAATGCAAGGTGAAAAAGAATATAAAACTAAACTTAAATGGCAAAACAGTATGCAAAGAAACGTTGCATTATTATGAGTTCATTATGAAAAACAAATATATTTCAAAACGATTAAGTTAGGAGATAATTTTAAAAATTATTATTTTCAAAATGCATATTATTCATGTGTCAAAACTAATAATAAAAATTATTTCGTATCTGGAACGTAAGTTTAGGAGGTTAAACTGAACTCTTCGCGAGGGTGGCATATTTAAATTTTTTTTTTTACAATCAGATTCGAACGTCTGGTATAAGGGACCAAAGAAGAAAATATACATGCCACAGCGTTTTAAACGTCTTTATTTATGGGATTCTAAAAAGATCCCACCATACGTGTATTGTTATGGTGAACGGGCATTTAAATTATTTTATGCCACACATAGTATCTATATGGTGCTTTTAGCTAAAGCCGTTAGTCCGTTGACTACAAAAGGCAAGCTAGATCTAAATACTTGGGTTCGATCCCTGGCCGGGGAATTAAATCAACATCAATTATTCTCTAATTAATACAAATGTCTGCACATACTGCTTAAAAAAGTTAATAGGCCTACTTATCACCACATTTGAGTGAGAAATTAACTAAAATTTTAAAATGCCGTTTTTTTTACAGAAATTTTGGAAAAATTTTCCTAATTTAAGGAAATACAAATTTCGGTTTTCACAGGAAATCGATCAGATTTATAACAAAAAAATATTTATTAAGAACACGAAAGGAAGAACTAGGAACACTGTTGTATAGTGGTTCATTTCCTTGCTATGTGCTTCTTGATCTTGCTCAGCACTTCTCATTTCCGTGTTGTTTCTTCTTCTGAAACGTCCATTTGCTACAACGAAGCTTTTAATGCCATCAGAGAAAGTCGGGAAAGGCTTCCTTTTTCGATAAACATTTTGGTAAATCATTTTCAGTTCCGTCAAAACAAGTAACGATCAATAATTCGTTGTTATTTAACATTTTTTTTCTTATTATGAACCAATTTGGAAATTTTACTTTTGTATGGAAATGTGTGATGGGGCCAGATTAATCTTTCCACTTTGGAGTCGGATTTATTTTTTGTATTGCAAAAATTATTGGTTTCCTCCACGATTTGACAGCAATTGTTTTTGTACTTTGCACCAGTGTAATTAATTTATTTTGTATTCGAGCAGCATTTGGTAATCTTTGTCCTTCGAACGGCAATAAAATCAATCATTTGTACATAAAAAAAACGCAATATAATATTAGATTCACATTCTTTTCAACAAAATGCGCACAAAGTAACAATTTAATTGTTTAGACAATCAACATACATTTAAGCAAAAAAAGTGTTAGATAAGAACATATTTGTATATGATAGAATATTAAAGGCCAAGTTCAGTAAGGGAAGGGAAAGGCAAGGTAGGGGGTACTCACAGGTATGCGATAACAATTAAACAAAAGTTAGTATTGCTGGTTGTTGGCTGTAGGGGAAGAACCAGGGTAAACTTAAGGGAATTAATAATTGAACTAACAGCAAAAAAAAAAAAAACAATACAAACATTGACATACAAACGAATACATACTTACATATGTATATAAGTATCGTAGATAGTCGCATTTGTGCATGCATTATGTCAGCAATAGATAAAGACAGCAATAACCAGTAACAAGTGTATGAACTTGAAAATGCGATATGCGATATGAAAATGTGTTTATGAACTAAAGTGATGGTCACGTGCTCATGATTCATGAAAAAAAAGTATTTATTATTTTTCTTCTTTTTAGTTTTACGTATGTACCTACATGTTTTTCACTTGACTCTTATTGCGCTTTTTCGTTGTGAGTGTGTGTGTGTGTGTGTGTTTTATTCTAAGCGATAAATTAAAAAAAAATTTATCAGTGTTTACTACGATCGTATGCTTTAAAACTAAAAAAATTAAAAACTTTACTCTAATTAATTTAAAAAAAAATATTCATACCTTAATACAGAAAGGCCCCAACTCGATTTTATCAAATGGTTTTTTTTTTGCTTTTATCGATAACTAAGATGGTGTCACCTATAGAAATATGATAAATATGCGACTTGAAAAAAGGTGAATTAGTGTCCTTTTGTATTAAGGTAACGATATTGTATGCTTGTATGTATGTATGTATAATGCTAGTGAGTTTTTTTATTGGCCGACTAAAAGCTTAATCGTAACACTCTGCTGGTTAAGTTTACATTTTAATAACATTTTATAACAAGGAAGAGCGCATTTTTTTTAATTCCAACAAAAAATCTGCAATTGATATAACTACTAGTGATGTTACGAATATCAATTTTTAGTATTCGCGAATACGAATACGAATATTTAAAAAAGTATTCGCCGAATACGAATACGAATACAAATATTTCTTTTGAGGCTTATATTTCAAATTTAATTGGAAAAAATCCCTGCCTTTGCGTTAGTAACTATAAATGAAAAAAAAATTTAGTGATTTAACATTATTATTGCATTAAGATACCGAATTTGAAAACCTCTACAGAACATTTTTTAATTATTTTACTTACATACTTTCAGATTTCGTTTTTCTTACTCTGCGTGAAATACAATGGGTTTTTTAATAAAAATTAATATATTTTTTTACATTTTATGTACTTTTTTTAAACTTTTGTATGATTTTTTTGTTGGAAAATGTATGGGAAAATTATTCGAAAAATATTCGCTTGAATTTGGCGAATACGAATACGAATACGAATATCTTAAAACAGGCGAATAGTCGAATAGTCGAATACGAATACGAGTATTCGTAACATCACTAATAACTACATACATGCATGCATATACATATATATGTGTCTATATTGACGCCGATAAACTTGGCTCTTTGGTCAACATGCGATATTTTTATCGGAAACTGTACATGAAAATGGAAGTGCAAAATCTAATAGAATTCTTTTGCAGCGGTTGTCTAGAAAAGTTTTGCACGCTATTAAAGTATTTTCACATGTACGAGTATGTTTGTGTATGAACTTTACACAGTTCATTAAAATTAAATTTCTTCCGACGCCACAGAAAAAACTTTGCAACATGAAGTATTTCTTATTATTATTATAATTTTCTTTTTTTTTGCTTTCTCAAGAACAGCACGTGCCGCTTAACAATTCAAGGATTTATTTTTGTTATATTATGCTCTTCCTGGACTTCCTGATGTACTGTCCCAGTGAAGAAGGATTTATAGTTTTTTTTATTTATTTTATTTTTATTTGTACAGAATAAGATTAAAACTTTTGTACAATTTGACATTAAAGTTATTCAAACATGAATGGTGGAAATTACACAGTACAACAAAATCAAAAATATACAAAATATACGTGCTGGCTTAGCCTATTAGATTCAGTTTTTAGAACGTTGTTATTATTATTCCTGCCTAAAAGAAGATTTTCCTAGTTTTACCTTCCAGAAAGTACAATATATGTTAATGTAAATAATACTAGTAAAAACAAAACAGTACCAAAAGTACCCCTAAAGAGGACCCAATTTTTAATCTGGTTCATATACTATCCGTGTAATAAATTTCATACAAACTATTTAAGCAACTTTCGGTTATACTGAATCAAACATCTAAAAATATCCGGACCATACTCCCGTAATTTTTTATACAAAATTTCTTACAATTTTTTTTTTTATATTTTTTTTTTTTTTTATATTTTTTTTTTTTTTTTGGTACAGTGTTGTATTAAAAAAAGTGTTACTTGCTTAGAAAAAAAATTAATCAGGAGAATAATTTCATCACATATTTTTGCTAAACAATTACAGAAATTTATAACTACATACTTAAATATTTTGTAGGTTGCGATGCTCTGCAAATCCGAAGGCGAAATAATAGTATTTTTGTTTTTAATAAAATAAATATTGAGGAGAATAACTCTTGGTTGAAAACTGCTCTTGCATACGTTGCAGATCTTGCAAGTATAACTTATTTACATATTTTGTTATTGCACTGCTGCAAACTGATGAAAATAAATTAGACTTGCAAGATCTGCAATGATTACAATACTAAGAGTGATTTCCCTTATTATTTTACGCGAAAATTCTATTATGAGTGACATTTACACTAGAAATTATTTATTGCATTAACAATTGCTTTTAACATTTTCATTTTGTTGTTTATTTTTTCATAACATTTTTATGAATTTATTTTTGTTTTAGTATTTTTAGGATATAATATCGTAGTAGAAAAATTTGCGCTTACTAGAAAACGTAAAAAAGTACTAAATACATCATTACGACTAGATATTATCGCACTTGTTGTTAAACACAAGTTAATTTTTTTTAAATTAATTTTTTTTAAATGCACACACGTGTGGAATGGAATGTAAATAAACGATTTTGAATCATATTTTTTGTAATTATTTTATAGTTTGGTTTTTTTTTTTTTTTTGTTTATTTGTTTATTTTCTTCTGTGTGGTCTTCATGCTAGGTGATAATGATGTCGGTCAACATGGCATTTTTACGAAATATTCTGTAAAAGAATTTGTTCGAAACATATTTCTCCAAGTGATTTTTAAGTAACTCGATGCGATAAAACTATTTCAAATGCAAACAATTTGTTCAAATGAAACAGTTTGATTGAATTTAGCCCAAATAACATTATAAAATATGTGAATAGCCTCTATTGTTGATTGATACGATTACAAACAAATCATATTAGGGTTTTTTACATGATCCCAAAATAATGCTCCAAATATGACTCATGCATATTATCTCATATATGCAGCTATAAAAATATATACATATGTACGTAAAGGGTGTTTTTTATAGAGTGACACAAGTTTAAATCATAATAAAACAAGGAAATATATTTTTGTTATCAATGAAAAGAAAATTTAATAATATTAATGTTTGAATATGATTTCTGCCATGTTGCCGCCACGGCTGCCGCGTAGAAGGCGCAATCTGGAACACTAATGTTCAACAATTTTTCGCAGCATTTGCTTGCTTTTTTTTTATGTTGGAAAATATTATTATTTATATCCAATCAGTTTTTAGCAGAACGTATCAGTACTGATTTCTTCTCAATTAGTATCCACTTTACGAAAATTGTAAAGATGGACAATTGAACGCTGATGAGAGGTGTAGCGGCCTTGAAATCAGTACTGATACGTTCTGCTACAAACTGATTGGATATAAATAATAATATTTTCCAAATTAAAAAAAAACTCTTAGTAATTGAGAAATTATTTGTTCATCAAAAATTTCTTTGAGTAAATCCGCTGTACGATGAGTTTGACGAATACAACAATTATTTTGATTAAAAATTTCAACAATTTGCACGCATTGCTCTGGTCTAAGTCGATTCATAATGAAAGCTGTTAAATACCTGCTCAAATAAAGCAGTGATGCCAACTCAAAGTTGTGACATTCTATAAAAACCCTTTATAATTATGAAAATACGACCTTAAAGCTTTTCAAGCATAAGGAGATAACATTAGCACCTACGAAACGCAGGCAAACGGATCAGTTTAACCCACGTTTTTTAGTTATAAAATTTTTTTAAGAAAAGATAAATTATTTAAAAATCAAGTTTGCCCGACAAACAAAAACTGTGCTCGTCTATTTTCACATCATTCTCTAACCACTGATGACTACTTGCCATAAGGTGCTTGAAATTCAGTTTTATTCTTCATACATGTCGTCTTGACTTTTTAAAACTATAAATAAAATTTTAATAGAACACTAGGAAGTGCACTCTTCTTTTAATTTATTGTTTACGAATTTACGTTCTGTGTTTTTTTTATTAATTTATTGACTCTTTACTGGCATTAAAAAATCAAATAATATTTAATCAATTTTGAGGCGCCTTAATGACCATGACAAGTGGATCTTCAAATTTTGTATGACGAAATGAAAATTCATAAAAAAACTGCAACCAAAAACTTTATCTAATAAATAAGAAAGAAAAAAAATACTTTGGTTATCAGTGTGAAATTTCAGTTGACATAAATCAATAAAAAACACAAATAAATAAACTTTAAAGTGGCGCCAATAACTTTAATTTTTATTAAAAAAAATGACTTTTGTCATAATGACTTGTTATTTTGTGACTTGCATTGAAGCATTGACTTTATGAATATCTAGAAATCAACGTACGAAATATATTTGTGATGAGTGCAATTTTACGATTTAAGTCAAAAGAAAGCAATAAATAAAACAACCGTTAAAATTTAAAGAGATAATTAAGATCGCAAAAATGTTTCTTATATTAAAAAAACCTGAAAAAAAAAACAGAATTTTTGTGTAAAAAAACAGATTTTTACGTGAAAAATACTAAATAATTAAAAAAAACACATACATACTTAAGTGTCACAGCAACTTGTCTATCACATAAGTGCGAATATTTCACTAAGAAAGGCAACACTCGAGCCGAAGTTGAAATTGTATAACAAAAACGATTTATCACAAATACGTTTGATGATATGTTTATCGGAAAATTTAAAACCATAATTTTAAGCTCGCCAGCCAATTTCAAACAACTTTTTTAATTCTTATATTCACCCAGTCCATTACTGCACGTCTACATTAGACATGACATGCTGTTAAGACGTGCTGTTAAAACACGAGAATCTTTTAATGGTGGAGTATTCGTATGTCATAATTTTTCATTATTTTTGTTTTGTCAACTAACATAGTCTATAAGAAAAAAAATACATACATACATATGTACATATGTAGTATATATCTACCATATGTATAATTTAATTCTTATTAACTAAAATTGTAAACTCACATTATTTTTGTTATTTATTTTCCTATTCAGGACGTATTTGCTACAAAAATTCAGTTTGCTTCACACTTTTTTTTATAAAATATACACAACTATTACTTTTTCCACAATATTATTTCAGTTTTTTCCCTTAAAATAACAACGAAAACAAAACTTTGACAGCTAAACGTCATTTTCTGTTAAGACGGAGCTTTCAAGACAGACGTCTTAACAGCCGTGTTAAGACGGCTAGAAAACATTAACATTTGCGGTCCACACCTGACAGTAACAGGATTTTGCTGTTTCTGTCCGTGTTTTCATGTCAAGTGTAGACCGCACTTTAGTTTCACATGCAAAGAAATCAGTAGAAGAAAATATTCTCCCATATTTTATGTATGCATCCAGAATAATCAAACAATATTTTATTAATTAGCTATTAATTAACTAAAACACTATAGAAATAAAACTTATTTCAAATGAAATTATTCGATAAAAAATATTCGAATAAAAAATTATCCGAATAAAAATTATTCGATTAAATTAGTATATACCTTATTCGAATGCAAGTTAATAGTAGGAAAAAAATCGTACAAATATTTTGAACTAAAAATTATTATTTCGAACTAGCTTCACATGGTGTGCTTCGCTGCCACCATTCTTATAACATTAAAAATAACATACATATTTTGAAAATACACTAAAAATTTTTAATAATATTAAAAATTATTTTGAAAGTGGGTGTAAAATATATAAGGTAAAAATTACCAATAGGTAAAAAATTTTACTCTAAATTGCATTTTATTCTCAGATTATCTCACATTAAATATCAGGACATTCACTATTTTAGTACTCTGATATTGGTGAGTCTGATATTGTTTTGTGCAGAGGATACTCTATAATTTTAATATTTTGTTGAAAATTTTATCTGATTAGAGGAGTTACATAAATTCAATTTGGTGAACTTCACCGTTGCAGTTGGCATATTAATAATTATTTTGTATGGGAGATACATTTCAAAACGATCCGCCTTCCGTCGATGGCTTCATATATGGAACATTTAAACAAACAAACATACAAACACATCTTGATTTTTTTTAACAGATAAATAGATTAACAAAAAATATTTTTTAATAAAAGTATTCGAATAAAAATATATATGAATAAAAATTTTTCGACTAATAATTATTCGAATGTTATTTATTAGCAGGCAAAAATATTCGCACAATTGAAATGGAATGAAAGTTGTTTAAAAAATTGATTTATTACAAAATTAATCATAAAAACATTTGATCAAATAAAATTAGCCGAATAAAATGTAGTTCAAGAAAACAATATGTATTTCAATTAAAAAGAAACAAAAGTTATTCGAATAAAAATGCAGCAAAATAAAGGCGATTAACTACATCCTGACATAGCAATTAGGTCAACGTCAACAAAGCTGACCAATGTACCATATTTTTATTTCGCTACGCTGTCCTTCTGTCTGTACGTCACAGATTTCTTTCCATCTTGGGAAGCCTAAGAAGTGAAGGCTTCAAAATTTTCAGAGAGTCTGTATCTCTTTTAACATTACAACAATAAATAATGAAATAATGAAATATTTAATATACTATAGACAGACACTTCATATTTTAGCAGTTAGTGTCTATTATGACATATAGTTACCTTAATATAGAAAGGCCATAACTCGTTTTTTTTAATCGACTTTGGTTTCGCTTAAATCGATAATTTAGAGGGTTAACTATCGACATATTATAAATATGCGATTTGAAAAAAATAATGAGTTAAGTCCTTTGTATATTACCGTAGCGATATACTTACATATATGTATATGACGAGTGCTACAATATAGAATTTGATGTGTTTTTTTTTAACTTAATATAAAAAATTATATATAAAATTTAATTAATCTAAAAGTGAAAGGGTGTTCTATCAGTTAATGTAATTTTCACAACTTACGATTTACATTTTATCTTGTAAACATTTGAAACTGTTGAATACTTAAATTCACATTTAACCATTTTTCACATTTAACAAATAATACAATATTTCTCCATGTAATATACTTTTTAACTTAGGATGCATCCTATAAACCGCTATAAAATATATTCATTGGACAGAATTTCATATTCACCAACATCATTGTTAACAGCACACCCTTTGTATTTGTAATTTTAAATTTTGTTTTATCCAGAAAGTCGCCTTGATTAAAATAATTGAAAGGATATCACTTGAAAAAATTCAATGGTTTTCATTTAAATTTTCTACTCAAGTCCTTCGTAAGCATTCTGAATACAACACGTTCATCTCCAAAAGTAAAAGTGAAAGAATTTACTACAAGATGAATTAAATAAAACAGTTTGGTTTCTAGGATGCGGTGGTATGCTGCAAAATATAAGAGTTGTGAATTTCAAAGAAAATGTTTAAAGTAATTTAAACTGGTCGTACGAATTATTTTGGTTCGTTTACATCGATATAAGTCACGCCACCATCCAAAGCCAAGTTTGACTTCAATAGTTTTGCCGCCTTCATTAATAAAGAAATTTCAATACAATCTGAAACATATTTTTAACTAAATTGATACGCATACAATTTGGCGTACAGATAGATAACTTATATCCTGGATTTGCAATTACGATATTTTGCGTACCCAACACTGTCGTCGAAGTGACACCTGCTAACACACTTTGCCTTTAAAAACTAGAAAGGAATTTTTCTTTCGGAATTTTCCATCTTTTCCCTTTTCTACTTTTGTACAAAACAAAAGATCACTTTAATTAACAAATGCCTCTATATATTTTTTTTATTTTTCTATATTAATTATAATGGGGAACTTTAAATACTTAATTGTCAATTCGGGAATCTTTAAATCTTAAAATGTCAACTATAGGAATTAAGTTAAGAAACTTAGCGACCACCTGCTCCAGCGCCACCACCACCACCCATACCACCACCCATACCAGCTCCCATGCCACCCTGACCACCGGCACCACCTTGACCACCACCTCCTCCTTGAGCCAGGCAAGAAGAGCAGGACTTTATAACAAATTAAATAGTTAAATAAAAAATGTTTCATTTGAATATTGAAAAATAAGCCCTTTCGCCAACAAACTCACCATCAACACGACAGCTGCCACTAGTAAAACTGTCAACTGGAATTTCATTTTGTTTAGTGTTGTTTTTTATCAATTTCAAAAGTTTCTTTCACAAAACCTTCTAAGCTTTCAATAGGCAATTTGCAACTGACATCAATTTGTAGAAATTTTTACATATTTATAGTCGTAGAAAAGTTTGGAAAAACTTTAAATTGCATGCCACTTTTTTCTTATCGATTTAATATGATCTCGAAAAAAATTTTATATTATTGAAAAATAAAATAAGTTATGAAAAATTATTTGTATTGTAAATTAATATTTCATGATTAATTAACATTTCATAATTAAAAAATTTCTGTCAGCTAATTTAATTGGATGTTAATTTACTAAATAATAATGTAAAGTTAAGTACAGTAATATTTAAATTTCACATTGGGTTGAAGAAGTTAAAAGTTAATTTTAAAATTTTTCTTCTTATGCTGTTTATTTAAATTCATTATATCAGAAACTTATTTCGTAAGAAACGATTGCATTAAGTCGGTTAAATAGCTAATTTTTTTTAAAGAAATTTTAAAAAAATAAAAAAAAAACTAGTACCCAGCAACAATTTTGATGGCAAAGTAATGAAGAAAATGCTATTAAATCATACGCTTCACTATTTCTAATTTGACATTTTAGCTAATTAATTTAAAATGGGGACGCCATTGGAGGAGACCAGTACTTGTCACATTGACTTACAAATAACAGAACTTCAATATTCCGAACTAATTAAATATTCAAAACATAATAAAAATTAAAAGCCTCTGCTGAGTATTGATCACATGAGAAGTGTGTTTTATGTCAAGTGCTGAACTTCTAAACATCGAAATGATAAGCACAGACACTTCTACAGTGAGCTTATGAGAGAAATTCATGGATTATTTCTTTAGAAATAAATAATTGGGGTAATTACTGTAAAAGAGTTCAGACGGTATGTAGTTTGTGGCCGAATAGTATGTTGTTGCGTAATGGCAACACATTGTCAAGGTTTTGCTGGGTATTTGTTTAGAGTCAAGAAGCTACCCTGGAATAATGCCTAACCGGATTTGTAACTGCAATAGTCGCCTAATGAATTTGGTTTGATTTTGCTTAACAACTAAAGATAAAATCCTGTTCGTTTCCTAGACAAACATGCGAATTTAGCATAATTATAATAAAATAATTGGATTGAAGATTTTAATGTACAGTCTTTAAAACAAGATTTACAAATAAACTACTGCACGAATAGATTTCGAAATCAAGAATAATTTAGCCCATTGTGCTTCTAAAATAACAACAGCACCACTTTGTACAAAAAACGATTAAAATTTTACTTGGAAAATTATATAAAGACAATTAAGTTGACAAGGTGCAATATTATTTTAAATAATAATAATAATTTGGCGATAGAAATAGTGTGATAAAATTTAATGCAATTTGAAGCTTTTTTAAGTACGTTTATTTTAGTCATGAAGAGCGAATTAAACAACAAAAGATTGAACTTGAAAATATTTTCTGAAATAAAATTGTTGTTTAAATTGACAAAGTAATTAAATCAAAATCGCGCACAAAATTCTTTCGACCCGATGTATTTTTTTATCAATTTGTTAAAAAAATAAATTGGCTTTAAGTCTCATTATTGTTTAATTAATACTTTTCAGTCAAGTTTCGGATAAAAAAAACTGAAATGTATTACTTTGTGGCGACCCATTTTTTGCTACAACGAGGAAATTTCAAAAATAAATTCGTATGACAGCAAAAATTAATTTAATTAATTTCTGGGCCTGTTCGGAAATGCGTCTTTGCGCCGCATACATTTACATTTTACTTAAGTGTATTAATTCAAAATTTATTAAAAATATTTTTTTTTTGATGTTTATTCATTTAGTCTGAACACATACCAACGAAAAACAAAAGGTGTTTGTTTTTTAAGTCGTAGACACTTGTTTGATGACACCCACAACAAAATGAACATCAATTTTTTTGTCTTAAAAGAGAAACGGTAATCAGACAGCAATGCGACAATGTATTTTGTCGTTCTTAGTTTTTTGACTTGTCTTAATTGGTGTGGGTTACATCATTAGAAAAAAAGGACTCAATTATGTGCAACGAGCTTCGTTTCAGTTTGTTTTGTCTTACTCTGTGTGTATCAAACCAGATGTTATAGCGTTGTATGTCAAACCGACAGTTTTGCATTTGTTTTGTTCGATGTTGGCTGCCTCATAACAATTAATGTTCTGTTGTCGTATTAGTCAGAAAAACAGTTTTGTATTTCGTCGTTCTGTGTTCAGCCTTAAGTGTTTGGATATACGAGTAGTTATTTAATTGCTTATTTGATTCATAGTAGTGCTTGCAGTTTCTGCAACTATTAATTACTTAATACTACTCGATACTTTGAAAAGGTGAGCTTTTAGGCAAAGCTATCGATAATTGATCACTGAGTTGCATATCGATGTTAAAATTTTCATTGGATTTGGTTATAAAAATACAACTCTAACAGTTTTGAGTGACTACTTTTGAGTACCAGAAAAAACCAGCAAATACTCGAAACTACGTTCCTACTACTCTATACTTGCCAGCACTACTTCGTAGGATGTTTCGACTTAAACAGAGATTCCGAGTGTTGATCAAATCAAAAAAATATGTTATGAAGTAAATTTTGTCTAGCATAGTTTAAAGTTTTGCTTATCAAAATCAATCACAATGTTGATTGAGAACATTGTTCCCGATTTCCACCGTGTAAAATAAACTGATGTTGCCAGCTGAAATTTTAGTCATGATCATTTAAAAAAAAATTCTACTTTACAGAAAAAAAAAGATTGAACACGGGCAATAATTTAGCACATTAAACTTTTCTATTTCACATATTTTTATTTAGAGGACATGTTCTTTGAAAAAAAATTATTATAAATTATTTTACGAAAAAATAAAAACCACAATTAATAGGTTTTGTCTCTGCACTATTTAATGCAATTATGCATCCGTACATATCCGGACTCAAAATAGAAGTCTAATGTTGGCCAATTTTACTAAAATGTGTGATTGAAATTTTTATAGAAGAATAAAATTTTTTTCCTAAATTTCTTTAATGATATACACTGACGCCATCTTCACACTGAAATTGTAGAAAAAAATTATTACAAATTATTCTCTTGTTTTTTTTTTTGTAAAATTTCCGAGTACGCGCCTCATATGTAAATTGTACAATCAATTCTTATTTTATTCAAAATAAGAAAGAAAAGAAAAATAAATATAAAATTTATTAAAAGGAACGTGTAAAACGGTGAGTATGACTTAATTATCATTTGCACTCTGCAATGTGGCAGCAAGCAGTAACACGGCAACAGTTTATATCGTCTGAGAGTTGGATGCAACAAATGTATGACATAATTTGAGTGTGAATACGACAGTAAAATAAATGTTTTACATTTTGTGTTTCTCAAGCAAGTACTCGATCTGTCTGTTGATATCTGTCGCGTCTGTTTTATTTTAATTCCTTTATTTCTAGTTGCTTTTTTTCGGTCTGGTGTCACTTGTAATGCAGCGTTCATTCACATGTCTTGCCTTTTTTTTATATCCTTCATATGCTTAAATATTTAGTTGGAATATTGAGTTGTTTAAGAGGTTTGTACATCTGTACGCTGTGCAACAAAATTAAGACATATAATATTTGTGTACGGTGAGTTAAAATTGCATTTAACGTCATAAATAGTGTTTTTTTTTCTAAAGACAAACTTTTCTCAACAATTGTGAATTAGCACGAAATTAGCTATTGATTTCATATTTCTTATACAAAAATCCCAAACGGTGTCAATACAGAAAGTACAGATTTTCTTAAATAAAATTTACAAAAATATGGATTATTTGATCAGTAAATAGTAAATTCAATCCTAAAGAACTGGCTTTTTTTGTACGAGTGACAGTCAGAGGATCACCCCTACTTATGTAATGCATTGCACCAGAACTTAGGGAAAGGGATAGGATTGTTAGAGAAAATAGATGTTGAAAATGTAAAAGTCTTAATTGTTTTACAGCTCTGCTATTACGCGTTTTGTTAATTTTTAGAGCAGTGCTGGAGCGCCTCTGGTATTAAACAGATGCATTACAATTCCTAAGCTCTCTTAGCAGTAATTTCATTATCTTTTATACTTTGGCGACGGTTTCGCTAACCGACGAAGGAGGGCGAACTGTATAAATCACTGTCAGAACAGCTTAGTGACCACAACGATATGCCTTCATTAATTTAAACACTCCAACATCAATTAATACAATGCCACCCTAATGTACATAAGAGAAATGTACGATGTTGATGACTTGATTTGACTGGGAATCGAACCCAGGTCCTATTTCACAGTTTTCTTAGTAGTGAACGCAGTAACCCACTTCAGTCAACACCACCCTCATTAAGGCGAAATTTATGGCCTAAATTTGTGGTTTGAGTCAAAAATGGCATTAGAGATCATCATGCATCGAATTGAAAACCGTTCAAATATCTTTTACCTTAAATAAATCCTGTTGCATACTTGAATCAATCCTCAATCAGGATCATTTATGATCACTTTTATCCTGAAACACAAAAGATCCTTTGGGTCGCGGTGCATGTGGCTTAATTTGATAATAATCGTAGAACACAATTACAATAAACTAAATTAAATTGTTTTACTTATACTACGTTCACATTTATTAAATATTTATTGAAAAAAACGTGACCAGGAAAGAAAATAATAATATAATTCCTTTAATTCAAATAGTTTCTTAAAAACTGTATAAAATTACTTTTTTTCAGAATAATTCATTTAATTTTGTAACATAAAAACCAAGTTAAATGACAATATCACTAAGCAAAACTAGTGGTTACGTTTCTTTTGCACAAATATTTAATAAATGTGAACGTAGCTTTACTAATATTAATTAGAAATTTATATTTGCCCACATCGCTTTAGACAAATCAGCTACATTAGAAGTTTTAAATCGACAATTAAAAGCCAAGAAAAAAAAAAATTATTATATTATTTTTGTTTATTTCTGGTATTCAACAAAAGCAGTTTAAAAAGTGTTTAAATACACAGCAAAATACTTTCAGTTTTAAATACATTTCTTGTAGTCTTTTCCATAAAATAACTGAAAACGTCTTATTTCTAAAACGTAAGTTTTCACCGTAAGGATTTCACCGTTAAAGCGAAAGAGAGGGGTGCATGGGAGAGGAATTTTATCTCCTAAACTAAATGTTAGACCTAAACTTTTAGATCGCCTTAATTTACATGTATTTGTGCCTCCTCTACCAGAAACAATCATTGGTACCCTTTTGTGTTGTACAGTGTTGCCAACATCATGTTGATCAGAAATATTCAGTTACATTCGAGGAGCGATTACATATATTAAATTTAACACACCAAAACATATTTTACACCTTAAAAATCGCAGTTTTTAAGAAATGTAAATCTCAGAATTAAAAATTTTTCAAGTAGAATTTTATTCACCGTGAAAAAATCGGCACAAATAAAACTGCATACGACTTTTCTAACCACATTGATGCCATTAAAAATACTGTGTACTCACGTTTTTCCCATTCCATTTATAGGTTTCTTTTATGATAATTTTTTTTTTTAATAATTCCACTTGGTATGCAAGTAAACATATTTTTTTCTTCTTACCTGAGAATAATATGCCCAATAAAAATCGCTACATTATTCGCATATTGGTACCTCGTCGTAATACAGAATATTGAGATTTCTTGCCTCAATTAGTATAATTTTGCATTTAGCAGATGAAGTAAAAAGTTATGCGTCACCTTCAAGATCATCCGTTTAAAGTTTATAATTTAACGGACAAGAAGAGTGTTTCTAGTTTGTCATCAATGCATTTGTGTCAAAAATGCATTTACGCTGAGCGAGGCAGTCATTCTGGCACTCGTCCGATCGGTCTTCATATGTTAAATTAAAAGAAGAAGAATGATGTTTTATTTGCGTTTGGTTTTTTTTTTTTTAATTTTGAATTCGATTTTTTCGAATATTTTTAGTTACAAATGCGACGCGTCGCGTAAAAGAATAACAACAACAACAGCAAATTAAAGTATTTAGCATTTTATTTCAACACTTTTGCTAAATTTTCTTGCTCTTTCTTGTGTGTAATAATGTAGTTGTTGTTGTTGTTTTTTCGGTAAAGTAGAATGTAAAAATGTATATTAGTATTTATTTATATAAAATTAATTCCTGTTTATTTATTCAAATTTATTTATAAATTTTTACTCTATTTTTTGTCGTTTTTTTTTTTTTTTTTTGTAAATTATACGAATTAATCGCCGTTTTGATGTCTAGACATTTTAGTCTCATGAATAAATGACTTGAAATTATGCAATAAATTTTTAATATATTTTTTTTTTGTTAATTTTTGGTTTAAAATTTTTTTGAAACAAACAAAATAAATAGTATGCATAATTGAAAATAAAACAACAAGTATTTAGCATTAAATAAACGAAAATAAATATTAAATAAATAATTAGTTGCACGCGGTTTGCTTCACTACCGCCATTCACATAAAATAGAATTAACATTTATACGATGACGTACCATATCGTTCGCTGGATTTCTAAACGTTTCTAAAAACCCAACTTGCGTTTCGCTAATAGTGCGATATGTGACTATAAATATTTACTTTGTATGGGTGTATCCTTCAATCCTTCCGAAAATATTTATCACATTTGAATTTCACGGTCATCAGTAAGATGGTTCCAAAACTTCAAGACGG
The DNA here is from genome assembly GCA_947311025.1 of Lypha dubia. Classification (NCBI taxonomy): domain Eukaryota; kingdom Metazoa; phylum Arthropoda; class Insecta; order Diptera; family Tachinidae; genus Lypha; species Lypha dubia. The sequence continues at coordinate 75,682,432 of OX371263.1, forward strand.
CCGGTTAAGCTTCCTATGAGGAACATACAAACATAGATTAAATTTTAAATACTTACATATATAGGTGAATTGTGCCATAACTAGGACAAAAGATAATCAATCGTTAATTCTAAATTACAACATGTTTAAAATTTAGTGTGAGGAGCTTATTGCTTTGAAGCAAAACCCATTAAGTCAGAATATAAAAAAATAAATATACGAATACAAACTTTATGAAAATTTTAAAATTTGTATGCGTTTTACTAAAACCTACATACATATCGTTACCTTAATATAGAAAAGCCCTAACTGGTTTTATTTACATACCGCGGTTTGTTTTTTGTTTATATCGATAACTTAGAGGGTTACCAATCGAAATATGATAAATAAAAAATATAATGGCTTATGGCCTTTCTATATTAAGGTAGCGATATACATGTAATTCTTTTAATACGTACTCGTATGTAGTTTTTAAAATTTTTTTTAACTCATTATGGGGATCCCTCAATCGCTAATCTGAAAAACTTTCAACTTATTTACTTTGAATGACAATTAATTACATTTGTTTATTGGATAATAATTAAAGAAAAAAATCCCCTGCTTTAATTGTTAACTGGTACATCGAGTTCTTAGTTGGGATTTTTTTTAAACACATGTAAAGTTAGTTTTTGTTTTTGTTGTTTACTTTTTATAGTTAATTATATACTAAACACGTCGCCTCTATTTAGATCATCTTGAAACTATTGATAAAATAGCATTGCTGTTACATTTATACAATTTCTCACAATTTCACTGTCCAGCATTATTGTAAGATCGGACAATGCCTCAATCCACTGCTGTATGCATGGAACGAAAAAAACCGTTGGGTAAAATCTAAAAGCCAAATACAAATGCATCCATAAAAAAGATTGGTTGGAAAATGGTTTATGCCAATAAAATATCAGTTGTATATACTATATATATGCCTATATATATATATATATATATATATATAAATTATCAATTTCTTTTACTTCAAAATTTTTTAATTTAAACAAAAAATAAGTAAATTGCAGCAAACAAAATAGAAAGTACGCCCGCCATAAATTCTTTTTTGGTTTTTAATCATTTTATGAAAAATGTCAGGCGCATGATGGCTCCGCATGATATTCATTGTTATTGCCATCATCATACTTTATTTGATTTTTTCACTATGATTCATTTCAAATACCAGTGCACAGTGGCTTGAAATATAAAAAAATTTACATTAAACTTCTTAAGCGATTTATTGATTTCTTTCATTTTTACATTTTGATTATTGTTTTGATTTGAACAACTAAACTTTTATTTCTTGTTCTCACACTTCTTGCAGTTTCTTGTGTAAAAGTGCTATAATAACCTAATATTTTTTTTAAATAATTCTTAAACGAATACTGTATACAAAGAACACACAAACACATACATATGTATATATGTTCGTTTTTTTTTAAATCGGTTTAACACATTATTTTTTGAAATTTTTTCGGTTTCACGTACCACTGTGCGCCGCGGGGACTTACAATTAAACAACATGTTTCTTATCATCATTGACGCCAAGAAAGAAAATTAAACAAAATTTGTTTTTAAATGAAAATTCCAAGAATTTTGTTAATTTAGTCGTACTTTTGGTATAAAATTTGTTATAGAAATTATTTACAAAATTTTTGTAAGGATAAAAAATACGATGAGTTTGTTCACCTTTTTCAGAAATTTAATTGAAAAAATACCACGAAATACATATTATCTAAAATTTAATGACCATTTTATTGGTTCGATAAGTTTCTGCCTACACTCTATTTTGAGACTCTCAGTGAGAAAGGCATAGTCAGAGACGTGGGTGCAGAAACTTTTCAGAAAAGTGATGCACTAAAATATTACCACACTACTCGGAGAACCGGAAATACTTATATGGCCACCACATATACACTATAAATGTGAACGTTTGTATGTTTGTTCCACCGTTTAATGTATTGGAATGAAATTTACCAGACGGAGAGCATGTGGGTCACATGAGTTAAAACATGGGCTAGTTTTTAAGGGGTAAAAAGGGACAAATTGTTAGTTTAGGTAATTTTTATTTTTTATTTTGTAGAGTTTTTATGAATTAATATATTTTCTGAGGGTTGCAATGCAAAAAAACTGATACTTGTGGTACTTTTATACTTATGGTAGTTTTTAACTTTTGGTACTTTTTGTCTTGACAAATTCTTGTAATGAATATTTATGAAATTTGGTAGACGGGTAGCATGTGACACAGATAAGAATATAGAGTATTTTTCAATAGGTAAAAAGGGCACAAATTGGTACCGTTAGTACTTTTTATTTTTTTTTCAGGGTAAATTGAGGAAAAGCTGCTACTTTTGGTACTTTTTTTCTTTTAGTCCTTTTTTCATTAATATGTAGCATGAACGAACTTAGTGGTAAAATCTAGTTATACAAGAATAATATTTCTAAATATTATTTTCCTTCACCCTCCCACTCTACTCTACTGATAAATTCGGTCTAGAAATATCTATGGCGAAATTTTGGAAAAGAAATTATTGCTCAATGACTGTTCTCTCCAAATCGGTTCAGTAACTGGAGAGATATCGCTGTGAAACTTTGTTTACTTTGTAACTACTTTTCCAATTCGATTTTCTAATTGTTTTAATTATAAATGTAGGGCCGTCCAATTACATATTACGTACACTCTTAGTAGTTACGAAAGAGGGCGGACTATTCAAGATGTTTTCTTTCATGTTTTGTTTCACTTTTTGCAAAGCAAGGGCCCGAAATAATATTGTCTGCAAGTTGTTTTATAGAATTCTAGGATTCCAAAAATAAAATTAAGTCAATTTGTTGCATTTATTTGAATATAATCATATAAAAGACTTTACACTCGCATGTAGTCGTATATTATTGTGGTCTGAAAGCAAAATAAATAATAATAAATATGAAAGTTCTAAATTCATGAGATATGTGTTGAAGAGGTGAAGTTCGGTTTTTAAACTATGATGCTACAATGATCCATATAATAGAAATTGTTAACATTTCAGACCTTAATATCGTTTCACCAACTCTAATTCTAATAAATCTGATTAATGAAAATGAAATAAATGTTCCATATGAACATATTTTTTAATATATATAGGTTAGGATAGGTTAGGAAGGGTAGTGTGAAATACACATCCACTCGGAGACCCAATTGGATCCATTGTGATTCCCTTCATTTATAATGTATTGACTAACTAGTCTCCTTACTGCCCAGGAAAAACAAAGAGCCGTTAACATCCATCATCCAGCCACTTAATTCTCATGATAAAGCCCCTGATATCCTCAAGTTTTCACTTCGCGATATCACTAATGCCCTCATGGAAACGTCTGCTCAGCCATCTTTGCCTATGGCGTTGCAGTCTTGGGCAATGACAGATGATATGCTCTATAGTTTCTGGCTCCTCTTCATCCCCATACATCCTACAGAAATCCGGAGTGCCATTTTCCCATATGCTGGTCCTCGCTCTAACCGAGCAATGGCCAGTCAAGGCGCCTACTAAAACTCTCAAAACCTTTCTAATCATACCCAGCAGTAGATCAGATTTACCTGAGTCTAATTCTGTCCATATGGACCTCGAGACTCTACAATCTTCTCTATTCCTCCAGGAATGGTTAGTTCTGCTAATTACCCAATTACTGAGTTCCCTATAGTAGTAACCGATTGGATGTTTAACCGACCTGTCACTAACTGCCACATCTAATAACTCATTTATCTCATATCTCTTTCCTGTTCAATAATATTTCGTGTTCACTTTTTCTCGTTGGTCTTTAGCATGACTTTAAAAATAACAAACTTTTTTATTTATTTTTAAATATTTAATCGCATTTGTATAATTATTTGTTTTCGTATCATATTTTTCATAAAGAATTGGCAAAACAAATGCGCAGAAAATAAAATTAATTAGTTTGGATGATTAAATTTAATTAGCATTTAACAAGTTAATAATTATTTGATATATCTGATACAATGTTTTTGATTAAAAATTTGAAATGAAAAGCAAGGTTCAGTCAGCCATCACAGGATTTTAGCAGGAGTAAAAAGTACTACTGTTATTTAGCTCCATCTGTAAACTTAAAAAAAGAGACAATTATATTATGGTAGGGGTAAAATATTTATGGTATTATAACAATTAGTATATAAGCAAATTATTGATTTAATTTTGGAATAATAATTGATACTTGGCTAACATTTTTTTTTTAGTTCGAACATTTCGCTTATATTTCACTCTTCTTCACTTTCACCGAACAAATTTTCTTTCCTTCAATACAAAAACATTTTCACTACTTCCAGTATTTCAACAAATTTTGACGTCTTGTTGATTTTTGGAACCACTTTTGAAGGGTCTTCAAGATTATATGATGTGTGTAATTAAAAAATTATGTCATATCTGCGCCAGCACAACTAAAACGCATGGATCTCCTCTGGAGTAAAAATTAAAAAAAAAAAATTGAGAACATGAAGTAAATATGAAACTCTTTTCTGGATGTTTATATCAGCATAAAGTTATTTAAAGAAAATTAAGTGCACTTCAGAAGGAATGGTGGCGTTTAATATAAAAAATTTTAAACTTAATTTCGTAAATTTAAACCAGATTTCGAAATTTTTATCTCTAATCTTTGATCTAATCTTTTCTTTTTTCAGTTACAGCACTTAGAAATGTGGAAGACTTGAAACACAAAAAAAAAAAATTAATAAATCTCCTGCATTGCTAATCGATGTCTCTGTAGAAAACTATGATTAGAACAAAGATCAAAGCTCTTCTTCTGTTCTTTTAGACCTGCAGCACAAGAAGTAAATTTTTTTTTCCCGGAATTCCCAAAAGAAAAACTACAACGAAAATCGTTCTCTCAAACCGCCTGCCGTACACCATTCAATTGACTTTCCGTTTCCCTTCTGTTCATTGCTTCGAAATAGATTTGTAGTTGTGATTGATACGAATTGAATATACACATACAACGGATACAACAATAAGTACTCTCTTGCGAATTCTTGACACAAATTCATTATAAGCCACGTAAGACAATTCGTGACCAACTCTTTATCCACAAACTGCTACTCCATGGCTGTTTGTGTGTACTTGAATTATATGTAATAACTAATTAATCGATTCCTAAATAGTAATTGATAAACAAACACTTAAATATGCATTAAAAATATACGAAACTACTTATTATGTACTATTTAATTAAAATTTTTTTTTATTTATGTTGTTTGTTTTTTTTTTTTTTTTTTTTCTTAAGAGCACTAAATAAACATTTAGTGGAGGAAAGCATATTCAATTTTAGTCAAAATATTTTAATCGATTTTTAAACACAATGGCTGGCATAGACACAAAACAAATTTAAACGTCATTAAGAAAAATGGGAAAATGATTTGTAAATAAACGGAAAAAATTAATAATAATTAATTAAAGGTTTGTTGAAAGAGTTCTTTACTTATATAAATAAAAAAGAACTACCTAAGGATATATGTACGTTCATAGATACATAAATACCTATTATTACATATTTACAAAATGAATTTATTTATGTAGTAAATCAAATTGACACCGAAAGCTTTCAAACCTTGCTCTCACTCAGTACCTCAATACATATAACAGCTAAGTTGTTTTTGTAGGAAATTATTCGGAATATTATGAATCCTTGAAACAATCTTTCATTTTAAATATGTTTCCTTGCTTTTTTTTGGACAGTCACCTCAATGTTTCTGTATGGGTTTTTACAACTCTTTAAAAACTCATTAGAGAATAATCCATTTGAAGTCCGTCAAGCCTTTCCATATGTTAAATCTAACGCAGTTGGTATCGATGATATACACCCAAACTGTTAGCTTTTATTATGCATTTATTCAAAACTGTGCTCGCAAAATCCACCCACTTCCCAAGAAGTTGGAAGATATCCAAACTCATTTCCATACTTAAAACTAATAACGATTTTTAGCCCATCGCTATTCTATCCTTTCACACCAAGATGATGGAGAATCCTATCGGCAAGCAAATGATCGAGTATTTGATGCATAAAAATCTTTTATCTGAAATACATTCAGGTTTTGTCAAAAAAAGCCAAAATTTGCACCACTTCTGTATTCGATGTTGACGCGGATCTTACACTAAAAAAAAAACGAAATGTACTAAATTTTAGTAAAAAAAATATTTCCATAAATTTCTATATTTAATCACCCTTATTTTACTTGGCGGTGTCAATGTCGTCATCAATTTTGAGTCAACATCACTTTTACTCAATTTCTACACTGCGTCAACACTAATTTTATATTCTGTAACCATGTTGAGGTGACCTTGACTGTTTATCAATAATGGTTTCTTTCTCGTGTCAAATTCTAATTGTAATAATGAAAAAAAATCTAACATATTTAAATTGCCACATGCTAAGTAAGTGGTAAATTCAAAGTCTTATAATTGCTTTTGTTGTACCATATTGTTTAGCTATTAGGCCTAATAATCCTTTTTATGAAAATAAAAATGCAAATATTTATTTCATATTGTCCCGACGTTTCGTGAATTTTTGGTTCACTTTTTCAAGGGATGTCGTCTATTTTATTAAAAAAGAAAAACAATAATTATAATTGCATTTAAATATGTCCTGAAGATTATTGTGAGGTTGTCCGAAACTCTAGTTGTTTTGGAAATGAAATTTTGCCTACAATGGATCAAGTTTCACATGACGGAGCTGAAAAAACCGAAACCACATTACATTTCCCGGGTGTAATTGGGTGCGTGGACGGATCGCATATAAAAATTGTAAGGCCAGATAATTTATATTTTTCCATTTTATTTTAATATTTAGAAAAAAAGTAAAAAATAACCAAACAAATTTTCGTCAATACCAAAATCACCGACGACAAAATCAGATTCAATATAATGCAACGTCGACGTCATATTTTTTATAGAATACATAGAATATACATATGTTGACAGTAATCGATTACTTTCAATGTTGACATTGAAAATACCGATTTAACACAAGGTTTACAAAACGATGCCGACAAATAGAATATGGGTGAATTATAATTTTTTTTAAATAAAATGAAATATTTTTATAATTAAGAAAAATTCAAATGTTCATAATGGCACTTCAAAAAAATATTACCTCAAGGAAATTTTTATTTTATTTGAGAGCGCATTATCTAAAAGTAAGAATGTTTTTTATTAAATTTATGTACATTTTATCATACAAATGAAATTACTTGTAAAAAAAATGATTTAGGAAATGGTGTACTTCTTAATAGTGCATAAAAATTTTAATACCTTAAAACGGCAACAGCTATCTTCAATTTAAGTTCATATTTTTTTCTCATATTGGATATTTTTTTTCAAAATTTTAAGAAAATAATTTTTTTAAATATTTTTAGTTCATGACTTACTAATTTAAAAAAAAATATTAATTTTTAATGTAAAAAATTGCGTATGTGCAGTGGCTGGTAAGATGTAGCAAGGTGTGGTAGTGAAGTGAGTAGAGTGCCTATCTACTAAACCGAAGTTCCTTGGTTCGACTCCCAAAAGACGTAATTTTATAAAAAATATTTTCATCAAACCTTATTCCAGATAAATACAACTTCATGTTGTAAATAAGCATTCCGGGGACGTTCCAGCGTACTGATGACATCAAAGCCTTCATTGTAGCAGATGGCTGATTCAGAAGAATCTAAAACAAGGAAATGAAAAATGTGCAGCAATAATGGCAGATGACGCGGCGCACTTGACGAAACTTTTACTAATTTGGAATAGAAATTGAACTAATTTTTAGTAAATAGTTTTCTAGTTTTTAGTAAAAATTTCCTGTTAAAGACGAAATTTGTATTTCCTAACATCATGGAAAATTATACTGAGTTTCTGTAATCAGCGGCATTGACGCCATATGACAGCCAATAAGAACTTAAATTAAGGAAAATTTTCAAAATTTTAGTACACATATATTTTTTTTAGTGTCGACCCAAACTTGATAGAAATTTGGGACTTTTTGGACCATAGTAAAGCATTAAACACTGTTTATCATATAATTCTGTTAAAAAATCGCGAAAAATTATTTAATTTATCTAAACCTGCCTCGAAAATCTTATCAACTTAACTTACTTTATTTTATTTTCATTTATAAATTTAACCTTTATTTACATATTATCTTCGCATATAAATTTACAATTTTCGAGATTCTATCTATAGATACTACATAAAATAATTCTGATAACAAGAGTTCTTCATATTATTGTTTAATTGTGATATTGTACAAAGGAAAATAGGAAAAACCTTTACATGGATAGAGAAATAAGTTTAAATATTATTAGAAAATATACATGTATATACTTGAACTATCTAAGGATAATACATGTTGCAATTAAGCCAGTTGTATGCATTCTGTTATCAGTTGATAAGGAGAATTTTGAATGGATTCATGGTACTTGTTGTTCAGTTTTTTTTTTTATCAACTTAACTTACTAATTGATAGCAAGTAGTGGAATATACTGTCAAGAAACCATGTGACTGCAACCATTAACTCACAAACTAAAATTTGACAGCGGTAACCGGAAAATTATGGGAACCATTACGTTTTCATAAACGCTATATTCTTTGCGTTAGTTTCATCTGTTTGGCACATGGGGGAAAATTAAAAAAAAAAACATATTTAACCACATTAACCTTGTCCTGATTTCGTCCATGTAATACTCGTATCACTACAACAAAATATGGTTTATTCGCTTAGTCGATAACTGAAATTCGATTTTGGATGCAATTTTAGATAGACTTATGCATATTCCAAAAAAACATTTATATATTTTGTATACACATGTACGTATGTATGTATGTATGAATGGTATGAGCAAAACCACATTTCAAATTCTATTTTTATACGAAATTCATAAATGGTTAAATTTAAACAAAAAAAAAACAATAAATAAAGTAAACACTCTGATAACAAGTTGCGTCAAGTCAAAGCAACAGACGTCATAAATCTACATATGAATTCATTTACAAATATTAGACTATATACACATGTATGTATATATGTTTTATATGTTTATTTAACTACAAAAAACGGCATGTGAATGAAAGACAAACTTTTCAAAGATTGCATAAAAACTTACGGATATTAGTGTCGAGCAGGTTAATCAGGAAGACGGTAAAATAGATTTAAGCTTCACTCAACCAAAACCTTGGGTGAAAAATAAGGAATAATTCGTTGAATCAAAATAATTGATCTATCTATGTACTTACATGCTAATGGAGATCGCTTGTACAATATCAGTTTAATAAAATGTTAATTTCAATTTAAAATAATATGCGGCACCTCACTGCTGAGATAAAATTTAAAAAAAAAAAAAATTAATACAACATATATAAATCATGCCAGATATCTTTAATTAAATATTTTATTTTATAATTGTCATAATAGTATCTTATTTTTGGCTGAATCGCAATAGAATTGTCATGTACATTTAAACGGAAAAGAGTATATATTTTTATTTGTCTCCTCATTTGCGTTAATTAATGTTAAAAATAACTGAAGTAACAATAAAATTAAAATGCACTTTTATACTAAATTTAAGCATCATAAACCATACAAAATTTTTTTATCAAATAAAACTTGATTCGCCAATTTGATTTATTTTTTCTTTTTTTCTTTGCACCTGAAATTTTTTTAATTTTTAAACCTCTAGACTGAAAAACCATTTTTTATTTTTTACGAAATTCTATAAAATTCAAACAAAGCCAAACCGCATTCACTACAAATAGACAATCGGCGTAACTAAGCGAAATTTTAAAATCCGGTAAAACCTTTTTCTAGTTTATATTTTACTTCCAAGTACTTTCTAAAATCAAAAAAAAAAAAAAAAAAAAAAATTAAAGTCGGTTCACAAATAGCGAATTTATCTAATAATAAATATATTAGACGACCAAACAGCAAGCGTACACTTTCAAAACCGGTTCATAGTTGGAGGATCTACTCGAGCGGGCAGCTTGCTCCTCTGAACTAAAACAAAATTATATGATCAAACCGAAAGGAAACTCCTTCAAACATATAGAGAAATTTTAAAATCGGATCAAAAATGTAGAAGCTATGTGAAAACCCATAGATCGAAGGACAACTTATCCTCCCGATTTTCCCAGAAAAAAATATGGTAGCAAATCCTTTCAAGCAATAAAAAATTTTTGGATATCGGAGAAATCGGTCGAAAAACGGATTACTTGTGCGATAATGAATATATAACAGTGAGAAAAAGTGAGAACAACTATCCACTCTTATATTCCAAGAAAAAATTTAAAGGAACCTAACCCGCCCGGAGAGAAGAAATTTTCCCCCGATTCCAAAAAAAAAAACTAATAAGACCGAGCTCCAAGCAAATCTTCTTAAGAAAAAGAAAAATTATTTTTTATATCGGTCCTTAATTAGAGGAGTTGTGCGATAAGAAATACTTTTGGGACCGGGGCAAATTCCTCCCTCAAAAACTAGATGGGACCAAACTGCGAGCAAAACGAATTTGGAAAATCGGTCAATAAATAGATGAGTTATGCGATAAATATTATTTTTGGTTGGGGAAGACAACCTGCCCCGTTTTTCCAACGGAAACAAACTGAATTAAACTACACAAGAATTTTGAAAATTGTTTAATAAATCAGGAGATGCTATTCGTTAATCATCATTTTAGGGGAAATAAGTGCATACGAATTTATTAATTTTTATGGGAACCACCTTAAAAAAAAGAATTTTAAGAATCGGTTCATAAAGCTACGTTCACATTTATCAAATATTTGTCCGAAAAAACGTAACCACTAGCTATGCTTTGGGATAGTGTCATTAACTTGATTTTTATATTTCAAAATAAAATTAATTATTCTACAAAAAAGTATTTTTATACAGTTTTTTAAATTTGCGAACCCATAATTAAAAAAAATATTGGAATTAAAGGAAATTAATTAATGGGTTTTTGTTGGTTACGTTTTTTTCGACAAATATTTGATAAATGTGAACGTAGCTTAAAAAAATAAACATCGAATTGATAACGTCCTTCTTTTAGGCAGTCGAATAAAAATTTAAGAGTTTCTCTCATAAAAATTAACACCGAAAGTTTCCGCTCGTAAAGCATTGCATAGATTTTTTTCGGTGTATGTAAAAATCTTAAAAATATTTCCGGTTTTTGTTACACAACTTTAGTATATCATTGAATTTTTATACGAAACCGTTTTTTTTTTTCACCGCGTAGATTAATACTAAATCGATCACTTTTAAATAACTCTACAACGGCTTCTTTATATTTAAAAATAGTTCTAAATTGTTTTTACATCACATGCTATTTTTGAGGTATTTTTACTCAAACTATACTCTTCACTTTCCTTCCCATTGTGCTGCTAAAAGCATTACAGCATATTAAAGAGAGATTAAAAACTTTGACAATTAAAATATCATGCAAACAATTTCTCGTTAATACATATTTACAATACGTTAAATATTTATAGTCCACACTGTCTGTCTATGCATTTAAAAGTTGTATATTCATTTTCATTTTATAGTAGATACACTAAAAAAAAAGAGATAGGTACTAAATTTAAAAAGATTCCTTCAAAATAATAGTTTTAAATTATATAAAAGAGTCTTATGGTGTTTTCTTTTCTACACCCAAAATGGCACCTTATTGACAGGTACATGTATGAAATGTCTTGCCAACCTTGTAATAATGCAGCTTGTTATTTCACTAGAACTGAACACAAGTTATGAAAAAGTGGAACGCCCAGTTTTCAACGCAAAAATGCAACCTGACGCTTTTTCTGAGAGATCAGGAAAACAGGGCACTATCAACACTGTCGATTTTTACGGGGCAAAAAGTGCAAAGCCTTCCACCATTAGTGAGGGCGATTTTTTTAGAATCAAACACACTGCCCTTTTAGAGAGCAAAACATTTTTAAGAAACGAACACCAAAGTACACTTTCTGCATAGAGATGTACCATTTTTTTGTAGAAAAGAAAACACCATTAATATAAGAAACAATACAATCTTTGAAAATGGTTCAGAAGGTTACACCAAAAAATCTTACTTTCGGGGAATTGTTTCTTTTTAGCATATTTTAATAAATTTATGGAAATTTTGCCATAAGAATGAAATTATTTCATTTTAGCATAAAAAAATAATTAAGAGAATAACTTGCATATTTAAAAAACGTAAAACGCTTGTCTTCAATTTAAGTTCATAATTTTTAGTCTTAACTTGAAAAAAATTTTATAAATTATTTTTAATTCATGATTTCGAAAAAAATGTAAGAAATTATTTTATGTGAAATGGCTGGTGAGAGGTAGCAAGTTGTAGTAATGAGGTGGTTAGAGTGCCTATCTGCTAAACAGAAGTAGCTCGGTTCGCTCGGTTCGATTCCCAATGGACTTTAAACTTTATTAAAAGCTTTTCAACACCCCTTATTCCGGACAATATATCCAAACATGTAAAGATGCATCCACTGTGGATGTTTCAGCGGTCTGATGTCATCAAAAGCTTCGTTGTAACAAATGGACGGTTCAGAAGAAGGGAAAATACGGAAATAAGAAGTGCTTACCAGGATTTGCAACCACCTAGCGAGGAAATTAAATGGAAATTTTAGTTAAACTGATTTTTAGTACACTTTTTTTTTTTTTTTTGCTAGGACCATCACAATTCTGGGAAGGAGGATTGAGGCATTTGTGTTTGTGGACATGGCTGTTGGAAAGACCTCTGCGCAGAGTTTATTCTACATACAAACGATTCGGCTAAAGTGGGAATTTTCTCCTGATATGCGTAGTGCGATTCACTGGCATATCGACAACAAACGTATGTGCTCTTAATGAAGAGCATGTTGTATATAAAAAAATCTATGTTAGTCTGCTAGATGATGAAAGGGCACCTAAGGTCTCCCTCAAGACCAAAGTCAATAGAAAGTTAATCCTTAGGCGTTTTCTTTCGAGGCTTAACACTGATACCACGGGAGCCGGTAAGTCTCACGGGAGAATGTATACCCCGGGTAGCGAGTGTCGTCCTACATTGAACACACATTTGCGATGTGATGTTGGGAGATGAATTTTTGTTCTCTCGAGGATGGATGATTCAGGGACTTTCGGTGCACCAGTGCTAGTTGCTGGTTGACCATCGGTCTACATATAAAAAAGCCCCTATGTTCTGTTACGAAACAACAGATAAAAGAGAGTAGATAGCAAGGGGGTGGACCATGCATAAGAATTCGCCACCACTTGTGTGTCCTCGGGGGTGCTTGTAAACACTTATATTAACACGATGTTAAGAGCACAGTTGGCTTAGGCCGTAATCAAAGGTTCCCACCTTAATCTGCAACACATCTGTACGTAAAAAATGTCGGATTTCGGAAACAAGTTTCGTGATTTCCTTCGAAAAAATACTATTGTAGTAACTATAGAACTATAAAGATGCTCTAGTGAGTCAAACGAATTGGCTACCTTACTCTAACAGATAATCTTTTTGCCCTCTAATTAACGTGGTTGAGTAACTTTAAAATAGACTTTAGAGCACCGGCTCAAACATTAGAATTGTATGCCATTTTCGGTCGAATATAGGTGGTGTGAAGTATGTGTTACACCGTCTTAAGTACCGAGATACTTGAATGATTCTTTAGCGCCATGAAAAATGTGATCAGTCCAACGAACATCACACTGGATTTAGATGCCAAGAATATCAAGAGCTTCTGATTCCTCAATATTTATTCCCTCCATAATTACAGATGAAATAGCAGGTTCCGTAAATCGTCCGTGAGCTAGTAAAGCACATATTCGCAATATCCCATATGGAGATTATTAAGAGGTCACGATTAAGCGTATCATCCATGTTTTGCCTCGTATTCTTAATGTCCGACAGGCAAACCAAAGGCCAAAGCCTGTTTCTGAATGAAGCGAACTCCAAATATTTCACAAAATGGAAATTTAACATACTTTTCATCACCGTGGAAAGGGCAGAACATTGCAATTGCAATTGGGGGGCAATTTTCAGGGATTGGCGTTACATTGGCAATCTTTCAACTCTTTAGAAATTCATTCCGAAGGATACAAGCTGCTGAAGAGGCGTGCAAGTGGACGTCCTATCATTTCAATTATGAAAAATTTTCTGTGAAAAACGAAATTAAAGAAAATTTTCCAGAATTTTTGTAAAAAAAAAACGTTATTGACGCCGTACGACGACCACAATTTTTAACTCAAATTAAGTCAAATTTCCCGAATTTTAGTTAGTTTTTTTTTCTGTGAGTGTATTATGCGTCTTTAATAATTTATACTCGCATATTAATATTTTTCTATTCGCCAATCACGTGATCATTTAATAGTAGACTGGAATTACGTGTGTATGTATGTATGTATGTTCATACTTCTATACAGACATGTATACAGGGATTATATGTTATATATTTCATAATATTGATATTTGATTCTCAGTTTTTACATGAAATAAAACTAAAACAATAAATGCAACAACTAAACAGACTTTGAATTTGTTTTGTAATTAATTACATAAATGGAATTGGTGTTTAACATTTTTGTAGAAAAGAAAAAAAAAACAGAAAACTAAAAGTAAACACAGACAAAAAGACAACAACAATTAAAATATTAGTTGGGATTACTTTTGTTTAATTAGTTAATATGTTTTTTTGTTGTACTTAACAAGTACATAAACGTATTATTGTAATTCGAATGTTCATTTAGTATGTTTTTCTTTTTGTTTTATTTCTGTTTTTATTTTTGTTTTTCTTTGTTTATTTCTGATAAGACATTGATGAAAGTAATAATACAATTCACAAATATGTTTATAGTAACACAGATAAAAATTGTTGTAGCGTTTGGTAGCGGTATCTAATGATAATGAGACGAATATGAATAAATTCCAAAAATAGCTGACAGCATGTAAATACAAAAATATTTATTACGTTGTACATATGTACATACATACATAAGAAGCCTTTACTGTTAAAAAGACTTAAGTGCATTAATTTTCGATTATTGTGTTTATGCTTGGCATTCGATAATTTATAATCAAAGCGAAAGATCGATCATCTCTAAAAAGTATAGAGTTTTGATAAGCACAACACAGCACAGTTGATTACTAAAAGCTTTCTGTAAACTTTTCTTTTTGCCCGTTTAAGTCTTTCTGGCATTTAAGGTTAGGCAATTGTAAATGCGTTGCAATAAAATAAGATCTTTAGTAAATGTTTTCGTTTTCTTTATAGGCAAATAAACTTAAAACAAAGAATTATTGGAACTGAATGTTGAAGGGCAAAACTGAAAAGGAAGTGTTGTATATATTGACTGAATGGAGGTCAAGATAGCAATTTTTGTTGTTGCTTTGTTTTTTATTATTACAACAAAAATAGGCAGTACAATACAACGACGTACGGAAGCAAATTATGGTTAGGATCATCATAGATATAGATCGGCTTCATATACCAGTATGTTACGCTAAAATAAGGTGTTCAAAAAAAATTTCTATAGAAGGACATTCAAGTCCTTTTTTTATATTAATAATTTAATAATTTAGAAAAATTTAAAATGAAAATGGTTTTTCTCTGATATTTTAAGCTATTGCATAGCTTCTATCGCGGGCTTTGAGGCGACCGAATCAAGAAATTTTTAAAAGTTTGTTTCTTAAGTCTTTTGTTTATGAAACGAAAAATGCTGACACTAAGTTTGTTTCTTAAGTCTTTTGTTTTTTTAAGTGAAAACTTCTTTTTTGTATAGTCTATGTACATATGATCACTATACAGTGTTGCCGCTTTGGAAATGTTTTTAAATATCCCCTGTTGCCACTTTTCCCGGGAAATCTTACGTTTGTTGTTTAGTGATAGAAAATTTTCCATATTTTCGACAAGAGGTAAAATTTTAACAAAGAGCGCTGAATGGTGTAGCAACCAAAAAATCACTTTCGATCCGAATTGCGAATTTTAATTTGTTACAAGTATTCATATCAGAATATTTTTTATTGGAAATATGGAAACATTTAATTTTTGAAATTCTGTTGTTTTAACAACAAACACAATAAAAAATTTTCAGCACAAAAATTCCATTTTTAAATATTTTAACCAAAGTATATCAATATCAACTTCATGCATCTCAGCAACAACATAAAAAATAAAAAAGACAACAGGCTTTTTGTTTGTGTAAAATAAAGTAGCTCAGTAGCAGAGCTGTAAAGGAATGATTCCATTTTGAAAAAAACTACAAATCATAAACTCTTTTGAATTTTTTTTTAAACAGTGATTTAAAAAATTGCATTTCTTTAAATCACCAATAAATTCACTCAAAATTTAATTCAATTTATTTTTTTAGTGATGTGCATGCATGCGATAATTTTTAATTCATGAGAAATGCATTCGTGTTTTAATTAAATTCACATTTTGTGTAAAATTAATCAATTAAACTTTTTGTAAATCTTTTTGAATTAAAAATCAAATTTTAATCATTCTTTTACAGCTTTGCTCAGCAGAACTTAAAGAAAATTGTGTAGAAAGAAAAATGAAAAAATGTTGACAATAGTTAATGAAAATATTTATAAAAAACACGGTCAGCTGTGCTCTTGCATGTACTTGTATAAATATAACTTGATTTCAACCAATTGTACAAAAAAAAAAACTATAAAAAATTTATTTTTCCTCTCTTGTATTTTGTCTATTGTTTATAAAAGTTTTTTTGAAATTTTTGAAATTTTTGTAAAATACACATTAAACGAGTGTAATTTTTCATTTTTCCTACGAAAAAAAGTTTCCAATGAAAAATCATTTTGTAAATTCAAGTTTTGAACTTAAGCCGAAATGATCATTCGAATTTAAACACACAAATACACAATTCGAAGAAAACAAACAGTTTTTTTTTTATTTTTTAATAAAATATTACCCGCGTTAACTTAAAAAAATTGGAATTTGTGCCTTCTAAGGGAATTTCCGCATAAAATACTAAGTATGTTTTTGATAAATAAATATATTGATAAGAATGTGGTATATCGCACACAAGTTAATATTTCACAAACATTTGGTTTTTTTGTTTCATTTGGAATTTATTTTTCAGATAAGATTAAATTTTTATTTCTGATTTTCATATGCATATTTTTAGTGTCAAGAAAGCGATTGTATCTTTAAGCTGCCCACGGCTTCCTGTCTGCAATGTTGTAAACAAAAATTTATTACGACAATAAATATTAGGCGAAATCTTAATTTGATGGTGGCGATATTAGATTTTTACACCTTTGCGCCATAAATCATGAGACAAAATCATAAAAAATTTTTATGAAATATACTATAAATTTATATTCGTCGTCTACATCGAATCCAATATATACCCTTCCACAAGGTGTATAGGAATCAATGGTTTTTTTATGTCCATTAACGTTGCTTAAATTTTTTTAACTGATCTTATTCGCCGATTAAATTTATTTTCTGGCCAGCCGTAATTTAGAGTTTTCTTCTCTAAATCGGATAGTGATTTTTCAGAGCATATATTTTCTGCCAATACAACTATCGATTGAGCTAATGAACACATATATACACACACACACACACAAATCTCCTACATGTTGTCATTAAAATGTGGTAAAATCAATCTCAAATGGGATTAAACACTTCTTTCTTCAGCTGCCTCTGTTCAATACCAGAAATAAACAAAATAAAATAATGAAATTTTTTTTAAAAAAAGTTCACACTTATATGTACATATACATATTATTTACTATATATCTCTATATATATATATATACATATATACAGTGAACTCGCAGAAACGTGCACTAATTTTTACCGAGGGTGTTCACGTTTTTTATTTTGTTCACGTTTTAGATTGCATTTTGCATCACTTTTTTTCGGTCTCTTTTGTCGTTTGTTTTATATTACAATAAACTACATGATTTTTTACCTATGAAACATTTTTCGATTCTACTTTATGTAAGAAAAATAAATAATTTTTTAAACTAAAAATGGATCTGTTAAAATTAACTCATTCAAATGCTTTATATAACATAATAAAAATAATTTTAGTGGATGGATATTCACTTAAAAAAATCTTCAGCGACGAACCCCAAAATTTTTACAAAATTAAATTTAAACGTTTGTAAAAAAGTTCACGTTTTAGATCCTTTATTGAACCTTTGTTCACGTTTTAAAGTAGTCAATGTAAAAAAAAAAAAAAAATTCATGTTTTTTGGTAGTTCATATATATATATATATATATATATATATTATCTAATTAGTGAGCTCTTATTATTGTTAAATTTTGCAAATATATGCAAATATATATATATATATATATATATATATGTATATATATATATATGTATATATATATATATATATATATATATATATATATGTATATATATATATATATATATATATATATATATGTGTATATATATGTATATATATAATATATTTCAATGCAAGCTACTTAAAACAGCTATTTAATTGATTCTTTTAAAAACAAGATACAGTTCAAATGTTTTGAAGTATTTCTACTTTTTTTCTTTTGTTTTTCTAAAACTTGAAATCGAAAATGTCCTTTTACTTATCGTGCTTGTTGGTTTTATAGAATACAAGGCATTAAGTAATTTTTCAACTCGTATTACGATTTACTCTCAGAGAGACTTCAATTACGTGCATATTTGCAATAAAAATAAGAAAAATGTAAACAATTCTACCTGTTTCAAATAATCGGTTAATCGTATAAAAATAACCGGTTTATTTGATATTCGAAAAATGCATATTTAAAAAAACCCGGCTTGAGCGAAATCTAAAAAACCGGTTAAAACCGGCCGAATAATATTCGATCAATCTCCCTATTGTGTTTGCTCACCCGTGCTCTTTTTCCACCTGAGGTGAAGACTGAACATCTAAATATATTTCAAGAAAAAAATATTAATCAATAGAATTAAACAAAAAAAAAAAAATTCAAAAGTGAAAATAACAAATAAACAAAAAAACATTGTCAAAGTAGACTTTTTTATTGTGCAAATTTCGCAAATAAAAAAAATCTTTAATTGGTTTATTGTCATGTTTATTCATCATAGATTTTTATTTTCTCAATTTATTTAACAATAAAATCGTTTATTTTATTTGTTATATTTTATGATCTTGTGCCGATAAATGTCTGAATGAAAACTATAATTTGCTCGTAAAAAATAAAACAAAAGAAAAATCTTAATACATTTGTTTACGGTTAAAAGACACAGAAAAAACACTTATGAAAATTTGCTTTGATTTTAGTGAAGTCAACAAAAATAAAACTTAATTTATATTCTGTGTGGAGGGGTTAAAAATTTATTTTTATTTCGATTTTATTATCACACAAATCCTTAAGGTGCGGTCACGTTTGTCAAATATTTGCCCAGAAAAGCGTAACCACTTTATAAAAATTAAAAACTTTTTGGTTTATATACTTGTTGTTAAGTTAAACAGTTTCCTACTTTCCGAGTGGATTCCCTGACGTATACTATAATTTATGTATGAAACTGTTTAACATAATAAACATCTGTTTGAATCAAAAGTATTTTCATTATTATGTAGTGATTGCGCTTTTTTTATCAAATGTTTGTCAAGTGTGACCTACAGAGTCTGTAGTACAGACATACATGCTTACTACACATGTTTTCTTAATTTTTTATTAAATCGTGCAAAAAAAAATGGAGGAATTTCAACACTCCTTTTTGTTGATCACAGAACCTAAAAGTCAAAGAGTTTTTACATTATCGTTATATGATTTTCAATTTGAAATAAATATTTTATTATTCTAACAATCAAGTTATGAATTTTTAAATGAACTGAATGTTAAATTAATCCAAAGAAATTTTAATTATTCAGGCTTAAGTTCGTATAGTTAATTTTTTTTAATTAAATAAATTTTTATTATGATTAAAACTCCAGAAGGTCGTAAGAATTGAACAGATAACGAAAATTTAGACTGCTCGGAAAGTTTTACCTGACTCCATGATGTTTAGAGATGTTTGTTTACCGCGAAGATCACACTGCCAATCACAACTACTACGAATCAAGTAGTTGAATGTCATCTACCATTAATTAATTCTGCTGAGCCACATGAAAGTTTAGCCACAGATATTTTTATTTTAATGACTTCAGAAATTCATTTGTCGTTTTATTTCATCGAGTTTTTTCTAGTGAAGGAGGTTTCCTCACATTTGAATCTTAACGACAAAAAAATATTGCTTTTAAAATTTATATTGAACTCTTGGTGCTGCGCCTTCTGGGGAAAATGGTAATTGTCTTTTCCAGACATTACCTTTGGTCAACTACCCATAGAAGCTCTATGTTACTGCCCAATCTCTGAAACTACAGAGCAACGTATGCCACATATAACGTAGAGAAAAGGAAGTGGGTAATTTATGTTAGTCTGATAGAAGGTGAAAAGGCACCTTAGGGGTTTTCTTTCGAGGGTTGGCCGGTAAGCCTGTGCGTCTGTGCGTTTCTAAATAACATGAAATTATGTAATGAATCAAAAACTTACATGTAGATATGTATGTATGTATGTATGTAAATATGTATAAATAAATTTATTTTCCATAGTTTTCAATATTTCTTCAATTTCAATAATATTTGTCAAATAAAATCGTCTGGCCGGTGATTTATTTATACAAGATTTAAATCAAAGTTCACTGGCACATTTGCGCTGTATGTATTTATTAACTACGCAACGTACATTTGTGTGCATGTATGTTTTTGTTTTTGTTTTTGTATTATACGCGTAAATCTTACAAAAACTAAATATTGTAATGTTAAGCGATAAGAGCTTTTCGAGGCATTGTTTGGAATACATGAACTTCTGAAAATAAATCAAATACGATGTTAATAATTTAGATCGAATACCTATAAAATGTCACATAAGTATAATTTCTACTCTAATTCATAATAAGAACAAAGAATTATTCGATTCTTAGATGATGATTGTGACAATTATGATTTATTTCGTTTTAAAAAAATGACTCATATGAACACACAGAAAAAAATTATAATTTTTATAATTTTCATTTGCAATATTATCAATTGCACTTAAAAAATAACATTGAAATAAAAATAAAAGCAAGAAACAAAAACGATTTGTAATCTTTTTTTGGATTAGAAAAGTTGAAGCAAAGCAAATGTTTGGCACAAAATTGTTTTAAAGTATTGAAAGGTTTTTAGTCAATAACTTGTCTAACGTGCAACTTATTCCATATCTTAACAAATATTTATTGTATTTGTAATTTTATACTTCTTGACAACATCTTTATAGATTTCAAGACGTATTTACAGAATTTTGTAAAACATACACATAAATATTTTAAAAATGTCGTTAATATTGTTAAGCTTGTAAACGCCATCAATTTTCTCAAATACAAAGATTTCCATAAAGAATTTCAACGCCTAAGCACACTTACACACATACATACATATATACTTGCTGAAAAAATTATTTTTATTTCCTCAGGCTTAATGTCGCAATATTTAGTAGACAGACGATTGTTATAGACAGAACACAGTGGGACGACCGATTGCTATTTAAATGATAATAAATAACACGGCTCTACAAAAAAATTTTTGTTCTTCGTCCTAAAGTTTATTTTATGATTTTCTGGTTAATTATGAACAAAAACAAAAAGAAAATACCTTTTTCCGGTATAAAGTTTGCTTTTGTTTTCATCAGGACATTTTGAGCTTTGAACAACGTTAACGTTATAAAAATATCGTTCAGTCGATCTCCCAAGTACAAAAGCAAACTTTTTAATGTTATATATTTTTTTTGCGTCTAATTACCAACAAAAGAATCGAAATTTCATACTTTTAAGTTTAGGTCAAATTTTGTGTTGACCCGTGTAATTTAATAGATATTTGGATTATCTCTAGATTATAACAGTGGTCGGCAACAGCCAAACTGAGAGTTGGACCGGAAAACATTATTAAAATAACTTACACTATTAATTTTAATAAAAGTTTTCTTAAACATTCGTTTCGGTTTGATGCTCTTTCTTTTATTTAAAAAAATAGTTTATCAGGCATGTTCAGAAAATCACTTTTTCATAAAGTGATTTCAAATCACTGAAAAGGTGTTCTGGGCGCAAAACTGTTTGAAATTTCGTGATTTAAAACCGGCGATTTCAAATCACTTTAAATTTTTTAATAAGTTTTCTTTAAAACTCTGCAATAAAATTATCACGCACATTTAAAATGATTTGTTCTTTATTTGTTTTTGCAATAAAATTAATTATTTTACTTAGAAGAACCTACAAAATTTACAAATTTATGGAAGCTGTATTTTTTGCGGATTATTTTTAAATTTTGCTTTTTGATCAATTATTGCTCTTGAACATGCTCCAGGCACTCTTACGATATATTTACAAAAAACTTTAACTTTAATTCGTAGATGTATTATATTTTTGTGATAAATTTTTTAAAAATACAAAAAAAAGTGTTTGTAAAGGAAAAAATCAGCTTTTTGCTCGTGATTTAGAACAATGAAATCACCAACAAAAATCCGTAAAAACCGTAAATCCCAGTTTAGAAGAAAACTAAAATTAGGAAATTAATGATTTAACTGTTTAGCGAACACACTCGTATTCATTTCACTTGAAAACAGTCTTGGCATGGCTTGGCTCCACATTTGTATGTGAATCTTCTTACTTAAAAATTTATTTTTGGAAAAATAAATATTATACGAGATTAACAGATGCCCACCTACCTAATAGACAGTTTTCGCATAAGCTGCTCTTTAAACAATTGGCTCAAGACAGCAAATGTAATTTTTAGCTTAGGCTGAAGACAAAACAGTCTTTCCGACTAATACGACAAGAGATCATTACAGACCAACGTAAATTACGATGCAAAGCGTTGTCTGGCTGTCAAAATTTCTCATGCCTATACAAAATGTATGAAAACAACCGAAATAACGCGGCGTCAACGCTTTGCAATTGGAAAATCCAATTTTGACAGCGAGTCAAGAAGTGTAGTTGACTGTAAAAGTACTCGTTTTTTTGGTTAAGTAATGTAACTTTAGCTACTTTCAGCTTAATTTAGCGTCTTTATCTCTATTTCTTATTTTTATTTGTTTTTCATTAATTAAAGTGAGTAAACATTACTGTTTCTGGCGCAACGTTAACGCTCTAATTTAGGTTACTCATTTCAGCGTAAAAGCTTAGCGCTAAATTGCGTTGCGCTTTGCGTCGTAATTTAGGTTGGTCAGTTAGTTTTTGTGAGACCACCAACATCGAACAAAACAAACTGTGCCATAACAGTAGTTGCAGAAAATACATGTGGTTTGATACAACATACTAATACACATACACGGTATGACAAAACAGACTGAAACGAAACTCGTTGATCATACTTGCGTGCTCTCTGATAATGTAACCCCCATACAAGACATGTTTTCTTTAAGACACAAATTTTATGTAAATTCTTTTTTGGTGTGGGCTAGCATCGAACAAGTGTCTTTAACTTAAACAACAAAAACGTTTTATGTTTCGTTAGTGTGGCTTGTATCTCTTATAAAGCTTATAAGAAAGTAAAAGAAAATTTCAATTAGCAATTATGGAATTTTTTCTGGACCTCGACAAAAGCACTTCACCGACACCTGAACTAAAGGATGGGTTTTCATAGTAATGTCTGTAATGGAGATGCATAGCTTAAGCAAAGATGGCGCCAAACTATGATAAAGTTAAACAAGTGGTTTCAAACCCACTTACAAAATAACATCAACCGATTTGAAGAACTTTCAAAGTTTAAAAGTATTTCAAAAAAGGGATACAAATTATGAATTCTTAAGTTTTAAACATATAATTACCATCAGTATTTTTATTTGCTATGAAACTCAGAGCCTATTATTATTTATCTTTGCGACAAGTTTTACACAAAGTTTGACCATTGTGCAGTGTGTGAGTGCATGAGTATTTGTTTTCCTTCACACATGTTAAACAAATTTTCTTCAGCTTATGGACTGAATGAAAGGCGATGGATTTAAGAAAAAAACTACAGCCATTGAAATGCGCAACAAAAGAGAATAACCCTTATGAGTAAACAACTTCAAAATTTATCAAGCTAAACTGAAGCCCCCCCCCCCCCCCCCCCCCCCCCGCCACACTCTCGCATCCAAAGACATCGTAACGCTAGCAACCCTTCCTGTAAAAGTTTCTTTTTTTGTTATTTCTATAAACATTTTTAGTTGTATCTTTAGAACAAGTAGTTGAATTGGATGTCGAAAATAAGCAATAAATGTCTTAAAATAACTTTTGAACTGGCAATAACTGAAATATATTTTTATGTTTATTTTTTATTTATTTATAAAACGGTATGAGTCTTTCCATGTGTAAGAAGAATCCACACAAAAACATAAATTTGAAAATAAGGCCAAGTTCCTACAAAATATTTCGGCCGTAAAAAGTACTGAGATCAAAATAAGGACCAAGATCTTGATAGGAACAATTCCATCTCATTTCTAGGCAACATGCAAGCTTGGCAAAATTTTTCCAAGAATTCTTTCCCATATTAGAAAAGCATCTCATGGAAATCGCCATTTTTGCCAATTGTGTTTCGTAAATTAGTTGTGTATAAAATCAATAGTTTTAGATCAATTTGTTTTTTTTTTTTAATATTTTTACTGGTCGGGCCTTGTCGAGACCAGCGACTATCCAGCCGACTCTATTAAGTTTTGCCAGTGTTGAACGAGATTACCTGGGTAGTTGCCGCTCATTATCAGAAATCGCAGGTGGTGGAGAATTTAGGAATTTGTTGCATCTATACTCACTAATAGTTTCCCTGACCGGCTTATTGATGCAACACCTTGAGAGCACTTGCGATGGACATTCTATTTACGTCGGCTGAGAGGACGTTTTGGATGTACTTGCTTTAGTTTCGAAAGTCCTTTCAGATGCGTCTTGGGAGAGGGTAATGCATCAAAATTTGGTGATGCGAACTGCTCAAGAACTGATTTGCGAGCAGCACATTATACCGCCTAACTGGTAGCATTAATGTCTCCTCGTGAAGGTGTTCAATATCGGTAATTTTTACACATTCTGCACCGTAATTTAAGAGGGAGCGACCGATGGCTTTATGCGTCGCTACAAATACCTTTTATTAATGCCCTTGCGGGTGCCCCAGAGGACTTTCTGTACTTTGTTCCCGGATTTCACTTTTTGGTTAAGGTATGAGGCGTGCGAGGCGAAGTGAACGAGGCTGACAAATACTACAACCAGTATCTTAGGGTTACGCACCGTAAGTAAACGATTAGCAGTAGTAGTGTAGTGTGGTGGTTAGAGTACCTTTCTATTTAACCGAAATACACCGGTAGGGCACCGATTCGAGTTTTATTAAATAGCTTTCAATCCTCTTATTCCAAAACCAGGGTTTCAAAAAACTGATGTATTTACTAAAAATAGCCGCCGATAATTTTTTTGCCGTTCAGAAATAATGTTTTCTTGAATCGAAGCATAATTTGTAGGTGATATTTGTTGATGCAAAGAGAAAAATATTTAAATATTTTTCATTTTAAGATCGCCATATTTGTCATAACATTTGGTTGGAATGGCATATATTTTGTTGTGTAGTATTTTTATAGCGGCATAATTTTTGAAAGAATAATTTGTTTATGTGTTGTTTCACATTTTTGTGTTGATAGCTATTTTTCATTGACAAGCAATTTTTGCTGCGGAATATATTACAGAGAATTTATTTTCATTTTGTGTGCTATAAAAAATATTACTATGGAGATATTTATGGCGTGTAAACTATTTAATATTTTATTTAGTTTACATATATGTATAAAATTTTTTTAGAAAACTGTAAATGTATTTGTTATCAGGTATATAGTTTCTCAGTAATCGGTAGTATAATAAATAAAAATAAAAAAATAATTATAAACTCTTTCCAAAAATATACATCATCCTGTCGTTAAAGAAGTCGCCGAAAACCTTCCACAGCTCTCCTGATATCAAGAGCTTCGTGGTACCATATGGACGAAAATGAAAAGCGCTTAGCAAGATCAAAAACATAGCAAGGATATTAACCGCTTTAAACGTATATGAAATCTTTGTTCCGATCCACAGCTTATGGCATCCCACTATTAAATTTTTACTACTTTTTGGATAAACACTGAAAAAGTTTTTAGCAAATATTTTTTTATGATTATGAAAAATTTCCTGTAATAGACGAAATTTTATATTTTCTTACATCAAGGAAAATTTTACAAGAATTTTTGTTAAAAAAAAAAACGGTATTGGCGCCATACGACGACTAGTTTCATATTAAGTTTTCTTCATAAGAATACTTTACACAGGAATGCAATATGGTTCCTCCACAATCATTATGGAAAAAACGAGACAAGTATTTCTCTCCTACGAGATAGATATGGAATACCCCATATTATTTTCAATACAACCTTTAAGCAGATATTTGTTACACAATTTTCAATAAAGTATTTTTTAATACAATATTATTTTTTCATTGATTCTGCCGTGACTGGACAAAAAAAATGGAAAAGAAATCTTCAAAATTATATTTTTCACTTAATATGTAACGAACGAACAAATACATACATATCGTTTTATGTCTCGGCAACTTATATTGTTTTATTTATTTTTTGGTGCTTTTTTATAAAACATTCATTTTTAGGGTCAATTTGTAGTTATTTTAGTTGTAACACTCTTAAAAAATGTTAACAAGTCGACAAAAAGAGAAAACCAGATTCCATGTTGGAAAAAAAATAATAAAATACTTAAATATTTGTTTTTATGTCCTAAAATATAAATGCATGTATGTATTTATGGCCACGCATATATAGACATCGATGATATTTTTCTTTTTAACTTATACGTACATGTATTTGTGAAGGGATGCTGAAAGGGTAGACTTGTAGACTTGTGCAAAAGTTAATTTGTACTGACAATCAAAAGTTAAAAGGAGCAAACTCAGTAAATAAATTTGAGGTTATTTATTTCTATTAAAAAAAAAAATGGCAATTTTTTTTTTTTCGAAAGTTATTGCAGTTTAACTGTTACGGCATGCTAAGCACTTGAGTACACTTTGTTTTCGAAATGGAAAACATTACTCAAGATTTTATTGGATATTTGTTTGGTAAAAGGTTTAGATTTTTTATCCTTTGAAATATTTAAATTCGAATTAACAATCATAAAACGTTTGGATAACAATCATATTAAGATTAACAAAACCGAAAAAAAACCATTTTGCGTGTTCAAACTTTTAAAACACTTTTATTAAAATTATACGCGTAACTAATAAATACTTCCTCTTTACAAGTAATAAATAACTAAAGCCTCGTTTGCAGACATGCATGCTGCCCCGCCGCTACTCCTCACAGCTCCCTCTCACTAAGGGGTAATAATAAAAAACACTCATCAAGTCATAAATCATTAACACCGAATTGCTCAGTTCTATCTCTATCAATAGAAACGTATGAATAAAATTTAATAAATGTATGTTTGCATGTTTATATGTATGCATGTAAATATCAGGTCTAACTTTATCTATAATTTTGAAAATTCATATGGAAAGATATAAATAGGAATTTATTGTTTTTTTATATTCATTTTTATTTTACGTGTAATTGAAAAACTTGTTGTTATTTATTAATATGTGCGAGTATTTGTTGTTTTTATTTTTTTTTGCTTGTTCGTGTATTCCAGTAGATACTTTAGTGTGTCAATAGCATTCATGAAATAACTTTAAGTACAAATAACGTTATTTTCTATAAATGGAATTAATAATACAAAATTCTATGGTAAAATGAATTATCTAATAATAACTATGTATGTATTTAAGTTATAATATTAATCGTTGTACATACCTACATACATACATATGTATATATTTATGTAAGAATTTGTGCAGGTTTACTGTTGTTGTTGTTGTTGATTTGATTGTTTTTATCGGCGGACTGTGGAACATTTAGCGAGACTGCGCTAATGTTAAATCGATGTACTAATTTTCAGACAATTTGCAATTACATGCATTTTTTCCCTGCATATGAAACCTACAGAATATCGATATAATTGACGTTGACGTTTTCGATTTCAGGAGAGCGTCGTAACGCCCGGAGTTGATTGGAAGCTTAATGTTTATTGGGCTTCGAACCAAAATACTTTGGTTTTCTAGCCTCCTCCCACCATCCAGTTCACATCAGTATTAATATCGTAATTTCTTACATTAAAAATTTATTTTTGTTGCAACTAGAAAGTCATGAACTAAAGATAATGTATAAAAGTTTTTCCAAATTAAGAAGAAAAAAAAATTATGTACTTAAATTGTGTACAACCGTTTTCGGTTTTTAAGTATGCAAATTTTTATGAACTATTCACGAGTCATTTTTAATGCTAAAATAAAATTATTTTATTTCAATGTAAAGAAAATTTACTACATTCTAATAAAATTTTTAATATATTTAGAAATTATTTTAAACTATTTTCAAATACATTTTTTTACTTACATTTATTAGATGACATTTTTTTAATTCGGTAAGCTTTCAGCCATTTAATTAATGGCCAAGTATGTTGTTTTATCTGCACGGAAAGACAAAAATAATTTGGTTGAGGGAACAAGAATTTAACTATAAATATAGTTAATGTATACATTTCGAATCACAGAAGCAAATCTATTCGAAATACTATATTTTATTGACTATTTTAGCAAAACTAAATATATTGAAGCTAATATATAAACATAGTATGATTCTAAATAATCATATATGTATGTTCACAATGTGTTTTCTTAACCATATTTTGAAACATTATTTGATAATAATAAGTCCGTTATAAGTTAAAGCTGAAACCGATACATTTGTTATTGGAGAACTCTACTCAGCTCACAATTTTTTTTTTTTTTTTTCATTTTTGTTATTTGTTCTGCGTTTAGCATGTCAGCATATCTGCAGTAATTGACCGTTCCTTGATAATCGCTTTGAAATTATAAGACTTATGGTGTTTTCTTTTCTACACACAAAATGGCACCTCGTTGAAAGGTAAATGTATAAAATGTCTTGCCAACCCTGTAATAATGCAGCTTGTTCACTAGAACAAAACACAACTTATGAAAAAGTGGAACACCCTGTTTTTAACAGCTGACAGCTAAGTTTTACAGGGCACTATCAACACCTTCGATTTTTACGGGGCAAAAAGTGCAATGCCTTCCACCATTAGTGAGGGCGATTTTTTTAGAATCAAACACACTACCCTTTTAGAGAGCAAAACATTTTTAAGAAACGAATACCAAAGAACATTTTCTGCATGGAGATGTACCATTTTTTTGTAGAAAAGAAAACACCATGAAAGTTTTTCAGAAAACACACTAACCTCTGCTCGATTTCAATTCAGAGCCGACATTTAATTTTGACATTGCAATTTTCCTCCTAGTTGGAATAATTGTCCTTGAAGCTTAACTGGATTAAGTACATACATACATATATAATCAATCACTAAAAAATATTTATGAAATAATTGTTCAACAATACATTCCTTTACATAGTATCTACCTTAATAAGTTTGCTTAATTGGTTAATTCAGCATTAAGAAATTTTTAAACGTTTGATGAATAAATCGCTTGCCAATTTTTCTCACACATATTTTTTCTCCATTCACAGAAAACATAAGCATTAATAGTTTCTGTATTCACAGGTAATAAAAATTCTACGCCACAATGAATATGTTTAAACAAATATTTATTTTGTGCTACTACTACTCGTATCAAATTATTTGTAAATATATATTGATTGGTGGGGGATGCGGTGGGGCGGGATGTTTGATGAAAGGCGTAAAAACAAAACAACAAAATACTTTAAATATTCTTGCAATGTCTCACAATTTAAAAGATAAAGAACTTAACATTATATCAAAATACTTATCGCGAACTTTCTATGGAAAACTAAAAGTGATTAATAGTTATTCCGACAATGAAAGAAAAGAATTAGTTAATAAATATATTTTATGAAAAATAAATTCTTACATAAGTAAGAGTGCTATAAAAAGATACTTCAAATCGTTTGATAAAAACTGTGAAACTTGATAAAGTATTAATTCAACATATCACACATAATTTTTCCTGACGATGCTACACAAAGGAATTGCCAAATATGAAAAATAAAAATACAATTGTTTGTTCGTTGTTTTTTTTTTTTTTCATATAAAAAAACAGACCTTGCTTGTACTCAACAAAGAAATACTAAACTCAATTGAAAAAGTACCTTTTAAACATATACCCTTAAAAATGCACCTTAAAATAGATCATTTTAATAAACTAACTTTGACAAAAAAAAAAAAAGTTCGTATCAAAAACTTCTTTCAAAAATCACTAATGAATAAAAAAGAGCATTTTTAAAAAATAAATGGTAAAAAAGTCCCTTTTAAAAAAAGAACATTTAGAGAAAAAAAATACAGCCACTAAGAGATAGCTTTTCATACAAGCTTCTTCCTCTAAAGCCTAGTACTCTGTTCGAATTTGTTGAAAATGTTGAGCAACATTGATTATTTCACTTGGAAAATATGACATATAAAATGTGGTGTATAAATTTGTATTGCATGCTCAGCTGTCAAAATTCCATATGAAATAAAGCCATCGTGCTTTATTTCGCAGGTATTTTAAAATTTTGCCAGGAACATTTCATATGTTTATCCACGAAAAAACAGAGTACTACTCTTGCAACATTTTTTCAATCATGCATTTAGACAGCATTCCGCGTGGAATACTGAACAGAATACTGGGCTTAAATGTAAAAAGAACCTTTAACAACAACACTTTTATAGAAATGGGCTTTTTAAAAATGTATGTACCTTTAAAAAAGGTATAAATTAACACTTTTTGTGAAAGTACCTTTTTAAAAACGATTTATAAATAAAGTACATATATATAAAAAAGTACCTTTTAGAATAAGTACTTTTTAAAATATGTATGTATAGTCGTCTTGTTTGCAATAAAGTACCTTTAAAACAAGTATCTTGTGTAAAAGTATCTTTATTATTATCTTTTTAAAAAATATCTTTCGAAAACATCTATTTGAACAAAGTCCTTGTACAAAAGTACTTTTGAAAAAACAACCTTTTGAAAAGCTTAACTTTTACAAAAGAACTTTTTGAAAATAATATTATTTGGTTAAAAGTAACTTTTAAAAAAGAACTTTTTGAAAATAATATTATTTTTTAGAAAAAAAAAACTTTTTAAAAATAGCACCTCTGGAAAAAAGTATCTTGTGGAAAAAGTACCTTTTGATAAAGCGTCGCTTGAAACCCAACCTTCAAGCGAAATCCTTACCTTTAAAATATCGTTTAAAAAAGTAATTTTTGCAACGTAAAAGTACCTTCTCGAAAACTTCTTTTAGAAACAGTAAATATATTTTAGAAAAGTTGCCCTCTTAAATAGTACCTGTATAAGGTAAGGTATGTTGGAAATAAATACGCTGTTAAAATTAGCTTTAAAAATTAAACACCTTTCAGATTGTATAAACATGTATATGTACATCAACGGCGATTTGGCGCAATGCAAACAAACAGTTTATTAACAATAGCGGTATTTAATGATGGGTGCAAATGGTCGTGCCATCGTGCAAATGCAAAATATTGTAGCTTTTTTTATTAAATCTATAGGCAATTCTGAGTGTTTTATTGCCTGAATACCACCAACGTATTTGTTTGTTTTATTATAAGACTTAGCAATTAATTCCATGAAATTTGCGTAATAAATATAAACTTTTTTTATAACTTTTTTTAATTTTATGAAGTTCTGAAAACGGATCTTTAAAAATAAACAATCAATGACTCTTAAAAATGTCGTTTGAATTTATTTAGTAATTGTTTCTTATTATTAGAAGCATGGTACATTGAATATACATATAACGTAATAATTTCTCAGAATTATATTTCATTTGTTTGATTTTTAAACACCGACAGCTTTTCATTTCGTTGAATATAATTTTAATTAAATTTCTTGGAATTGTTTTTTAATTAAATATTTTCAATTAAATTAGATTAAAAGAATGTACGTACTACACGTGCGTATACACGATTGTTATCTACATAATTTTTAAAATTCATATATATTTTATGGAAAACGTAAATCATTTATAGCATAAAATCTTAATTGATTGAAAAACAAACCTGTGAGTACAATTCATTACCTTTGATTTACTCGATAAATAGCCAAAGTTTGAATATGTACAAAATATTTTCAAGTTATAACACTGTATAAGGAAATCGCAAGATTTTCATCAATTTAAAAGTTTACTTCAGGGATTTATTTAGGGGGTTCTAATGTTCCCCTCTTTGGCACATTGTTATAGCAAATCGGCATGTTTGCTTATTTTTCCTGGAATATCTTCTTAGCACGGTAGCTGTATTTTCATACCCTTCTGGAAATGTGTATGCAATGATCCCAATTATCGAGAGGCGCATTAACACTCACTTCATACTTGTCGTGGTGAGAAGTGAAAAAAAATATCCAGAATAATGTTATGCGTCCCATCAACACACGAAATATGTGTTGACTTTTTCAGTAATGGCGCAAGGAAAAACCTCAAACTATTGGCATACTGTGGTTGTGTGGTGCGAATGGTAAAGCTAAGAAGTATCAAAAAACTTGGCAAAGTTCCTTGAAAGTATTTGAAATGTAAGCACACACAGAAAAAAGATTGGTTGGAAAACGGATTGTGCCAATAGAATACCAGTTGCATAGACTATATATCGGTTACCGCTACCAACATTCCATGATCATAACCATAATACCAAAATTATATCCAACATACGGCTGTGACAATTCTTAAATTGGTTGGGTCAACCATCGAATGCATTCTTTTGCTGCTACTAAATGCCAAAATGACGGGCACAACTGAATAATTGGCCATGAATATAATTTGGTTTATACTCCTAACCAATTATGCGGTTGGCTAACCAATTATATTAAAATAAAACCTTACTCAATATATGAGCCGTTTATTTTGAAAATGGCATAAGTCACTTTTTTTATTGCAATTTTTTTACAAATAAAAATATACCGTTCAATTGTATTTAGTGTTGCCATTAACTCGATTTTTTGAAAAAGTGACTTATATAACTTTCAAAATAAACGGCCCATTTGTCGATTTTGAAATACTCTGTGGATGAGTTGTCTAAGGTGAAGTGTTTCAAACATGTGAGGTCTATGTTCAATACCAATAATGGAAAATAATAAATTTTAAATTCAAATGAGTAAGTAAAACTATTTAATTTAGTTAAGTATTAAAAATGTCAATTTAATTGTGTTCCAGGATAAAAATCAGCGTAAATAATCCCGATTAGCTTCCATTTAAGATTTAATGGTGGTAACCAATTTTATCGGTGGTCACACCCGAAAATTCAGTGGTACTACACGAAAATTGTAGTTGTAGCAGCAGAATGCTATAAAATTTGGTGCAACCGCCACAACTCGGTTGGCAACAATTTCGGTTGTCACAAATAATCTGTTTTTTCTGTGCATTTAATGGCAGCGTTGATCATTTAAGTCTTTATAACTTCGGTTTAGATGACGACATGTTTTCGAAAAATATTTTACAAATAAAGAAGGTATTAAGAAACACTTTGTCTTAAGTAACTAAAATAGTTCGGTTGTTTGAGATATGACTACGTTGCAATAAAGGAGCTATATTTATAATTTCGCACCCTGTATATGAGTTTGTTGAAAAAAATTATTAAAATTTTTCTGACGACATATGTTTGTATTTAATGATGTCTACTTCCACCTAATTACGTAGAAAAATCGACATTGACTTTGTTTTCCTCCACTATAGTTTTTTTTTTTTTCATTTCATTAATTGTCGTTTAAAATAAACAAACAAACATACAAATGTTATTGTCGTCACATTAATACTATAAAATTTTAATTTTAGTTGCGTCTGTTGTTCCTTTTGTATAATTAAAAAAAATATATTTGAAAATAAAATAAGAAACTTTTAAAAGTGTTCTCCTATATTTTACACTTAGTTGAGGTCTAAGGTGTCAAATAAATTTCTGATTGCAGCATGTAACTAAAAGCGTAAGCCTGTTAATAATATATGTACATATTTGGAACCTAATAACAAAAAAAAAAAACAAATTAATTTTATAAACTATTTTAATTACATTGGGCAGAATTTTTTTATTTTAAGTTGCAAATGAATATGTAATTAAAAAAGAAACTTTACACGCATTAATTAACAAAAAGAATAATTGTAAATTCTTTGACGTAGTCGTTGCCCCTTTTTTATGTCGTATACAATTGTAGAGAAACAAAAACTCAAAAACTGTTTACAATTTACTACAGTCGCATGCATATTCAATTATTGTTTCTTTTTTAACATTAAAGTTCAACTAGTGACAAAAATTGCATATTCAATTACCAAAATTCTGTTTTCAATTACCCAAAAATTAATGGAAAGTTTTAGCTTTTTTTTCAAATATTTTTATATTCCATAGAAACAACTTTTCTAGACAATCATTATTTAAAATTTTAAATTTAACAAATATTTTCATTTGAGTTGGGTTATTTCATTCTTCCATGATTATATACATACATATGTAAGTATGTATGTATATATAATATTGATATCTGTTATAAGCGCATAGTTCATAATATCATTTACCATATACGCTAACTAATAGTGGTAGTGAAAAGTATTCAGAAAGGAGAAGATCTAAAAATTCAACACAAATTAGAATTGTAAAGATTTTTTTCCTTTAATTACAGTAACATTGAGTTAGATTGTATTAAAATTCTGATCTTCTAATATAAAAGGAGAGCAATTTAAATTTCGAAAAATTCGTTACATTTGAAACGCGCTTAATCCATTAATGTCTGTCCACAGTGATCGGGACGAGATAAATTAATGACTAGGTAAATCACTTTTAAACAGCAAGTAACTAATGCAAATTGAAACTATTTTAATAAAAACAAAACTGGAAAAGTTGCTATATAGAATAAAAAAGTTTATATAACTACAACATATACATAAGTTACAGTGGGCAGTAACGACAATACATTTTTGACCTTTTATTTTACATTTTTTTTGGAAAACTTAAAAAACTTTAAATGAAGTGCGAGCTTTGTTCCATATTCAATATTAAAAGTACAAAAATAAAATCGTTTTAATTACTTCATTAGGGAAAATGTTATAACAATTTTTTACATATTTAAATTATTTTATAGTAATTACCTTTCCAATGATATATAATATGTAGTACTTTGTATTTAACGTGGGTCGTAAGTAATAAATTTTCCATGAAACATTTGCTTTTAGTGCCTACTTCTACGCTTCTTAAAATTCCTTCTAATATATACTCTATCATAGAACATTGTGTTCTATGGTATTAGTGTGCGCCAATTTGTTGCCAACTGAATTGTGGTGGTTGCACCAACTATCTATCATAGAACTCGGTTGCTACAACTGCAATTTTCATGTCGTACCAATGTATTCTTGGTTATAGCCATCAAACCTATAACATATCTTTAATACCATAGAATCTTAAACGGAAGCTAATCGGGATCATTTACGCCGATTTTTATCCTGGAACACAATTGAATTGACATTTTTTATACTTAAATAAATTAAATAGTTTTACTTACCCATTTGAATTTAAAATTTATTATTGTCCATTATTAGTATTGAACATTAGAACTCACATGTTTAAAACACATCGCCTTAGATAACTCAGCCAAGTGAGATTTTAAAATCGACAAATATTGAGTAAGTGCTTATTTTATTATAATTGGTTGTGTCAATCGAGTAATCGGTTAGGAGTATCAACCAAATTATTACAAATTATTTAGTTTTGCTCGCCATTTTGGCATTTAGTAGCATCAAAAGAATGCATTCGATGGTTGAACCAACCAATTTAAGAATTGTCACAACCGTATGTATGTTGGTTATAATTTCGATATTATGGCTATGATCATGGAATGTTGGTTGAATCCATAGAATATTGGTAGCGGTATTCGATTGACACAACCGATTTTCAGCTAAGTTTTTTTCTGAACTTGTATATGTACAAGTTTTATATGCGCAGTGGACCATGTTGAAAATGTAGAAAAAAACTTAATTATCTTACTGATGTGCTGAATTTTAAGTAAATATATAATTTTCAGCTGAATTTTAATTCCAAAATTATTCTGAGGGACGCAACGAGCTCTTTTAGTCAATAATAATCAACAGCAAGAATAAGGAAAGCTGCACGTGGCCTAAACTATGTAAATTTTAAGAATATGAATTTTTAAAGTTGGGTGTTTCAAAAACGGGAGGCTTTGTGAAACTAGAAATTAAATAGCCGGCTGTAGAAATTAAATTTTTTGGTTTCGGGGAAAAAAATCTAATTGTGATTAACAAAGACGGAGAGACGCACACAGCAAAACAAAACTTCTTCAAGGTTCAAACGGCTTCATATGTTATACAAAGATGATTTGAAATGTTTTAATTTAAATTAATTTTACTAGTTCATAAACTTCGTAATCTTTTTAGCAGGAAAAAAACCGTATAACTTTTATGAAAGACGTCATTCAATTATTTATAATTGTTTTTCCTTTTAGTACAAATTCATTTCTAATAAAACGTGTATTTCTTAATTCTCAGTACAAACGACTTGTGTTTCTCCAAAGAAATTTCCATTTTTTAACGAAACCCACTAACAACTACTCGTTAGTTACAAATCTATTTCATTTTTCTCATCTTATTAAAAAAAAAACTAAACTAAGCAAAAAGGTGTGAAACGTGACTGTTTAGAAAATTATTCAAGATATTTTGCATTGCATATCGTTGTATGTACATGAGAACATGTGATATGAGATAATATTCATTATAACATTCAAACACACTTAGAAAAGTGATGCAATATTGAATAGTTTTAAAGAGATCTCTGATAAACTGCAAGACATTAGCACAAGTGCAGTTGCGACAAAGAAAATTATTCATTTCGCTTAAAGTCTACATACTTAATAAATATTTAATCACATAACTTAAGAAAGTAAACACAATTTGATGGAAAATATTTAAATTTTAGTTTGTACTGCAGCCAAAATTTCTACGAGATCGGTTTTTTAGATTATTTTAATTTAAGAAAATGGTTTTAGTCAATTAAAGAATGCTAAACTTAATTGTTATATCAAAATATACAAACATAATATGTTTATATATGATCATACCCAGCAAAAAATTATCATGTTTCTGGAAGCAGTAACAAAATTTCATGCTTTCGAGATGCGCAGTTTTGCAGCACTTCCGAGGGAAATCGCTCAACTTATTTTTAAGCACGTTTAAGTTGGTCGGCTATTTACATTTAGTTGACACGAATAATAAAGTAAACAGCGAATGGAAGATAAAACTTCATTTAGATGCTCCCTGCCTCTGTCTCTCTCTCTCTCACTCTGTTTCTTTTTTGTATAATTCAAGAGCTCCAATGTGGGACATCGCGAACAAAAATCGTGCATGATCGAAGCGCTTTTAGAAGTAGGAGACACAACAACAACTACCTCTCCCTTACAAACCAGTAGCTTTTGCTGGATAATATCAATAGTTCAGAATTATCTTTTATCTCATTAAATTATATTTTACAGCTGCCGTACGATGTGAAAAATTTTGAAATTACATACTTTTCCTATTCCTGCTTTAAACTAAAATAATTTATGATGGCTTTTGCCGTGAGAACGTAAACCAACATTTTGAAATTTTGTGGGAAAGTTTATATTTATGCGTTTGCGTATTTGCAAGTTAAATGCAAATGAATAACAAATATTTAAAAAATCTATTATTTGCATTTTATATTTAATCCAAATATTTTATTTATTTGTTGCGGGTTAGCAATATCTAGATATATATTTCGTTGGTAGCTATACCAATTCATCAGTAGATGTTTTACCCTTTATGTTTAAAAAAATTCCAAAGCTCATCTTTTTATACAAAAACTCACAAATATATTTTTGTGAATTACAAAGCATAATAAAACATAAATACTTGAGTACATGCTCAAATAAATGTAAAAATTTTTTAATCCAAATAGTTTAAAATTTTATTGTGAGAAAATTATGAATTATGTAGAACAAAAGATATGCAAATTTAATTCTAATCGGTAATTTTTTTTTACTCGTTAGTGCAAAAAGGAATTGCGAAGGAGTGTAAGGAGCTTTAATACCACAAAAATTTGGAAAGCCAGTTTTAGTGGTTTCATTTATCGACGCTTCGTCCTTTCTCCCTTCAATCAGCTAGAACTTGTTTGCGATTTAAACCTTAAAAACTATAAAAGAATAATCACTTGTTTTCCTGCAGGATCAGCGCAGCCAAAACTGCTTTGTGCAATTAAATTTTCGTTGGCGTTAACATATGTACCTTATCCAATAGAGTACTAGCACGAGTGTCTACGTTACTTGTCAGACTAAGAGTCTTATCGTATCGCGTTTTCTTTTCGGATATAAAAACATAATACATACATATAATATATTTAATATCTTTAAAAGAGCCACGTCACTGTCCAATTAAGTGACTCTTTAAAACCCACTCAACAGACACATATTTCCCGCTAAATCATTTCGAAATTTTGAATTTAGTTGGATATAATATTTACCCTTTTTCCAGCATCAATTTTCCATAATATTTGCAAAGTTTCACAATCCCAATAAACTTCTGCAAAATAGTTTTCGATTTTCCATTAATTTTATTTCAATTTTAAACAAACATCATAAATAAACACCCAACAATCTCTGGTGAATACAAAAAAAAAAACTCTTAATGAACATATCAAGTAACCCAATCTATGATTGATTTTATACCATTTGTCCATTATGGTGGCAGCAAATTTGACTTTTATTTTATGCCAGATGTCTGAGATGAAAAAAAAAAACACAAAATTATGGACAGAAACCAGGTTGAATGAATCGGCTCGATATCAGCTGAATGGAGAATAACATTTTAATAAATTCAGTTAAGAAAATAAATTGTCATTTAAGAAAAGCGAAACAAAATAAATGAAAAACTTTAGTACATTTAAAGAAAAGCCAATGAAAAATCTGGCAGTGTAGTAATAAAAGATGAAAATTAAACTTTTATGGCAGGCTTGCAAGCAGACATATCTGTTGCAGCAACCAGCTGCACTCTCCAAAATACTCCATTCAACTGGGCCCACAAATGATATGAAACCATTAGTAAATACTTAGCAGCAACAACAACAAAAGCAAAAGCAACACCAAAAAGAAACAAAAAATTGTGGCATACTTTTACACACACACACACGCACGCACACAGACTATATGCTTGTACATACATACATACGTCCGTCCGTCCGTCCGTCTATTTATGTTTATGGGATTGTAAAAAAATCTCAATATGCCACTTTTTGTGGCACCCCCTGCATGCCGTTTGGTGTTTAATACTTTCTGGCGGTAAACATCTAAAATTAGGAAAAGCTGAAGAAAATAAATAGAAACCAACAACTCCCACGCTCAACACATTTGAAACTCAGTCAGTTTTTTTATAATGTTTGTATGGAAATTGCTAAATTTTTATTACAACTTTGCTCTCTGCTTGTGTGTCTGTCTGCCTTGTCTGTCTGCGTGTCTGCCTGTCCGTCTCTAACAAAAAATTTTAGTGGTTATTATTTAGCAACAAATGCAATAAAAGAAATACCACAACGAAAACAAATAAAATGAAATCATTATAAGGCGCCCAAGGTGCACCTCCACAAATAACGAAAATAAAATTTTATAAGAATTTGTAAACGACTTGGAAGACTTATAGTGTTCGGTACACTTTCCATAAGAAATTTTTGAACATCGCATAAGTCTTCCCATATATTCGGTGCTTTTCAATCTCAGTTAAGCAAAGAGAACAGATACAAGAGGTTAATTTAGTTCCATTGGCACGATATTGAACTTCTGAAAGTTGTTTTAAAGGGTATTGTGGTGTTAAAGAATGCAAAAATATTACTGGCAATGTTGAGATCAAAGAAACAGTATCCTGTGTAGTTGTTTTAAAGTAATTTTTTTAAAAAAAGTTATTTTTCTTAACAGGTACATTTTCGTACTTTGTTAAAAAATGCTTTTAAAAAATAGAGTTCTTTTCAAAGAATTTATTCTTATAAGCACATACCTTATCAATAGTTTCTTCCTTAAAATAGTGTTTTTAAAAATACAGTTTTATTAAGCAAATACTTTTTCAAGAGGGTATTTTTTCTAGTATAGACACTATTTCTAAAAAGGTAACTATTTAATTAATTAACTTCTCCAACAGGTACTTATTTTTATTAATATTGTTTTTTAACAGGTAGTTTTTTTAGCGGGTACTTTTTGTTAAAAGTACTTTTCCTTAAAAGATTATTTATTTGAAAGCTACTTCTTACTAAATGGTCCTTCTTCGACGATAATTTTTTTGAGGTAGTTTTTCTTAAAATGTAGTTTTCTTTAAAATACTCTAAAAGGTAATTTCACTTAAATGAAAATATTTCTAAATATTTATTTTTTCTGAAAAATATATTTTTATTAAAAGTTTTTCTTTTACTAATTCTTATGAAGTACTTGTAATTAAAATGTATTTTTTCTTAAGTAGTACTAAGAAAGTACTTCCTCTTACAGGCTACTTTTATTTAAAGTACATGTGTAGTTAAATACACCCTTTAATATATTTTCGTTTAAAATCTACTTTCACTCAAATCGTGTTTTTACTTAAAAATATTTTTATTTTAACGATATTTTTTATAGAAAAAAATTTTTTGCTAATAGTTTTTGATTTAAATAAAAATTCTACATACATATTTACTTTTCCTTAAATGGACCTTTTTTCAATTGAAATTTTTTTCCAAAGATACTCTTCAAAATGAGTTACTCCAGTTTAATTTTCATAAAACATAAAAATACCTAAAATATACGCATGTTTAAAAGAACTTTTAAACTTGAAAAAATTTAAGATCTTAAATTGTAATTCTTAAAATGAACTTTTTACAAGACAAGATTTCATTCATACATTCAATATTTTGAGAAACACAAAAGAGCTCCAGCCATATGCAAAAGCTCTTTTCTACAAGCAAAGCAACTTGCAACAACAATAAATGAATTTTAATTTTTCACTATTTAATTGACGCCGCTCATTTTATGACATAATCACAGTTTTAAGCAAAAAAAAAACAGTTTTTTTTCTTGTTTTTATTGTTGTTGTAGTT
This sequence comes from Lypha dubia, assembly GCA_947311025.1. Lineage (NCBI taxonomy): Eukaryota > Metazoa > Arthropoda > Insecta > Diptera > Tachinidae > Lypha > Lypha dubia. The sequence continues at coordinate 75,723,611 of OX371263.1, forward strand.
TTTGTACCAACTTCCTGTGTAGTACAAATGAATTTTAAAGATTGTGGGTTTTAGAGATTTATTGCTCATTGGATTGTTGGCTGTCTGTCTGTCTGTCCGTCTGCCTATTCCCTCATGTAGTCGTAGACGTTAAAGGCATTTAGATGTACAGACAAACTGTGCAACAAACAGTGCAGCTGTTTTGAGATTGAATATTTTCTTTCTTTCTCTTTTTACTTTCCTTGAGGTTCACTGTCTATAATTTTTTTTAATTCCACAAAATAAATGAATTGCTTTCGTTAGTTAAATGAAAAATACACTTTTTACTCCATCTCTAATTTTTTCTTGTCTTTCAATGACTTTTTTAATGATGTGAATAAATTTTGGTAAACATTGTTTTTTTATTTTTGCCACGTTTCGAGGATGCTTGAAAGCAGCTGTTAAATCTGCCTGTCTGTTGGAGTGATTCTTTAAGGTTTTGTAAGTAGTGTTACCTAAATTATCTGAGCCAAGTACATACTTCATTTGTGTTTTTGTTTTAATCGAAACAGAAATGCTTGAAAAGTTTTTTTTTTATTTTAGAAGTCTCAAAAGATTTTTAATGAATAAATAACTTCTGTTGAATGGAGTGTTTGGAAAAAGTCCTTGAAGAAAACATGAAAATAAATTTGATTTTAGTTTTCATTACTAAAGCAGTTTTTAAAGTTTGCTAAAACGTAAATAAATTTGATCAAATTAAAATTTTTAAAATCGCCAAAATCAATTAAGGCATAAAATATAAAATTATCAGCGTGTAAGTTTTAAACTCAAGACCATAATGGGAAGACATCGTCTTATCGAAAAAAAAGAAAAACGATTTCATGTATCGAACGCAAAGACATCCAGTACCACGGCTCTACTCTTGAAATTCATTTTGTTTTCTTATTCGTACTTTTAAATACGAAGTAAAATATAAACAAATGTATAAAACACACATTCACACACAAATTGCTGCTATTAAAATCACACAATGTAAACGAAAATGCAATTTCAAAGAAGGAAGTACTAAAATTAATGCGTCAAAAAATCGTTCAATATTTATTTAAAGATGGACTACATATCAAATAAAATGAATTTTATGAATTTTAGTCGAACTGTCCTGAAGGGGCCACCGCATTGATATGGAAATTAAGCAATAGACAGGAAAATAGTAAATTTCCAAACTTATGAGACTCAGCAATTTCAATTAATGATAGAGGATCTTTAACTACTCGCAGTTGCTTGCAGCTGCCGTGGCGACAGTGAGGTCTAAGCGTTAAACAAATCTGATGATGAGACTGTGGTTTGTCTCGAACCATCATTATTATGTCATTTTAATCTTCCGTGCAGTGTAAATATTCTTTGTCTGTTCAATTAATACGAGCCTCTACATTATTCTATCTGATAAAATTAAAATTTAATTAAAAATTTAATTATACGAACGTAAGCCTGAATATTAAAATTAAATGAAACTATTTTATTACTTTAAAAAAAGTTTGTTTCTTTTAATTTAAAACTCAAAAATTTAAAAAAAAATTAGTTTATTTTTTCTTTTAATATTTAAAAGATCTTTGCTGAAGCTTTTATTCAATATTTAATAAGAAAAATTGTGTAACCTTTCGAACGGCCGGCCTTATTTTCATTAAGGTCCGATTAGATTTCCAAATTAGAATATATCAAAATTTTCTTTAATTTGATAATTTGGGGTTCACGTTTAATCACTCCTAAGGGACGAGTTTTGTTTGACGTCGTTTCTAAAATGGATTTGAACGTAGTGTCAAGTGGTCAGCCAACAGATCGACAAAAAATTCCTGATGTTATTGACTTTGGAATAGCAAAAGGTGTACCCAGCGCGATGGTTGAAGTTGAAGCATCTTTGGATTTATCTTCAGATCACTCACGTACAATTGTCATTATTTACTCACATACAACTGTTACACCAACATGTGATTTACCGATGACATCTGCACGTCTTAACTGGCTGAAATACAGAAAATATCTTAGTGCTCATTGCTCGGAAAGAATGCCGCTAAGAACACCTTCTGACATAGACGATTCCCTCAGGTTGTTTGAAGCGCACGTTAAACAAGCTGCTTTTAATGCTACTTCAAATAAAACAAATCAACAAGTGAGATTTAGCAATATTTTTTCTGTAGATATAGAAAAGCTATTGACTGAAAAACGGAGAGCTCGACGAGAATGGCAATGTTACAGATCCCCTCAGTTAATGTTAAGGCTGAAGGAATGTACCAAACAGCTCAGAAAAGTTTTACAAACACAAAAAACAGCTTCGTTGCAAAAATTTCTTCTAGAACTCGATGCAACAACAACATCCAGTTATGGGGCACTGCCTCAGCATCGAATGGCGAAAGAATTCAAAGGCGACAGAATTAAATTCTACGTACAATAACAGCAGCCCCCTGGTATGTCAGAAATCATCGAATTCATAAAAATCTAGACGTTCCGTTGGTGAAGACAAACGCGCGAATAAATATATAAAAAACTTGAATTGCACCCAAATCCACTTGCGCGTAATATTCTTCATTATAGAGGCCACACATGGCTGAAGAGAAGGGATACTCTTTTCCTCAGCCGTTCACGAGAGATGTAAAACAACAAAATTAACCGTTGAAATTAAAAATTTTGTTTAGCAATGGCTAAACTTATATTTAATATTTTTAGATTGAAGATTTGAAAAACTTATTGATAATTTAATCTATAATTGAAGATTCAATAAATAAAAAAATTATCAAAAAAAAAAAAAAAAATTGATAATTTGCCCCTAGAGCATATACATACTTACATTCATACATAAGTTTCATTAAAATTATAAATTGCTCTAACGCACCAATCATACGATTATTAGACTAGAAAAAACTCTAATCCAAAATCAAAACAAAAAGAAAAATTACCTAAAGAATTTTTAAATTTGTATCAAAATATTACTAAACACTCATCTAAATTCTTTTAATGTAAATATTTTTTTTTATATGTTATACCTTTTACAATGTTATAATGATTTCATGAAATGTATGTATATGCATCTGCATACATACATACATTGTATGTACATAAATATGTAAACTGTTTATTCTACCCGAACTATTTATAGAACATTTGGCGAAATAACAAATGTCTTGACAAACAGATATGATTTTAAAATAACATTTGCAAGATGTTTGCCATTTTTCTCATTTAAATATTTGTATATGTATATGTGTATGTAAAGGGATGTAAATATGCATATATGTATACATCATTTTAGTTGTATCTGTCTAGCAGAGATGTGGGTGGGTTGGTTGAATGGTTTGTTTTATTCAATTTGTCTTTATGTTTCTTTTTTTAACTAATAATTTTAAATATTTACAATAAAATAAAAAACAAAGTGACACAATCGCTTTAAGACATACACACATTGATTTAAATAACTACACTTTTAGCACGAAAAAAAAGGAAAAGATAATGTATAATAAAATAAATTATGTCTACATATGAAATTGTTGAGAAATGTTTCAACTGCAAAATAACCGAAAATTGTTTAACTGATTGTGAAAATAAAAATGTGTAATAAAAGCGGTTGCCAAAGGGTGGCGGGTATCAAGAAGTCAGTCAAAGATCTCTTATAAATCATACAATCTCTGAATGAATTGCCCAGAGTTCAGAAAAATTCATATACGAATACTCAAATTTAAACATTCATGATAAACAGTCATGAATGAATCTAACGAAAATTTTTTTATGATCACATTCGAAAATGAATAGCGAAGATTTTTTTTATTTTATTCACACATGTATGAATAGATATATTTTTCTTTTATGAGTCATGTACATGAATAAGAATTTTAAATTTTTGTTGTGTTTCATTCTATTCGTGTTTGAAGAGACAAAAAATATTTTGCTTTATTCGTTCATGTGAAGAATATAAGGATTTTGTATTTATTCACACATGAATACGAACATCAAACTTTATTTTGCTCTAGCATTCAAAAATGAACAGCAAAATATTTCTTTATTGGACATTCATGAACAGAGTATCAAATATTCACTAACTTATCACGCATGTTCATGAGTAAGAATTTTCAATTTTAGTTGCGTTTCATTCTATTCGTGTTTGAAGAGACAAAAAAATTTTGTTTTATTCGTTCATGTGAAGAATATAAGGATTTTGTATTTATTCACACATGAATACGAACATCAAACTTTATTTTGCTGTTGCATTCAAAAATGAACAGCAAAATATTTCTTTATTGGATATTCATGAATCATGATCTGTATTGCCAGCAAGTTTTGTGCAAATATCTTCATTCGTCAAGAAAATAATCTTAATTTTAGAAAAAAAATCTTCAATCATATTTATAAATTTTTATCATGTCGGTGTTTTGTCAAGTCGGATTTACCGACAGTCCCTTTAAGGCTAACGTTACCTATTTTACAGTATAGTTTGTTTTCACCTGACGAATTTTTATTTTTTGTTAGCAAGTTGCCAAAAATCTTTAACCACCATGAATTTATTCTGTTTTGTTGCCCTTTCCACCTACAAAAAAAGTAATATAACAATAATAGGTGTTAAGCAACTAAATCTCAAAAAATCTTAATTATGGTAAAAAAAGATCTTCAAATCTTATTTAGATTAAAAAAATCTTCAAAATTAAGGTAAAATCTTCATTGTGGCACCGCTGATCATGATGAATATTTGCACTTTAAAAAACATTACATCATAGTATACTTACATCATTTTGAATGCACACCTCATATAAAGAAAAACACAATTGTGAAAATAAGGCCAAGTTCCAATCCAAAATATTTCGGCCGTAAAAAGTACTGAGATCAAAATAAAGACCAACTTCATGATAGGTACGATTCCATCTCATTTCTAGGCAACCTGTAAGCTTGGCAATATTTTTCCAAGAATTCTTTCCCATATTATAAAGGCAAACAAATAAGCTTACAAGTTGCCTAGAAATGAGATGGAATCGTACCTATCATGAAGTTGGTCTTTATTTTGATCTCAGTACTTTTTACGGCCGAAACTTTTTGGAAACGAATTTGGCCTTATTTTCACATTTATGTTTTTGTGTGGATATATATTATTTTAAATTCCAATAAGATACAAGGACGTTAAGAGCTATCCCGCAAGGTGTAAATTTTTGTAAAAATATTATATAAAAGATAAAACACTTGAGAAAGAACGGTAGCTTTAAAAATATAAATAAATTGAACTATTTTCTAACTTGATTTCATAATTAATTACTAATTGGATTTCAAATTCGAAGTTTCGTTTCTGATTACGAAAATTCGAACTTATTTAACATTTACATATAAATGCTTTTATCTACAAAAAATTTTTCTTATTTTTATTTCTTATTATGTTACAGTCGAACTTCCCTATAGTGAATCTCCACGGGGACATACAATTATTTTACTATATAGAAACTTCATTATACAGAAATATTTTTTTTTTGTTTTTTATTTATATAAAATGATCAGGTATTTTTCCATTTTTCCTTATCAATAAAAGCTTCAATTACATTAAAACATTTAAATAAATTTGTCGGAATGTTGCTCTCCATCTCCAAAAAAGCTCGTAGTACATCAAGGGAACAGGAAACGTGTTCTAATGTAGGTGACGTTTTATCAATATTTGCCATTACTTCACTGCCCAGTTCCTCTTCATCGTCATCTGATATAATCTGATGTAATCCACGACTTTCTAAAACACTGCTTAAGGCCGTGCTTCACTATCCTACACAATCGTACGATTCATTCACAGGAAAATCTTGCAAAAATCTGACCGACTTTAAAAAATCGTTTCAAAATGGAGTTGTAGGTGCCACACTATCATACAAATCTGATGCTAAAACATCTGGTTGACAATAAATACTCCTCTGATCGCATGAAAGCTATCATTTTATGAAAATTTTCATAAAATTTTACAAATCGCACGACTTGCCAAAAAATCTGGCACACAGTTGCATTTTTAGTCCACACTACCATACTTTTTTAGCTCACATGTCATATTTGGCATATCGCGCGACTGTGTAGGATAGTGCGGCACGGCCTTTAAGCTACGTTCACATTTATCAAATATTTGTCGAAAAAAACGTAACCAGGAAAAAAAACTAATAATTTATTTCCTTTAATTCCAATATTTTTTTAATTTTGGGTTCGAATTTTTTAAAAACTGTATAAAAATACTCTTTTGGAGAAGAATTAATTTTATTTTGTAATATAAAAATCGTGTTAAATGACACTATCCCTAAGCAAAACTATTGGTTACGTTTTTTTGGGCAAATATTTGATAAATGTGAACGTAGCTTTAGAATATCTTCATCGGAAAGAATGCCCATGGTTTTCACATCAATATCTACACTGACATAGTCTTAAAATGACGCATGACGATGTTAGCTACTTTTCTAAATGAAGCCTGTAGAACAGCTAAATCTGATAGTGGAAGAAAATCTTCTTCATCCCAATTACTAGTTTGAATCTGCATGTCATCTTTTGAAAATCCTGCCTTTTGGAAGCAGTTTGCAATAGTCTCTGGTTTAACATAGATATTCCACACTGTGCTTAAATTTCGAATAGCTTGAAGCAAATCTATGGCTATTACAGGTTTGTTTTCTTCCATTTGTGACAATATGTTCATCAAAATTCGTTTTCTGTAAAGTTGTTTTATATTGTATATTATGCCTTGGTCCATTGGTTGAAGAAGAGTAGTCATATTGGGAGGAAAGTAGACAAGTTCAATATTTAGTAGTTTATCTTTTACGTCCTTTAGATGCGCAGTGCAGTTGTCAATAAAAAGCAGAACCTTTCTTTTTTTTATCCAGCCATAAAATCTATTTGGAAAAAATTTCTACTGTCATCCACGCTTTTTTTTTGTAATCATAACCCACATCTAGAGATTTTATTCCTTTAAAGCATCTAGGGTTTTAGCCTTTCCTATAACGAGCAGTTTTAGTTTCTCCATACCAGTCATATTGCTTCCTACTAGGACAGTTATTCTTTCTTTGCTCTGTTTTCCACCAAAGCATTTTTCATTTTTGAATGTTTTCTTTGGTAAGCACTTGAAAAGCAAACCATTCTCGTCGGCATTGAAGATGTCATTTGCATCATATTTTTCAAGTTCGAAGTCTCTTACGCTTAATGCTTAAATGCTCGTCTTCTACATTCTTTTGAATAACTGACTTGTTTTTTTAAATGTTTGATAATGTACTAGGAAGACTTTAGCTATATATTTTTTCTTTGATGTCCCTTCTTCAACTTTATTAATTACTAATAACTTTTTTTCAAGAGAAATACTACTCCGGTGCGTCATTTTCGCTCACTGATGTTAAAAGTCAAATCATTAACTTTTTTGTTTTCATTTTCATTTTGGGAGTCCCAAAAATATTACTTATTTTCTTTATAAATAGTGTTGCTAACAAGTGTAAAATAAAGCTGCTAAAAATAGTTCACTATATGGAGACAAAAACACACGTAAAATGCATTTTTGTTTCCAAAATTTTGTTCATTGTAAAGAAAACTTCACTGTATGGAGATCAAAATACATTGAAAGTGGAACGAAAAAGCTGTATTCTTGATTTTAGTTCATAATAAGGAGAACTTCATTGGATAGAAGTTCACTATAAGAAAGTTCGACTGTATTTCGAAAATAAATTTTTATAATAAAATCCCAATGCCAAATTTTGGCAGTCTATTATTTGTGGTGGTATTTTTGTATAGATGTGTTTGAAAAATTATACAGATTTCCTACCATGTCTGTAAAGTATTCAATCTCTTGGAAGCATTTTTATTATGAAATTATTTAAGAAATATTAATTAGTTTGCCTTTTTATTATAATTAAAATTATATCTGGAAAGTCTCAGGAATCAATGTAACCCATACAGAACAACAGGGTGTCCGCTTGTTTAGGAATCGCGATCCAATTAAATTTGAACCTGTCAAGATGCGTTAAATAGTTTTTAATTATTTTACTTATTGTGCTCTAGCTTATCTAAGTATATGCTGCTTATCGAATAAATTGCAAAACTTTTTATATAATTTTTAATTTTTTTTATTATTCTTAAATTATCACAAAATATCTGTTTTTCTCGTTTTTTTTTTTTGCTCTACTCAGTGAATACTCCTATTAACAGTTATTTCTTGATATTTAATATAATAGAAAACTACAATCTTAGTTGTGAAAGAGCACATGAGTACAAATGTATTTGTAACTGACAATGAATAACAAGGCTAATATGTATGTAGATAAAATGAATGATATTGAAAGGAAGGCATCAAACAAATAAAATCTATGGCAAGCTGAGGGTAGTAACGAATTTCAAATACTCTTCTCTAAACTTATTTAGATGAAAAAAATAGTTTTAAAAGAATTTTTGAGTTATGACTCAATTGCAGGAAAGGCTCCACACACAAAAGTTAACACAGTCAAGGATAAATGTTGTTAAGCAGATTTATTAGTCATAAAATCAAAAAAAAAGTTTGAAAAGAACTCAATAAAGTACAACACTATTAATAGACCAATCAAATGGAAAAAATGAGAAAAGTTCAGCCCTTTTATACAACAAAACTCAAATTTTGAACGTGTTTTTTTTTTCTGGATTTTTTTTTATTATGACTACTTTGCAATAAACAGAGTATTTGAAAGAGTGGATGCTTTTGATAGCAGAGTTTGTAAAATAATAATAAAATAATCATACATATAATATCACTTCCAAAGAAGGCAAAAGTATGCTTGCTATGTAATTAATTTCCCAGCAAAGCTGTCCCTTATGTCTAGTGTAGGGTATTAACAAAAAAAAAAGTCCGAAGAAGAACGAGGAAATATTTCTTATATTTTTTGCTAGTTTGTGCTAATAAAGAAATGTAAAGAATGGGCGGCGGTGTGGTCTGTCCTAGTCTGCTATATTATGCCTAAGGTTGAGGTGGGGTCTTTCTTCTTGGGTGTGAGTGTACATGTGATATAATGAGAATGATGATGATGATGATGATAAGTTTTTTTTCCTCTACAAATTACAATTGCACTCTAACGTCATTGCAACTGCGCCATAAAAGTGCAATGAAACAGCAAAACTATAGCCATGCTTTATTTTACGTTTGTTTTTTTTTTTTTTATTTGTGTGTGTAATCGTATGTATGGATGTGTGTATATGTTTTCAATAAAAATTGAAGGCATCTTTGCTTACCTCAACCTTATTGAAAATAGTACTACAATATTTATAACGACGTAGTATATTTCATGTCTTTTTTGTTTTTCAATTTCGTAAAAAAAATAAAGACAACAAAAACATAACAAAAATAAATATGTATAAACAGATTGGAACAGATGCACCTTAAATTGCACAGGTCGGTGGTGTGTGCGAGTGAGGGCATTTTGTATTGTTTCGTACACTTAATTAATCATTAATGAAATTTTTTTGTTATTTATATTCTTATCGTAAGACAAAAATAATATTAAGCGAAAAGTCTAGTGTAATTGTAACAAAAATACAATATGAATCAATACATATAGAAATAGAACATCTTTGTCATTTGGAGGTTTGTTTACAAACTATTTCTTATCAACTAGAAAAAAAAACACTGTGACTTGTTGTAATTTTTCGCGGGAATTTCACAATGGAAAATCTAAGTATTTCACAATATTGTGTTAAAGTGGAATATGCGTGCAAATATATTTCATTTGAAAACAAACAATTTTGTAAAATGTAAACAGATCTAATTATACAAATATTCAATGTGGGCTGCAACGTGACACAAATCAGATTTTTCTTCATTTTGTCACAAAGAACTCTTGCATTTTTTATAAGAAAATAAAAGAAAAAAGAAACAAAAACAAAAACAGATTATAAATATATATAAAATATAAGTATAAATATATATATGATAAATATCATTATCAACAGATTATATTCTCCTTTTATGTTTTACCTCATATCTTCTCGTATATACATATACGCACTCGTACATGTAAAGTTTGGATTAGTCCTAAATTTAAATTAAAGGGTGTCTCACTAAGAGTTAATTTAGACACGCAAAGTTTACTCTGACAAAGTTTTTTTAGTTTTCTTTTAAACTTTGTTTGGTTGTTCTGACACATAAAGTTTTGTTCTACAAATTTTGTTTCCTTTCTTTGTTCTTTCTTAATTTTTTTACGTTTTGCATTTGGTGTTTTATGATTTCTCTATACATACGTACATACATTTACAGGTCATACATCACTCGTGAAAAAGATTAGTTTTAGCAGAAGGGAGACCATATCCCCTGGTTTTTCGGACTCCAAGGTTGTTGAGATTAATTTTATTAGAACGCCTTCACTAGTCATTCCGGATAGGGATCTTTGGGTCAAATCTGATAGACTGTACGAGGGCTGCGCTGTCTTTACAGATGGATCGAAAATGGAAATAGGCACGGGTGCTGGCGTCTATTTTCTAGGAACGAACATTCGTAGATCTTTTAGGCTACCAAACGAATGTAGTGTATTTCAGGCTGAGATCCTAGCGATCCTCAGGGCCACGGAACTAGTGACAGAACACGTAACTGAAGGCGTGGAGGTAACATTATACGTTGACGTTGACAGTCAGGCGGCGCTGAAAGCTTTGAAGGGGTGTCAAATCGAAGCTGGCCAGCAAGTCTAGGCTATCTCTCAACTTGCTTATGGACAAATTTAGCGTCAGTCTATGTTGCGTACCAGGACATTGCAATATTGAGGGAAACGAAATCGCTGATACGCTGGCAAGAATAGGGTCAGCACTAGATGTGGCAGTTAGTGACAGGTCGGCTAAACCTCCAATCTGTTACTACTACAGGGAACTCAATAATTGGGTAATTAGCAGAACTAACCATTCCTGGAGGAATAGAGAAGATTGTGTAGTCTCGAGGTCCATATGGACAGAACTAGACTCAGGTAAATCTGATCTACTGCTGGGTATGATTAGAAAGGTTTTGAGAGTCTTAGTAGGCGCCTTGACTGGCCATTGCTCGGTTAGAGCGAGGACCAGCATATGGGAAAATGGCACTCCGGATTTCTGTAGGATGTGTGGGGATGAAGAGGAGCCAGAAACTATAGAGCATATCATCTGTCATTGCCCAAGGCTGCAACGCCATAGGCAAAGATGGCTGAGCAGACGTTTCCATGAGGGCATTCGTGAAGTGCAAACTTGAGGATATCAGGGGCTTTATCATGGGAATTAAATGGCTGAATGATGGATGTTAACGGCTCTTTGTTTCTACTGGGCAGTAAGGAGACTAGTTAGTCAATAAATTATAAATGAAAGGAATCACAATGGATACAATTGGGTCTCCGAATGGATGTGTATTTCACACTACCCTTCCTAACCTAACCTACGTACACGCGTAGGTACATATATACATATACTACATATAAGTATAACTATCTATACGATTAAAAAGAAACAAAGCGAAACTTTGCAAGTACTTCAAAGTCTGTACTCACCGCCTCGCCCACAAACTCAAGACTTTGCAAAGTAAACTTTGCCTGTCTAAATTCAGTCTAAGAATGCTCTTTTTCATTTTTAAATAAAATTAAATAAGTTTTCAGAATTTTAACTTTTTGTAATCGGAATAAACATACATACATATGTGACAGCAGCCAAATTTCAGAGTTGCAACCTATGCGTCCCATACACGTTTCAATTCAATTGTCAATTGTGTCTTTCAATTGAATTGATTCTTGGCCACACACTTCATAAACTGAATTGAAAGATTTTCATTCAACTGTCAATTTGCTCTAGCATTTTTATCCAGCCTCATGTCAAAAATTTATCGATTTGTATGTATTTGTTGCCCTAATAATACCACCTGTATTATTTCATCATACTATACACACAAATTTTGACAGCTTATCAAGAGACTCGAGCACACACAGCACAATCGAATTGAAAGACTTGCTAGCCAACTTGAAAAATCAAAATCTTTTGATTTTTCTTCAACCAACTCGACAACTTCCAAACTAATCAATTGGCATGGCCATACACGCTTTGATTTGAACAACAACCGACTCAGTTGACAATTAAATTGAAACGTGTATAGGGTGCTTTAGATACTTAAAATAAAATTACACTAAATTTGAAAAGGGCATTCTTACTGCGACACCCTTTTCATATAATTTTCTACCTGCTACTTTTCTACATGAATCGTCGCTAACATGTCCAACGAAGGAAGGAATGTGAAAATACATATGTATTCTTCAGGAGAGCTCAAATATGCATTAACTGTTAACTAAGCGCGTTCCGAAAAGTGCACATTTAAAAAATATTTTTCTTATTGAATTATCAATCTTTTATGTGAAATTAAACATTTTGCAAAAAAGTAAATCGTAGAATCAAAATAACAAATACATGTATTTGAAAGTAGCGTTATCTGGTTCCAAATTAATAAATGAGAATAAACTAATAGAACTGCTGGCCTTACGAAAATCTATCGTCAGCTGAAATGCAAAACGCCATAACTAACAAAAAATTAGAAACCAATTTTTTTTATAAATTTCGATATATTTCACTAATACGCATTACTATAAAAAAAACAGACTTCTCCGAACCAAAATATCAAAAAGGAAGTAGATAAGATCACTAAAATTTTATTTTTTTTTTATTTTAATAAAGCAGCCATAATGATACACATCCTGTAAGAATTTATCGCAAATTGAAAATTATCTTTTCCTTATTTTAGAGCGATAGTGTGGGCGTTATGCATTTCATGTAACGATATGTAGTTATAAACATCGTTGAACAGTGTTATCTTAATTTCTTTTTTTATTTTAAGTAATATTGAATTCATTATCTTACACACCTCTAAAATGGTCAACTGCAATTTAAACTGAAAATACTATTTATTGAAGTGAACAAATTGCAAACACTGTGGCTGTTTGATTTAACTGATGCTGGTGGGTGGATACATTTTTACTTACACACTTTGACGACAACACAGCCTTCTTTGGCTCTGTTGCAACAAATAGGATATTTAAATCGTTAAATGCGTCGTAGTGTGTATTTTTCTGTGTGGGCTTTTTAATACAAGTATATTTTATGGATTAATATCGTTGGCTTTAGTTTTATTTTTATTTTAAACATTTTTTGTAATGGAACACGTATAGAACCTCTTTAAAAGTCTATTCTAGTGAAATGAATAATTGAGTGGAGGCGAGATACACCAATTGAAATTTGATTCAAGAGAAAAGTAGGAGTAACTACTCGTATGTACATTCATACATACATACATATGAATGTACTTGTGATAAATTGATTTTTAATATGTGTTAGCATATGGCTAATGAGATCTTACGGAAGAGAGTAAAAGGTTAAAGTTGCAAAACTAAAAAACGATAGCATGAATTAGAAATTTTAACGAAAATAATGTAGCAAACAAAAATATGTAAATAATTATTTTTATCTAATATGAAAATTTTATGATTTTTAATAACTGATAAGAAGCCGATATCGAATAGAACTCGGATCTTACTTTGAGGAAAACGTTTCAAAAAAACATGTCATAGTTCTTTAAAATTTAAGTACTTAGTCAATTTTATTTACAATTAAATGACGTTAATTCATTCTCAAAAATTTTGATTTACACACGAAAATATTCTTGGATATTGTGCGTGTGTGAGGGTTCCTCTTGTATACATGTATGTGCAAATTTTATCAATAAAGTGCTGGCCATCTTTAACGTATCAAACAAAAATTAAATCAATACAGTAGTCTCTGCTTAAGTGTGCATGTTAAATTGCACATAACTTGACGTATCTAAGATTTGAAACATTTAAGCGTTCGGATAATTGCACAAATGATACATTAAAAAAGTCTGGGAGTATTGTAATATCGCAAATGGGTCATTCCGTATTTACTTTATTAATTTATTGTTGCCACATTTTAATTTAAAAAACGCCTTTCTTGATAGGATTTTATGCAAAAAAAAAATTATTTTATTTTTTACTACATTTAACCCAATATTTCGGACATAAATTTTTCAAAATGAAACTCATGTTAAATGAAATGCGTCCTTTGTTTTTAAATTATCAATATCAAAAAATAGATAAAAATTTTAATAATTTTAATTTTTAATAAAAACTTTAATTATATCATCGGCGTAAATATTAGGATAATTTTTTAAGTACTCAATTTATTTGAAGATATATGTATATATAAACTAGATGTAATTACCTATCCAATGATATATAATATGAAGTAATTTGCATTTCACATGACCGTGAATAACAAAATTTCAATCTAACATATTTACTACTGCCTACTATGGGTTTCTCAAAACTCCTCATAAATTATAATGTATGATACAACTTAGTAGTCCGCTATAATATAAAATTTACTACAAAGCGCCGGTGAAGAATACATTTTGAAATGTTAATGTTTATTTAAAAAATAAAAATATCAGCTGCAAAGAAAAATTTTTTTATCCCATTATGAAACCGAAACAAAAAAATTAATTTTTAACAGCTGAACTTTTTTTAGAAGCAATAACAAAGTGATTTTTTGGCAAAGGCTCGAATGTTAAAAAATGTTCGATCGGCTTGTTTCCCTGTTTTTGAAACATTTTACATTAACTGTTGTCGGTACAGTTTTGCGTTATTTATTTGATTTGATTCTATTTTATTTAAGTTTAACACATAGATATCTTTTAATATTCACAAATACCATCTATTCTGGAATATTTCCATTCTATTAAATCAAGCTAATATACATACAATTAAATAAGAACTGCTTGCCATTAAAATGCTCTTTGATATTCTTGTGCATTTCCGACAGTCATAATACGTATAACTGTTTGTATGTCCGTGTGTACATATACTTGTATTTGTAAGTTTTCCTGCAATTCTGCACAAGCATCAACAAATTCATCATCAGCCGCCTCCACACATCCCCATCTTGTAAATCATACGATGGCTGATCTATTGCTAGCGTAAATTTTCAATTCCTACGTCGACAAATTTGATGATGCTGTTGTTGTTGGTGTTGTTGTTTTCGTTCTTGTCGTCGTACACGTTTTACAGTTCAATATTGAAAACCACCGCTATTGTAGTAAAAATGTATGACGTTATTGTTGGTGTGTATTTATAAAACTATAAGCGTAACTAGTGCAGGCACAACAACTGCATTAAAAAAAACGAGTTTACTCGAACATTTACGACAGCAAAATTGTGCACAACACGAGTATCGAGAGAAATATAATCGATAAAATTGTGGTGAAATAACTGTTTTACACGAATGTTCTTAAAACGACTGCACCGCATTTATCCAAAACATAATGAAAAAAGATGCAAAATATGTACTAGGGAGGGTAGGGAGAGTGCAATAAAAACATGTGTATACACTCGTAACAGCACAGTGGTATGAATAACACGCTAGAATAGAAAAATATTAATTAAATCACCAACTAAAGCAAAATTCTGTTGAATTTAAAATTCGATGTACAACGAAATTTGCGACAGTGCTGCTGTCAGCTCATTGTAGGAGAATTTCATATTCGATGCTTGATGTTCGATAGCCAGCGAATATGGAACATCGAATCCGACTCATAATAACGATTATCCATCATCAGGCCAATTTTCTGTATATTTTGGCATCAGTGTTCTCTTGAATATACATACAGTTGAACCTCGATTATCTGTGTCTCTATTAACCGTCATATGCTGCTCGCATTGTTTTATAACCTCTATTATCCGTGATTTTACCTCTATTATCCGTGAGGAAAATATACGTTTTTTCAGCTAATCATTCATAAGCATACATAATTCTTGGAATCTATTATTTTCAACACATATTTCTTTTTTATGTTCAGAAATATTTTTTTCTTGAATCCAAGAATATTTTGAGTAATTTTTAGGTTTGATATTTGTTGATGAAAAGAGAAAAATTTTTAAATATTACTCATTTTAAGATCGCCATGTTTGTCATAATAGTGGAAGTTGTGTTTGGCATACATTTTGTTGTATATTTTTGGTATTTTTTATAGCGGCATATTTTTAAATAATAATTTTGTGTAAGTGTGTCTTTGCATTTTTGTGTGGATAGCTAGTTTTCATTGACAAGAAATTTTTGCTGAACAATATATTACAGAGAATTTATTTTCATTTTGTGTGACCGTAAAAAATTTTACTATGCAGGTATTTCTGGCGTGTAAGCTGCTTAATATTTTATTTAGTTTGCAAATATTTAATTTTTTTTAGAAAGCTGTATATGTATTTGTTATTAGGTAAATATTTTTAGTTTCTCTACTATAAAAAATGGAAACGGATCATATTTTCTCAGTAGTTAACCCTTAAACACTGTCTATGCTTTGAATGATTCGATGCGTTCAATTTGAGTAATTTATTCAAAATTTTCTATATTTGTTAAACTAGTATTTGTTTTTTTTTATGCAAAACTTTTAAATAAAATTAATTTGAATTTGTTTGGCAATATATGTACTAGATGCATACAAATGTATGTCGAAAGATGCAATCACTGTGCTGTTGTGGTCCATGGGAAATGTTTGACACGTGGGCATTTAATAGTTTTTTTTTTATTGCATTTTACTATTGTTGTTGTTGTTAAAGTGAGATAACATTTACGATTCGCATATGTATGTACTTATGTAGTTTTTCTTTTCGTTTGTTTTGCTATGGAAATGCATTGTCATCATCTTCATATGTACATGTGATTAGTGACGTATGAAAAATAAATAAAAAGTTCCTTCAACAAAAACAAACAAAAATATTTTGTTCCACCTTCATACATACATATGTATGTATGTATGTAAGAGTATGTATGAATGTATATACATATGTATTTGTTTAGTGCAAATAGGTCGTGAGCTTAAAAGATAGGGGAGCTACATTGATTGTCTCCCATTGACTGTTGGGTTGAATAGCAGTTGTATACGAAAAATGCAAACATTCATTCAAACACACTGACAAACCTTTCATAGACTACACATATGTACGTTGTTACGTCATTAGCGTACTACAGTTACAATTTCTTTTATTTTTACGTTACGTTGTTAAATTTGTTTTGCTCAATTTTTCATACATAGATATATTTTTTGTGCTCGTTTTGTAGCAAAACAAAAAATTAACGTAAAAATAAAAGTTTTGCGACGTTTATAAACCACTTTACTATTATTTGTATGAAATTATTGAGGGAGTGTAAATTATTTATTAATTTACGTATGACAGGCATGAAATCTATTATAAAGTTTTTAAATTAAATTAGTTAATTGAAATTTACGTTATCAGAACAAGGAAAACAAGAAAGCTGTGAAACGGATCTACATATATTTTAAAAACAAACAATTAACACATATCGAAATTCCAAAAATTTTTAAATATTAAAAACGAAATTCACTTTTTAAAACTAATAATGATTTAATACATACATATATACACTGTACAACACAACAGATTTTTGTATAATCGATACATATTTTTAGAAATCAAGTGAAGCTCACGTTGAAATACAGTTTTATAGCCATTTTTACGAAAGTTTCAAAAAAAAAAAACTCCATTAAGCAAAAATTTAAAGTGATCCTCATAAATTCTACTCTTTCTGCTTTACACAAACGTATAACAAGAACTCCTATGCCGAGTCAGTGTAAACTCTATCATCATCATTTATTTTAAAAAAATTGATTATGATACAACGTTATCCTCGCGGAAGCACTGTTATGCATCTTGGTGACTCACCACACCTTGGTGATGTTCTTTCTGGGGAAAAGATTATTTGGCGTTTTCCAGCTCTAAAACGACGATGTTCATATAAGATATAAAAGGAAGTAGGGTAACCTATGTATGTCCAAGACCAAAGTCCATAGAAAGTATATCTCTTGGGGATCTCTTTCGTAACTCTACCAATAACCAAATTCTAATACAAAGGGCGGTGCCACGCCCAAAATATTCCAATATATATTCCTTTACGAAGTGGGTAGGTTGCGAACCGACAAGTAACTAAGTACAAACAAAACAGATATAATAATATTTCTTACATCGCCTCATCTCTAAAATCGATTACAGAATCTAACAATTTGTATGAGCATAAACATTTAATCTAATTTTTAACTGTTTTTTTTTTTATGCATGTATACTTTTGTTATTAGTATAAGAGATTTTGAAAATGTGTGCCATAAAGGTGTGTAAGTTAGTATGCATACATACATATGTATCCTTGAAAGTGAAATACATAAAACAAATGCAAGTCGTAATCTTTTCCATAAAATTGCAAACTTAAGTTTAACTCTCTCGGTTTTTATATTTCTCTGGCTCTCTTTCTCTACACCTGTAAACTGCTTCAGTTTAGTCAGGCTGCAAGCTTAAGCGACCCAGATTTCGATGATGTAATGAAAAGAATTTCATTACAACTGTGTTGTAATATTACACAGCCTTGTAACAATTTAATTAAACTGGAAGAAAACATGGAAAACAAAATGCACTTAAGAACGGAAAATAAAAGGGTTTTTATGTTACAAAACAAAATTAAAGAAGACGACCCTTGTACTTGTGCAATAACTGGGAATTAGAACGAACGCAGCTGAGCAGTATAAAAGAAAAATGAATGAAACAATTGCAAAATGTGGGAGTTTTATGCAGTTTGCATAACACATGTTCAGAGAATAGTTTTCAAAGTTTTATAGTTCCATATGAAAAAATTTTGTTTGTTTTTTTTTTTGTGAAGAAATTCAAGGGATTTAGGAAATTAAGCTGTAAAATTAAAATAAAATAAATATTTTTTTGCATTAGAATGTTTTTAATAATTCCAAACAAAATAATATAGAAACCAATTTAATCAAAAAAGAATTTTAAAAGTCGCTTGTGCTGCAATACAAATTTAACGATTTTTACCAAACACTTTTGTACTTTTATTTTGGTATTAAATTCGTATTAACATACCTTTTTCTAACAAAAACAAAGTGCACTTGCGAAGGAATAATTTACAAAAATTTCCAAAGTTTTATCTGAATTTCGAAAATTTGACCTTAGTTTCGAAAACTTAAACTATGTTTCGAAAATGTGATCTTAATTTCGAAATTTTAAACTTAATTTCGAAAAATCAAAACTTTATTTCTCGTGCGCCAACTTTAAATAAAAAAAATAACGAGATTTGATATATGGTGTAAGCTAAGCTTTTCTACAGGGACCCGACCCGTGTAACAATGCAGGAGATTTAAAAAATTCCAAATACTGTCTAGACATAACACCTGGTTAAAAATTAAAATTATGTGTCCAAATTTCCTACGAATCGGTTCAGTAGAATTAGTTAAACAAAAATATGTACCTACGCTGTATTGTCAGGAAATTGATGGGAGCGGCACTGCGCTCACTTTTCTCTGAAGAATATTGTACTGTCACGTAAATCTGAATGCGCGTTCAAAGTTTCCAAATCACCAATCACACGTTTTCAAATTGTTAAAAGTTAAGTTATAAGATTCCATTGCAGCATTAGTTAGAAAAAGATGTTGGTACCACTTAATATCCCATTTGTCATTTAATCACGTGAGAGAGTTATGAGAGGAATCTAATTCGGAATTTCTAAAAATAAAATCGAGAATTTTATAATATTAAGAATAATATTTTGTCGTCAGCGTACATGTTTAGAAAAATTCCTTTATATCAATTTGTTTTTATATACACTTTTTTCTCAATAATGTTGTAACAATAATTTTTGTAAATCGATATATAAGACCAGCCTGCCTTAAAACAACTGTCTAACCACACATCTGTTTGTCATAACATAAGCAAATGTTGTTACGTTTATTTTCCATCACTCTTTTTTAAGTGGCCACCAGTTGTTGTAAAATAATACTACAAAATGTTATACTTATGTATATAGTATATTGTATATAATATACAGTATAAATGTAGTAGAGTAGTAAAACAAAAATAGTCGAAGAACCCAGTTATGCATACGAAAATCGATGATGATTCGGGAAAGTGCTACAGAGCATGCACTTTCACATGCAAAAGAAATAAAATGATAACAACACCAAACAACAGCAAAAACAACAACAATATCCGTATTTACAAATAAATCCACAAAAACATGGGACATGGGAAATAATGCCCACCCTTAGAAAAAGCCAAATACATACATACATACATACACACTCACACACATACAATATAAAACTGTGTAGCCTACTTTTACGGAATAAAAAAAAAATTAAAAAAAGGAAATATAAAATTGAGACGTAGTAAAATGCATTACGAGAACAATCTAGAGAAATGAGAAATTATATGTGCAACATGTTATGCAGTCTTTCGTGTTCGTAATATTTTATTAAAAAAAAACCCTTAACCTCCACGTTATGTACATAAGTAAGTACGAGTATGTATGTATGTCTAGTTGCGTTTATACGACTTTTTGTCCTCTTGTTTTTGCATTTCAGTTTCTATACTTGGGGCAAAGACTATGATTTTAGAAATACAAAAGAAAGATTCATAGTCATGGCAATGTTTTTTTTGAAATATTGACCTTTTTTTTATATATTGTGTTTGGGCATCTTTTATAATAAAATAACAAAGTATGTATATTATTAATTATTTTTTAAAGTACTTTTTAAAGTACTTTTTGAAGTACATTTTAAAGTAAATTTTAAAGTACTTTTTTACATACTATTTGTAGCATTTTGTTAGTATATCTTAAACAACGATTTTAAAAAGTTTTTAAAGTATATCTTAAAGTATTCTTTAAATTACCTTTTTCAATCAAATTTTTACAATATATGTATATTTAATACGGTTTGAAAATTGATTTTTAATGTAATATTTTAGCTGAGTTTTTTAAAGTGTTAAAGTACTTTTTTAAAATTTCAAGCATTTTCAAACACATGTTTAATTTTTGAAAATTGCCCTTTTCAGAACCACTTTTTTAAAATAGTATTTCTAACAATTACTTAAAGTACTCCTTCAGAGTTTTTATTAAAGTCCTTTTAAAGTGTTATTTAAAGAAGATTGGAAAAATGTTCCACCTTGTCTGAACTGGAAGTGAACTCGCTATTTTCTGCATGATCAGCTCAAAATCAGCTTGACAAGAAGATAAATCAAAATGCTATAAAATAAACTGCGTAGAGATCCTCTTCTCAAGATATAGGTTTCAATGGCTTAACAACATCTTGGATGCAACGGAACATACATGCATATGTATATGATTTTTTTTCAAGACCATGCGGCGTTGAAAGATATTTTTATTTCAAAATTAAAAAAGACTTATTTATGTATGTACGTACTTGTATATAGGAACTAAGCCGAATGACAGTCTGTGCAAACTAACCTCTTCATTTTATGGTGGCCCCTACCCGACATTGGTACATTTTTTAAGTATGTATTATAATGAAATTTTCTATATTTGTTTGTACAATTTTTTTTAATGTTTTTATTATTTAATGCAGACTTGATTATTCTCCCACATATTCCAAATCAAACAATAGTTGACGTTTCAACTACAAACAAAAAACAACAAGTGAATATTGTTTATTTTTTTTTTTTGCTGTTAACAGCCTACGTAAAAGTCAAGTAATAAAGAGGACGCATAAAAAAGCAACAAAAGTGTTTTTGTTTTTGGGAGGCATTCGATGCAATTCTTTCTGCATTCATTTTCCCACCATAAAATAAAAACCAACAACAAGTAGACTTCGTTGGGAAACGTGTCGTACTGTTTTTCCTATAAGCTGTGCTGTTGTTTTTACGTTTGGCTTTCAGGTTTGTATTTGTATTGGATTGTTTTTGTTTTAGTATTTTTTCTTCTTTTCGATATATTTAAGTTGTTTAAACTACGACAAACCATTTCAGTCGTTCGTCAGTAGTTTGTCGAAGCTCTTGAACTTGAAAAAAAATAATGGTAATTAAACCACATTTCAAACCCTAAAAAATCAAATAAACAAAAATAATTTTTATAACATTTTTAAAAAAATTACTGTTTGTTTTGCTTTCAAAGTGCATGATTTTTATATAATTTCCGTAAAAAAAAGTTCAACAGTATTTGCAGCAGCGGCTAAAAAGTGAAAGTGTTAATAGTGATTAACTAAATTATATAAATAAATAATAAAGAACACGGAATAAAAACAAATTTGTTATGGTTTTAAACGTAAGATTTAATTATAAACAAATATCTGGCAAATAAAATTCATATGTGCCTGTTCTGTATTCCATGGCGGTAAGCCATAATTTATCGTAATAGATGCAAATTAATAATGCAATAATAGTTCGGAACATTTCCATTATAGTAATACATAGTAGATAGTTTCCATTTAGCCTTAACAAATTTTCCTGCAAAGAATATTAAGTTCTATTCTCAGTGCGTATGTTCAACATAATAAATTCATATTGCGTATACGCATCATGTAGTTTTGCTAGCAATTTGTTATAACAGAGAGATATTTATTTGGACTATAATCCTTGCGATTTCATTTGTTTGATAATATTCTAAAGAAATGAAATTACTTCTTTAAAATGCGACAAAATATTTATTTAAGCCCGTACAGGGTGCGATCATAATTGACTATCTAAAGCTTAAAGTTTTTCGTGATTTTTCAATCATTAATTCGTAGAAAATTATGTAGACTTTTAGTCGTAAAGAAATCTTTTTTATTTTATGCATACAATATAAAGCGATGGCTTAATATAAAAATGGCGTATCTCGATTCTTCTTTATTGCTTCGTTATAGGGGAAGACTAAATCTTGAAAAAATATGCGTACATTTTTATTTTCTTTATTTTTTTTTTTTTTGCATTTGACATTTGTGTAACATAATAACCAATAACCTCAAAAAAACGATTTACGCCTTTGTTATATTGAATCAAAAAAGATTTTTATGAATAAAATTGATTTTTTTTTTAACTTCTTCGATGTGCATTGAGTCTAAATTGAAAATCATTCTTTCGGTTATTAAATTTAAAATAGAGGAAATCGTCCAATCCGCCGCCGCACTGTGTGGTGAAAGCCTTCAAAAGTGGCGATTAATTCAAAAGATGAACTTTAACTTTCACAACCGTATTTGGTACCATATGAAAGTAGATAAAATTCTTCATCACTAACTGCAAAAATAAAAGTTCTAAGTTGTGTACTTTATTTGCAGTATGTGTTTAAACTTTAAAGTTCAATAATTTTTGTTGTTTTTGCGCCCATTCATTCAAAGAGAAAATTTTGATATTTCAACTGATTATATTTTTTATTAAGACTTCTATAAGTAAAAGTTTTATAATGGAACCTTCAAATTCAGGTATATAAGCATATAAAAAATTATTTTTTGTTTAGATAAATGTTTTAGAAATATTAAAAAAAAATCAAATTGCTCTAAAAATGTTGTATTTTTGATATAACATTGAGATTCAAGAACTTTGCGGATGAGTGCAAATAAAATGCTTTTATGCTCTTAAAATA
The DNA here is from genome assembly GCA_947311025.1 of Lypha dubia. Taxonomy (NCBI): domain Eukaryota; kingdom Metazoa; phylum Arthropoda; class Insecta; order Diptera; family Tachinidae; genus Lypha; species Lypha dubia. Next base: position 75,746,993 of record OX371263.1, read on the forward strand.
TAAGATTTAAGCTAAAAAAAATCCCATTTGCGCATTTGTGCGATTGTCGACTCCGTAGTATTAGTTGGCGAGAGATTAGTGAAAGTTAATCACGAACAAATTCTAGTGATGATTGACGGTGAAGTTTGTAACGCTATTACAGACACAAGTCCACGCAAAAGTTCAATATATGTGGCGCCACAAGTAAACAGTGGAATAATATTTATAAAATGATTTCAAAAGGTGTTAATATAGATAACATGGAGTTTGGTTTATCTGTCCTTCATGGATTATCATATAAACTCCCGATAAAAAAAATGGCAAGCTAGATGTGATGATGAAAAAAAATTATTGTTGATACAAAAAAACGCATTGAAAGGGAATTTAGAGAGGAAACTGGATTGATTATTCACCAACCCAAACCAGGTTTTGGAAACTTAAACGATGGGAATACTGCAAGGCGTTTTATTAAGAATGCTGAAGTATCTGCAGAAATTACAAAAATTTATTTGCAGTTGATAAAAAATATGCATACAATATTAATAGTTGTTTCCAGTGGCATTGAGGTCAACATCGAAAGATTTTCAAATTTCGCTAATGATACTGCCAGGATATTGGAGTTACTTAGTGATGTGGAGTTACCACAGTGAAAATGATAATGATGACTATGATGAAGACTATTTTAATGATGATTTTGAAGTTAATGATGATTATGAAGTAAATAATACTTTTGAAGTTAATATAAGTGACTTTTTTGAGTTAAATCTGTGGAGTTATGGATTTTTGAGAAAAAAGACGGATTTTTTATTAAAACTTTGCTAATATAAATACATATTAAATATTTATTCTTTTTATTTAAAAAAAAAATATTTTTTACTATTTACTGATTATTTACTGATTTATCTTTTTTCATTCAAAAGTTACAGCAGTAATAGTCAAATAAGACCATTTTTTCCAACATTTTAATATTACGAAATCTATGAATTAATCGCCACTTTCTATGCCATATATACTGTGCACCGTAAGAACAAAAATATTGTTAAATAAATTTGACAGCTGGAAATTGTATTGGTTATTGATAAAATTGTATTATTTTAATATCATCCTATTTATGCATTATAATAAAACTTTAGTTATAGTCTGAACATTTTAACAAAATTATTTTCTTAAATGCAACTGCATAGGGGCTGTGCACATATTACGTAACGCTCCAGTTGGGGGGGGGGGGTTAAAGATTTGTTACGGATTGGAAATTTTGCACTGAAAAATTTGTGAAAAGCGGTTGGGTAGGGGTGGGGGGCAGCGTTGTCAACTTTGAAATTTCAAAAGGCACCAAAATGGAGAAAAAAACGCGCCATTTACCAAAAAACGCACCAAGTTCAGATTTTTTTATTGAAAATTTTTATTGAATTAATTTTGCGTCTTTACAACATTTAACTTTAGTCCAAAATTCTAATGTTGATATAATATTGTGCCAATGCATGAAGTGAATCATTCTCCACCCTTTTTCAATACTAGATAATATTTCGACATTGTACTACTAACGGCATGATATCATATTTGCAATTGGATACAACATTTTGTACAATGCTGGTTGTTTATGTCGGTTGTAGCTAAATGGGCTTAAAGCTGCAATGTGTTTCCGAGTTCCAGCATGCCGAACAAGGTTGGATATTTAAGCGTGATATCGCATTTGCAATAAAAACATCTTGCTTTTGAGTTATTATTTGGTCAAGGCCGAATCCATTGCTTTAACTCACATTCCCAAATCCTTTTGTATTTCGCTTATGATATCCTTTTTAGACTCCATTCTAAATATTACTTTTAGTAAATATAAATTTTATTAATTTTAGTGTTACAACCCTTTATATAAACTTTTACGCATTTTATAAAAAACGAACAATGATCGCAAGTCTCAAGAATACTTTGTTTTTGCTAAGCTCTTTAACAGACTTGACAACAACTTTTACCAAAAAAAAAAAAAACAATTATGTACTCAGAAAATCTAAAAGGGACAACAAATTTCTTATAATGAAATGTTACAAATTGTCTATAACAACAAGACGGTTTAACGGTTTTTGTGAATGTGTTTTGGTACCTCTTAAACATCATTAATGGTTGCTGTTATTATGGTCTGTAAAATTGAATATAAAAATTGTACACAAATTGAATGAAATAGTATTGAAACAGTTGTATTTTTTGTAAATACAAAATTCTTTTTTCTCTGAAACAAAAAATTGTGTTTAATATGATTTGGAGCCACCCAAAATTAAAAAAACGCACCAAAATTTAAAAAAAAGCGCACCACGCACCAACTCAGATATTTTTCGCACAAAACATTTAAAAAAGCACCAAAAAAGGTGCGAAACGCACCAAGTTGACAACGCTGGTGGGGGGGGTTATAAAATCTCTGAAAACAGCGTTACGTAATATGTGCACTGCCCCATATGTTCAAATTATATGTTTATCACAATCAAATAAGGTTTATAATATTTAAAAAACAATAACGACTTCCCTTTCACTAAAATTAATTTTTTTTTATTACAAACAAAAAAAATTTTGGAAAATAAATTTTAAAAAAGGTTTTTCTAAATTTCGAATAAAATTTTTTTTCCAATTTATAAAGAAAATTTTTTCTATGAAAATTTGTGGCACCACTAGGTTATTTTTTTTTTTTTTTTTTTTTTGAAAACGGAAAAAAAACTTATTTCCTTTTTTTCAAATCGAAGTATGTATTTATAGAAAAGTAAAGATCACACCACGGAATATGCCATCACATCGTATTTGAAATTAACAAAACATCTGGTTATTGACGAAAATGAAGAGCGATTGAGCGTTAAATAGGCAAAGTTTTTAATTTAATTTCGAAAATTCGAACTAAATTTCAATTTTTTATTTTTGATCTTATAATTTGCCATCTTAATAATATTAACCTTGAGCCAGAACAATATTATTTATTGTAGCTCAGTTTACTTAGAGCTTAATAGATATTTTAACAGTTTTTATTGTTTAATATGAAACCACTTAACTTTGTTTGCTTAAATGCGCTCTCAACAAATATTTGACGTCAAACGTTCTTTAAAGATACTTAAAGCCAAAATATGTCTCGTAGTTTTATCTTCAACATTTCTTTTGATGTGCAAATTTTTCTCTTTCACGTATAACATTCATTTGAGGGTCATTAATGAATTAAAATTTATTTAAATTTCGTTTAAAAAAATAATAATTTTTTTCTGTCGATTTGTTTGTCTTAATATTAAATATCTTTCTTCATCCACTTCTTCTTTTCTTTGAAATTTTAAATTGTTTAATGAATTTTAGAAAATAATTTATAATATTTAGCAACCAATAACCAACAACAGGTTCAGCAGGCATTAATTAGTTTTTTTTTTTTGTTTTTTCTTTACTTTTTCTTCTATTGTTTTCAAAACGTTTTAAATACACATATTTTTAAAACTGAATAAAACAAGTTTATATCGTTCATTTAATAGCGCTGGTATTTGCTGGCTTTTATTTTATTTGAAAGTAAAATATCTTTGTTGTTTTTTTTTTATTTTTTCGTTTGTGTTAAACTTCTTTAATATTTATTCACTTGTATTGAGTGTTTCGATTTCTTTTTATTTATTAAACATTTTTGCACAATTGAGTGTGTGAGAAGCTAAAAGGCCTAACTAAACTTTTCGAAAATTTCTGAATTTTGTTATATTGCTATCTATCGCAACTAATTATAATATTAATAGTAATATAACAAAATTGAGAAATTTTCGAAAATTGGAGTTAGACCTTTTAGCCTCTGACACATCCAATTTATAATGATAAAAAAGCCAAAAATATTTAATCTTTTTATAAAAAACTAGTCTTTTTTTTGTTTAAATTTAAATTTGAATACAATTTTTTTTGTAATAATAATAATAAATTTTCAAAACTGTTGAACGAGACACTTTGGAGCCTAAATTTTAGTTAAATACAACAAGAAATTTTTTCATACAAACATCATCAAATATTTACAGAGAAGGAGGGGGTTTCTTCAAGATGAACGTTTTACATGTAGAGTTTCGTTTAACTTAAAATAAATCGATGGGCTGTATTTCATTAAGAAAATATCTTTGAGCGTCTAACACTTATTATAGACAACCTTGCTTCCGCCGTATTATTCTTTATTATTCGCAGTTACCGCGATACTTTATATGCGAGAAACCTGATTTTTTTCGGTCAGAAAAAAATTTATTGAATAAATATTTACAACGATAATGTTTTGCTAATAAGACAAGTAAAAGTTAAAAGCTTAAACCGACTGTGTTTTAATATCATTAGAGTTCTATTGTTAAGCTCATTAATATGACGATTAGTCTTTGGTCTGTCTCTGCCTTTGTGGCATCCCATAGTTAACAATTTATGTATGTTACAAAGCGTTAAAATCAAGAAAAGAAATTACGTGTTCGTTCATTTAAAAAAATTTTGTCACTTTGTGCAAAAAATTCTATGAAGATTTTATGTCAGGCTTTTCTTCTCGTTGGGCTGCATCTGAAGAAACGGATGATCCTGCGAAATATTGCAAATTGAATTTTTTTGGCTTTCAATGTACATAATAAGTTGTTTTCAAAACCCAACGCGAGATGTCCACAAAAAAAAGATTTTCTGACCTTTGACCCTTAATATTTATTGAACCGTAGTGCACAAGAATATTTTAGACTTTAGAAAGCCAAAACAAATTCGTGCTATTTTTTATAAAAAATTTCGTTTATCACGAAAATTGCGAACATTCGAACATACTCGTACATACTAGTGATGTTACGAATACTCGTATTCGCTAAATTCAAGTGAATATTTCTCGAATATTTTGCATATGGACAATTCCATACTGTCGTACGGGACAGTGCAAAAGAGATCAAAATAAAATAGATTTTTGTTTTGATTATTAGCCTAAGTTATGGTCCCTGATTAGCCCTATTGATGGAGCTAAAACCAATTATAACCAATTTTTAGTTTTAAAGATAATTGCAAAAGACTAAGATTGTCGTACGAGACAAAGCACTAAGGATATTTTTCAAAACAAAACTTGCTCTTCAAATTGAAAAAAAAATTAAAAAAAAGATTGACTTGCTCGACTTTGGACATGACTATCTCGAAATGAGTAATGAATGAATGCACAACTTTTGCAGATTGATTAAATTTTATTGTTTTTCTTTCAAAATATGCAAAAAAAAAAAAAATTTTAAAACTTTTAATTTTTTCGTCTCGGTAGACCTTCTGAGAGAAATTCCCATATACATAAAGTTTAAAAAACTTCAAAAATATATAAAAAATCATTTCATGTTAAGTTAGCAATCAATTATCAGTAGAGGAGTTTTGACCTTCAAAAATGGAAGAACTTAAATTTAATATGCAAAAATCCACCGACACAGGTGGCTGCGCCTTCTGCGAAAATATATTCTCTCATAAAGTACTGAATTACAAATTAAATGCTCAAGCAGAGTAAGAAAAACGAAATCTCAAAGTATGTATGTATGTAGGTAAAATAATTTAAAAATGTTCAGTAGTTATCTTCTAATTCGGCAACTCAATGTCATAACAATGTTAAATACCTAAAGTAGTGTGACAGTTTCTTGTCAATTTATTGTTACTGACGCAAAGGTACGGATTTTTTTCCAATTAAATTTGAAATATTAAGTGGCTCTAAACGTTAAAAGTAATATTCGTATTCGTATCCGTATTCGGCGAATACTGTTTCAAATATTCGTATTCGTATTCGCGAATACTAAAAATTTATATTCGTAACATCACTAATAAATACATGCATATCTTTATTTTCGTTTTGTTGTTTTTTTTAATATTTTCGTCTTTCTGGATTTTTATCTGTGTATCTATTTTGTGTTTTTTTTTTGTGGTTTAGCGCTTTTTTTGGCCTCAGCGGTTTCTTACGATTGGTTTTTTTAGCATTGGCACTTACATATTTCGTTTCTGACATTTTTTCAACTTTACTGATCATTTTTCGTTTTGTGTTTTTTACAGTTTTTGTTTTGGCTATTTTCTTATCGCATTCTCCTTCGATGGGAAGTAAAACAAACACTATTTTATTTGCGCATTTTGCAGTACTTTTTTAACATTTTACTCTTTTAATTAATTACTTAAAAATTTATTTTTTTTTTTTTCTAAAACGTAGAATAGAAATTAATTTTTCTATTGAAGTCTGCAATCAGTGATTTAATTTCTTTTTTTTTTTTTTATTTTCTTTGCAATGATAAGTATTTTCAATAGAACTTGTACGAGCAAATGTTTTTTCTTTTAATTTGCGAACATTCAGTCGAACATCTGTTTTCAGTCAATTAATTAAATAACATGTTTTCTTTTTGTGAAAACGAATCAGAAAACAAACAAAAAATAGTTTAAAACAAAGACACTTTTAATGAATGAATGCAGTTTATGAATGAAAAATAAAAAAAAACAAACAAAGAAAAAAAAAGCAACCAAAATGTAAAACTGATTGTGTTATTATTTGAAAACTTTTCTTTTCAACCTTATCAAATCACTTATAAACGAATGGAAGCACGGAATCGATGTGAGTAAGGAACATAACATGCATGAAAGAAATCATTTCTTTGAAATGGGAATGCATATGTGAACTGATAAGAAAAAATTCCAAGAATTTCACCCAAAATTGAAAAGATAAAGTTTAAAATTATTTACTTCTACAACCTTTTCTAGGGGTAATAGGGGTAAAGGGTATGTGATAAACACTTGAAAATTATAAGTTTTTGGATAAGTGTAGGTATGCATTTGAAAAATTTTGAGTTTTGTTATCAAATAACTTTGTTTTTGATTTAATTATTTATGTGTGTATATGTGTGAATGTATGTACATATTGTCAATTGCTAGTGAAAGTAATTCACCGAAATTTTGTGCTGAAATAACTGGTTTTGCTTATAGTCGTGTCATACTTACATACATACATATGTACATACATTCCTATATTTCGTTAAGTTAATGAAATGAAAGAAACATCAATTTTAAAGCTCATTCTATTTATTGAAAAAAAGTACAATTTCACTAATATCCGTAATGGCCATTTCTTATATTCCAGTAGGATTTGCATCGTCATTTCACCTCTTTATATGTTCTTACAAGAGAAGAGTTTACCGGGAAAAAAATAGCCGCATTCCTGGGATTCCATGTAGGATTTTTCATGAAATTCCAATCATTTCCTAAAGTTGAGATAGAATTTTTCACAACAAAACTTATTTTGTATACAGAAAACAGTGCCTAATAAATACCTAATAAAATAGAACAAAATTAATAAGATAGGTAGATACCTATCAAAAAAAATCAAGAAGGAAACTTATGGTTTTTATTAGGTATTCTTATTAATTTTTTCAAAAAGGTTTTCCTTATTAAAATAATAAGACTTCCTTCTTGAAAAAAATCCGTAGAGATATCTATCTTATTGGTTTTGTTCTATTTTATTATGTATTTATTAAGCACTGTTTTCTCTGTGTGATGTTAGGAAATACAAATTTGATGTCATCAGAACGTCATGGTACGTCCGGAATGCTCATTTACAACATGAAGTTGTATTATCTGGATGAGAGGTAGTGAAAACATTTTTATAAAATTTACGTATGTTGGGACTCGAACTAAGGAGCTTTGGTTTCGTAAACAGGCACTTTAACCACCTCACAACTACACCTTGCTACATGTTAGCAGCCAGTTTAAGAAGATGATTTACACATGATAATACAGGAACCTAATAAAATCAATAAGGAATACCTTTTTGAAAAAATCAATAAGATGGGCTAATGAAATCGGGAAGAAATCCCTTTTATTTACAATTCATATGAAAACCTAATAGAATCAAGAAGTTTTTCTCTATGGATTGTGTTTTTGGTGCCAAAAATAACGGAAATTGGGTAAAAAATATTGTTAATAACAAGTTTTCTTCTTTTCTTTTATGTGTTTTCCTTATTGAAAAAATTAATAAGATTTACCAAATAAAAACAATAAGGAATCTCTTCGAAAAAATCTTCGCTTCTTTCTGCTGGGATACCCCTTAGCCTAAAAGCGTTTCATAGAGAAAATCTTCTTGATTCTATTAGGCAGTTTTGGCTCTGTGTGTAAATACAGTCGGTGTAGCTAGCGAATGACTAGCTACATATCCCTCCTTTATTGCAACATAGTCATATCTCATATCATATGTAAAATAAGAAGAATAAGAAGATATGACTTTGTTGCAATAAAGGAGCGATATGTATTTCGCTAACTACCAGTCGTTACTACTAACTACCAGACTAACTACTAGCAATGCACTCGATTGACGATTTTAAAATGGGGATGACATTGACGGTAGTTAATTGACACGATCAGACCGGTGATATAACTAGTCAGCAAAACCCAACTATTTCGCTAGTCATAATGTAGCAGATACTTATATTGATCGCTAATGATATTTCCTTAATGAAAATACTACAGAAATTTAAATTTTTTGGATTATTGTTTATTTATCAAATTTCTTTTTCAATATTTATAAAATTTTCAATTAATTGTTCTTTTTCTTTTTTATGCTCATTTTACCTTTCTAAAAAAAAAACACTTTTTTACTAAAAATTTAACATTCACTGACCACGAAATTCTAATTGTACGCCAACACAAAATCATAACACTTACATAAAATCTTTTTTATTATTTTGTTGATTTTCTTTGGAATAAGGGTACAGTTTTTTTCAACTCGTAATATAAAAATTTGAGGTTGAAGGCATTAACATTTATGCATGTACTGAGTGCGTGTACATGTACATGAGTGAGAGAGTCAAAATGCGAACTCTTGCATTACTTGTAGGCACTAAATTTTCGTTAGCGAAATACCTAACGATTTGGAATCAATTTCAATTTTAATTTGCACATGGGATCCTCATTTTCTTGCAGCGCTATTCCATTAAACCAGCAGATACTTACATACATATTTACATACATATGTATGTATGTATATTAGGGAGGGATGCTATAATGATACTGAAATAAATGTAAACTTTTGTAAAGGGGAGATTTGCTTTTCATTTTTGCCTTATACATAAACACTTTTAATGGGAACCAGCGGCTGTCTAATGGTATTAGAGTTATCAACCGATTAAGAATAATTCGATTAATCGATCAAACAAAACGAAACTCTTGTTCGAATAATTTTAAAATGCCGATTTTCGAATAACGAATAAATCGGTTAATTAATGTCAATTAATCGAACAACTTTTTTTAGTTTAAAATGCATACGTCAAAAATGTTTAAATTTGTTTGTATGATATGAAACAAAGCGAGTACTTTATATCAACCAAATACATATTATTTTGGTTGTTTGCAGTTGTTGTCGAACTGCGCATACCTACATAGTAGTCGAGCTATGTTTTGAATGAAACGTTAAAAAATTTTCAAGAAAGGGGTTTTTTCACTCTCAGGTGAATAAATTAGAAATACACTAAAGCGAAAAAATTGAGCTCGTTTTGGAAGCATTTTACCAAGCATAAAAATGAAAAAAAAAAACAAAGTCACATGTAACAAGTGTCCTAAAGTATACAAAATTGTTGGATCAACAAGAAAAAAATTAATAATTCTTTTGCAACAGATTTACGATATTAAAATAAGAATAAATGAGGGACGTATAAAATTTTTAAATACGTTAATAATATTTTTTAAATTCTGGAAATTTTCCGAGCAATGAAAGTTTTTTTAAATATTCTTAAAAAAGTGAAACTAAAGAATAAATTATACCTACTCCAGATTATTTTATGTTGAAAGTAACCACAATAATTCAGATGAAAGTAATGATAAAGAAGATGTTACTAGTAATGAAATTAACAATCTTTTATACGAATTAAATAATTATGTATATGTAGGTACCTACCTAGGTATTAATATTTTGATATTTTTTGACTGAATGAAGCATGTTTATTTGAATTAATAGTTTTATGTATTTTTTTGTTAATAAAAATATTAACTATTTTATTTTTAAGTTTTTTGTATGAAATGTTTATTTTTTGTCAATAAATTTTTTAAATCTTTTTTATTCGTTGTTCTCATCGATTAATCGAAAAATTTTTCAGCTTTAATCGTTTGATCGAACGAACAAAATCAATTATTTGACAATAAATAAATCAATAATTGACAACTCTAAATGGTATACATACTTACATACATACATATGTATGTACATATGTAGGTGTAGAAAAGTAAACACATTCATAATGAAAAATTATTTGTTGTTTATGTTTGTAAAGTTTTTTGAAAAGCTATTTTTATGGTTTGTAGCAGTGATGGATTTTGAGTTTTTTTGTTTTGGGCCAAATTGACAATTTAAAAGGGCCAAAATAGCTTCGAGAGGGCCAACAAAACTTTTTTGGAACATATTTGATAACAAGCTTTTTATTTAAATAAAAAAAAAATAGTAATACTAATACAGTATATGTGTTTTATTTCAAATAAATTTAAACATACACCCAGAGTTGGGCAAAATACATGGTTTGCGGTATTTAAAATACAAAATACAAAATACTTGCTGATCATGTATTTAAAATACAAAATACAAAATACTTTCAGGTTATGTATTTAAAATACAAAATACAAAATACTTACACATCATGTATGTATTTAAAATACAAAATACAAAATACTTCCACGTCATGTACATATGTATTTAAAATACAAAATACAAAATACGTATTTGTATTTCAAATACGTATTTCAAATACATGTATTTCAAATACTGCCCAACGCTGAAGATGTATTCACTTTACAGGTGGTGTTACTAACACAGGCTCACACAATTCTTGCTAGTGAGAGGCACGTACATACGTTGAAAATTGTTCGCCCTTATGTTGACTCCCAATGCAAAAAGAACCATGCTATTTTTTTATTGTTAAACTTGTTGGTGTAACAGTACTACCTGCAAAATAAAATCGCATTGTTAAAAATACTTTAGAGTTGACAGCTGAATTGCGTTGATGCCAACTCTAAGAATTTGTATAGTTACGTTTTTACGCGATTCTAGTTTTTGGTTATTGGTTTGACGCATGATACATTAAGGATAATCACGATGGGTAGTGCAAAGTGTGCAACGATGCAAATGTGTGCAAATATACACACATTTGCACAACATAACAACAAAATGTATGTATTTGCAATTTGCTTAATTTTGCTTCGTTTGGACTAAAAAAACCATGAGCAAAGATAGTACGAGTAGTGCATATTTTATCAATTGCAAACGAAAATAAACAATAACTTGTGACATATAGACTGTCATATTTTTATGTTTAGAAAAAGAAAATTTAATTTTGTAACTAATTTTAATTTAATTTAAAAAGTTTTAGTCTTCTTTTTTTTTATTTATTAGTAAATTTGTAACTTGACATCTGAGGTCAGTGTTGCCAGAATTGTTGATGGGCTGCCACATTTTTGTGAACAAAATTACATGCTCTTCACAAAAATGCAATAAATTTAAAAGTACGCTCACGAAGTACACTAATATGCACAGCAAATTTGCAAAATGCATATTTGCACAATCACCATCGTGATTACCCTTATTATAAATAGATCAAAATGCAAACAACCATCACCGCACTATCCTACACAGTCGCGCGATTTGCAAAATATGACATGTGTGCTAAAAATGTATAGTAGTGTGGACTAAAAATGCAACTGTGTGACAGATTTTTTTGGCAAGTCGTGCGATTTGTAAAATTTTATGAAAATTTTCATAAAATGATAGTTTTCATGCGATCAGAGGAGTATTTATTGTCAACCAGATGTTTTGGCATCAGATTTCTATGATAGTGTGGCACCTACAACACCACTTTGAAACGATTTTTTTTAAGTCGGTCAGATTTTTGCAAGATTTTCCTGTGAATGAATCGTACGATTGTGTAGGATAGTGAAGCACGGCCTTAAACTGACAAAATATATTTTGTTAACTATGTTTTTAAAATACAAAATACTGCCATTTTTTGTATGTATTTAAAATACAAAATACAAACTACTTCTATTTATTGTATGTATTTAAAATACAAAATACAAAATACTTACAGGACATGTATTTAAAATACAAAATACTTTCAGGTTATGTATTTAAAATACAAATACAAAATACGTATTTGTATTTTAAATACGTATTTCAAATACATGTATTTCAAATACTGCCCAGCCCTGCATACACCACTACTCAAAAGCAACACGAAATTTTTATTTTTCAATACAAATTTTATTCATCAAGAATTTGTTACCGTTAGACAGTCTACTTAGTTTTTTTTTTGTGTTTACTTGATATTGGTACTAGCCAAGGCGAATTCATAACAGGTGATCGCACTAATAAAACAAGTACAACATGTAACAAAAAGCACAAGCATTTTGTTTTTGTAAGATCTTTGTACAATATCAAATTCAAGAAGCAAATAGTGTATTTTGACATCCGACAATGATGAAAATGCAAAAAAAATTAACAGCTGTACTTATGAATTCACCTGTAATGAATTCGCCTTTGGTACTAGTACAAGACAGGTTTGCAAATAAAACTCAGGAGTTTTTTCTTGACAAACAAAACAATGTTGTAAACAAAAGTAGGGTTCGAAACAGGGAGAAAATTACGCTTTCAGTACATTTCAACCCGTTCGAACGATTTAAAGCAGTTAGTTGAATTTTGAGCTGAAAGGGCCTAAATAGATTAGAAAGTACCACGGGGCCATCAAACTTTCAAAAGTGCCACAAATGGCCCAATTGTGCCACATTTTCCATCACTGGTTTGTAGTTCACAAATCTGTTTGTGAGTTTACATACATACATACATACATACATACATACATATGTATAAATAGATGAGCTTTGGAACTTTTTAAACATCTACTGATGAGTTGGTGTGGCAACCAACGAAATATGTACATACATACATACTTATATATTTAGATATGTATTGCTAACCGGCAACAAATAAATAAAATTTAAAAACATAGTATGTATGTACATTAGTATGTATGTATATAAATTCTTGAGTACATGCTCAAATATGTAAATGTAAAATTTTGTATTATGTATGTATAAAACTATATTAAACTATACCTATTATATATATTATATTATATTATATAATAAATTATAGTTTAAAAATACATACATACATACATGTATGTTTGTATGTGTTTTTTAAGTACAAAAACGATTTTTTTGTGCACATCATCTGGCAGCACTGTTAACCTGCTTAACATTTTGTTGTTATTGTTGTTGTTGTTGTTGTTGTTGTTGTTGTTGTTGTTGTTGACGATACTCAACTTATGAAGGGGTAAAAAATTGAAGCGCCACAAGAAATAAACAAAATGAATCAGTAAAAATCGTAAAGATAACAACTGCAAAACCAATAACAAACTTCCTGTCAAAGAAATACTACAAACAAATACTTACAAAATAATTCTAAGAGTATCGAAGAAGAGCGCCAGAAAATACAAGTAGAGGAAAAACAACAAAAACAACATTACAAAAGTGTCAACGGAACAAAAAGCTACAATACAGCAACAGCAAAAACAAGCTCGATTGTTCAGCTGAAAATGAATTGTGGACTTTGTATGCAAAACTGAATTGAAGTAAAAATTTTGTTGTTAAATACATATTCCCATGATCTACATATTTATTGGAGTCGTGATTCATTTATATGCCTATATATGTACATACATACATATATACTACATACATACATATATACATACATTCATACATATGTACATACATATTAGGTTGTTTTTGTTTTTGTCTATTTTTGTATGTATGTACATACTTACATACAATGTACTTATGTACATAAGTATATACATAAGTACATATATGTATATGTACATACATATGTACATACATACTGTATATATTTACGCTCATGCGTGTTAGTGCTGTCACTTTGGTCTGATCAATTGGCATCCAAAAAATAAAGATTTGTAAGAGATTCATAGTACATAAGTATGTACATATGTATGTATGTATGTACATAAATAGCTAAATATGTATGTACATATGTATATATGTATGTATGTAAGTATAAGTATACTTATTACTCTACATACATATGTATGTATGTATTTATGTACATATGTACATATTTAAATGTATATACTTACATACTTATGTATGTACGAATGTATAAGTATGTATGTATGTATGTATATGTACATACATACATACTTATATACATATGTGAGTATGCATATGTACATATGTATATATATATGTAAGTATGTAGGTATGTATGTATGTAAGTATGTATGTATGCATGCATTTACAATAATTAAAATTCCATACGATATACTTATATACATACATTCATATGTATGTATGTATGTATTATTGTATATAACAACAAACAAAATGTAAACAAATAATATACTTATGTACCTATGTATGTAGCAAAATAAATAATAAAAAATAACGTCAGTAAAGCTGGATTCACCCATTGTTTCGGAACAAAATTTTTGTCCGGACAAAATTTTTTTTATATGAAGTTTGGCGTTTCTCTTTTTGAGAGTGAGAGAAAAAGAGAATAAAATTTGTTCGGAACATTTTTTGGTTGAATTGGTTTAATTTTAAATTTTGTCCGGACAAAGTTGAAACAAGATGCCACCTATTTTATTTTCTCAGCCAAAGTTGAAGCGAGCTGCCACATTATGTTATAAGTATGTATAATAAAAGCACATAGTAACTTATATCCAGTAAAATAAAAATAAAGAAAAGCTCAATTGCTAGTAAAAAAAACTAGCTGATTTTTATTAATTTTTTTTAACATGTAATTTTCTTTTTAAGCTATAAAAAATAAGTGCGTTTGACATATAAAACACCAAATTTAATTCATCTGTCACTGTACTGCCACCTTATAAATTTAATAAAACACATTTATTTCATACGGTAGCTTTGATTTTCCAGACAAATTGTTCGAAATGAGTGAATCGAGTTGCAAAAATGTTTCAGAACAAAAAATTTTGTCCGGACAAAAATTTTGTTCGGAAACAATGGGTGAATCCAGCTTAACATTTCAACCAAGGAATAAAACGGTAAAAATACGAGCCACATACATACATATTCTTTCTTCTCTTTTCAATAGGTACTGATATGATATAAATTTCTGCAGAGAAAAAAGATGCACTTGTTCTGCTTTATCAATACTTTTTCGTTTGCCACAATTTATGAAGAGAAAAGTATTAGGAAATATGTAATTATAATGAGTATTAAAATTTTAATGCACTTAAATATGTGTATATATACATACATATGTATGTATGTATAATATGTAAGCAAAACGTAGTAAATACAGAATCTGGAGAACAGAATTCTTTTTCATGCATACAAATGGTACTTTTTGTGTTCTTCCTTTTTCTTGTTGTATATGTAGATTGTTTGGTGGGGTGTGCACCAGTGGAGGGCCATAGTACATTATTCAGTACTATAGCGTTTTTAGAAATATTTATTTACCCCCTGCCGGGTTAGTACATTTTTCTTTCTGTTTTTCAACTTTAGCAACATTGAAAACATGTCAATCAGTCAAAAACCTGTGATATGTCCAGCGTTGTCAAATTTTTTTTTAAAACTGCTGCCACAGGTACGGACAAGATGGCATACACATACATACATACATATTATGTACTGTATTTAAAATATATATTGCATTCCTACATATCACAAACACAAACATCACTCCCTTTATTCTCCTTCCCAAAACCTATTTTCCTAGTTCCGGCTCAATGCTTTGCATACGTAGGGGTCATCCCCTGAGTGCTGGTCCTAATTAAAAAAAAAAAAAAATATCGGTCCTTTATTGCAACATAGTCATATCTTCATATCTCATATCATATGAGATACGACTATGTTGCAATAAAGGAGCGATATGTCATCGGAGCTTCGGCTCCGTCTACATGTTTTGTTTAAAATTTGACTTCCCAAAACTTTTCAATATTTTGTCCTTCTAAATAAGCAAAAAAAAAAATGTTTGGTTTCTGACAAGTTGCATAAATTTTTACGTGTTTTGTCGGTATTAACCTTTTAATCATTCTGAAAGTTGCACTTATTCTTTTAAAACATTTAAAAAGTTCTTAATTATTCGTATTTTTAGCTAAAATAAAAATATGTTTTTATTAGATTTTTCTTTATTTGTTCTTTAGGGAAAATTGTGGAAAATTTTTTATATTATATTTTTTATATTGATATTAGTGCTACTTTTTTTTCATCGTAATTATATAAGAACTTTAATTATTCATTGAAAAAATAAATCTTATTTAAATACAACACAAGTTTAAATAAAAATTAACTAATTACGTACATACTTAAATATGAAGTCTGGCCACATTTCGCAACTCTGGATGTGACCACTTCGATAGATGGTATTTATGAGATTGTGGCTAAAATTTATGTTTATGTTAATACTACGTTCACACGGAACATGCTTCGCTCCCTATTCATGCTTCACACCCCAATCATAAGCGAAGCAACATGCTTCGCCATACAAAATTTTGAGAGCGAAGCATGTAGAATCATATTGAATCTACTTGCGAAGCATGAAAAATTGCTATCTTCTCTAAATTTTATCGGAAGTTTATCTGAACTAGATGCAAAAAACACAACAAAAACTTTAATTAAAAGTGAAAAATTGAATTAAAACTATAAAGATAAAACAACAATGGAAGCAAAAAATATGTTTGTGCATTTTTAAAAATGCGTAATAATTTTAACTTATTTTTTTGTCTATTTTAGATTTTATTTGTTATTAAAAAGAGAACTATCAAATCGAAGCAAGTACATGAGTCGTGTGAACAGCTAGATTCATAAACATGCTTCAGAGAGCGAAGCAAGTGCTTCATCTTCTCGTGTGAACATAGTATAACAGAAAAGCTGCAAAATATTAATAAAAAGCACGATTTTGTTGACAATAATACCTTCTTGGTTGAATTTCAGTACCATATCAAAATTTCAATTTTCCATCACTAGTGTTTACTAATTTCGAGGCCTTTGTGCGCCCTTTTTTTTTTTGTTTTATTTTGGTGTGATGTTCGTTTAGCTGTGTGAAACATAGCTGCCAGATTTGACGATTTATCGTCATTTTGACGATTTTGGGTCCTAAAAATGACATACTGACGATGGGACGATTTATGCCGTAATTTTGACGATTTTAAATAATTCAAGTTTGCAACATATATTTGTACTATTAAAGTAACCTTGAACTGCTGAAAATTGTAATGAGAAACTTTTTAAAAACTAGTTTGCTTAAAACTGAAATCTTTTATTTAACTGATTATAAAAACAAAAACAATTTTTTAAATTTGGAACACATTTATTTAGGAATATTTGCCAGAGACGTATTGGAAGAATTACAAATAAATGCAAAAGAAAAATATTATATTATTATTAATTGTGTTAATTTTTATATAGAGCTTTGTGATCAGATATTATCATGATTTTATTTTGAAAATAAATAAAAGGTCTTGGCCAAATTAATCCATTTAATATTATTAATGAAGAAAAAAAAGTTGGTTCTCTGAAATTATAAAATAATTTTCCTATTTTGTTGAAGAAACAGAAAACCAAGAGCTAGAAACAGAGTTCAGGCAATTGAAAGTATTGTCCTGATAAAAACATATAACTACTGGATTTTTGGAAAAAACTATCAGGGATGCAAAGAGGGATTCTAGTCTTTTGTTTCCGATTTTGACTAAATTTATTACAAAAATCCTTGTTTTACCACATTATTCAGCAAATATGGAAAGAATATTTAGTCAGGTAAACGTAAATAAGACTAAAATAAGAAATTGAAAAAGTCGTCTTTGGAGACAATATTATATTCAAAAGATTATTTAAAGCTAAGCAAATGTACCTGCTATGATCTGAATTAATCGATATGTTTAATTGCAATATATATTTGTAAAATCTATTATACATATACGTATGTATATGTATATGTCTATTTTCTTAAAAAAATATATTTTTATTGTATAAATTTTATTATAGTTTTGATGCATTTTTAGAAAAAGTGTTTCCAAAAATGAAATTTAAAACTCATATTTTACTAAATTGAAAAAAAAATAACTAAAGGATTTGATTTTTTTGTTTTTTTTCGTACAATGTATAAATATATTTCAAGGTATTGAAAAATATGCAATCTATTTACATGTGATTTTATTGTGAATTCTTAGTGAAGTATTTGGTCTCTGTATTTTAAATAATGCTGTTTTTTAATAAGATTTGTTGATTTAAGAGTTTTTTTATGTTTTGCCTTTAATAAAAATAGGTTTTGTTGGTAAAAAAGCGATTTTTTGATTTGACGTTTTTATGACGATTTCAATAAGCTATATTGACGATAATGACGATTTTTGCCCAAAAATATGACGATATTACCAAAAAAAATCTGGCAGCTATGGTGTGAAACACAATGATAAATGAATTATGTTTCAGCTCTCTTAAAATTCGCATTAGCTCTTCCTAAAATTAGTGGCTGTTTTCTGTATAAAAATTAGTGATGCCAATTTGTCGCACTTCAAATATGTAATAAAAATTATATGCCAAGCAGATTTACTTGAATACAATCTTCTTTATTTTCGGTAGCATTAGCAGCACTGTCTTTAGTGTTCGTTGTTTTTCGTGTTTTTTCTTTTAGTAAATTGTTAGCACTTCTTGTGTGTTTTGAATATTTACGAAATGACAGTTTGTTTTTAAACTTGGTACGTTGCAGACGTTTGAAGCGGTTAAAAGCAAGTGATAAACTGTATTAGTTGATATAAATAATAAGAGGGAAAACTTAAAAGCAGAAATGCAGTTTTTAGAATTGAAATTAGTTAAACAGCAGCAGCAAAAAAATTATTATGGATCAAATATAAAATTAACTATAACAATTGTAAAAAACAAGAGTTTTTGTTTATAACTTGACTAGAAGCCATTTTGTTTATAAAAAAAAATAACTAAAATTATAATAAAAAAATATATTAATGTAATGGCCTTAAAACAATTTAAGTTAGTGTTTTTTTAATATAAAAACAAATTCAACAACATCAAATTTATTTTTTTTACAATAATTATATTTTTGCATTGAAAGGTTAAGAACCTTAATTTTTAACAAAACAAAAAATAAACCACTCGTGAATAAAAACAAAGCAAATTTTTGAGAAAAACAGAACAAGAAAAAAAAAAGATTCACGGTTCAAAAAACCAAAAATATAAAAGAAACAACCAACAACAGTTCCAGTCTTTCATACTTAGGTATTTGAAAATTGTGAAATCCAAAAACAAAATAAAGAAAATAAAAAAGACTGAAAGGATTACCATAACGGTTATTTTTATTGTGTATAACTGGATTATTTCCTGTTTCCCCATCGTAATCCATCATTTTATTTGATTTGTTATTTTCTCCGTCAATCCACAAAAACCAAAAAGGCCTCCTCATGAAATGTAAAAGTTGGTCCAATAAAATCAACAATTTTGTTGTGCGCCGATTAAAGTCCATTAAGGTAATTTGAAATATTTAATTAAATACTTTGTTTTATTTTTTATATACACAATTAATTGCTCCTATTATGGAAATTTTAAAAATACCTATTCCATGAAAATAATGTACATACATATCATTAAATTTTTGGTTATTAGTTGGTGATTGTAAAATTTGTTAATATTCTGTTATATACCTACTAGGTATAAACAAAAATTAACCGTTGAAATTAAAAATTTTGTTTAGCATTGGCTAAACTTCCATTTAATATTTTTTAGATTTAAGATTTGAAAAACTTATTGATAATTTAATATAAATACTTAAAGATTCAATAAATAATAAAATTATGAAAAAAAAAAAAAAAAAAATACTAGGTATCTAGGTATTTCTTAGCTGATATGTAATTACAAAATTTTAAAAGACTTATTTGCGTTAAAACATTTTTTTTTTTTTTGGAGCCACAGATACATATTTTGTATGGTTTCACTCTTTATGAAAATAGTTACCTATAAAAGCTAAAATTTCAAAGGTATATACCTATTTAAATATGTTCTTTAACATTAATGTTCGAAAATACGTACATATGTATGTAGAGTATGTACATACCTATGTACTTGGTAAATAGATTCTACCTACATTTCTAAATTTGGAAATAATAACAAGAATCATATCGCGAAAACGTAATAATGCCATGTTTAATATTCAGACAACTGTTATAATATTTGACAGGTACTCGTTTTAAACTTTGGACAGACTTTAAAAAAAGAAAACTTTTTGGGTATGCAACAATATTTTTAAAAATTAAAAAAAAATGTTCCATTCACATTAAGTTTATTCATTTATATTGTTTCCAATAAATTACATATTGTGTTTTTTTTTTATTATTTTACAGGAGAAGCAAAATCTTTATAAATTTAGTACCTATGTACCTCCTTACTACTTATACAATATATATGTACATATACAAACATGTACATATATTATAGTTACCTATCCAAGTAAAATATTTAAGGATGGATACCTATATTCTTGTTAATTATGTACATTATTACCTATCAAGAAGTCAATTGTGAGTGTTTTGTTAGTTTACGCCTTTTTTTGGATTTTAGGTGACTGTGTTATCGACTAGAAGAATATATTTTTTTTAAATATTAACAAAATTTGGTAGGCCTGGCTCACGATCTCTCGATCGTTGAATTTGTGGATATAAGAAACTACCTTGCGTTTCACTAATAACCGATTTGATTTAACTTATAATTTATTTACTGTCACAAAAGCGAAACAAATAATTAAAATGAATTATTAGAAGGTCAATTATATTTCGTTTACAGTTTCGGACGTGCGACTTCGTGGCGCGGCCAGAAAATGTATTAACTCTATCAATAATACTTAATCTAAGCTTTAAATATATATAATTATATATACCTATGTATGTATATCTAAACTTTGCGTTTAATACAACGGTAAATGGATGTACAAACTCGAATTCCTATAGTTAGGTAGGTACTTATTTTACTATGTATTACTAATTGTTTCTAAAGTTTTTGTTGTCTTTTCAATAATTAGGTAGGTATTTACATTGAATTATAAATATAAACTATTTTAATAGTAAAATATTATTTCTTTCGTACGTTAATTTTAACAAAAAAAAAAAAAAACTAATTCTTTAAGGCTATACAGAAATAAGAAAATTAACAATTTAGCATCTCTGCCTAGTAGGTACAATAAAAAAAAAATTCATGGATATACATACATAGGTACCTACATACATACCTATAGAAAAATTTACTACAATCACGATAAATCACTTTCTCCATATGCTCGTAAGAACTTCAATGTTGTCAACAAAACCTACAAAACCCATTTTAAAGAATTATTAAAAATTGTTTATACCTAGGTACCTACCTATAGTAGTATAGATAATAACTTAATATAGGTATTTTGCATTAACTAACTTGCTTTCACGCAAACGTGATTGAAGAACAAATTTACTCACGATATTTAGTGATCATACCATAGGTATTTTATAGCCTTGTATTTTTAATTTTGTAAACAACCAATATATGTAGGTATGTACATATACTTTTACTTTTGGAGTGAATTGTAAGTTTTGTTATTTATTTTCTTAATATTACTCAAAAGAGAAACTATGCTGTAAATGTTAGAAACATTCACATTGTAAAGGAATAGCTGCTGTGTACTGTTCCAAAACAGTCGCTTAACTGAGACCCAAAATTTGTGGAAAAATTAGACGCTAGAGTACGAAAAGCAGAGATAAAGAACATGCAGAACCTAAAAACTGCTCTAATAATTAAATAATGGTCGAAAATATTTTCGGAAATCAGCAGTGGGCTGGCCTATCCATGAGAAGACGCTTAGACGGGATTAAAGTAGCTCCATATATGTTTAATAACTTACAAAAATTATTTTATTTTTTATGTGTTAGCTAATTTATATGCTGCATTAAATTGGTTGCTAAATACCAACTCATCACTAGAGAAATGCATATAGGGAAATATGCTATCTACTAAAATTATTAGAAATGTACAAATAATAATTTTTGCCGTTCTGCTTTTCGTTTTTACCTGCAACAACCTGGCATCCCTTGAAACCATTGGAATGAAATTCCCAAAATACCTGTTCATTATTTCATTTTAATAACAGAGATAAGAGAAAATATTTTAGTGGATCTTAAGAGTAAAACAGCTAAATGAACAGTATTAAGTTAAGTTTAAGTTGCTCTTAAAAATTTTCATTGATTTTATTTATCTCGACCAAACAACAACAGAATGTATATTGTTTTGTAAACAAACATAAAAGAGTAAAAAACAATAAAAAAAATCATTTTTCAAATGACTTTGGCTACAAGGAAGCGTAATATTAAACCCCTAGTAAAAAAGTAAACAAAAATAAAAATAGCAACACTGAAAACAACATAAAAATAGGGAAAAAACAGAAATATAGAGGTCAATCTAAAAAAAAAACAAAACAGAAAGATTTGATAATATAACAAAAACAACGACAATGTGGAAATATAAAGCACAACAACATTTGCCAGACATACAGACAGTTAAATTGTATAAAAACGAGTACAAGAAAACGAATCAAAACTACAACAACAAGAAATTTACAATAAAAACCGTCTGGGTGTTGTCACACACATGGACACTGGAAGTAGTATTAAATAACACTAGATGTGCAAAAACACGAGCAAAACAAAAATAAACTAAAACGATTTAATAAGAAACTAAAACAAAAACAAACCAAAGTAAACAGAGAGTAGGAATAAAAATCAGGGTTGTGAGACCTATGTATATTCGACCAAGATATGTAATTCGCATAAAAAAAATTGCATAACCTTTCAAATATGTATATAGAATCATGATATCGCGATTGTAGAATCCATACTTCGAAAAACAAAAACTGTATACATACATATGTATGTATGTACATGTACCCATAGATAAGCTGGTAATAAGTTTTTGCAGCGGAATTTTTTTTCTAGTACGTATATATGTACATATGTATGTATGTACATACATATGTATGTATGTAGGTATGTATGTAGCTTTATATTACCACGAAGCTTGATATCAGACATAAAATTATGTACATACATATGTACATACATATAGATATGTACCTACATATGTACCTGTTATCTTCGAAATATGTATGTATGTACATACATATGTATCTGTCAGAGTTCGGATTTGCGCACTCCTTTTGCTCTTTACGCTTTGCGCATTTCTTAAAAGCGTCTTTGCAGCCAAAATCTTTAAAAAATGTAACTAAATTAGAATAAAAGTAACCAGAATATTTTTTTAATATTTATTAAAATGGTGTGTTTTATTTTTGAGTAAAATATCAATCATATTTGGCCTTTAAGGATTTATTCTTAATCCGTATATTATATGTATAAAAGTGATCTGAAGAAGCCCAGCTGACAATTTTTGCAAACCACTTGTTTTTAATTTCAGGTGTCGAATTTTTATTTGTATTTATTTATTAAATTTCAATTAAAAATTTTTTATTTAAAAAGAAAATTGTAAAATTTCTTAAAATGAATAGGTACGAAATAAATATGAGTTTGTATTTGAGCAAAATAGATGTGATATGTACAAAAGATTAGAGCTATTGGAAATGAACCTTTTTTAAAGCTCCCAAAAATCAAATCAAACTAAAATCGTGGAAAGAAGTCTTCACAAAAAATTTCATATGTGAAGCGCAAAATAGAAAGGGACCTAAGGGTAAAAACCGGTTTAGTTCAGGAGAGCCATTTAAAGATTTAAATACGTGTATTTAATACGTGACTTCACTTTCATAAAACGCGCATATCTCTGGGAGGGAACACTTTTGGGGCATGGGATCGGTCTCATTCGATGCTCAGATGTCCACATAAAAAAAAAAAGTGAAAATTGATTTTTTACCCTTAGGTCCCTTTCTCTATGCGCTGTCACATATGCAAATTTTTTTTTAGAAAATTCAGTTTATATAAGAAATATCCACAACAAATACATTTAGGTATGTTTTGTATATAACTCTTCTCATGTACGTTTATAACAAGAAGGCGACGAAAATTCTAAAAATAGACGCACTTGAATATTTTCCTGAGTAATTTTTTTAATATTTTGTTGTATGTACATACATTGTATGTATGTTCCTAGAAGACAAGCCCGAAAACACTGTAGTGAACCTGATGATGACATTTACATCATCTGTAGGTATGAATGAATGTACATTCACAAAAAATATTTAAAAATATTTGGCCTGCTTACCCTTTCTGTGGTTTCGCAAGCAAATATTTTTATGACTTTTTTCAATTTTTTAGCAGTTTGGGTTTTTCCAACATTTTAAGTGTATGTTTCTTACAAGTAACGGAATGTGTATAAAACCCATCATTTTAACAAGATTTTTTGAAATCCAAGAAAAGATTTTTTTAAATAACTTTGAGAGACATACAATGTGAGTATGTATAATTGTATAAGGGGCAGATTTTTAACCTAAAACGTTTTTTTCGTTTTGAAATTGTATGGAAAAATTTTGTTTTGAAATGAATTTTTGTTATTTTTCATACAAATTTAAAACGCTTAGAAACGATTTTTTTTTTACAAAATCTGCCTATACATAAGTAAAAAACCAATTATCAAGGTATTTATAAACATGTATAGATATGTATATATTGTCCTTGATAATGTGGTGTTGTATTTTTTAAAGATGATTATTCTTGATGAAAAAATCTATTATTTCCTTTACTAACATTTTTTACCACGGTAAATGCGCTATGCGCATTTCTTGCTCTTTTGACTCTTTTTGCGCATTGCGCAAAAAAATGCGCAGCGCAAAAAAAGCGCAAATAAAATTGCTCTTATTTGCGCTTGCTCTTTTTATGCGCAGCGCAAAAATAAATGCGCGGAGCAAGCGCAATAATAAATTGGCTCCGCTCTTTGCGTAAAGAGCGAAAAAGAGCAAAAAGAGCGGCGCTGCGCTGCGTTTTTTCGTACTCTGGTATCTGTTATGTACCTTTTATGAAAATCTAAAATTATTTATTTTGCAGCTGCTGTCGCATTACTTTTCTAAAGAAATAGAAATACTTGAAAGAAATAGTTATGTACTTACATACATATGTAGGTATTGATCAAATATTTTGTTAGACCTTTTGATCAATCATTCATTACATCTTAAAATCAAATTTAAAAAACAATCCATAGGTATGTACCTATACACATACATACATACATATACATCTGTTTGTAAGTATGTCCCAGCGGCGGAATTTTGGAGGCTTTCATATATAGGGCTCTCCGTAAGGCCTTCCTAGAGCTTCTTTTAGATTTTTGTAATCATGCTAGCTTGCCTTCTTACGAAGGCATTATGGAAGGCCTACCTAATCCCTTCTAAAAATAAAGTTTTTAATATGGGTACCTACCTATGTACATATACATACATCAATAAATAAATAAATAGTTAACCCTGAAATTCAACATAACACAAAAATCACTATTTTGTAGAGTTGATATTTTGGCACTTTCATGGGTTTTTACTTCGTTTTTTGCATTTCTAAAGGTAATTTAAAAATAAATTTTTGACTGAATAAAGCCTTCTACCAGGCCTGTATATGAAGGGAATTTAGAAGGCCTTGGCTGGTTAGGACATCGTGTGTAAAAAATGTATGAGTATGGAATGGGGCAAGAAGCCACGTAAGAAACTGCTTAGTGTTTCTTTCCGCCGCTGGAGTATTTTGACGATAGCCAATTATTTTTTGTGTGCTTTGTTTTTAAATTAATAGACATTCTCCATGCATATTCCTTTCCCAACATTTGTAACTTCGTCATAAACATACATACATACATATTTATTACTCTCTGATGATTCTCTCTTCTGAGTACTCAAAATTTATTATCGTTTTCCACTTTTTATCTTCTAATTTTTAACCTATCTTTCTTTGGTTAATTTTTTTTGTTCGAAAAATAAGATGCTTCTTGTGGATTGTTGGTGTTGTTGTTGTTGTGTGTTATCATCTTGCCCTTTTCCACACCAGTCAATTGAAAGAAGCAATATGACTAAACAATAACAATACATAACTATTAAAGCGCCACACAGTTATTTTTAAAACAACAACTATCAGATAGATATATACATACATACTATGTGTGTGACTACATCGTTTTTTTTGTCTATAGGTATCTCTGAATTTGTGACCAGCGTTGCCACTTTCTGTACTATAGTACAAAAACTGTACTATATAAGGGAACATATGTAAGGGAATAAATGGATTTTATGCTTTATTAGTTAAGTGTATTTTGTATACATATGTGTATATAAATATGTATGTATATAAATAAATGTCTACATAGGTATATGTATACATTTTAAAGTACAAATATAATGATCTCTACTTATGATTTTTAAATAAAAACAATATGTTTTGATGGAAATAAAAAAAACTTTTTGTCGAAATATTTTTTGTACTATATCATTTGGTTTTGTACTTCTGTACAATTTTAACTTTCTTTGGTGGCAACGCTATTTGTGTCATGCTCCCGCTCTCACAAATGTTTATTGAACACAGACCAGCCAGATGTGTTTCCACACGAAATCCCCAGTTAACTAATAAATACTATGCATACACATACAGAAGTACTTTGCACTTATCATATAATTTACAATTAAGTTCCCCAATAACGAAATCGACACAATTATAAACTTAGGTATTCAAAACCCAAAATCTGGCTATCTCTGCTCTGTTTTAAGCTCTTTATGAGTTAATATTTTGTTCTCCGCAAGAGTGATGTTAATGTAGTGATTTTTCACACTGCTTGTTATGTGTGCAATGTTTTTCTTACATACTTACATACCTATATTATTAAATAAAATGTTGTTATTTAAATAATACTTGGCGTAGTCGAAATACGCCACCAAAATCAGGCTTACTATCATTGGGTTGCAACTTTTCTCGGTGCTACAATCTGTTTCTGAAATAAAAACAGCAAGTCACTCATTATCGTTCTTACAAGCAACCCACTAACCATTGATAAATAAATAAATTTAACATTTTCTTACGAAGGCTCTAAACCGTATCAATTATTTGTGTATGCTTTAAAAAAACTATCAGTTGGTATGAACATTTGATTAAGGTCGCAAATCAGCTGATTGTCGTTGAAAATGCAAGCGAGGGATATCGTTCGACATCGTGAGTCAGGCTGTCTGACTAAGCTCTTAAGTCCGAAATTGGAAGTTTTTCGTAATTTTAATATGACTTCGATTTACTAACATGGTTTTTTTTATCAGTACAACTACTTTGTATGTTTTTTATATAGTTGTCATCAGTGTTTTTTAAAGCAGGAGAGCGAGAGTTTGTTATTTGTACATATTTTGTTAGCATTCGTGTTATACAAGGGAGCTTATTTTAAATCCATAGACACACACCCATCCATATGCATATACTTGAGTGTGTGTGGGATTGTATTTGTATGGTTGGTGTTTTTTGGGGAGCATATTTTTTCATAATAAATTTTAGATAGTGGTATATTAATGATATGGTTGTGTTTGTGTGCCTGCTATTATTTTGTGTTTGCGAGTACGAGTGCTTTGTTGTTTTTGGGGTATATATACATATACATATATTATTGTATATACACACAGATCGTCATCGTCAAAGTCGGTATAGTATACAACATTCATTCTTAATAAGTTTTTTGTGGCGCTTACATTGAAATACGGATATTGACACTCAACAGAAATTAAATCTAAATTATTTAATTACATACCTACATTGAAATTTATATATTTTTAAAAGAAGAAAAAATAAAGAGAAAGAAAAATGTCTACATACCTATTAAATTATAAATGAAATTATTGAAAGAAATTGTGGTGTTCATTTTAGAATATATGTATGTAATAAAATAGAAAAAAATTGGTGTTTTATGTTAAAAAATGTGATAGTGATTTAAAAAAATAAAATTTTGTAAAAATCAATTGTATGACCTACATACCTACCCATGTTTATTGTAAAAGTGATTTCAAATAAATGAAATTCCCTATTCGAATATTTGATGTATACATACATACATACAAAGGTAGGTACCTATAATTATTTTTTATATCAGAAAAGTGTGAAAAACCTAATATGATGATAATAAAGGAAAATTCCTTACAATTAATATTTAAAAAAATACGAAGACCAAATGCCGATTATAAGTGTTATTTAACAAGAGAGTTCATTTTGTGCTCAATCTCTTTATATGGATGTATGTAGGTATTTACAAGAAAGAAAACGAGAGCGTTACAAATAATAATAGATAACTATACAGAACAACATAGGTACATACATATACATAAGTAAATACTTAAATAATATGTATGCATACATTCATTAATTTACATACATACATGTGCATATCTACATGTGTTTGTGTGTATGTATTAAGGGAGAAAATTAAAAGAGCAAAGAAAATAATAAGCTACAATTACTATTGTACCAACTACTATTAATAATAAGTACACATACATATCTACTGTTTTAACGCATTGCAGCTTAAAAGTATACATATATTATTAAATAAAATGGAGTGTAAAAATTAATGATAAAATATCTTCAACACTGCTTTTGTAACATACATATGTACATATGTATGATGTATGTATGTACATATGTATGTACCTGAGTATGTTTACGAACTGCTTGCTCGCGAGTCAAACCATACCAAACAACTCTCTATAAAAAAAATTGTATAACCTTGAGCGCCTGAAAATATGTAATTATTAAACTATTACAACAACGCTATAGTATTAAAAATACCTAAAGCTTGCGAATAAAATTCATTCATAAAGTATGTACATATGTACATATAAAAGGCATGCAAATGTACATATAGGTACATATACAAATGTATGTAGGGGACAAACTGTGTACGTAGTGCTTTACAAGAAATAAATTAATGTAGGTAGGTACATAAGGTACATACCTTCATACAAATTTACATACAAATTTTTGTACATATATATATATGCTATATATGTACATATGTAATTCATATCAATTGCTAAAACCTTTAATTTTTGGCTTTCTATTTTTTTTATACCTACATATCTATTATGAGTGTGAAAAATGCTAGAGAAACAACAATTACAATAAAAAAAACAAAAAAAAAAAAAAAACCGAGAATCTATAGGTAGTAACCCTGCAGGAAATGTCGTTAGTGAAATTATACTGACTCGCTTTTGACTTTGTCACCAGTACTACTCTCTATTACCCCCCATACAATGCCTTGTGCTATAGACATTTAGCATTTCTATAATTTTAGTCTATACCTGTTAAAGCAAACTAAAAAGTGTAGATGTATCGTTGACAATGTCATCAAGAAGTCAGCACTAGTCGTCAAATTGGTGACCTGTCAGCAATAAGCCCAGTAAGAAGTCACCAAGCAAGTAGACAAAAGTCGTGACTTGGAGACAATTGGCCCCGAGTTTACTACAGGGAAGCTACAATTAAAAATATCAATACACTACACGTTCAACTTTATTTTAATGAAATACATACATACATACACACCTACCTACATTCCTCTAGTTTTTTGATAACAACAAAACCAAAAATGCTAATATTGAATATGTATGCATGTATGTACGTGGTTATTTACTCAAATAAAATATCAAAATATAACAATAACAACAACTTCAGCCGAAAAATTAACGCGTGTTGACCATAAAAAAGCAGCAAAAAAAAACACAAATATACGAAATATAATTTTTGCGTGTGTGTTCGTCTGTGTCTGCTTCGGGTAATTCAGTATGTACATATGTACCTATGTATATTAGTAAAGTTACAAATACTCGTATTCGACTATTCGCCTATTTCGAGATATGTATTCGTGTTCGTATTTGCCAAATTCAAGCGAATATTTCTCGAATAAGGGGCTGTGCACATATTACATAAC
Organism: Lypha dubia; assembly: GCA_947311025.1. Lineage (NCBI taxonomy): Eukaryota > Metazoa > Arthropoda > Insecta > Diptera > Tachinidae > Lypha > Lypha dubia. The sequence continues at coordinate 75,776,882 of OX371263.1, forward strand.
GCTGTTTCCTGTGATTTTATACCCCCCCGCTTTTTAATAATATTTTACTGCAAAATTTCCAATCTGTAATAAATCGTTAACCCCCCACCACCCCTGGAGCGTTACGTAATATGTGCACAGCCCCTAATTTGCAAATAATTTCCAAAAAAAAAAAAAAAAAAAAAAAACTACATAACGTTTAAAAAAGTACATAAAATATAATATATAATAATTTTTATTTAAAGAAACCCTTTGCGTTTGAAGCATGATAACCTTCTTTACACAAATTTATATTTTGCAACTTGCATTTAAAAGTTAAAGTCACATAAATTCATATCATGTTAAGTTAGTGATCAATTCTCAGTAGAGGAATGTTGGACTTCAAAAATGGAAGAACTAAAATTAAATATTTGAAATTCCACCGACACAGGTGGCTGTGCCATCTGCGAAAATATGTTCTCTCAAACAGCACAAAATGGGAGATTAAATTTGAAATATTAAGTGGCTCTAAACCTTAAAAGTGATATTCGTATTCGGCGAATATTGTTTCAAATATTCCTATTCGCATTTGTATTCGCGAATACTAAATATTAATGTTCGTAACATCACTAATGTATATGTATATAAACATTACATATGTATATAAAGAATACAGAATAACAACAACACCTTGCTTAATTCTTGCTAAACTTGATTGCAGTTTATACGTATGTATGTAGGTACATATTAGAGTTGTCAACCGATTAAGAATAATTCGATTAATCGATCAAATAAAACTAAATTCTTGTTCGAATAATTTTAAAATGCCGAATTTCGAATAACGAATAAATCGATTAATTTATGTCAATTAATCGAACATATTTTTGCATACGTAAAATATGTGTTAAATTTGTTTGTATGATTTGAAACAAAGAGAGTACTTTATATCAACCAATACATGTTATTTTGGATGTTTGTAGTTGTTGTCGACCTGCGCATACCTAGTAGTCGTGCTATGTTTTAAGTGAAACGTTCAACAATTTTCAAGAATGGGGTTTTTTTACCGTCAGGTGAATAAGTTAGAAATACACTAAAGCCAAAAAATTGAACTCGGTTTGGAAGTACATACATATTTTACCAAGAACAAAAATGAAAAAAGAAAAAAAACAAAGTCACATGTAACAAGTGCCCTAAAGTATACAAAATTATTGGATCACCAAAAAAAATTAATAATTTCTTTTGTTATTTTTTATTTATAAATTTAGCTATTGGCCTACCGTATTTTATGTAAATAAAAGTAAAATTTTTTTATTCCATATTTTTCCCGACGTTTCGTGAATTGTATGTTCACTTTTTCAAGGGATATTTTTTATTTACTATGACGTCACATGAATATAATTTTTTAAATATTTAGTGTGTTGAATATCACTTTTAAATTTAATTTTTTAAAAAACATTGTATTTAAGAATCTATTTAATTTAAACAGATTTTTTTAAAAAGAGTAAAAAACAACTATTTAACTTATTTGATTGCAATTTTATAGCTTGCGCTCACATTGTCTGTGTCCTCTTTGAGGACATCAACAAAGACATCAAAGTAGGTATACCTACCTATTATTTATTATTTCGTAAAATAAGAGGACATATGTACATACATACATACATATCGATGGCTTAATACCTTTAAGTTTGAATTACAAATCGCAATAAAATCCATAAGTACATATGTACATACATATAAAAATGTTTTAGTGCAATTTTTATAAAAAAAAGTAACAAATCTTATGCTTCAATTTATTTTATTTTGAAAGCATTGTGTATTTAACATTTATCTTAACAGAATAGGCAAAACGCCTTTTGAAAAAAATCGAGTTACGCCTTTTTTATATTAAGCCATTGTTATGTAGTATATGTGGCACCACGAAATAAGCCCCAATGAAATAAGCCCAAATCGAAAAATGAAATAAGCCCCAAACAAAATTTACGAAATAAGCCCCAAATAAAATGAAATAAGCCCCAAAAAATTTTGGGCCTGTTTCACACTGTCGACAAGTCGATGTCGTTCTTTTATTTATATTGAAAACGAAAACAAAATATTTAAATTTGTTTTTGTTTTTAATATAAATAAGAGAACGACATCGACTTGTCGACAGTGTGAAACAGGCCCTTTATGAAATAAGCCCCAAATTTTTAAAAAATGAAATAAACCCCCAAAAAAATGAAATAAGCCCCAAATTTGTTAACTTTATGAAGTAAGCTTAAGAAGAAATTATAAAATGCAAGAATTTTATCCTCTAAATTATATCGAACACCGGCTTCGCGTTCCAACCATTCTCTGCATAACCGGCCTACGTCCGGGCGCAAGGAATTTATCCTCTATGGTATATCGAACACCGGCTTCGCATTCGAAGTACTCTCTGCATAACCGGCCTATGGCCGGGCGCAAGGAATTTATCCTCTAAGGTATATCGAACACCGGCTTTGCATTCAAAGTACTTTCTGCATAACCGGCCTACGGCCGGGATCAAGGCCTTTATCCTCTATGGTATATCGAACACCGGCTTCGCGTTCAAAGTATCCTCTTCATAACCGGCCTACGGCCGGGCTCAAGGCCTTTATCCTCTATGGTATATCGAACACCGGCTTCGCGTTCCAAGCATTCTCTGCATAACCGGCCTACGGCCGGGCGCAAGGAATTTATCCTCTATGGTACATCGAACATCGGCTTCGCGTTCAAAGTATTTTCTGCATAACCGGGCGCAAGGAATTTATCCTCTATGGTATATCGAACACCGGCTTCGCGTTCCAAGCATTCCCTGCATAACCGGCCTACGGCCGTGCGCAAGGAATTTATCCTCTATGGTACATCGAACATCGGCTTCGCGTTCAAAGTATTTTCTGCATAACCGGGCGCAAGGAATTTATCCTCTATGGTATATCGAACACCGGCTTCGCGTTCAAAGTATTCTCTGCATAACCGGCCTATGGCCGGACGCAAGGATTTTATCCTCTATGGTATATCGAACACCGGCTTCGCGTTCAAAGTATTCTCCGCATAACCGGCCTACGGCCGTGCGCAAGGAATTTATCCTCTATGGTACATCGAACACCGGCTTCGCGTTCAAAGTATTTTCTGCTTAACCGGGCGCAAGGAATTTATCCTCTATGGTATATCGAACACCGGCTTCGCGTTCAAAGTATCCTCTGCATAACCGGCCTATGGCCAGACGCAAGGATTTTATCCTCTATGGTATATCGAACACCGGCTTCGCGTTCAAAGTATTCTTCGCATAACCGGCCTGCGGCCGGGCGCAAGAATATTAGATCTATTTTACGGATATGAAATAAGCCTCAAATAAAATGAAATAAGCCCCAAAAAATTTTATGAAATAAGCCCCAAATTTTTTAAAAATGAAATAAGCCCCAAAAAAAATTAAATAAACCCCAAACAAAATATATGAAAATTTTTTGGGGCTTATTTCATTTTTCGATTGGGGCTTATTTCATTGGGGCTTATTTCGTGCCACCTGTATATGTATGTACATACATATGTATGTACATACATATATCGTCTACATATCTACGGTAGGGCTTCCGGTTATTTACAACCACTCACTTGGTGCAGTTTAAGTTACGTCCAATAATTTTCATTATAATTTATCGAGAAAAATTCCAATAGATACCACCTATAATTTATTTGAAATGTAGGTAGGTATGTATGTACATATTTTGCTATAAATATTACCTATTGTATTTTCGTTTTTAAATATGATCATAATCGTTTCATATACTGACTGTACACAACTGCACAGAAGAAAATTCATTTTATTTATTTTCATTTATTTACTGACGTCTATAACTGTCTAGACACATAAATTTATTTTAATAAATTTAATTTAAATTTGAAAATGTCATTTTTGAAATGTTTATAAAACACACTTTTTCGTTTTTGTTGATGTTTTATTTTGTTTGCTAGAAAATATTTAAACAATTTTATTTTTTCACATTTTATACAAAATTGCTTTCAATATTCTAAAATAAAAATTTCAAATAGATGCCAAGTGTATTTAAATAAAAATATTTTAAACAGCAAGGTGGTTGGTTGATATCAAATGCTTTTTGATGTGATGCAATTGTTTTTTTTTTTTCAACAAAATAATATCTATATAAAATAAGTCGCGCGGTAACATGATAAAGTCATTATTGGTTTTATGATCACTTGCTTTAACAAGTGACTTCAAATGAGTTTAAGAAGAAGAATATTAAAACAAACAAGTAATTTTTTGTAAAAATAAAAGTTCTAAATATCAAAAAGTGGCTGTGGCTGGGTCTAAACCTGGTTTAATTTCATAATTATTTTTAAAACAACAGTACTTACTACAAAATTAAAGATCGCCAAGCTAATTTTATTTAATAGCAAATACAATTTGAAGTAACATAATACTATAAGCTGTCATACATAAATAATTATGTATGTATGTATTAGAATCTTATCCAGATAATTTATAGAATTTATTAAAAGAAATCGCCCCATTAATTGCAATTTAGCCAGGCAGGCTAATAATCATGGGGATGTGATGATAATATATAATAATAAAAATGAACATTCTATAGTTGTACAATATATAATAAATGCAAAAAAAAAAAAAAATAAAACTAAAAAAATCTAAATAAATGCAACATTTGCAGCCAAAATCTAAAGGTGCAAATGGCGACGAAGAGCCTCTATGCCAGATTTGGTTTTTGTTTTCTTCTTACAGCCAAGCCAGTCAGCCAAACAGCCAACCAACCAAGCAAACAAAAATCGTTCAAAACATTTAAATTTACTGTTTGTGTGTTGGAACTGCCGGCAGACTGGCTGACTGACTGCTGCCTGTAGCCTTCCCTGCTTATATGGCTAACTGCTGCCTACCATTTAGATAATGATTCTAGCTTTTGCTTGATAATATGGCAGACCTTTATTTATTTATTTTTTTTTCTCTCATTTTTCTCTGTTTATATTTATGCAATTGCATAAAATTAGCTAAAAATAAATTTAGAAATACTGCAAACAAACAAACGGCAAAAAGATGAACATAAAAAACACCCACGTAAAATCCATTGAAAAATAGCCAAGGAAATGTTTGTTAAAGTATTGGCTACGAAAAGGCATAGACCAATAATAATAAAGCAGATCATTATTTGCAACAAACAACACTTTCCAAAAATGCAATGTATGTGTTGTGTTTGGGGAAGTATTATGTTTCTTTTTCTTTTCCTTTAACTGTTATCATGCAACACATTTAGCTGCATGCAATATTAAATTTGAATTAACTTTATTTAAATTTAAACAATTTTTGTAAAATTTATACATATGTATTTGTTTTTTATTTTAACCCATAAGAATCGATGTAGGTATGTATGTACATATGTACATATGCAAAATACTTGAAGAACTAAACCAGTTCACTATATGTACTATAAGCATTTGAATCGCGTAAAAGGAGTAGTCTCTCAGTTGAACTTTCCTGTGGTATCTAACGGAATTGATATGTCAGAATTCTCACATTTTCTCTTCAGATCATACAAAGTGAATCAATAAGAAACGAAATGAGTCAGCTGCACTTGATATCAGCATTTGCCATCTCATTTTTTTTTCTTTCTTTTAATTTATTTAGCTTATATTTGCTTAGCAAACACATAAGCTACAAAAATCTAAAAATAGCCACATTTTATTTAAAATAAATTCTGACATGTTTTTAGTTTTCTGATTATAATTTTAAAGATTTATGGGGGAGTTTTTGTTTTAGTTTCTTTTATTGTTTATACCTATGACAAGCGAAAATAAATAAATACATAAATAAATCGTTTTAAATACGTATTTAATATTGATTTTTGTTTTCATTTTGCTGCTGCTTGCTTTACTTGTCTGGAAATAAAATAATAAAAATATGAGCAACAAAAAAAAAAAAAACGACAAAAACCAAGACTGTCAGCAGTAAGCAGCAGCATCTAAAGTACATTGATAAAAGTCATCGTTACAGTAGCATGAGATCATAATTTATTTATTTTCTAAGACTGATTTTCGAGTTAATAATAATTTTAAAAGAGAATTATGTGGCTAAAATCTTTGCAAATATTAAAAACATACAGTTCTCAATTTTTACTGAAAAATTAACCAAAAATTCTGCAAACTATGTACACATGTATCTCATTATTATTATTATTATTATTATTATTATTGTTGTTGTTATTATTATTACTAATGTGTTTATAATGAAACGTTTACAATATTTAAAACGTTTGTTAAAATATTTATTTTATTTTTTTTACTGTTTAACCTTTTACTTTACATTTTCAAGATTAATAATATTTTTTTGTTTAAATTTTTACCGCCTAAATAAATCTGTTTGTGTGTACATACGTCAGTAATGACCTCCAACGATTAACTAAACCGCATTTATTAAAAAACAAAAAAATACAAAATGCATATAAAAAAAATACCAAACAAGAAACAAATAGGCCGCCGTTGTTGTTGTTTTCATTATTGATGAGTTAAATAAAATTCAGAAAATTTTTCTAATACAATTTTTAAGTTAGACATTAAACTTTGTTTTTTTTTTCGAAACAAAGACCTGGTTTTTTGAATTTCAGACATACTGGCTACAAAGATTTTTTTGTTAAACAGGTCTTTAATATTTTGTAAGCATTTAACAAAATCTTAATTTGTTTATACACACATACATACATATGAAATTATTAAATATTTTATTGCGTTTTATGTACAAATGTACATATACATATGTTATACGCATGCTTGTTATCAGCGTTGTCAACTTTGAAATTTCAAAAGGCACCAAAATGGAGAAAAAAACGCACCATTTAACAAAAAACGCACCAAGTTCAGAATTTTTTTTTTATTGAAAATTTTTATTGAAATAATTATGCGTCTTTACAACATTTAACTTTAGTCCAAAATTCTAATGATGATACAATATTGTGCCATTGCATGAAGTGAATCATTCTCCACCCTTTTTCAATACTAGATAATGTTTCGACATCGTATTCCAATTGTACTTCTAATAGTATGACATCATATTTGTAATGGGATAAAACATTTTGTACAATGTTGCTTCTTGATGTCGTTTGTAGCTAAATGGGCTTAAAGCTGCAATATGTTTCCGTGTTCCAGCATGCCGAACAAGGTTGGATATTTAGGCGTGATATCGCATTTGCAATAAAAAACATCTTGCTTTTGTGTTATTATTTGGTCAAGGCCGAATCCGTTGCATAAAGTCACATTGTCATTTGCAAATCGTTTTGTATTTCGCTTATGATCTCCTTTTTTAGACTCCATTATTGACACTAACATTAAATATTTCTTTTAGCAAATAGAAATTTTATTAATTTTAGTGTTAGAACACTTTATGTAAACGCATTTTTTATGCATTTTATAAAAATCAATCATTGATCGCTAGTCTCGAGAATACTTTGTTTTTGCTAAGCTCTTTAATAGAATTGACAGCAACTTTTACGACAACAAACAATTACATATGTATGTACTCTGAAAATCTAAAAGGGAAAACAAATTTCTTATAATGAAATGTTACAAATTATCTATAACAACAAGACGGTTTAACTGTTTTCGTGAATGTGTTTTGGTACCTCTTAAACATCATTAATGGTTGCTATTATTATGGTCTGTAGAATTGAATGTAAAAATTGTACACAATTGAATTAAATGGTATTGAAACAGTTGTATTTTTTGTACAAAATTCTTTTTTCTCATACTGAAACAAAAAACTGTGTTTAATATGATTTGGAGCCACCCAAAATTAAAAAAACGCACCAAAATTAAAAAAAAAAGCGCACCACGCACCAACTCAGATATTTTTCGCACAAAAAATTTAGAAAAGCACCAAAAAAGGTGCGAAACGCACCAAGTTGACAACGCTGTTTGTTATATATGTATGTACATATGTACATATGTATGATTATTTTATTCCCTTTTTATTTACATACATATGTATGTACACACATACGTTTAGCTTACTTGTTTTTTAAATATTTGTCAATAGTTGAATAGTTAATTATGTAGAACTTATCACCAAATTCCAACGATCAAAGTTAAAACTAAGATGAAACTTATCACAAAATTCCGCACGATCAAAGTTGAATTTCTTTAGTTGTTTTCTTTCCTCGCCCTGCGTCAAATTCCATAAATATTTGTATTTAAACAAAAAAAAAATATTTATTATTGTTTTTTTAATGTATAAAAAAGCTTGTTTTCATGTTAATTAAGTCAAAAATTATAAAATTTTTTAAAAAGTTCATTTTTATTTCTTTTAGAGTAACGGTCCACAACATCAACCAACTACATCAAATTGTACCTCTACCAATAGCGCTCAGCAGCAGCAACAACAACCACAGCAACAATATTTAAACAATTGCTGCAGCAACACAATGCCAGCAATGCCCAAAGAAAAAGCCACAGCAGTATCATTAACCGAAAATAATTTTAGTGAATTAAAATATAAAGAGTTGACAACATCCGCCGCTGTAGTTGCCGCTACCGCAGCTTCAGCAGCAGCAACTGAAATGGCTACAGCTGTCGCAGCACCATCTCCAGTCGTTAGCTCATCACGAATGTCAAATGCTAGTAATGGTCTGCGTCATCAAAATTCCTCGTCATCTTTAAATCATCATCAGCACCAACAACAGCGTAACTTATGCGGTTGCGGCAATGCATCTGCAACAGAAGTTACAATGAGAACTAAATATGTGGCCAATGGTAAGAGAATTACATAATTTATGAAAAAAATCCATTTTTAAATAGTTCAACATGAGAAAGTATTTACAACAGATTTTGCCATCTGTGTGTCAAAAGACTTTCTTCTTTATTTGTGAGAATATTGAAAGCTATAACTGATTAAAATGAACATTAGATACATCCATACATACATACATACGAGTATGTGTGTATGAATTTGAAAGCGGTAATTAAAATATATATATGTTTTAGGGCCGTTGTTTTTAATTAGCAATGAAAATTGAACGATTCAACTATTCTAACACAAAAAAGTGTCAAATTTGTCATAACTAAGTGCACTTACATATAAATAATATGAAATATAATTTTGTCACTACATATTACCAAAAATTATTTGCTTAACACTGTGATAGTTTTTGACCCGAAAAAAATTAACTTCGACGAATCCTTTTCGAACTACCAGGGGGGAGTGTCCTGAGTGCGAAAGTACATTTGGAAGTGTCAGATTGGCTCCAGTTTTTGAGAAATCGGTATATATCCATTTTTCATGGGACTCCCCCTAATAGTTCGAAAAGGATTCATCGAAGTTCAATTTTTCGACTATCACAGTGTAATTTTTCAATAGTTTTTGTTTAGTGTGGTAATATTAAGATTATTAATTTCAAAGCTTTTTCATATTAATGTTAACTTTTGTTTTAAATTCTTTTTAAATATTTCTAGGACATTCGTCACCATTAACTGCAGCTATAGCTGGTGGACAAAATTCCACTAACTCGCCATCCTCATCACCACGTCGTCTATCAACAGCCTCTACAGGCAGCGGCATTAGCAGTAATAGCAGTACATGTTGTCGCATACGCTATAATCAAACGACAATTAATGGCAGTAGTGTGAATAATACAGATAACGCCGGAACAACACCGCCTTCGTATTCCTCAATATCCTTTACCTCTTCCGCCTCAACAACAACAACAAGAAATATATTAAATCCAAATAGCTCAACACCGCCCTTAGCTGTAACACCGCCAAAGAAATCGCCAAACGATTTTATTTTTGGTAAATTTATTGGCGAAGGCAGCTTTAGTAACGTTTATTTGGGTTTCGATAAAAATACAAAACGTGAATATGCAAGTAAGTTCAAGTTTTGTAAACTAATAATTTAAATACATATTTTCTAAATGCTGATTTCAAAATTTAAAAATAAACTAAGTTATTGTTGTGGCTTAGTTTATCTTATGATTGCATTTCGTTGTGTTCTAATATATCTTTCAACTATGTTTGAAAAGTTTTCACACTATGCGTTAAAGACAAACTATCAAACAAGAAATGAGATTCATATGCAAAATAGGTTTAAAAAACATACATATGTACATATTATGGCAACTATTTTCAACGTTAATAAGATGTATTATACGAAGGGCACGCGTTAAAAGGGCACGGCTGGGATTAACCCGTATTCCATGTGAACAGAAAATTTTTCATTTACATTATATTTAGAAGCAATTTACATTTACAAAATGTTATAATCACACAAAATTTTAACGAGATTGTTTAATAGGATAATACAATTTTATTGGCAAAAACTACTTGTTTTGTTTTTCTTCAAATTTGCTAATTTGCTTTTTTTACTGGATTCCATGATAATATGTTTTTATTGATATTTTATCCAATAGCTAACGTTTTAAATTTCTCTTTATGCATATGTACATATGTACATACGTACGTGTAATATATAAATTGTCTCAAAACAATAAAATCTATATACAAACTAAGTTTATCGCTTACACGTGTTTTGAAATTAAAATTTTTATTTTTAGTTGTTAATTTTTCATGTCTTATTTTTCTAAATGCTTTTGAAAGCAGTTAAAACAGCTTCTGAAAAGATAATAAAGTATGTGTGTATGTATTCATGTGTTAGTATATAAATATTCATTTGTTGATGTCTGATATCTATAGTTGTTTTCATTAGAACTTTATTTTCTAAAAAGTAACATTATTTTCCAGCAAAAACTTTTTTATTTCCTTAGCTAGTTATGTAATTAATCTAGTTTGACTACGTGGTGGCAAAATATATGTATTTAATATATGTAGTTCGTTGAATGATTTCGAATGTATTTGTTACATATCGAATTGGCAAGAAATATGTACTACATACATACATTAGCTAAATTCGAACTTGAGCTTTTAAGTAACACTAAATTTAATTTCTTTTTCACTCCTTTTAAAATCATTTACTTTTAAATATTTTTATGCAATAAGAACAACACAAATTTTTAAAATTTTTTTGAACCTAAGTCTTCTCTAATCCATTTTTAGCTTTCAAATAAAAAAATAAAAAATTGTATTTCATTGAAGCCTAAATAAAATTAAGTTTTTATACCTAAAAATAGACTCAACAATTGCCACTTCTCATAATCTTTTTTCTTCTTTTAACAAACCAAAACCACCTGATTTCGAAGTATGTGTGTATGTGTGTATGTGTGTGTGTAATTTGCGTACTTATTTCATTATTGTTATTTTTCCTTTTGCTGTTTTTATTTATCTGTACACGATGATTATCTTTGATTTGTACGTGATTTCTATTGTACATTTATTTATTTTTTTTTTAACTAAATGATTTTTTTTTTTGCTAAAAACTGTATGAAAATTAATCCATAATATTATGGGTATAAAAAGTTTCGAGGTTGACGTCAGAAATAGATTTCAAGCATTCATATTGGAAATTCCGAAAAATGAATTAAAACAACTTGAAAAATAAAAGCATCGTCGAAAATAACAGGGCCACACATTCGACTCAACTGGTTTTTGTTAATGGTATTTCAAATATTACAATATTGCAAAAAACAAAAAAGAAAAAAATATTTCAATACCTACGTATAGTCAATTCTTTTTATGTGTATGCAAATATATTCAATCAAACGGAAAGCTTTTTATAGATACATAATGTTATCTTAAATGTTTAAAAATACATAAAATTTATTGCTAAGTTGATTTTTTACTTTTCACAATTTTTTAAATGACCGCATTCTTGACTAATTGTTTGAAATGTATTTTTTTCTTTCGATTTTCTCGTAACAGAATAAATAAAAAGAACTAAAACTAAAACCACTTTTAGTACAAGTTGTTGCTGGCTAAAAAAAATTATTTGAATTATAAAAGTATGTTTAATCTAGTTGTTATTTACTTTTCTATGAACAAATGTACTAAATAATCTACACGGTTGTTTGATTTTACTGGCGCCAACTTTTTAGTGCCACCTCTTCTTTGTATTTATTTATTTGTTCATATTTTTCATTATCCCACCACGAAAATGCTAAATCGTTTAATCTTAAAATAAATATGTATTTTTGTTTTTATGAAAAACTAATTTTTTTTTATTATTTCATTACGAAAATATAACACAACATATGTATGTATATATACATGTAATCTTAAAATATGTAGTTTTTTCATAATATGTATGTACATATTGCAAAATTCATGGAATAGGTATTAAAATTGTTTTTCGAAAGATTTCAATGTTGTTCTGTACTTACTATTACGGCCAGTTTTTATCTTATTCTTAAGGATATTGCGTTAAGACTACACGCAGACATACTTATAAATATAAGTTTTCCGTTATAACGACCCCACCATATTTGAAAGTATGTATTAACCGCAGATAAACAAACCAATCCTGCGTAATTGGAATAACTTCCTAAAATCTTCGATTTATTCAGAGCCGTAAGAAACATTATTCATTCGTTTTGAAAAATAACGTTTTCGGTTTTATATTTTTAATCTTTTTCTGCCTTTTCCACTTATTTTATGAAAAATATTGCTAATAGTTGTAAATCTTTTAAATCTTTGATTCAATAAAAAAAAATCAGCCCTCGAAAGTTATTTACAGAACTATTTTTATAAAAATAACACGAAATTACATACATGCATATGTACATACTTATGTATATGTATTTCACGACACATAAACATACATACATAAATTTCCAAAATTTATGTACATATGTATGTATGTAGGTAGATCGTTTCATTTAAGTAAATAAAATTAAAAAATTTTATTTGAAAAACTCTATTTTTGTCATCACCCTCTTTGGAAAATCTTCACTATTTCGATTGTTTCTCTTGCCTGCATAAGTAGCTTTGCATTAATGTAATTGTAAAAAAAATCTTTAAAAAAAGAATTTAAATGGTTGGATAAATATGTTTGTTCTTAAGCATCCAACACAAATATAAACAGCTGCATTTAGATATTTAGGTTATTTAGTTTTACAAAACTGTACGCAGTGTGTAATTTACAACAATAAACAAAAAACCAAAAACAAAACAACTGCAAGGAAAAGGTGTCATCATCAGCTGCTGCCACATTTTGTTTGTCTTTAATGCATCTTTAAGAAATATAAAAAATATATAATATAAGAAATATAAAACTACAATGTAGAACAACAAATATGTCTGTACTTAGAGAAAGCGTTAGCAAATGGTTGCATTTTAATCCTTGAGGATCAATTAGTTAAGGGTTTTGTAAACTACACAAATGAGTTTCTAAGCAAATTGTGTCTTTGAGAATGAAAAAGATTAATTATTACAGACAGGTAAACAAATTTGTTTTAGTAATTTTACTTTTGTGCTTTTTACAAAAAAGAGATGTGCCCAACATACTCGTACATACATATTTATGGATGTCGTACAATGCAGTACGTGCGTGTTTTTCCTAAGACAGCTGCTTAAACAAATTAAAAAATAATGCAAACCATGAAATGCAATGTTCGTATAAGATGATATTTGTAATATTTTACATAAAAAATATTTAAGTTTTAATTTTGTTCATTGTTCAGGCGTGTTTTTGGATGTACAGGAAGTCTTTAGAGTCTAGCATGAAAATAAATACGTAGATATTTTTACATGTTACCTTTAGTCAAAATTTTTATTTTAATAGTAGACGCCTTCCCCAAAATGATTCTCGGACATACCCATTTAGGACGGCACGTTGATCGCAGAATTGTTGGTTGTTTACATTTTTAACTTTGCATAATAATTTTAAAAAATGTAAAAGAAAAATAAAATAATTTCTTAATTTTCCAATCCAATTTGCGCTTTATATAAATATCTCTTTTTTTCCTTTTTTTTTTAATTTTTTTCCCAATCAAAATGTATTTAACTTATAGAAAATAGCTAGTGACAAAATATCAAAACAAATAATATAAAACTCGTTATTCTACTGCTTTTTAATCGGCAATAAAATAAAACACATAAATAGCACTTTTACCAAAGATTGCTGTTAAGTATTTTCCTTATTAAATGCAAGTTGGAACAAATTTTTAATCATATAAAAACAATATTTTGAGAAAAGCGATAAAAAAAATATAGATTCGGTTACTTTATGATTATATAATCGTTCTTATGCTGAACTAATATACATGTGACAAATAACGAGTATAGTGTTGCCACGATATTACTAACAAATCCACTTATGTGATATTTAGTTAAAATACCGATTATGAAAACCAATTTTTAAAAAACCTTTTTTAGTGTTAATACGTTTTTAACTAAAACATATGCATTTGAAACCTCATGAAGCTTTTTTATGAATACGGCTGTTAATTTTTTTCTGCAAATTACTGTTGCGAAAAATGTATTTCTCTTATTCTTAAAAAAGAATTTTATTTATAGAATATACATACATACATACATATGTACATACATATGTACATACATATGTATGTATGTACTATTTGTCTAATTTTTTTGGTGATAACTTTGATAATACAATACATTTTATATTATATACCTATCTCAAAATACAAAAATATCTCAAATACTAAATTTGATGAGATTATATTAAACATTTTGATGTGTTTTTGCTATTTCTCAATCACTTCCAACGACAACAATATAATTAAAGAAAACATTTATGAATGGCGCGTGTTGCCTTATATTTTTTATAAAATCACTATTTTTTAATTCATTATTTTGTTGTTGGCTTTGTTGAGTACATACCTATTACAATAAAATCTTAGAGAAGAGAAATGTATGAAAAAATATGCCCAGTCATTATTGTACACACGAGAAAACACAACATTTCTCTATTTGCACTTTGGTCTAGAAAGGCAAACAAATAGCAATCTAAAAAAAATTTAAATGTTTAAAGAAACCCACAACAAAAGTGTGATAAAAATGTATGCGTTACTTACTACTTGTACAGCAAATCATATACATATGTATGTATGTATGTAGATGTGTATGAAGGAACAAATTAGATACTTCAGTTTTATATTTTTCGCTAGCTTTTTATTTATAATTGACCAGAATAGTATTTCAAGATTTCGTATTATTTTTCGTGAGATTTGCTTATATTTGCTCCACATAGATTTTAAAATATAATACTTATTTGCTCAAACATTGACTTCATAGTTTCATTTAAGCATTTCATCATCATTAAGATTAATTTTTAAAATTGGCAATAAATTAATAAATACATGTATGTAAATATGTATGCACGTATGTATCATATGTATGCACGTATATATCATATGTATGTACATATGTACTTATGTATGTATGTATGTATATGGTTAAAAAATCTGCCGATTGTTTGTTCTTATTTATTTATTGGATAACTTATTTACATATTTTTCTTCCTACTAATTCTGCTGTGGAAATACATACTTACATATGTTAAGCTGACTGTTTGCTTTGTGCACCAAATAAGTATATGTAGGTATGTACATACATACAAATTTATATATTCTTTGCCACTGCTATATAGTAATTCGTGCTAAATGGAAAATGGTGAAATAATATAGCTGCACCTATTTGAAAAATAAATAAAGATCTAAAGAAATGAAGGCAATAAAACGCATGCACATCCATTGTTTCAATTGTGTTAAATTCTTTATTAATCTTCAAATGTCAAAGTCCAATTTTGTTATTCATTTTCATTATTTATTTTATTTTATTTATTTATTTATTTCATCATCACAAATACATTGGAAGCCTTTAAGGCCAATAATAAATGTATTATAGTTAAAAAAAAGGTATTTCTTATTCATATAAGTATGTACATATATACAAAAAGGGGTATTTTTTTTTTTTTTTTTTTTTTTTTTTTTTTTATAAGGTTATGCAATATTTACAATATCTAATTAATAAAGGAGTATAATTACTATAATGATACAATGGTATTATTAATTTTCATCATATTTTTATATTTAATATCTATAAAGCTTTCCGATACCAACAACGTCATCTCGACTACAAATATATATAAATCAAAAAGAAAAAAATGCAAGTCCCAGCTAGAGATTGAAGTATGATATAAGTTTCTTCTTATAGACAGAAGTAGAAACAGAAAAATTTCTTAGCTCCAAAGGTAGAGTGTTCCATGTTCTTGCAACTCTAATCACAAATGAAAGTGAGAAAATTTCATAATTGATGAGGGGAATAGCAATTTGCGGACTACGAGATGAATGTAGAAAATTAAATCTCCCACAGAGGTCAGGAGGAACACCAAGCTTTAGAACTTTAAAGAAACACAATAAAGTGCGCAGAAGTACATAGTTATTAAAGGTACAACCGATAAAGTCAACTGCATAGTTAGTAACATGATCTCGTATTCTAAGACTGTAAACAAATCTCAGAATTCTGTTGAAAACTATCCTCAGTCTATCCATATTGCCATTTGAAGAGCCTGCAATAATTTCAAGACAGTAATTTATTTTAGTCATAAGGAGTGCATCAGCTACTCGTTTTTTTATACGTAGCGGCATATAAGATTTTAGAGAGTAAAGCCTCCTCAATACTAAAAACACATTTCTAGAAATCTGACTAACATGCCGTTCAAAACAAAGATGCTGATCCAGGTAAACACCAAGACATTTCAAATCGTCAACGAATTGAATTGCCTTACCCATGATAAAAATATTTGGACTTTGAACTACCTGGCGACGAAACACAAATTGGATGGCTTTGGTTTTTTCTGGGTTAATAGATAGGTTATTATCTTTCATCCAATTTGAAATTGTCAGCAAATGCCCATTTATTGACTCTTCAAATGAGTTAGGCGGAATAACGTTATTTTTAAACAGCAGTTGCACGTCATCAGCAAAGACAAAAGATTGGCAAAACTCATTTGACATTAAATCGATACATTCATTAAGATATATTATGAATAATAAAGGCCCCAAGACAGAGCCTTGGGGTACCCCAGAGGTAGCTGCACCAACGCTAGAACATTCACCATTTATTGCTGAATACTGTGATCTATCACTTAAATATGAAAAAATAAGTTTACAGGCAGATGAAGAAAAATTATATTTATTTTTTAGTTTACACAACAAAAGGTAATGATCAATGCAATCAAATGCTTTACTAAGATCCAAGGAGACCATAACACAAGACATGCGCTCATTTAAGTTTTTTCTTATCGAATCAGTTAAAGAAATTAAAAGCGAGGTGGTATTATAGTTATTTCTGAATGCAAATTGGTTAGGATGCAATAAGTTAGTCTGATTTGCATAAGCAAGAATTTGAAATTTAATTAAGTTTTCAACTATTTTTGATAGTGACGGTAGTATACTTATTGGCCTTAAATTGTCGATATCAAAGCGCCCACTTTTTGGGATAGGTACGACTTTCGCTAACTTCCACAGTCTTGGGAAACATGACGTTGTTAGAATTGTGTTAACCATATATAGCAACAAGTTAGAAACAAGAGAATAAATTATCTTAATAAACTTTAAGGGGATCAAATCATGACCAATGGCATTTGATTTAATCCGTTTTATAGCTAAAAGCAACTCGTCTTCGGAGACAGTCCGAAACGAAAAAGATTCGGCTACGGAAACAAAACAATCAAAGTTAAAGTCATTTATTCTTGTTTGATTAAAATTGCTCAGAAATTTATTGTTTAAAGATTCGACATCGATCGAACACAGTGTACTGTCGTCTTTACCCACACATCCGAGACTATTTAGTCTACTCCAAATTAGTCTGCTATCATCAGTTTCGAAAAAACGAATTCCAAATTTTTTTCGTTCTTTCCTTATGACAGTCTTAGCTCTATTTCTACATTTGGAATAAGTTCTCCAGTTCATATCAGATGGGTTTTTACAATATGCCCGAAAAGCCAAGTCTCGCAAGGACCTAGCGTAGACTATGTTTCTACATTTCATAAAATCAAAAACTTTGCGATTGCAATTTATTCTGGTTGTAGGAACCATACCGTGAAGTTCATTTATCAACTGATTAAAAGCATTTAACTGTACATCAACATCGCTCGTATTAAGAATAGGGGAACTGTCGAACTGGTATACATGCGAAAGGAATTGGTCATAATCAATTCTATTGTAATTTTTAAGCTCACGCACTTCGCTAATATATTCCGTTTTTACATTACACGCTATATATATAAAGCTATGATAAGAGTTTGTGAAAGGACAGATAAATTGACCAGATTTGTTAATTAAGGAACTGTTGCTGACCAGGAAATAGTCAATTAGAGAAGTCGTACCATGAGCTATGTCAAGATGAGTAGGTAAATTGTTATGCACCGGGCACAAGCCAACTCTGAGGCACATTGACCGTAAATTGTTAGATGCAGTTTGATTGAAAAGATTATAATTAAAATCACCCATGACGATAATATTAGAATACTCTGCAAATAAATCACTATGTAAGCTTTCAAATGTGCTGACAGAACCTGTCGGCAAGTAGACGACACCAACAAGTACAGGAATATTTCCCTCTGCCATGATCTCAACAAATAACGATTCACAGTTACCAAAATCGACACCTCTATAAACTAATTTGAATTTTAGATTACTAGATATGTATAAACAGACACCACCACCTCTACTTAATCGACGGGAGGTACTAACTCCATTTTCGAGGCAAACAGAACGATCATTCCTGACTATTTTGTAGCCAGGGATAGCAACAGACTGAGAAAAAGTTTCATTCATCAACCACGTTTCCGAGATACCAATCACACTCATATTGGAACCAGATAAGAGATCTTTAAGTTCCTCAAATTTAGTGGATCTGTTTGAGGGATTTATACTTTGGGCATTTATGTGCCCAATGTTCAATGTATCGCAATATTTGGCTGTAAAAGATCTAAGAATATTATTGTCTCTAGCAACGGGACCCAAATTTCCACTATGGAACATCAAAGCTGTAGAGAGAATTAATTATTGGTAGGAACAGTATTTGGTACAAGTTCACATTAATAGTGTTTGGCATGAAGTATAAGATTGTAAAAAAGGATGTTGAAATAATGTACATATGTATGTAAATACTAATTAATAACAAAAAAAAGAAAAAATATAAATAATAATGTTGTAAGAGAAAAAAGGATATAATAATATATAAATGTATAATATCAATCAAAAAAAATTTAGGGCATTCAACCAAAAAATAGTTTTATACAAGTACATCTTACCAAAAAATAACAAATCGGGATCATAAGAAAGTTCCCGAGTTGCTATTCTTGGTAAGTATATGAAATAAAAATAAACTCAAGATAATATTAGAAAATTTGAGAGTATGATGAGTAAAAATAAGAAAACCTCAATTTCCACGCAGCTCCAGAAGTTGAGAAGCATTCATGATGCTTTCAGTGCCATCCATCAGCTTAATTTTTGCCATGGGTGAGTCCCTGTTTAGAATACGATACCAGGAGATTTTATTATTTCTGCGCAACGATCTACATAAGTACTGCAATTTTGTTCCAGCATCCGTGAGATTGTCGTTCAAGTATACTCGAGAACAAACATCAGAATCAATAATATGTTTGAGTTGAATCGTAGGATCTTTAAAATACGCTCTCATAAGCTCATCACGCAATTGGACATTATTAAATTTTATAAGGACAGCTTTACCCTTCTGTGTATAAAGACACTGATGTATGTCTCTAGCATCAACAGAAATTTTATAGTGCGCACAAATAGACAACGCAGTTTTACTCAGGCAAGTTAAACCATTTGGCAAGCCAGTAACAAGTATGTCTGGACGATTTAAAGATTTTTGCAACTTATTATTCTCTAGTTCGAGATGTGAAATTTTTTCCGCTAAATTCTGTTCAACCTTATCAATTTTTTTATTGCACTGTCCAACACTACATTTGAGTTCAGTTACTGCAGAAGAAAGATCTGCACGCAAGCTGGTGATGGATGTCTCAATCATTGCCTTGAGACTATTTTGCTCCGCACGTAATTCGGCAGTAAACACAGTGAGATTTCCTCTAAACTTTCTGTCAAGCTCGTCAAGGTATTTCATAATCGTAGAATTGTCAGATTTAGAGCTGGGCTTACCAATGCATCTAGAGCAGTTGAAAATTAAATTGGGACTGTTTCCAAGTTGGTCATAAAGCTCATCAGAAAATTTTAAGCATGATGCATGAGACCAAGTTTTGCATGATTCGCACTCGACTCCATGGTCAGTGCCAGCTACACTCTTTTTGCATTCACCACACTTAGCTGAGGGCGCCATTTTATGTCTGGACAAGTAAATGTGTAAGTATGTATGCAGATGTGCGTATGTTAGATTGAAGTTTCAGAAGATTTTCTTAGAAATGTACGCCGCAACGACTAAGCACAAAAATTTACACAGCCCTTTCTTTATTAAACAGAGTTTACTTAATTTAAGCAAGTAAAACTTCTTAGTACTCTACGGCCAAAGTAAAAAATTAATACACAACAGCTTCACTTATTGCAGTAAATTTTTAGCTACAAGCGCCAGTTTTTTGTTTCTTATTTGGATAGTTTGACCATTAATTACATGTATATCACAAAGACAGATTTTTATTATCCAGAATTTACTTAATTTAAGCAAAGAAAAATTTAGTTGTTTGCCGCTAAAAATATACACGTCAGTTTCTCATGGCGTTGCCACATTATTTAATTATTTAATACTGGGCAATACAAGAAAATTAAAGAGCAAAACGTTTTCTGAATAAGAAACAAATAATATGTATGTACATATGTATGTATGTATGTATGCACCTTTCAGAAAATCTTTGTCAGCATGAAAGATTGAAATTTTAATAATGTTCCATTTTAAGAATTCAATAGATATGAACATAAAACCTAACATATGTATGTACATATGTAAGTATATGTATGTATAGTGTATATACATAGATATGTATGAATGTATGTAACATATTATGTCTGTTATAAATTTTAAAGTAAAACCAGCTGCTGATTTTATAACGACTTAATGGTCATTGTCCTTAACGCTAAATCTAAAATGCAACAACAAAAACATCTGTCTTGTTTTTTTTTGCTTCATTTTAACGTTTTTAATCAGTAATTCTATATCTGCGCAAAAAAAAAATTAATTGCAGTTTGTACATTTTGTTGTTATCCCTAAACTTCCAGTCATTCACCTTTGAACAAATACATACACTATGTATAGAGGGCAGTTTAAGAACAGCTAAACAAAAATAAAGACACAAATTTGTTTTGAAATGAACTGTGCGTGACTTCCTTTTAGTTTTTTTTTTTGAAAGTTGAGAAATTTAAATGTCCTTTTTTGATGCTATAAAATGCACCTGCTTTAAAGGACACGTTAGTTCGTACTACATACATACATATATACATATAGTATGTACTTATATACATACATACATATGTATATACATACATACGTATTATATGTATGTGTAATGTTGCCCTTCTCAAGAAATTGCAGATGTTTTTATATTAAGGACCTAACAACAACTTAACCAAAGAAAAAAAATTCTACTTAGAAAAAAAATATACATACATACATAATTTTCAATGTTATTATCAGGGCAAGTTTAAATAAGCACAAAATTAAAGAAAAAAAGCATGCAAAAAAGCACAAAATAAACGCAAAATAAGCCCAAGAATAAGCAAAAAAAGCTCAAATATGCTCCTAAAAATTAAACAATGTAACCACTTTTCATTTATTTTGTTAAATAATTTTTTATTGCAAAGCACAATCATACGTTTTTTTAGATTTTCAAAAAGAAAAGATCGATTATCGCATAAAACTGTAAAATAAATTGAAAAAAATCATTCAACATAATAGGATGTATGTAGTAGGAGCGAACTTAAACAATAATAATTCGCTTGGAGATAGTATTCACATTGTATTCATCAGCTTCGCTTTTGTTTAAAAAAATATTATTTTTAATTTTAACTAATGTTTGAATTTCAACGTTTCGATTCATAACTTTGTTGAACTTTTCAAAATATATTTTGTTTTC
The DNA here is from genome assembly GCA_947311025.1 of Lypha dubia. Classification (NCBI taxonomy): domain Eukaryota; kingdom Metazoa; phylum Arthropoda; class Insecta; order Diptera; family Tachinidae; genus Lypha; species Lypha dubia. The sequence goes on from OX371263.1 coordinate 75,798,819, forward strand.
AAAATTTTTCATCTTTTATTCCACTTTTTCTATAATACAGAAATTTTCTTTTAAATAAAGTCCTCTTCTTTCTAGTTTGATTATACTTCGGCAAATACACTCTAAATTATCTTTTATGTACGGGAGATCAGATTTTAAAGATGCATTTTTAAATAGAGCTTTTGCTTTATATATTGATTCCACATCAGCATCGGAAAGTGCATTTAACACATTGCAAATTTCTTTATAGTTGTCACAATTATAAATAACGTCTTTAAGCCAATCTAGTTTGCAATGTCAAGAGTTAAAGAATGGAAAATTGCATGTGTGAAAAAAGAACAAACTTGCTTTTTATTTGCAACAGAAAGATTCAAAAATTATTTTCATAGACTGCCAAAGTGCATTATAAGCAAATTCAAGCAGAGTATATCAAATAAAGCAATTTTGCAAAAAAAAAAAAAAGGTGCAAAATAAGCGAAATCAAGCTTTTCCAGCAAAAAGCTTAAAAAACTTGCCCTGGTTATTATGATGTAGTCTTTTCGAAAACACGTGCCTTTGGCTTCACAATTTGTATTATTTAAAACATCTGTATTAGCAGACACTCCTTTCAAACAACAAATTTTGTTTTTCGGTTTTTACTTTTATTTATTTGAATTTTAATGAAGTTGAAGAAGAGTGAGCTGATTTGTTATTATCACTACTACTAAGTTTAGTAAAGTTGAAAATTGAAAATTTTTTACAAACGTTGGGTGCTATAGTAATTATTTTTCTAGTAAAATTTTATATCGCTTCGCAATTCAAGCCTAGAAATGTCATCTGCTATTGCGTGCAGTCTTTTAGGCGCCTTTAAAAGTATATAGAATTAACCCTTAAATATGCAAATGTTTTTGAAATTTATTAATTTTATGTTGGTGGCTATTAATTTATGGTATGTAGTAACAGAAACAAGGAAACTTGCTACCTCAACCCTTTGGTAAAAATCTAGTATATTTTAGATGAATTTCTTCAGTGGTTTTGCCGTGATGTCATATAAAATTATTTGAACAAATTTAATAATAGAATGTATACAAAAGTTCTATTCGTTTATAATATGTTCCCAGAACTGTCTTTCACGTTAATAATGTTAAGTTACATAAAAAAAAATACGTCTAGAGTAATGTGTTATTTAATAATTGGTTGAAATTATCTCAAATCTTGCAAAAATTACGATTATAATTCTTATTTCAACTGAATTGCCACGAATTATAAAGTGTAGGAACCAGGGGCTAAATCGATACATCCGTGAACGTACTGTACTATCCGTTAAATAATAGCCCATTCAATTCTTCAATTATTACGTTCACGGATGTAACGATTTGGGCCTGGTTAGAACTCAAATGGTGTAAACATATTTTAAACAACACCATGATGAAATTTATTCCCTTCATTTTGCAACATAGTGTTGTCTTTACTAAAATTTTTACAATAATTTCTTTTTCTGTAAGATTCCTGAAAGATAAACAATTTTGATTCGTTGTAAAACGGCTTCAATTATGTTCTGTCCACCTTGACTGATTTCAGCTACATATTTTATTTAATACAAAATTTAATAAATGCAAAAAAATCGGTTTATCCGGATTTTGAAAATTTTTCTGATAATCGCTTTCGGTAAGATCATTATTTAATTTTAAAATATTTTATATGTTCGGTGTTGGTTAGCTATAGATAGAGCTAATCTATATGCCTGCATTTCGTTGGTTGCTAATTCCAACTCATCAGTAGTTAATCATGTTTGAAATGTTTTCAAACTCGTATAATAATAACAAGTACAAAAGCATAATACATAGTTTTAAGAAAGTTAAGTAAAGAACACAACAAACAACTTTTATTCGCTATGAATCTGAAGAAATTGTAGTACATATGTAAGTATCTTTATTTAATTACAAAATCTAAAAGGGTTAAAACATTGCCAAAACCCTAATATGACCTTAGGGATATTTTGACTGACTAATTTTGTTAACGTCATTCTTTTTGCTGTTATCATATTGTAATATACTCATACATAGTATCGCGTGTAAAACATTTTCATATTTTTTTTTCGAATTTTTCCTTTGTTAAATGTATGTATTTTTCTAGTTATAACAACAAAAATTTCAGGCAATAGTAACAGCTAAATATGTATGTATATGTTCATGTGGACTGTGAAGAGTTTTCGCCAACGAAATTGCTGAGTGTGAGCGTATGAGTGTCTTATAGGCGACACCAAAACAACCTCGCGTATTAATAATAGTTATTAAATTTTAAATGTCCTTACATTAAGAACGCGTAGGTTTTAGAGCCTTTATTTTTATTTTTGTAGCCTACACACACTCCATATTTGTGTCTTATTGTCATTTTTATTACTGCATATCATGATTAATCTGATAAGCAATATTGTTGTTTGTTTGTTTGATTTTTCAAGGTTGGCTTACATCTGGCAAACATTTTCCCAAAAAAGCGTAACCACTAAATATTAATGAAAACACTTTTGATTTAGATACCTGTTTATTACGTTAAACAGTTTCCTATATAATTTATAGAAAATGTAATAGAATCTTATCTTATTAGATGCTGTTTAACTTAATAAATAAATGCATAAATCAAAAAGTTTTTCATTGGTATTTAGTGGTTACGCTTTTTTGGGCAAATGTTTGCCAGTTGTGACCGTACCTTTATATGATCTTTTATTTGCTTGCAACAAACAGATTAACCACTGTATACCATCAGTTTTTAGTGAAAATAAAAAGGCGTTTGCTTCTTATTTTCGCCATTTGGAAATGTCAAAATTAAAACATTTTATTTATTTATTAACTTAAAATGTAGTATACATACTTATGTACATATTTAGGTATTAAAGTTAATTGTTATTACGAGTAGCATAGGTAGTATGTATTTAAAAAGTAGGTATGTAGGTATGTACATCTACATACATTTGTATATATATATATCTGTATATGTAAGTGGGTTGAAAATTGGAGACACTAAAAATAATGAAATTGTTTACAAATTTAGTTACCTTTATACATACATATGTATGCAAGTTCATATCTTCGTATGTATATTCGTACATACTTATGTACGTATTTAGGTATGTACCCTGTGGGAAACAAAACTAACTTTAATGTATGGAAAAAACGTAACTTTTTTAACATGGCGATGTCCTAGGGAGAATTCAGTTTTTCTTTGCATTACTTTAGGTTACGCGTCGTACGCGGCTGTCAAAAAAGTAGAATCAGTGTAATTGTATGTGGCAAGTTATACAGCACAACGCGAAGTAGGTTTACTTTCTACTTTTGTACGCGACTCTCGCCCCAAGATAAAATGACAGCTGTGTTGGATAGCCAAGCATGACAAATTATATTATACTTTCAATGTTATCGATAAATATATTTGTTTCGTGGATTAATTTCTTCTATTTTTTGTACTAATAATAATTTTTTTTATGAAAATACTTACACCACACATGATCAAAGCGAAACAATTAGCGCGTAAAAAGCGTTGCATGTAACTTGAATTTAAATACGCGTATGAAGCGTGAAATGCGTCAAACGCGCAAAACGCGTGGTATGGTCCTCCAGCTTAGGAGTTCCTAAATGAGTAAATTTGTTGGCGCTCACTTTTTTAATTTGTAAATGAGAGTATGTATATATATATATATAACCTACTACCTACTAATTGATTTTGGTTACGTTCTGCATTGTATTGTGGTTAGCTTTATACCTAGTTAGTCTAGAAAAATCAATTTAAAAGTTAGCTTTTCTTGTAGTTAGCTACTCATTTGACGACAGGGAATCTTCAAGTTTGGTTTCGTGAATTGTGTTGGTGGAAGTTGCATGTGAACACATACTTATATAGTATATCTGTATGTATGTATGTATATACATACATACATTTGTAAATATGTATATATGTATGTATTAATTTGAAAACATTATTCCTTAAGGTTTCCGAATTTTTTATAAATTAATTTTAAATTAAAATAGTTTAGAAAACCAGTATTCTTAATTAAAAGTTTAATAAGTAAACTGAGTTAATAAAATACGAATTAGGTAACATTTTGAAAATTTATTAACGTTTCATTCTCGGTTTGTGTCCTTGCTTAGAACTACATACATGCATAGTTGTATATGGTACATCTTCATACATACATACATAAATACATACATATGTATGTACATAAATAAGTATTTCAATGTTATGCTGGGAACACAACTGGGACGAACGCCGAATTTCGTCTAGCACGACGAATTCGTTGGCAAAAGTTCGTTGCGTAAATTCGTCGTGTGGAGCACAACTGGGACGAACAAACAACTGCTGTCATAATAATCCAAAAAATTGTGTGTATTTTTTATTACAAGTTTGTTTTTATATACATACAAATACATATAACAACGATAGTGTTACCGTATAAAGAAAATAATTCCTTTATAAAATTAAACATTAAAAAAAACTATTAAAAACAAATTTCATCATTAATAATTATGTATATATAACTAAAATGCTCTATATCATAAAAAGAAGAACTTATTAAAGTAAAAATTAACATTATTTACTAATATATTTTAAAACTAAAAAAAAAACATGGTAACGCTGTACTGATTTCTTCGTCGTTCGTCGGCGTATGAAATAGAAATAAATCTATCAGAGAATTCGTCACGTACGACGAATTTCGTCGACGTCGGTGCTGTGTTCACTTTCATATGAATGCATGTGTTCTATTTTTGACGACGAATATTCGCAACGAAAAATTCGTCGTTCGTCCCAATTATGTTCCCAGCATTAAACAATCTTCTTTACTTTTCTTTATCTTCTTTTTCCAACGTTTTGGCGCGTAAACCCCAACTTATTGTTGTGATTTATTTTTCAGTTTTGTTGTTGCTCTATGTTTAACTCGTTTGCTCGTTGTTTACAATGGGAAATAAATCTGTCAGGTTGTTAAATTTGAAAAATTCTCATATAAAATATAAATTCTTGTTTTGAGTTTTTTTTCTACACAATGAGAAAAAGTGATTGCGACATGTTCCTTCGCGGTGTTGTATTCAATTTACTCCATTTTATTTATTTTGCAAAATTTTTGAATTTTAGTCTGCCCATTTTATTGTTGTTTAGATTTGTTTTAAGTTCAAAAACCTTTTTCGTTAAAAAAAATAAAAATCCATCAAAATTGTTTTGTTTGTTAACCCTCGAAAGCTAAACATTTTTAAAGTTGAACCTCGTTCAATAAGAGCTTTTTAAATTGTTAATTTCAAACATCGATATACCTAGGTATTTAATTATAAATCAAAATAGGTATACTTCATTACATTTTCGTTTAAAAGTCAATAAAATACTCACTTCGAGTTGGTTTATTTTAAAGAGATCACTAACAAATTATGTAGGTATTTAGGTACATACATATGTATATTTTTTTCTACAAAGTTTCATTATCTTATTTGCATTTTGCTTTGCACATAAAATTTCCTATATTTATAGCATTTATAGCAATTTTGAGCTCTATGATCCAGGTAGTACGTTAAATTACATTTGGAACAGTAGTAAGCACTCATACGCTTTTTCCTTAGTGGACAGCATTTGCTCATTGAAATTTTCCCTTTTTTAGTTGAGGTTCTAAGTTTCTGTGCTGGTCCTCGTTAGTGCGAATTTTTTAAGAATTTGTAGTCACAAAAATACTTTTAAAGCTATAAACTATATATGTACCTATCTCCGTAACAAATAAAACTTTGTTCACTGAACGTCCGTTCTCAAGCTCGCATGATAGACTACAGCTTTTATTGGAAAGCTCATGATGTTACTTGCACGTAATGATATTGAAATAAATAAAATTGCAATCGCTGCGCCTCGCTGGTTGGGTTTATTTATCGAGGGTTAAGAAAACGAAGTGATGTGGAAAGAAAATTAAAAATGATAAAAGTTCTCATACATGCCACAACTAAAGTAAATCTGAGTTTCAATATACCTACATACGTATGTATGTATAGGAAACTGACAAATAGCCAGACAGACAGTTAAGTTAGTCAGTTCAATAAGTTGGTTAAAATAAACGATCCACCTAACCGGCAGAGGAGCGAAGCGAAGCTTGTGTAAGGACAGACAAAGCAAAACAAAACCGAGAAAATATCACATAAAGAACAGCAAGCAATAACACATTACAAAAAATTTTTAGGGTTCTTGAACCTTCCTTATGACACGTTTAAAATGTTTATAGTCATTTTATTGTCAGATAAAGTGAAACTTTTCACAAGCTTATCGTGATAATAGTTTCGCAATTTTTATTATTATTTATACGTACATACATATGTATGTATAACCCAAATTAAATTGTTATTCTTTCCATTGAAATTGTTTTAAATTTGAAAAAAAAAAATGTAGAATAAAATAGATTAAATGAAATTCAGTGCATTTCGCTGTCGAAATATGAAATAAAAATAATTTCGATCGGAATGTCTCAACACTTTATTTAATTTTAAATAGCAACATTAACACATTTGTTACAATATATTTATTTATTTATTTATAAAAAAGTTTACTTATGTAGGAAATGAAAGATTGTACCTACATACATACATACATACATATTTTATATTCATATTAAATTTGTTTCGTTTTGAAATCTACATGCAGGTTATAAAAAGTTTTTACTTAGATTTGAAATAATTGTTTGGGTGGGGTCTGTATTAGAATTAGAGTTGTCACCCGATTAAGAATAATTCGATTAATCGGTCAAAGAAAACCAAACTCTTGTTCGAATAATTTTAAAATGCCGAATTTCGAATAACGAATAAATCGATTAATTAATGTCAATTAATCGAACATATTTTTGCATACGTAAAAAATATGTTAAATTTGTTAGTATGATATGAAACAAAGCGAGTACCTTATATCAACCAAATATGTACATGTTTTTTTTTTTTTTGATGTTTCTAGTTGTTGTCGAACTGCGCATACCTAGTAGTCGTGCTATGTTTTAAATGAAACGTTAAACAATTTTCAAGAATGGGGTTTTTATTCACTCTCAGGTGAATAAGTTAGAAAAAAACTAAAAGCCAAAAAAGAAGCAATTACTTTATATACATAAATCTTATCATGTAAGTAGATAATGTTGTTATTGTATTCTATTTTTTTTAATTATATAATTATCTTTTAGAATGAGCTTGGTTTGGAAGTATTTTACAAAGAAAAAAAAAAAAACGCAGTCACATGTAACAAGTGTCCTAAAGTATACAAAATTGTTGGATTAACAACAAAAAAATTAATAATTCTTTTGCAACAGATTTACTAAAACGCATTAAAATAAGATTAAATAAGAGACGTATAAAACTTTAAAATACGTTAATAATATATTTTTAAATCTGGACATTTTCCGAGCAATGAATGTTTTTAAAAAATTCTTCAAAAATTCAAACTAAAGAATATGCAAATGAATTATACTTTAGATTATTTTATATTGAAAGTAACCACAATAATCCAGATAAAAGTAATGATATAGAAGAAGTTATTATTAATGAAAATAACATTCTTTTATGCGATTTAAATAATTCTATTCAAAATATTAAAAATTCAGAAAATAAAAAAGAGTTCCGACGATATGGTATGTTTTAAAAATCTAAAAAACGAACAGAAAAATTAAATATGTAAACTATTTTATGCTCTTTTTACTATATCACCGACCTCGACAATTAGCGAGATTTTTTTCAAAATCTATTTTAATAAAAACAAAAACCAAAAATCGTTTGAAAGCAAAATAATTGTTTTTGAAAGATTATTTCTTAAGAAAAAAACCTAAATTGTCTGATTTAACCAAAAAAAAAAAAAAAAAAAATCATTTGATATATTTTGACTGAATAAAATATGGTATTTGAAGTATTAAAATCGATATACATCAGTTCAAAGTAATCTCAGTTATTACATTTTTAAGTTTTTTTTATGTATTATTAATTTTATGTATTTTTTTTTTGTTAATAAAAATATATTAACTATTTTATTTTTAATTTATTTTAGTTATATAATAATGCATTTTTGTGTTAATGACAAAGATTTATTTTTTGCCAATAAATAATTTTTAAGCATTTTTTTATTCGTTGTTCTCATCGATTAATCGAATATTTTTTTTTAATTCAATCGGTTGATCGAACGAACAACAACTAGTATTTGAATTATTCGAACAAAGTTGACAGGCAAATAATTGACAACTCTAATTAGAATGTTAATTATTTTAAGTTATTGTATTTTCACGCTTAATTTTAAACTAAATCATTCCTTGGGACGATTTTTTTTACATTTTCATGTTGGCTGATACATAAGTTGCTTTGCTACAGTTGTAGTTGTATAAATAAAAACCACCATAAATCGCCCAAGAATGCAGTTAAACAAGTTTATTTAAGCCATGTTCTCTTTTGTATACGAGTATCTTCATTACAACCAAGAATGATGATTAAAATTTTTTCTTGTTAATAACACAACAATATGTATGTATGTACATATGTATGTATATGTACTTCAGAGAATATAGTGATGCAGCAACAACAGTAAAGCAAAACTTCATTCCTAATTTTAGTATTTGTTTTTTTTTCTTGCATGGTTGTTGGGTTTCTTACTTATAGTGTGTAGATAGATACTTATATATACATATGTACGTAAATATGCGGCATTGGAAGATGATTTCACAGATACATACTAACATTTTGTATCCAACATATTCATTTTTATTTATAAAATTCATTGATGCTGCTGTCTGACCGCAAACAAAAAATAAATAACAATTAACAATAATCCAACATTCCTACACAATTGCGCTAAAAACGACTACGCAGTCGTTATCCTCATCGAATGAATAGAGAATACCTATTGAAATTCGAATGTATTTTATTTGCTTTCGATTCGAAATACAGCGAACATCACAGTAAAAAAAAATTTGATGGTTTTGGTATAATAAATCTCATATGCGGAATCATATCGTATCATGGCTTTTACACGGAGAACTTCAATCTTATTTTTCAAAGAGATACCTATTGGGATTCTAAAAGGGATTGTGAATTGAGCATTACCTATAAATGATTTCCACACATACATATACATACATATACATACATGTGTGTATTGTAGATTCTAAAATTTAAAACATATATAGCTTATTGTTCTCTTTTTCAAGTTTTGCTTGTTCATTTGTTGTTGTGAGTTTGCCTTGAGATAGTAGTTACGATCACTATATATCAGTGACGGGAAATAAATTTTGAAATGGCTATTAGATACATACATATGTACATATCGTTACTACCTATAACATAGAAGAGTAATAACTTTTTCCAAAATGTAATTGCAGCTCCTGAACCAATTTGCCGAAATTCTTGATTGTTGGTAGCAGTCATTAGGGCAAAACTTATTAATATTTAACAGTAATAAGGGGCTGTGCACATATTACGTAACGCTCCAGGGGGATTTAGATTTATTACGGATTGAAAATTTTGCACTGAAAAATTAGAAAAAAAAGGCGGGGGGGTATAAAATTTCTGAAAACAGCGTTACGTAATATGTGCACGCCCCTAAGCGCTTTTATTTTAGCGTTTTTTTTTTTTTCTTGGATTGTGATAGCGACTGGTGACGATTTTGGTAAAAAAAAAACATAAGAGCTGTCAATTTATTTTGCTTTGTATAAATGTCAAAGTTGTTGTCCGGAAGATATTTGTATAGATTTGACTAAGTTGGTAACAGTATGAGTTCATACATACTCATATTTGACACATAAACGAATTAAAGTAAGTTATGCGAAGTGACCAGGTCGTGATATACAAAACCGTCTCATTATGTAGTCGTCCATCAACTGGCTCGCATTGACTGAGCTAAGTCGTGTCCTAAAACAAACTGGCAGTAAATATCTAACAGTTTTTTTAAAATAGGGAGGGATTTGGGTATTTTTCATTTTCAGTATAACCATTATCAATTTTGCTTTATTTCACCATTATCTTTCATACCTATATGTTTATGTATCTTATCATATTTCGATTATTTCAAGGGGATGGTATTGAGGATGTTGGTTTTTATAACATTTGTTCAAAATTTTTAAAACCATAATTTATTGAATTCGATATTGCCAAAATGAATGTACTAATTGACGATTAGGAAAGTAATTTGGTTGTTGCTAAAATTGATGTTGGCATAGAATGTTCAAAGGTATTAGAAGGAAAAGGAGTTCAAACAAATTATTTTAGATTATTTAACTGTACTAGCAAGAGAAATGCTTAAAATATTCACTGAGAGTATGGAACATTTTGAATTATTTATAAATTTACAACTCGAAAGTATAGAAAAAAGAATAAATTTGACTCCGTGTATGGAATTTTAAAATATTCTATGGATTTAAAAGTTCCATTGAGCACATACGAATGCATTAACTTAAATAAATGTATGTAATCAAATTAATAAAAAAAATCGTTTTTTTTGTTGCTTAATATACATATCTTTATTGGGGACAAAATTGGGGATTTCCAGTTTTAAAATGGGGATTTTTTGGGGACAACACTTTTGGGGACATTAGACAATATTTACCTGGCTACACTGTTGTAGAGTGTGAGAGATTCTAATTTAAATGAGAATAATAGAGGTGTGACAAGAATAAAAATGTGAGGGAATATGAGAGGGTTGGGGTCAAACCAAAATCAAATGTAGTCTAGTGACATTCCTGAGCACCTTAAGATTGTGTTGTTGTATTGTATTTTTCTAAGCCCGGTTAGAAATACACACATACACATACATACCCATCAATTTCCACTTGGATAATGTATGAGTGCGTGTGCAATAATATTACAAATTTTGTTTTTGTTTGCTTTTATTTTAAATACACAAGGCCGTTAGCTAAGAAAAACTAAGCAAAAATGAAAATCAAAACAAAAGAAAAAAAACAAAATTAACAACAACATATTGGAAAATACAAAACTGAAAATTTATAAGGAAAATTGTAACATCAGGTTTTTGTTAGCAAATTGAAATGTTGGCTTTAGTTGGAAGTATACTTAAATTAAGATACAATTTTACTTAAGTCTGTACAGATCTCATTAATACGTAATTATGCTAAGCATATTTTAGGTAAATAGGAAAAAATTTACTTCGAAAAACTCTGTTTGTAAAAAAAAAACCAAATTAACTGTTGCGCTAAACGATTCAAGTCGAACTCGCACTGTAATTTCGGGCTTTATTAAAACTTAAATTTTCATAAATTTTGCTGGGTTGTTTTTAATTTTGTTTATTGTTTTTTTTTTTTCTTTGTCTCGCCTTGTTTTTCATGGGTGCACTAATTTAAAGTACCTATGTAATTTTTTTATTTTATTGTCAATTTTACATTTAATAATTGTTTATTGATAACTTATTTTTCTTACACGTGCCTCACAAATCAAGAAAAAAATACTGTAAACACTTTTATTGCTTTCAAAAAAATATGACACGATTTTCATAAAAAATTAAACTGGAATATTTTAACAAAAGTTGAATGAACTTGTTTTTAATAGCAAGTAACTTATGTAAGTAAATTATGGAATATCAAAGATTAAGACTACTAAAATCCGAAAGGTGGTATACCTGACGAAATGCAGGCATATGGATTACCTAACCCACAACAAATAAATAACATATTTATATAAAATTACATCAATTGAATGTATTTTTTCCTTCTAAAACTTAAATTTTGGTTTAATAAATATATGTACATATGTATGTATGTATGTACATACATATGTACACATTTTGAGATGGAATTCCGTATACATTTGTTTTTCAAAAGGCAAAAGTAAACAAAATAAATAAATAAATTAAAATCTAAACGTGCAGTTTCAAATAACAAACACGTTTTCTATTAAAAGAAACACTCACACACACATAAAATTGCAAAAACATATTTTTTCCATAATCTGAGTAAAAATTATTAATAATTTTTGTGAACGTAGATTCTATAAAAACAAAATTAGAAAAATTAATTTAAAATCAATTATATTGAAACAAAACAATTTAATTATAATTTCCAATATCTTCTCGTTCTAGTTAAAGTCTGCGAGAAACGCCAAATACTACGCGAACACAAACAAGACTATATAAGACGCGAACGTGAGGTCATGCATATGATGACCAATGTTCCTGGTTTTGTTAATCTCTCCTGTACGTTCCAGGATTCACGTTCTCTTTATTTTGTTATGACTTATGCCAAAAATGGTGACCTCCTGCCGTATATTAATAAAGTTGGTTCCTTTGATATTGATTCAACACGACATTATGCTGCTGAATTAGTATTAGCCTGCGAACAAATGCATCGACGCAATATTGTGCATCGTGATTTGAAGCCAGAAAATATTTTGCTAGATGAAGACATGCACACGTTAATAGCTGATTTTGGTTCGGTTAAAATTCTTACTGCCGAAGAAAGACAACAGGCCAATATGTTTCTGTTGACGGGAGGCATAGACTTATCTAAAAAATCACGGAGCCAATCGGGTGGTAGTATTGGTGGTGGTTACGGTTCTCTAGAATATGATGATGACGATGATGATGATGTATTAGATAGTCAAAATGAAGAGCATGACGAAAATGATTCCACTGGTTCGTCAAATGATACAGGCAGTGGTGGCGATGATGTAGATTCACCGCGTGCCAGACGGCAACAGCCCCGTTATCATCTCAAACGCCGTGGCAGTTTTGTCGGCACAGCCCAATATGTATCTCCTGAAGTTTTGCAAAATTCTCATATAACTCCACCGACTGATTTGTGGGCTTTGGGTTGTATTATCTATCAAATGATGTCGGGTCTGCCGCCCTTCCGCGGTGCCAACGATTATGTTATCTTCAAAGAAATTATAGCCTGTAATTTAGATTTTCCTCAAGGTTTCGACAAAGATGCCGAGGATCTAGTCAAAGAATTATTAAAACTTAATCCAGCCGAAAGATTAGGAGCCCAAGACTTAAATGGACGGTATGAAAGTATACGTTCTCATCCGTTTTTCAATATCATTGATTTTGATACGGTAAGACAACAAACACCACCACCTATATCACCGTTTTTGCCCGATCTTGTCAAAGATGAGGAGGAATTTAAAATCTGCGAAAACTTGGAACCGGGTCTAGATCAAAAGCAAATGACACGTTTAATCGGCATGGAGTTGGGTTGCATAAGTGATGATGATGTTAGCGATAAGAAAAAGACTGCAAATAATAAAATTCCCCAAATTATAACAAGATCATCAAACTCCTGCTCCTCAAATATATCCAGCAATAATAACACACAAAAATCTGCCAAGAGTAAGTAAAAATTCCAGATATTTCCTTATGTGTATAAATATATGTAGTATATGTATACATATGTTCATGTTTTTAATTTGCATTTCTTATTTTTAATGTGTCCTCGCAGATAGTTTTGACTTAACGGATGCTGAAAAACTTAAACGTTTGGAATTGCAAAAATCGGAGAAATGGCATGTCTTCGCTGATGGTGAAGTGATTCTAAAAAAGGGTTTTGTAAATAAACGCAAGGGTCTATTCGCGAGAAAACGCATGTTTTTACTAACTACTGGCCCTCGTATCATCTACATTGATCCTGTTCATATGGTTAAAAAAGGTGAAATACCCTGGAGCCCCGAATTAAGAGCTGAATCCCAAACTTTCAAAATCTTTCTTGTTCATACGGTAAGTTTTAAGTTAATAACAAAAAAAAAAAATAATAGATGAGAATAGAGGCGGGCACATTTTTTTTATTGTTATTAAGTTTTAGTAAAATTGTTTTTATTTAAATTCTCTAAGGACATCATTTACTATATGCACGCAGGCTTACGTCATTTTGCGAAATACACTATTAACGGTTGTCATCATCAAAAACATATAATTGCCTGCCAATGTTATATATTTTTAATTTATTTTTTTTTTGGGAAGACGTAACCAAATTGCTCTTCTCTGGCTTGTACTTAACGTACGTAGATTATAATGAAGTTATAAATTTTATTGATTCTGTGTGACTTGTTGACAATACGTGTATGTTATAAAAAGTGTTTGTTTCATAAATTTTTTTCTTTTTTGTTCTCTTAATTGCTTGGAAAACTACGTAATTTTATTATTGGTCAATTTGTATTGGCCTTTATTGCCCGCAGGAAATAGTAAATAAAAGTTCAATCAACTTTAGTTTCATCATCTTTTCCTTCTATGTATATTAATTGATAGTTTGTAATAAAATAATATAAACAAACAAGTGAAGGTCGCAATCGAATACAAATATATTTATTTTTAGCATTTCGTAAAGATAAACAAATCTAAAAAAAAGCAGTCATTGGGATAAACAAACATGCATACATGCGAGTATACGTATAATAACCACAAACACATTAGATTTATGAATTAATGGATTGATAATCATATTTTTATGCTCTTTCTAGCGAAGCAATCGATTAAGCAAAATAATTTATTTATTTTTAAAATTATATATGTACTACATACATATATACAAACATATATTAAAGGAATGTACAAGGTGTTGTACTATTTGTTTGTATTTATTTGATTGTCGGTTTGAAATCAAATCCTCCTCCAATTCGATTCAACATGTACATGCATATATGAATATATACTTGCATATATATACAAACATCCATACATAAGTACGTATGTACGTACGTATATTGCAAATTATAATAAAAATAGCGTAAAAGTCTTATCAATGGCATATTATTTTGTTTTACAATTATTTGTATTTTTCCGTTTTAACATTGTATTAAACATAACATTTAACCTTTATCACCTTTTTTTTTTCAAATTATTATGGGATATTTTGTTTATTATACGTTAATAACACAAAAACGTATATAAATTAAAAAAAGGCAATAAGAAAATAGGCGCCTGTTAAAATGACAAATGCACTTTAAAATTTAATTGCGATCATCTTATCGCCAGCATAACGTCGCCAATTTTGTTTCTGAACTCTCCATCCCAAAAGAAATTAAAATAGAAAAAAATAATATTTGAACAAAAAAAAAAAAAAAACAAAATACATTCGTACATTAATAGAAACAATATATACTGCCCAGCAACAAAAAATAAATATAGCATATACTCGTACATACATAGATTGAAATGTTTTGTAATTTTCATTAAAAGAAGGTTTAACGCATTCCTAAGTTCGAATAAGTTCGTCATTACTGAAATTATGAAAATCAACAGTGAAAAAAGCTTTAGAAAAAAACCATACATGTTCGTCATCACATGAAGCCATGATTCGGGCCTGTCAATTAACATACAAACATCAACTTAAAAAGTGGATTTACTTGAAATATAAATTAAAGACCCCGAAAATTTGAAAATTTTTATTTTTTTTACATTGTGTAACACTAAAAAGTGTATTTTTTTGCAAAATAATTTCTGTATCTTTTTCTCTCTAAAAGTAGTAACTTTTTTAATTACCATATTTTTGGTTTTTTTCTCTTTTTTTTAATTCTGTACAGCCAAATCGTACATATTATTTGGATGATCCTGAAGGTTTTGGTTTAGAATGGGTGGCGGCTATTGAAAAGATACACAATCTTACATATAAAAAACAAAACATTACCTCAACGTCAAATACAACAGCTGCAGTAACATCCAATACAAATTTGAATAAAACTTCACTACAAACTTCCGGTTCCCCCGCAATTAAAAAAACTTCCTCAGCCATATCTGCGTCATCATCATCATCAGCTAGAACAAATACGCCGCATAAAACATCATCATTATTGGCTAAACCAATAATGTTATTAAAGACGGCCTCAAATTAGGAATAGAAGGGAGAAAAACCGCAGGAGCGAAATCCAATCATATTTAATTTTTTACAAAATGCAAAACGATAAGCAATGGATGTTAAAGAAAGTAAAAAAATAGAAGTTAGAGAAATAGCGAAAATAAACCACAAAATACAATATGATATACATAAATACATACATACAACATATAGTAAAATTATTTAAATTAAAATTTTTATTTAGAACAAATTTAGTTCAAAAGAAAAACAAAACACAACTCATCATTATCTTTGATTACCACAACAAATGGAAAAAAATGAGAGAAAAAAACTACATTAATATTTAAAAAGAAAGAAAAAAAAAACCTAAAACTATTTAGAATAATTCTTAAAAAAATATTCTAGTAACTAAAAAATAATTTATTTACACTTTACTACATTTATAAGCTCGTAATTAATATTAAAAGAAAACAAACTAAAATAATTTACAAATAAAACTCTTAATTATTCATACCTTTAGATAGTCTCAATTGAATTACAATTAAAGAAAATGAAAATAAAAATATTACTAAAATAAATTTAAATAAAATGAAAAATGAAAAAAAAAAAATTAAATTAAAAAAAGTAACTATATTATAATATACAAAAATCTAGAAGTATTTAAACAAAAATTTATAATTAACAAAACAAAGCTAGAAAAAGTAAACTAAATTTTAAGCAATCTCCTCTAGTAAAGGTTTAGCGAAAAGTAAACTAAAATAAACTATTGAAAGAAATTTACATAAAATACATTAGCTATTAAAAGCAAACAGCAACATCTACAAAAACAACAACAACTACTACTACTATTACTACTACAACTATTTAATAATAATTAATTAACAAGTAAGGGAATTTATAGTTAAAAACATAATAAAAAAAAGAATTTCAAAGTAAACAACCCAGCAAAAAGAGGTAATATTCTAGTTCTACAACTAGTTCTAGAGCGTGTAAATCAATCATTCAAAACTCTTCACTCACAAATGGGTCTCTTGCCCACTCACTAATGATTTGTGATTTGTCACATAAATAACTTGTTTTTGAGTAATTTCGTAACAGCAATACATACTGTTGAATATATGTGAACATTTACATTTTTTTAATATTCTAAAAGTTTTCCTAGGAGTGGCATTTGTAGTTTTTTTTCCTAATTTTCTTTAGCTTTCTTAAATATCTACCCCTTTTAAACATAAAAAATATCACAAAAAAAATAAAATTAGGCTAAATAGAATTTTAACCGACTTTATTAAGCATTTAAAAATCCCCGAATAATTGCAACATAAATATGTACATACATACATACATTATTTGTATGTATGTAATATAAAATTAAAATTAAATTTATCTCTAAACATATTCAATCTAATTAATTTAGTTTATATGTATGTGTATTAATTTAAAAACTGGCCGCAATATGAAAATTGCCTATATTGAAAAAAAAAAATTACATAATAAAAAATGTAAATATATGTGCTTTGAAAAGTGCCAGGAAATTTTTAAGAGCTTTTTTCAAAAATTAATTTTATAAGGGAGTGGCCGCTACGTACTTTAAAAACAATTTTCAACATATAATAACCCTTATCACGGTTGTCGTATTCGTAGTCGGACTTTAACGACTCCAATGTAAAACGCATACCGAACGTCGTTGTCACATTTTAACAAATTTCTTCACGACAACGGCACTCGTAATAAGGCCGAATGTATTAATTATGGAAATTCTATTTTTTTTTATCTAAATCGTAATACACTCACTGCAATCTAAATTATCTTTCTGAATTAAGTGAAATAATGTTGCAATAAAAACTATCGGTCATATTAACGGCTAAATCCGTAAAACATAATTGCTCACGTCAGGTCAAACTTACACCTTGTTGTCGGCAGTTGTTGAACTAGAAGGAACTCTCACCAGACACCATTTATGATGGTTGGTTATTGGTTAAAATAACGTTGACAAATAATTACAGTTTAAGGGTGGTGGGGGGATACATTGGTGGCAATTCCATACTACATTCAAAGTAATTAATTTGGCTCTTTTAAACATGCTTTCTACAACTAGTTGGTGAGTTATATTTTCCGGGAAGATTTTTTTTATGAACTAAAATAATTGAAATCATTTAAATGAATTAATTGTATATTAATTCAAACAGTTGTGGTTTTCACTTAAATCGCACTCGTGTTATTTTTTTTTTTGTGAATTTAAGTGAATTTATTTAATAATATTTATTAATTTTTATTTTCGTTTATTATTTAATTAAATTTTGTTTAAGAGAAGTACTTCATTTTTTTTTGTTTTAAGTTTTCGGTTGCGTAGTCTAACATTTAAGTTTTCTTAAAAATAAAAAGACTAAATGGAAATGAAATCATAAAAAAAATAATGTATACACATACATACATACATACATATGCATATGTATACACATAAATAAACTATTGTTATTTATCGCAAATTACTATAAAGAAAAACATGTATGTATATTAATGAATTCAAAGGTCTTTGATGAATCCCTTTTCTTTTTCTTTCTAAATTCAAATAAAACATCGGCAAAAAAATATAATGGAAAACAAAATTATTAAAAAGTCTTAATTAAATAAATTATTTTTGTAAAAAAACAAACAAACTTTTTGTTACAATTTATTTATTGCTCCCTTTTTTGTTTTACAGATTTATTTTTTATACAAAAATACAATACAAAATTAATTTTTCGCTAACCGCGATTTCTCCGCCTGGCAATCAAATTTGAAATTGTATTAATTTCGTACATACTTGTCTCCTAAACGTTTTCGATTCGAATTTTTGAGATTCTGTACATTTTTTATTTCGATCTTACAGCGCAAGCGCAGTAAATTCGAAATACCTTAAGACATCATTTTAAATATTTTGATAAGCATAGTTTTTGCATAAGTATAAAACTTACTTTTTAGTTCAGTTTGTAAATTACAATTAGCTTGATTTTTCTCAAATTATTGATTTAAAAAGGAGAGCACAGCAGGCTAAAACAGAAACAACGCGAGAGTTTTGAAAAATTAATACATGCGGAATTGGAAGAGATCAATGGCTCGATTATGGATAGCAACCGAACTTCAGTTGCGTTGCCAGCCGGCAAATACAAATTTGTGGTTGCCACAAAAACATTAAATAGCAACTGAAACTGGCAGCTCTCAGTTGCCAGTTGCCATCCGTAATACAATTCTCAGCAACTGGCAACGCAACTGCGGTTCGTTTGCCATCCATAATGGACCCACAAAACTAAAACGTAAATTCTATTCAGTTTCCTCGAAATTTCGGCTGACGGTCTCGAATTGAGTTTTTTACGGTATCGGTCACCTATTAAGGAATCCGGAAATAAAGAGGCCGACGCTAAGGTTTTGAAGGGCAAACAAACAGAAACATGCATTTCTTAAGGCCACTATTTGCTTTGATTTATGGACAAAATAAGAGGGATATTAAAGATATTTTTAAATAAAATATTTTTTTAAATACAGGGTGTCCGCCGCGAAGGTATACTACTCGCAGTAATTCCATTGTAATCCTGGGGGTTTATTCTGGATTGCGATGCGAAAACAATGTAAATAATATTGATTTCACATCGCATTTGCAATCCAGAATAACCCCCTGGCTGTATGCGATGTGGCACCGTCTTGTTGATGTTAATCAAGCCCAAAGCATGCAGTTGGGTCGTTAAAAAGTTTTCAATCATATCACGATATCGCTCCCCATTCACAGTTTTCATTTTCAAAGAAGTAAGGTCCAATGATTCCTTCTGACCAAATTGCCCACCAGACTGTGACTTTTAATGGATGCAAAGGTGACTGATGAATAATTTGAGGGTTTTCCATTGCCCAGAACCGACTATTCTGTTTATTCACATATCCATTCAAATGAAAATGTGCCTCGTCACTCATTATGATTTTTTCATGAAAATCGTGGTTGTCATGGGTGAGCTGTAACATCCTTTAAAACACGTTGGTTTATGGAATATTTTTCTATAATAAATTTGCCACGTGTCTACTTCACGACTGTCAAGACTAATGGCGGCAAAAAAGTAGTATAACTTCCCGGCGGTAATCAAACATATGAGCCACAAAATTTTAAAAATTTGTGTCATGTATTGGTTCTTTGTATACTAAAAAGATTTTATATAATTTGTACATACATACATATATTTATGTATTTCACAGCTACTTGTAACTTTAAAGATTCTTCAAATACATACAAAATTCGATACATATGTAGAATACTTATGTTGTGTGTGACATACATATGTATATACATACATACATACGTACGCATTTCCAAGGCTAAAATCTCTTAAATTTTATTAACAACATTTTTAAAGTTTATTTTAGATTTTAAATTTTATTTATTTGTTGCGGGTTAGCAATATCTAAATATATATTTCGTTGGTTGCCATACCAACTCATCAGTAGATGTTTACCCTTTATGTTAAAAAAGTTCCAAAGCTCATCTATTTATACATTAAGTATTGTATAAATTGGCGAAAATTTAAGTTTATAAAAAAACCATTTAAAAATTTTGTATGATTTACAATAAAACTAGTTATGATTTTGTTTTTTTTTTGTTGTAGAAATAAATAGGACAATTTTCGTTTTAATGAATAAAATAAAGAAATAATCAAAGACTTATAACTGAATTAATAAATCCAAAATTGAAAAGAAAGTTAAATAAAAAAAATAATTATATATTACATATTAAGAAAATGAAACATGTAAAACGAGAATATATAATTTTATGGAAATGAACCACAAGATCTAATTAAATTTGTATCAGTTGCATTTGCTCAGTTTTTCAAAACATATCAGGCATGTTCTGCAAATCGCAAGACTTGAAATCACAAGTGATGTGAAGTGATTTTAGGGTTTCGAAAATAAGACGACTCGTTACATACATACATACATATGTACATACTATGTACATACATATATACAGCCGATATTCGCAGATGTGATTTTAAAATCACATTTGGTTTTAATTAATCTTGTGATTTTCAGACCATGTCCGTATAAAGAACCATATAAAATACAAAATTTAGCAATCATAACCGATGCAGCGATTAGTACAACTTCGAAAATGTTTTCATTATTTTTGATAACATTTAGATGTTTTATTTTTCATGATTTTTTTTGTTTGTTTTTATTTTCCAACGCTTCATGTCTTTCTTTTTTAATTTTGTACAAAAGTATACTTAATCTTAAAATTAGCTAAATCTAAATTAAGACTAATAGCCAGTTCATAGAATCCAATCAGGATTGATTGAGCTACACCATCTGATTGTGTTCATAAAATTATTGAAAAGTTTCCGTTGCAAAACGTAATTACGAGTTTATCAATTGATCTTTAATATCACTTAAGGCGAGAGTTTTCTGCAACGCGATTCATCCATTTCCAAATATTCGCCTGGGAAATGAATCTACCATACAAAGATTTGCTATACAAACACTAAAATATTAGGCAGCTCAACTTTGCCTGATAAATCAAAATCATTTTTCTTTAACAAAAAGAGAGACGCATAACACATGCGCGAATTCAACTTTAATTTATATTGTTGTTCGTTATATCGACTATTTTCATGTTTTCATCTTGCAGTTGCTTTCCATCAAAAAAATTTTCTTCACTGTTTAGTAGGTCAAAAAAGCAAGATGATTTCTTACAAATGTGCTGAAATTTTCACAGGAATTATACAGTTACTATTTATTTATAATTTTCGTCAATGTAAACTCATCCATGCTATTTTAGATTTGAGAACAAGTGCCTCAAATGTAGGATAATGTTTTTGATGGGTTAAAACAAATTTCAAATAAAATCTAAACAGTGATTTAAAAAGTGATTTCGGAGTTTGATTAAAATTCCTTTTTCAAAACAATTCCCTAATGGATTATTTCTATGTTCCGGCTGTAAATTAAAAAATTAAAAAAAAAAAATTAAAAATTAAAAAAATCTAATCTTTAAGAAGGGGAAAAAAAAATCAAAATTTAAACCGAAAATTTTTTTATTTCAAATTGGCCAAATGTTGAAGTAAGAGGTTTGTTAATTTATTTTTTTTCGTTTAAAACGAAAGCAAAAAATGTGGGATATGATGTGGTTAAACTTGTAGGACATCCCAGGATTTGCCGGTAATCGAAACACTTCGCCTTTATCTCATCAAAATCGATTAAACCATTCTTAAGTTATAACACACCACACCACACTCATATACTTACATCCATACGGATAAAATCGTAAAAATATCAGAATTGATCCCCATAGATGATAAAAATTGATAAAAATTCGATTTTCGAAAAGTGGATTGAATTCAATAACTTTCTATTTCAAATAGAAAGAAGTTAAAAATTGCATTTCTGTGACAGGTTCAGAATAAAAGTGAAAAAAAAAAAAATACATTTGCCAATTCAAAAAATTTGTGTGCACTAAAAATTGATATGTCGAGCATTAATTTCACGAAAATCACAGAAGATGTGTATATTCGATTTAATTCTTTGGTGTAGTAACACCTGCCTACAAATATATTAAATGGCGGTTCTTTTCTATAAAAATTTTCTTTTGTGAAGATATTATGTATTTGATTAGTGATTTGCCATTTCGTGGACACACAATTCATTTTTTTAATCTTCTGTATTAGATAATAGTCGATGTTGCTTTTGGACTTTTTAGAGTTGAATTTATTTAAACGTTTATTGAATACTACAATTTTTTTTCAATTGTTATTAAAGTAATTTCCGTTTTCAAATGTTAAATTATTTGTTAGCTAATCCATAGGCTGCATTTCACTGGTAGCTAAATACCAACTCATAAGTAGATCTTTACCACCATGCTTGAAAAATTTTCCAAATTCATCGACTTTATGTAAAGTAATTTCTAAAATTCAAACTTGATTTCGAAATTTTGTACTTATTTTCGAAAGTTTAATTAAACTTAATTGTGGAAATTTAAAAACAGATCGAATATTGGGCGTTAATTTCGAAACTTCGCCCTCGTGCAGCTGCACAAAAAAAAAGTTGGAGATGTTTGGTATTTTGTGTGAACTAAGATTTTCAAAAAGGACATCGATTAACTAAACAGATTTAAAATATATTTTTTTTTTCAATTTAATTTTTATCAAAATCGCTCGAAAATCCCAAAAAAAGATGTCTTTTTTTTTTTAAATCAAGTGCACGATAGAAAAATTGTTTCCCAAAATTTTAGTGAAACCGAAAAAAAGTATTTTCTGCCCGTGTGAATACCTTCATGACGCATTTCAAATTAAAAAAAAAAAACTTAAGAAAATTAAATTTATATCTATCGATGGCGTAATATAAAGAAAGCGTATCTCGTTTTTTTGTTCCTTTATTGAGGAAGGAGAAATCTTAATAAAATCCGTAAAATTTTAGGTATAAAAAAAAGTTTTAATGGAATTTTCAAAGAAAAAAAGAGGCGACAAATCTTATTCTTGAATTTAGTTTATTTTATTTCTTTTTTAATGCATTTGACATTTGTGTAACAGAATAAGCATAAAAAAGATATTTAAAAATAAAATTGAGTTACTTAATTTTTTTGGGATTAAGCCATCGTTATGTGGTTGTCAAACTCCTCTCCGGATGTTTATATTTGGTCTATATAATATCCAGCACCCAACCTGAAAATATTTTACAAGTAAAATAAATAATTTAACATTCTTTTGTTGAATAAAAGCGTTTAAAATGTTCAACTAAAATATATGTATGTCATAAAATTCTACTATCGAGCTTTGATGAAGATACCAAAGCACCAAACTTAATTTGAGCTTTCGAAATGATTCAGAACTTTAACAAATATTTAAGGCTTAATTTCATACATATTCACACTAAGTACTAAAATATCTTACAAATCGGATGTTATATGGGAGTAGTTTCTATTAAAGAAATTCTTTACTCTTTCTTGTTCGTTTAGGGGCTGTGCACATATTACGTAACGCTGTTTTCAGAGATTTTATACCTCCCCCCCCCCCTTCGTAACGCTTTTTAATAATTTTTCAGTGCAAAATTTCCAATCCGTAACAAATCTTTAACCCCCCCCCTTGGAGCGTTACGTAATATGTGCACAGCCCCTTATCCAATTTTATACTTTTTCACTTAAGCATTTTTCGTTTGTTATTAATAAAAATATACCCTTAAATTTAAGATTGGAAAAATATGAAAAAAATGTAATGAAAATCCATATAAATTTAAAAAAATCTCTAGGGGTGCTAGACTGAGTTTTAAGTAAATCAATATTGTATAAATGATTATGCAATATTTAACTTTAACCTTAAGCGAAAACTGAAAATTATTTAAATTACATATAAATAAATATTTAATTAAATAAATAAATATATCTACAATATTAAATAAAGAAAATATTTATTTATTAACACTTTATTTAAAAGAACTATTTGCATATTTCTTAAAATTATATGTATTAAATAAATAAATAAAAAAGGGAAAACTGTAAATAACTATTTAAAAATAAAAAAAAAATGTATAAAATTCAAATATTTACGATGGAATAAAAGCACTTGTTAAATCAAATTTTAAATATCAAAGAACAGAGTAAAAATAAACACAAACACGTAAATTGTCTTTCTTCAAAAAAAAAAAAAAAAAAAAAACAACAAAACAAAACTTAATGGTGCAACACTGAAATGTTATAATTGATATTTTGCTAACAATAAATAAGCCAATGAATTAAGTAAATTTTCCGAAATATGTAAAACTATATCGTGTATTATAAAATAAAAATTATTAATAAAATATACAAGTTATGAAACAGAAGAAAGAGCGAGAGAGAGAAACTTAAAAATATAATGGTTTTATTTATTGGAATTGGTATTCAGTTGAACTGCTGAATGCCTTTTTAATTGAAAGTAGGCTGAAGTTCGCAACACATAAGAAGCAAGTAATGAAATTATTACACAACTTATAGGAATGGCATTACTTTCTTCTCTGTGATCTGATTCGCTTCAAAAACAAAAATAAAAATGAAAAGCACACTTCCGGATCTTTCTGTAATACATTATCAGGTCTCCTTGTGATGATAATCGATGAGTTTTAAAATAAAACGACTTAAAGAAACCCGCAAAACCGGGAAATAAAATATATTGAAAAGTTCTGGATTAAAGCTCATCAAAAATAGTTGAAAAAAAAATATTGAAAACTTTTAAATCCATATTTTATCGATTTTTTACTGAAAAAAAAAAAAATATTAGATAAAATATGGATTTTTGCCATTTTTTTGCAATTTTCATAAGACTATACATACAGGCATGTTCTGAAAATCACTTTTTCGTAAAGTGATTTCAAATCACTGAAAAGGTGTTCTGGACGCACAAATGTTGGAAATTTCGTAATTTAAAACCGGTCAGCTAACAGCATGACTATTTCAAATCACTTTAAGTTTTTTTTAATAATTTTTCTTTAAAATCTGCAAAAAATTATCACGCACACTTAAAGTGATTTGTTCTTTATCTGTTTTTGCGATAAAGTTAATTATATTACTTAGAAGAACCTAAAAAATTTACAAATTTAGGGACGATGTATTTTTTGCAGTTTCTTTTTAAATTTTGCTTTTAGATCAATTATTGCTAACGAACTTTCTTCAGGCATTTTTACAATATATTTACAAAAACTTTAACTTTAATTCGTAAATTTATTATATTTTTGTGATAAATTTCTTAAAGATACAAAAAAAATGTTTGTAAACAGAAAAAATCAGCTGTTTGTTCGTGATTTAGAACAATAGAACCGCTAAAAATTAAAAATCTCGTGCCTTTCAGAACACCTAAATATCACTTCCGTGATTTTAAAAACGTTCGTGATTTGATATCACCGTGATTTCAGAACATGCCTGATAGTCTTTGCTCATATTTAGACCAAAAAATATTTTTTATTTTTTTTATTCCTTTGCAATGCGAATCGGTGTTACTACACAAAATATTAGTTCACACCAAATATTAGAGCTCTACGACTTTTTTTCAGCAAAAAATCGATCAAATATATATTTTTGCCATTTTTTGCAATTTTCATAAGACTATAATATCTTTGTTCATATTTAGACCAAAAAATATATTTTAATTTTTTCTATTCAATTTTCATAAGACTTTATATATACTCGTACATATACATATGTATAGCCTTTGTTAAAATTTGGAATAAAATATAATTTTTTTTTTTTGCATTGCTAATCGATGTTCCTACACAAAAGCCTATGTTCAAAATGACAAAAAAATATTTAGAATGAGTTTTTTTGCCAGGAGGACTATCGCCTTTGTTCAAAATTAAAACAAAAAAATATTCGATCGAATTTCTGAAAGTAAAGAGAAACACAGTAATAGTTTTATTTCTTTATACCCATTATGTATATTTTGCTTACCAGCATCTAACTGTCTTTGCCTTTGGTAAGATGTTGCAGATGCTTTCTCTCATAGCTTGTCCATAGTCAGTTATGAATACAGCTAGATCCAAATCAAATACGTTGTGTTTTAGATATTGCAGTAAAGAGTTTTATACTTTTTTTGTTTTTTATTCATATAGAAAAAATTTGAAAAATAAATAATATGTGAAATAATAATAATAAGTGAAATCTTTGTACTGTATTCATTTCTTATCTCTTCAAAGTATTCAATATATTTATTTAACTAAAAGTTGTTTAAAACAAACAGCCTGCGAAAAAGAATGGGGAAAATATACGAACAAAATTTATAAATTATTTGCATCATTCTGTTAACGTCCGATAATCGTAGACAACAACCAATTTCATTGACATAAGTATAATATAAAGGTGTTTTGTTAACGATTTCATTTCCGTTTACTTGGCAAGACCATCACAGACAAAACTCTGTGAAAATAATTAACGAATTTTCTAAACAAAAATAATGGGAATTACTAGTTTTGGCTGTGTTTATAAAAAAAAACAATTTTTTATCGTACATAAATGGTAAAGATGTACTGGTGCGTTAGCAACCAACGAAATGCATATATGTAGATTTGCTAACCTACAACAAATAATAAAATTTTTATTTAATCGTATTTTTTCCATTCTTGCGTACTCAGATTTCTTTAAAATGTAACGTTTTTAAATCACTAATTTTTGAGAAATCGTTGGTTTTAAAATATGTTGAACTTTTTCCATATTAAGAGATGTATTTACACAACAAATGACACGAATAAACTGACAAAATTAATGATCGGTTATCCAAAAAGGTTAATATACCATAAGACGGGGATTTCCCATTTTTGGTTATATACACTGTAATCAAATTTATAAAAGCAGATAAAAGTTGCGAAAATATGGCCGGGGTTCGTAAATTTTCGCGATTGTAGAACCTGTAATAATAAAAATTAAGCCGTCGCGATAACCGGGCCGTCGCGAATACCCAGCTTGCAGTGCCTACACATGCTTACTTTGAAATCGAAAAGCATATGGAGGGTTATGACATACCCATATAGACATTTTCGAAGTTTAAAATCGTTAAAATAAAGATTTTTTTTATACATCTGGTAGCAAACATGGATGCTAATGAGTGCGTACGCATGCGTTAATAGTATTAACTTATGACCTACGCACTCACGAGTAAATAAGTACATGCGAACTCAGATTAATTCACTGTATAGTGAAATTAATTACAAAACCATATATCGTCGGTGAGAGGTTGACAACTCTTAAAATGTTTTTTGTACTTTTCAGGAGACAAAAAACGTTATTATTCCGTTACTAAACCGTATTGGGAGTAAATAAAAAAAACCAAAATTAGTAGGAGATATTTATTTATTATTATATTTAAAAATATAAATGAAGCGTACTAACATGCAGAAGGACACACACAGTCTTTTGGCATCAAAAACCCGATTCGATTTGTTTGCGAGTTAAGAGTTGTCAACTTGTGACCGACGATATGTATTTCCAATGGTTTTTTATCAATATGTATTTATGTACTTTACTTAAAAAAAACATGTTAAAACATTCTTCTTTACTGAATAGATACAACAAACAATACATGGGTAGTTTATTGCTGTTATCAACTGTGATCGAAGAATAATTTGAACTAAACATACAAATGCAAAAATAATATAGAAAAAACTTTTTTATTTTTATTGCGAATTTAATTGCGTCCCAAGGAATTTTTCTTCAAATCTATATTATATTTCAACTTGTTTCTCTTCTATGAAATCCGTTAGATGCTGATACAATATAGCAGTTTTGGTTATTTCTATTTTTATCCTCAACGTCTCCATATTTTATTTGTTCATTTTTTTCTTCTTAAACTATATTTTACCATTTTTGTCTAAAGCCTATAACGAATTTGGTCAAATCTTACAAACTTACATACCACAATGTGATGTTGCTTTTACTATTACTTTGTGTCGTTTATCTGTCTCTCTGTCCAGTCTTCTAATTGTCTATTTGCTCATGTGGATTGTTTTCTTTCTTCTTCTCAACGAAACAAATATGCTGCATTGCCAAATATGATTTGAAATAAATTATAAAAAAACATCAATTGAAAATGTTGTTTAAAGCCAAAAACAGATACGATTATAAAGAAAAATACAGAATATCTATGATTCGATATTTACAAAAGATATTTAATCATAAAAAATCAACTTACAAATACGAAATGTAGACAAGATATAAAAAAACCAAATGGACAAATTGATTGAGCAAGAATTATTGAAGGCTGGTGGTAGTTGGATAGATGTATAGATAGGCTGGCAGTCCGAACACAATAAATACATCCGAAAAAAGAAATTTAACCAAAAACATGAAAATAATTAACATTGAACTTTAAATGTACAGAAATGGTCAATCGACTTTTTATATTGCGACTACATACATATTAAGAGAAAAGATTAAAAAGTGTCTAGAGTTGGAAAACAAATAATTATATTGCATATTTTAAGGGATCTAAATAGTAGTTATACATACATATAGACATATATATGAGGCAGTGTTGCCACCAACGATATGTTAAATTACACATTGATCATGCCAAAATTATACATGAAATTACGAATTACACATGCTTTCTTTTTTTTCCAAATAACGTGATTTGTTCTAAATTTAATAATATAATCTTTTTTTAATAAAAAAAATACCGATTCATTGTTTTTTTTTAAATAAAAATAACGGTTAAAACAAAACAAAAAAATTCATAACATATACATATAATGTAATTTATACCTTAAAAATAAACAAAATAAAATACATCACGTTTATATTGAGATCAAATTTTTTCCACACTTCCACTTTTTGTTCATAATTTTTTGAGTGGGTTCAAAATTTGGTCGACCATTTCTTTAGTAAATATAATCGATGAAATGGTATCAGATGACATTTTATTACTTAAATCTGTCTTACAATTGTTTAAATTGCAAAATATTCTTTCATCAGCAGCGTTGGGAAAGGGTAAAATTAAAATATAGTTAATAACTGTTTGCAAAGTAGGAAACAATCTGTCTCCCAAAGAATTCTTTTCTAATAATCTTCTGGTTCCAAAGTACTATGAAGCCCAAATTTCTCAAAATCTAAGAGTGCATGTTACCGCCACTCATTATCAAGTTGTTGCAAATCAAAATTGAAGGATGGAAATCTTTTTTTAAACAAATATAATGATTTCGGTTGAAAAGATTCGGCAATTTTGGGATCAACTATGTATATCCACAATTGTATAAATATCGTCACTAGAATCTAATCTTGTTTTTATTTGACGAATTGCCTCGATATAAAACTCCCGACAATCTTGAAGTATAATCTTTTTTTCAGAATTTGAGGTTGTCGTCAATGATTCATGAGCAGCAACACCAATATATATATCATTTTCGTTAGTATATATATTTTCATCCGAATGGTTGATTCCCATAAGCATTGGGATTTTAAAACATCCAGTTTTATGCAATTTAAATAAAAAGTTTGCATTATATGTATTATCTCGGATTTCATTTTATACAATACTGGCTTTTCTGATTGAAAAAGAGTATTAAATGAATTTAAAATATCTAAGGCGTACGATAAAAATTCGAAATAAATTCTGGTTTTTTCATCATCTAATGCCAGCAGCATTGACTCGGTAGTCTTGGAGGGATCTTCAAAAACTTCTATCCTTAAAAAACTTCTTAAGGCTTCATATTGCTCTAAGACACGATTAACACATGAATGTAATGAGAGCCATCTTGTAATGGCAGGCGACAATATTTTATGAACCCCAGTTTGAAAATATTCCTGAAATTCCTTAAGTTTTTTCTGCCGAACATAGCTCCTGTTAAAATAAGATCCAAGATTGCGCAGTAAATCTTCCAAATATGTTGGAAGTTTTAGGCAGGCCTTCGACGCTACCAAATGTATTAGGTGGCACGAGGATTTTATCAAAACAATATCTGGCTTTTCGTCCCTTAACAACTTAGCTACTGAATTATACTGTCCAAACATTACATTAGGTGTATCTGATGCAAATCCAACAAGATTTTCAAAAGGAATACCTTTTTCTATAATTGTGGTTTTGAAATGCTCAAAAATTTCTTTTGCTGTCGATGATCCACTCTCTTTGAAATCAAAAAAACAGTAATGTACCCGGGATGTTTCATTGTCATAATAAATTGTGGTAAAAGCTATCTGCTTCGTTGTGCTAACGTCAGTTGTTTCATCTATTATTATGGAAAACACGGTTTTCTGCAATTTATGATAAAGCTTCTCAGCAAAACTTGGGCCTAAAACATTTTTCACCAAAGCTGTTGCTTTTGTTCTATGAAGGTTTACATCTTTAAGTATATCGGAGTCTGGCAAACATGACTTTAATACTGGAATAAGATCGTCTACTAATCTAAATGCCAAATGGTTTGTAGTTAATGTTCCAGCCATTTTTAGTTCAGCTCTCAAAACTCTTTCATTCGTCGATGTTGAATTCTGTAAAGCTTTAGTAATGTTGGTTGTGGATTTATTAGCTGAAGCAGCAGTTTGGTGGGAATTTGTTTGCATGTGTCTTGAAAGAACTGGCTTATGGCACTTCAGTTTTTTATTACACAACTTACAGAATGCAGCATCCTTCCCATTGTCATTTATTTTGAAGAGCCAACCTTTGAAATCAGTCAAACGTAGTCAATCACTTTGGAATCTAAATAAGTCCTTTTTAGACATATCTACAAAACAAACAAAAATTATTTGTACGGTGAATGTAAAGATTTTTTTAATAACTTACTTTTAAATAGTTATTCAAGAATCTCCAAGTATTCAAAACTAAACTCCCTTTTAGTTAAATTTTTAAGTTTTGCCAATAATATTAACACCTTTTTATTTCTTGTGACAAAAACCGGGGAAATTCCAAGAATATTATAAGTCTGATTGTTCTTTAGTCTTCTTTGTAGTACATGACACAGCTATAGTTGTACCATATTTGTGATGCAAAATTTTTTTTAGTTACTATGAATATACTCGTACTTATGTGATAGAAAAGGATGTACATACATTATTTTTTTTAAATGCAATTGTTTAAAACTGTTAAAAAATAACAAAAAAGTAGTGTTCAAAAACGATAAAATTTCAAATTACACATGCAGCCAATTACACATGGGCTACACACAGCGTTACCATATATTTTTTTTTAAAAACTTCTTATATCTGAAAAAAAAAACTTTTTTTCTTCAAAAGTACCAAAATTTTAAAAGAAAACACAAAAATGTATTTGGAATTCGTTTTATTTAAAAATATAAAAATTTGATTTATTTTATAAATCATCATATAATATAAAAACAATTAAAATCAAAAACATAACATATAATAAATTTCTTTTGCACCACAAACACTAACTGCAAAAAGTTAGCTACAAATTGTCAATGTATAAAAACGGCATAGTTGTACTTAAGAGGAAGTAAACACAAGTAGACTCTGTTGCAGGGAGTGAGAAAATATATAATCGTTTCATTGCATACAAACATCACTTAATATTTTCATCCAATATACTGCAATAAACTTTTATGTATTTATAAAAAACTTTACAAAACTTTACTTATTTTCAAAAAAGTTGTTTTTTTACCCAATAAATTAAAAACTTTTTGGCATCTCATTAATGTGATAACTTCTAAAAGTTTGGTGCATCTATTGATAAGTAAAAAACTTGTTACCATTTTCAGGTTCATACAGTTTTTTAAGGAAACGAAATAAGTAAACATTATTTTCCCAAAAATTTGAAATGAGCGAAATTCTACGTTTTGTTCTGCGGCTCCTCATATGCATTTGGAATTGTGAGAGAATATTTCTTTTCAATGATTCCAATTTAATTTAATATGATTCTCTATTTTAATTTTTCAAATTGTGGAAATAAAAACACGACTGAAATTTCAAACTCAAAATGCAGGGTGTTTCATAAATATTATAACTAATGAAAATAATTGTTCACCCAACCCAAAGTTTACTTATACAAGTACATGCAAGAGCCCAGCTGGTCGTGTTTTTTTATACGCTTTTCGATTGACTATTGTCAAAATTTTTTAATTTTTCTTTCTGTAAAAGAATGATTAAAATTGGTTTTTAATTCAAAATGATTTACAAGAAGTTTAATTGATTAATTTTACACAAAATGTGAATTGAATTAACACACGAATGCATTCCTCATGAATTAAAATTTTTCGCATGCATTCACATCACTAAAAAGATTAATTGAATTATAGTTTGAGTGAATTCATTGGTGATTTAAAAAATAAATTTTTAATTCACTGTTTTCACTAGGATTAGGATCATTAATAAAAAACTATTGAATGTTTTAAAAAAAAAATCAAAAGCGTTTATGATTCGTAGATTCTTTCAAAAAGGAATACATACTTGCTTTACAGCTCTGCTACTGAGCTATTTTTGACAGTTGTTAATTTATTTTACACAAACAAAAACCCTGTTGTTTTTTAAGCTATTGCATAGCTTCTATCGCGGGCTTTGAGGCGACCGAATCAAGAAATTTTGAAAAGTTTGTTTCTTAAGTCTTTTGTTTATGAAACGAAAAAACCTTGAATTTGTTTATGAAACGAAAAATTCTGACACTAAATTTGTTTCTTAAGTCTTTTGTTTTTTGAAGTGAAAACTTCTTTTTTGTATAGACTATCTGCCTGGTTTTTGAAAATGAAAACAAAATTGTGAGTGAGAATTTATATTGAAAACAACAATAAAATACGAAAATTTGTTTTTTTTTTCAATATAAATTCTCACTCACTATTTTGTTTTCATTTTCTAAAAACAGGCAGTATGTATGATGACTATACAGTTTTGCCGCTTTGGAAATTTTTTTAAATTCCAAGTGTTGCCACTTTTCCCGCGAAATTTTCTGGGATTTTGAGGGGGGTTTTGTCCAATATTTTGGGAATTCCCGAAGATGGTTTATGTCTTTGCTAAGACTATGTGTTTCGACTAAACACGAGTGTGTCTTGGCTAGGTGCTTCCAAACTAACAAGTGTCGTTGAATAAGCAGATATATCTATGTATATACATATGTACATATATAAAAGAAAGTCGTGTTAGTTACACTATTTATAACTCAAGAACGGCTGAACTGATTTGGCTGAAAATTGGTGGTCAGGTAGCTTATAACCAGGAGAAGGACATAGGATACTAAGGTATGGCACTTTTTACCTGGGGGACTAGGGTGCCCCTTCTTTGTATGGGGCACTTCCAGTATATATAGAAAGCTGAAATTGAAATTGCATAAGTTGCATGTACTTGATATTCAAATACTTTGACCCAACCCTTTAAATAACGAAACTTTAAAGTTTTCAACAATATGTATTTTATTGAAGATAAGAATAACCAAACTTTAATGTTTAAATTGCATGACAGTATGACAAAATTTTGTATAAATTGCAAATTTCGTCTAAAAATGAATGAATAATTCATAAACAAGACTATTAAGTATTTGTGTCAAAAAAAAAAACTTAATTGTTGTTAATTAATAATTGTCACACGATATTTTTTATGTTTAAAAAAACATAAAACTAAACAACGACAGTGCAATGATTGAGAATTTAATTGAGAGAAAAAAAACATCGTTTTGATTTGAAAACAATAAACGATACTTCTTGTTTAAAAACAACATAAACATTTTATTTGCAGATACAAAAACTAATACATTTTAATAGACACAATTAACCCAAAACTCAATTGAAAACAAATGAAAAAAATAGAATTTAAAACGCCACAAAAAAAAAGTAATGTAAAGTTGCGGCAACAGTCCCATAAAAAGTGATTTAGCGGTTGTTCGAAACGACTTATAAAATAAGCTACAAAGTTCGTGCAGATAAATTGCAAAAGCTTTCGAAAACCTTTTATTTATCGCTGAGTATTTTTTATGTAAAAAATAATAGAT
This sequence comes from Lypha dubia, assembly GCA_947311025.1. Lineage (NCBI taxonomy): Eukaryota > Metazoa > Arthropoda > Insecta > Diptera > Tachinidae > Lypha > Lypha dubia. Next base: position 75,832,932 of record OX371263.1, read on the forward strand.
AATTTTACCTTTTCTACAGTGTATCTTCCATCTGTATTTTTTAAAATTATCAATAGCTATGAAATAGATTTTTTAGATAATTGCTTACAAATAATAAAAATCTAATAAATATATACCACGGATAAAAATTGCGTCGGAGTTTATTCACGTTTTCTCATTCCTCCTATTTTTAATAAAACTTCCGTATAAGATTTTTCACTTTGGACTTTATGAACATACAAATTTGTATTGAACTAAATTTAAATAAATATACATTAGACTACATATGTGTGTACATATGTACATTTTTTACAAAAAAAAAAAATAAAAATACTGGCATTTAGTTTACCCTGCATTTACACATGCAAGTAATTACTTGCAAGTAGTGTATACGTATTACCAACGAAAATGTCGAAATTATAGCCGAAAGTCTTGCAAGTTGATCGTGTTTACACAGTCAGTTCATAATGTCATTTTCAAAAGGTTCTCGAAGCATTCCATCTTGATGAAAAAATTATGTTTTCTTTTAAAAATATGTGAATGCAGTATTGCCGTGTTGCCGATTTCATAAAATTAATGAAAAGAATATTTGGTTTAACAAATTATTTTTCAAAATGCAAGAAATTCATGCTTAAAAATACCATTAAGATGCGTTGTTGTATAGATGTGTTCTTTTTTGTTTTTTTTTATTTTTTATAAATACACATAAAATCAGCTATAAAAATTACTTTTATTTTACTACATACTGGTAAATTGATATAAAACTCATCCTCGGTAGCACTGTTTCTTCACTTGTCATTTTACTTGCCGTAAGTGTCAAAAATTTACTTACAAGCAAATTCTCTTGTAAGTAGAGCTACAATTCCGAAAATAATGCTTGTGGTAGTAAAAAAAAGTGTGATTGTATTGCGATTTTCGCACTTGCACTTGCATGTGTAAACGGCAGGTTAACTTTAAGTAAAACTCCAAATTCCTTTGATGTTTGAATTTTTTCTTTGATATTTGTATAAAATATCAATAAATATGTATGTATTTGCACACAAAAAAAAAGCAGTAAGCAAATAACCTGGTTCCAAATTCAATGATGCAACTTTTTTCCGAGGATTTTTGTGAAGAAAAATATTTTACGTGGAAGTTTGAGAATTTTATTAATTTTTTCTTAGAGTGCCACCCTAATTTGTTTGATCAACTTATACACAGAGAAAACAGTGCCTAATAAATACCTAATAAAATAGAACAATATTAATAAGATATCTCTACGTTTTTTTTTCAAGAAGGAAGTCTTATTATTTTATAAGGAAAACGTTATTAATTTTGTTCTATTTTATTAGGTATTTATTAGGCACTGTTTTCTCTGTGTATAAGTTGATCAAACAAATTTGATGTCATCAGAACGTCATGGTACGTTCGGAATGCTTATTTACAACATGTATTTGTATTATCTTAAGGGTGATGAAAACATTTTTATAAAACTTACGTATTCAGGGGGTTGAACCAAGGAACTTCGGTTTAGTAGACTGGCACTCTAACCACCTCACTACTACACCTTACTATAGTATACATGTTAGCAGCCAGTCTAAGAAGATGATTTATTGTATGTAGCACAAAAAAATTGTTCCTATGTTGATTTATATGTATGAAATAACAAGCAAGCTAATATTATCAAGAAGATATTCTTATTAAAAAAATTAAGAAGATGATTTGCACATGATCATACAAGAACCTAATGAAATTAATAAGGAAAACTTTTTGAAAAAAAAAAAAAAACAATTAGGTAACCTAATGAAATCAATAAGGAATACCTTTTTGAAAAAAACAATAAGATGGCCTTATGAAATCAAGAAGATATTCTTATTAAAAACATTTCATATGAAAACCTAATAGAATCAAGAAGTTTTTCTCTATGGATTGTTTTTTTGGTGCCAAAAATAACGGAAATTGGGTAAAAAAAATTGTAAATAACAAGTTTTCTTCTTGATATTATGTGTTTTCCTTACTGGAAAAATTAATAAGATTTACCACATAAAAACAATAAGGAATCTCTTCGAAATAATCTTCGCTTCTTTCTGCTGGGATACCCCTTAGCCTAAAAGCGTTTCATAGAGAAAATCTTCTTGATTCTATTAGGCAGTTTTGGCTCTGTATACACACTCCTATTTAATTTACGTAAAATAATGGTTCATCTGATCTTCATACGTATGTTCCAACTATCTGGCGAATGTAAAATATACGGATAAACGAAAATTTCTATTTAGCTTACACTACAATATTAAAAATTAATTTTATAGTGCATATCGTAAGAATGCTAATGTACTTTAAACGTACTCGATACAGACAAATATCAGTCGTGTCTTTTTTTCTAAACACTTAATGTATGTATGTGTGGTTGCCTGTTTGTACTTAATAAGTTTTATAAGTTTCTTTTTTGCGAGAACGATTAAAATAATGGGTACAGCAATAAAAAACATGAACCAATAATTTAATTTTTATGGTAATACATTTTTTTAAAAGCAAAACTGACCACATAACTGAATGAACAGGGAAAGAAAAAAGAAATTAAAACGTAATTAAAAAAAAAATCATTATTATGTGAAAGACAGACAAAATAAAAAAAAAAAAAAAAAAACAAAATACCAACATACTTATGACATAAAATGTCAACTGAAAATTAAATAGAGACTCTTCCAAATTTCAGACACGTTCATTTAAAACTGCAAGTATTCACACAATTGTTTAGGTACAACAAAACTTTTTTCCAATCACATCTTCTTCGAGAACAAGAAGCTTCTGTGAATTGCAATCGTTGTATGTACATATACATACATACATACATATGTACATACATACATACATATGTATTTATTTGAAGTTTTAGCTTGAAGTAGGGATATTATGTACAATAAATTGTTTATAATCATTACTTCATCATTCCATATGCCATATATGGTTCTGTTATTCTTCTTATGTCCACACATTATCCATCCAATACATTCATGGAACTGCATTAAGGATAAAAAAAAAAATAAATAAAACTGTCAGCCAAACAGTGCCCAGTAGCAGCATCATACATACATATGTATGGATGTACATGCTTATTTTACAATTGCAAACTCGTAAAATATGTTTATGACAGACTTTTCTCAAGAATTAAATCCAATACTCAAACTTGTATGGACTTTTTTCCAATCACCCGCTCTTACACCTTTTTAACAGGCAACTGGTTATTAAGCTTTATGTTTAGCCGGCTGTTGTACATTTATGGTTACTAAAGGCATGATGATATTCAATCGCATCATCACATTAAATTTATAGACCGTTTATTAATAGGGGAACAAACAAATTTAAAGTTTAAGTTTGTTTTTCATAAAAAATATACTTACATATAAGAAATGAAAATTTGTAAGATGTTACCATTACAGCTAATTCATCACATATAGTCAGTCATATACATATGTATATGAATGTATGTATGTTGAAATAAAAACGAATTCGGATCAATCGGAGCGAACGCCTAAATTTATACGCATGATCATATCCAAATTGTTTTCGTGTATTAATACTCATACGCCATTAGTGAGCATCACTTCTAGAAACGCAAGCTCACATACTCATACGGATGCATGCTTGATTTTTACCTGCATTGCGACCAGTCTTGCCAGAAGTGCAAAACCTGCATTATATAAATTTAAAAAAAAAACCAAAATATCAGTAGAAATTATTTTAACGAAAAATTCAGGTTTTTGAAAACTCCCGTCATATTCAGGTAACACCTATATAAAATAAGTATATACATACGTACTCGGTTGTAACGAACTATGTACCTCCAAAGACGCGAGGTTTTCTTTCATACAAAATCCTTAATTATAGCGAACTCTTTTATAACAAACGCTTGTTTGTAATGAATTTTTCCTCTTTTATAACGAACTCATAAAAATATGTACCAAAGGCAAAATTAATTTTTTGTTAGGTCTAGCACTAAGCGGATGACTCCTACTTATGCTATGCATTACGCCAGAAGTATAAAGAAAGGGATAGGGTGGAGAAGATAGATGGTGAAAATGTAGAAGAAGTCTTTAAAACTCTGCTATAGCATGTTTTGGTTTTGGTTTTTATTTTTAGAGCATCTTTGCAGCGTCTTGGTGGTAGTTAGAAGCAATAACTTTCTTAAGCTGTATGAGCAGGCATTTTATTAATTGTTTTACTTCGCTGTATCAATCGCTGTTGGATCAGTTTTTAGTGACCAGCGCTATGCCTTCATCACTTTAACAGTCAAACAATCAGTAATACAATGACACTGTAATCCATATTAGAGAAATTTATGATGTTGATTGACTTGCCCTGTGCAGGAATTGAACCCGGATCCTAAGTGATAGATTGCTTTGTAGTCAATAGGTTGAAACCTTCAGCCAACACAGCCTTCACACATTTTCAGTACACATGGTAACACTTTTGATCAGCTGATAAGTGAGAAAAAACAAACTTATTAAGAGAGTTTTAAAATATCTTTGTTTTTAATAAAGAAAGAATGAATGGTTAACCAGTATCTATAAAGTACTTTCAATTACTTCTTTTAGTGTCTGCCTGTTCTTGCTAAATTTAATGTATTTTCTAAATCACAATTTCATTGATATCTTGTTCCGAAATTATTGTACACACATCGCTTAATTTCAAAGACGCTCAAGCTCAAATATATGTATGTATGTATTTATGTACATTCACTTACACATGCCATTATTATTATGCCACATTATTCGTGCAACAAATTTTTTTAGTTAAAAGCCAAGTAGGTGTTAAAGATTATACACGTACACATGTATAATCAGTAAACAAACATTATTCACTTTAGTACAATAAACTAAAGTTTAAAAGCCATACGAATAATAACAACAAAAGCAACAGAAACAAAAATAACTCAGACGACTGACTGGTTGAATTTTTTTACTGTTCGTAAAAAAGTCAGCCAACTTTAATGGTAAGTACGACAATAGAGTTTACAGCACATGCGAAAGTTGCATTGAGTTTGAAAAATATGTATGTACTTTGAATGTATGATATTCTTTTTGAGTAAATACGAGGGTTGTGCCCGAATATGAAGTAAGTATGTATATTTAAGAATGAATAGTAACTTAGCAAGGAGTTCCTACCACTCTTGAAAATATTTGTATGTATGCATCTCTAAGAAAATAGAAGACCATTTCACCAACGGACCGAATATGACCGTTTCCGGTATTGCAAAAAAACTTATATGTTCTTGCTCCTTAACGATTTCAGTTCTCTACAGTCAATTCGCTGAGCTTCATGACTATGCGGTCCAAACAAAACGACTAGCATTAGTAACTGCAATTGGTTGTCAATTCGCCTTAGGATCAATCCCCGTTTTGATCAAAGAACATTTTACAATTCCTTCTTAAGGAAACATAGTTTTCACACCTTCATATCAAATAAGACGTTTATCGTACACTATGACAGGCAACCCTCGTATACAACTCAGGCTGGCATGCTGCAAAATCTTTTAAATACTATTTTAAATAAAACACAGCGTTGCCATTTTGGTGCTTTTTGGGTATTTTTTGGTGCTTTTTAACTTAATCAATACCCGAAATTTTGTTAAATACCCGTTTTTGAAAAGCGGGTATTTATAGTGCTTTTAAGAATTTCTCACAGTGCTTTTAGGTGCGTTTTAAATAATCAACATTTTTGACACTGAACCATTTTCCTACTATTCTTTAAACGCACCTAATACTTTTTTAACCAACTGCGTATGATTTGCATCTTTATTTTGATTAGTACTCGCAAACTGTTAAGAGTTTGAATTCTAGAATTTCTCAAGCATCTTTTTGTTTTAAATTCGTTCAGAAATCTTTATGATTTATTTGTTTAGCAGTGATCTTACTTTTAATATTAGTACATATCCTTTGATTTGTTTTTTATGCAAATTTAAGCAAGAAAGTGCCTTGGTTATTATCAAGCTGCACAGTTATTAAAAGTAAGTTCTTCATTGATGTTAAAGTTGATATGTGCTAAAGTTCATCATCTAACAATGGCTTTCCCTTAGATCGAAAAACAAATACTTATATAGAAAAAGTGGGGAAAATGATCCAGCTTTTAAAACGTGGATTAGAACAGCAAAAGATGAACTAAAAGCATGTTTTATTTGTTGTAATTGTGAAATAAAAGTTCGATAAATCGATTTACTCCGACAAAGTCACACAAAAAGCCATGAAAAAGCTATAGATCTGTCTTTTGATCCACCAGAACCAAAACAAAATTAGGTTAGTGCTTTGTAGCCGAAATTTTTTTTTATTTTTACCCTTTTTTACCCTATTTCCATGGGCTCACAGTGCTTTTGATGTTGCAAGAGTTGGCATCACTGATAAAACATAAAGTAAAAAGAAAAAACAGACGACCGGCTTAATGGCCTTGTGTTTGTTTGAAGTTTGTTTTTGTTGTTTTTTAACTTTAAACGAGAACAAATTTATTTGAACAATACGTAGAACGAGTATCTATTATTTTTTTTATCTAATTTTTTTTGTACTAAATTTTCGCTCTATTTGAAGTTGACATTATTGAACGTAGATTGGTTCGTCGTTTGTTAGTTCATTTGAGCTCATATGTATTGAACAACGATGGCGATGACGATGATGATGACAACAACAAAGACGATGACGATCATGACGATATATAATAGAAAACATACCTACAATTAATAGATAAAATGATGAAGTAATAAAGCATACTGTAGCATACATATAATTGAAATAAATTACATGAAATGTAAATAAATGTTACAGTAGGTTGCTTACAAATTATTGTTATTTTATAGTTTTCTATATTTTTTCGGCGTCAATTTGGGCTTCAAGCGTTGAAAGCTTATTTATTGTTGGTATTGGGTTATCGAAACATGATGATAAATTTGATTAATAACTACATATGTAATTACGTGTATTATGTGGTTTCAAAAATGGCCAATAATTGTTAGGAAATGTACATACATACATATGTATGTATGTACTCGCATGTGAGTCATTCCATGTCAGACCGAACACCTTTTTTACTCCACCTCTTCCGATTTTCTTTAAATTTGCCAGACGTATTAAACATAAAAAAATATTTTACACGTGTTTCGGGAAAAAAATTAAAAATTTTTTTTTAAAAAGTTATTTGCATTTGAAAATCGTTAAAATCGTGAAAAATCTTCCGACATGACAACATTTAAACTAATGTTCTTATAAAACTAGTGAATGGATTTTGAAGTTCAATACCTTTTTTTAAAGGTATTTGAACCTTCTTTAAAAAAAAATATTATTTTTTATAAATTAATTTTGTTTTATTATTAAAATTTGGATTTTTTACTTAATTTCTGTTTTCCACAATCTTCGAACAAGTCGAAAAATCTGAAAAAAATATTTTCTTAAAGGTTAATATATTCTTAACATTCCCTCAAAATTTCAGAGTGGAGGTCGAATGGATTCTATTTTTTTACGATTTTTTTCCATTGCAGCACCACAAAAAAATTACATTTTGTATATAAAAATTTTATTTTCAAGCATGTTAATGAAAATGTCAACGCATGTATGTATGTGTGTATGTATTCAAAAACACACAAAATTTCATACTTAAGTAAATATTTAATAAAAATTCATATTGTTCTGGAGATTTGTTTTAAATTCTAACGGCAAAATAGAAAAAGCAAAACAAATAAATCTCCAGAACAATATGAATTTTGATTAAATATTTACTTAAGTATGAAATTTTGTGTGTTTTTGAATACATACAAACATACATATGTACATACATGCGTTGAAATTTTCGTTAACATGCTTGAAAATAAAATTTTTATATACAAAATGTAATTTTTTTGTGGTGCTGCAATGGAAAAAATCGTAAAAAAATAGAATCCATTCGACCTCCACTCTGAAATTTTGAGGGAATGTTAAGAATATATTAACCTTTAAGAAAATATTTTTTTCAGATTTTTCGACTTGTTCGAAGATTGTGGAAAACAGAAATTAAGTAAAAAATCCAAATTTTAATAATAAAAAAAAATTAATTTATAAAAAATAATATTTTTTTTTAAAAGAAGGTTCAAATACCTTTAAAAAAAGGTATTGAACTTCAAAATCCATTCACTAGTTTTATAAGAACATTAGTTTAAATGTTGTCATGTCGGAAGATTTTTCACGATTTTGACGATTTTCAAATGCAAATAACTTTTTAAAAAAAAATTTTTAATTTTTTTCCAAAAACACGTGTAAAATATTTTTTAATGAAGACTTCGTTCTCAAATTTTGAAAGACATCGGAGACATAAAAGTCAATTTTTAGCAAAAATCGTACGGTTTGACATGGAATGACTCATGTATGACTCATGTATGTGTTTATTTGTGTATTTTAATTTCAAAGCATGTAGATGAAAAGTTTAATTATCAGTTTATGTTGAATAGAGAAGACGCATTACAAAGTTTTAAAGTCTTTATGTATAAGAACGACCTCAGCTTAGTACGGGTATGACGCTGCAACTCTAGAAGAATATAATGTTGACTTCATTATGAGAAATCGAAGTGAGCTTTCGCACAATCAACTATTTTTATATTAAATGTAATACGAAAAAAAATCATTAAATCTCTTTTAAAATTATTAGAAATATACCACTCACACATTTCAGTGGAATTATTTTAAAAATAAAATTTATCACACGATCTATAATTTTCTTCATTCAAACGTTTTATAAAAACATGCATTTGTTTTTAATCTATAAATTAAATTTATTTCGTTGATTCTACTCGGTCGTTACCTTAATGAAATTTACATATGTACGAGTATGTATATGAATGCATTCGCATTCTAAGATCAGTACAAAAATAAATTCAAATTATCAAAGTTTAAGAACAAAAATCTACACTTAAAATTTTGTGCATAATTTTCAAAACAACAATAAAAACTTAAGCGGGTGTAATTCAATACATTTTCCTCTTATCGCAATTAAAAATCTTGTCCGTATACGAACAAGAGCTACAAAAGAACAGAATTTTCAGCGCTCTTGATGAACAACAATAAAAGAACATGAATAACATACAAGAAGAACATTTTATTTGTATTGAAAACATAATAAATATTTATTTACCTCTAGCGAACCAAAAATGTCACAAAACTCTGTTGGTGGTCGGTAAACTGTGTTTGGGGCCGTTTCTCTCATTCATTCTCTGATACATTATATCGATGGCTTAATATAGAAAGGTCGTATCTCGTTTTTTTACATGTTCTGGTAGACAAAATTCCAATATTCCTCCCGTAAAAAGTTAAGTTTCCTATGTTGACGAATAACAGATTTAAAGTAATTAAAAAACAGCCCCAACTCATTTTTACATGTTATTTATTCAGTTTTCATTGAGTTGTTTTCTTCTCCTGTAACATAGCTAAAAGTTGAGATACGACCTTTCTATATTAAGCCATCGATATGTAATTGAAATTAATGTTAAATAAAAACAAAGCAATAAAAATACTAAAAATTATAATATGTGCATACGAGAGGTTGATCTGAAAAAGTTTTCAAAAGAAAATTTCCTCAATTGGAATAGCTTTCTAAGGACTCCTTCGGATAACTTACGGATACATATGTATGTATGTCGGTTAGGTTTCATATTTAAAATAAGTGGCTAAGCTATGGGCGAAATACAGATTATTCACTGTAAAATGGATAAACTCTCATTAAGGAAAATCTGGTAAAAAAAATTCATTTTTAGTATGCGAAAAATTTGGTAGTTGGTTGGTAGGCTAAATTTTTTTAAAGTTTTCACCATATGTATGTACATATGTATTTACGAGTTGTTATAATAAATATGTATATGTATGTATTATGTAAACTTTTGACAAAAAAAAAAAAAAAATTATATTAAAAACAAGAAAAGATAAGTATTGGCAAATTTTTGGTAAAATTGGATAATTATTTTGGTAGACTTTTTTTTGTTTTGTTAGTTGCAGTCCTGATTACGCCATTCGACATCACATTGTATTTAAATGTCGAAATTTCTTTCGATTTCTGGGACGGCTTTCATGAAATAATGATAGAATGATATTTTGTTCATTTCGTATTTATTTATTGTTTGGTGTTGAATATCAGCCATAATAAAACGAATGTTAAACGTTAGTGTTGTAAGCACATTAGCATAATAATATGTGTAAAAAATACTTACATAATAACTCACACATACACTCAAGATATGTATGTACATATATTCAATAGAGAACTCGAATGAATAGAACCAAATCGACTTAGAACAAACCGCAACAAGAGAATGCACTTTGGTTTGTAATCATCGTTCATGTGGCATAAAAGCGTAGGTGAGAATTAAAACAAATAGAGCGGAAAAACGAAACAGGCAGACAGAGAGACATACAGAAACCATTAAGCAAACAAATAAAATTACATTCAAAGAAATAAAATTATTTCAAACAAAAGGCAGTAAAATGATACATTTGTAGATAATTTACAATAAGTGGAAAATTATAAACACATTTAAATATAATGATGCGAAGAATATCAAAAGAATATATTTTTTGTACGAATACACAGTTACATACATTGTATATGAGTATAACAGGGATGGCATCGGGAATTTTAAAATTGTACCAAATAACTTGAAAAATTGTACTTTTTTGACCCTAAGTGTACTAAAATGCATTTTTTATTAAATTTTATAGGTACCTATTATTTTTATTTAGATTTATTAAGAATATAACAAAAAAAGGTACATTAAATTTCATTGAACTATAATACAACAAAAAGCAATTCAGCATTGAATATGTATAAAACATTTACATATAGAGAAAATTAAAGTACAACGTACTAGCTTTCAAATCGATTTCAACATCACAATTTTGATAATAGCTTACTTGATATATTTATATCATAACAATTCCAATTTTGTGAATTCAGTAAATCATTTGTTTGGATTAAGCCGCAAAGAGTTGCAGTTTGTAATCTGTTTCTCTCTTTGGTTTTAAATATATTTTGGTAAGAAAATATTCTTGCCACATTTACTGATGAATGTGGAACTCATAATATTCCTCTTACAATATTTGAAAGTTCTGAAAACATTCATTTGCTTCATTTTTTATTTTAGCAACTGTTGCCTAGAAATCGCTAATATTCGAATCTTTGTAAGATTTTAATATTTGAACGTCAGCAAGAGCTCTAAATTGCGAATTTATGATATCAAAATTTTTTGGAAACAATTTTACTAATCGTGGTACTATACTATTAGTTTTTCCACTGATTACGTTTTCTGGGCTAAATTTACCGAAACCTTTTAATGTAAAATGACTGTAATGATGAGTTGCCATATAAAATTACTAAAACTGGGGAGATTCCTTAATTGTACTAAATTAGCCATTGGTGTAGCATTGTACTTTTCGAGTTTGAATTGTACCAAAAAAAGTACAATTGTACCAACTTTGCCATCCCTGGAGTATAACGATCAAGGACCAACGAGGAGGATACGAAGTATATTTCGAATAAATTGTTTATTGTTCAATTTTGTTTTTATACGTTAAAGTTGTTCTTCAAAAGAATGATTTTTAATAAAAAAAAATTGATTTACATGAATGAAATTACATGGACGGTATATGCATAAATATTGTAAAATGTCTTTGATTTTATGGCGTACTCGTAATAATTAATTTGTGATTAATTAGTATATCTGTGCAGTGAAGGAACTTTTACCTTTTTTTGGTTAAATTATTAAGTATGTACAGTGCCAGCTCGCTAATCCGAATTAATGATTGCAGACCCTGATTCGGATTAAAGAGATATTCGGATTATTGGATGTGCTGCTATTATGTATTATAATTCATTATATTCGAGAATAAAACACAAGCCAGGATTTCAAAACAAATTTATGTTATTTTTATTATTCAAGAATGAAAAAATTAAATCTTTTTTAAAATATAATTTAAAAGTTTGCCGTCAGAATTCTCAGTAAATCTTATAAAAGAATAAATATGTATGTATGTACAGTAATTATTGGAACATACATTTGATACACAGGTTTTTTAGCTTTTAATATTTTCAGCATTTTTTTTATTCCACAAATTGTTGAAGCTCCTACACCAAATTTCATTGCTAAAGTTTTTCCTGATTGTCCGCGATTTACTTCTTCTATTATTTTAAGCTTATCAGTTAATGACAGAGTTTTATGGCTCGTTTTTTGTCATATTATTTAAATTGATGTTTTCGCGACTAATACCATTTAGCAAATTAATTATTTTTAACAAGACATAAAACATACATACATACTTATGTTTAAAGACATACATACATATACGAGTACATATGTATGTACAATATCAATCATAGAAGGCTCTGCATCTCAATGATGTCCCGTTAAGCTGGATTCACCCATTGTTTCCGAACAAAATTTTTGTCCGGACAAAATTTTTTGTTCTGAAACATTTTTGCAACTCGATTCACTCATTTCGAACAATTTGTCTGGAAAATCAAAGCTACCGTATGAAATACATGTGTTTTATTAAATTTATAAGGTGGCAGTACAGTGACAGATGAATTAAATTTGGTGTTTTATATGTCAAACGCACTTATTTTTTATTGTTTAATAAGAAAATTACATGTTAAAAAAAATTAATAAAAATCAGCTAGTTTTTTTTACTAGGAATTGAGCTTTTCTTTATTTTTATTTTACTGGATATAAGTTACTATGTGCTTTTATTATACATACTTATAACATAATGTGGCAGCTCGCTTCAACTTTGGCTGAGAAAATAAAATAGGTGGCATCTTGTTTCAACTTTGTCCGGACAAAATTTAAAATTAAACCAATTCAACCAAAAAATGTTCCGAACAAATTTTATTCTCTTTTTCTCTCACTCTCAAAAAGAGAAACGCCAAACTTCATATAAAAAAAATTTTGTCCGGACAAAAATTTTGTTCCGAAACAAAGGGTGAATCCAGCTTTAATGTTAAATTTCCACACATCGGTTTGTAAAAAAAAAAAGCAGACACAATAATAAAAAAGCAGAAAAATAAAAAATTTAAAAATTCGGTTTAGCGAGCTTGCAACCAATGCGGATTATAGAGTATGTAATACGTCGTAAATTCAATTCGGATGACTGGATAATTCGGATTACACACCTTCGGATTAGCGAGCTGGCACTGTATTTGTTTTCGATTTTGCAAAATGATCATGTCCGATTTAAGGTCTTCAAGGAAATACATAATAAACACTTACTAAATTTCCTCCAGACACAATTTTGTGGCGTAACAATTTGTTCACTTTAACATGTAATGAATGCTTTTCACTGTGCATTCCGTTTGTTTTTGCAAAAGAAATCATTTAAACAAATTTCTTTCTCAAATATAAAACTAAATGATTTTTGTTTTGTGATAAAACGCGCGGGAACAGCAACATGAAATAAATAATAAAAAAAAAAACAAAATAAAACAAAATAATCACATGAGTGTGTTACAAAAATCTCATCAAACAGCCCTTGAATTCGAAAGAAGCTCGTGTCATTGACGTCTGGTTTTAGTGAGGGACGTTGTGGGTTTTTATCTCAACCCTCAAAATGTTGATTACACTCTTTAGCAATTTTTTTATACATTCGTATGATTTTAGTTTTCATACAATTCATTCTATTAGTTACAAATTATTTTGGATAAACTGCAGTGAGCAGTAAATAGTTCTTAAGAAAATATAACCGAGTAAAAAAAAATCTGATGGAGCACTGAGAAATCAAAGTGCGCAGTAACAGAATGACAGTAGTATCTATGAGTAAAACTCATCTAAATCTTCTGTCAGTTGTATGTACCACCACGTTTAAGAAAAGCGCACAGTTAAAATAAAAAGATATAAAAAGTGTTTTTCTGGTGTTAGCGTTAATGGTTGTTTCATTAACCAACAAATATTTTTTGCTAACTTTGAAGTTAGTATAAAATCCGGTATCGAATGGATTACAACGTGTCCAAGTTAGTTAAGTGAAGTGAGTGTGAGTGAAAGTGTCAGCTTGTAATTAAATGCAAAAAAAATCTTTAAAAATTAAAACTTTTCAAAAATTAAAAATGCTGGTAAATGCATAAGAATATATTTAAAAACATTTTTTAAGCTGCGTTTTTGTTTTTGGTTTAAAATCAATTCAATGTCTAGTTTAGAATCTATTGTATCAAAACAATACCAACAGGAATTACAAACACCTCAAAAGCCGCAGCAAATAATTGCAATTATGGTTGCTGGTCAACCAACAATAAAACAACTAACAGCTACAACAGAAACATCAACAACTCCAACAGAATCGGCTAGAACAGCACTAGAGGATGTAGGTTCATCTACTTTAACATTAATCCAAATAGGTGAACCAAAACAACAGCGGCAGCAACAACAAAAACAGCAATTACAACAAGACGTGCAACAACACATGCAACCCCTTAACCAACACAAACCATTAAAACATAAATTTTTGCATACGAAGCCAATAAACACTAAAATTACAGCAACAACATTTACACCGAATCTACAACATGAGGCCACCATCAGCTGCAACGATAGCAACTGCAATAACAACACCAACAACATAAACATCAATATAATAAATGGTAGTCCAACGTCTTTAACCAGCACCACCAGCAGCACATGCAGAGTTGTAACAAATGCGCAGGTACGTAAATATTCACAAATTACAAGGGAAATCCGGCAAAAACAAGCAAAAATCCAACAACACGAACAACAGAAAAAAAAATAATATTTATTGTTATAGTTGTTTTTGTTTTTAAACTCTTTTTCCCATTTAAAAGCATTTGCTAAGTTTTCAGCCAGCCTTGGGCTGTTAAAATCACAAAAAAATTTTAATCTGCAAGTAGACCGGCCGGCTTTAAATGAATGGCTCTGTAATGTCTGCAATTCTGCACACAATACACAAAAGCCACACATAGATACATGAGCATACGTAAACATCATTTACATGCACACACACACACACACACAATTCTTTTACAAAATCATGTGTTATGTAAAACTTTTTTCTTAAAGATCAAACATCAATGTTAAGTTTACTATTAAAGCAGGAAAGGCCAAGATTTTTCACGCAAATAGTAAATTAGATTATCGAATTTTGGTAACAACGAGTTGAAGCTGCATACTCGTATATGTATTTGTTTTGGTAGCAACTTTTATTATGGAATTTGCTTTCCTATAGATTTCATGTTTTACAGAGTGGGTTTTTAAAACAGATAGAGCTTACGAAGGGGTCAACTGTTCAATGAACTGTCATACTGCCCTCACCTTTTGATATTTATGATCGGCATAATCTGCTAAATCATAATGAATAGATTGAATTACGCTTGAAAAACTGTACAAATTATTTAGAAATACTTTAAAAATCAGATCCTGTTCGTAAGTTACATCGCTACATTTCCAATAGATATTTAAAAGTTTTAAAGTACTTTGTTGAAGCAGATGAAAACTAGAGTGAATACGGAATGGCACTCCTGTGTAAGATCATCAGTCAACTTGCGTAGACAGTACAAAAAAAAATTGCTCATTTAATGAATTTACGAACAAGGCTTCAGTCATAAATTCGCGCAATATAATGACGTAATGAGGTTCACATTTGACTTAATGGGTTTGTTAACAAACGAAATTGCCGCATATGGAGTGAAACTAATTCAGAACCCACACAGACTTCTAATTACAACCAGAAAAATGCACCGTGGATGCTATTTACACGCCATTATCTATTGATTCGGGCGTCATGTGGTTTCAAAAAGATCGCGCTACGTCCCATACAATCGACTTATTGAACCTGTTTATTAGCCACCAAGATGGTGTGATTTGACACGTTTCGATTAATTTCTGTGTGGTCTGCGAAATCTCTGTTTTATTCTGATCAACCGGCAACAATTGACGCTTTGGACGCCAACATTTTAAATATTATTCGTACCAATTGGCAACAAAAATTAACCGTTGAAGCTAAAAATTTTGCTTAGCATTGGCTAAACATATATTTAACTTTTTTTTAGAATTAAGATTTGAATAACTTATTCATGTTTCAATTTATAATTGAAGATTCAATAAATAATAAAATTATCAAAAAAAAAATTATTCGTGACAATCGGAGGTCCGTAACAGCCGCAGTGTTCATATGTTCAAGATCCCTTAATATTAATATATTACAGTGCCTGCTGTTATATCAAATGGAACAGATACATAAATAGATTTCTCTTCTCTGGCATCCAAATTCCAAAAATAACACGAGTTTGTACTCTATAGATTGTTAGTTTAACTGCTCTACTCAACTTTAGGTTGCGACAATAAAAATTAATACGAAGCTGATGGAAGTGATTTCTTCTCCAATGTATCGACCGCACCAAAAATACATGACTAAAGTACTCGCGCTCATTCATCAGTATGCTGTGATGTGGAATTGATTTGTTGACGCCATTTAAGCGACTGACTACAACAACGACAAAGATGATAAAGAAACAGCATGTTTTCGTCATTAAAAAAAAAAAAAAAAAAGATGGAACCAAAAGAAGGAGTCTCATAATTGAAAGGGGGATGATTTTCGAACTCGTAGTGTTCGTATAACGATGATGATGGTGATTCTTATTTTAAGTAAAAATAAAAAACATTGAATGTTTTGAATGGATGCGTATCTAAATGTATGTAAAATAAAATGAAAATGTTTCTTAAGTCTTTATGGCTGTTTTTCTTTTGGGTGATTTCATTTTCCATTGTTATTTGCAACATTACAGTTTTTATTTGTGTTTAGGGTTTTCTCTTTTAAAAATCTTCTTCCAAATGTTTGTTTGACTTTAATTTTATTTTAAGTTAAAAATTTGGATTTTTTCTTTAGTTACATATATTTTTTTCAAGTTTAAAGACACATGATGTTCTTTGTTTGTTTTTAAAATTTATTTGTGATTCTACTTTGGCTCCTGGAGTGCAAAAAAAGGGTGCAGTTTCTAGCGTTAACAAATAAATTGCAGAAGCCAAAGAGAAAAGTTGAGGGTGTTTTGAATGTATCCTTGATTTGTTTCGGATATCCTTGGAATATTTAAGTTTCTTTTTTTTGCAGCATTTAATATTTTTGTTTTTTATTTTCACTTTTTTCACCGCTTTGTTGTTTTTGCCTGCAAGTCTTTGGTAACAAGGAACAAATATGTGTATAAAACTTTGTCCTCAATTGAACTTTTGTTAAGAGTACAAAGACGGAAGAGGGATGAATTTCTATTGATGATAAAAATGGAAAGTACTTCTTGAATATTTGAAAATTCAAATAAAATATGACTTTAATTTAGTTTTCTTTAAGAGATTGTAGAAAATTTTTGAGGAAAAATAAGTAAAATTTTAAAATTTTCATTTGAAAAAATTTGCAAGTAATAAATTGTTGTACTTGTACATCAAATCTGAAATTTGTTCTTAAATTAATGTAAGTGAATCCATTTCAGATCCTTAAAGAGTATCCTCTTTTGGAGTTCGGTTAAAACAAAATCTCTCAATATTATTTAAACCTTTTGTGACAGCCATTAATAGTCGTCCAAGCTAATATATTCAAGACCGCCCTCCTTCGTCGGTAAGCAGAAACGTTGGCAAGGTAAAACAATTAATAAAATGTCTGCCTAAGAAAAATAATGCGTCTACTTAACACTAGCGACGCTGCAACACTGCGCTACAAATTAACAGAACGCGCAAAAAAGATTTGTAAAAGAGTTAACCCTTCTAAATTTTCATCATCTATCTTCTCTACCCTATCCCTTGCCCTAAGAACTCACACAATGCATTGTAAAAGTAGGGGTTTTCACTGAGTGCTGATACTAAAAAAAAAATGTAGGAAAATTAAATAGAAAACTTTCAGAACAATTTATTTTTTACATTCTGAAACCGAAATAATTAGGTCATATTTCTCATATAAATTTCAATAGTCTTTCCTAATAAATAAATCATTTCAACACAATAAAAAAATCAACATTAAACAATCTAAAACATTTCGATGAATTATTTTCATAAATGTTTGTGACACCCGCGTATTTTTTTTTGTTAACATTTAAATGTGATCAAAGCCAACACCTCTCGATGCTTTTTGATTTATCAAACTGCATATTAAAGATTAATTTTTTTGTTGTCATTGACGATTGTATCTGAAGTATTTGTGTCTGCTGTTTTTGTCATCGTTGTTTTATTTACACAATATTTTACTCAATGCTTAATTTAATAAATATATTATACATTCAAACATATAAGTATGTATGTAGTAGTCTGTGGATGGGATCATTTTGGGCAAAATTACACCCACAATCAAATTATATTTTGAAGTGACATTTTGAAAGATTTATGTATTTTGACATTCAAATGAAGATGTACGTAATCGCATACAAAATGTTCTATTTTGACCTTAGAAGCCTTTAGATGAAACTTTTAAGAGGGACAAGTAAATAAATACATTTCACTGAAATTATGAACACGAATTTCATAATCAAAAATAGAAAAGAATATGATTGTTGCAATAAATTTTAGGTGTAAAAAATTTTAAAGTTTGTAGGTGGATTAATGGGTTTTTTATTTTTTCTTTTGTTTTCTAAAAGGGTGGTATGTTGTATTCTAAAATAAAATCACCGATTACGATTCGTTTAAATCGACACTGTTGAGAATGGTCTGTGTCAAACAGGCTACTTATTATTTATATGTGCAACGAGACGATATTCACAATAAATCACAAGCACAAGCACTCGAATATTAATTAAAAGTTCGAGTTCCCTAAAATGAAAGAATGCCAAAATCTTTGGAAAATCAAGCAAGTCGCAAAAAAACTATATTTAAAAATTCATGATATGAATATAGCAAATCTTTAATACAGCCAAAATTTTTATTGAAAATCGCTAAAACTTTAAGGAATGCAAAAATGTTCTGTAAAAATCGCTAAAAGTCAGATTTCATGAAAAATTCAATACGGGAAGTACTTCACTACTAAATTGATGGGTGTCTGTTGTTGCACCACATTGACTACCACAGTGTTACCATTGAGTTAAATTTGACAATCCACATTTGTCTTATTTTTTTTCTACTTCTACTTCTAAAGACATCTTAAGCATGATCATATTTGTTATATCATACGTATGTGTTGAAAACTTTTCATTTTATTAAATGTTAGAAATTATTGTTTTTCCAAAAACATAAAACATAGAAGCAAAATAAATTCTCTACTTTTTATTATTGCTAACGTCAAATTAACAATAGCCATATTTACTTTGTTGCCATCTTTTCGACACAAGCGTCATTATCGAAATAATAATAATAATAAAAAAAAAACACTTTTGAGATATTAACATGAATTTTTGCTGGAATGTCGTCAACAAACAAAAACGTCATAAAAATTATGGTTGACATCAACATAAACAGACAAAAAAACGTCAAAATATTTGCTGTTTTTGCTATATTATTTTGTTGTTTCTTTAACAACAACATAAAAAAAATACGCCTTGTGACACCCGTATTCAACACAAAAAAAAATTTTTTCTCTCCTTTTTTTTTTGGTAAAAATACACATTTATTTAGTTTAGGAAAATTTTTGATGCCAAAACTAAATACATTTTATTTTATTTTTTTTATAATCGTAAGTGTTGTATATTTTCACAATAATTTACCAGTTTATTGGTGTTATCTTATCAAAACCCTCATTCTTTTTTATAGAGCTTTCTCAGTGTTTTCTTTTGTTGGAATTTCAATTGCCCTTAGGTGGTTGTCACGCACACATACAAACTGACATTAGTTGTGGTTGGCCATTGTATACCAACATTCACTTTCTGAGTGTTCGACTACTTCTATTTTGCAAATCAATATTTATTTTTATCAGCAATATAAAGGAGAACAGACAATAATAAAAACAAAATTATTATTTCACACTTTTTGTACATCTCTCCCTTTATTTTTATGGTAGCTGATAGGAAGCTATCCTGATAAAACCATGAAATGTCCCAGCGGAAACTTAACTTATTTGGGATGTAGTTTTTAATGGGTTACAACGTGGCAAATCAAAGATGTTTCTGGGATTCTTTGTGACAACCATTGGCCTACAATTTTAATTTATTCTAGTTTTAGAGAGATAAATATACAAAATTTTAGAACGTTACATTTAAAAGTTTTGAGAAAGAAATATCTTATTAAATAAATTAAATTGCAAATGCAATTCAAGTTTGACGGTACAAATTGACAACACTGATTACACTGCATCAGAGAATATGTTTAATTTTAAACGAACGGATGCGAAAATTTTATGAATTTGGTATAAAAGATGACCAGAGCTTGCCAGACTATCCGAAATCATTAAGAGTCAAATATAAATAGAGCTTAAAATAATCCCTTTGAAAGTGTAAGTCTTTAATATCGTCATTATTGTTTTGCATTAATATTCATATTTGACTGGTATTCAATCCCATTAATAGTTTCTGATACATTTTTTACAAATCTTTAGATTTCCACGAAAATTATGAAAATTCTGTGATATCGAGGGATATACGTATAATGTACATGAATACTATCTGTTATCAATATTTATTTGTATATAGTACATACATACATACATACATACATATATACACAAACATGAGATAAGATAAAGTTTTCTAGATTTTTATTTTCAGAATAAACGTGTGGAATTAAAGAAAGTGCCATACGAAAATAAAAAATAAACCAAAAAAACTGGTCAAGTTCTTTTATACAAAAGTAAAGTTAAATTATGATCAAAATTTAAGCATTTTTTTATGACGACGTGTTGTTTTCTTTCGAAAATATATGGTATAGAGAGGATAGATGGTAAAGAGTCAAGTTTTTAGCACAGTTTTGCAGCGCGCCTCTGGTGTTAAGTAGATGTATTATAACTTTGTTAAGATATTTTACATTTGCACTTTTGCAAGACTATTTGCACCAATAACTGATTACTCTCACTTTACTTGCAGCCTACTGCATGATTTCAACGATAACGTATTTCATACTTTATACAAGAGTATAATTTTCTAACAATATTGTACTTGAGCGTCACTCACACAAAAAGTATTTATTTATCTTAATAACAAACAACAAAATTCATAAAAATTTGTTGACGAAATGCTTTAATTAAAATGGTTTTTGATAAAAATAAACCAAACGTATTTATTATAAAGCCAAAAACATTTTTGTATTTACGTATTAGTTTCCCCTTTGGAGTTCGTTGATAAGATTATGTCTGAATTTTCGTTGGAAAATTTTGTAAATGAAATGCGAAAATACGCTTGTAAATAAAACGATAAGCAAATGTTAACATATTAAAATGAATGGTCTGAAAATAGAATATAAAAAGGCCGTAACATATGTACATACATAGAGCTTTTTTTTATAAAGATATTAATCATAATTTATTATTAGATCAACATTTGCTAAATAGATCAATAGATAACGTAGAGAATGCTGATGCAATACATTCTGTTAGTCGGCAGTTTGAAGCCTAAAAGTTCATTTTATGTTCTTTAAAAAATTTCTGTGCTTGCAATGTTCACAATTTATTTTCTATTTATATTTTCTAAGCCTTATTGCAGATTAGTGTAAATGAACGCAGGGAAAAGGGATTTTAATAAACATATTAAGCAGAGGGCTGTGATATAATAAGTTAGTTAATCAGCCAGCGTAGTATTACTGAGACTTTTGTGATCCTCAGAGGACGATCTGTATTATATGAAGTTCCAGCAAATCAAAACAAATCACATATTTTCACGTGCCTCATTTCTAAAACACTCCTTGCAGAGATTGGTCAATTACCTTGATGTCTAAGTTCACGATTGGTCAGAGAGAAGTTCTTGAGTTTTTCTAGTACGAGTACACGCGATGTTCGTACAAATGATAGAGTTAATCTTTTATTAAAGTTGAGTTTAACTGAAATTTTTTTTCATCTCAATCTTAGTCGGGAATTAGTTGCCACCACAGCGACAGTTGTATCCAAGGAATGTTTTTCCTTTAAAAAAGATTTTTCGACAGCATTAGATCATACATACCATAAAACAACGTCTCACACAAAAAGTTTTTACTGTTTATTTTACGAAACAATTTTAATTCATTTTATTATAAACATAAATATTGTTGCTTTTTTTATCGACTTCATTACATGAATTTAAAAAATTCTTGTTAACAAATGTAGAGTAAATTATAAATGAGATCAAATCATCATTATCACTTAAGTAATTATCACCATTTGCTAAATAAAAATGACAACAATAAAAACAATAAGTTGTGAGAATGTTTTAATTTTGTGCCTTCCGTAATCGAACAAGCTGATAATGATCATCATTAACATCATCAAGAAGTTAATGTTGTTGTCGATGTCTACGATGATGCAACAAATGTAATTGAAACATATTTATTTTTTGTTGGCATTATATGTTTACGTGCAACATTTAGTTGTAAAATTTTATCTATTTTTATATGATGTGATGTGGTAGCAGTTATCGTCATCATCATCTTTGACGGCTGTTTGAAAATTTGAAATACCATGTGGTTTTGAAATTTTATCTTTCCAATACGGCAACATGCAGCCATAAATATTTACTTGTTGTTGATACGAGTAGTTGCAGTTCGAGATTTTTTTCTTTCTTTCTAGGAGTGAGAATGAGATGATGAGTTGGATGTTTGATTTGAAAATTTATTTTTACCAGAAAGATATTGAAAGCACATGCAAATACCAATTTTGTATATGAAATAAAATATATGAATGTATTATAGAGATGAAATTTATTTTCCATTTCGAATAGTTTTGAATGTTTTGTTTTTTGGTTTGCTTCGCATTAAGGAAAGTTTGTTTTTAAAATTAGTATTTAATGGGTATTTTTTAAGCAGGAAGAAAACGTGGTAGCTCTGTTTTCTAAGACGATTGATTTGATTCGTTTGTTTTGCTGTAATTTTGGCTATACAATCCGTCAAGAATTACAAATTTTTTTTATTAAATATTAATAAGAAGGGGCGGAGTATTGAATGATGGTAAGATATTCTTTTCTTCCTATTGCGTCGTGGAATCATTAGTCCGAAACTTTTCAAAATAATATTCTTCAGATTACCAATTCGTTTTACTTAATTAGCAGTGGAATGGACCTGTAAACTGATTGACTGACTAACTGACTTTCGTACGCTTTTACGACGTCATTCGATTATTTCTTCTGTGAACATCATGTAAATATATACTTTTTGACATGGAAAAGCGAGAAGCTATTGAACAAATCTAATCCGATATTCCATGCATTATTGACCAAATAGTTTCAAACAATTATTTTCACAGAAAAAATTTCCATCAAAAATATTATTTCTACTTTGGACTTTGATATTTATTTATTTTTTTTTTAATTCCATGCCACCGACAAATTATCATCTACATAATTTGTTTTGAATAATGGGTGCTATTTGCAAATCTCCAGAGCAAACCAGTTACGCACAAGTCACACACAGTGGTCATATGCACGCAATTATTACCAAATATTAATGTCATAAAATTATATTTTTAATAATAAAATTATATCTACATATATATGTATATAAAATACAAAAAATGTTTGTACCCATGTTCGCTATAGACTCGGAAACTATCCAACCGATTTGACCCAAACTGGTGTCATTCAAAAGGGAATTTATGGAGGATGGTTTTAGGCTTTTAATATTTCAAGTGGGCGTAGCCCCTCCCACATAAATTGAATAACATCATATATCTTGACTATTGTGATAGCAAGAGTTTTGAAACATTGCAATAGTTCATATGTTACTAATGTGAGTAATCAGGACAAAAATGGGCGTTACCGGACAAGTGGGCGTGGCAGCTCCCATATAACCCAAAAATTGAAATCGCCATATTTTGGGCATTTTTTGACCTACGCCGATGATATTTGGTACATATAGTATTGACATAATTAGGAATACGTACTAGGAGAAAAGTGAGTGGGACCACGCCCCTTTATAGGAAAATAAAAAATCTTAATATAGTCTTAACTATTGGACCGATGGTCATTAAATTTTCACAATAGGATATATAAATACTTTTAATTTTATTTTATAACGAGGGGGGTAGCGAAGTACACCGGGATCAGCTAGTTTTTAATAAAGTAAACTTTATTCATATCTGAAAAATATTGTTGATCTTCATTTTAATTTAAAATTACCCATCTCTAGAAAGAGTTGTGTATTTAGAACTTAATCGTATACTAATTTATGAAATTTGATACAAATGAACCAAATAAAATTTATGAGTTTACCATTTTATGAAACATATTAACCAAAAAGTGCACGATGGGAAGTTCATAAGTTTTTGTAAAAGCAAATTTTCAATAGTTTGCTTTCATCTCGATACATTTTATAAATCGTGGACACAACACTACGTGCCGACCTCACTGCCCCTGCTCTTTTCCGGGTATATTCGCCTGGTATAATAGGGAAAATATACAAACTTTAGCAGGATCGATAATGGAAAGTTTACTGAAAATTTAGATCAAACTAATTTACTCATCTTAATATGATGTTCGAATAAATCGATAAGCCGGAATTCTGCCTAATAATAACATTTGATAAATCGAACAGTCGATTGCAGAAAGACCCTATAGTTCGAATATTTTAAAGATCGTTATTTTATATCCCAAACAGATAGTTATTCAAAGTAAAAATATTCGATGCTGCAAAAAGTTCTTTTTAAAAATATTCTCAGTCCACTGTTTGCATAATTCTCCAAAGACTTCTACACTAGCCGGCGTTCATCATTTTAGTTACGTTTAATGTTTTTGCTTATTAAAATAAAAACATCCAGGTCTTAAAAGTTCAAGTGGTAATTATGTGAAGAATTAAGCAAATAAATGTACTAAATGTGTCACAACATTAGAAAATATATTAGAGAAAATCACTTTTGGTAGCAAATTTCCATGTCTATTTTATAAAATATAATTGTCTACTGCGAGGCATATTTTATGTAATAAATAATTTTTCAAAAAAATCTCACAAGAATAATTACTTTAAAACTTTTTTTACTGCCTGTTCGCTGATATCGAAGAAGTTCTTTTTTTTTCGAACAATTACATTTGAAACAAAAACAAATTCAAAACCATAATGTTTCCAATGCAACAATAGTTGTGCTCGACTATCCAAGAATTTTTGCATCTTTTTTATTGGATTATGTGCCAACAAATTAGCAAAATAACCTAACTACTATTACGTTGTATTAATATTTAATTTCTTTGTTATTGCATATTTTCTGGATAAGTTTACTGAAATTTTTGCTATTGGAAATCTGCTACATTGTAAGGAATCAAAGATTCTTACATTTTATTCTTCATGTTGTCGTTGTTTTGCATGTTATAGCAAATATCATAGACTTACATAGATCTGCAAGGTTTGCCATATCATTTTCCTATGAAGAGTGACTTCCGATACATTTATGTGTGCATACGTAGCAACAAAAATTGGCCAATAATAAGCAGCAAATACTATATTTTAGAGCCATCCGTAAATACCGCAATCACAATTCTATGAATTAGGAAATTTCCCAGTCGATCATTTTAAATATGTTGCCTTCCAGCAGACTAAAGATTCAGAGAACATCGAGCGATATGTAGGCCAAGTTCCGTCCACACAGTGTGTATATTTACACGAAACCATTCGAGCTGTTTTTAACCCCTTCATAACTTTGCTCCTCTTGATCATAATATAATGAAACTTGAAACATAAGGTCTCCCTACAAAGGTGACCTCACAGATTAAATTTCTACTTGCCAATATTTTTCAAGAATTCTTTCCCATATTAGAAAGGCGCAAAAATATTGGCAACCTTATAGGTTGCCTAGAAATGGTATTGTACCTATCAAGAACTTGGTCCTTATTTTGATCTCAGTACTTTTTGCGCCCGAAATTTTTTGGATAGGAACTTGGCCTTATTTTCACATTTATGTTTTTGTGCGGATTACACTATTACACAAAAACTAAATTTGAAATCAAACAAAAATCAATGACACAATTGTTTAAGAAGTAAAATTGTGTTTAACTAGTCGCAACATTTGTCATATTGAAGATTCAATAAACTCGTTGTTTGTTTGTTTTTTTACGATTCTCTTTTAAGATAAACTTCTTTACAATAATATTTCTCGATTTTTGTTGTTAACAATTTTAAATCAACGCATTTTTACACGGTTTAACCACAACAATGTATTTTGCATTGTTTGTCTTGGCGATTGTGGTTAATATTGGAAAGTTTAAATTGAAAAACTGTGTATTTTTACATCATTTAACGATCACACAGCCATCATTTTTATACATAAATCTAAATAATAAATTAGTTTTTATTGAAATATTGTATTGATGAAAATGTAATTTCCGACAAAAAAAACATTATAATAAAATTTTTGCCCAAATGCTTTACGTAATAGGCGATGTAGGAACGATGACAAGATATGAGGTACAGCTAATCAATGACTGATTTGAATTTATTTTAACAAAATTGTCTGACGTTTTGCTAGAAGCATATTTGGGAAATGCTGCCATATTTATAATTTTTAATTTCATCCAATAAGTCCAAATAGGGGCCCAAAGACACTTAGGATTTCTAGCACCATTCTATGTAATCTACGAATTGGAGGTACTCTGTTTAGAATACTATTATATGAGCTGCTATTTTTAAAGATGGTATGGCCTTATACCACGTGAAAAATAATTGCTCACATGAAGTTTTTCACTTTAATACTGGTGCGATCAAAAATGCAAATTCTAAGGAATCTGAGAGTTAAAAATAGATGGGAGCCCGCTGTAGATGATACAGCGTATTTTTAGAGTTTATTTAATTATTTTTTTTCAATTCTTTACTGAAATATTTATCATACTCGTAGATACATGTCTGTTTGTTGCTAGTAAGAATATACAGAAAACATCGATGCAATGCAATCATACCCAGTAAACACTATTCGTCGTCTCACAAATGGATATAAAACTTGATCAAATAACCGTTCTCTAGAAAATCTCATGATATTTAAAAAATAGTCCTCGCTCAATTTAATTTTCTTTCATGGAATAATCTGCACATATTTTGTCCTACGACTAATGTTTGTAATAATTCTCATTTACTTCTTGAGAGGTTGGTCATAATTTTCTAGGTTTTTTAAACTTATGGAGTATGTATGAGTAATTTTCTTAATTTTACTCACATTAAGAGATGAAAAGTAAAATATATTGGAAAAATCTGAAAATAGATATTTCTGATTTTTTTTGTCATATGTACATCGATCAGATATGTATGTTGAAAATAACTTTGAAATTTTCTAGAAAATTTTTCAGAATATCCTCACGCAGAGTTTTGCTTTCTTGTGAAATCCTCATAGGACAACCGGTAAATTTTGTGATCGAATTGGACAAAAAATGTTTGCTGGATACATACATGCATACATATTAAATAGTAAGTCGATCTTGAAATTTGAGAATTTTATGAATAAATGCAAAATAAAGAAAACTGACAGCAGCAAAAACAGTAACTTGCACAAAACTTGCAAAAAAAAAAAACTAACAAGAATAGCATTCAATTCAAGAACCAACAACAAGTAAACAACGTGTAAAAATGAATAATTTTTGCATCCGGCATACGTTTTTCATTATCATACAGATGTAAATATATCACATCAACAACGTACAGTGGTGTTTAATTAAAAGTAACTGAAATTATTATAGAACTTTTCTTAATAAATTCATTCAATATCTTCTATAAATTTGCTTAAAAGGTTCAGGATGTGGCCGGAAGTCTTCAAAGATGAGAACATCAGCTTAGCAATTTTTTACAATGAAAATCTATATCGACTTCCACTTTCTATGCATTTCACCTCACTGTGCAGTGCGAATACAAATTGTATCAGTAACCGACATCAGTTAACGATTTGTTGCTAATTTGAGTATTGAGATTTTAAACAATTTATTAACTTGGGTTATATGATCTTTTATTTCGCATTATTATTTTGGCTTTATTCTTTGTATTTTAAGCATTTTTGAGAGGCAAAAAAAATGAAATAAAACAAAAGGGTAACTGAGATTTTAGGAGACAGTAATCGGAAAAAAATATGGTTTGTTGTCTTTTGTCATAAGGTTTCGGAGTTTGAATTTGTATTAAAGTTTTTTTTCCAGTTCTTAGCTTTTAAAGTGGCAACAAGTGTGGTAGAGTTAATAATGTCATTAACCTAAAAGCCATACTTAAGAATGTTAACACTTAATTTTTTGGGAATTTTTCTTAAATAAAATATCTTTAAAGAATATTTGTAAGAGAATGAAGCTTTACGAAGTGATTTTATCGCAATTGTTCACAGGTAAAGGCTACTTTTGTAAAATTGAAAAATATGATAATTAAATTCTCAGGTAGCAAACAGTTAGGGATTGAATCATTTCTTAAATTAAACATTTAATAAATGAAATATTAGTGTTCTTCATAATGAATGGGAGAAACTGTCGTTTTGTTCAGCTTAACTAGACCGATTTTTGACCTAAGAATGACATTTTATTGGCATCTTTATTTTCATTCTTAAATGTTGCAAAGTTAATGTTAAATTTTTTTGCCATGGTTTTGCTGACAGACAGCCTCTATTATAGTTTCCTCTATTGTAATTTAGTTAGATACTTTTTTGCTGCCTCATTTTATAAAGATTTATTTACCTATAGTATCTTATTAAGTATTTGTCTAGCAACTTCATTATCTTTAAGATGAAAGTTATTTTAAAAAAATTTTTTGTGAGTTTATGTATTTATCATATTTCCTATTTTGATTTTGAACAATAATATTTAAGCTTTAAGTGTTAAAAATGTATGTTGTTATCGTTCTAAAATGAAAAGAATTAAAAATATACTTATTTTTTAAACTTACAATCGAAAGAAAGAAACATTATTTAGTTCGCACATGATACACTATAATACAGTGCTTTATATAATTATAAAAGCACTATAATTTTTTGCGATCTGAAGAAGTGTCTGCGTGTTTACGTGCTAGTTTTACTTTTTAAGATTAAAGCTACGCCTTGTTTAAAAAATATATATATATTTTTTAATTAGCCACTGAGAGGCTAGTAAGATTTAAGCTACATTCTCATTTACCAAATATTTGTCTAATAATTTATTTCTTTTAAATCCAAAATTTTTTTAAATTATGGATTCGCATTAAAAACAATATGAAAATACTTTTTTGTAGAATAATTAATTTTATTTTGCAATATAAAAACAAAGTTAAATGACACTATTCCTAAGCAAAATTAGTGGTTACGTTTTTTTGGACAAATATATAATAAATGTGAACGTAGCTTAACACATCGTTAGTAAAAAATGCAAGACTACGTAACTATAATTAGCACTTTTATTGGAAAAATCCAAATTAAATTCCTCAAGTGACTAAACTAAAGACTTTTCGTTTTCGTTAATGTGGTTTCGAATTTGTTAGTTAAGTGGTTTTACAAAAAAAAAAGTAAAAAAGACATGTGGCACTCGGGGACTGCCGCGGTAAAGCTATTGCACTCCGTTGTTATTCTGGCAATACTGTATGTTAATGAAATCAAAATCAATAGCATAGTTTAGGGGTTAACATACATTGGGCGATTTAAATACTTAAAAAAACAAAAGACTTAAGAAACAAACTTAGAGTCAGGTTTTTTCGTTTCAAAACAAAAGACTTAAGAAACAAACGTTTCACAATTTCTTGATTCGGTCGCCTCAAAGCCCGCGATAGAAGCTATGCAATAGCTTAAAAACAAAATTAATTAATTACCTTCCAAGCAATCAGTTAATTTGTAGTATTTACTCAGTATTTTTATTAGAAAATATTTTTAGAATTTCCCAAACAAAAAAATATGTTAGCTATCTATTAATCTAATATAATTAATAGTCGAGAACATTTTTGTGATGGAGTTTATGCACTCATTATACAACCGATTTTGATAAAACTTAAACCAGACTAATAATATTATAATATTTATTCACAGATATACACTCTCTGTATTTTGTAGAAATCGATTGAATATTTTGGGAACTATGAACGTGTCAAGTTGATACTAATGCACTAAAATGTGTTACTAATGTATATATGAAATTAGAAATATGATTTGGACGAATTGCAGGAATGGTAAAGGTATTATCAAATTAATTAAGCTTATTGGAAGCTGATTCGTTATTGCATTTAACTTTTCTTTTTCTATACTAATATTATAAAGAAGAAAGGTTTGATTTTTTGTTTGTTTGTTTGTTTGAAATGAATAGGCTCCGAAACTACTGGACCGATTTTAATGAAATTTTCAGGGAATCTTCAGAATATTCAGGCGGGTGACATAGGCTATAGGCTAGTTTTGATTGGACAAAAAGGCGTGGCACCGCCCATATAACCCAAAAATTTAAATCGCCATATTTTGGGCATTTTTTGACCTACGTCGATGATATTTGGTACATAAGGTATTGGCATAACTTGGAATACGTACCAGGAGAAAAGTGGGT
The DNA here is from genome assembly GCA_947311025.1 of Lypha dubia. Lineage (NCBI taxonomy): Eukaryota > Metazoa > Arthropoda > Insecta > Diptera > Tachinidae > Lypha > Lypha dubia. Next base: position 75,863,406 of record OX371263.1, read on the forward strand.
CGGACCACGCCCCTTTTTAGAAAAATTAAAAATCGTAATATAGTCTTAACTACTGGACCGATCGTCATTAAATTTTCACAATAGTAATTTTATTTTATAACGAGGGGGTAGCGCAGCGCACCGGGTATATCATACAAAATCCCATTTTTCATATTTTGTGTATTTTAAAATACCTGTTATTAATGAAATTTAATTTAATTTTTTTTAATACTATTTAAAGGGCTGAAATGTACCTTGTTTACTTTTAATATTTAATTTTTTTAATAAAACATCAAATGTTAAGAAAAGTTTCATGAACGACGTCTATTTCAGAAAATTATTAAAAGTGTAGACTAGAATTACTAGCACTAGTGAATCTCTGGTGAAAATGTCAACATATGGTCCCAAAAGAAATACCAACTCAGTAGTACCAGTGTCAGTAGTATATTTCCAATGACACGCACATGTTAAATGTCTATAGTAAAAAAGCATTGTCGGGGGTATAATAAGTCAGTAGTACTGGTGACAGTGTCAATAGTGAATCAGTACTGATTCACTAGTGACATTTCCTACAGGGTTTAAACGGTTATAGCTCCCAAAATACTTAACCGACAATACCTCGTTCACTTCTGTGAAAAAATGTCTTTAATTTGGTAAAAGTGTCGTAAAAATCTGTTGCATGAAGGGCAGCACAAAAAAAGCAATTGTCTATTAAATATATAGATGTTAATGAATTAATTTTATATAGAAATAAAAACAGAGTGATACAGCTTTAGCACGTCTAAAATAAGCTTACTGTGTTATTTATATACAACTTCCATGTTATTCTCATATATATTTTAATAAAGTTCGCATAATTGTTGTGCCAAAGAGTTGAAAATGAGACCCGATATTAAGAAAAAAACAGGGAAAAAAGACCATTTTCTAATTTATTATTATTTATTGGAAATATTTTTTATAGACTCTCTTATACTGCCACCTCTACTATGTTCTATAATAAAATTTTGTGATTGTCATGCTGGTTACTTAATAAAAATTTGTATTGAAATTATAATTCAAAAACTAAAATTTCATTATTATTTGATTCTATACCAAATCAATGGGCATTATTATAAGTGCGTATGAATAAATATTTATGACGACTGTTTAATTTACATAAATAAATTCTTTCAAATTTAAGACCCCAAAGTGTAGTGAAAGTTAAAGCCATTAATCTTTATACGTTTTTTATTCTTAAGAGCCAAAACCAACTATTTAATTGATTAGAATTTCAAATTTTCGTTTAGGAAAATTCATGAATTTATTATAGAAAAACTTGACGTCCACAAATATAAATTTATTCTCAACTGGCAATAATTTACATTTAAAATCAGAGTATATAAAGTGTGGGTTTTTTTTCTAAAATTTGATTTGATGTCAAAAATTCTAATCGAATTGATTTTCAAACCATTACATTTATTTTGAGGAATGATAAAATTTAAGCTGCAACAGATTTCTGTTTTCTTCACATTCTTTATTATTTTGGTGTGAAAATTTTTAACCTTCTCTTTTTAAATTTATTTCTGAGGTATTCCTTGAAGTGGTCTTCGTTTTACATAAACTGACCTCTTTAAGTGTGCTTGTATGTTTCTTTAGGTCTCTAGTATCATATTAAAAAAAAAAAAAAAAGAAAATAGCACAAAATATGTGACTGCCTATTGAAATCTCCTGTAATCATTTTGTTCAAGCCCAATTAGTAAAATTGTTCTTGCCAAACTGACATGACCGAGAGTTTTATTTACTTCATTTGAAACTCAAGTGTGACTCTTGAAATGCTACAGAGTCCAACAAACGAATAAATAATTTACATGTACTTAAACAGTTCTTGGGATTTTTTCCCTTCGCATTTCTCTTATTGTCAGTGACAACAGTGATTTGCTGGATTCATGAATGAAATTTTGTAGGCAAAAACGAAAACCACACTGATCCTTAAATTGCTTGAAGAGGCACATACTCGTGCATCCAATCGTATCTAATTTACCCATGCATTTAAGATTTTTTTCTATTTTTACTACCACTGTTTAAGCAGAAATCTCAAATTCTCTTATTTTTAAAATACAAAAGATAAGAAAAGGAATTATTTTCCTACTCGTAAATCACATTCGAAGCGGTTCCTTTAATTTCGAAACAATTGATGAATTCGTCGGCTAAACGATTTGATCAAATAACAAAGTCGTGTAGAATTTCCTAAGAACCTTGAGGGGGTCTATGTATGTACATATGTATATTATTTTTAAATACTGTTGGAAATTTGTTTTGGATTGTTTGGAATTGTCTTAGATTTCCAAATCAGAAAAAAAGGTCTCTTTAAAAAAAATAGTGAAAAATTAAGGTTCAATTACATAAACATTAAAGTGAATAACAGAATAATTACATTTAAGCGCCTGTTTTTATAAAAGGAAACGAAAATTTCGTGTGAAAAATTAAATTGACAGCAAAAACATATTTTCGTATTGTTGTTTTCTACATAAATTTTCAGAGGAAATTTTTGGTTGTTGAAAATACCAACTCATCAGTCGAACTTTAGCCATGTTTGAACAGTTTTCAAACTAAAATGTTTATAAATAAGTTCTAGTTCAAGAAATGAGAATTACAAAAGCTGAACTGCAATAGTTTTAAAAAACTTATACCAACAAAAAAAAAACAAACAATTTTTATTCGATTTGAATCTGTTTCTTTTTTGCCAACCGTTCGTTATATATATTTACAATCAGTCAACCAACCAGTGGTGGCCAATAAAACTATTTGTAGGGGAAAACAAAAAATAATCTTACAATTTAGAAAAGAACACAAATTATATGAGATATTCTTCAACATTTTTGAGAATATCTCTAATTGTTTTAATTTAAAAAATGTTCTAAAAAATTTTGTTTTGAAAACAATTTAAACTTTTTCCGTTGACTCTGTAATTCAACATTTTAATTGGAATAATTTTGAATCGTTTTTAATTAAGCAAAAAAATTGAAATATATCTAAAAATTTCATTAAATTTTGCATTTTTAAAGATGCAATTAAAATATTAATTGAAATTATTCTTATGAATTGTGTCCCCCTATCTTTTCAGTTAAGACTGTATTAATTTTTGCAAAAAAAAGGTCACATCTAATTTCTGCTGTTACTAGAATGAACCCATCCGATTAGCTGGGTATCAAGAATATTTTTAAATGTTGCTTATTTGCAAAAATGTAGTAAGTAGATACATTTTTGTGTATTTTCTTAATGTTGAGTAAAACTATTCTACAGCAATTTAAAATTAAACCGACTCACCTTTGTGATAAGCAAAGATACACATGATCACAGACGATGGGCAAGGATTCAATTTATGAAAAAGAGTTGAATTTGATATTTTTTTGGAATACTGACCACGATAATATAAACATACTTTTTCGGCGTGGGCGGAGGTCTGAAAAGAGAAAGAATTATATATTTTGTACTTTTTACTTATGCTAGTTTTTTTTGTAGCTTTTGTACTACTCGTACTTTTTGTCTTAAGAAATTCTCTTCATGGATTTGTATGAAATTTGGAACAGAGCTAGCATGTGACCTAGATTAAAATAAAGGGTACTTTTGAGCGCTAAAACGGTGCTATTGGTACTTTTGGTATTTTTCGGATATTTTTTTACTAGGGGTAAATAAAAAGCTGACACTTTTTGTTTCTTTGACAATTTATTTTTCAAATTAACATACTTTGGTGGGGGTAAAATGAGAAACAGTTGGTACTTTTGGTACCTCTTTTTTTCTTGGATAAATTTGGTATACAGACAAAGATAACACCCAAAATTTATAAAACCAGCAAACCAAGAAAAAGCCTTAATATGAAAAAAAAATCGCTAATGCTATAGTGGCTATAAAGCATACTGACTGACTGTCATTCTGAAGTTATTAGATTAATTTAAAAATACTGTATATGTGTATGTATTTGTTTTAAATTGAATTATTAAAAACTCTTATGAAATTTTAAAACCATTTATTTCCTTAATTTATCTGTAGTATTAAACCCAAAAATGTTTATATTAATATTAATTCGAGTTTAGAAATTTTATTAAAGGAAAATAAAATTAAATCTTCATAATTTAATTGAAGTCGCATGGCGTTTGTACAAATTAATACCTTACAAAATTTTTTGCCTCCCACATGTGTCTCAGTTGTGTACAACAAAATTTTAAAGTCTTAAACATTTTAATCCCAACTGCAAACACATTCTGTCACGTACAAATAAATGCATTCATTAATCCCAACATGAAATGAATTTAAAGGATTAAAAAATAATTTCGGCTAACAGTTCAAAAAGAACACAAAATCATCCCCATAAATTTATATTTTAACATCTTTATTTTATTCCATACAAATATTTCGTTAACTGAAAGAAAAATAATAAATAAATTTTTCTTAATGGCTACGAATTTCAGTTAGTTTTTCAAAATCCTAAAAGGCAGCTCCACACATATGAAAACCTCACTCACTCACACTAGAATGGGTGCGAATTCAATATTTATATTTCTATTGAATTGAAATGCAACAAAATATTTCAACATGTGGTGATTGTTAAAATATTGATTGTGGTACTTATCCCCTCTGTTTGTTGTTGTTGGCTGTGCTACTTGGCTTTTTTTTTTTTTGATTTCAGTTTCTATATGAAAGTATTGATTCAGGAATTAGATGAAATAAAGAAGAATGGAAATTCTGATGATGGTCACGTGACTTTGCAAATTGCAATCGTCTTTGTTGGAGTTGTTATTATTGTTGCTGTTGTTGCGTAGAAATACCACATGTTAAATGAAGTGGAAGAATTCTATTTGTTTAATGGTGGGTGATTATTTGTATTTTGTTACTAAACTAAACTTGTCGCAGATGAGGGTAGAAAATCTAACTTGTTAGAAATTGACAACTTATATTTATATTTTTTTAATGCTAAACAACAAAAGCAAAAGAGAAAGAAATTAAAAATTTACATTAAAAAGCAATTATGGTTTTGTGTTTCTGCAAAATATGCTGGGATAATAAAGTTAAAAAGTAATTATAAAAAAAACATTAATTCTGTTAATTAAAACTTGACAAAAGGCGTTTAAAATTTTAGAAATAATAAGGGACTATTCAAGCAAAAGCCCTCAACGATCTGACCTGCGTCACTTTATAAAAGCAAAAAGTTTCTATGTGTAGGACCCCAACACAGTTAAGAACAAATCCTGAGTTCAGTTTGGATAATGGTGACTTTGGCAGGCAACAGTTAGCAAAGGTGTATTAAGGTGGACCTACCCCGGTAGAAAAGCTGCCATCAGATACCTAAAAGGTGTATGAACTTAAACTAATATGGTCTAGGATTTCCCACATGAAATGGCGAGACATTCAAATATCACACATATGTTATTCTGAGTGGATGTCCTCGGCAGGAAGAAACTAACACCATCGGATACAAACATTGATTTATTCGGGTTAAAAACATGAACACAAATATCACTTCTGAGACCTGGCACAGGGCAGGTCACCAGGTCTTTGACCAGCTTTCCATAGCTTGTTGTCTAATTTATTTTTCTGAATGTGCGGCAGAATTTAGTTTAAAAATTATTTTGCGTGTACCGGTAGTATGCGGTTAAATAAATTGTGTTCAAAAATATAAAAAGACATCTCCAAACCAAAGTACATAAAATATTTGCATAAATAATAATGAAGCAGGTGATTTTTATATCTCTTAATTCGTAGTGGTTTTAAATGAATCATGCATTTTTCTTTTAATTTTACGTATCTAAATAACTAATGCAACGATAACTAACCTTATACATATATACATATCTACATTTATAGGGTTCAAGTAGCGATATTCAAATAAGTCAACACGTCAACATTTATTATGGCAAATATTAAAAACGTATTAACCAAATTTAAGTCCCTGTGAAAAAAAAGTTTAAAGTACAATTTTTGACATTTGATATGTTTTTTTTTTATAAATTGGAACTATAACATCAACTTTGATAAATCATAAATTTATTTCGAGGTACGAGGGTAGTGCCGGAATTTCGTTAACTGGATAATTGTATAATTTTACAACTTTAAACTGTCAACACAACTACACAGATGATTTGAGTGTAAAATTTGTATGAAAAGCACTCGAATTTTTTATTGATTTCATACAAATTTTAAAATAAAATCATTCCTCCGTCTTGTAGAAACAGCACCTTGAAAAAATATCTTAAATTCTGTTTTAAGAACCGAAGCAATCAAATCGAACTGGATACACAATTATTCACGTAACTCGACAGATGTGTTAAAGATTAATGTGGGAATACATGTGTTCACAAGTACCCACGAGTCACCCCGAGGGCAAACAAGAGTGACCTCGGGGGTCACACCTTTCTTATCTTTTTTATCTGTTGTTTCGCAAGAGCACATAGAAGCTTTACTTTGGTAGACCTAAGTCCTTCCGGCCGAGCATTAGTCCTAAAACCAATACTTCTCCCAGCTTTTGCCAGCATATCCATTAGCAAGCAGAAGAGATATGCATCTCGCAATATCGTATCGCAAATATGGGTCCAATATGAGACGCTATCCCGTGGGGTTACCTGCTCCCATGGTACCAGATTAGGTTTCTGCTCAAGCCTCGAAAGAAAACCCCTAAGCATTAACTTTCTATTCCCTTTGGTTATGAGAGAGACCTTAGGTGCCCTTTCACCTTCTACTAACATAATTTACCTGCTTACTTTTTCTATCTTAACAAACATTGCTCTGTTGTTTCAGAGATGGGGTATTAACATATGAGTTTTATGAGTAATTGACAAAAGGTAATGTCTGGAAGAGACAGTTAACCTTATCCCCAGCAGGCACAGCACCAAGGTGTGGATATCACCAAGATGGCAAAACGTACCCCCTGAGGGGAGACTCAACTCAGCAGTTTGAGTTGTGTAAATAGCAATTCAAAGAGATTATTTCTAAATAACTGACTTTTGAATTCAAAATGATTTTAATATATCAAAATGCCGTAACACAATCTTCAGAAAGAATTAGACATGTCCAATAATGCAAGGAACATAGAAAAGTAACAGAAATTTATTTTCAACTTACACGGCAGGGCAAAACAATGCTATTTTTGGAAAATCGCCTCATTCCCATCAGAGCAGCTTATGAAAAATTTCTTCTTATGACACTACTCTTCTTAGACCCAGAGACATTTTGGTGTGATTATCTTCCTGTAAGTTGCTTTTCTCTCACGTATCGCAGTTTTGGAACCACTTCGACTTAAATCGCTCGATATGCAAGCAAATATCAAGCATTGGGAGAGAAGCGCAGTTTGGAGTATTTGGACGTTCGGGTTAAAGGCGACATTATATTTATTTATTTCCGTATAATCTGTTATAGGATCAAATTAAAGGGAAGAAAATGCTCATTCCAATAAAAACTTCATAAATGAAATATAATTTGACCAAGATGAAAATCGAGGAAGATGATCCTATATCTTACATTTATTCTCTTCGGCACTTGTGCATAGTTTTTCTTATGAATTTTTGCGTCATTTCCTTAATTACTACCCATCTTTACAGATTGTACAACATATTATTCATAAGATAAATATTCTGCATTTTCTATTGGTTGGTTGGGAAAACTTTAAAGTGCAAATTCTGAATAACAGCGCCCACTCTGAAGATTTTAAGTTAAACTTAAAAATATATGTATGTATGTATGTAGTTCTCGTACAATCCACATACATACATACATTAAATAACACAAGAAAACAAGAAAGGGAAGTGAGAAGTCAAAATTATAAATAATTCATTGTTGGAGAAAATAAAATTTAACAAAAAATTACAATACAAATAAATGTTTAACCACAAAAGACACACCTTTTTTATTGGTTTTATATTTGTAATGAATTTTTATTTTACAAAATACTTGTTACTTTGCTTGCTGGCATTCTTTGAAAGCAATTTAATAAAGAAAATATTAAAAGAAAATAAAGAAAAAGGAAACCCTTCCCTGGATCTTGTTGATCTATAGATCAATCTCTTAAACGAAATTGTTGACTTTTGACATTGACATGTTAAATCAAATATTTGATTTGAATGAAATACTTTGGGCTTGTGTAGATTGAATTGTGTGAAGATAATTTATATTAAAATAGTTTTTATTTCACCCACCTATTGAAATGTGCTGATCACTTAATTCTTTAGAAAATCAATAAAGATTTCTTCTTTTTTCAAATCAAGATGAATGAAAAATAAACTTATAAAACTGTTTTTTTTTATGAAAATCAATTAAAATTTTGTGGTTTTGATTTGTAACTGAATTGTTTTAATGCATTTTTATATATTTTTTTTTCTTTTGAAAAGCATTTCCGCTAATGGTGTTTTCTGATATTTTTATTAGACACACAACAACACCTACATACTTCTCGACGCTTATAAAAAATCTTTATATACTTGAATTATCTAGTTTGAAAAGTATCTTAATAATTATTTTAAAATTTTTATTGGTTTTTAATCAGTTTATTTTAATTAGAAGTAATTTCTATGACAATTAATATTTTAATTATAGTTAGAGACGCCACGTCAATATATTTTGTTATAACTGGAGTTTTTATGGAAATTTTACTTACGAAGATCGTACTTTTGTAGTGCTAATGATTGCATACATTACAACCAATGCTTTAAAAATGCAGTTAAGTTAAAATCTTACCGAATCTATATGCTGCATTTTATTGGCTGCTAAATACCAACTCAACCAAAGATCTACTCTTTACCACCAAAATAAATAAATTAATTTTTGAAATCATAAATTCTTGAGTTTCTTAATCGAATAAAATGTTGTATTTTATTAAAAATTCAGTAAAAATCACAGAAGGAAGGGACTCAAAGTTGGCCTGGCAATCTTAGGCTAACCATTTTTTCATCTCTTGCAACACTCATGCAACATTATATGATAAAACTGATTAGCTTATTTCGCCCAATATTTGTTAAGTGTTCCTAAGCATAATTTTTAAAAATATTTCTTGTTGTATCACTGCCAAAAAAGATCACTAACTAGTGGAAAGATCAAGAGAACTTAGCAATTCAGTAATTAAAAGTGAAACATTAAAAGTGAAAAATTATCAAGGGAAAAAGCGATCAGATTACCATTTTCGCAGATCGTAAATAACGGAAAAGCACCGTAATATTTAGTTGACACCTACCTACGCAAATGAATTTGAAGAAGATAATAAAAATATTTATGTTTCAATAAAACTTTTGACAAAAACTAAATTAAATATAAAGAACTGAAGGTGTGAAAAAATATTTTTTGATGTTCTAATTTTCATTATGTATTAAATAAATGCAAAGAACAAAATAATAAAACCAACACATCATTCTGACGCCAGCAGGAGGAGTTTTAAACATTAAATTTTATGCCACGATCCATTTAAAAATATATTTGTATAATATATATAAAATTGCACTCATGCAATTGTATTCCTGAAGCAACTCTTAATCCTTAACATCGTTTAAGCACTTTCGTATTGGAAGTGTTTATATAAAAGCTCCTGTTGTCAGAATCTGATTAACACACAACAAATGAAAATATTTTTAAAATTTATTAGAAGATAATGTGTCTGACGTTTCTTAATTATTTGAATCAATTAAAATACAACTTTCAATTTTAATGTTGCCTGTTTACCTGCAAGCGATATCGTTAGTAAAATTGGACAAAATTTAGCGTTAATTGATTTCACACATTCTAAAACGTTAACACAATGACAACGCAGTTCGGTAACATCGCAATACTCTCTCGTTCTATTAATTTAACTCTAATTTAGAGATGTTAAATTTAAAATAGTGCTGGAGATTAGCTTAAATTAGAATAACATTAACTGTAGTATTCTATTTCGAACGATTTGTATAAATCTGATTTAAAAATTTATATATAACCCATCCATCTATAAGAAATGAGAAGAAAAACCAACTAAGTTTCATATAAAATAAAAAATTGTTTGCTGTGTTGTTTATATAAGTTTTTTTAAACTATTGTGTTATTTTGTTTTTGTAATTCTCAGCTCTTTCCTGGGAACTTATGTATAAGGAAAAGTGTTACATAACTTTTTACACATGATTAAAGACCTACTGAAGAGTTGCCATTAGCATCCAACGAAATGCAGCATGTAGATTACCTAACTTATAATTACTGATTGCTGCTAGTTCGCGAATTTGTAGGGCATACAAATTATAGGTTCATGGGTTAAATTATAATATTAAAAAGGGAACTTCGACAAGCGAAGATCACGGTCTCGATGGTATGATTGAATAACCCATGTTTCCCGTAATTTCAGTACAACTTCAGGAAGACAAAAAAGATATAAATTTAAAAAAATTTAATACTTCCTTTTTAGTTCAGTTTTTAAAAAGATACTTTTCCGAGAGGCTTGCAGGTGTCTAATGTTTATGAAGTTGAGTTGATTTCTAATAATAAATCAAAGACTACAAAGTACGCTGTATATTTTAATAGAAAAAAAATGTTTTAATTAAATTCCATTTTTAAGCATTTTCGTAACTAAGGTTGGCCACCTCAAAAAAAACATGTTGATGGCAACCAATCAAATTCAAACACACATGTACCCTCTTAATGTATCTCAACATTTAGTTGTGAAGCAAAACAATACCAAACACTGTATCCGAATTGTATATAAAACGAAAATTAGTTCCACGAGATACTTGCTGCACTGCAGTACGTTTTAATCAAATTTAGCGGGTGTCGGAAAGAATTAGTGTTAATTTTTTTTTTAATTTTGACGTCAAAAAACGATGTGCTAAAATAAATTAATAAAAAACGAAAGGTCTGAAATGCGAAACGGCTTAAAGCAAAATATTAAGACAAATTAAAATTTAAGAGAACAAACACATTTATGGAAATAAAATAAGAAAAAAGTAGCGCAAAAAAAAGATAGCAACAGTAATAAATAAAACAATAAGCCAAGTTAACAAAATTTTTTGTTGCAGATTTGTTCCTTCATTTGACTTGTTTACCGAATTTTTGTAATATTTTGGCATTTTTTTTTTCATTTCGGTTTTAAAGCTGGATTTTTATATGTATGTATGTATGGATGCCTGTTTTCGCTTTAAACTTGATTTTTGGAAACAATATGAAACGACAAACACAATAGCAACAACAAAAACGCGGGCTTGGAATAAAACAAATGTGATTTTGGGAGAAAAGAAGTACAACAAACAACAATAAAAACGAATAAAATATATTTTTGTTAAAAATGCTAAATAATTTCAATAAAACATGATATAAAAATTTCAAAAGGTTTCATTTAAAAAACTCATTTCTAAAAACAAAGTAAATACATAAAAAAAGTTCGTTAAAAAGTATCGAGTTACTTTATTTATATTGTCCTGGATTAAATATATATAAAGTACTCGAGTTATTTTGTGCACTTTTAAAAGAAAATTTAAGAAACATGAGTGTTTAATTATGAAAAATATAAATTGAAAAAATAAAAATAATATTCAGATAAAATTGCAAATTTCAAATAAAGCAACATGTTGGAAAAATCTATTAACGGTTACTGTTCAATGGATTATGATGTGCCGGTCACTAGACCTACAAAAATTAATAAGGTTGGTTGGTGTTTTATAAAAATTAGGCAATATTGTTTCGAGAAACAAATTTTTTTGGGCTTGACATTAGAAAATGTGTATGCCGCCCCTGAAATTGCGACCGAAGAACACATTTTAAGTTAAAAAGAACATTCTTTTCAATATAAAATGTCTGTTTATTATTTTTCTTTTTAAATTAAGAAATTTAGATACTTTAAAATCCATGTATGTACATGTATATTTTGTTTAAATTTGTATGCATGATTTTAAATTAGCAAAGTACTCTTGCCTTGAGACAATAAATATCTTACGTGTGAAAAACTATAATATTTTCAATGACAATTCGGCTGTCTTGGAAGCGCAGACTTCTGCAGAACAATGCTAATCTAAGGCTGGTTGGTATCTCTGGCTGATAATTGAAAAAAGCTTTGTTATTTTAAATATAAAGCTTGTAAGTTGTAGTAAATTCATTACCTTATATTTTTGTTGAGAGATTTGGGTTTATCTGACGTGAATAGTCAGTGTATTACATTATAATTCCCTGTCAATTAGAAATGAAAATGAAAATGATTTTATTTAGATATTTTTATAATTTTCAAGGGCAGCTAGTGGTCGACTTAAAGTTTTCAAAGAAAATGAAATGCTATTCTTCCGTCCTTGTGAGTCAACTACTTTACTATTTATTTGCCAACAACGTATGTATCTGTTTTTATTATTCACATATTTTGCTGCACTTTGGAGGATTTTTAATTTTTACCGATTTGAGTTCATCTGACGTTACAAAATTTTAGAAATCATACCAACTTTTTGATGGCTTTATAAATAGTTCTTTGATTTTTTAGATGAAAATAAATTGTGCTTGTCTGTACGAACATCTATAGAGCCTTTTCTAGGAATCAGACCCTCAACCGCCACACAAATAGTCAAGTACAATGCTAACTTGACTAACGGAATGCTAAATCCTACTACTGATTATAAGTTTGGATATTTAGTTGCTTAATGGATTTGCATAAAGTTTTATAGAGGGATATAGTACAAATTAAAAAGTAGGATACTTTTGAAATGACTTTATAACTTTTGGTACTTTTTATATTTTGGATAAATTTTTTTTAATACCTTACATTAATATACAGTTAGTTTTCACACCGACTGGTATTTTTGGTACTATTTTGCTTTTGGTACTTTTATTCTCTTTGATAAATTTTGATTACTGATAATTTATTGGGGACCAAGTCACGAAAATAAGTCAAATTTTTCGCTATAAATACATTTTTGCATTATTTTTTTCGTTTTCTGGATTTTTGATAATATCGATTTTTGCCTTAGAAAGCTTTTGCTTTTGGCAGAGAAAATAGTCAATGAAATCTACTATTTTGAGCAATTTCTTGTAGAAGTCAAGCACATACTCGCCCATACATTTGTTAGCTAAAATTTTTTATAAAGTTCGAAATTTGCGCCAAAAACAAGGATAGAAGAAAGAAATATTTGATATTTTTCATTAAATCCTCAGAAGATTTTGGAAAAAACCAATATAAAAGCGAGAACGTCTGGGATGTTCTAATTATTCTAATTTTGACTTTTTTAAAATAAGTTTTTAATACTTCCTTTACTGAAATATTAAAAATGTCGAATTATCCACAAAAAGCAGAATAATTAATTAATTATAAAAAAAGTACTGCTATTCTTATTTAAACAGACTGGAGCAAGTATGTTTGCCTATAACTGTCCTAAATTTGTTGTTCACTATTTTCTACATAATACCCTTAAAATAAGACAAACTACTTATTTATGTAAAAATTTCATAAATCTTGTTTATTATGAAATCCTTAAAACAATAACTACCATATTTCCAACCATGTACTCGTACCATCGTATTTTCATCTTTAACTCTACTTTATCTCAAGCTAAGCATAAATTTAAGTATTGCCTAAACAAAAGCAGAAGAATAAAATCTTAAACCCAGATCCAATTACACAATGCTCATCATAATAATACATAAAAGCATTAAAGACAAGAAAATTCAGATTATTTGTAAAGAAGACATCTGTGCTGCTCCAATGTCAGCCAGGCAGCCAGCACTCAACCACTCACTGCACAACAGTTTATGAAGATGCAATACATCTATCGAAACATAAGCAAATATTTAGATACTGGAAACCTAGGATAACATTATGAACCACAATTTATGTATATGCCCAAACGATGATCACGAACATGACGATGATGATAAAAATCCTAATAATTTTCAAGTTGATGTTGAAGATGATACTACTACTTTGCATTAAAATAAAATCATAGTCAAGTCATTTCAAGTCGGTTGCAAGTTGCAACATTCAACATTATAAAAGTTGATACATTTATGACTTTCCGTATGTTGTATGTATATTTTTTGTTGTTTTTGTTTTCAGTTGCTGTACATTCGCACATACAGCTGTCAGATAATAATAGTTGTATAATATTAGATGTTCCTTTTGTAGTCCATCCATAACATGGATTTATCTTGAGATCTTGCAAGAATATGTAACTAATGCAGTCAATGAACATTTAAGAAAATCACATTAAAGGTCTTCTTTAAGTTCATGAATGTAAAAATATGTATATATGTATGTGTATGTGTGTGCGTTTCTTCTTTTCTCGCTAGTGTCGTCTCTTAAGGAGCCACAATTGTTGAGTGCACAATTCAACAATTATTTAATATTAGTGGAATACAGTCTAGTCTGACTCTTTACGATGATAGTCAATGATTAATCTTTTAGTTGATTGACAAAGTCATAATAAATGAGAGAAGGTATGCATGTGGCATATGTGTTGCAAGGAAAGTAATTTTTTTTTTCAAGAAACCAGGCAGTTTTCGCTAAGACAGGATAAGGTTAATGTTCCTGCGTAAAACTTGATGTCAATTTTTGTGTAAGTAATCGTCTCATGGTTGATGAAAATATCAGTCGAACATTAATTTACCTTCTTGTTGAATATAAGGAATATATTTTACTATATATATTGTACTATATAAACTTAATTCTGTCAATTAAATTGCTTCAATGACAACGCCATGTGAAGTGACATGGCGATGAGTTTAAAGAATTGAATGGTGTTTTTCAAAATAAGTTACAAACGTTGTTATGGCGTGCATCCATTCGGGTTGAATTGCCAAACGAATAAACTGTCATAAAAAAATAACTTTCGGATGAATGACACCCTGTCATCATTGATGACAATTAGTCATCATGTGTATAACTATTCATTCAACGAAGCAAATCTGATAGAAAATTAATCAACAGATTGATAACATACTATCATCATTAATGACACCTTGTCATCATCGATGACATGACCAGATCAATATTAAAACTTTGTGCTCTCGATATCGAATTGTAATGATGACAACTACGGACGGGTCAAAATATTTCGCAGATGTTCTCTCGCTGTCCGAAACAAACTGAAAACGATCATAGAGAAAAAAGTATTGCCAGTGTTATTGTTCGTACTTGTGATACTTTCAGGACACTAATTTGCATTGTGTTAGCAGATCCTTGGAGATATTTCATATGAGTGTTAAAGTTCTACGAATGTGATCTAATTAACATATTAATCTGCTTCTTAGGTTAAACATTAATACTTATATATATATAAATACTAACTTCAATTCAATTTAAGTTTTTCTAAGAGAATGTTTATATTATCACATTTTCAATACGTAAGCTAGGGTTAATATTCTTGTATCTTAATGGTTCATGTTAAAAATTGCCTCAATTAAGCCAATCAAAAGCAACAATTATTAAAATGGTTACTTCCCCCTGCTACACTTTACGTGGTCTTGAACCAGTCTACTCTGAGAATATTTAATGGCCATTAATGACTTAAAAAAGAAAAAGATTCTTAAATTGACAGGTTTTTGCATGCAAATAATTTAATGTTTTTGTTATGTATGTATTTCTTTTCTTTCTATATAAAATATAGACAAACGACAAACATTTATCAATCATTTAAATAATAAATAAACATTTAAGAGGACAAAAGAAATAATGTTTTCTTATTTTTTTTTCATTGAGAAGACCTGTATGTATATTTTTTAAATCTCGGCTAAATAAAGAAAAAAAAATGCAACAGCAAAAGCGAAAAGGAAACAAAGAGTTGTATTGAAAAGAATGAAGAGCAACATTGCAATTTAAGAAAAAAAAAATAATATCAATTACCAACTTCCGTCTAGTGGACGAAAAAAAAAAGACTTCAAAGGAAAAAAATACAAATTTCTAATAAATTTTTATGAGATTCCACACATGAATAGAAAAAAGTAAATAAATTATTGTTTAACATGCGCTCGAATTTCAAATGCAACCAATTAAAACTTTTTTGTATTAATTAAATAAATGATTAGAAGGGTTGTTTTTACTGTTAATTTAGATTTTTTTATATAACATTTGTTTGTTTTGTTAGGTAATGGCTTGTTTTCTTTCTTCCATTTCTTTTTATAAGAACTTCTCGTTTGATAAGATTGCAGTGCGTTAAAAATTAAAAAGAACAAAATCTTATCATTAAATACTGTACAAAAGAATAGCAATAACGTGGGCCGTTCTAGAGGGACTTGACATAACTGTTAATAATAAAAATAATATTATTTTGAAATTGGCAGAGCAAATTTAATAGAAATAGAATCCAACAAAAAACCGATTTATTCACTATAATGGTGGAAAAAAGCTTCAAGACTTAAGGGAACAATTATGCAAAGTAAATTAACTTTTTTTTAGGACCAGCACTCAGGGGATGACCCCTACTTATGCAATGCATGATGGATAGGGTAGAAAAGATAGATGTTGAAAATTTAGATGGCTTTAAAACTTTTACAACTCAGCTTTTGGCTCAGTTATGGTAGTTTTTATAGCAGTGTTGAGGCGCCTCTAGTGTTAAGTAGACGCATTAACTTTGTTAAGCTGTAGTAGCAGGCCTTTTTATTAATTGCTTTACTTCGCCGACGTTTATGCGAACCGACGAAGAAGGGCGATGTTGTGTACATTGGCTTTGGATCAGCATCAATCGCTGTCGGAACAGTTTTTAGTGACCAGTGATATGCATTCATCACTTAAATAGTCCAACAACAATTAATACAATGCTTCACCAATGTACATTAGAGAAATTAATAATGTTGATTTACTTCCTCTGAACAGGGTTTGAACCCAGGCCCCAAGTAATTGTTTGCTTAGTTGACAACACGCTAACCACTTCGCTTCATTAGGATGGGTATTTCTTGAACTGTCTTAGCAGAAATATGTTTTGTAGATAATATTGGAGAATTCTTATATATTTGACAATAAACTTTGTATACGAGTATGTGGTTGTGTAATTTATTTAGGTGACAGTTAAAGACTTTTCGCACTTGCCTACATTTTGCGGGAATGCATGGAAGATGTCGAAAACATGAAACATGCGTTCACATCTGCAACATCTACCATCATATGATTTGTCAAAATAAAAAGAAAACAGGTTTTGTAATAAAATAAAAATTAATTAAATAAAATGGATTTGGCAGAACAATTAATAATTGGGTTAATTGTTGATTTGCAAGAGCAATCCCTTTTATTGAATCAGTGTATAGAATCACTAAAAAGTTTATTGGAGGAAGAAAATGACAAGGACATCGTACTAGACGTTCTCTGGCCAACTTTACAAAATTATTAAGTATAAAAATTCTCTTTTTAAAACACAGATTCCGTTTTTATACAAAAATTCGTTAAAAGATGGCTGATGCCACTACAATTTATTACCATTTTCTAGTGCTGACACTAAAATTTATCGAAAGATGGAGAGTGGAACAAAATGATATAGGAACATTTTATAATGATGTTAAAATATGTTGACCGTTCAGCCCTGTATAATTCTTATGGAAAAATTTCAACATCTCCGAAAATTGATGGTAGATGTTAGATGTTTATAAGTGTGAAAAGGCTATTACACTTAAAAAAGTTAAAAAATTTGTATTTATTTGTCATGCATGCATACAATATAATTCACAATTAAGTCTAGTTGTTATTGAATATTTGTGAAAGTTTTATGTAAATCATGTACTAATTCTTCATAATTAAAAGTCAACTTATATTTTAGTCTTATAAATTTTACTTCTTGTTAATCTTACGAAGAGCCTCTATTTTATATAATTTGATCGGTTTTTGTTTTTTGGAAAAATAAACACATTTTTGTTGTTGTCTTATTCATTACGTTTTGTTAATTTTAAACAGCTGTTTTATTTTATTATCATTAAGTTAATGAGTCTTCTTTATTGGCTTATGTAAATTTATTTATTTGTTTAAACAATTGAAAAACACCATATATTGTTTTCAAATTAATAACAAAAGAAAGAAAATAGGGAAACAAACACTCCGACCATTCATATGAGTGAAAATTGTAACGCTTTCAAGTTCGCTAATTTTGCCAAACAATATTTTTGGACAGGCAGCCAAACGATAACGTTTTTAGAATTTCTCATTGTATTTACCGCGAAAAATATTTTCTTTTGAGCGCAAGTGACAAAAAACAAAATATATTAAAAAAAACTGTTAAACTATTGGTGATGAATACAACTAATATCAGCAAAAAATTAATTTTGTTAAGAGTACATGCAGGCATTTCTGGTTTAGACGGCTATATCCATATCGATCATTATCAAAATGACTAGAAAGTCTATGGCGGATGTTTCAAGTACGGCTGTAAGAAACCATAAATGAATTTAATTTTTATATTCATCGATCCCAAATAACTTTAGAAAAATATGGTAATTTTTCCTGTAAATTACTGTGATTCTTAATCCAACGTTTTTTCATTTTCATTTGAAATCAAACATGAATGAATTTCTTAAGAAAAATTTCAAGTAATTCAAATTAATTTAGTAGTAAAGTTTGCGTCACTAAAATCTTAAACAGCATCCAGTCTTTCAAAATAAACCAATTTTGGTTGGCTTGACAAAAGATAAAAATAAAATATTTAAAAAATGTTTGATAAAAATTTAGATGCTGACTAATTAATAATGATGATTATTGTGATGATGTTGGTTATGCTGATGTTGATGCTTCATTAATTATTCGAGGAAAAGAGACAAGTTTATTAAAAAAAAATATATATATAAAATATAAAACATAAACATAAACGCGTGCTGCTGTTTGATTTGCTTCGACTAAAAAAAGTCCAAAGGTTACCCAGTAAGTTTTATTAATAAATTAATTCTCTTTGGCACCATCATGGTCATTAAAATCAAAATAAATTTTATTTTTTCCAAAATGAACAGACTTTTAAGATCAAATTGATAAGAAGAAAAATAAAAGTCAAAGTGATATTGAAAGTTATTACATTTCCCAGCGTTACTTTTGATGATTTGTGCAGATTTTCATGTTATAATTTCTTGCAATCAATAAGATAAAGACTGCTTGCAAGCAAACTCAATCACTTAAAATAAGAATTTTGGAAAGCGGTCCATAAATTGAGAACCAAGGAAATGCAAGAAGTAACAATAATCATCAACAGAAAAAGAAAGTATTACTCTCTTTCTATCTTGATATTAACAAACACTAGGAATAAAAATGGTTATATAATTGTATTATTTTTTTTTTTTTTTGTAGATATGTATATTCTGCACAATTTTATTTCTTTTTTTAATTATAAATGGGCAAAAGATTATTTCCTTGGCTGATTAAAAGATATCCTTCCAACACCGATATATAATTTTTCGTGGCAGCCTAGACTGGTGGAATTTTTGGTACGGTTCATAAAATTAATACTGAAATTTTGTTTAAATAAAATCGTTACGTAGGAAGAAGAAAGATTTAAAAAGAGTGAAAATAACATCTGCGTAGCATATAAACAGTCCCTAATGCATTTTCATTGTTTCAGGTTAATGGGAACTCTTGAATGTCGTTGAATAAAATTTTGTTTAATGTGATTTCGATAAAATACAAAGATTTGTTTCACTTTCAAACTGATTGTTTATATCATACATAAAATCAATTCTGTGTTAATAAAAAACAATTACGATCACAAGGATAATTGAAGTTTTCATTTATTTATTTAGTTCTAAACGTGCATTTCATTGATGTTCTTGTTTGGGGTCTGTAGAATGGCGCAGTTTATCGGTCTAACCTAATTATGGAAGAGGATCGCTAACATGATAGGCAATGAATTTAGATAAAGGACTTACAATAAATTTGTTACTAAAATGATGACAAACATAATCACTTTTATTTACAATCGATTATTTTTATACTATATTCACACGGACAACAATTATCGCGGTTCGCGCTCTAATTCATGGTCCGCGGGCCAACCTTGATTGAACCTACATGTTTCGCCATACAAAATTTTGAGAGCTAACCGCCGTGCTTCATTTTCAACCTTGCTGTGAACCCGTATAACTTACTATCATATCTAATTTTGATAACAAATTATCGCTAGTTTATCTGAACTATTTGTCCAAAATTATTTTAACAAAGAAAAACAACCGTATTTTAAACTGTAAAACGATGTCGAAGTACGAACCATTCTAGAATGTGTCGTGTGAACATCGTGCTTCACGGAGCGAACCTAGTGTTTCAGTTCGTCGTGTGAACATATATATATTAATACGCAACACTAATTTTCATATTTTATATGGATACATAAGTACATATCAGTTCTGACAAAGTATTGAGGAGTTGGTACCCAGTACCGAGTATTTGCTGTTTTTTTCCTCAGTACTTTCAGAGTTGTGTTTTTGCAACTATAACCAGTGAACGTTGCATAATGTTGCATAACTGCATACCTTTTAAAAGAATCGAATATCCAAATTTAAAGTTTTGATAAATCAAAAGTAGCTGATTTCACCAGCACTAATATAAATACATAAATTGATTTTAGTATTTTTTTTTATTTATGAAGCAGCCACTTGCAACACAAGATGATAACAAACAAATACGTTTTAACATGTTCGAAATAAAAAAGTCTGAAAACTAAAATAAAAAAACAATTTCAAATGTGTTAACTTTATTAGTCATTGACATAAAATATGGATATTCCAAATAAAAATTAATACCGAGAAGAAAAACAAAATACTTATGAAAGTTTATCTTTCCACAGAGTGTTTAGTTTAGGACAATAAAAAAAGTACATAAAAATGACCAAACAAGTTTCAAAGAATTCAACTGATTTACAACATTATGAAGTTATTTTTGGAAAATCAATGCTAAGATTAGTGCTCGTCACTTTTTTTTTCAAAACTATTTGTAAACCAAAATATTTTCTATGTTTTTACAACCACAAATTAAAATTGAGTTTTTTTTAGGTAAAAATACTAAATTTGTTGCTATAAAACTGTTTCGATGCGAATAAATGTTTTTTTTTTGTCGCCAACAAAGTTATGTGAATTAAAACATCTGTTTCTATTTAATACGTAAAATAATAGTAATTGCGTTTAGAATTTCATTAAAATTCAATGAAATCAAATAGCAGCAAGAAGGAATTGTTTATGCATAATAAATTTATTTGTTTTGTTTATTATTATATTTTTTATTATTGAATTTGCTTAAAAGGCTTAGAATTGATTTTGCAATTTTGAATGGACGCATTGAATTTCGCATTATTCTTTATTTATTGTATATTTAGTATAAATTGGAGAGATATTAAATAATCTAATCTTCATTACAGAATTTATTTCAGTTCAGCCAGTGGTAGAGAAAACGTCCGTTACTTCAGATCTTTCAAGGCTCTTGGTCAACGCTGAGACCAAATAATGTTCTACCTTCTTAATCGAGCATAGCCTCTATGGAATTCAAACTTCTTTAAATACATACAAATATTGCTACAAAAACAACTATAACAAACCATGTTCAATATCATTTGAGACAACTATTGTTTGTTTACCACAAACATTAATAATTTTCGTTGCCAATTAAAATCTGTGATATGCCTGTATGACGCAATTATTTCGAAACTGTTTTACTTCTTAATATCTTTATTTGTTCATATTTATATTTGCTTGCCAAAAAGTGTATGCATAAATATTTTCATTTCAGCAAAATAAAATATTATCATTATTTATGCCAACCAAATTAAAAAAAAAATATTATATGTACATATATTTGAAGTACAAAAAACAGAACGTTAAAAGCGATCAACAACTTCAAAGTTAAGCGCTAATGAGTTGAAAAATATTATACCAGCGTTTCTTTTTTTGTAATATTTTTGCAAAAATTTACTTAAGAAATAAATAAAAGTATTGATAAAAGAAGAGAAGAAATATGCTAACAAAAAACAAACTTAAACAAACAAGGAAAAAAGTACAATAATGAAATAAATGAGTTCATTGATACACAATATAAAATGATCTACATTTTTTTTCAGCCGCTGGAGTTAAAAAATAGTGGGTGATAAAATTAATCAATTTGAGTTTTAAAAATTCAACTTCTTCTTTTTATTGCACATTAATGGCAATTTATTTTCAACGAAAATCTAAAATTGCTAGCCCTTATTAACACAAATACAGTTTAAGAAATTTAACATTTTTACTATAGTAGAAAATGTAACACATAAAGGAAAAGTGTAGAAAGTGCAAAATATTTAACATTTTTACTAGAGTAGAAAATGCAATACATAAAGGAAGAGTGCAAAAAGTAAAAGATATGTAAAACTTCTACGAAATAAACAATGTCAAATCTATGAAGAGCTCAATTGAATTAATAGAATAAATATCGATCCTAAGTTCTGTTCCAATTAAAGAAAAAAAGCCTTTGCACAAGTGCGCTATCGATTTCCGTTTTTCATAAACTATGCAACAAAAATTTAAAGACATATCCAGAAAGATAGAGAATTCTTCTGTATTATATGTATGTCATATTTTCCGTATAACGCGATCTATAGAATAAAAAGAAATTTATACAAATCCACTTTACGGAACTAAGCCAGAACGAGCTGCCTTTGAAAAAAAGTTTAATATCATAAATTGCCACCTCGCACTTCTCGGAATCAAAGTAAGTGGTTCATGTAGCACCAGAACAAAGAAATAGTGCTGGCAAATTCTACTACTTTTCATTACTCAATAATATTCAATACTTTTCATTTGGGTACTCGATACTACTCGACACTTTTAACGGATTTTTTGAATTTGAAACGCATAGTTTTTATCTGCAAATTGAAGTAGTTTCTTCAAAAATTATCAAAAAAAATTTAGTTATGCATATAAGGGTTCATTGGAAAATTAATGTTTTGATTTGATTAAAGGATTGAATATATTTACATATGCGTGAACATACATATGACCGACCCTGCATGTATATAAAAATTAAAATATAATATTTACATGTATATGTACATATTTAACTAATATACATTTTTAAGTACCCTTAAAATGTAATTTATCACATGTGGTTGTTCTATTTTATTGACAGCTTTATTTCGGCGGTAGGTTTAATTTTGTAGCTTACACATTGTTGTCTTTCTGTATTTTTATGTATTTTTATACACTATTTTAGCCACTCAACTTGCTTCAAAATACAACTCTGAAAGTATCGAGTAACTACTTTTGAGTATTGAGTATTCAAAAAAAGGGCAAATACTCGATACTCGGTACCCACTACTCAATACTTTGCCAGCACTACAAAGAAATGCATTTTCTGTACATTCTTTTAGTGTGACCTTACTGTGTGTTTCGTTAAACGTTATTTTTTAGAAGTTATTTTCAAAGAGAAAAAATATGTTTTTTAGAACTTTAATCACGTACGTAGCCGAGCGACTAAGAGTATTCACATTTCTTTAATAATTTTTAAAATTTAGATATTCATTAAGAAAACTGTCTGTCACATATTTTTTTTATTACATACTGTATTTATGGCTTTTAAACATTTTGCAAATATGGACTAACTGTGTAATGAATTATGAGTATCTTATATAAATATTTGTATGTATGTATGTAGGAATACGTATAATTATATTCCTCTATACTATAACAAGTTATTAACAATTGTTTTCATACACATACTCGTACATTCATACATAATTTTGTTTAAATCAATGTCATTTAAGTGTACAATTCGCTTCATTTACGTGGACTTAAGGCATTCTGTCATATAAATTATATCTGTAACGAGTGTAATTATTTGCATATTTTAAAATTTTTTGTTTATATAATTTCTCTGTTTTCGTTGTTAAGCAACAAGAAGTTTTATTTTTTTTAACAAAAAATAAAAATTAAATAAAATTTATTGGCGATACCTTTTTTTCGTAGGCAACATTTTTTGTTGTACAATTTTATGTGTAAATAGTGTTGTAAATATTGAAAGAAAATAAAAAAAAGCACAAAAGAATTAAGAACATTTAATTAGTATGCACAGTGTAACAACGATGCAACAATAGTAATACAATAATACATATTAAAAACACATTTGTATTACAAAAATTACGAGACATGAATAGTAACTAATTTAAAAAATATTGAACAGAATCAAAGCGAAATATTGCTACCGTATACCAGTATAAGAACCCAGCAAGCAAGAAGATAGCAAAAGCTAAAACAAAAATTATAAAAAAATGAACTGGCACTTAGTTCTCAGCATGATTTCTAAAGAAATTTTTTAATTATTTTTCATTTAATTTTGTCCGAATTATGAAAATTGTACTTAAATTAGAAGATTTAAAAAATTCGCGAGATTTTGAAACTAAAATATGTTTATTGTGACAAAATGTCACCAATTTAGAAAAAACTGCCATCAGCAGACAAACATCATCATATTTTTTTTTATTTTATTTTAAATGTCATCTATAATATTATAGCAATGACAACAATTTTATGCCACACTTTGTGGAGGTACTCCATTTATGATCCCACTAATACTATAAATGTGAAAGTTTGTTTGTATGTTTAAAAGTTTTGTTAGTTTGTTTCACAATAACTTGAAAATCTCGTAGTGGATTTCAATTAAATTTGTTAGCCGGATAGCATATGACCCAGATAAAAATAAAGGATACTCTTTAAACGGGACATAATAGTACTTTTATGATTTTTTTACAATCTTTTGTTTTAAATTAACAGTCAGTGTACTTTTTGTGGGGTAAATAAGGTAAATCTGGTACTTTTGGTGCTTTTTGTTTTTGATAAATTTGGTTCAAATTGCATTTATAAATAAATTTGTTTTTAATGATTTTTATTTTATAAGAAACTTCCAAATAGGGAAAAACTCCTGACATCGCGTATGAGAACCACTTACATTTATGGGACCAAACCGAAAGCGTACACTTTCTAAAGCGGTCTGTAAATAGCGCAGTTTTATGTAGTAAACAAACAAATCGGTTCATAAATAAATTATTTTATTATTATTGCGATTATCTATATTTCGGGAAGACAACTTTCCCCTTGATGGGACCAAACTGTAAGAAAGCCTTTTCAAATAGAGAAAAGTTGTTTTGAAAAACGGTCCATAAATGCAGGAGCTATATTATAACCTTTCCCCTTTCGAAAAATTTTCACAGTCTTTTAAATGTTTAGTACATTTTTCTCACTTAAACAGAATTACTTCTCTATGGTATTACCTTAAATGCTTATAAAGGTTATGATATTTTTAAACTTTTTTTAAAATTCTTAAAAAAAAACTCTGCTTGGTTGCAAGATTCAATCACCTTAACACTTATTCTATTGAATTTCTAAAAATTATATGTACTATTTTATCTTGCAAAGAATTCTTACTTTAAAATGGGCGTTAGCAGGTATGAAACCCCCACGCCTAAATCCCCCTTTTTAACAAATACCAACTTTAATTAATGCCAGTTATTAATTATTTTATTTATTTATTTTTTTTTTCTTAAAGAACAGATAGAAGTCGCTTTTTTCACGACTACGGACGCGACGTGATAAGACGTTATAATTTTTCTCAACGTATCAAATTACAACGTTCAAATAAATAATTGCGCGTAAATGAAAATGTAATATGTAATAACATTTAATTAAAAAGTACAAAGTTATTTTATGGCACAAACTTTTTGAAATGGCAAATGAAATAAAGTACAATTGTAGAAAGAAGAATACAAAATAGAAGACAAAAATAAAAATTATATAAAAGCACAACAGAATAAAAACACGTGCAGTAAATTGTATACGGATGTGAGGCTTACAATGAATTTCAAAGAATTTTATTGTGGAGTTGTATAAAATACCATTTCTACTATTATTATTTATGTTTTAAGAAAGACTAATTAAAATAATTGAAATGCTGTTCACAAAGGTTTAATTGTTCAAAACTTAAAGGGCCAAAGTAGTAAAACAAGCGAAATTCATAACGATTTTCAACATTTCTAGTGTTTATTCGGTTTTGCGATCACAATATATAAACTACATATTTTTAAGATTTATTATAAGCTAAATGAGGGTGGTGTTGGATGAAGTGGTTAGCGCGTTGACTACTAAGCAAACAATGACTTGGGGCCTGGGTTCAAACCCTGACTAGAGGAAATCAATCAACATCATTAATTTCTCTAATGTACATTAGTGAGATATTGTATTAATTCCCTACAAAAATTATTGGAGTACATGGTCCATTTTAGATAAAAAGAGTAGTTTTTGGACTACTTCTATGTAATGTAGCCGTGGACCATTTCATTTGTACACACATTTATATTTAAATACCATTTGGCAACACTAAAATTGTTTGGAATTAAATTGAAACTGTGGCAGCTCCCTTGTTAAAATTAAAACAAATTCATGGAAGCTTAAAGAAACACAATTTAGTTTTTTCAATTTCTGAATTTTATTTTGTATATTTTTTTATGTATGTAATGTAATGTAAGGGCTGAATTCACACATTTGTATATACTTAAAATATCATTAAATTATATTACTTGTAGTGACAGAGATACATACATATGTATGGAATAGCAAAATAGAGTAGTTTCCCTTGGATTAGTAACATGGAGTAGTTTTTGGGTTACGTGGTCCAGCCCTACGACATCGCAATGTAAATTGGACCATGTTTTTCCCATTCATTTGGATTAATTTTGGAGTAGTCCATACACGCATGTATGGACTAGTCTCATTTTTTGTAGGGTTGTTATCGGACTATTTAAGTGATGAATGCATATCACTGGTCACTAAAAACTGTTCCGACAGCGATTGATGCTGCTCCAAAGCCAATGTACACAACATCACCCTCCTGCGTCGGTTAGCATAAACGTCGGCGAAGTAAAGCAAATAATAAAAAGGCCTGTTAATACAGCTTAACAAAGTTAATGCAAAGCAGAGTTCTAAAAGAGTTAAGCCTTCTAAATTTTCAACATCTATCTTCTCTACTCTATCCCTCATCCCTGAGTTCCGGCACCATGCACTGCATACGTAGGGGTCTTCCCCTGAGTGCTGGTCCTAGTTAAAAAAAAAAATTCAGAACAATCTCAATAACACAAAAAAAAGTCCAGCTCCGAAATTTTCTACCGATCGATCCGTTCTGCTAGTCTGGTAATTACAAAATTGTAATTTATATAAAATCAAGTATTGAACCTAAACCCGAATAACAGAGTTCAAATAGGAAGAAAATCAATTTATGCTATTTTCAATTAGCGAAAAATTGTGTTTTCTTTGCATGGAGTACTACACGCGCAGACGATATCTCACCCATTGTGTTTTTGTAAAAATCATCTAATTTGAATTGAGTGCAAACAACGTGAAGTGAAATTCTTAATGAAATGATTTTTAAATGCGGGTGAGTTTTTGCATATATTAAAATGAAATAATAAATTTTAAATATAAATTTCATTATAAAATGCGTCGTGAATCAATTCAAGGATAAAAACAAGTAATGAATATGTCCTTTAATGTCCTTTAATTCATGTTCGTCGTTAGTTGATAGGGTTAATATTCTTATATAAGTGATTCTCAGTGTAAGACGTACGCTTTAGCTTTAATTTCGTACTAAATAAAAAAATTGCACGTAGTCATATACGAAACAGGACACGATCACTTTGTGATTTTTGTGTCTTTTCTTCAAGGATTCTAGTCAATATTATCCGTCTTGTATCGAAATTTGGCAACAATCTTTAAAAAGGTCAAAATTGGAGAAATGGGTTGATGAGTGGGCAGAATGGTTCCCCCATATAAGAAAATAGCTTCCGGGCGAAGCCGGTCCAATCATCTAGTTTGTATATATAATTTTAAATTAAATACAAATGAGAAATTATTATTAGGCTTAAGTTCAGTTTTATTGAATTTATGAAAATTCAAATTACTAAGAGTTTTTATTTTTTATTTTTTGAAAAACATTAGTATATACAATTAGACTAGCAAGACGTATCAGTATATCGATTTCAAGGCCGCTACACCTTTCATCAACGTTCGTTCGTCCATTTTTACAATTTATATAAAGTGGATAATACAAAAAACTCTTAGTAATTTGAATTTTCATTAATTCAATAAAACTGAACTTAAGCCTAATAATAATAATTTCTCATTTATACATTAATATAATTCAAATATTAGATACGTTTATTCGTAATATGGATATTTTAAATTGTAATGAGCTTGACAAGGTGGCATTTGCGTATGATCATGAAACATGTTAAAGTTCGAAAATTTATATACTCGTCTAAGTTTTAAAATAATTTTATTTATGAAGGCACGGTTATCATTGCCATTGACGAGATGAAATGTCACGGCTTTAAATCGATGATATTTTCTCAGGTATTGAGTTCAATTTACAAGAGCGCTATGACACTTTTTCTATCAGTGTTGAAGTATTATTTATTTATAATTTTATAAGTTCTATTGTAAACATGTACTATTTATCGGCCTGGAAGTTGTCTATAATTAATTTTGGTAGAGAGTATATTTTCTATACAGTAATAGGAAATTCATTTCATTTCTTTTTCTACGCCAGAACAAAAGTAAAAAAAAAACGACCTTGCAGAGCCCTACTTTGCAAATCATTTTGTTATATTGATTTTTTTCTTTATTCTTTTTTTTCAACAATGTATTAACGAGTACCTTGCTGGTAAACGGCTCTAACGAATGCACTAGATCTCATCTCAATTGCTTTTTATTTTATATTTCTGTTCTGTACGTGATCTTTCAATAAGACAATATTTTATTTTTCTTTACACAAAGTGAGAAAAACTGATCATTTTTAGGTGATAGATGGCAAAAAAAAATAGTCCGCAATGTCTTATGCTTTTGGACCTTTATTGGATCACTATGTTTGGCACGGATCTAGTGGAGCGGTAAAAGGGTATTCCCCTTTCGATAACAAATAAAATGTACATTACACGACAAAAACATTATTTAGCTAAGATATAAAAATCAGTTAGATTCTGCTGCGAAAGAGCTTGCGAGACATTAATGCGAGATATTAGTGGTATAACAAACTGGACTGGGTTTAGAAAATTCGAAATGAGAATCGGAAAGATAACACACTTTTTCTTTTGAGAATGCAAAACAAAGACAATAGTATATGTATGAGTGTACTCGTATAGAACACAGAAAATCGCAATATATTTTTTGGAAATAATAAGCCAAAGCCTTGTCCTTGACCTTTAGAATTTTTAAAGCTGGTTTTCGATAATTATCTAATATTCTAATAAATTTTGTGCCCCAAGCTGATATTGTGTCACTTAATTCTTAGTTTGATATTTTATTTTAGACAATCAGTATTGTTTAATAATTGCAACTTTATGTTCACACATATTTTATGCAAATTAATAAATTTGCATAATTTTATGCGAGAAATTTATAAAATAAAGAAAAAAAATAAATAAAATTATTACCAAGTTATTTTTAATAATGGAATAATAAATTATAAATAAATAAATTCATAGAAATGTCATTTGTAAATAAATACATAAATAAATATTGATAAAAATCAATAGCAAAAATACCTGAACAAATTGGCTTGAGATTATTTTTACAGTGCATGAAAGAAGTGTATTATTTATTTATATTATTTAGAAAAATATACATAAATTTCATTATGCATAAAATGGCAACTTTGTTACTATTTTTTTAAATTTATTTAAATGTTTTACTAAAACACCTGTAAAATTGTGTAAATTCCTAACACGTCTTCCAGTTGGGCTCACTGCCAAATGAATTTGCAAAACATCAAATAAATTTCTGAGAAAACGATATAATTGCGTTAATGAATTTGTCATTCTTAGTTAATAGGTATTTAGAAAAAACAAAAAAGGTGAAACTAAAGCAGGTGAACAGTTGTGCAAGTCTTTGATACAACTGTATATACAGTCAACAACAAAAGCAAATATATGGTATGCGTTTTTTATAATTTAAAAAGAAAGCATGTTCAAATGTAGGCAAACTCAAGCTGTCGTCAATGTCAAGATTTCGGCTTGAATCACACACTTTCATTAAGGATCGTTAATTTTCCCATCAATATAAGGAGATTATGAAGTCGTGCTTATTTTTTTTTTTAATTAAAGTTTGTGACCGCATAACTCTGTCATTTGTGAGCTTGGAGTGAGGTTTTTTATATCCCCTACAAAAATTATTGGAGTACATGGTCCATTTTAGATAAAAAGAGTAGTTTTTGGACTACTCCTATGCAATGCAGCCGTGGACCATTTCATTTGTACACACATTTATATTTAAATACCATTTGGCAACACTAAAAATCTTTGGAATTAAATTGAAACTGTGGCAGCTTCCCTGTTAAAATGAAAACAAATTCATGGAAGCTTAAAGAAACACAAGTTAGCTCGTATTTTTTCAATTTCTGAATTTTATTTTGTATTTTTATATAATGTAATGGAAGGGCTGAATTCACACAATTGTATGTACTTAAAATATCACTATATTATATTAGTGACAGAGATACATACATATGTATGTATGTATGTATACATTTTTACCGGAGTTCCCCTGTGGGTACTCCATGGAATAGCAAAATAGAGTAGTTTCGAAACTAACCCCTGTGGGTACCCCTTGGATTAGTAACATGGAGTAGTTTTTGGGTTACGTGATCCAGCCCTAGGACATCGCAATGTAAATTGGACCATGTTTTTTTCATACACTTTGGCTACATTTGGAGTACTCATACTCCATTGTGGAGTAGTCCATACACGAATGTATAGAGTGCACTCATTTTTTGTAGGGGGTGGGAAAGTTAATTATTGCATAAATCTCCTATTTATTAAACGATTTTCAAAAAATATTTTTTTGTTTCAACGTCTTAAGCTACGTTCACATTTATTAAATACTAGCTTATCCCGGTGTGCTTCGCTACCCCTTCGTTGTAAAATAAAATTAAAAGTATTTACATATCCTATTGTGAAAATTTAATGACGATCGGTCCAGTAGTTAAGACTATATTACGATTTTTAATTTTCCTAAAAAGGGTCGTGGTCCCACCCACTTTTCTCCTGGTACGTATTCCAAATTATGCCAATACCATATGTACCAAATATCATCGACGTAGGTAAAAAAATGACCAAAATATGGCGATTTAAATTTTTGGGTTATATGGGCGGTCCAATCAAAACTTCATATAGCCTTATATTCCTTCCAGAGTAACAGTAACATGCTGTGAAAATTTCAGGAAGATCAGTGCAAGGGTTTGGTTTTCCTAAATAGGGGCGTGGTTCCACCCAATTTTCTCCTGGTACGTATTCCAAATTATGCCAATACCATATGTACCAAATATCATCGACGTAGGTCAAAAATGCCCAAAATATGGCGATTTAAATTTTTGGGTTATATGGGCGGTGCCACGCCTCTTTGTCCAATCAAAACTTCATATAGCCTATAATTCAACCGAGAGTTCCAGTTAAATACTGTGAAAATTTCAGGAAGATCGGTCCAAGGGTTTGGCCTCCTATAAGGAACAAACAAACAAATAAACAAACACACATTCGGTTTTATATATATAGATTTGTCCAAAATAGCGGTACCACCAGTTTTGCTTAGAGATAGTGTCATTAAACTTGGTTTTTATATTACAAAATTACATTAATTATTTTACATAAAAGATGTAAGTTCCCCTTTAATATTGGTCATCGCATAACTCCTCCATTTATGGACTGATTTTTAAAATTGTAGTTTGGTCCGAAGAAAGTGGCTGCCCGAAATATTTATTTACAAATAAATTCGCTTTTAATCTCTCGTGGGAATAAAATATCAAATATAATCCATTTGATTTGAAGTGTCGATTTTGTAATCTGCTTAATTTGTTTTTTGTATTGAAATCAAATTGTTTTTGCTCCTACTATTCAGTAGAAACTTTAATCTAAAACTGTCAATATACCGATCTCTTACTTAGTTTAGTACCATCAGTATCACACAAATTGGTTGGGCAGCTCGATCATGTGAAAAAGTTTAATGAATTTTCTTCAAATTTTAAAATGTTCGACCAATTTTTTTTTGTTCATCATTCGTGGCCCATCAGGTACAACAAGAACTTCAGGAAGCATATAAAAAGTGGTGTGTACATTTATCCAAACTCACTTGATCTTTATTTCGTACGCACTAAATTTTATGGAATAAATTGCGAAAAACTGCAGTTCTTCTTTTTGTGATCCGGTGTTATTAAATTAAGATAATCACAAAAGCTCTTCAAGTATGTAAATATTAAAAAAAAAATGACATGAGTTTGCAAATCAGCTTCAAGATTTACAAGATGAGTCATAATCTAAAACACATTTTCTTTCTTAAATAGGAAATAGTTAACGTGCTTTTGTAATATTTTTTAGACCTTGAACAAAGCCGTGATAATTCAAAAAACAGAATACAAAAAGAATTTGATGAAGTTAATTTAATCTTAAAAGAAGAAAAATAAACTTTAAATTGTTTTTCAAGCTTTGCCTATTTTTTTAAACAAAATGACATAAAATTGCAGTTTATAAAAAAATCCCAATATTATAAGTTCGCTTACAAGTAAATTCTTATCAAATTCTATAATTAAATTTTCCTACTGTTTCAAAGTCTAAAGTCTAACATTTAAACGCAATTTAAAGACAAAAAGATTGTCAAATTACTTGGCAAATATATAATTAAAGACATTCCACAGGTACATGATCATTTTTAAGGAAAAATATTTCAATTACAGTGGAACCTCTATTATCCGGTTCTCAGGGGACCGAACTAAGCACGGATAATGGAAAAACACGGTTATTAGAGGTTAATAGATGTAACCGGCTAATAGAGGCCCGGATAATCGAGGTTCAACTGTACTTTGAAGAACTATTTGAAATAAATGATTTTTTTAATGCGAAATATTAGAAATTAGAGTGGAATCGTATTTCTGACCTCATGAGAGCTGCATCAAACGGAGCTGAATTTTCAATCTTTATATTTATGTATGCC
This sequence comes from Lypha dubia, assembly GCA_947311025.1. NCBI lineage: Eukaryota > Metazoa > Arthropoda > Insecta > Diptera > Tachinidae > Lypha > Lypha dubia. The sequence continues at coordinate 75,896,274 of OX371263.1, forward strand.
ACTAAAAGTTACACCCAATTTACACGGTGATTTTTAGTCATGACTAAATATCATGACATTTTTTTTTTGGTTGTCGAGCGGGGTAGAAAAATAATCACATTTTCTGTTTTCCATGCATTTTTTTGTATTTCCCTTTACTTTTGTTTCGGTTTTTGTTACTATGTTTTATTCTTTTTCTACTTTCAAAGAAGATTGAGCGATTATACGCTAAAAACTCAACACTTCAAGAGAAATTAAGCATGCTTAAAAATCATAGTATAAATGCAAGAGGATTTACGAAGATACTTTCAAAAATAAGATGAAAAAATTCATGAATTTTTAATCACAGTGTAAATTGTATAGATTTACACGGTGATTTTTAGTCATGACTAAATATCATGACTTTTTTTTTGGTTGGTGAGCGGGGTAGAGAAGAGGGGTAGAAAAATAATCACATTTTCTGTTTTCCATGCATTATTTGTATATGGTAATACATACAATATTTGTATATGGTAAATTATTAATGTGGTTGTTTATTGTGAGTTACTACATACAGTTTGCTTGGCTTGATATTCTTTCCACATGAAGAGAGATACAGTCTTAATGTGAGGTATGTTGCTTCAGTTCAACAAGAAAGAACGTGTTAAGAGTTTACAAGTAATTGCCTTGAGTGCACATCTACTACGATCATCGTTTCTGATTTTACAGTCATATTTAAGATTATTTTTTTTTGTCTTTCTTAGAATAGGGTTTAAATGAAGTTTTTCGAAAATTTACAAATCATGCTTTCTAACAAATTAAAGACACATTTGTAATTTAATTTGCAATTTGAGTGGTCTGGAGGATTTCCAGAACTTTGCTCCCCTACACTAAAGTTGAAAACACTCTCTATAAGACAAAGGACATTTCTTCCGAGAATGATCTATAAGTTTAAGTTGTTGAGTGCTACTTCAAATACAATATATTTTTTTACTTAATTACATTTTTTTTTTGTTAGGACCAGCACTCAGGGGATGACCCCTATGTACGCAGTGCATTGCGCCGAAACTAGGACAATTGGTTGTGAGAAGGAGGATAAAGGGAGTAGTTTTTGTGGACATTTGATTTGAACCTTAACATACTGACTGGCATATCAACAACAAACGGATGTGACCGTAATGACGACCGTGTTGTACGTAAAAATTGTCGGGTTTAGGGAACAAGTTCCCTGATTTCATAAGAACACATTCGGTTGTAGTAACGATAAAACAGCGAAAAACACCCCACATTACGATGGTGCTCCAATGAGCCAATAGAATAAGCTACCCCACTGTCACCGATAAGCTTCTTCGCCTTCTCCTGTACGTGGTCGAGTAACTTCAAAATAGACTTTGGAGCACCGGCCCATACATGAGAGTTGTATTCCATTTTTGGTCGAATGTAGGTAGTATAAATATTAAGGAGATCAGTTGGAGTAAAGTATGTGTTATACCGTCTTAAAAAACTGCCGCACTTGAATGCTTCTTTTCGACATGAAAAATGTGATCAGTCCAACGAACATCACACTGTATTTTCATGCCAAGAACATCAAGAGCTTCTGATTCCACAATTACAGATGAAATAGCAGGTTTCGTCATTCGCCTGTGAGTTAGCAAAGCACATTGGGTTTCACGGGCGTTAAAATCGACCCTATTCGCATTACCCAATTTGGAGATTATAAAGAGGTGGCGATTCAGCGTATCATTCGTGTTTTGCCTCATATTCTTAACCTCCGACAGGTTAGGCCTGTTACCGAATGAATACGAATGAACGATCATGCTGTCATCTGCAAACGAATAGATAGGGTTGGTAGTTCGACATTGGACATTCCGAGGCTTCATTTGAAAGAAATTTTTGATTATCAGGTACCTAATCACCTGATCGCCCACGTATTACTTCAATTCATACGATTTACTTATGCGATCTCTAATCTCTATAGAAAAGAGGAACGGAAATTTGTATTTAATAATTGTTGTTATACAAAGAAATCATACATTTTTAAGCACCCCAAACCACCGCCAAAAAGCTTGTTTGTTTGCCAGATAAGACTTTTCATTTTTTGTACAAAAATGTAACAAAAATAAAAAAAATTTGAACTATAAACTGTTGATAATCTTTCTATTATTTTTGACGATGATTTGTAATCCATTTGAATGAAACAATAAATCCATTTGTGTTATTTATTGTTTCAAAGTTGTTCATGTTTGATGTTGTGTATTTTCTTTTTTCTTTGTTTTGCGTTTTAAAAAAATTTGTAATTTGACTTTTAAGTCAAGTGTATTGTAAACAAATCATTTCCTCAATATATTTTCTTTGCACAAAGCACTTGCATTTATTCAACTAAAGACTCATTCATTTCAGTTGCATTTGCCCCATGCGCCATGTGTTGTTTTAAGTGACAGACAAATAGATGGTCGGACGGACAAGCATATGTACAAAATGCACTTTCTTGAGTTGAGGTTTTCTTGTTGTTACTTCTTTTTTAAAATATATTACCTTATAGATTGCCAATAAAAATTAAGTTTAGCAAAAGCTTGGTTACAATTAGCCATTATATTTTTTGCTTTAGGCCACAGTAGGGACAAATTATTGCAAAATTATTTCTTTAAAATTGCACGCAAACAAACATACATGTAACTCATATTTCAATATTGATTGCAGTCTTGCAAAGTTATTAAGCCGTAAAAATTTGTAAAAAGCTTCAACTCTCCCCAAAATTTAGCATACTTTCTTTCAACTATAGAGTGTCTTCTAAAGAAAAATAAAACCAACTTAAAGTTAACGACTTAAACATTTGATTCATTCATATTTGTTTTACTTTTTTTATAATTTTTATTTTTATGTGGATTTTTTCAATTAGCATGGTGTCATATAAAGTAAAAATAAATAAATAGAAAAATATGTATGTATGTATGTATGTACGTGGAAAAATTATTTATAAAAAATGGAAAGATGAAGAATAGAGAAACAAATCACAAATTCAAATGCTTGTAGTTGCTGTTGTAAAATGCATTAGTGCAATAAAGTGCAGTTTTTATTTTATATTTTTTCAATTCCTTTTCAAATTGCTTGCAATGCAAAAGCAATATTTTATTTCAAATGTCTAAAGAGATCTCAATTATTATTCAAGATGGTATGGGTGATTCCATTCATAAAGGGAATTTGAAATAAATATGTATTGCAAAATCATATTTGTTTCTTTGTATAATTGACAACAATATTTTAATTCAAATATTTACAGAATTTAATTTTTCAAGAAATTATGGGTTATTCCATCCATGAAGAGAATTCGTATTCATTGTATATTTGACAGTAATATTAAATGATTTCTTGGATTTTTTTTTTTTTGGATCGATTAATTGATTTTAGATTTAATTTTGTACTTCACAAACATTCCATATATTTAAAAAAACTTTGCTTTTACAAATTTTTCTTAACAGTGTCATACATATACATACATACTTACATATACATACAAATACATACAAACAAATAATGAAATCTAAACACTTTTAATACAATTCTATTTATTTAAATCAAAATAGTTTCAGTTTTTGTTACTCAAATTTGAGCTGAACTAATATTTATTTTTCTTATTGAAACTGAGATAATTTGTTTACACGCTTTAATTTCCAAAGCTGTAACACGGTGTCATTCATACAACCAATAATTTTTCTAGCTGTCATTACGCAAAATAAAAAGTTTGTTACTTTTGTGAAAAGTTTTTGAGAGTGATTTCATAAATAACAAACGAAGTGAATAAACGAAAACAATTTTTGTTATTGTAAATAAATTCAAATAACTGACGGCATTACAACACTAATTTAAAAGTCAAAAATTGTAAAATTTTACATAAATAAGTTACGAGTGCAAAGTTAAATGGTGTTTTTTTTTTTAAAGTCAACAGTTTGACATTTTTAAGTGGTGGCAATTTGCTTTAATGTGTGTAAAATATTAAACAATGTTTGCACTACTATATAAGATTTCTTTTACGAAACGAATCTACAAATCTTGATTTTTTTATGGAAGAAGAAATAAAAAAAATATATGTAGCTAAGCAGAAAATCGTTTAAGAGTATAAATATTTTTCAAAGAGTTTCCGCACTTTAAAAAGTTGCGTGTGGTTTTGTTTTCTAAGCCTATTAAATGCTTCAAAAATGCTCTAACAAACATTCACAAATAAAAAGTCACACAAAAACATTTAAAACACTTCAATTAAAAGAAAAATATTATATGAAAAATTAAGCAGGGAATATACAAAAATGCTATTAAAATAAAAATGAACTTTAAAGGGAACACAACAGAGAGAGAGATGAGAAAAACAATAAGAGTAGTCACTTAAGTTGCAGAAAAAGGTGGAATGAAAATGATATATAAATCTATTTTTATGTTATATGGCAATAAGTTGGCTTTAAATAGGTTTTTTAAAAATATGCAACCTTTTCCTAAATCTTATCTTTGGGAATCTTTCCATACTTATTGCGTTATCGTGACAGTCTAGACAAATGGGCCATATAACGCACAAATTTGCCAAGTTCATTTCCTTAACCGATCCTTATCAATTTCTTAGACACGTTGAGACGGTGTGCTAATAAAATATTTGAATTATAAAAGTGGGAAGTGCCAAGCCCACAAGGGCGTATACAGGGATCGAAGCCGACTACATTTCATCAGCGGCGGTGACTGTCAAAAAAATTATCGGGGAGGCTCAAAGTCGACTGACGACGAATAATTGTCGACGGCGGCAGCTGAAATTCGACTCGCAAACGGCCGGAATATATTTTTTATAAGGCATAACAAAAATAAACCTCTATTTTAAAAAATATAGCCTTTTATTCCGCCAGCGATATTCGTTCAAAAAATATTTCTTCCTATCTTAACTGATCCTATGAAATCCATTTATGGGGCACTGCATCAGCATCGAATGTAGAAAAAATTTAAGGGCGACAATACAAAATTTTACGTACAATTACAGTTCAATTGGTGAAGACTAAATTTTCAAAACATGTTATAAAATACATATATTAAAAAAACTCGAGTTGCACCCAAATCCATTTGCGCGTAATATTCTATAATTATAGAGGCCACACCCGGTTGAGAAGGAGGATACCCTTTCTCTTATCCGTACACGAGAGATGTGAAATAACAACACAAATCAACTCTGAAATTAAAATTTTGTTAGAATTGGCTAAACATATTTAATAGTTTTGATTTAAGAGTACGTTTCCATTATGAGGAAATTATGTAATGTATGTTCGAATTATCGAAATCAAATTGGTCAACGCCATTTTTATTTGTACTTAAATGACACTTTTTCGGATTTGTAAGTCACTAATAATGGATGACCCAAAGTTGCATTTGTAATAATAGCAGCCACGCAATGTTGCATGGACAAAATTCGAAATAATTTGAAGCAAATCAAGTCATTTGAGATAATTTGCTCATATGAAAATTGTATGGGAAATCATCTCGCAAATTACTTCATTTGACCAAATGAAATGATTTGGCGCAAATCACGTATATGGAAACGCACTATAAGATTTCAATAACTTATTGATGTTTCAATTTATAATTGAAGATTCAAAATATAATAAAACTATATTAAAAATTAATTAAAATTACGTGTGAACATTTTTTAGTGAAAAGAAAAAAATGATAACTTATTTTTCAATATACATAATTTCTCATAGGAAATTTTCTTTTCATTTTATAAAAAGTGGCAATAGAAATCTAGAATCTCCATACAACTGCACTAAACCTAAGAGAGTAAATAACTGTCCCATCTCTGACTTAATTCCTAGAGGAACAAATAAAACTAAGGAATTCAGCAAATGTTTTGCCTTTTACACGTTTTATCTGATTAAAATATCATCATCCATAAAATTTAAATTTCTGAGAATCTTGAAATTGTAGCTTCTATTTTTTACTACTCATGATTTCTCTGCCTTAACGTATAAAGAATAACTTCTAATTTATCTTGCTGTTCTTTTTTTTTCTTGTCTTTTTTTTAAATTTAATTTTAGAAACTCTATGCCAAAGCATTATATGATAATATAGCTGACTCACCCGATGAATTGGCCTTCAGAAAGGGCGACATACTTGCTGTCATTGAACAGGACACTGATGGTCTGGTCGGTTGGTGGCTGTGTACATTACGCGGCCGTCAGGTAAGTGTCAGACAAGATTCACATACACACACAAACATTATCGTTGACTCTGACATTCACTTTCATACTCGTATTAAACACGAATAATTCGCGTTCCGTTCATCTCATTGTTATTATTAAACTTTTAAAACTCAAGCATTTAGTTTTTTTTTTTTGGATATGACGTAAATTTATCGTGAAATTTTAAATGCTTTTTTTAGAGGTGGTATTTTGAACTCTTAAACATCAAAGGAGCACCAGAACTCAAAGGGTTAGAGCTGTAATAAAATAAAAGAGAGAAAAAATTTAAATAACAACATTATTGTGGTTAAATCAAAATCAAGCAAGTGTTGCACAGAAATGTCTAAAGTCGAAGCATGCGTTCCATTCATGTTTTATTTTTTTAACAGCATGCAAAATAAATATGATTGCCAAGTGTTGCCAAGCTTAGGGATTTTTCCCTTTTTGTACAGATTTTTTTTTTTTATTTTCAAATGTAGGGAAAAAGGGACAGATTTTGTATATTTAGACATATTGTACGGATTATTTCAAATTATCAATTAAAAAGATTTTAACATTAACTAGCTTACAATCTAACAAACAAAAATCTTTTCTTGCACAATATCGTAACAACTAGAACGAAGAAAGCGATTCTTCTCGGTGTAATAAAATTATCTGTGTATCTGAAGGTATGGACACACCATATAAAATAATTTTAACCATATGGCATTATTACAGACACATGTAATAATTAAACAAGATCTTGCAAATTCTGATTGATGCCACAAAGTACCCAGAATTAAACAAAAAACAAGCTACCTATTTTTGTCACAGAACTCATGAAAGCAACAACAAATTTCATACAATCAAATTGCATACAACAAATTTGTTGTGTCATGAGTTCTGTGATAAAAATAGGTACCTGTCACTTGTTTCATTTCTATGTATACTCTATGTTTATGTAGGTTGATATGTGCTTGTTGGAATTTGTTAAGTAAATAAATGTATGTTTGTGGCATTCAATTTGTTTAAAAATTAAATAATGAGTATATTGATAATTTTTTAATTCATAATCCGTGCTCACAATTAGATATTTTAATTTTGCGGATATTTGTGTTTTAGTTTATATGTAAGTAAATATGTATGTACAAGAAACTTTTGTGTATTAAACAGTGGCATAAACGAAACAAATTTAGTTAAGCTTCACTAAACTGGATTTAAGCCGCATAAAAATAACTTTAAAAAAAGTAATAAATTTCCATTTAACTTAATTATGTATGTAACTTAACACACTTACTAATGTAGTGAAATATTTTTTTGATTGTAGGGGAAAAAATAGGGAAAGATTTTTGCATGCCATTATAGGGATTTTACAAAAAATCTCCTGGCAGCACAGAATGTACATATGTATGTACTAGAGATGGGATCGTGAAAGAGTGAGTGATAATGTCTGTATGGTCATGAGCAAAATAAGTTACTTATAAAATTGTTTATTTTGTATATTCTTTTCATTTAATTTAAACAATTTTTAGTTTGTTGTGGGTTAAGCCTCAACAATGAAATTAATTGATTCTGTAATTCTCGTAATTCTGAAATTGTATTTTTTTTTTTTTTTTGAGCGATTTCGTTGTTGAAGTTCAACCTAACACGAAAATTGTAGATTCAGTTAAAATATTAATTTTTTTATTACAAAATTAATTGATTCAATTATGGAACTAATTGAAACTAGTTTTAAATTTTTGAGTATATTTGGAAATTTTTAAAAGAATAATTTATCTGTGTGGTATTCTCTGGAACACAGAAAAAAATTATTCCCAAAACAGTTTCAATTAATTACGTTATTGAATCAAATAAAACTGCAATCAAACAATAAATTTTTCTAATTTTTTTTTTGTGCTAATTTAAATCTTGAACTTTAGTTATTGAATAAACAATTTACACAACAGATTTAATTCTTCAACGACATTAATTGAAACTAAAGTTTTCGAAATTTAAATCGAATTTTAATTTTGTCTGTCCGCTTCTCTGATATTACAGTCTTGTGAACATCGGCAAAACCACAATGATGTGATCTATAGGCAATAGATGACTATGCAGTGAACACAGTTTGTGGAATCCATATCTGTGTCAACATTATTAGTGTAATCTAGTTTAGATTTCAACCAGGTGATCAATGATCATCTCTAAAAAATACTTACATATTAATGGACATACATATAAGCTTTTCCATCAAAGTAGTATGCACTAGTATAAAACAAAATCATGTTTCGTCTGTCAATCAAAATTAAAACAGATTTCCTTTTCATCAGCTAAACTGAAGAGTTGGATGCCTGGTTGGTTGGCTGGCTGGCAGACATGTTACAAAGTTATTTACATTATTCAACGACATGGTAAATTATAGTTAATCATAAAATTAGTTCATCGAGTTGAAAATATTTGTAATTTATTTTGATTACCCCTTCCCGAAGTGAAGTGACGACTCCTTTATCTTCTGTATTTGTTAAATGCCATTGGTGTTGTTTTTTCTTCAGTGTTTTTTTTTTGCAAATCTAAATCAATGTTAACGTTTACAGAAGTTCACAAACAAAAAAATATATGAAGGAAATTCAAATTAAAAAGAACACAATTCCCTGGAATACATAGAAATAAATTAAACGGCTTTTAGCATTTGCTAATGGAAATTCTACAATTCATTTTGAATGATTTTTTAAATCAAAATGCTCGCAGTGATCTTTTTATAGAAATGATGAAGTAGATTTTGTTTGCTTCAACATATTTTGTGGGAATGGGATATTTGCAACAAAGTCATTGAAATATTTCAAGAAGTTCAAATCTCTACAAAAAGAAGAAATATTCAAGTTTGCTACACGGAAGCTTTTGCTACACTTAATAAATTCAAATAGACACAAATTTTGACGATATCTTAGGAGGAATTTATTTATTAAGGTGCTGTTGCATCGACTCATTGTTGTCATTGAAATGTAAAAAAAGTCCTTCAAAGTTATCAAGTTTATAATGCCCTTATGATTTTCAAACACACACAAAATAATTTCCTCTCAAAAATTGATGCCAATTAAAATAACAGACACACAAATATTTAGACAGTTCAAGTGGTTGATTTTTCACTTAAAAACAAAAAAAAAATTCTATAAAACAAAAATAAATTAATAAAGATTCCAAAGAAAACACATAAACCATCAAACAAATGAGATTAAAATAAAACCACATGTCTTTTGTATTCAAGGTTCATTTCATAAATATTTTTTTCAATTAAAGAAAAACAAATTAAGTTAACAAATAATAAAGGCATTACAAAAAAAAAAAAAAAAAAAATCAAAACAAGCGAAGAAGCAAATTATTTATGTGTAATTTAAATTTTTTTTATTTGCAGGGTCTTTGTCCTGGCAATCGTTTAAGAATTTTAAATTCCTACGATTCGGGCTGTTTCTCACCATCTCCAGCCTCTTCGCCATGCCCCTCGTTGGCAGCCAGTACAGCCACTTTAAATAGTTCAATTTGTTCGGGGGACATTTATGAAAATACCTCGATAATCAGTGGCTCCGGCAGTAGTGCCAATGGCAGTGGCAGCGGCTACATAAGCGCCAGTCAAACAAATATAACAACAACATCTTCAGCATGCTGCACAACAGTAACAACATCAAACCTACAGCAGACACAACGACAGGGAACACGAAGGTCATGGCATGTGTCGCCGAACAAGGTGAGTTTTGTTTGCAACTGCATTTCTTTGGGGAAAGAAAAGACAACTACAACCACAACTGCACGCCACAGAAAAACAGACAGACAGACGGGCGAGCAAAAAAAGTCATGTAAAAAAGACTACAGGTTTTTGTTAACTTTTTTTATTTTGGATATGAGGCAACTGTAAAATGAAAAATTTTCTTCATTTCACGCTTGGTCTGCGTATGTTTCTCTGTTGTAAAGTATGTATATACAAACTTGTGGAGTAGCAGACATTTATGTATATTTTCAGGCATTCATATGCCACCTTATTGTTGAATTATACTCGTACAACCGTTACATGTCTCCTGTTTTGTTTTTACATCTTTTTACAAATTATTTAAACGCAATGAGATTTAGTTACGTTTTTCTTTATTTCCATCACAAATGGAACTGCAATTAAGAAAAAAAAATAAAAAAACATGACATTCAGTGGGAAAGTTCGTTGTAAAAATGAAAAATCATCTCAGAAACACCACATGCAGCAGGATCATTTTGTTTTTCGATTTTCAGCACATGAAATCATTATAAAGCTATTTCGAGTACGAATGCTAAAGGTGACCATCTTAATAGAAAAAGAAGGGAAAATATTCAATAATTTATTTTACTACACTTGAATTATATTGAAAAAGCAAAACGAACTGATCCAAGAACCGAAGATGTCTATAATTGACGCAAACTCTGTATGACAATCCTAATAAAAGTGAGTACAGAAACTGGAGAGTCCCATCTAATATCATCCGAACACAAATGTTCAGAATTCATTTGGGGTATCTATAATTTATTGTACTCAGTATCGATGAATGCCCGCTAATTAAAGTGAAATATTTACTTAAGTCTAGCGAAAGCTCTTTTTTTGTTAATCAGTATTTATATACTTCTATTTTTAAAAATAGCATTTTGTCAATTAATTATCACTACGGAAGATCCCCCTTAATAAATTCCCTTTTTAAATTTGCAATTTCCTTTCACGAATATTTATTTTTCAACATTTACATGTTGGTCACATATTAAAGACTGTCTTAGTGACGCCTCGACACATTGGCAGTTGCTGCCACATCAGCCCATGTGCATGCAATTGGATTGTTGGCTCATTAACAAACGCCTTGAAGATTTAAAATGTGGCGCCTTTTGCTTGAGTTTTGTGTCTTGCTTGCAAATATGTATATCAACAATAAAACAACAAAACAACAACAGCAACTGAAAGGAGCCTGTTTTAATTTTTCTCTTTCAATTTCAGCTTTAGATGAACGTGAATAAAAAACTACGCTTAACAAAATCTTATTTAATGCAAATAAGCGGAAAAATTGTCATATTTTTTATATTCAATGATTTTGCACTTGAAATCGTTTATCTTTTGTAATTTAAATGTCATATATTTTTGCTGCTTGTAGTTGCAATTATGATTTGTGCAACAGCTATGGGGCATAAAGTAAAAATGAAATAAATGAAACAACATGAGCCCCCAAAGTCATACGAAACATAGTGGTTGTCGGTCTTATCGCAATTTTATGCTTGTATGCTCAATACATTGAAGCCAGCAAACAAAAAAAAAAAGAACTTAAAAAAGATGTGTCTTTTTCGATAAACTACCGTACAACGGTAGAAAGGCTCGTCCAATCGAGTGTCGAATGGTTGACACAAAAAAACGGAAATATAAAATAGAGCGAAAAGTTTTAGAAAAAACAAATTAGTTGAAAATTTGAGAGATTGATTTAATCATAAATGAAGGCAATTAAATTAAAAAAATAAAGAAGTGTTACATTTGGCGTGAGTTTCGAAATATTGAAAATTTATTGCAGTGATGCGGTTTTGAAAATGTGTCAAATTAATGTGCGGTTTCTGTAACACATACAATTGGTTTGAGTAGAAAATTTGTAGGTATATATGTTTTTTGAGTGATTCCGGTCCTGTTCGGAAATGCATCACTGCGCCGCATCTGATGCGTTGTACCTTCTGAAAATCAACGGCTGGTAACACTGCATATGCTGTTTTGTATCAGCTGAGCAAACTAATCACACATGCGCATCAGATACTTGAAAATTTTCTTAGGCTTTATAAAACAAATTTTGCATACTTTTGACTTTCTGGAACAATTTTCGTTCCAAAATTCCATTCCTTTTATTAACAATTTTTATTTTTATTTTCAGAAATTACTCTTCAACCATTTTTAATGTTTGAAAATAATTTAACTTTTTTCAATTTTAAGCCCATAATTTCGAAATTAAATTAATTTTTTCCTAAAACAAAAATAATTTGTCTCATATGAAAGTTATCTTCCTGCAAATACTCATTTTGAAAATTGGTTTATAACCTAAAGCAGAAAAAAAAAAAATATAATTTTTTTTCATCATAAAATCATGTGCATAATGTTTTGTGTTTTTATCTTTTCAAATAACATGAAATTTTTGCAGAGAATACTCTTTTGTAGAAGACACAAACATACAAACATTAGGGAGGTTTTCATGGCGCAACATTTTTTGAGATAAAAATTTATTATTTATACTCTATGTATGGATTGATCGGCTGCAGGTCATATTTTTAATAAAAATTAAACGATTTCTTCATTTTTAATTTTTGTTAAATTTTATTTTTATCCCAATATTTTGAATAGCTTTGCTATTCATCTTCAGGGGGAAAGCACTGTTAAAAATATATAATAGACAATTATTAAAAACATATTTTTTAAAAATATGACCTGCAGCCGAACAATCCATACATAGAGTATAAATAATTAAAACGAGGTCAACTATTCAACGTATATATATATATATATAAATTAATTCATAAAAGGATCTATTTTATATTATTTATTATTGTATTTTATAATTTTCCCAGGCCATCTTAGTATGGATATATTGCAGTCTCCATATAAGAATATAAAGCGCCGTTTTCCCGATAGATTAAAAATGTTGAAATTAATCTAAAATAATAAATTTAACGAATTTTCCATTAAACAGCTCTTTCCGGATTCGACTGTATATACAAATAAAGCTACGTTCACATTTATCAAATATTTGCCCAAAAAAACGTAACCAATAGTTTTGCTTAGGGATAATGTCATTTAACACGATTTTTATATTACAAAATAAAATTAATTCTTCTCCAAAAGAGTATTCTTATACAGTTTTTAAAAAATTCGAACCCAAAATTAAAAAATATTGGAATTAAAGAAAATAAATTATTAGTTTTTTTCTTGGTTACGTTTTTTTCGACAAATATTTGATAAATGTGAACGTAGCTTAAGACTTACAATATTCTTTTCCAGTGTGTCTATTAAATATGGATATAAATAATTTAAACTAGAAAAAATACATTTTAGTACAATTGAGTTAAAAAGAAGTACAGTCAAACTTCTCTATAGTGAACTTCTTTCTATACAATGAAGTTCTCCTATTATGAATTTATATCCAAAACACGGCTTTTTCGTTCCAACGTTAGTGTATTTTCATCTCATTATGGTGAATTTCCATACAGTGAACTTTTCTTTAGAATGAAATAATTTTGCAGATGGAAGTTTGAGTTTTTTGCGATTTATCTCCATATAATCAATTATTTCCAAAAAAATTTATGTTACGCTTAAAAACAACACTGTGTGAGGAGAATGAAATACATAATAACAATAAAGTGGTTCCCAAAAGATGAAAAAAAAATAAGAAACAATAGAGATGAGGACACAGGTGCCGGCTAGTGTGGTTAAGTCTCTCAATGTATTAGAATATTATGTATGTTGAAGAAGAAGAATGGAAATGCAAGTGCCAACAAAATATTTCCTTTTTAATGAAGTTTCTATATAATGCAGTACTTTTTTCGCCCCATGCAGATTCATTAGAGGGAAGCAGTGATAGAAAATGTGGCACAATTGGGCCATTTGTGGCACTTTTGAATGTTTGATGGCCCTGTGGTACTTTCTAATCTATTTTGGTCCTTTCAGCTCAAAATTCAACTAACTGATTCAAATCGTTCGAAAGGTTTGAAATATACTGAAACCGTTCAGTACATTTTCAATGTAATTTTCTCCCTGTTTCGAACCCTACTTTTGTTTACAAAATTGTTTTGTTTGTCAAGAAAACACTCCTTAGGGGCTTAAAACACATATACTGTATTAGTATTTCTATTGTTTTTATTTAAATAAAAGGCTTGTTATCAAATATATTCCAAAAAAGTTTTCTTTGCCCTCCCGAAGCTATTTTGGCCCTTTTAAATTGTCAATTTGAGCCAAAACAAAAAAACTCAAAATCCATCACTGGAGGGAAGTTCGGCTGCATAAATTTTTAATGCAGCGAAGTCATGATTACAATCTAGTAAATACTAAAGAGGGCTTATTGAAATTACATACATAGTATGTATAACGAAATTTGTTTTAATTAACAAGCGACAAATAATATTTTTTTCTTATTTTATAATAAAATAAAATTACTTGGCACAGATTGGAAACTGGTAAGTTTCCGTAAAAAAAAACAACTTTCTCCTTCTACCACTACTCTCCCCTCAAAAATTATAAAATGTTATTATACATACGTACATACATACATATCTAAATAAATAAAATATTTTAAAAACAAATATAAAACATGCAAACACTTGCACTTGCAAGCAGCAGACATCAAATTGTTGCAAGAACAAATAAGAAACTAAAAATTGTCTGCAAAACAAAACCCACATGCGGCTGTAGTTTGGACAGGCGAAAATTAAAACAAATATTAAGCATATTAAAAAAATTATATAATTTATTGAAATAAAGAAATATTACCGAAAATTGAAAAGGAAAAAATATTTAATCGGTAACTGGCGGTTATAAACACGCACCAGAAGTACCGGCGGCGACACCTACATGAGTTTTAATGGCTGTCAATGAATCGATTCCAAATGAATTTGAAATTAAAATTCGTGTCTTACTGCTAGAGTTGGTAGCTGTTTTCAACTTTATGAATGAATAGATTTGTTACTTTTTTTTTTCCTCGTATCTAAAACTACATGTATGTCTAAATGAAAGAATGATTAAATCAACTAAGAAAAAAACAGAACAACCGACACACTTTGAAATCCGTACAAAAATGAAAACATAAAATTTGAAAAACGTATCGAGAAATAAATGAATGAATGAATGAATTAAAACCATGAATCTGAATGAATTAAACGTGTTTCTTTTTTTTTCTTTTTTTGAAATTTTTTTTTCTTTTTTCTTCGAGTCGTAGATAATCGTTTCTTAGAATTTAGAGCGGAAATGTAAATGGTGTTAAAACATAAACAAATTTGAAATAAAAATGAAAAGTATGTTATCCTAATATGCAACCCACAATAAAACAGTCGTACTTATGACATTTTTCATAGTTTCAATAAACAGGAGACAAATTTTTTGAGTGTGTATTTTTTGTTTGTTACAAAAAATAAAGAATTTTATTAATTTTCAATGTAAATTGCAATTTAATATTTTTTAAGTGTAAAATTAGCCAAATGTGTGCAAATTGTTTTTGAAAAGAAATTATGTTTGCATGTACAGTTTGTCAGGGAAATATTCGTAAAATTGATCAAAGAGAAAAAACGGTAGGTGAATATCACATTTTCATAAGAACTGCATATGAAAAATGTGATTTCAATTTAAATTGGTAAATTTGTTAAAATTCTTTTAAGTCGAATAATCTTTTTTAACTAAATTTTATTCGAATAGAATTACAATTTATTTATTCCATTTATTTTGTTTATCAATTTTCTTAGCTTTGTTCCAAACATTGTGGTTAAAAATGTGAATATAATAATTTTTATTTCAGTAAGATACATTTGAATAAATTTCTCCCAAAAAATTTTTATTCGAATAATGCACTTAACGTTTTAATGCTTTCAAATATTGGTCAATTAATAATATTCGAAAAAATTTTAAACGATAAATGTTTATTTCTAAAAGTTTTATTTAACTTAGATTCTACGATAGACTTTCGTGCAGTTTTATTGGAATAATTTTTTTATGAAAGTTTTATGAAACTATATTTATTCGAATATTATTTATTAGAATTTTTTATTCGAACATATTTTATTTGATTAAATTTTTCAAAATAATTTTTAGCTATATATATATATTTTTACGGAAAAAGTCACTTGTGCATGATAAAAAGATAATTGGGATTTAAAGTTTTAGATTTCGAATGCAATTCGTAAGATGGAGTTCGGTAAATAACAGCCAAAATAAAGTCGGAGCGTCCATCTGTAAGCGAATGTGTATATATTTTCAATATATTCTAAGTAAAAGAACTGAGTTTCCGAAAATCTTTAGATTCAACCAATTTAATCAGTGTAATTTTAGTAAAATAAATAAATTTCAAATGAAATTTATTTGAATATTATTTACAGATATGCATTTTTTATTCAAATATATTTTACTCGATTAAATTTTTTAAATATTTTTGATTTGAATTAAGCATTTTTATCATTTTAAGTTATGTTTCCGATTCCCAAAGGAATCGAACACTGCGACAGGTGCTTTATATAATGCTGTTACAGCAGCTTGTTGTCAGTTTCTAAAGCAGATGAAAAAAAATATGGAAAAAATTGCCATAAAGAAAAATAGAATACGATAACACTGAGAATTGTGTGCAGTTATTATGATTAAAGAAGAGTTGTTTGTAATTCTCGTATGCAAATTTATCGTGTGTTTTATAAATAAAAGCTTCCACCAATAGTCGCTTGCAGTTGCAGTTATATTCTATTCCATCTAACCATTTTTGTGTGGCAAATTCAACATCAAAATACTCTAGACAAAATAGCATCTAATATTCATTTTAACCTCTTGCAGCGCATTGACTTGATTGTTGATTTCTTCAGAATGTCGTAACAAGTTTTCTAAGATTGAAAATATGTTTTGCCCAAAACAACCACTAAAACGACAGTAGGCAGAACGAAGTTCCTTGAGCCTACATATGGTCATTAGCCACAAAGCCACATGCATTCATAAAAGTAGCAGTAGCAAACAGACTTTAACGTTTAAAATCTTTTCCGCTCATCTCTCCCCCGGCTCTTATACTCTGTTGTACTGTTTTAAATTCTTGATTAGTTGTTTGAAATTTTTTGGCAAGACCGCTTCTTTGATGAACCAAACAAAAAAAAGAGAATAAAGAAATGAAAAACTGAAAAACTTCAAAATCAAACAAATTTACAGTTTTTTCTTTAGTTTTCTACCTGGATTTGAGATTTAACTTTAATTGTCTGCCTAAAGACTCTGTTCTTTGCCAGTGTATCTTTTTGCCTTTTTGCAATGCTGATTTCTTGCTGCACAAAGCATTTAAATACTTTTGTCTGTTGTGTGTCTGACCTTTTTAAATATTCGACGAATTTTGATCAACTAAAAAAAAGAGGGAAAAATCTCAGTAAATCTTTATTTTCTTTAGCAATTTGATGATGCTGTTGGAGAGTGAGTAACTAAAATATTTTATTAAGTTGATACTTTTGTAGTTATTATTTCTCTTTTAAGCCACTGACCAAAAATTACTAAAAATTTATTTTAAATATGACAAAATGTTGCTTTATTTTAACCTCTTTTTTGTTTGTTTATTTAATTCAAACATGCAAACGTTTGCATTAATGTTTATGTTCTTTATTTGTAAAAAAAAAAAGAATTCGCATGAAAAATGATATTTTCTGTGCAGTCTTTAGCAATTTGTGTTTGAAATGTTTTAATTTTTTTTTTTTTTGAGTTTTTGCTCGCTAAACATTTGTGGCGGTTAAATTGTTTTATTTGTTGTTTGAATTGAGCCAAGCTTTTAATAATTTTATTGTGCAACATTATTACTACAGCCTTTATTTATTTAACTTTCTGTGTCAAGTACATATAATATTTTATGAGTTTTAATAAAAACATATTTAAAAATTATAAGAAGGTGGCGAGGAAAAATACACGTTTCAGCAAAAATAATTTCCGTTCTGAACAATGGACAGAATTGGAGCAGTGTTTAAAATGGGATTCACAAGATGGACTCAGCACAACTCGACTCACTATGTAGCGAAATTATAATTTATCAAAAGTCAAGCATAATTTTTTTTGCAGTGATTTATTTGTTACCGAGAGGATATGTTTTCGGTCCATATAAATAGATTTAAATTAGGGTTTGGTGTTAATAAAAGTATTCTTTATATTCTTTTAGCAACGAAAAATAAACTTGATGCTGATAAATCATCTATAATAAATTCAGTAAATTGCGAATTTTAATGGCACATGAGGGGTTCATTACGGATACTAATTATTTAATATGTCCTCATACGTCCTGTAATACGTTTCCGTTTGTGTAATTTGTTTACATCTTTCTTTGAGAAATTTGAGGACATTTTTCGTTTTAGGATTTTTTAGACTTAAAAACCAATTTTTCTTTTCTTTATTGATTTTTTCGTGTTAGTGATTTGAAAGATTATTTTAGCTGACGTTCTCACAATCAGTGTAGCCAGGTGTGGGTGGGGATTTCTCCCCAAATTGGGGATTTTAACTGGTTTTTGGGGACAGATTATGTATCTTGGCGTTTTTCTTCTCCATATTTCGACTATTTCAAGGCGATGGTATTGAGGATGTTGGTTTTTATAACAATTTGTTCAAAATTTTTAAAACCAGAATTTATTGAATTCGATATTGCCAAAATGGATGTAGTAATTGACAATAAGGAAGGTAATTTGGTTGTTGCTAAAATTGATGTTGGCATAGAATGTTCAAAGGAATTAGAAGCAAAAGGAGTTTAAACAAAGTTTTTTAGATTATTTAACTGTACTAGCAAAATAAATGCTTAAAATATTCACTGAGAGTATGGAAAATTTTGAGTTATTTATAAATTTACAACTCGAAAGCATAGGAAAAAGAATAAGTTTTATTCCGTGTATGGAATTTAAAAATATTCTATGGATTCAAAAGTTCCATTGAGCACATACCCATGCATTAACTTAAATAAATGTATGCAATAAAATTAATAAAAAAAAATTGTTGCTTAATTGATGATTAATATACATATCTTTACTGGGGACAAAATTGGGGATTTCCTGTTTTAAAATGGGGATTTTTGGGAACAACACTCTTTAATTTGGGGACATTAGACAATAGTTACCTGGCTACACTGCTCACAATAAGAATAGTTCGGGTGGTATACAGAGTATACAACTCGTTGCTGGTTACTTCGATAAGGTTTTTTGATTTCTAATTTTTTGTCTTTTATTCTTTGCACAAAATTCCCAAAGCTTAGAAGGAAGACCTAACACACCTTATGAACACAAACAATTTTGATATTAGATATTTAAAAAAATGTTATATATTTCATTTTCTATACCATCATCATAATTTGTTTTGTACACAAACATATTTCACATCAATAAAGTAAACTTACATGCCAACAATGTGCCTGCCGTAATAAAAATTATTAAAAGTCATGCTATTCAAAGTTCTCCATGGTAGTACGCTGTATTCCTTGATTATACCACTCCTTTAGTAAAATAAAATCTAAAAACTAATAAAGTTTATGCAAACAGATAGATAAAATTCAACTAAAACCAAAGTGTTATAATAACTTTATTGGAATTACATACATGTCAAATCTACATGACCTTCCCCCAACCCCAACGCAGTCGAAAAATATTTATAGTTTATGTGTTTAATATGTTAAAAATATATTAGGATTTGACAAGGATTGGTTGGTTACCACTGTTACCACTGGCTACTGTTTGGCTACGTGCCACTAGAGTATAATTTTATTTATTGCAAATTAATTCGAAATATATCGGTGAAAATAAAAAATTACGCAGCTGTATTGTATCGATATCAAAATTGAATTGCTTATCTAAAGCCCCCAGCAACCAAAACTATTCTGAATAGAAAATTTCTTGATCTGAGTTCATTTGGAAGACATACATATTTTCTAGAGGTATTATTGTTCCGCGAACTTTATAGTTTTTATTTTTGCTTTAATAATAAATTTGAATAAAAGTTACCACTCATGAGGAATTGTCAAACTAAACTATATATCCCAAAAGCAACCCCGAGCTGACATATCTGCTGTCAGTATAAATTCTCTACCTCAAATATGAGAAAACAACAACTAGGCGGATATTAAAGACAAAGAAAAAATAAATAATTCTGGCTAATAAATCCCCGAAAGCGAAAAAAATTGCTTGTTTCCTGTGATTTTTTTTTGGTTCCATTTCAAATTGAGACGTTTTTTCGAAATACGTTAACAGTCTTTCCCTAACAGCTTTTTTTGAGTTATAGGTAACTACCCACTTTTACTATTGTTACTTATATTTTCGTTTTTTATTGGACCTTTAAATACATTTTGTTGATGTTTCAGATATGGCTTCTTCAAAAAGATGCTGTGTACTTAATCCAGATTGTTTTTGCTATATTTCTGGTGAATATATATTTAAAAAATTTAGAAAACCTATTTCGGACTTTGCGAAAACAGCGTATCATCAAAGAGAAAGTGAGAGCTGGTATTTTTGATTGTTTCCAAAAAGAATTCTGACATCCATGTCGAGCTTGTTAAGTGCATGATATCGAACTTACAAAAGCTAGGGTGCAATATCAATATAAAAATTCGCTACCTACACTCACATTTAGACCGATTTACACCTAATCTGGAAGATTTTAGTAAGGAACACGGTGAAAGATTTCTTCAGAATCTTCTGACTATGGAATAGCTTTTTAGGGAAGATGGGACTCACTCACATATGACTCACTGCTTGAGTTTGCAACGAGATCAAGAAAATCGTATAAAAGATCATTTGATAGTGTTCGATAGAAATATTTTTAACCTATCTATTAGTTTTTTGTATTTAAAAAAGTAAAGCAGTTAGCAATCTCCCAGTAGTTTTTCATAGTCAGCGCCATAGAAATACCCAAAACAGAAAAAAATAAAAGAAACAAAAGTTGTGTTGACCAGTTTTATCATACGCTTTTCTAAAAAAAACTTTTAAAAAAATTCTTTTATAGTCAAACGCTTTTACTTTCTATAGCTCTTTGCAAATTTTCATTAAATTCTTTGCTGGGCTTCGCCAAATGTGGCACGAATATATTTAATCATTTTCATAATTGCTCCACGAAAAACAGTTTTGCGGTAATTTTGAACCAAAATGAAATACAACAACAACATATTGAACATGACGAGTGAAAACTAAAATTGGATTCCTCAATTATAATCGTTGTTTTCACACATCAAAATAAGTAACAAAAAAAAAAAAAACAAAAATAAAGGTTCAATATCTTCTGTTATTTTATTTTTTATTCAGTTAAAAAAATAACTGAACTGAGTCATTACCGGATATTGAACAAAACAAAAATTGCATACCTCTTCTTGGCATTATACACGCGTACTAATAAACAGTTTTAGGGAGTTTACTGTATGAATACACCAACACCTCTAGTTTCACTACTTTATAAATGTCCGTTGCGTACCTGAATTTTAGGGAAAAAAAAGAAGAAAAAAGTTTGCAGATGTTTTGGATGACTTCTATTGTTTTATGAGAACAATCGGCAAAATATTTTTAATTTGAGGGTCTGTTTATAACAACTGTTTTGTGTTCGGTTTTAAAAATTTTAACTTTTCAACTTATGACCCGTGTCAAAATTACTTTTTATACGATTTAACAATCCCCTGAGGATATGAGAGTACATCAATTGTTTGTATAATTAAAGAAGTTGCAAGGCCATATATTTTTGAAGGATTTTGCATTTTTAAGAGTGTTGCAGTCTGTTATAACTCTTGAAATTTTTATGGGCAGAAAGATAATATCTTCACTCGTTTATCATTTTTATTAAAGAAAGTAAATATGATGTTTTAAATTCTTTCGAACAATTGCTATAACACTTGGCATTTGCCAAATAAGCAGCTGTTGGTTATTTTTGATAAATTTAATCCTGATGAAATAAATGGGAATAAATTTAAATGAATATTGTAGAATTCAAAAATATTAATGCATCTAGTAGTAGTATGTACTCGCTAGTTCGTCATGTGGTTTGATACAAAATTAAGTGCAGTTGGTGGCAGCGAATTCGAGCGACGGGGTTTGGATGTTCGAATGGCCATGTGAGAACATAGCGTATCGTAGAGTTAGGGTATTAGCGCTATCAAATCTCTACTGGTGCCGCCGTGGCTGATAGGTAGCAATGCTGGACTAGTAGTCCGGAGGTTGTCGGTTCGATTCCGGCCAGAGATCCTGGGTGTTTCCTGCACACAAGCTAATCGCTTTGCGGGGTTGTGTTTGTTTAAAAAAAATAAAAAAATCAAGTGAGGGGTGGCTTAGCTGGCAGTTGCTTTATCAGTCTAATGATTACTGAAACCAACACAAATGTATAAATAAGTGATTACAACTTACAAATCACAGCCAATGTCAAATCTTGTTTCCACTCTAGCAAATAATTGTTGACGTCGCTGTTTTAACCTTTAAACTACAAATTAAACAAGAGCAAAAAAGTTACAAAACAGTACGTTCACATATACTCGAACAACATATTCAAAGTTCTATGCAACAATATTGTAGTAAAATGTTATTGAACTTCTTGAAATTTTTTGAAAATATTCAATGGCAGCAGCGCCCTCTATAAACAAATAAAACCACCCGCAACGTAAACAAAATCAACAATGACAGCAGTAAAAACGACATGCGCAGTTCAAGGATTAGAAAACTGAAGAAACAAATAAACGTAAAAGTTTCAATGAAAATAAAAGAGTCCAATGAAAGAGAGAATCTGAGTAGAGTATATGAAAAAAATGACAGCCGAGTGTTTGCTAAATGAAAAAATCTACCTGAAAAATAGTAGTAATTTTACTAGTTACCGTTAAACACGTCAAAAGAAATTCTATTTTTATAGAGAAAATTTTATTTTCCTAGAAAAAAATTAAATAGAAAATTAAGAAACAATAATAAAATGTAGTTCTATAAATTAAACAAAATATTAAACATGCATAAACATAATAGTTGTGGTTTTTGTCAATTATTTAAATAAAAAATAAATTCATAAATAGTTGTTGGAAAAAATCAATAGAGCTTACAAGTTTTTTAAGGCTCCATCCTTGTTTGTTATCCTGGGGCTAGACAGCAAAAGGTAATATAGTAATAATGTGTTTGTGTACGTGAATGAGTCGAAAAGGTGTGTGTATTTAAAAACAAAATCTTACATACTTGTTTTCGTACTACTGAGTAAATCTTGAAATAAAATTAAGGAAATCACTGTAAAATATTTATTATTAAAATTTTATAAATTTTAAATTATATAAATATGTGATCTTTTATACTCCAATTATATCAGAATGTACATAATAAAAGGAGAGTAGAAATAGAATAAAATAATTTTAGCACGAGTAGAAATAAGTGAGTGCTGCATTATCCGGCTGTAACTAATCTTATAAGATCTTTATTTACGATAATAGACAGTTAAGATTTGGTGAAAGAAGTTTTTCTGCTGGGCTTCAATTGTCAAAATAAAGTTGCTGTATTTTCAGATACGCTAAATATATTTTTTTAGGTAAAATTTTAAGTAAATTTAAAAAATTTTGGTTTTTGTTGAATTTTTTTGTTTGTTTTTGAAATCAACTTGATGCGGATCTACATAAGGTCACAAAATTAATAGAGAAAAACAATGGTATAAAAATAAATTTTTTTTATTGCAAACATTATTTTTTTAGAATTTTTATATATTTAAGTAATTTGTGGTTAATTCCTGATTTTTTTAACAAAACTTTGATGGATTCTTGTTCAAAGAACAAACAACAAAACTTTTGATGGAATAGTGATAAAAATATGCTAATAAACACACTCTTCACTACATGGAAATAAAAAAGTCATTTTGCTTCACCAGAGGTTAAACTACTGAACTTCTGCATGATACAGTTGTCCCGATGAGAGAATAAATGCTTTGTTTGTTTACTAGGAAGTAATTAATGTATCTAGTCTAAAGTAATGCGGTATGTAGTTTGTAGTTAAAAAATATGTTAATATACGATAAGTTTTTTGCTGCAAGGGTTGTCCTAAATAATCCAATTTGACATTAAACTATCTCTTGTGAACCGTAACAGGTGGGTAGTTTGAAATTCTCAAACCAAAAACAAGTGTTAATATATTGTGTGTGTGTATCAGTCTAGATACGTTGATGAATCCATTATATAAATTTCTTTGATGTTTCAAAGACATTTACAGCAAGTCTGAAAACTACTTCTAGTACAATTCTCCATGTACATGTATGCGATAATTAAAGTCGTATTATTTAAAATATATAAACGAAAATTGGCAGTTTCTTTGCATGGGAGCTAACCGTCCCTAAGCTCCTATTCTTTGGAAGTTTTCTGCTGGAACAATGTCGTTGGCTAAAACCTTTACTTACATTCCCTACATCTCAGACATACATAGACCGATTCAGTTGATTTTTAACACGAGTTGAAGTAAGTTCTGATGCTAAGTTTTATCTTTGATAGCGAAAAACCCATTTCATGTAGAGACAAGAAGACATCGTTAAATGAAATTCGCACTCATGATAGATATTTTTTTTGGTTTCTTTTATTGGGTTGTTAATACACAAACCGTGTGTCAAACGAAAACATATCACGGTATCAATATTTAAAAGAGACTAGAATAAAAAAGTTTACATCAGAGTGCCAACAGCATGCACGAGATTTTAAAAAAGTGTTCCTTTGTTCACTTTTAGTACTTTCCAATAGACTGAATGACGAATTAGTTAAAAAATAAAAATGGGACAATTTCCGTTAAATATGTTTTCTAAAAATAACAAATCTTTTATTTTTTATGTTCTCTTTTTAGGTCATAACACCCCAAAGACATGGTGATGTTTATATTTACAATTTACCACAACAACACCAACAATCATACTCACAACAACATTTGTCGGCGCCAGCCTGCCAGCAACAGCATCATCAGCAACAAATATATCAAAATCTTCCAGGAAATTCTACAATAAGTAACGAATTTGAGACTTACGATATACCAAAACCAGCAGTACCCATCAACTACGATTCACCACGTAACATGCAACGTAATATGGCTTACATACAGGCATCATCCGCAGCAGCCATGAAAAATTGTTCTACACCAATACAAGAAGAAAACTATGATGTTCCCAGGCCTTTGACATCGCTGCTACAGCATCAGCATACTTTAACACCGAGCAGTTCGAATTCATCGCTATTAACAAGTGATAGTTTATCTTTATCTTTCTCTTCCTCGAATCGTTCATCTTTGGCCAATATGCCAGACTATGATATACCAAGACGTAATCCTTTACCGGTTAGGGCGGTGTTGCAACAACAGCAACAACAGCAAACTAGACCTTTATCGAGAGCTTCCGTTAATGGTAATTGTACAGCGTACGATTTTCCTTTGCCGTCCAATGGTATGGACAAGAATAATGGAATTAATCTAAATCAGAACATTGTTGCTGCCAAAGAATTGCCATTAGAATTGACGTCTGCATTGGAAACGTTGGCGAAGTTGCAATCAGAGACAACGACTGCAATAACAAGGTAAATGGCTGCGGTTATTAAAATTGCACGAGATTTAATTACTAAAACCGTTGATTCAATTGAAATATTAATTATTTTTTCCTTCATCACAATGTTTGTTACAATTTCCCTTTCGTTTTTATTTCAGACTTCTAGCATTTGTTTCACCTGATTGGCGCTGCCGTAACAAATTGGAACCCGTACTGATGGAAGTAAAATTAGCAGCGGTACGCTTGCGCACAGCTTTACATGATCTCGCCGAATTCGGAGAAGGTGCTCTTGGAAATGCTTCTAAATCTGAAGACCGAACTCTGGCGCACAAGCTTAAGCCCATAATAAGAGCTTTAAGAGATGCCAATAAATTGGTATATGATTCCTGTGAAGTGCTAGAAGCCAACGGTGGTTGGTCTATAGATCACTTGACACGTACCGATGATAAGTCTATGTGCAAGCCTCCAGATAGTTTGGATCGTTTAATAGCCTGTGCTCAAACTCTCACCGAAGATGTGCGCTCAACAACCTCTTTCATACAAGGCAATGCCTCGTTACTATTCAAACGACATCTGGCTGAGGTAGCTGAGGAAGCAGGAACGCCACAAATACCGTCACTACCCCAAACGCCCACAGGAGTAGAACGGAACTCATCCGAATGGTTAGAGGACTACGATTATGTTTCGTTTGAGTCAAAAGATGCTGCAGCACGTAAAAACTCTGTCCTACGAGAAGCTATACCCGAAAATTTAAAAAATAAATTCGATAACGCCCTTAAGGCAGCCGAAAACACTGCCATAACCACCGCCAACAACGCATCAACGACACCAAATGGCAAGAAACTTCAGATGGAGCTGACGGATAAGGACAAGATGTTGGTGCGCTATTATGCCGTACAAATTTCCACCCACATGGGCAATCTACGACAAGCCATTGATTCTTTTCTTGAAACTGTGGAGAAGAACCAGCCACCTAAATTTTTTATAGCCTACGGCAAATTCGTGGTAGTCAGCGCTCATAATTTAGTAACTATAGGAGATATAGTTCATCGTAATGTTTCGAAACAGGATTTGAAAGAGAAAATTCTACGGTGTACCAACAATTTAGCAGAAGCATTAAAAACTTGTGTTCTAAAATCCAAACAAGCAGCTGCTCATTTTCCCAGTGTTACAGCTGTCCAGGAAATGGTGGATTCTGTTGTGGACATCAGTCATTTAGCGTCCGATTTGAAAACCGTCATGTTACATGCCGTACAGTTGACCATTTAAACACAGAGAGAAAATAAAGAGTTAAAGAGACTTTATGAAAGTCTTCCAGAAATTAACAATAAGAAAAGAAAACAAAACAAAAAAAGAGAAAGCTTTTTCCCTCGTTTTTTTTTTTTTGTTTATGCAACGAAATTTATTCAACTCGTAACTACCACAAAGATTTTCTTTTTACATTGAATATACGAAAACAGACAGCAGGCAGGTCTTAAAGCTAAACAGTCGATTCATAATTTTTAAGAATCCTTCCAAGTGCTTGATTTTTAATACAACCAATAAAATAGAATTTATTCATAATATAGTCTGATATCAGCGTATCGTTCCTTATCAAATAAAACAATATTGAAAAAAATACAAACATATTTATACTACAAAGTAAAGGAAAATATTTCTTAAAAAAGAAGAAAACAAACTACAAATATATCATTAATTTAAAGTAAAAAAATATAACAACGTTTATTTGTTTAATTGTATATTGTGATAATTTTAAGATGAAGTGTGAAGATTAAAAAAGAAATTTATTATTTTATTTTTCTTAAAACATTAAAAGCCTTAATGGAATTGTAAAAGTCAAGAGCAGAGCATTTTTAAATAATTTAAAATATAAACGTGTAAAAAATAGCTCAAAACAGACAGGCCGACGAAATGATATCAAATCAAGCGTCAAGAAAACAAAAAAAATATAACATCGCACAAGGCGGAATGATGAAATTCTCAGAGAATAAATATTAAAAAAATGAAGTGCTGAACTTTTTTTCTTCTTTTAGAAATTCGGTTAAAAAGTATGACGAACTAGAAAATTTTATCCGGAATTTCTTTAAAAATGAAATTACAGAAATTTGTCACTAATTTTAAACATTTTCGATTCGAATTTTTCCCTACAAAATAACTGAAGTTCTATGTGAACGTCCTAAGCACGTCACTCCTTGGTTTTGAAGAATCTATTGTTCTGATATATCACTGGTTCAAATTAAATTACGAAAACCGTTTAAAATATATATTAAAATAATATAAATTAAAAAACTAAGTTGGGATGCGAACCCACGTTCTGCGGACAGTAACACATCCACTTCCTACCTATTTTCGGAAAAATAAAATTTGTTTTAATAAAAACTCAATGATTTTACTGCGTTTTTTATTACTATGCAACCAAAAATATACATTTAAAAAGATCTGTCGCTTCAACTGGGCATATGAACCCACGTTCTTCGAACAACAATTTTCTTCATATCTATTTTTTTGAAAGTTAAAACTTTTTTCAATGTATTTTGTTCAGTGAAACTGGAACCGCAGCTTCTCTGTGTATTTTTTTCGGAAAGTACTTAAATCAGCAATTAAAAAACTATCTATCACAGTCCCATGAGTTCTTCCAAAGTCGAAAAATTGTAACATTATTCAAGTTTACGATGGCATGAAGAATAATTTCGAAGGAACAAGTGTTTTGGAAATCGTGACCACACTTTTTCAGTTTCAAATTGTTCATTGATTTTTTTTTCTGCTGCTTAAAAAACTGTTTCGACTCTATGATTCCAAGACTGTTTTTCATTTTCAAACTTTTGTAAATACAAACAAATCTTTATTTCGAAACTTTTTAATGAAATTCGATTTATAGGTCTTATTAATTTGTAATTAAGTTTAAAAACTGTAGCTTTTAAAACTAAGTTGTAAATAATAATAAATTGTATTAAGTTGCTTAGTTTTCTTTTTTGTCCAAATTTGTAGTCATCAACAAAATCTGATCTAATTTAAGCAATACTACAGTTACGTTAATTACTTTATTATTTAAAGTAAAAACTTTACAGAAAAGAGTCCTAGTACTTAATTAACTATGTACAACAATAACAAAAAAAAAACATATTGCTTAAAATATATAACATTTATTCGAGCAAATGCTCAAGAATTTAATTTTTTCAAAAATTGTTATTTGTTATGCGTTAGCAAATCTATATGCATTTCAGTAGATCTTTACCATTCATGTTTGAAAAGTTCAAAAAACAAATGAGTTTTGGCATTTTTCAAACATGAATGGTAAATTTCTACTGATGAGTTGGTATTTAGCTACCAACGAAATGCATATAAATTTGCTAGCCCATAACAAATAATAATTTTTGAAAACATATTGCTTAAAATTATATTAAATTTTCACTTACCCTTTTAAATGTTTCTTTTTTTAGTTTACATAATTAGGACTTCACATCCTTGAATACGAAGAAAGTTCAGTCTAAAGATATCTTTATGTTTGAATTCATTTTCACTTTTTAGCTGAAGAATCTTTAAGATTTTTCTGAAAGAAAAAAAAAATATTTATAAAAATTATTGATAAGTTATTTTATTTTATGTATAATTTTATTTATAATATAAAAAATTGTATCTGTATATTAAAAAAATATTATTAAATAATCAAAAGTAATCAAATAAATTACAGCATAATTTACTTAATTTACTTGCTATTTATCCCAAAAATGAAAATTATACACACAAATTATAAATAGAAATAATTAAGAAACAAATAAAGCGCATGTGCAAAGTAGAACATTACTTATACTTTATCAAAATAATTGATGGTTTCATTTAAAAGACCACACTCATACGCACTTATTTCAGGTATGCCAACCTCTTGTCTTTGGTACAATTCTTCATAAAATTGGTACTTAAAGAGTTTTTTTTCTTAAAAAAAGTTTTAAATTGAATTTTATAATTTTAACTTTGAATTTTTGTTGCCAAATTTCGAGCCAAGATGGATAATATTAACTAGAAACCTTGAAGAAAAGACACAAAGATCACAAAGTGATTGTGTCCTGTTTCTTATATGACTACGTGCAATTTTTTATTTAGTACGAAATTAAAGCTAAAGTCGTAAACTTTGACCTTATCAACTTACAACGAACATGAATTAAGTCAAATATTGGAGGATTACAAAATTGTGGGAATTTAAAGGACATATTCAATACTAGCTTTTATCCTTTAATTGATTCACGCTGCATTTTATAATGAAGCCAAAAACTGTTTGTATACAAAATATATCGAAAATAGAAGAAAAAAATTACCAGATTTTCCTATTTTGCCCCTAAAATGTACACTGATTTTAAAAAAAAAATATTTAAAAAAAAAATTCAAAATGTACCAAAAGTAACAATTTGTCCCGTTTTAACCCCATAAAAAATATTCTATATCTCGGTCAAATGGTATCCGTCTATCAAATTCCATCCAAATTCGGAGAATTTCTACAGAGAAAAAGTGCCAAATGAAAAATAGCACCAAAAGTAAAAAAGTACCAAAAGTATCAGTTTATTCTCTTTTCAGTCCTCTATAGTATGGTTTCCTCTAAAAAATTTGTAAAATATTGTTACAAAAATAAGAAGTACGAAAACTACGAATTTGTCCCTTAAAAAGTACCTTATGTTTCAATCTGGGTCACATGCTATCCGTCTACTAGATTTAATCCAATTTCATTTAGCAATTTTCGCGTTCCAGTAGAACTGTTATCCAAACTTTCACATTTATAATACAAAAATTGTGAACGTATTTACAAGGAAGGAAGGAAGGTGATTACTTTTCTACAAAGGATAGTTTAGTGCAAAATAGCCAGAGGGAGAGAGAGAGGGAGAGAGAGAAACCGGTAAATAGTCGTACGTCATTTCTGTTAAAGTCAAGGATACGGCAACAAGAAATTTTTATAAATAGACTAGATGATTGTGCCGGCTTCGCCCGGAAGCTATTTTCTTATATGGGGGAACCATTCTCCCTACTCATCAACCCCCTATTTTATGCTTGACTATTTGAAATCGAACGACCACATGAGGCGGACGTAGTACAATTTGTCCCTCAACAACATAAATAATTTTGTTCTACTTGATATACGAATTGGGTCAATAGATTAGTAAATACAGGAAATGCTCCCTCCCTCCCCTCCTCGTGCCCCTAGCGGTTTAAAATATACTTTAAAAGCTAATCTCATACCTACAAAATATGCATAAAAAATTTCATTAAAATCAGTCGTTTCTGATGAGTTCGATAACAAACATCGTGACACATAATTTTTATGTATAATTAGAAGATAAAAATATTAGTGGAACGCTAATCAGTTGTTTGTCATCTAGAATTTCAATCGTCTTAATTTCATTCGAGGCATAAATTTGAGTTTGAAGTCGCAAAGTACCAGATCACCTGCTGTTTTAATTATAAAACTACAGTTGTCGATATTCAAAAGACGATTAAAAATCAGGGGCCAAATCACCATATACGATATCGAACAAAATTTATCGACATTTTTCATTTTGGTATTATCGCATACGATATCGAATGAATTGTATCGTAATTTGACACATCGTATGTCATAATTTGCTTATTCGACACGTATCGTAATGTTATTCTATACGATAGTTAATTCGATATCGTATGCGGTGATTTGGCCCCAGTACTTTTAACTATTTGATAGTGGGAAGTTTTAAAGGAATCACAATCAAAAGAACAGCTTAATATTAAGGTGGGAATTTCTAGGCATTTCATCAAAATTTAATTTTCTTCTAAATCACAAAAGTAAAAAAACTGTTGTAGTAAGAAATTACCGCAAGAATTTAAATTGCTCTTATTAGTATTAATAAAAAGAAAATTTAAGTTATTTTTTCCACAAGAACTTTCACTGAAAATATTTATCAAATTATTTTAAATATATTTAACTAATAAAATACATTTAAAAAATATATATGTATATATGTATGCATCATTGTATGTGTATTATTTATATTTTTTAGCACACTTATCAATTTTCATAAGTGCTTTCGAAATATTTCCAGTTTCTCATGATTTTATTATGACTGCAGCATAAATATTCTCACATGACAAAAGTATGTTCATGTAATGATTACCCTGATAAAAAGAAATAATTTTCAGTTTCCTCTTTTTGTTTGTCGCTTCCATAAGCAATTGACCATAAACCAAATTAAGTATGTCTGCACAGATCGTAATCAATTAATTGTGAAATTGTAGAAAATACCAAAAAAGAAAAATAAATAAATAAAAGAAACAGAAATTGAAAACCCCGCAAAGATTTTAATAAATGTAGTACTCGTAGATGAAAATACATACAAACAGACTCACTCCTTAAGGACATCAAGAGATGGGTTTTCATTTTAATGTTTGATTGTTTTTTTTTTTTTTGTTTTTTAAGAGGAATAAACATGACATTGACTGATAAGGTCTATTATTTATTTAAGTGGCCAATAGTGGAAATAGTACAAAATGACAAAAACTACAGGAAGCAAACAAAAAAAAACAGGGCCCGTATAAAATGTAATTAATTAAAATCATTTTTATCTCACGGCATGAGCTTGAGGTTTTTTGGTTTGTTGCTTTAATTCTGTTTTTTTTTTTAATAAAATAGAAAAAAAAACTAAATGACAGATGCATTTGTCAAGATTTTAAATGATCTTCTTGATTTGTTTAAGGAATCTTATCAATCTCTATTAGTGGGAAGGTATGCCAAACAAAACTATAAAAATGGTGTATAGTAAAATTTATGAAAAAAAAAACGTAACAACAAACGTATTAATAGACTTGCCATACGCTTATAGAATCTCCCTACGGGAAATGTTGTACCGATTGTCTAAAACATATCTGTCCTATGATAGGTGAAAATGGGAATGGTACAAAGTGTGCCTGAGTTGTGACTGGTGAAAAGAGGACATATCACAAATCTAGAACAAAAGTGCTAACAAAATTCCATCACTCAGTGTCTCATCGAAAGATTTACATACATACTTATGTATGTATACATACATTTTCGATTGTACCTACCCATACCTGCTACGAGTAACACTTTTAAAACTTTAACGCATTTTGGGAAGATTCGATGCTAAAAACCATCGATATGTACATACTTACATACATATAAGTACACAAATATATATGTATGTATGTATTTTATACCCATATAATAATAGAATATGATCTTTTGATCAATGTGGACAGCGTTACCGTTTTGGATATTTTAAACCCAAATTGGAAATGAAGCTGTTTGGTGATTGGAGTTTAAAATTTTGTAATCGTGTGAGTGCACGGGCCAAATCACCGCAAACGATATCGAATTAACTATCGTATCGAATAACATTACGAATAAGCAAATTATGGAAAACGATGCGTCAAATTACGATAAAATTCATTCGATATCGTATGCGATAATACCAAAATGAAAAATTTCGATAAATTTTGTTCGATATCGTATGCAGTAAATCTTTGAATATACTCGTATGTATGTACATACATACATATGCATGTATGTATCTAATAGTTGATTCAAGTTGTCATATTAAAGTTGACAAGAACTTAACGAAGACAACGAAAATTAGTTGTAAACCATAATGCAATGAAATAGTTGAGTTGAGTTGTAACATTGACAACTAAACTTAGTTGAATTGTGAATCATAATAGGGCCATGTTAGAGTTACCGTTCCCTCTCATATAAATTTCCGGAACTCGAACCGGTTGCTAGTCCCTGGGAACCAGTCACGTGACGTGTCCTGTGACAGCCGCTTTTCCCTCTAGGGCTGTTACGGAATTAAATCGGAAGTTGAATTACAAGAGCGTTTCAGTAACGAATAATTTCATGAAAACGTATAAAAATTTGATACGAATACATGGTTTAAACGTTGTAGAGTTTGTTAAAAAATTGAGAATTATAACAGATTTTTTTTTTCAAAAACAGCAGATGTGATCAGCTCCCGTAATGAGATGTAAAGTCAAAAGTAGTGATATATATTTGTTGGTTAAATTTAATTTATTTTTACCATAGTAGGCGCGATTCACTTTTTCCACCAATTATTCTTCAATCTGAAATTTCGGAAACTGGCTTCTGGCACACAAAATATTTTGCGGCAACGCGTATGTTCATGTAGGTATTTAGAAACATAAAAAGTTGCTGGAAATCACTAGTGGATGGAAGTTGCAATAATCCAATCTTAAACTCGAAATTATGTTATAAAAATAAATGCAATGATCTTTAGTACTCGTATACGATTAACTTCATTATTTCCATTCTAACCAATTAATTGATTACACTGGTCAACAAAGGGGGGAAATTGCTTGTTTCCTGTGATAATTGTTGTGTTTCTATCTCGATTTGAGGCGTATTTTCTAAATACTTCGTTTTTCCCAAACAGCTTTTCTTTTTGTTTACTATTTTTACTTATATTTTCGTTTTATATTGAACATTAAAATATATTGTGTTGATGTTTTAGATATGGCTTCTTCAAGAAGATGTTGCATGCTTAGTTTAGATTGTTTTTGCTATATTTGTGGTTAATATATACATATATGAAAAATTTAGAAAACCTCTATCGGACTTTGTGAAAACAGCGTATCATCAATATGGCGAAGGTTTAAATTTTCTTTCATGCAAGTTTCCAGGATTAAGTACAGAAAAAGTGAAAGCTGGTATTTTTGATGGCCCACAGATTAGGCAACTCGTGAAAGATCCCAATTTTGTCAAATCAATGACTGAAGTCGAATCCAACGCTTGGAATTTATTTGTTTGGGTTATAAGTAGTTGCCTAGTTTGCAAAAAGAATTATGACGTCCACGTCGAGCTTGTTAAGTGCATGATATCGAACTTACAAAAGCTAGGGTGCAATATCAGTATAAAAATTCACTACCTGCACTCACATTTCGATCGATTTCCACAAAATCTGGAAGATTTTAGTGAGGAACACGGTAAAAGATTTCTTCAGAATCTTTGTTATCAGGGAAGGTGGGACTCATATATGATGGCAGACTACTGCTGGGGTTTGCAACGAGATCTACCTAAAGCCGTACATTTAATAGAATGTTCGATAGAAATTTTGTTACCTTGTGTATTAATTTTTTGTATTTTTATTTTTTTTTTTCAAAATAATAAAACTGCATATTTTAAAAAGTAAAGCTGTTAGCAATCTCCCAGTATTTTTTTCATAGCCAGGGCCATATAAATACCCAATAACAGACAAAAAATAAAGGAAACAAGAGTTGTGTTGACCAGTGTTATTAAACGAATTTTATTTCTTATTAATTTGTTTTAGATTTCTGTTATTGTAGCACGCGCCTTTGTATTTAAATTGCATTTAAATTCTCTCAGTTCATGGACAAACAAGATCGTTGACAGAAATAAAAAAAAAAAAACTGACACCAAAAACCAAATTGCTAACAAGTGGGTTTCTAGTTTTATTTTTTTGTGTTTTTTAAGTGTCTTAATGGTTTTTCAAATAAGATAAATTGAAAAAATGATGTATGTATGTATTTGCATGAATGTTTAAGGTTCGATTTTATTCTATTGAAAAATAAAAGTTAACCTGTTGTTTAGAAATTAAAGGGTTTTGGACCTATGAAAAATTTAGTTCTAATTTTAACTTTGGTACTTTTTAGGCGCATCTCAGAAACTACAGTTTCTATTTCCAAAGTTTTTTGCGAAAAAAAAAACAAACCAACAACATATTTCTGCCATATTGATATCCCGCAAATATCTCTAGCAGTCGCAATAATTTCAAATATTTTCTTATTCAAGACGCAACTGTCTCATTGCAAACACCCGCCAACCCCATTTTCTCTTTCGTCCGTAAGTAGCTTATTAAGAATAAGAAATAAGTACAAAATCCGAATAAGATATAGGTACATATTTAACCAATAAATTTTGCTGGGATACTTTAGCTTTTAAAGACTTTTTGTTACATAAAATAAAATATTTAAACAATTATAACAACGGCTGCTATTTACACATGTTAGTAACTTTATTAAAAATTTTCTACTTTTTACCATGATGATGATAATGAGGATTTTATTTTTTTAGTTTCGTATCCGTAACTTGTCCAAGTGGTAGTCATTAATTTTTTTAAATTAATAACTGCTGTTATTTTTAATTTCTTTTTGGTTTTTTCATTAATTTTTACATATAATTTTGTGCTTGTTTTGAGGTGTTTATTTAACTTTTTAATTATTCTCTCTTGTTAATAACCTTCTGTCACTTTGCTATTTTTAAGAGGAAAAATATGGGTAGAAAATGTATTTAACCAAAATTGACCGCAACAAAAAAGGTAAATGACTACTTAAATTAGCTGAAAGAAATCTCTTTTTTGTATAAATTTACAAAACAAAATTAAAAAACTATCTGCATGATATTTGAAATTGTATGTTTGTTTTTACCATCTGACTTTACGTGGTCATTTATTCACTTGTTACTTTCGAAAGTTGTTTTAATAGCAAGTATTTGTTTCTGTTTAATTTGAAAAAAAAAACAACACTATTAAAACCAACAAAATAAAAACAATTTATTGAAAATTAAAAGTAAAGCAAATATTAAATACAAATAACATTTCACTTGGAAGGAAAATGTGTAAATGGAAATCTATCTATATATATAAAATACAAAAAATGTTTGTACCCATGTTCGCTATAGACTCGGAAACTATCCAACCGATTTGACCCAAACTGGTGTCATTCAAAAGGGAATTTATAGAGGATGGTTTTAGGCTTTTAATATTTCAAGTGGGCGTAGCCCCTCCCACATAAATTGAATAACATCATATATCTTGACTATTGTGATAGCAAGAGTTTTGAAACATTGCAATAGTTCATATGTTACTAATGTGAGTAATCAGGACAAAAATGGGCGTTATCGGACAAGTGGGCGTGGCAGCTCCCATATAACCCAAAAATTGAAATCGCCATATTTTGGGCATTTTTTGACCTACGCCGATGATATTTGGTACATATAGTATTGACATAATTAGGAATACGTACTAGGAGAAAAGTGAGTGGGACCACGCCCCTTTATAGGAAAATAAAAAATCTTAATATAGTCTTAACTATTGGACCGATGGTCATTAAATTTTCACAATAGGATATATAAATACTTTTAATTTTATTTTATAACGAGGGGGTAGCGAAGTACACCGGGATCAGCTAGTTTAAAATAAAATTAAATGAAATGAAAGAAAATTCGGAAAAAAAATATTAGAAAAACTAAGCAGGATTATTATGTTAGAAATTAATAATTTTATATGTATGCAAGCAGCTACAGAGAACAATTACTGGATGTGTAAAAATTTTTATAATCAGCAATGATGAAAGTAGAAAATTTTTAAACCTCAAGTATTGCGAATTTTTAATATTTTAAAATGCACATCGAAAATAAAAATTCTTGATCTGCAGTTGGAAAGGCATGGTGAGCAGTTTACCACTTACGAGCCAAACTGTTAACTCAAAGTGATTGAAAAAAATATTTAGTCAAGAACAAATAGTTACTCAAGAAATATTTAAATGAATAAATGGTTTGAAAAATACTAAAGCGCAGAGACAAGTCAAATGGTACATAAATGGCGTACATTTCAATACATAAAAACAGTGGAAAAGGCGTTTCGTAATATGTAAACAAATCTTTAGGAGAGGTTTAATCGTGTATTTCTTTGGCGCTTATTCCAACTTATCCATAGACCTTCAACCATTATATTTAAAAAGTTACCCACAGTAAATAGGTACATTTTTATAAAAAAAACTTGAAATTTTGGGTTTCCTCTGGCTTGATTTAATTTAATAAATGTAAATTGTGTGTGTGTGTGTGTGACCCCATAGCTGTTAAACGTCATTCTCAAGATTTCGCCTAAACTTAAGACACCCTACAGTTTCGGCTTGATAGTTTTCGACAAATTGCGAATATAAGCAACATTTCCGATCTAGTCCAAAATTCTATCGGCTAAAAACTATGTCGACTACTTCCAGGTCCGTTAATTCATTCGAGAGATATCGTTGAATGATATATTTCGAAAATATTTTTACTTAAAGATCACTCCAAAATTGATCTCTCATCGATCATTAAGCATAATATTAACGCACAATTCCAGCTATGCATAGCTATGGGTCTGTAAGTAAGGTCAACGTTACATCCCTCATATTTCTATTTTTTTTTTTATTAAACTCATAAAAACTTCTTCATCGTAAAGCCCAAGTAGTCAGATTTTCAATAAAAATCCATTACAAAAGTTTTAAAATTATGACCTTAATGTCTTCCTGTACCCCCCTGCATGGTCGTATCAATATTTATTATGAAATAATTTAGTGAAAGAATTTATGATAATTTTATTATGTAGTTCTTTACTTCTAGCAGAGTTTATCAGTTAAGTTTATAGTCTTATCGCGTCTTATAACTGTTTTATTTCGTTGTAAGAATCGTTTTGAAAGGAGTTGTTGTGCCTTTAACCAACCACTTACCAGCTAACCATTCAATATGTTTCTAAATCTAAAATTACTTTGTGAACATGACGATGATGATAATGTTGATGATGATTATGATGTCATATCTTTATGGCTTTTGTAGAATTTAAATGTCTAGTTTACTATTTTTATTTTGTGTTTTTTAAATTTTTTTGACGTCAAGAATTGTATAATAATTTTGGTTTAGAAAAAGTAAATAAACACATGCAGTTGGGTGTGAACAGATGTTCGTGCCAGATTAAGAGAAAAAAGAATAACTGAAGCATAAAGTCAATTTTTACAATTTTTATCTTTTACATTTGCTTTTAATGTGTGGTTTTTATGTTAATACAAATGAAATTTATTAAACTGGACCTTGCACATGGATATGTTTGACTTTTTTTTTTTTTTTGAGTTACCAACACATTTATTTATTTTATTTTATCAGTAAGTTTAGATTTCAATGAAGCTCAATTATAAAAGACACCGCGAAAGATAAT
This sequence comes from Lypha dubia, assembly GCA_947311025.1. NCBI lineage: Eukaryota > Metazoa > Arthropoda > Insecta > Diptera > Tachinidae > Lypha > Lypha dubia. The sequence goes on from OX371263.1 coordinate 75,934,598, forward strand.
ACTATGCAGAGGCATAGAATATATGTATTCCATTTCTCTAATTACTGTTTACTCAACCCTTTATAAGCCAAAACAACTTAAGAAACCTCAATTACAGATCAGTTGTTTATGGTCCTTTGAACCACATTGCAATTGCTGCAATACGACATAGGATTGACGACGTTAGGTTATCGAAGCTGGCACAAACGTCTGGTGTTATAAATTGGTTTTCTTATGTGCTGTTTCCAGAAGACGGACGAATGATTTCAGTGTAAAATTTATATGAAAATCACTCAAAAACTGAGTACGTGGAAACAGCACCTTAATTTTTCACAAGTGGCGGGCTAGTATCAGTTTCAGTTTCTAACGAAATCCAAGTAGAAATGACACCGAGAATAAGGAATTGTGTAACGGCACATATGTAAGTACATATTTAAGTCTGCAGTTGTCTAAGTATGAATTGCAACTTGGTTCTCCAACCATTCCTTTCTTTGGTTCCTTCCAACCATATTCTGCTGATTATTAATTTATTTTGACATTCGACGCGTTATTCCCCAAATGAAGCCCGATTTGTTGAGATGAGTCGGTTAATATTTAAAAGGCTGGAAGTTACATATATTTAAGATCCAAAATATATGAATACTTTTAATTTAAAGTTATACTCCTTTAAAAAAAAAACACCCGATATTTTCCAACTAAAATTTTTTACTACTAGTTAGCATTAATTTGATAACATTAGTTGAAAATGAGTATATTTTTTTTTCCTTGATGATATGGGAAGTTTCAACTTAATTTATTATAGCCATATTATCTGCCAGAGAAATGGTTTTCATTATAAAAAAAAAAGCAGCAAAATGTGACACACAATTGACATCCCACTTTCTGCTTGATCGCGCACATATATACATATGTATGATAAATAAATTGTTGACATTAAATGTCTCCAATGAAGATGACCTAAAATCACACTTTATTTAATGCGTATTTTACTGATAAAAACTTTAAATTCTCCTAAAGTGAATTTCATTTTGCTTAACAGATACCGACGAAAGAAACCAAAAAAAAAACCCAAACAGCCTTTACATTTTAATATTGATTAAGATTTCATAACAAAACAGTCATCACCTCACTTAAGTAAGTAAGTATTTCTTCTTCAATAACCTTGTGATCTGAACTAAACAAATCCTTATGGACACAATATTATATCCAATTGACTTTATTTAATTTATTATTTTTTCTACCTTTTCTCATTAATACCCAAATTATGTCAGCATTTTAAATTGATTTTTAATATTTCACCTCCATAAAAAGAATAAAAAAAGAAAAAAAAAGAAAGAAAAAATAAAGTAACATAAAAATTAAAAAAAATTACATCAAATGCATTTAAAAAATCGTCTTGAGTTTAATGCGGATTCAACTGAAACAGCGGCAGCAGAAATGCTGTCTGACTGGCAAATTTTATCATTATCAAGATTAAACATGAGATTGGAGCCATTTGTAACAGCAGTTCGTAATACGAAGCAATCAAAATAAAATTTTCTATAAGAAATAATAAATTGAGTGCCAGAAAATTTCAATACCAAAACAGAAGACGTATCTGTTTGATCTCATCGTTTGTGTAAATTTTCAATAAAGTTATCACTAATTTTCAGTTGATAACTTTTGTCCAGACAATTAGAAGAAGTTTTTTTAATGATAAAAAAATAATCAAATACTTGAAATTTACTTATTTTCAGCTTCCTTCTTTCATTAGACTTCCTGTAACGAAATTATTTTACATTCGAAAAATTTAACTGAGAGTTGAATCCGCATTTTGATATAATAAAAACATATTTGATTAATCGAACATAGTCACACTGATATTTGTTGATATTTATACAGGCTTAAGTTCGTAAACTTAATAATCAGAGAAATATTAGACATTTTTAAAATATTTCAAGCAACAAATGAAAAATTAAATATCTAAACATCACTTTAGATTTCAACTACACGGCTAAATAGAACAAACGTTGTTTTCGGTAGAAGCCACTAAACCTCGTTAGTATTCATGTGCATAATGCTTTCACTACTAGTTAAGACCCCGTCCACACTTGCAATTTTATTGTCTGCAATTCTTCAAAATTCTGTCTTGAAATTGCATTAGTGTCCATATTATAAAAATCTAATTTTGCAATTTTTGTATTTGCAAAACCACAGAAAAATTTATTATCAATATTTTTAACTTACAAAATTGTAATGCATCACAAATTAATTTAATTTTCGTTTTATTTTGTTTTTCATATAATTGAAGAAATACAATAAAACGTCAAATACACATAGAAGCCAGTGCGAATTGCAATGCAAAAGAGAATTGCCGAGCACATGAAACTCTGTACTCCTCCGCAAGCTTCTTACCCATCTCACCTAAAAAACCAAGAATTGCAGACAATGAAATTGCAAGTGTGGACGGGGACTAAGTAGCTCTGTTGAATGCAAATAGAATACGACACTTCTCACTACTAAATTGATGTTAGGTAATGACTTTTTCCATACCACTTATGAGGGGCTATTCGCATATTACGTAACACTGTTTGTGAAGATTTTCGTAACGCTTAATACAAAATTATGAGTACAAAATTGCCACTCCAAAACATAAACCCTCTGGAGCATCATGGGTCAGGTCATATATCTGTGTGTAAACATAATAAAGTGGACCCCGTTCGCATGATCGTATTGATATCAATACTTCACATAAACATATAATTAGACTTTTACGGGTTAATCAGGGACGGGAAATAGTAAATACTCCTCTATTCCTATTAATTATTCTGCATAAAGTTATTCCATGACTGTTGTAATCGAACAGTTAAGTTCGAGCAATCACAGTTTTGTAAATGCACCTCATAAGATCGCAACTTTTAAATGTCAATTCAAACTCATCACAATTAACTTTGAAAAATTTCGTTAACCACAAATGATCTTCCCAAAGCTTTACGCATTTCACATTAAGCGTAATTATGTAAATAACAACTACAAATAATACTTTAAAAGAAATTCAAATTCTAAAAGATCAAAATTACAATACATATTTGCATATAGAAGCCGCTCCTAAAAAGTTAAAGCTGCAAGAAAATATGCTTACTTTTATTAAAATACAACAGAACAATAACATAAATTTATAAATAAAAATTCCAACTAATTTATTTAAACACCCATCATCGCCAGACATTGAGTACCATGTGCCATGGATGGTCCAGTATTACAAATGTTTAGTATACTGTCCCAGCAAACACAAGTGTTTCATCTAAAATGCAATAAAATGTGTGTATAGAAATAATTTCATAACAGAAGCTTATTTAGCAAATGGGTTGGTATTAAATTTGAATTCAAAATATGTATATAAAAATTAGAAAGCTATCATATTCATACTTTTGCCTTAATGTTTGTTGGGTCTTTCTTTGCAACAACGGCATTTGCAAACACACACTCACGCAAATACTTCTAAGAAAACTACTGAAATTCCAGTCATAATTCCTCTTTGCACAAACAGCTTATAAGCAAAAAACAGTGGCCAATAAAGACATGTTTTATGGCCATTTAACAAACAAGAAAAATATGATGGAAACATTAAATACGAGCAAGTACATCCATTAATGAAGAGGAAAACACCAATAATGGGTAAATCGTCGTTAATCGCTGAAATTATGTTTTTGCTCTGCAAGAAGTGCGAATAGTGTAAAAAAGATTTTGTATGTACATACGACAACATATCCAGTATTTTTTTGTTACTCGCACTTTTAAAATGAGAGATTTTAATTTAATTTGTAGATAGTCTAAAGAATTTCATAGATTTCTCTTTAATCGTTTTTTTTTTTGTTTTGTTTTATATGAATCTGTTTTTTAACAAGTTTTTTGCCCTTTTATAGAGTGATATTAGTTGTGAAATCATATGACTGGCCATTTAGCCAACACAAAGTTTACGAGTATAAAATTCAAAAGAAATTATTTAAACTAGTTTTATGCCACAACACAGTCACATTGTGACCATTTTTTTTTTTTTTTTTTTTTTTGTTTATTTGCACAATGGCAAAGCTATACTTGGAGAAAATTTTCAGCCAAATACGTTGAGCAAAAATGTGAGAGCAATGCTAAATATTTGGATCAAACACATATTAAAATATGTATCCGCACAAAAAACATAAATGTGAAAATAAGGCAAAGTTCCTATCAAAAAATTTCGGCCGTAAAAAGTACTAAGACCAAAATAAGGACCAAGATCTTGCTAGGTACAATTCCATCTCATTTCTAGGCAACCATTAGGCTTGGCAATATTTTTCCAAGAATTCTTTCCCATATTATAAAGACAAAAAAATTTTGCCAAGCCTACAGGTTGCCTAGAACTTGGCCTTATTTTCACATTTATGTTTTTGTGCAGATCTCACTTCTTTTGTTAATTTGTTTTTGTACAAATATTTATATGTATTGCTCATCTGGGCCTACCTGTGTACCAAATTTCAGCTTTCTAGCTATACTGGAAGTACCCCATGCAAAGAAGGGGCCCCCTAGTCTCCCCGGGTGGAAAGTGCCCGTTTTCAGATTTTTTTGGTTAATTTCTCACCAAGACAAACCTGTGTACCGAGTTTCAGCTCTCTAGCTGTACTGGAAGTGCCCAATAATATTGATGAGTCAGTGAGTGAATATGTACTAAAATATGGGCTTTTAACACCTGAATATCACGGGAAGCTTTTACGGTAGAACTCAAATCTAACATGTGGGGTCACCTGTGTGGGGAGACCTTATGTTTCAAGATTATATTATGATCAAGAGGAGCAAAGTTATGAGGGGGGTAAAAACAGCTCGAATGGTTTATAAATGTACACACTGTGTGGCCGAACTTGGCCTGGCGCACTACCGTTCGCCTAGATATCAACGGATATTTGGCATTTAATTTATTGCAATATGATCTGATCACACTTATTTTGGTTGGCGTTTTTCGAATTCAACTTTGAAATTTTTTACTAGATTAAAGAAATATGTTGCAAGTGTTTTCTTTAAAATTTGTTTTTTGCTAAAACTTCTCACACAAATGGAAAAGACCAAGCAAATTACCAAATAAATTAAAAAAAATTCCAATAATAATGGTGAAAAACTTAGGGAATTGGATCGGCTAGAGAAGATATGTAGGTCTTCCATTGCGCGGTTTGTTAATTTTTATGGCAGTATTAAAGCAGCTCTGGTATTAAGTAGACGCATTAACTTTGTTAAACTGTATTAGGGGCACTATACACTAACATCAAGCGTGTGTACGTGTGCTTGACATCAAGCATACCCAATATCTAATTTTTTTGATTTTTCATCAAGCGTCGTCGGCGTCACACATACAAACAAATTTTCACTGATACTTCTTTAAATGCTTGATATGATTTTGACGAATTTATAGTGCGCTTTATCAGACATTTTATACATTATTTTACTTCGCCGATGCTTCTGCCAACGGACGAAGGAGGGCGATGTTGTGTACATTAGCTTAGAACACTATCAAACGCTGTCGGATCAGTTTTTTAGTGGCCAGTGCAATGCCTTCATCACTTAAATAGTCCGACAGTAATTAATACAATGCCATGCTACTGTACATTAGAGAAATAATTCGTGTTGTTTGACTTGCTCTTAAGAGGGTTTGAACGCAGGCTCTAAGTCATTATTTGCATAGCAGTCAACGCGCTAACAACTTCAGCCCACACAACGATTTGTATCCTTCATGAAAGGAAATTTTGATATCTTTTATAAAAACATAAATATTGGGTAGGTATTTTTGCATATTTTGTTTGTAATTTGAAATAAATGTAGAACGAGAGTTTTTTCTTTCTTTAATACCCCGATTACATTAAAGGTCTCAGAAAAAGGATGTTGTAAATTTTGTTGCACGTACGTGGAAAATGATGTGTGCGATTATGCACATATGTATGTGATGCGAAAAAATTAAACAAAATAATTGTTTTCTACGAACCTCGCAATTCCCAAAAAATTTTCAAAAACCACCATAGAGGGGTTTTTTATTTTCGTCGTATTTTTTTTTTGTTTATTTTCCGTCCTTAAATTAAGTTTTAAATTTTTTTAGTCGAGTATCTCCTAAACTGTAAGCGGAAGAGAAGCGTAAGCAAGTAGAACTAAAAATTCAAGCTTTAATTAACTTTATTAATGGCTGAATTTGCACTACTCTCATTGATGTCAAGTATAGACGTTAACTTACATCAGCACTATAGCAGTTTTTCCATCAGTGAAAGTATGGTCTTACATCAGACTTCATATTTATGTTGATATGTATGTATGTATATAAAAACTAGAATTTTTAGATTTTGCTTTCTAATAAAAATAATAATTTAATTTATAAAAATTAAATTTAGAGAAAACGAACTGAAAACATAAAATTGCTTTGATTAAACATCACTCAGTTCGACTAAAAAAGAATTCATAACTTAATTAAAAACCATACATATTAAACTACACATAAAGCTATATTTTTCTTTTAGTATTTAATTCAGCAATTTGCTATATAAAATTTTGGAAAGTGTAAATCATTTTAATAAACTTTTAAACGAGGAGTGTCTACTGAGCTTACAAAAGTTGTTACATTTACTATATCTACTACACTTATCTGTCAAATTATATCTTAAGTATACGATCTACACTTATGTTTACGATAAAAAGATGATATTACAAGTGAAAAACAAAAACTACAAAATTACATACATACATAGATGCATTATAAATAGTCATTAACGTCATCAACGTCAAGTACATACTTTGTTTTTTATACTTTCAAAATTAAACCAATCTATGTATGTATGTAGTTTGTTATTGAAATTTTTTGTTGTTCTTCAATACTTAAAAGGTTTATTAGATAAATGAACTGTTGTCCAGTTGCCCATTTGAACTAAACGTATATTAAACTGTAATGTTTACAAAATCTCATTTACCAGAAGCACACAATTTAATAGCCGGTAGATACAAATTTTATAAAAAAAAGTGAAAATATAAAAATGCATGTGCGTGTTGATCGACACAAAAACTGTTGCATATCATTTCAAACAAATTTAAGAATAACATGATTTATTAGCTTTCCTAACAAATTTCCTAAGTATAAATATATTTGGTCGGAGGGACTTACGTAGCATATTTAGATGTGAAGTAACGAAACAACATTAATGAAAAAAGAGATATTTGAAAAAAAAACATGTATATAAGGAATTTTTGTATTTTTTCTAATTTTATTGGAATGTATATTTAAAAATCTAAAATTTGAGTTGGTGAAAAAGTTTACACGTCATTAAAATTGTACTTTTTCCATACATACGATTACCGAGGGATTTTGCCTAGTGTGACCAACTCGAGGGTTGGCATACAATGCTACCTTGTGTATAGTGATTAATAGGAGTAGTATTAACTACATAAAATATTTAGAATACCTGGAGTATTAAAAATCGAACCGATAAAAATGTAAATGAATAAAATTAATTAACGACAACACTGTGTTTTGTTTGAAATTGACATCAATTTTAATAGAGATGCAATTTTCGAGATCAAATTCATCCGAGCTACCTAAAACGTTACGTGTATCGCAAATACCCACCACCAATGACACATATTAAATGTGCCATTATTTTAAGTCATTATCATCTCTCTTAGTATTGTAATCATTGCAGGGCCCAAATCGTTACATCCGTGTACGCACAACTCGTCACGTAATTTCCCATCCAATTATACAGTTATTACGTGACGAGTCCTACGTTCAAGGATGTAACGATTTAGGCCCAGATCTTGCAGTTTTCAGCAATACAATAGCAAAATTTTAAATAAGATGGACCTGTAATATCTGCAACGGATGCAAGAGCAGTTTTCAACCAAGAGTGATTTCCGCTATTAAGTCGTGGAACTGGCAGTAGCTCAACTTTTTTTTTTTTACACGGTTCTTTCTTACACGATTCACAAATAAGAAAAAATGACTTTTTGCACAAAAATTCTAAATTTTGTGTATCTTTTTTGTACAGTGTGACGGGACAGATCATAATGATGAGGATGGAGTTTCGCTTTTAACAGCTGGTTGAAAACTTTCGAAAATGCAACAAACAATTTTTGTGCTTTATTTATGTAAATTAATAATTTTTTAATGCATACTTTTTTCATAAAACTGTTTAATGATCCTTTTTTTCTATCATGTTTTACGCAGTAAATATTTGCAGTTTTTTCAACTTATACGATTTTTTTTAAGACAAAACAATTTTTTCACGGTTTTTTTAGTTCAATATCCACCGTGTAAAAAAAGAGTTTGCTGTAGTCAAATCCGCTACTGCTTAAAGAGACAAAATGTCCCGATTTTGTGCCCTGGTAAAATGGCAACATCCATAAAAAAAATTTAATATTTACATTACGAGTATTATTATTATTATTATTCGATAAGCGTTGAACACTATCCATTATTAATAATATAATTACTTTATTTTTATTGCTAGTAAATCATTTATGGAGCTGGTAAGTACAATTTGAAGTTTTTTAATGTTTTGTATAATTGTTTACAATTATCATACAAATTATTGCTAATGAAAATACAAGAAAAAACTTAAAAGTAGGCGCACTAGCCACGTACAACACAGCTTAATAATATTCCCAATATACACTTGAAGAAATATAAATGACTGAAACATACACCAAAGTTTGACGTTTATATGAGTTTTCTTAATTAATTTATGGACAACTTGTACTTGGTAAAGGGCAAATGATGCCGACATGACACAACGTGTGGCGTCGTTGGTAAAAAAAAAAATCGTTATATTAAAAAAAATTAAAAATACGTAAATAATACTAAATATATATGTACATACTCTTATGTATGTATGTTGTGTGTTCATCTATAAAAAGAACTTGAATTTTTTATCAAAGTAATTTGATTAAACCAAAGCGGTGGTCTATGCACCACAGTTGGTGAAGTCAGTGCAGTATTTCAGGGATCATGAAGATACAATCGGTAAAACTCGCTAAAAAGCGTTAAGTGATTTCAGATCATGATGTGTTACGAGTTCAAGAGTGTCATACACATAATATCGAATGGGGATATTAAAATTTAGACCGAGAATGAGGCTGACATAATAAACAAACGTACTGCACTATTTTACATGATCAGTTTTCAAGTTGATTTTCAAACTAAGACTTTTCACTTAATAGACGAAAGAATTAAAATGGATTAAAGCATAGTAGCAATTCTAGACTATAATGACAGAGAATAAGAAAAGAATTTTTTTTAATCCATGTAATGGTCGGGTTGGTCGGTCGGTCATCCAAGATTTTAAGGACCATTAAATGGTAAAAAAAAGGTTTTAATTTGTACCTGCCTTCTGCAACACATTTCCTTGACTATACACACATACATACACATACGCGTGCATGCATATATTTAAACTTAAAATTGTACAAACTTAAAACTTGTTACAAAATAGTTTTGTTTTAGGAATTTAAAATGATAACGAGAAGTTTTGAAATTTTTTGTGTTCATTATTTTTCGTGTTTTCTTAAGTTTTTCCACTGGCTCTGGGAAACTTATTAATATTGACTATTGGCTGTGTGTGGTTGTTGTGAGTTGTAGCTAATATTGCTTGGTTGTTGTTTATTCTAAGCGAGTTCGTTTTAAGCCAACAATAAAAAATTGTTGGTTGTTAGAGAGACAAACAGACGTGCGTTTAGTTGTCTTGTCTATTATTTTTCCACATAATTTTTCTTTGGATTTCGTTTTATTGTCGCGTTATTTTCATAATCGTATGGATTAATTTTTGTCGTTGTTGGTATTTTATTTGGTTTTCATATTAAACATTCTTTTGTACATTTTTTAAAATTTGTCCATATGTCTGAAGGTGTCATCCACATGATGGAATGTAAACAACGAACAAATAATGTACAAAACCGAATATTTTTGTTTAATTTTTTCCTTTGAACTTAACGAGGGCAATATAAAAACTTAATTTTTATTTGAACTGATACCTTATACAGTTTCAGCAAATCATTTTCGTTTTCAATTAGCACGGAGAGAAAAATCGTATAAAACGTCACTGCAATTATTTCAGTTTTTTTAAAGGATGTATGTAAAAAATGTTAAACAAAATTCTGTGTAAAAACTGCGATTGACCCGTATCTAGCATATATGTATGTACATATGTATGTGCTTTAATTTAAACTGTATCTTGGAACTCCAATGAGCCATACATAATTAATGAAAAAAAAATTTAACAACTAGGTATTTAAAACTATTTAGATTTCAGAAATCCTTTTCAGATTCCTCTCGTTAAATTACTTCATTCTATGCACGGGTTCACATTTGTAAAACCCAAACAACAGCAACAATAACAATTAAATACAAAGGAACCGATTACACATGTTAAGACCACAAAACAACTACCACCACTTATCAAGAGAAAAACTGCACTTTCAAGGCATCACAATTTGAATGCATCATGATTCATGAATATAAAAAAATCATTTTATTTACGTAACTACGTGTGTTAAACTAACAAAAAATTAAAATACATAAATAAATTCCCAAAAGAATTTATCCATATAAAAAGCAAAGAATTTAGAAAAAAATTAATGCACAATCATATATATACATACATACATATGTACATACTTATGTATGTATGTTTTATGTAGATAAGAGTGAAATTTTTTCCAGAACCTAAAAAAAAATATGTTGACTTTAAATTAATTTAGAAGAAAATTATTTTCTTCACTGAAATCTGAGAAAAGAAAATTTGGAAATCGAAATAAGAATATCAAAATTAATGCGTCCGTCGATAGTTTCGAAATTGTCTATAGTATGTCGGTGGTTTTCCAGCTTATTGTAACTAAAAATATATTGTAACAAAAACTTAATTATGTATGAAAAATATAATTAAAAAATTATGAAAGATTGTTAATAGGAGTTAATATACATATATATAAGTATATATATATATATACATACATACATACATATGTACATTCATATGAATGTATAATATCAATGACGATTAATTTATTTATAAGGTCAAAGCGAATTTTGTAAGGGGCTGTGCACATATTACGTAACGCTGTTTTCATTGATATTTTCACCCCCCCCCCCCTTCGTTACGCTTTTTACTAATTTTTCACTGCAAGATTTCTAATCCGTAACAAATCTTTAACCCCCTTATCCCCTGGAGCGTTACGTAATATGTGCACGCCCCTAAGCCTACAATATTTCTAGATATTATTTTATTTTTATAAAAAGACCTTGTGCTTCAACTATTATTGTTATATACATACATACTTAGATATTCGAGTTTACGAAAATCGGCACAATTATTATCACCCTTATCGAGAATAAAAGTTGACGTGAAAAGTGTTCCCTTTCCGTAGAATTATGATCGTAAATTTTTACGTACTATTTTCTAATTTTGTTTACAACTTTTTCGTTTTTTATTCATGGGAAATATTTTACATGAAAAAAATGTTCGCCTCATATCCCGATAAGAGTGAATATGTCTTTAAGTTTCGCAGACAAAGGAATTCATAAAAATTAAACTGAAAGTGGGACATATTAAAAAAATCGTTGAAAAAAAAAATCGATTTTAGAATTGATCAGAGAGAAACTTTTATCCAATTTATTAGAAGTGAGTTCTTCAGCAAATCGATACAGAAAATAGTTTTATAAGACTGTGTCTATCAAGACAGATAATAATGGTAACATTTGGCAAAAAAAAAAAATATATCGAAATATCGAAATAAAAACGAGGCCTACAGACTCCAAATTTTATTTTAAATATGATACTAGTCCTAAACAAAAGAAGTGGTTCCGTTTTTTTTTTTCGACAACAATTTGCGAAGTTTGACTGCACCTTTTGAAGCCATTTTGTAATAAAATGCTTATAAGCGTACCAACAGCACACTGTACACCCCATTATGGAAATTTTAATAATTCTGAAAATTCCAAGCTTCCAATATTTGTAATATACAAATATACATATTGTTACCTTAATATAGAAAGGCTCTAACTATTATTTTTTTTTTTCAAATCGCGTTTTTTTGTTTATATCGATAACATAGAGGGTTACCAATCGAAACATGCTATATATGAAATTTATATATTAAGAGTAATAAATACCATGTTACATTTATTTGCCAGGTAATGTTAATTAATAGCACAGCTGATTTCACAAATTTTGCCTCTTCCTATCAAATTAGTAACAAATTCTTGTTGGGAGGAAGAATATTAAAAAAACTTATACAATTTTTTTAAAGGAAGAAACAGAAACAACAATAAAACACCATGTTGATTTTGTAATGTTGTATTTGTTTTAATATTAACACTACCTTGTTAGAATATCTACGATGTACATACATTTATAAAAACAATGTATGTATGTATGTTTTTATAATAAATTTTCTTATTGACAAACATTTTCTAATTTATTATCATAAAAAAGACTCCGAAATTAAGGTGGTCCTCATTCTATTCTTTACAAATACATTCATTCCCTTTTGTCATTAATTATACCAGAATGAATGTTAGATGATCCAATTTGAATTGGAAATTTATGATTGTCATAAGGTGTAACAATGATTTCAATATTAATGTGTCTTTTATGTCATGCTTTTCCATTTTCAAATAAAGAAAATTGCCTTTTTTCATTGTTCAGCTGCCATTGTTTACTTCAAGATGAAAACCTTTCTTTCATTCTTTCTTTTCAAATGAGACACAAATTTCTTTTGATCATTATTTGTTTTTTCTTGAGTTTTTATCTGTTTTATTCTTTTTAAGCATTTAATTTTTATGGAATTTTAATAAATAAATTTCATGATTAAATATTTAAAACTCGGTCGTTTTTAACTGAAGTGGTCACCAGAATTTCATGATTCCAAAAAGATCAAATGACATTTGTAATGTGTAGGGTATCTACAAAAGGATAAAACTATTAATATACATTTTTCTTTTTTAATTTCTATAGATGTTACGAGAAACACTTAAAAATTGGTACGTGGGAGTTGAGTAAAACTTGGCTCTTTGGGTCTTAATGAAGAATCCCCAAAAAAAAAAAAAATATATGAGCGTGGAAGAAGTGCTATCGGCACAACAAATGCCTTTTCATTGTGCTGTTGTCTAATTATGGGCCACAAATTACTATTTGTTTATGATTGTAAACACGTTAATGTTCTTAAGAAGCGTTTTGAGACGCTTGTGTCAAACCTTGTGGATTACTGTGTAATTCGATTAGAATAGAAAAGTAAAAAGAAAGCCACAAATATAAAGACGTATTAGTAAAACGATTATATTTGAATGTAATTAATTATTTCGACCTAACTTGCTGAATAATCTATGGTGGCAAAAGAACGTTGTTCTGTTTTGCTGTATATTTTGAAATTTAAATTGGCGTTGATTTTCCCCTTGTTCCCTCATATATAAAAAATTGTATTCTTTCTGAACATAACTTTCTTGCTTTTAGCTTGATTAATCATTTGTAAAATCATTGATTACTCTTAAATAAGAACTATTTTCTTTTCTTTTAGTTATCCAAAGCATGGCAATGTTTTAATAAATAAAAATTGTGAGTGATTTTTTTTAATTCACCATTTTTTTTAGAGTTATGATAGGAAATTATTAGTTTGCTTTCTTTTCACTTCAACAACCATTTCCTAAAATAAAAAGTTAATCAACTTGAATTCCAATGTAAAAATGCAACATCTTAATGAATTTATCTGAAAATACATTTAAAATATAGTTCCGAGTTAGTGTTTTTAGTAAATAGCTAAAACGTGAGATATTGTAGGAATTATAATATCATAATCAGTTTAATAATTTGCAGATTACTTTTCTGCAAATATTTCTTTACCGAATTTTAAAAGAAAACCTATTGAAGCGAATAATCACGTTTATAAACTTAATTTGATAAGTGCTTTCATATTTATATACAGTGGAATCAAAGGCAAAAAAAATTGTTCTAAGTTACTGCACTCAAAAAAAACACAACATGAACTAAATTTTAGTAAAAAAAATTTCATTGCAAATAGTTAAAAAAATTCTATATTTAAGTATAATTTGATTAATATTTAGAAATTTTATTTAAATCAAATAAATGTTTTCTTAAAATAAAAAAAATTAAATTTTCATACTGTCTCTTCAAAAAAAAAAAAAAACCTACTTAAAGAAATTTTTTATTTAATTTGAGTGCACATTTTCTAAAAGTAAGAATGATTTTACTAAATTTAAATTTCATCATACAAATGAAATTATTTTTTAAAAAAATGATTTAGGAAATGATTTACTCCTGAATAGTTCATAAAAATTCGAATACTTAAAAACGGAAATATGTATTGGAAATTTTTTCAAAATTTAAAGAAATAATTTTTTTAATTACACAGTGCAACACGAAAAAATTTAACCATATACGGACACTACGTGATAAAAGGCCAAAAAAAAAAAGAAGATCCGTGTCATGCCCTTTTTTTATGAGCCCCCAAAGATTTGGGGCTTCGGTGTCATTTTATCTGGCCAACTGTTAGGAATTTTGTTTTACTCTCTGAGGCAAAGTTGTAGTCCTTGTTATAAAGAACAAAAATTGTCAACATACAAAATCAAAAAAACTTTATCGCCAAGAACAAAATCGTAAAAATTTTTTAAAAAATTGATTTTTTTTCCCTTGTTCAGGTCTATAGGTAGCAAACCGTTCAAAATTCAAGGAAACAATCAACTACAAAAATGTACCTAAGATCTCAATAAACAACTTTCTAAAATTTATATGATTTAGCTGTACCTATAATGTACCTTGTAGTAGTGAAGTGGTTAGAGTTCCTTGGTTCGAATCCCAAAAAGGACGTAACTATTCACGATGTCGAAAGAATTTTTCCATATGTTTTCATTCGTATAATTACATTTGAAGCAAAAATAAATTCTAAAATTTAGTTTTTGTATCAAATGTATTTGTAGGAAAGAAAAAAATCATAAATTCTTTCGATTTTGCGAAATCGGCAGTAAGTTTTATAAAAATGTTTTCATCACCCCTCATTCAAATGATAGAAATACATGTTGTAAAAAAGAATTCCGGACGTTCCAGCGCTCTGATGACATCAATACCTTTCCTGTAGCAGATGGGCCGGTGTAGAAGAAGGTAAAACAGAAATTGAAATGTGCGCAGCAAAGATGGCAGATGTGGAGCACATGCCGAAGTTTTTACTAATTTTGGGATAAAACTGATCTTTTTTTCTAGTTTTTAGTAAAAATTTCCTGCTAATGACGGAATTTGTATTTCCTAAAATCAAGGACATTTTTACTGAGTTTCTGTAAAAAAGGCATTGGCGCCATACAACAGCCAATTTGAACACAAATTGAGTAAAAATTCCAATATTTTAGTTCATTATTTCTTTGAGTGTAGTCTGGTTTATTTGAACATTAATAGAGAAGCAGTTAGAATTTTGACAAAACTTGTTAAAAAATAAAAGAAACAAAAAATATTTTCTTTGAGATATTGGGAGTTATAGTGGGTTCAGTAGTATGGGAGTTATAAGCATGCGGGAACAAAAGAGAATATATTTATGGATGGCAACCGAACCTCTGTTGGGTTGTCAGCTGCTGAATATTATATTACGGATAACAGCTGGCAACTGATAGCTGTGAGTTTCAGTTGCTATTTAGTGACTTGCTGGCAACGCAACTAAAGTTCGGTTGCTATTCATAATGAGCCATTATTTAGTTCATTGGGAGGTATTTTGCTTCTACATTTTTTATTTTTAACTAGCTGAGCGCCCCGGCTTCGCGCGGAAGCTATTTACTTTTATAAATTTCGATTTACCTAATAAAAGCACATCACGACTTTCACGAAAACTCATAACTCACGAAGCGTCGACCGTGCAAACTTTAGATAAACCATCTACACGACCATACGAACAAACCCTAAAAATTTAGTCGAATTCGGTTTGACCTTTCGTGAGTTATAAAGTCACAACACATTTGCAACAATTATTTATATATGTATGTATATAAATAAAAACGAATAATCCCTAAAAAGAAAATATTTCTGATTGAAATTGTTACCTGTTGAACTAATTTTTATAGTTTAGATAGATAAATTAATTTTGTTTCTACAGAGCAATAGTCAGCTGCTGTTTGTTGTGCTTGCTGCTGTTAATGTTACAGTTTAAAAAAAAAAATAATTCTGACTAAAACTCCTGTTTACAAATCTACACCATCTCCATCTGTATTGCAGTAAATATATTAGGCCTTATTACGGTTCTTGAGTCGAAGTCGATTCGAGAACCGAAATAAGGTCGAGCATGATAGAAAAAAAAAACGGTAGGTATGTACCTACATAAGCTAAAACTAAAGCGTTTGATTTGAACTATCCGTTCGTAGTGAAGTTGGTTTTAAATGAATCGTGGTTGGATCGGATGCTTAAACATTTTTTTTCTTTTACTGACGTTATAAGTCATTCAATTTTGAAAATTTCTCTGAATTTAATCTAATCATCATTATAAACAGAATGAAGAAAATTGTATGTTTGTACACTTCAATAAAACATTTCATATTTACTCTCGGAAATGGTGTAATATAATCTTTATTATTCTTTGGTCTACTGTCTTTATCGTTTTGCCTCCCGCTTTTTTATGTGTTCATGGCAAATATTAACAACCACTTTGCATTTCCTTCTTTTATTCAAACAGACAGCTGTGTTTTCTTTTACTTTCTTTAAATAGTAGAAAATCTAAAGATTGCAAAGGGATCATCGGTATTTGTGGCAAAATAGTGAAAAATTACGTTATTGCCTTTTAAGAAAAGCGTTGGCATAGATGCTCTAAAGATCAGTAATTGTGGACACTTTAATAATTATATGAATTGTTGTAATTTGTGATGAAGAAAACTAAACAATTATTTCTGTCGTTTTTATGAAAATCGACGTATGAATATCGGAAAGACCCTAACTCGTTTTTTTAAGTCAAGTTTCGCAATATGATAACTATGCGATTGTAAAAAAAGGAAGGGTTAATCTAATTACATTTTACATTTGTTAGGTGTTAAGCACGTCTATAAGACTGCACTTCATTGGTTCTCTTAGCAAATCATCAGTTTGACTTTAACCACAACAAATGAACTCTTTTTGAAAATAAAATTGGAAAATATTTCTGAATTAAAAAAAGGTACTAATTAAGCATAAATATATAAAATTATTTTGGTTTAAGTTTAAGATCGATAATACTGGAATTGTAAACGAAAACAACTGATTTGCGACATTCTAACCATGCATTTTATTTATTTCTTTAGCTTTTCTGCCAGTAAACAAACATACATACATATGTATAGGGTATTTTTTATAGAGGTATAGAACTTTGAATAAATAAAGAATAAAGAAAAAATGCATTTTTTAAATTGACATGAAATTTACTTTATTCGAAAGATAATCGTCTGGCTCGGACGTAGTCTAATCTGGACGTCCAATTATCGATGGCCATAGATCGGCAATGACGCGGCGAATGTTATCCTCCACACATCCCCACAGAAATAGTCTAGCAGCGTTAAATCGCACGATCTTGGAGGCCAATTCAAGGGTCCGAAACGTGAAACCATGCGGTTATCGAACTTTTCCTTCAATAAATTAATTATGGCACGTGCTGTGTGACATGTTGCGTCGTCTTGTTAAAAACCTCAAGTCAGTAATCATGGCTCTATAGCGGTCACCATTCACTGTAATGTTCTGACCAACATCGTTTTTAAAGAAGTACGAACCAATGATTCCACCAGCCCATAACCTACAGCAAACAGTCAGTTTTCCTATATATAACGACGTCTCAACATGCACTTGAGGTTTGTCATCACTACAAGCAAGTTTTTTTTTTTTTGTTTTTTTTTTTATCAAAAGTGAGATTCATCGCGAAACAAAATTCGCTAATGAAATTCGGGATCAACGGAAATCATTTTTAGCACGATTTGGAAGCGTTGTTCAGGCGTTAGCTTATTCATCTTGAAATGCCGAACCAAACTAAACATAAATCACTTAACAGTTGAAAAAATGGTCGTCAGTTAAAAAAGTGCTGCCAAATTAAAGTTCTATAACTCTGTAAAAAACACCCTTTATAATAAGGTAAATAAAATCAGTATTTGAGTTTTGCCAATCCGTATTAATAATTTGCCAATAATTACAACTTAAGAAACTGACTTATTTTATTAAAAACTGAATTAAAAAAAATTTTTTTAAAGGTAAAAGTTGTAAATAAAACTAAAAAAATTAAACACAAAAGGACTTAGTTTCATCAATGTGAACAGCATTAGGGTCATCTGACGAATCCCTAAATCAATTCGAAATTATAAAACTCAGATCAAATTCTAAAAAAAAAGATATTTTAAAACTTACTCTTCTTCTGATACATCACTGAAATCTCCATATTCCACAGGCTTATTACAAAGGCAACACATCTCAAAGGATTCTTTAAAACAGTTCTTGCAATAAACAGCCGAACATCCCAAAGTTTCACATTTCACCCGTTCATCACTTTGAATAACAAACCAAAAAAATTAACCCATAAATTGTATAAGACAACAACATGCAATATAATTTTACCTATTCAAAGGTTTACCACACATAATGCATTTACTACCCTTCGATCTTTGGCCCAAAATAATGCGAAATATCCAAATGCTTTAACATACAACAACAACAAAAATTAAACAAGATTAATAACATTTTGAAAATTCAGCTCACTTTTCGGTTCGAACTCTTAGCCAGTCCAAGAAAGAAAAGTTATCTTGAGTGGAGTTGTTACTGAAAAGTAACCGGGCCTTACGCCGAGCCAACTTAAAGAAAGAGACTTGCAAAATTGTATGTACATGTTTATAAAAAATTTTCTTCTTTGTTTGTATGTATTTAAATTCAACTCACTTCTGGCCAATAGAATTTTATTGTGTAGCCAAAGAGCTCTTTGCCGTGCCACTTCTGGATAGTATAACTGCATAATTATATGCCTTAAGCGCAGTCCATATGGTTGACAAAATAAAAATATCCATGCCGTTAGTGCAATTATTGCTATTAGATAGTAGTTAAGAAAATTCGGTACTTTTGGATTTGGCAAACAAGTTTTTGGGTCCATGGTAAAATTTTGTGAAAGTGGTTCGAAAGCGTGTACAATGCCCCGAAATATTTCCCCCACAAAACCGCCACCTTTTACCTCTACCGTTATATAAGGCGGAACTATTAAAAAAATAAAAAAACGCTATCAAAGTCATCAAGTTCAAATTGTAGCGGTTTAAGCATACCTTCCTCTCCCAATTCCTGTTGTCCATAAAACGAAATCAATGCCAAAATCCAATACAGACAATAGTCCATAAAACAAATACAAAATAATTGAACACTAGATATAATAAGAAATACACTGGAACGTGCAATTCCCAGCCATTCTTTTTCGGTAAGACGACATGCAGTAAGCTAGAATGAATTTATGTACATTTTATGTATTTATTCTATTAAAGAAAGAAAATCGGATAAATTGAAAATTCATCATGTACCCCAGGATATTTTAAACTTTCATAAAACGTCAATGGTAGAACAGTTTCCCTTTGCAGCATTTTTCTCTTCTCGTCAATTTTCACAAAGTCATTAGTGATGTAGTAATTTTGATAGCCAGGATTTTTAATATATTTAAGGCGAAAATAAATAGCTCTAGATGAGATAAGAAAATCAACTAAAAATGTATTCACATAAACTCTTACTTGATTACAATGGCTATCAATAAAATCATAGTCATGAAATCCAACCAACCAAATATTAACACAAATGTTTTAATTTTATTATGGACATCACTCATTATATCCATTTTGACTTGTTCTAATTGCTTGGAAGAAGTAGTTTTAAAATAGAAATCATGTTCAAATGAAACAGAAACATCAAATAGCTTTTTGATTTCATTCACAAATTCCTCTAATTCTGAAAATTAAAATGCTATTTGTTAGATCGCATGTCTTTTTAGAAGTAACGAGTACATAAAATTATCATGTGCACTTACTAGCCAGAACAGTCGCAATTATGGCATCATTAGCAAAATCAACTAAAACACAAATAGCATCAACTATTTTGGCGGCATAGCAAAGCATGGAAAAGACATGAGTTAGGCGGCACAAGCCTTTGATAGGTCCCAGTTTTTCAAGACAATTCTGCATAGCAGTTTCCGAAATTAGCATGCAACGATCATAGGGTGTACCAAATTCACTATTGCACATTTTTACTATATTCTCCAGCCAGCTAAAAGCATTTTTAATACTGGCAACTAAATAATAAAATTTAAGAATAAAATCTATAATCTATATAATCTATATAAAAAAAAACAACAACACTTACGAATTATCAATACTAATTCCTTAATTCTTAATAAAACTACTTGCACTTTTATTAGGACATTTTTAAGCTCTTTTATAGCATTGTGTATGGCTTCTTTAATCGCTACCACCGGCTGTTTCAGAGTGTCTAACATATCACTTAAAGCCTCTTTCAATTGCATTTGACCACAAGTCAGACTTGTGACCATAACATCAATGTTATGAAAGATATTGACAGTTGGCCCTGTACCGGTCAGAAAAAATGCTAGTGCCATAATTAGCGAACGACCTCTCGAACTGCATAAGATTGGAATAGCAATGGCAGCGGTGCATCTGTAAAAAGGAGAAAAAAATTTTGCTTCAGGGGAATGCACAGCAATTTGATTATTAGGGCAAGTCCCAAGGCACAAAAAAAAAATAATAATAAAATTTTTCGAAAAACGACAACCACAATAACGCTGAATATCTTGTTGGCTAGCTTTCAAGGTGTACATGTTGTAGATTATAATTTTTAAAAATAGTATAAGGGACAAATTTTGAACAATTAAACGATCGAGACAACTCTCAAGAAGAATTCAAATCAAATAATTCTACTTGAAAAAACCTAAGAAAATCAAAGATCATTTCGAGAAAAATCATGCCTACACTTCCGCGAGCAGATGTCGTTGGACAAATTTTCTAGCAATAAAACCTGAATTATATACTTTTATGTTTCCATGTTAGTGTTTGCTAAACTGCATCCCCCTTTGTAATTAGTTTCGAATCTCTGACCAGCTACGTTATATCGTGATAACGTAATCTCAGGCAATGACAGAAATTTCCAAAAGTTTTTGGATCCTTCTCATCGCTGTGCAACCTATTGTAAAAACCGTTCGACTGACAGTTTCAAAACTTCTCGTCCTTGGTCTTGTTACGCAGCTTCCAATCATCAAACCTATCAAGACTCTCTTTTCTGCATTTAAGAATTACAGTTCTGCACTTTTACCTCTAGTTTGGGACAGATAAACTTTGTGACTCAGCCATCTTCTCCTCTAAGACTGATTAGAACTGATTAGATCTGCTTAACACTCAAACTTTGAAGTACCCCTATAGCAATAGACGAGTGTTCTTGAGCCATCACAAACTCATACGAATAGATGAAATTTTATTGAGGACAAATATGAATGTATGATAATTTGCTTACCTTATTTCCTTGCTGTAGGACAAGATTAATATTACAAACCCTAGAATTGCAAAACAAGTCCAACGCAGTACATTTAATTGTACAGTTGTAAAATAATTATACCAGATGATGGTCAAAATAACAACGCAGGTGTAAGCAATAAAAACTACATTTAAAACTTTCTTTACTGGTATACCGCTGTCTATGATCCTCCGAAATATACGACCGAAAAATGTCTCGTTGATTTGATTTTTATCGTGGTCTTTTTTTGGCATATCCGCCGGTTCTTCATTAGCAAATTTTTTATGATCCTTCATTACGTTTTAAAGATAAAATATTTTATTTTTATAACAAGTTTCTATTTTTAAAAATTCATAGAAATTGAATTATAATAAAAGTGATAATTTACGAGGGTTGCCTATCAAAATATGATAAATACGCAATTTGAAATTAAGAAAATAATTAGTTAGGGCCTTTATATAATACGGTAACGATATACTGAGAAATGTTTGCTGACCTCCGAGGAAGTTTGAAATTAAAAATGTGCGAAAATAATCACCTGTCCTGTTGAGGCCACCTGGAATGTATTCGTCCAGGTGATTGTCCCTTTTTCACACTTTTTTTTATTTATTTATATACAGTGAACTTGCAGAAACATTAACATCCATGAACTCCAAAAACATGAACGTTTTTTTTTTTTTTTGCATTGACTACTTTAAAACGTGAACAAAGGTTAAATAAAGACTCTAAAACGTGAAATTTTTTTCAAACTTTTAAATTTAATTTTGTAAGCCTATTCAAAAATTTTGGAGTTATCCGCTGAAGAATTTTTGAAGTGAATATCCATTCACTAAAATAATTTTAAATGTGTTTTATTAAGCCTTTGAATGAAATAATTTTAACAGACCTTTTTTTATTTTAAAAAATTATTTATTTTTATTAAAAAAAGTAGAATTGAAAAATGTTTCATTGCTAAAAAAAAGACACGTACTTTATTTAGTATAAAACTAAAGATAAGATACTGAAAAAAGTGATAAAAATGCAATCTAAAACGTGAAAAAATCGAAAACGTGAACACCCTCGGTAAAAATTAGTTCACGTTTCTGCGAGTTCACTGTATTTCAAATAGTAATACAAGAGGCCTTTTGGCCTATAAAAAATATTGCAAGTATAAAAAATTAATTCTGTGTAACCAGTGAAGTTATCTATGTATTTACAACTCAATATATATGTGCACATACATACATACGTATTAAAAGTTGAGAACGATTTTTATTTTAAGTTAATTTCATGCAATATCTAGCCAATATAGTTCTAACATATAAACAACTAAAAGTCCAAATAAATAGTGACACGTCAATACTACTAGTAGATAAAAAGGATAGTATTAATTAGTTTGACCAAAATTCATATAAACTTCCTCTTAAGGAAAGCCAAAAAATCGCTACAACAATTACAACGTCACAAAAACACAGGCATTTTGTTAATGGAAAATATTTCCTATGTGTCAAAAACCCACAAATAAGCCGGTCGATTCGAAATTTGGAAGATTCTAATTGAAAAATTTCGAAATTCGCATACCTTTCAACATTTTCATTACCTTTGTATAGATACTTATAAAAAGCCAAACTGAAAAATTATGTACATGCACGTAAGCATGTATGTACCAATTCTTATCAAAATCTGGGCGATATCATAAAAAAATTATTGTTTTTCCCTTAATTTAGCATAAATAAATGTTAAAAAAATAATATTTCAATTTAAGATTAATTTATTTCAGTTCATCTGTTTAGCAATTAAAACACTAGTAAATTTTTTAGCTTAATTTTTAAATTCCTTCAGTTCTTTTAGGAATCCTGCATTTGGCTGTATGCACTGCCTTTGCATTTTTACATGTTTATAAGCTTGATCAAAGTCCATATTGTTATACTGCATTAAATAGGCGATTACTACACTAGCAGATCGAGAAACTCCAGCGTTGCAATGGATTAAAATCCTGCCATTACTTGACCGAGCATTTTCAATAAATTGAAAAGATTTTGTAAAAATACCCTCCTGTTTTAAAGAAGTCTGTGGTAAATCCAAACAGGCTACATAAAGCAATACTAAATTATTGGGCAAGTCTTGTAAAGGGCATTCAATTCCAATACTTAAAATATGAGTTAACTGATATTTCTTAATATTATCTATAGTTACAGCATCCTGCGATCCCAAATAAAGAAAGTTGGATAAAATGTTTGCTGGTTTAAGATCAGGATGTGTATCCACTATGTAGCCGTAAGTGCGGGTAGTATTTAGTTTTTCCAGTTCATGCGTTGAACACCTTTCAAGGTAACGTTCTCCAGTGGCAGTCGTGATAAAGGTATCACATGACTTAAGTTTATTTCTTTTAAGTTTTAATTCTTCAAGAAAACTCATATTGATAATAGTTTTTTTGTATATTTAGATTTGATTATTCTTCTACTTTAAAATCATTTTCGTTGTAATGCACACGAGACAAATACAAACCAAAAGCTGGTGCCAATAAGATGCGAGGATGCCAAGTGTGTTTAGATGGTATAGTTAACATTTCATATAAACACTTTTCACTAATGCGATCGGAGGCCACTGCTACAAGAGCTCCTACCATACGTCTCACTTGTTTATAGAGAAATGATTTGGCTTTAATTTCGATGTCCCAATAATCATAACAATCTTCAGCTAATTTTATATTTGGACCAATAGCGGTTGTTTTTCCCGGTTTTATATTTATTTCATTAATATAACGTAACGTAAACATGGGATGATCACGAGATGGAGTCTTTTCACGACTTGTAGACATAAAAGTACGAAAATCATGTCGACCTAAAAGCATACATGATGCTTCCTTCATGCGGACAATATCAAAAGAATTTTTTCTGAAAATTAAATTGCATTTTTTGTCTGTTTTAAGTTTTAATTTACGATTTGTTTTATTGTTGGAAGTTTGTTATTATGGATTCATGATTTAAAGCTTATGAATGGTGTAATTGGCATAAGCTGTGTTTGTGTGATTGAATATATTATAATTTTTATGTGGAAATCTTGATTGATGGATTCTTTTTACATACATACATACATACATACATATGTTGTGAAAACCTGCATTTAAGATATTGGTGCCCATTATGAGCACAAGCAATTTTTCGTTATGATCGGTTTTATCCAACGAATTGTCATTCGATATTATGACGAAATTTTGACGAAGAACAGTAAATTTTGTGAATTTCACATATTTGGGTTGTTCACAATACGTTTCTATCAATAGTTACCAAAACTAAACATGTACATACATAAAATTAGTCATTTAGAATAACTATGTATATGTTCAGGAGGGTTAATTTTTGAATCAATCAATCAATAAAAGAATTTAATTGGATAGGAAATAAAAATAATAAAAGAGAAAAATAAAACTCTTAATAGAGTTGTTATTGTTAAGAATTGAAATATAGATCAAAAATCGCTCAAACTCAAAAAAGTATAAAAAAAATCATGGCTAACAAAAAAAATTTAAAATTTTGCAGAGTCGTTTAAAACTCGCTAGAACTGTAAGAAAGAAATCGAGGAAATGTAATAAATTCGCAAAAACTTACTTAATTTTTAAAGATTAGAGGGTGCAATATTGAGTAAAAATTTCTCAAACAAGGCAACAAGGCCAAAAATTGCAAAATCTGCGCCTGTAAGAAAAATTTTAGTATTTGGAAGATTTTGAAACTAAACATTACTTTTTGGTCGCCTAAAACCAAAAAAAAAATGATTTTAAAATACGAAGTGAAAGCTAAATTCAGTTTGAAAAAAAAATTCGACAAATTTAATAACAAATGTTTGAAAGTAAATAGGATCAAGAAAAATGTGTGTGAAGATAGATAGCTCAGAATTAAATATTTTTCGACGTAAGGACTTACGTTTCAGCATATTTATATGTAAAGTTAAATAAGCTATGACGTAACGGTACATTAATGAAAAAAATTATTTGAAAAGATCATAGGTATGTATATAAGGAGTTTTTGCTTTTTTCTTATTTGATATAAAGTACATATGTAAGTATATTTAAAAATATTAAATTTGAGATTGTGAAAAACTGCACACGTCGTTACAATTGTACTTTGTTCATAAATACGAAGTCTGAGGAATTTTGGTCAATGTGACCAAATTTTGCGCAAAGTAAATTTTAATGACTTATAAATTTTTTAACAAAATCAATGCAGGCATCGGAACTGTTTTGTGTAGTTAATATTAACCTAAAGATCATTAGCCATCTTTATTATACCCTTTACCAAATCAGGTAAGGGTTTTTATTTTCTGATATTTCTTTCTACCATTATCAATGATGTATGTATGTATGTATGCATTTCCAAGCCATGAAAAAGCGACTTAATAATTAAAACTTTTTTGTTTGTACTTACTGCAAAAAGAAACATCGATCCAGTTCTTCCACAGGTAAATAGGTTACAAAATTTTTGTTTCTTAAACAATCCGTATCAGAAATAGTTTCTTTAGCCACAGCAATGCGATACAAATAAGTTCTACCTAAAGCGTTATAACGGCAGTGAAAATTATTCGGGACGATTCTAGTATTTAAAACTCGTATAGGTAAGCCCTGTTTGTCTAAAGTACGATTTAACACACCAATCATAGTGTTAACATTGTAGGGATTACCATCATATCGCTCCAAGTCGACATGCAAGGTTGAATGTAAGGCATGTACTCCGGCATCAGTTCTATAGGATGGATACTTAATTTTATTGAAATGCCTATATGTATGTATGTATGTACTTACCTACTGGATAATACTGTCTGTATTTCATTCCGTGGTCTAAAGACTCTTAATGCAAGTTCTATACAGCCTTGTATGGTTGTGGTATCTAAGCGTGCCTCTTGTAATTTATTAACAGTTTTTTGTATGCCTCTATGGAAATGAATGAGAATTCGATTAAAAAATTTTGTGTCAAACATTGAAAAGACTTACCGAAATCGTGTACCAATATAGGATATTTCTAATAAATAACGATTCATATCATTGAAACGATATACCGCCTAAACATGTGCAGAATAATTAGTGATATAACTTGCAGCAGTCTCATGGTATCAACAAACCACAGCTCATGGTGTAATAATATAAGGTGCGCTTATCAATACAACAATAAAAAGCGACATGCATTTTGTTTGTGTAAAAAATAACATGATATTGTCAAAAATAGCTGTGGTTTGTATGTATTTAGTGGTTATGCAGCAACAAAAAGCATAGCGTAAACAAAAATATTCATGATAGCGGCCAAAAATGTAAACAACTTTTGACAAGACCATGTGACCTACTATATTTTTGCAGATTATTTAACGGTCAAAACACAACTCTACAAAAAAAATATTCCTTCTTGCGCAGACCTGATTATAAGACCTTGCCACAGCTGTTACAATTTTTTAAATATGTTAATGAATGGTTGTAAAATCCGGTATATTCTTAATCAAGGCGTATTCTTAACAGGTGAAGCTGAAAACACAGCTGATCTGCCGTTTTCTTGCATAACTTTGGGGTTACACGTTCAAGTTTTCATTCAATTTTTGTTTCAAGATTCAATACACTTACACTTTTTTACTAACACACTCACACATTTGGATATTGACTATTAACTTGATTTCAATTTTGCTTTCAAGTTCTCTTTCAATTTTTCTTTCAAGTAAGCAGCTGATGAGAGCTGTTGTATATAATTTTTGCATTTATTTCTAAGAAAATATATTATTTGAAATAGAAAATGAATAAAATTAACAAAAATTGTGATGTGTTGCGATTTTATTGTGTTTTCTTACTTAATTTTTAATTTCTTTCTTGACGACGCCATCTTGAAAATAACATTGACCATCAAGTTGCTTACAGCCTACGTCACAACGTCAATTAACATAAATTTAGACAAACAGTAAATGTGTTAATATTGAAAGCAACTTCTTGAACGTGTAACTGCAGAGTAATGGAGGCTCGCATGTCAAAATTTGTACATGCAAGCATAGGGGCTCATATGTCAAATGTTGTTGTAATATTGTACTTGTTGTAGTATTAACACTACCTGTTATGAATTAACCTTGTTCTTAATTAAGCAATGATAACAGAGTTGTTACATATAATCAAATAAAAGTTAAAAAAATGCACTTCATTATTATTTCATGTATTTCTTTTTATATTAATTGATGTCGTTAAACACTTAACTTTAAGTTTCCAAGTATTTAATTGATTTAATTTGTAGTAAAATATGTATGCACGATTTTAATACGGTTTAAGTGTCAACAATTTTCAATACCACAACGTACAACCTTGGTGGTTATGTAAATAATGCTCACAGAATTGATAGCTTAAAACAGATGTCAACTTTTTTCCTAAACTGACTGTCAAATGAACAAAAAAAAAAAATATATAGTTTTGTTATCGCAGAAAAGTCTTACGGGGCCTGTTCCATAATAACTAAAAACCACCGCACACCATCGAATATTATTTTAATACATTTCGAAACTTTTTTCAAAAGCTTGATTAATATTCAAATTCAGCGGTAAACAATCTGCAGGCATGTCATTCTACGACGATGATGAGGGTCAAAATAAAGAGGTATCTGAATGGCTACGTTTCGGGATGCGTTTGGGTGTAAGTGCTGCATTACATCCCTTCGATTACTCCAAAGTGTTAATACAATTGGGATATGAACCTATACCTGCTGTGCCCGGACGTTCTATTTTTGGTAAATCCATAATGATATTACCCAATATATATCAATATGGTAAGTGTTAGCAGATGAGTTTGCTGATCTCGTGCTTTGTTCAATTGACTAAATTCTGAACTTTCAGCTGGTCATATACGCAAAGTAGATGGTCTTTATGGTTGTTATCGTGGTTTGACACCCAAATTAGTTGGCTCAATTTGCAGCATGGTTTTTAGTGAGAAAGTTGCCAACCGTTTGGGACTGCAGGCAATAGAAGATAAAAAGGATGGCGACTTAACCAATGAAGAACTGTAAGTGTTTCTAGCAGTCTTGAAATTTAAAAATAATAAATATGGTTGAAAATAAAAATTTGCGAGCATCGTAGCTTAAATTGAGAACTAGTGATGTTCTTTCGTTTCTTTGCATAAAAAATTACAATATGTTTTGTTCATATATAACTAATCCTTAGTGATACTAGCACATCACTTTGATAAGTATGTAAATTAGTCGATATATGGATATTTTGTTTTGAAATTGTTCAGTTTTGGTTATTTTTTCTCACGCAATATTTATTCGCATATCTTCATTTTTATTATAAGATGGGAATAATTGTTCCATTTGAAGTTGATACACAATTCGCTTAAATTACTTTTAATTTTTTTTTTTCTTCTACATATCCCAATATAGCTATCTCCAATTCAAGGTTAACTTAAAACGTGATATTACACTAACTGTATCGGGAATAATTATTTCCCAACCATTCCATGTGGTTTCAGTCCGCATGATGGCACAATTTATAGGACGTGAACAGTTGTACACATCAATACTGGGCTCGTTTGCTGAAATCTATAAAACTGAAGGTATAATGGGATTCTTCTCTGGTATAGTTCCCAAGATATTATGTGATGTTGCATGTTTGGTATTAACCAGTTCCACGGTATTTCTACTCAATAAATATGTTATCAAGGACAATATTGGCAGGCAATACAGTGCCGGCTTTACTCAAGTAGGCTACATTAATACAAAAAGAAATATGTATAATTTCATTAAAAATAACTTTCGTACAGTTTGCTTTTGCAAGCATTTTATATCCCTTGAATGTAGTAGCGACCTGTATGACAGTTACCGGTTCTAGACTAATGGCAGGACAGCCACCCATTATGCCGATATACAACAACTGGATTACTTGCTTTAACGATCTGCAGTCTAAACATGAACTTAAGCGTGGTAGTTCTTTGTTCTGGAGGTATTTATTCTATATATTTTATTGTAATAAACACTTAAAGCAATTACATTTTAATTTAGGTCTGCTGGTAGTGCTTCTAAGATTTCTTCTTATAGAGGCGGTTTGGTGCCATTGCCAACGCTGGCCAAATATCAATAAGCAGAATTAAACTGGGAAATGATGGAAAAACCAGTTGTTTACGCTTAGAGGTCATATTCGTACTAAAAATTCAAACATGCAGTATCCTATTCAGGCTCTGTTGCATATTTTCAAATTGTTATTAAATGACAATATTCAAAACTATTTTCCAATAACTTGCTTTAAATTTTTTTTGTAATGAATATCAAAATTTTTTAATCCTTTTAAAGGATGAAACTCATGGCGGGTATTTGACTAATAGTACCAATAATATTCTTGGTACCAATAATATTCTAGCCATCATATGTAAATGTATTTCAATTTATTTTAGCTTTTCTTTTCTAATTTGTTCATGTTATCGTTATGTTAGAAGGAACAATTATGTCTATGTAAATCTTTAATAAACGCATTTAGATTTGTCTTATTAATAACAAATTGATTGAATTTTGATTCGAAAATATTGAATGTCATTTTAATGTGTATGTGAAAAAAAAGAACACGAGTTTTGAGTAATTACTCAAAAAGTTCGATCTTTCGACATCTTTTTTTTTATTTTAAGGAAATATTCAGCAATCGACATAAGTTGCGTAATTACGTAGTTAGATTTTAGTTTCGCTCAAATTGTATTTGAAGATAATATATTTTAAAAATTCTCGAAATTAAGCAAGTCTGATAGTCTCACATTCACCGGTGTTCTAAGTTCTGTCACAAATCTGCCGAATTAAACAGTTCAGTACTTGGGAGTAGTGATGTGATGAAAATTCGATTCGATGTTGTGTGAAATTTTACAAATAGATAAGAGAAAAATTTTTTTTTAAGTTGAAAAACAAAATGTACATAATTTTGTACTCATATACCCATCGTTTATTATTGTTTTAGTTTTGATGCGCAAAATAAAACTCTGAGAAATAAAATCTTAAATTCCCATGAATTACAAAATATGGAATTTTAAGTTATTTACTGATGTTAATTTACTTTTTTTGAATTATGAATTTATTTCAGCAAAGGCTCGATGTGAAAACGCTTGATCTGCAGAATCTTCTTTTGCACAAATATTTCGATCTGGGTAATTCTAATTCGCCAAAGATATATCAAATTAATGTCAGAGTAAGAAAAATTGTTTTTTTTTTGGGTACGATATAAAAATATTTTAGAACATTTTTACCGTATTTAAAGTCGCAGACATTATTAGTATTAATTAAAAAAAAAATCAAAATTTCGCTCATAATAACAAAAATCCTATTGTAATTTTACTAATTTAAACTCAATTCTCTCTCCTTTTTAAAAATTTGTTTCTCCAAACAAGAAAAATACCGCAGCCACCCGCAAAATATGAAACTTTCGTGAAAACTTTACACAAATAAAAAACAAAAAAGAACAAATAGGAAATTTTCCGGCATGAAAACTTTAGAAAATTTTTCTCAGTTCACTCTCGACAGATCTGCTGCGTGGATCAATTGTACAATTTGTGCGGAAAACCGTTTTAATTTAAAAATAACAAATGGAAAAATAGAGCATTGAACCTTATTTGAAGTGTATTTTCTTGTAAGATAAATGTTGAAAAGATCTTTCATGTAGACAAACTATAAATAAATATTATAAAATATGTATACACATATGTATGTATGTGTGTGTAGTACTAAAACAAAAAGTTATTAATTTATTAAAAATAGAAAACAATAAATGTTTGTTCAAAATTTGTTAATAAATTATTTATGTATAATGAAACAACAAAACAATCAACTTAAAGATATTAAAGAATTTATGAAAAGAACGCGTGTGTTTTGTGGGGAAATAAAAAAAAATTAATCTGATACTTAAAAGTTAATTATTTATTTATAATTAAAAACAAACAAATTATAAAATATAATAATAGAAATTAAACAAAATTTAGTTCAATTTGTGTGTAACGTTTCGCAATACCTCTTATGTATGTCAAATTATCGTAAACAGCATTTTCCCAAAATTTATTTTACTATTGAAATTAAATGGTTATGAACTTTTTAAGGATTTTATTATATCAGATTTCATCGTAATGTAACAATTTTATTTTAAGAAGCGTTCACAAATGACAGAAATTAACATGCCTCCAAACTAAAAACTGACATCCATGGAAGAATTTCGACAATATTTTTGTAATTTTAGCCTAACACATCGCACCCTAAATACAAAAGGATCACAACTCCAAATTTTTAAAAACGGACCTTTTTCCATAAATTAATTCAGAGTGCACATCTCTAACTACTGCAAAAATTTCTCTCACATCACTATCTTCTTTAAATAGAAGAATGGAAAAATACAGTTATGTCTAATTTTATGTAAAGTGTGTTGCTTCTGCACGAAAACAGTGTTTTGTCTCTCCTGAAAATTTAAGTATTTTGAGTTGTGACCCTTTTGTGCGACATGTTTTATCGTATTGAAATTGCTTGAGAAAATATGCATTCTAATAATTATTATTTTGGCACATAAGATAATTTTGCGCAGAAGTGTCGATATACAATGTGAACATTAAAGACAAAAGCAATATTGATTTAATGTTGTTTGTGTTTTTTTTCTCTTAATTTCAATATTTGTTTGAAATATTTTGTACCCTATAATACTTTCGCATTCTAATCAATTAAGTTAGCCCTTTGACTCAGGCACCAGAAACTAAGAACCGACAAATTTAAATATTTCTTTAGTTGAAGAATATATGTACATATGTATGTATATGTATGTATTTGTTTTTAGCGTACAATATAATTTTGTACATGAAAAGTAAAACATCAAAAATTATCCGTAATTTCTTTACGTTAGAATTTAAAATTCGGCAAAAATACATATATTGCAGAATTGTACATTCCGAATATTTGCAAAAAAAAAAAAATAACAAAATTCAATTCGCGAAAAATGCATAAATCGTAAAATATACGAGTACATATGCAAAATTTTGAATGAAGCTCTCACTCTTAGCAAAGACACAAACCTTAGCCAATATACAAACCATATTCGGAAATTCCCAAAAACTTGAACAAAAATCTCCTCAAAATCCCATACACTTTTTTTGTCACTTCAAAAAACAAAAGACTTAAAAAACAAACTTAGTGTTACGTTTTTTCGTTTCAAAAACAAAAGACTTAAGAAACAAATGTTTCAAAATTTCTTGATTCGGTCGCCTCATAGCCCGCGATAAAAGCTATGCAATAGTAAAAAAAAAACTCACAAAATCGCATAAGCCGAGAAATAAGGCGAAAAATACTAACAAACTGGCGACAGATTATACGATAATGTCCAGTAAACGTTTTTGCTCTACAGTTTTGTTATTTCGATAAAACCGTATCTCTATTATGTAAATTGTTAAACAACGTTTCCATGTGAACTGAACAACAGAACTGAAATGTACAGAAAAGCAAAGAGATTTAATATTCTTTAAGAACAAATCCTTTTTCATCTACAAACTTTACTATTTTTAACTTGAGAGTTCTTAATTTTAAATTATTTTTATATATTTTTTTTTGTACAATTTAAAATAGTAGATATGTATGTATGTACCGTAAGAATTGATATTTGATATTGTTTACAATAAATCGTAATTTATGAGACACACCACACCGAAAGGAGTTTCAAAACATAATGTAAGAAGTATTATTTTTGCATACAGTAGGTATTTGGACATTTATTGCATATTTTTTCAAATTAACTGTTTAATTAGAAAATAATATATTTTCAATTAATATTTTAATTGAATCAACAATTATTTTAATTCATTTTATTTTTTTATTTTTTTTTTGAGGTAATAATCACATGAAAAAAATTTCAATAACGAAAACTCCAGATTCAATTAATTTTATTGTTACAGTTCCACCTACGACAAAAATTGTATATCTATTCAATTATTAATATTCAAATTTTCAATTACTCAAAATTTGTAAAAATCTATAGAAAATTTTTCTTGTGTTCAAATTCCATTATGAAACTAGTTTCAAATATTGATTAAAAATATTAATTTAAATTTTTTTAGTAATAATTTTTTCTGTGCATTACGATTGCGAACTAATTATTTTGATAACATTTAGAATGCCAGAAAATCTACTAGACAGACTCCTCCTTATTTAAATCAATGGCGTCTTAAAGTAATTTTATTTGCATTCCAATAGATTTTTATTTTATAATCAAAATATTATGTATTACGTGTATGTACAGTATACACATCCAGCGAAATTGTTTGTCGAATTCGGTCCGAATACCTTCAAACCGTAGGTAAAAGTTAAAAAATTCTTAGCTGAAATCGGTTAGAAAACGAACCGGAAATAATATTAATCATTGAAGAAATTTTATACGAGTTCTGAAAAAACAGTCTTGGGAAATTATAAAGTAATTTTGGAAACTTCTAAATAACGACCCAAAAAAAATCTAACAAATTACATCCAATTTTACGGTCTTTCAAATGTGCACTTTATTTATCCTGCTGTATTAAAAGTATGGTTAAAGTAGAACCTAAACTATATAAAGTATAAAATCATCAGAAATGCCGCATAAAATTCGTACATCGAGTCAAGAAATTATAAGACTTCTAAGAATCTTTTTGCGTGGAGCATTGATATACTGTTTATCCTAAGAACTAAATGAGAATTATAATTAAGTGTAGATAAATGTTGTCATTTATTGGTTCACAAAATATGCGAATTATTTTCTCTCAGTGTTCCAACTAGTCTGATATTAATCGGATAATTAATATTTCAGAAAATATGTTTTAAATTTTATTTATTTGTTGCGGATTAGCAATATCTAAATATATATTTCGTTGGTTTCAGATTTTTTTTTTTTAATTCAGACATGTCGACAAATGTGTTCACTGGGTGCATACATATGTACATATATATGTATGTGTGTGCAGATGCACACGTTCATTTAAATAAACATTTTCTACCAGACATGTCTGTCGATTTTAATTCGTGATGATAAATTTATGGATTGTAATCGCTATCAAATATTTATTAAGAAAACCAAAACATGTTGGTTCGTCGTAAATTGCATAATCTTTAAAATAATAGATCACTACAATTTGTTTGGCGGCTTTTGCAAGAATGTCAGCAATTAATTATTGAAATTTCTAAAATTATTTGAAGAACGTTTATTAATATGTAAATTAAGTACAAGTACTTGTACGGAATGCAAAAACAATTGTAGTAAATGTACTACATATATACATCGCACACTAAACCGTAAACAGTCACACTTTAAAAATGTTCAAAATGGGTTTTTATTTCGTAAAGCGGTTCAGAAATCAAATCATGCTTTCCATTGCCGCCTTCCTTAACTGGAAAAAAAAAATACCGTTTGCTTGCATTACCTTGTAACTTTCTACTAAACATTTCTGATGTTTGAGTTTTAACTGATTATGATTTATTTGAATTAAAATTAGAATAAAGTAGAAATGAAGTGTTTTTAATTAATTATTTAGTTCACGTATGCACACGTTTGTGGCCATTTCTTTCTGTTTGAATTTCCAATAAAAATTAAATTATAAGAAACAACCTGCCATCAATCGTCCATCATTTTGCATGCAAATTTCTCTCGCCACAAATGTTCGACTGGCTGGTCTAATTTTTCTTTGCTGATTGTATTTGTCATCATTACCCACCAACGGCATTGTTAATATCAAGAGCCATTGCATATTAATCGATGTCAGGTCGTCGTGCTCAATCGTTGCCGCCCCATATGCTCGATCCGGTTAAACCAGAACGTGGTAGATGTGTCACAGCCATCTGTTTTTCGTGGAAAGTGATCACTTGTATTGTGTCGCATGTGACATTGGTTTTGTTGGTGGTTTCCTATTGTGTTGGTGGTGCTTATTTATTTCAACATTTAGAGCGGCCCCATGAAATTGAGGTAAATTCTATTCACACTTACATATTTATTTTTGAAATTAATTTATGTATTTAATGCAAAGTAATTGTAATTTGTTAGGCTTAAGTTCGTATAATTTAATTTTTAATGAAATTATTTCCTTTCTAATAAAATCTAACTAAATTAAAAATATTTATTTGTTGTATGCATTTCATTTGGTGCTTTAGCAGAATTATCAACCATACTTTTGGAAAGCTTCAAACTTCGTATTTTATGCACAAACTTTCAAAAATCATTTGAGAATTTACAAACAGAAAAAGTAGTAGTAGTATTTAAAACTTATAGAAAACACAACAAACAAATTATAGTCGATATGAATAAGAAACCAGTGGGTGACAATTAAAGTTTCTATAAGGAAATAACATTCAACTTATTATACATATTTATAATTTTATTTTATTTTTTAATAAATTATACGAACTCAAGCCTGACTATTTAAAATTTCATTGGATTGAAAATCATTCAGTTCGATTAAAAATTCATAATATAATTGTTAATTTATTTATTTAATCTTCAATTTAAGCTTAAGGCTCCATGAAAAATGGTCCCAAACTGAAAACTAAGAAATTGCCCCAAACCAAAACTGAAAATGGCCTTCAAATATGAAAAATTACCCAAAATTTTTGTTATTTTTGTTTTCAATGGCCGGCCCGAAAGTTCGTGTTGTTGATCTTAATACAAAAATTCGAAGCCATTTTTCATTTTTGGTTTGGGATCATTTTTTATGGAGCCATAAAATAATGATCAATTTACATTGTATTTTTTAATTTAATTTAATTCTTTATAATATTAGCTTGTATCTTTCGTGCTGAAAACTTTAAAAAGATTATTCATTATTCTTTAGGTAGCAAATATCATACATGAAATAAAACAGCACATTTTCATACATTTCAGGTTAAGAAAGGAATACACAATTTACGCTTGAATCTAACCGACAAAATCTGGATTCATTCCGACAACTTGAGCGTGCTGAACGAGTTAACATGGACAAATGTGGTAAAAGATGATTTACAAATGTTTGAAAAGCAAATATTGACAGCTATTAAAACAAATGGCTGGGATGGTGACGAAGATATAACAAAATCGCAATGGACATTTGCGGGATCATTATTTTATTCGATTATAGTCATAACAACAATTGGTAAGATATAATTAATATTTATTTTGCAGATTTTCTATCAAGTATGCTTCTTCACATACAAATTGAAAAATCATATTCGAAAGAGCTTTTGGCGAATCGGTTAATTTGCCGATACAGTTTCAGATTTTTTCTAATAACATTTTTCTCTGATACTATGTCTGGAGTCAGATGTAATTTGAAACTTTACCGATCAATGAACGGAGTCATATAAATCATCTCTAGACAGTATAGTTAATTTTGCGATACGATGTTTCTGCATATTTTCTGAAATATCCAATCAATATCAGAGTTGTCTGGACATTATCAGAAGACTGTTTAATTTCGAACGCACATTGCCTTATTATTAGAGTTGTCAATTATTCGCCTTTCAACTTTGTTCGAATATTTCAAATATTTGATTTTGTTCGTTCGATCAAACGATTACTAGTAACATCTTCTATATCTTTACCTTCATCTGAATTATTGTGGTTACATTCAACATAATATAATCTGGAGTATAATTCATTTGGATATTCTTTAGTTTCACTTTTTGAAGAATATTTTAAAAAACTTTCATTGCTCGGAAACCTTCCAGAATTTAAAAAATATTATTAACGTATTTAAAAATTTTATACGTCTCTCATTTATTCTTATTTTAATACGTTTTCGTAAATCTGTTGCAAAAGAATTATTAATTTTTTTGTTGTTGATCCAACAATTAATTTTGTATAATTTAGGACACTTGTTACATGTGACTCTTTTTTTCATTTTTGTTCTTGGTAAAATACTTCCAAACCGAGCTCAATTTTTTGGCTTTAGTGTATTTCTAACTTATTCACCTGAGATTGAAAAAACCCCATTCTTGAAAATCTTTTAACGTTTCATTCAAAACATAGCACGACTACTAGGTATGCACAGTTCGACAACAACTACAAACATCAAAAATAACAAATTTAAAAAATTTTTACGTATGCATTTCAAACTGAAAAAATTTGTTCGATTAATTGACATTAATTAATTATTCGAAAATCAGCATTTTAAAATTATTCGAATAAGAGTTTCGTTCTGTTTGATCGATTAATCGAATTATTCTTAATCGGTTGACAACTCTACTTACTCGTATTATGCATGTTGTAAGAATTATTACATTATTGTTTCTTGAAATAAAAGTAATTAATTTCTAATGATTCCTGAGTTCATGTAAGATTTTAGTACGCCTTTCCTGAAAATTTCTAGTGTTAAGTCCGACTTTACTCCGACATTTATGCGACAATACTTAAAAATATATTTTAAAAAATCGGAAAATTTTCTAATGTTCTGTCAGCCATTTTTCCACTAGTGTTTAGAAATGTCGAAAATTTCTTTAGAATTTCACCAAAATATTCCATAGGAAGTCGTTGAAAAATATCTTAAGAGGCAGCATTTTCAGAATACCCTGAAGCCTGGCCAGCGTGGGATATAAATTCGTCTACTTGTGTAGATTTTCCGACCGAAGTTAAACTAATTGAAAAACTGCTGATAAGCATAACTCCAACTCTGCTGTTTCAGTAGGCAAATAACATAACATTTTTAGTGAGTTTACTTAAAATTTATATGTTCTTCAATATCTTTTAAAACTAAATAAAAAATGTACAAGTACTTATTTAGAAATATATTTACTTATACATACTTACATACATATGCATATCAAAAAGGATCTTTAATACTTATGAAATGATGCGATAACTTTGGATGAAGTTGAAATTATGAAAGGCGTTCAAAATTCGATTATGATTTCTTTAGATTTCTTGTGATCTTATCATCCACTTTTTTATTCGTCGTTTTAACACTTGCGCTTTTACCTTCCACTTGTGCTGGATATTCATCAAAACCAAAACCGTAGTTAGGATTAAAATTGCCATTAAATTGCGGATTAACATTAAATCCATGATTTGTATTTGCCAAACCATAACCTTCTGTGTACTGTGGTTGCTGCGGATATTGAACACCGGGAAAATGAGCTTGAGGATATTGATTACCAGCAAATTGTTGGGGATTATTTGAGTTTACAAAAGGATATTGACCTATGACATTATTGAGATTATTAAAGCTGGGATAATTCGGGTTATTATTGAAACCCGCAAAGTTGTGTGCTGTTGGATAGCTGCCTGGATATCCTCCCGGTATGGCCGGAAATGAAGGGGGTGCAACACCGGCTGGGTACTGAGATTGAGGTCTACCAATTATGCCAGTAGGTCCTTCAGGACCCACTAGAACACCATTTGGAGCATTGCCCAGAAAACCATTAACTTGAGGATAATTACCAAAACCATTATAGTTTCCTGCAATTAAAGGATATCCAGCTGGACCAGGTGGTACATAGGGACTATTTTGCTTAGCGCTTTCATCACTCGTATCTGTGTAATCATCAATATCATCATTTTGCGGCTGACCAGGTAAGGGACGTTTTGTTGTTGGCTCTCGATCACGATCTGCTCTAGAATACCGTTCTTCTGCTAACGGATAATAGCTTCGAACTTTTCCATTTGCTTTTGTTTTAGACCAAATCCATTTATTTTCGCAATTGCACACATTTAAAGTCACCGCAAGAAATATTAAAATGTAATTTAATTTATGCATTTTATTGAAATTTAGGCCACACACTCAAAACCCTTTAAATTATTTTTTGTACGAGTTTTTTTCGCTGCGTTCTCTTGCGTGGGTGCTTAAAGAATAATTTGTTTACTTTGTTATTCGGTGACTTTTATAAAATATATGGCTTTTTTATAAATTTATTTTTTTCTTAACACAAAAATAATAAAATCACCCAAGTGTGTCCGCATTATCAATGCAGACAAAAACAACGGACTACATAAGTTTTACTGTGTTGGCGGTAAGATATGGTTGATTGTTTGATTTTAAATTATGGTTGGCATCGTGAGTAACTATTCGCTCCCGAGTATGCACGTTCTCAGGCTCTTATTGGCTAGAGTTAAAAAAATTTTAGTCGAAACAAGTTAGACATCGGAAAGAAAATTCTTTAGGGATTGAGGGAAAACTGAAAGTTAATTTATTCTTCTTTATTCCGAAGCCACAATATTTCTTTGTTGTTTTTATATGAAATTTTACAAAGTTTAGCTTGCTAATCTTTTTATATTGACAATCCTGCAAGGTCTCATCATTTCCGGCCACTTGTTACGCATGATCACACATGACCACACCTGCTTCACGTCCATCTCTAATTAAAATATTTTGTCTTTTTTTAGTACATATTTGATATCACAACAAATTAACCATAATCATTTAAGCCTTCTTCCTCTTTTTGGCGATCATATACAGAAACTATGAACCTTAAACCAGAGTTGATTCATTTTTATTTCAGAATTTTTTAGTTATTTGGAAATTGTTAAATTCCTTTTGTCTTCATAAGAAGACGAAAAGACGTTACACCTGAATGACTATGATTTAACGATTTTAATGAGCACGTAATATTTATGCAAACGTGATCTCGTTAATCACGTAAATTTTCTAATTGCGAAAAAATGATTATGATTATACATCGAATAAACCTATAAATTATACACAAAAATACACTCACTGACGTTCAGATTTTCTTTTGTTTTTATGATAATTTCAAGAATTTAAATATTTTTTTGCAGAATAATTAATACTCATGGTCAGAGGGCGCGAGGGTGATCGTCATACGGTAGCAGGAGAGTGACATTTAAGTAAATCAAAACAAAATTTTGACTCAATGGATGATTTGGACAATTTGCCACATACGAAAAGGGCTACTAGTGTACGTTCGGTGAGCACGCCAAATCTAAAAAGAGATGAAATTTCTAAAGAAAATCGAGAGTCCAAAGAACTTAATATACCGAATTCTCATTAGAATAATATGTCCAGATAACCCTTGGTACTATATTTCCCCTGAAATATTAATTATCTAACAACTACTTCTTTTATTAGCCCATTTTAGAAATTTTTTGTTTGAACGGTTTTGCTGCAGTTTCCCCCTGTTTATGAAGAAGAAAAAAGCGTAATACCTACACCTAAAAAAGTATTAAGTAAAATAATTTTTATTGCTGGATAAACAAAACTGCATATCTTTGGCTTAATTTATATGAATTTATATAAAAATTATTTTCGATTTATTTGAGCGCTATAAAGTGAACTTTTTTACAATATCCGTTTCATCAATCTTTAATTAATCAAAAATATTTTTTTTAAATACAACAGCTAATCTTTCTGTGAAAATTTTAATTTTCTAAATGAGTATTTTGGTTATTATTTATGTAGAAATGGATAGAAACAAAATTGAGCTTGACCTCTAAACTGTTGGTATAATTGGAATGGTTTAAAATTTAACCTCAAAGAATAAATAAATATGCTTATGTACATTCATAAATATGTATATAGTACATAATATCAAAAAATCCCATTTATGAAATAACAAAAGAAATCAAGGTCGATGTTTGAAAAATTCCCACAATTACAGTTGTGTTTTTAAGTAGGTAGTTTTTTTTAATTAACCGTTAACATAGCAAAAGGTTTTAACACTAGATAGTATTCGTAGATACTAGAAGAGATAAAAAATATTTATCTAAATATTTGTATATGTACTTATAAACTAAAAATTCTTCTTGTTCGTTGTATATTGGTATTTTTTGTTTTACCTTTTTCTAGACTTAAAATTTATGAACATTATGTCTCGTTTTTGTTTTCTTTATAAAACAAAAAACATTGTAAATTAAATGTGTCCAATATTTTTCCTTGCTTAGCCAGCTTGGGTTTGTGATCAAATTTATAACTTAATATGCGATGATAATCATGACTCTCTTTCTTTACATTAATTACACTTATGCAGTACAATAGAAGATTACATTTATTTACTTTAACATGCAATTCCACAATAATTATTTAACCTTCAATATGTCGTATAAGTCGTGTATAATGCGGCTGATAGCAAACTATTATAGGAATAGTCATTGTAATTAATTGCGACATGTAAATTTTCTTTTAACTTCAAGAGTTTAAGCCGCCTTTAAATTCAAAACAAGCCAGAGAGCGGCTGCGCCGAAGCCTATATACCCTAAATCAAAAAAGTTTAATAAAAAAAATCATATTTTAGAAAATGCTGCTGATATTCCTGGAGTTTTCCCACTTTATTTAATCTTATCAATATGAAAAATATGTATCTCTTTTTATTTTCAATATTTTTTTCAAATTGATTTTTAGTTTGCAAGCTGTACTCTAAAAAGTTACACTATTGTTTCACTTCTTAATCATTTAATTAATTTTTTAAATCTTTACATGACTTGATCAGTAAAACATCAATCTTTATCAGAAATTAAAAAAAAATTACATTTTAGCATTCAATGAATTTACCATTTGAAATCACGATATTTATTTAAAAAAAATTTTACTTGTTGTGGGATATGCTTGTCTA
This sequence comes from Lypha dubia, assembly GCA_947311025.1. Lineage (NCBI taxonomy): Eukaryota > Metazoa > Arthropoda > Insecta > Diptera > Tachinidae > Lypha > Lypha dubia. The sequence continues at coordinate 75,976,578 of OX371263.1, forward strand.
TATGAAGGCGCGGATGCAGTTTTATCGTTTGAAGGGGACTTTTTAGAATTTTATATAAAATAAATAAATATTAAATATTATTATATTATATTATATTTTAAATGCCAATAATTAAAAAGAGTTGGGAGGAAGTATCCCATTTCGATTTTTGAAAATCATTTGAGAATTACACAAGAGTAAGCGTAGTAGGCTTAGAAACTTAAACAAAAAATATAAGAGTCCATTTACTTTTCTTTTTCTTCTTCACAACCTTTAAGTTTTATTTAATACTTGAATTACCAAATTTATTATTGACTTCATTTAGGCTATGGGCACATATCACCCCGTACGGATTGGGGTAAGGTTACTACGATATTTTACGCTATTGTTGGTATACCACTTATGCTTCTATGTCTTTCTAATATTGGCGATGTTATGGCCACATCTTTTCGGTAAGAATCAATAGATTGTAAAGAATTGATTTGATGTAATCAAATTACACTTATGCACATTTTAAGATTTATTTATTGGCGTGTTTGCTGTTATGTTTGCACACGAACTGCCAAAAAATCCCGGGCTCGTTCACGACAGCGTTTTGTAAAAGGTCATCGGCATTCTTCGCGTTCTCAGCCGCCTCCATTTCGCAGATCTATTAAAATGTCTCAGAGATCAGCGCATGGCAGTGGATTACAGCACGCTTATTCCGATCCCGAGTTGAGAACCATAAGAAAAAATGATAATGGACGTGATTTTGATTATGATCGTCAAACTGATCGCCGCACTCATCGTCCCAATGGTCGTGGAGGTGCTGATCGTAGACGTGAACATTTAACAAGCATGACGTCACCGCCACGAAATAACACCCGACATATGTCACCGTATGAAGATCCTTACTATTTCCCTGATGATGGTCCTTCCTACACTCAGACCCTTAATAGAGAAGGACGTTTTAGTAGTCGACAAAGAAACCGCGATCGTATGCGTGATCGTCATACGGTAGAAAGAGAGCGACATTTAAGTAGATCAAAACAAAATTTTGACTCAATGGATGATTTGGACAATTTGCCACATACGAAAAGAGCCAATAGTGTGCGTTCGGTGAGAACACCAAATTCAAAAAGAGATGAAATTTCCAAGGAAAATCGAGAGTCCAAAGAACTTAATAGACTGAATTCTCATCATAATAATATGGCCAGAGGTAAATCAATGCCAAACTCAAATGTCCGAACTAGATCAAAATCCGTTGACCCACGCCTATCGGCAGCTTTATTCGAAGAGGTAGATGAAGAAGTGGTACGCAAAACGCCTATCATATCAAATCGCTATGCTATTGTCGAAATGGAACATCGTGAACCAAGGAGCAAATCACATTTAAGAAGTCAATCTATGCCGAGATCGGCCTTCCATAAAAACACTTTAAATCATTTGCCTTCAAAACATTATGAAGAAGAATTACCAAATCATGTGAACAGTCAGCGTCATCAACAACTTAGAAGAGCTAGTCTAGGCAGACAACACTCAATAGGGGGGCCGCCTCTAACAAATTCAAGATATGGACAACATTTGGAATTACCTGAAATGGGTAATCACCACGGTTATCGCACGAAACGGGGAGCTTCCCCAAGACGTTTTGACATATATGAAGAAGATTATGATGAAACATTTCTGGAGGAACCAGAACAGCATAGCTCACGTAGAAGTTGTAGAGATTATGACGAAGTGGAACACTATTCGCAAAGATCATCAAGTCATCGCAAAAAAAGTCCCAGAAAAGAAAAACAAGGTAATTTAAAATATGAAACCTTAGATAAAACGCGATAAATTGTTTACGTTATTTTCAGAACGTTTACCGCCTTCACCGCGTATAATGTCGCCCATGGGATTTGCTGTCAAGAGACAAATACGAAGGCGTCCTAGCTATGATTATGATGATGATTCCCAGTACGGCGATGAATGGAGCGATTTTTATGGTGACATATCTCCCAAAGATAGGCCAGTACCAATATGGCTTTGCGTTTTTCTAGTCATCAGTTATATATTGGCTGGAGCAGCTTTATTTGCTTATTGGGAGCAATGGTCATTTCTGGATTCAGCTTACTTTTGCTTTATAACTCTAACGACTATAGGTATGAAACTGACTAATTAAAAAATATTAACTTATTCCAAAGTACGCTTTGGTTTCTTCTTACGAAATTAAATTTGTTTTTTTAGGTTTTGGCGATTTTGTACCCGCCAAAGGTGTCAAAGATGAATCAGAACAGTCTATAGCTTATTGCTCCTTATACTTATTGTTTGGCATAGCACTATTGGCCATGAGCTTTAACTTAGTGCAAGAGGAGTTTATAGCGAATGTTAAAGAGGTTGCTAGACGCTTGGGCATTTTAAAAGATGAAGATGATGATGAACATTGAAAGTATAAATTGTTTTATGCTTGCTCTATAGTATATACATACCACATTTAAAATAGGTTTATGGAGTAGGTATTTTTGCAAAATTTTTTTATATTTCCTAAATAATTAACTTTTTATTTATTTGTTGCGGGTTAGCAATATCTAAATATATATTTCGTTGGTAGCCATACCAACTCATCAGTAGATGTTTTACCCTTTATGTTTAAAAAGTTTTAAAGCTAATCTATTTATACAAAAAAAAATATATATGTATGTATATATATTTAGATATTGCTAACTCGCAACAAATAAATAAAATTTAAAACATAAATACTTGAGTACATGCTCAAATAAATGTAGAATTTTCTAAATAATTAACGTTTTTTTTCTGCACAAGTTTAGTTTTTAATCCAAGAAAAAAACGCTTTTGCAAGTCGGGTAATATTTGACTTTTCCATTAGTAAAAGTGCGGACCAAGATAGGTAAAAAGTTAAATTTCTAATATTTATTTATTCGATTATCTCCTAAATTGTACGCGGAAACCCTTAAATGTTATAGTTTTTTTTTTGGTCTTTTGTAGCCAATGGGTCGATTATAGATATCAACAACTCCAGTTGCAGAAAATTATATCACGAATGGCAACTGTCAACTAAGAGCTATCAGTTTCAGATGCTATTTAATTTAATTTAATTTAATTTATTCATTCTTATTTACGAAACCGAGCTTAAAAGCCATATTTGGATTCACTAAAGCTACTACATGAGTTTTATTATTATTATTATTAAAAAGCAATAAATCTAAATATAATTAGAAAAAAAAAATAAGCAAAATAGGCAAAATATGCTATTTAGTGCTTGAAGTAATACATACACTTTGGGATCTTGTAGCTTCGCATCTTTAAATTGCCGTAGGATTCATTGGAATCAGACTGCCCGTTTAGAAACGGTATATTTATTTAAATTTTTTTCCAAAATCACCCACTGTGCACAGCCGGAAATTGCTTCTTCTGAGTAAAGAATTTTGTTTTAAAGCATAAAAAATCTGCGAAAATTTGATTTTCGGAGTTGAATCGTTTGTTTTTTATTACGGGAAATTAAAATAAATAATATTTTACGAAGCTCTAAAGTTAAATTTTTTATTACAAATATTAGCAACACGAACTTGAACGACCTGTTGTTGGGTAAGTAAGAAGCATAGCATTGCATTGATCTACCAAAAACATTTCTTCATGTCCAAATAAAAATAAAATAAGTAGCGGTAAGCGAAATATAACAAATGTATGCATAGTTGGAGTTGATATTATGTGATTATTGTTTCATAATTCCACTATGTATTTTGTATTTCAAACTTAAGCGCCATGGCCACGTATCAAATTGGCTTGACAAACCAAGGGTTTTTTGATTGTGTTAGTGAAAAAAAACTCTCACGTATATGTCCATGTGAGTTTGACGAAAATCAAAACAATTTAGATATTCACTGCCGCCGATACTGTAATTTGAAGCAAATTTGATGTGTTGCTGCGTAATTACATCAAATCTCATTTTTGTTTAGTTTGCGCAGCGACAATATCGTACGCGGAAAATTTGATAGCGCAATAAATAAAAAATGGATGAAAAAAATTTCATACTGGAAATAATTAAATTTTATCGCTGTTTGCCTGCTTTATGGAGAGCAATTAAAAATAAACCAAATGTATCTATATATCGGGCTATAAACTTCTTTTTATAACTTCTTTTTATAACTATCACTGATCTAAATTGTGTGGTTTTGGGATCGACTTGGATGAGGTATCTGAATTTATTCATGATTTTGGAATTTTATTTTTTACTACTTTTTTGTTTTATATACATAGTAACCTAATGTATATATGTAAATATTTTCGCTTTTTATAACTATAATACATATTATTAATGGCCAAGAGGCTAATGTATTATGAATGAATTAAATAAATAAAATAAATAAAATAAAATAAATGTTGAAAAAAATGTAAATGTTATGAAAATTTTTATATTTATTGAATTAAAATTAACAAAATATATTTAATTATTTTCATAATAATTTAATATAAAGGCTCTGTAAGTCAATCGCATATAAAAATATAAGGTAATTGATATTATAAATTATAAATATTAATAAATAAAATTAAGAAAATTTTGTTAGCAAAAAATATTTTGCGACCAAAAACATCACACGTTCTTATCATTCAAAAATAACTTTCAAATGAAATTTGACGGCATGAATTTGACACGTTGCTGTGTTAAGCAAACTAATATTTACCAACACATACATGTTATTTGTCAAGCCAATTTGATACGTGGCCATGGCGCTTTATAGCGAGCTTGTATCAGACTAGCGAGCCGATGTATTTTTATCGGCGGCGCCGGTGAGTGCACCGTACGTTAACCGTCTGGAAAATATTTGTAGGCTGCGCCAAACTAATATCTTGATTGATATGTTCATGATCTTGTTTACAATTGGCAATATGTATATTTTTTTTAATGGTGATTTTTTAAAACAAAACCAAAGCATCCAAAGTTTTAGAAACGTCCAGAATTTAAGTACAGTGAATTTCGGCTACGATAACTTTCCGTAATTAATATTGAGTTTGATACAACCGCAAATGCCAAACCAAGTGTTATGGCTATAAAATTTTAAACTAAATTTAATAGAATTTGTTCTGCAAACAGAGTTTGGTCAAAAAAAAAAAAAAAAAAAAAGGGAGATAATCATAAATAAACTTTTATATTACGCAAAACATACATATACTATACAAAAATCCTGAAAAGTGTTATGGGTGTAAAATCTAAACTATTTTTTATGCCAAAATGAAACCAAAGCCACAATATAGTGAAAAGTAGCAGAATTTGTTCTGCAAACTGAGTTTAGTAAAAAAAATTAAACTAAACGTCAATAAAATTTTAAATTCCACAAAAAAAATATAAAATAATTATTTTCCATATTTATCTATAAATACGGAACTATGCGAGTTTAATCATGAAATATATAGTAAAACCCAATTTTTTTATTTATTTGAAGTTTTATAAAATGTCTATTTTGTTTAAAACCAATTTTGTTGCCACAACGAAAATATTTTATAACTCGAATTTCTTTTAAATTTAGCTAAAAGAGAAAATAAGTATCCAAAATTTTGTTTCTTTGTATTTTGGTGGTAGTTTTCCTAACGCTTAATATATGCATATCTCATTATAAGGATTGTTGTTTTTAATAAAAACATTGTACGCGCTAAGAAATCTTTTATTTATACTTTTCTTTCATCGCTCTTAATAAAATGTTTTTATTTGTTTAAAACGTTAAAGAAATATGTGTTTTCTGAATTATTCCTCATCTGATACTTTACACAGTGATTTTTAAGACGTGATTTTTTTTTTTTAAAAAGTATTAAAATATATCAGATATGCATAATTTTGTACACATGTTATAAAAATTTTTGTTAAAAATTATTAAAATGGCAACTCTGGTCGAAGTACCCCACCACTGTTCATAGAATAATAATGGTGTAATAAATAAGGTGATAGCAGATGGAAAAAGAACTTGACAGCACGAGAAAAAGTAAAGCCAAAACAAGTTTTACTGTCAAAAATATTTCATTTTTATATATGTTTTTAGAGCAAAAAATTGCTTTTCACATATTGAGTTATTCAAATTTATGAACCAAAAAAATATCATATGGCTTGGCGATGTCACCTGGCTTATTACGGCTTAATCGCAACTACAAAAAAAACCAATAACAGCTGTTCCTCTTTGTTTTCAAAGATTGATTTGTGCATGCCGATCAAAGTGATTATAAGACGAAATTTAATTATTTTTAATATTTATTAATACACTATTGAATTAAAAATAATGCCAAAAACAAATAAAGTAAACAATTTGAAATATAATAAGCATCAACGTGATAAACATCGCGGCGGAGGAGCATATAAGAAATTACCACATGGAAAAGCATCATCTGTCAATGCTGCTGATGTTCAGAAAAAGGTATGATGTATTTTTAGGACATATTCTATGGAACAAATAATGTAAAGCGACATAGCTCAAAAAGGTTTTAAAAGTGGTCTATCCTACAGAAAATAAAAAGAATTCGCGGAGGCGTAGTTTCCGAGTTATAAACCTCTGAAGTTCCAGTAGTGAGTACAATAGATTGTTTACACACGCAAACAAAATTATACTTTAGTTGCTAGTATGAAGCAGAAAATGTCAATTTAGTAAAATCAAAACTCTACATGCATATGGGAGAAACTCTTTACGCCCGGCCGAATGCCGGCTGTGCAGAGAATCTGAACTAAATATTGCAGTGTCGGGAAATACCACGGCGGAGAAATTTTTAAGCCTTCAATTTTGTACTGGAACTTTAGAGGCTCATTGCTCGAAAACTAAGCCTTTATTTATTTTTTCTTATGTTTTAATTTTCTATCACTTACTTTGTGGCGGACTTAAAAGGTTTTCTCCTCTGTAGTGGCTTTGCTGAGTAAAGAATTTCAAAAATGTAATTTTACTTGTGTGTGAACATTCTATGAAAATACACCATATAATGACAATTGTATTGGAACTAAAGGTTGATGTTGCTAAAGCTCCCGGCTTTGTTATCTTTTTATTTTTATTATAAGTTCAGTCTATAAATAAATTAGAACAGGTCTATTGATATGTTTCCTAACTCTCTGTTAAAGATTTAAGTTATACATATCATCTTATTAATTGAATCGAATTAATTTAATAAAATATTATTACAGACATACCTAAATCAGAGCGTTGAGCGTCGCGTAAGCAACAGGGAACGTACTTTCCGTACATTTGAAATAACTTTTTTGCCTTAGAATGTACAAAAACTATGTAGCCTGTTGCTTTCGGTACGTTCAACTCTCTGATTTAGATATGGCTGTTAGTTTGTGTAAGCAAATGTCTAATACAATTTTTAATACATATCATGTCTACATATATTTTTCTCATAAAAGGAACGCGCAAAAAAATTTCAAGAACGTCAAGCATTAAGGGCGCAGAAACAGAAGGAGTTGGAAGATGAGCGTGCCAAAGCCAAACAGGAGAAAGAGGAAAAAATTCGTCAGTACAAAAAGAAGCGTCTGGAAAAAACAAAAGCCATTAGTAAACGAACTCAACACGGCCAACCTTTAATGAAAGATCGCATGCAACTGCTTTTGAAACAGATACAAGAAATGAAAAAGAATGGATAATAAGTTAAATTATCTTTATGAATTTTTTAATTAAAGAAATGAACTAAGAATTGAAGTGACCAAATAAAAAGTTGAAAAAAATCTTAATATTTAATCATAGGTTTTAAATAAATAAAGAATTGTTAAATAAAATTGTTTATATTCTTAGCTAATAATCAAATTGTATCGTTTTGCTACGTGACGTTTTATAAAAGTATCAAGGACTTGTTACGGATTGAAAATTGTGTACTAAAAACTTTGTAAAATGCCTTGATAAAAATCGTTATGGTGTGGGAGAATTTCAACCTTAGCGGTATACTCGTATTAAGAAAACTAATACTGCAACTAGCAAAATTTTGTCAAGTCTATTCGATTTCCGGAACGGTCAATAGTATAAATATTGAAATACCTATATACTATGCTTACTATTTACATACTAAGTTATGTGGATTTGTATTTCTAGTAACGATATATGTATAAATAAATTCAAGTAACTAAAAAAAAACTTAGCTGGCTTCGAATTTTTAGTACAATTTTGTTTTATTTTTTTATAATTTTACAATTTCTCTTTATTTATTTTAGATAAAAATTAATTTAAAATTCTAAACCGTTTATTTAATATATTTGCAATCATTACAAAAACTACCTCAATAAACAAACAGAATGGCGCGAAATTTTTTATTCATGTTCGAATTTGTGGTTGATGATGTAGTTGTAGTTAAGCCTAATAAATGCGCACCAGAAGAGTATCCTACGTGCTGCGAGGTAACCTTTCGCAATAGCGTCTTTGTTTCAATTTGCCACTATGAGGATGGTCAATGTGTTGATCCGTGTAGACCAAAGTGCGGCAAAAGTTGCCTGTTTTCCTTGGAAAGTCCAATAAGCGAAGACGACAAATTGCACATACAACTTTACAAAAAGAAGACGGATCAGTGTAAATTTCTGTTGGGCTTTACCAGTATGCCGATCAAAAGTGTCTTTGATAAGGTTATGGAAAGCTTTGACACTGAGAATCCAAATTATGAGGAAATACTCAATAGACATTTAAAAGCACTACCTAACTCTGAACAAAAATCGAAAGATATGGTACCAATAGAAACTGATTGCGATTCCACTGACGAAGAAAGGCGTGAAGAATTATGTCCGACCTTTGAGTTGAGAAAAGAGCTTTTACCCATATTTAATAAGAAACGCTGCCAAACTGGCAATGTGGTTTTAATAATACGTCTTGTAGCTATTGGTCCAGCCATAGTTTCAACATTTCCATTTTCTTCTATGTGTAAATCCGCATGTGATACTAAACTTAAAAAGTGTTGCGATGTCAATAAAGCTTGTAATTCCAAGATAAAGCGCTGTGAAGCTGGTATGGATAATAAGCCAGGTTCGAATTACAGTAATAAACCTGGTGGCAGTAAACAACATAAACCGAATGATGGGTGTATGCCTTTAAGAGATCCTTGTAACAAAGAAATGAAGAAGACGGTGTGTCAACGTTATTTTGCCTGTAATGCCGATAAAGGCTCTCCATTTGATGAAATAGAGGATGAATGTGCACGAGGTATGCAAAAATATTAAAATTATCGACAAATCGTATAACTCGAGTAATTCTCATGAATTTATGATTTCAAAAATTCAATTTGTTTGTTACATTTACCCAAGATTTCGTGAAATTTCGCAATTTTCGTGATTTCTACAATTTGTTTTATATTCGTTAAATTTTTATCAATTTTTGCAGTTTTTCGCAATGTGCGTAATTTTGGCAAAGTTTTCGGCATTCTAATCAAACATAAATTAAAATTTTTTCAAGTTTTTGCACTTTCATAAATTTTGGGATTTTTTCCGAAAGCTAACTATTTTAGAAAATTATAATCAGTTTTAGAGTTTGCATTGAATATGGGTGTTCTTGCTAACTTTTTTTTTTTAAATTTTCGCGATAGGCTTGACTTTGCAAAATATTTCAAGGCAAGATTGAAATAAAGATACGATTAAATTTTTTTTTTCAATTTGAATTTGATGTATATTGAACAGAAAAAAACAATGGCGAATCTTTAGCGAATTATTTAAAAAAGTTTATCAAATCATAAACCATCTTCTCAAAAGCTTTTAAATGATACCAATATTGAACACATTATATGAAACACACCATTCACAATTTTGTACTCGGAAAGTAAGCTTAGCCGACAATTTTTTTATTTAATTTTTTGATTCTCCATCGGATAGGATATTTTTTTTTAACAACGCAGCCAAACTAGATTTGTTGCCACATTATTTAAAAAATTTTTTTGAAACAAAACAAAATTGAAATCGTCGGAAAAACAAAATTTCATTACTTTTCTAGAACACAGTGAAATGGTAAATGTGAAATTCAAAATTTTTTCACTTTCATTTTGTAGTGAAATACAGAACACAGGCGATAGTGAACTCGCAAAAAAGTGAACATTGACTACTTTAAAACATGAACAAAGGTTACATAAAGGCTCGAAAACATGAACTTTTTTTCAAACGTTTAAATTTAATTTTGTAAAAATTTTGGGGTTCCCCGCTGAAGAATTTTTAAAGTGAATATCCATCCACTAAAATCATTTTTATCTATATATATAAAATTAAGTGCAAAACTCCCTGTGCGCATACTCCTCCTAGACGGCTTGCCCGATTTCAATAAAATTTTCAGGGGTGATTAGGGTCTGTGTGGAGGGTGCACATAAGAAATTTAGTGGGCGTGGCCCCTCCCACATAAATTAAATAACTTCATATATCTTGACTATTGTGATAGCAAGAGTTTTGAAACATTGCAATAGTACATATGTTACTCATGTGATAATCAGGACAAAAATGGGCGGGATCAGACAAGTGGGCGTGGCAACGATCATATAAAATAAATATTTAATATCAAATATCTAGAGTTATATAATAGTTAGAGCCTTCAAACTTTGTAGGAGTGCATAAATTAATAATATTAGCAGCTGAAGTGAAAATGGGCGTGATTGGACAAGTGGGCGTGGTATATCTCATACAAAGGTTTAACATATAATATCTGGAGTACTATGACAGCAAGAGTTCTGAAACTTTGCACATGTACATATTAAACTAATCTGAAGAGTTGTGAAAAAAATGGGCGGGATCGGGCTAATGGGCGTGGCACCCACCATACAAAGTAAATATTTAATGTCATGTATCGGGAGTACTGTAATAGTGAAAGCCTTGGAACTTTGTCTGAGTTTATGAGTTATTAATGTGAGTAGTCGTACTAAAAATGGGCGCGATTGGATGAGTGGGCGTGGCAGCTCCCATACAAAGTAAATATTTAATATCATATATCTACAGTACTATAATAGCCATAGTCTTAGAAATTTGTGCACGTTGATTATATTATGAATAGTCATGGGAAAATTGGGCGGGATCATGCCAGTGGGCGTGGCAGCTCCCATACAAAGTGCATATTTAGCTCATATACAAAATTAATATTAAATATCTAAGGCTCTATATTAGCTATATAGCCTTCAAATTTTGTACGAGTCCATCAATCTATATATATAAAAATGAATCCCTTTTTTCCTTGGTCACGGCATCACGCGTGAATGGCTGCACCGATTTGGACGATTTTTTCTTTCTAATGATCGCCATGGTCCAACTTTTTTCGATTTACCTAAAATCAGAAAACGGCTCCATCGATTTGAGTAATTCTTCTTTCAAATGTTCGTATTAATCCATTTTAAGTTTTCATCGAACGAAAAATTTACCATGCCTACTTTTACGCACGCCCCTTTTTATGAAACTTAAAATCGTAATTTAGTCTTAACTACTGGACCGATCGTCATTAAATTTTCACAATAGGATATTCTTACGAAATAATAAATGCTTGACTATAAAAAGTATTGATTGGGCAAAGGGGCGTGGCACCGCCCATATAACCAAAAAATTTAAATCGCCATATTATAGGTATTTTTTGACATACGTCGATGATACTTGGTACATATGGTATTGGCATAATTAGAAATACGTACCAGGAGAAAACTGGGTGGGAACACACCCCTTTTTAGGAAAATTAAATATCGTATATAGTCTTAACTACTGGACCGATCGTCATTAACTTTTCACAATAAGGTATTCTTACGAAAAAATAAATTCTTGACTATATAAAGTTTTAATTGGACAAAGGGGCGTGGCACCGCTCATAAAACCCAAAAATTTTAATCGCCATATTTTGGGCATTTTTTGTCCTACGTCGATGATATTTGGTACACATGGTATTGGCATAATTAGAAATACGTACCAGGAGAAAACTGGGTGGGAAGACGCCCCTTTTTAGGAAAATTAAAAATCGTAATATAGTCTTAACTACTGGACCGATCGTCATTTAATTTTCACAATACGATATTCTTACGAAATAATAAATACATGACTATATAAATACTTTCAGTTTTATTTTATAACGATGGGGGTAGCGAAGCACACGGGTTTTTATTATTGTTTTGCCGCAAGATTGGCAGTCCTGCCTTTTACTAATAAATAAACAGAGACAGCAGGCGAATGTTTACAATTATTAAAAAACATTGACATCGCAACATTGTGTGTTTTTTCCACATTTAATTCAATCGATTTGCATAGTCTATATCGGACTTACATAGTCTATAAGTATGGATCCTTGGCTTTAATTTCCCATTGGTCCAAATGAGTGACAAACAAATGTTGTAGAAAAATTCTCAAATACAATTGAGAAATCGGACTTACATAGTCTATAAGTATGGATCATTAGCTTTAATTTCCCATTGGTCCAAATGAGTGACAAACAAATTTTATAGAAAAATTCTCAAATACAATTGAGAAATCGGACTTACATAGTCTATAAGTATGGATCCTTGGCTTTAATTTCCCATTGGTCCAAATGAGTGACAAACAAATGTTATAGAAAAATTCTCAAATACAATTGAGAAATCGGACTTACATAGTCTATAAGTATGGATCCTTGGCTTTAATTTCCCATTGGTCCAAATGAGTGACAAACAAATGTTATAGAAAAATTCTCAAATACAATTGAGAAATCGGACTTACATAGTCTATAAGTATGGATCCTTGGCTTTAATTTCCCATTGGTCCAAATGAGTGACAAACAAATGTTATAGAAAAATTCTCAAATACAATTGAGAAATCGGACTTACATAGTCTATAAGTATGGATCCTTGGCTTTAATTTCCCATTGGTCCAAATGAGTGACAAACAAATGTTATAGAAAAATTCTCAAATACAATTGAGAAATCGGACTTACATAGTCTATAAGTATGGATCCTTGGCTTTAATTTCCCATTGGTCCAAATGAGTGACAAACAAATTTTATAGAAAAATTCTCAAATACAATTGAGAAATCGGACTTACATAGTCTATAAGTATGGATCCTTGGCTTTAATTTCCCATTGGTCCAAATGAGTGACAAACAAATGTTATAGAAAAATTCTCAAATACAATTGAGAAATCGGACTTACATAGTCAATAAGTATGGATCCTTGGCTTTAATTTCCCATTGGTCCAAATGAGTGACAAACAAATTTTATAGAAAAATTCTCAAATACAATTGAGAAATCGGACTTACATAGTCTATAAGTATGGATCCTTGGCTTTAATTTCCCATTGGTCCAAATGAGTGACAAACAAATGTTATAGAAAAATTCTCAAATACAATTGAGAAATCGGACTTACATAGTCTATAAGTATGGATCCTTGGCTTTAATTTCCCATTGGTCCAAATGAGTGACAAACAAATGTTATAGAAAAATTCTCAAATACAATTGAGAAATCGGACTTACATAGTCTATAAGTATGGATCCTTGGCTTTAATTTCCCATTGGTCCAAATGAGTGACAAACAAATGTTATAGAAAAATTCTCAAATACAATTGAGAAATCGGACTTACATAGTCTATAATTATGGATCCTTGGCTTTAATTTCCCATTGGTCCAAATGAGTGACAAACAAATTTTATAGAAAAATTCTCAAATACAATTGAGAAATCGGACTTACATAGTCTATAAGTATGGATCCTTGGCTTTAATTTCCCATTGGTCCAAATGAGTGACAAACAAATGTTATAGAAAAATTCTCAAATACAATTGAGAAATCGGACTTACATAGTCTATAAGTATGGATCCTTGGCTTTAATTTCCCATTGGTCCAAATGAGTGACAAACAAATGTTATAGAAAAATTCTCAAATACAATTGAGAAATCGGACTTACATAGTCTATAAGTATGGATCCTTGGCTTTAATTTCCCATTGGTCCAAATGAGTGACAAACAAATTTTATAGAAAAATTCTCAAATACAATTGAGAAATCGGACTTACATAGTCTATAAGTATGGATCCTTGGCTTTAATTTCCCATTGGTCCAAATGAGTGACAAACAAATGTTATAGAAAAATTCTCAAATACAATTGAGAAATCGGACTTACATAGTCTATAAGTATGGATCCTTGGCTTTAATTTCCCATTGGTCCAAATGAGTGACAAACAAATGTTATAGAAAAATTCTCAAATACAATTGAGAAATCGGACTTACATAGTCTATAAGTATGGATCCTTGGCTTTAATTTCCCATTGGTCCAAATGAGTGACAAACAAATGTTATAGAAAAATTCTCAAATACAATTGAGAAATCGGACTTACATAGTCTATAAGTATGGATCCTTGGCTTTAATTTCCCATTGGTCCAAATGAGTGACAAACAAATGTTATAGAAAAATTCTCAAATACAATTGAGAAATCGGACTTACATGGTCTATAAGTATGGATCCTTGGCTTTAATTTCCTATTGGTCCAAATGAGTGACAAACAAATGTTATAGAAAAATTCTCAAATACAATTGAGAAATCGGACTTACATAGTCTATAAGTATGGATCATTAGCTTTAATTTCCCATTGGTCCAAATGAGTGACAAACAAATTTTATAGAAAAATTCTCAAATACAATTGAGAAATCGGACTTACATAGTCTATAAGTATGGATCCTTGGCTTTAATTTCCCATTGGTCCAAATGAGTGACAAACAAATGTTATAGAAAAATTCTCAAATACAATTGAGAAATCGGGCTTACATAGTCTATAAGTATGGATCCTTGGCTTTAATTTCCCATTGGTCCAAATGAGTGACAAACAAATGTTATAGAAAAATTCTCAAATACAATTGAGAAATCGGACTTACATAGTCTATAAGTATGGATCCTTGGCTTTAATTTCCCATTGGTCCAAATGAGTGACAAACAAATGTTATTGAAAAATTCTCAAATACAATTGAGAAATCGGACTTACATAGTCTATAAGTATGGATCCTTGGCTTTAATTTCCCATTGGTCCAAATGAGTGATAAACAAATGTTATAGAAAAATTCTCAAATACAATTGAGAAATCGGACTTACATAGTCTATAAGTATGGATCCTTGGCTTTAATTTCCCATTGGTCCAAATGAGTGACAAACAAATGTTATAGAAAAATTCTCAAATACAATTGAGAAATCGGACTTACATAGTCTATAAGTATGGATCCTTGGCTTTAATTTCCTATTTGTCCAAATGAGTGACAAACAAATGTTATAGAAAAATTCTCAAATACAATTGAGAAATCGGACTTACATAGTCTATAAGTATGGATCCTTGGCTTTAATTTCCCATTGGTCCAAATGAGTGACAAACAAATGTTATAGAAAAATTCTCAAATACAATTGAGAAATCGGACTTACATAGTCTATAAGTATGGATCCTTGGCTTTAATTTCCCATTGGTCCAAATGAGTGACAAACAAATGTTATAGAAAAATTCTCAAATACAATTGAGAAATCGGACTTACATAGTCTATAAGTATGGATCCTTGGCTTTAATTTCCCATTGGTCCAAATGAGTGACAAACAAATGTTATAGAAAAATTCTCAAATACAATTGAGAAATCGGACTTACATAGTCTATAAGTATGGATCCTTGGCTTTAATTTCCCATTGGTCCAAATGAGTGACAAACAAATGTTATAGAAAAATTCTCAAATACAATTGAGAAATCGGACTTACATAGTCTATAAGTATGGATCCTTGGCTTTAATTTCCCATTGGTCCAAATGAGTGACAAACAAATGTTATAGAAAAATTCTCAAATACAATTGAGAAATCGGACTTACATAGTCTATAAGTATGGATCCTTGGCTTTAATTTCCCATTGGTCCAAATGAGTGACAAACAAATGTTATAGAAAAATTCTCAAATACAATTGAGAAATCGGACTTACATAGTCTATAAGTATGGATCCTTGGCTTTAATTTCCCATTGGTCCAAATGAGTGACAAACAAATGTTATAGAAAAATTCTCAAATACAATTGAGAAATCGGACTTACATAGTCTATAAGTATGGATCCTTGGCTTTAATTTCCCATTGGTCCAAATGAGTGACAAACAAATGTTATAGAAAAATTCTCAAATACAATTGAGAAATCGGACTTACATAGTCTATAAGTATGGATCCTTGGCTTTAATTTCCCATTGGTCCAAATGAGTGATAAACAAATGTTATAGAAAAATTTTCAAATACAATTGAGAAATCGGACTTACATAGTCTATAAGTATGGATCCTTGGCTTTAATTTCCCATTGGTCCAAATGAGTGACAAACAAATGTTATAGAAAAATTCTCAAATACAATTGAGAAATCGGACTTACATAGTCTATAAGTATGGATCCTTGGCTTTAATTTCCCATTGGTCCAAATGAGTGATAAACAAATGTTATAGAAAAATTCTCAAATACAATTGAGAAATCGGACTTACATAGTCTATAAGTATGGATCCTTGGCTTTAATTTCCCATTGGTCCAAATGAGTGACAAACAAATGTTATAGAAAAATTCTCAAATACAATTGAGAAATCGGACTTACATAGTCTATAAGTATGGATCCTTGGCTTTAATTTCCCATTGGTCCAAATGAGTGACAAACAAATGTAATAGAAAAATTCTCAAATACAATTGAGAAATCGGACTTACATAGTCTATAAGTATGGATCCTTGGCTTTAATTTCCCATTGGTCCAAATGAGTGACAAACAAATGTTATAGAAAAATTCTCAAATACAATTGAGAAATCGGACTTACATAGTCTATAAGTATGGATCCTTGGCTTTAATTTCCCATTGGTCCAAATGAGTGACAAACAAATGTTATAGAAAAATTCTCAAATACAATTGAGAAATCGGACTTACATAGTCTATAAGTATGGATCCTTGGCTTTAATTTCCCATTGGTCCAAATGAGTGACAAACAAATGTTATAGAAAAATTCTCAAATACAATTGAGAAATCGGACTTACATAGTCTATAAGTATGGATCCTTGGCTTTAATTTCCCATTGGTCCAAATGAGTGACAAACAAATGTTATAGAAAAATTCTCAAATACAATTGAGAAATCGGACTTACATAGTCTATAAGTATGGATCCTTGGCTTTAATTTCCCATTGGTCCAAATGAGTGACAAACAAATGTTATAGAAAAATTCTCAAATACAATTGAGAAATCGGACTTACAAGGTCTATAAGTATGGATCCTTGGCTTTAATTTCCCATTGGTCCAAATGAGTGACAAACAAATGTTATAGAAAAATTCTCAAATACAATTGAGAAATCGGACTTACATAGTCTATAAGTATGGATCCTTGGCTTTAATTTCCCATTGGTCCAAATGAGTGACAAACAAATGTTATAGAAAAATTCTCAAATACAATTGAGAAATCGGACTTACATAGTCTATAAGTATGGATCCTTGGCTTTAATTTCCCATTGGTCCAAATGAGTGATAAACAAATGTTATAGAAAAATTCTCAAATACAATTGAGAAATCGGACTTACATAGTCTATAAGTATGGATCCTTGGCTTTAATTTCCCATTGGTCCAAATGAGTGACAAACAAA
The DNA here is from genome assembly GCA_947311025.1 of Lypha dubia. Classification (NCBI taxonomy): domain Eukaryota; kingdom Metazoa; phylum Arthropoda; class Insecta; order Diptera; family Tachinidae; genus Lypha; species Lypha dubia. The sequence continues at coordinate 75,994,063 of OX371263.1, forward strand.
TGTTATAGAAAAATTCTCAAATACAATTGAGAAATCGGACTTACATAGTCTATAAGTATGGATCCTTGGCTTTAATTTCCCATTGGTCCAAATGAGTGACAAACAAATGTTATAGAAAAATTCTCAAATACAATTGAGAAATCGGACTTACATAGTCTATAAGTATGGATCCTTGGCTTTAATTTCCCATTGGTCCAAATGAGTGATAAACAAATGTTATAGAAAAATTCTCAAATACAATTGAGAAATCGGACTTACATAGTCTATAAGTATGGATCCTTGGCTTTAATTTCCCATTGGTCCAAATGAGTGACAAACAAATGTTATAGAAAAATTCTCAAATACAATTGAGAAATCGGACTTACATAGTCTATAAGTATGGATCCTTGGCTTTAATTTCCCATTGGTCCAAATGAGTGACAAACAAATGTTATAGAAAAATTCTCAAATACAATTGAGAAATCGGACTTACATAGTCTATAAGTATGGATCCTTGGCTTTAATTTCCCATTGGTCCAAATGAGTGACAAACAAATGTTATAGAAAAATTCTCAAATACAATTGAGAAATCGCACTTACATAGTCTATAAGTATGGATCCTTGGCTTTAATTTCCCATTGGTCCAAATGAGTGACAAACAAATGTTATAGAAAAATTCTCAAATACAATTGAGAAATCGGACTTACATAGTCTATAAGTATGGATCCTTGGCTTTAATTTCCCATTGGTCCAAATGAGTGACAAACAAATGTTATAGAAAAATTCTCAAATACAATTGAGAAATCGCACTTACATAGTCTATAAGTATGGATCCTTGGCTTTAATTTCCCATTGGTCCAAATGAGTGACAAACAAATGTTATAGAAAAATTCTCAAATACAATTGAGAAATCGGACTTACATAGTCTATAAGTATGGATCCTTGGCTTTAATTTCCCATTGGTCCAAATGAGTGACAAACATAAATGTGCCCACAAATAGCGAAATTCCCGTAGCTGAACAATATTTACACAACTCTAATCTTTAAAATTTTATAGAAAAATTCTCAAATACAATTGAGAAATCAGACTTACATAGTCTATAAGTATGGATCCTTGGCCTTAATTTCCCATTGGTCCAAATGAGTGACAAACAAATGTTATAGAAAAATTCTCAAATACAATTGAGAAATCGGACTTACATAGTCTATAAGTATGGATCCTTGGCTTTAATTTCCCATTGGTCCAAATGAGTGACAAACATAAATGTGCCCACAAATAGCGAAATTCCCGTAGAGCTGAACAAAATTTACACAATTTTAATCTTTAAAATTTTATAGAAAAATTCTCAAATACAATTGAGAAATCGGACTTACATAGTCTATAAGTATGGATCCTTGGCTATAATTTCCCATTGGTCCAAATGAGTGACAAACATAAATGTGCCCACAAATAGCGAAATTCCCGTAGCTGAACAATATTTACACAACTTTAATCTTTAAAATTTTATAGAAAAATTCTCAAATACAATTGAGAAATCAGACTTACATAGTCTATAAGTATGGATCCTTGGCTTTAATTTCCCATTGGTCCAAATGAGTGACAAACAAATGTTATAGAAAAATTCTCAAATACAATTAAGAAATTGGACTTACATAGTCTATAAGTATGGATCCTTGGCTTTAATTTCCCATTGGTCCAAATGAGTGACAAACATAAATGTGCCCACAAATAGCGAAATTCCCGTAGAGCTGAACAAAATTTACACAATTTTACTCTTTAAAATTTTATAGAAAAATTCTCAAATACAATTGAGAAATCAGACTTACATAGTCTATAAGTATGGATCCTTGGCTTTAATTTCCCATTGGTCCAAATGAGTGACAAACAAATGTTATAGAAAAATTCTCAAATACAATTGAGAAATCGGACTTACATAGTCTATAAGTATGGATCCTTGGCTTTAATTTCCCATTGGTCCAAATGAGTGACAAACATAAATGTGCCCACAAATAGCGAAATTCCCGTAGAGCTGAACAAAATTTACACAATTTTAATCTTTAAAATTTTATAGAAAAATTCTCAAATACAATTGAGAAATCGGACTTACATAGTCTATAAGTATGGATCCTTGGCTATAATTTCCCATTGGTCCAAATGAGTGACAAACATAAATGTGCCCACAAATAGCGAAATTCCCGTAGCTGAACAATATTTACACAACTTTAATCTTTAAAATTTTATAGAAAAATTCTCAAATACAATTGAGAAATCAGACTTACATAGTCTATAAGTATGGATCCTTGGCTTTAATTTCCCATTGGTCCAAATGAGTGACAAACAAATGTTATAGAAAAATTCTCAAATACAATTAAGAAATTGGACTTACATAGTCTATAAGTATGGATCCTTGGCTTTAATTTCCCATTGGTCCAAATGAGTGACAAACATAAATGTGCCCACAAATAGCGAAATTCCCGTAGAGCTGAACAAAATTTACACAATTTTACTCTTTAAAATTTTATAGAAAAATTCTCAAATACAATTGAGAAATCAGACTTACATAGTCTATAAGTATGGATCCTTGGCTTTAATTTCCCATTGGTCCAAATGAGTGACAAACAAATGTTATAGAAAAATTCTCAAATACAATTGAGAAATCGGACTTACAAGGTCTATAAGTATGGATCCTTGGCTTTAATTTCCCATTGGTCCAAATGAGTGACAAACAAATGTTATAGAAAAATTCTCAAATACAATTGAGAAATCGGACTTACATAGTCTATAAGTATGGATCCTTGGCTTTAATTTCCCATTGGTCCAAATGAGTGACAAACAAATGTTATAGAAAAATTCTCAAATACAATTGAGAAATCGGACTTACATAGTCTATAAGTATGGATCCTTGGCTTTAATTTCCCATTGGTCCAAATGAGTGATAAACAAATGTTATAGAAAAACTCTCAAATACAATTGAGAAATCGGACTTACATAGTCTATAAGTATGGATCCTTGGCTTTAATTTCCCATTGGTCCAAATGAGTGACAAACAAATGTTATAGAAAAATTCTCAAATACAATTGAGAAATCGGACTTACATAGTCTATAAGTATGGATCCTTGGCTTTAATTTCCCATTGGTCCAAATGAGTGATAAACAAATGTTATAGAAAAATTCTCAAATACAATTGAGAAATCGGACTTACATAGTCTATAAGTATGGATCCTTGGCTTTAATTTCCCATTGGTCCAAATGAGTGACAAACAAATGTTATAGAAAAATTCTCAAATACAATTGAGAAATCGGACTTACATAGTCTATAAGTATGGATCCTTGGCTTTAATTTCCCATTGGTCCAAATGAGTGACAAACAAATGTTATAGAAAAATTCTCAAATACAATTGAGAAATCGGACTTACATAGTCTATAAGTATGGATCCTTGGCTTTAATTTCCCATTGGTCCAAATGAGTGACAAACAAATGTTATAGAAAAATTCTCAAATACAATTGAGAAATCGCACTTACATAGTCTATAAGTATGGATCCTTGGCTTTAATTTCCCATTGGTCCAAATGAGTGACAAACAAATGTTATAGAAAAATTCTCAAATACAATTGAGAAATCGGACTTACATAGTCTATAAGTATGGATCCTTGGCTTTAATTTCCCATTGGTCCAAATGAGTGACAAACATAAATGTGCCCACAAATAGCGAAATTCCCGTAGCTGAACAATATTTACACAACTCTAATCTTTAAAATTTTATAGAAAAATTCTCAAATACAATTGAGAAATCGGACTTACATAGTCTATAAGTATGGATCCTTGGCTATAATTTCCCATTGGTCCAAATGAGTGACAAACATAAATGTGCCCACAAATAGCGAAATTCCCGTAGCTGAAAAATATTTACACAACTTTAATCTTTAAAATTTTATAGAAAAATTCTCAAATACAATTGAGAAATCAGACTTACATAGTCTATAAGTATGGATCCTTGGCTTTAATTTCCCATTGGTCCAAATGAGTGACAAACAAATGTTATAGAAAAATTCTCAAATACAATTGAGAAATCGGACTTACATAGTCTATAAGTATGGATCCTTGGCTTTAATTTCCCATTGGTCCAAATGAGTGACAAACATAAATGTGCCCACAAATAGCGAAATTCCCGTAGAGCTGAACAAAATTTACACAATTTTAATCTTTAAAATTTTATAGAAAAATTCTCAAATACAATTGAGAAATCGGACTTACATAGTCTATAAGTATGGATCCTTGGCTATAATTTCCCATTGGTCCAAATGAGTGACAAACATAAATGTGCCCACAAATAGCGAAATTCCCGTAGCTGAACAATATTTACACAACTTTAATCTTTAAAATTTTATAGAAAAATTCTCAAATACAATTGAGAAATCAGACTTACATAGTCTATAAGTATGGATCCTTGGCTTTAATTTCCCATTGGTCCAAATGAGTGACAAACAAATGTTATAGAAAAATTCTCAAATACAATTAAGAAATTGGACTTACATAGTCTATAAGTATGGATCCTTGGCTTTAATTTCCCATTGGTCCAAATGAGTGACAAACATAAATGTGCCCACAAATAGCGAAATTCCCGTAGAGCTGAACAAAATTTACACAATTTTACTCTTTAAAATTTTATAGAAAAATTCTCAAATACAATTGAGAAATCAGACTTACATAGTCTATAAGTATGGATCCTTGGCTTTAATTTCCCATTGGTCCAAATGAGTGACAAACAAATGTTATAGAAAAATTCTCAAATACAATTAAGAAATTGGACTTACATAGTCTATAAGTATGGATCCTTGGCTTTAATTTCCCATTGGTCCAAATGAGTGACAAACATAAATGTGCCCACAAATAGCGAAATTCCCGTAGAGCTGAACAAAATTTACACAATTTTAATCTTTAAAATTTTATAGAAAAATTCTCAAATACAATTGAGAAATCGGACTTAAATAGTCTATAAGTATGGATCCTTGGCTTTAATTTCCCATTGGTCCAAATGAGTGACAAACATAAATGTGCCCACAAATAGCGAAATTCCCGTAGAGCTGAACAAAATTTACACAATTTTAATCTTTAAAATTTTATAGAAAAATTCTCAAATACAATTGAGAAATCGGACTTAAATAGTCTATAAGTATGGATCCTTGGCTTTAATTTCCCATTGGTCCAAATGAGTGACAAACATAAATGTGCCCACAAATAGCGAAATTCCCGTAGAGCTGAACAAAATTTACACAATTTTAATCTTTAAAATTTTATAGAAAAATTCTCAAATACAATTGAGAAATCGGACTTAAATAGTCTATAAGTATGGATCCTTGGCTTTAATTTCCCATTGGTCCAAATGAGTGACAAACATAAATGTGCCCACAAATAGCGAAATTCCCGTAGAGCTGAACAAAATTTACACAATTTTAATCTTTAAAATTTTATAGAAAAATTCTCAAATACAATTGAGAAATCGGACTTAAATAGTCTATAAGTTTGGATCCTTGGCTTTAATTTCCCATTGGTCCAAATGAGTGACAAACAAATGTTATAGAAAAATTCTCAAATACAATTAAGAAATTGGACTTACATAGTCTATAAGTATGGATCCTTGGCTTTAATTTCCCATTGGTCCAAATGAGTGACAAACATAAATGTGCCCACAAATAGCGAAATTCCCGTAGAGCTGAACAAAATTTACACAATTTTAATCTTTAAAATTTTATAGAAAAATTCTCAAATACAATTGAGAAATCGGACTTAAATAGTCTATAAGTATGGATCCTTGGCTTTAATTTCCCATTGGTTCAAATGAGTGACAAACATAAATGTGCCCACAAATAGCGAAATTCCCGTAGAGCTGAACAAAATTTACACAATTTTAATCTTTAAAATTTTATAGAAAAATTCTCAAATACAATTGAGAAATCGGACTTAAATAGTCTATAAGTATGGATCCTTGGCTTTAATTTCCCATTGGTCCAAATGAGTGACAAACAAATGTTATAGAAAAATTCTCAAATACAATTAAGAAATTGGACTTACATAGTCTATAAGTATGGATCCTTGGCTTTAATTTCCCATTGGTCCAAATGAGTGACAAACATAAATATGCCCACAAATAGCGAAATTCCCGTAGAGCTGAACAAAATTTACACAATTTTAATCTTTAAAATTTTATAGAAAAATTCTCAAATACAATTGAGAAATCGGACTTAAATAGTCTATAAGTATGGATCCTTGGCTTTAATTTCCCATTGGTCCAAATGAGTGACAAACACATGTTATAGAAAAATTCTCAAATACAATAGAGAAATCGGACTTACATAGTCTATAAGTATGGATCCTTGGCTTTAATTTCCCATTGGTCCAAATGAGTGACAAACATAAATGTGCCCACAAATAGCGAAATTCCCGTAGAGCTGAACAAAATTTACACAATTTTAATCTTTAAAATTTTATAGAAAAATTCTCAAATACAATTGAGAAATCGGACTTAAATAGTCTATAAGTATGGATCCTTGGCTTTAATTTCCCATTGGTCCAAATGAGTGACAAACATAAATGTGCCCACAAATAGCGAAATTCCCGTAGAGCTGAACAAAATTTACACAATTTTAATCTTTAAAATTTTATAGAAAAATTCTCAAATACAATTGAGAAATCGGACTTAAATAGTCTATAAGTATGGATCCTTGGCTTTAATTTCCCATTGGTCCAAATGAGTGACAAACAAATTTTATAGAAAAGTTCTCAAATACAATAGAGAAATCGGACTTAGATAGTCTATAAGTATGGATCCTTGGATTTAATTTCCCATTGGTCCAAATGAGTGACAAACAAATTTTATAGAAAAATTCTCAAATACAATAGACAAATCGGACTTACATAGTCTATAAGTATGGATCCTTGGCTTTAATTTCCCATTGGTCCAAATGAGTGACAAACAAATGTTATAGAAAAATTCTCAAATACAATTGAGAAATCGGACTTACATAGTCTATAAGTATGGATCCTTGGCTTTAATTTCCCATTGGTCCAAATGAGTGACAAACAAATGTTATAGAAAAATTCTCAAATACAATTGAGAAATCGGACTTACATAGTCTATAAGTATGGATCCTTGGCTTTAATTTCCCATTGGTCCAAATGAGTGACAAACAAATGTTATAGAAAAATTCTCGAATACAATTGAGAAATCGGACTTACATAGTCTATAAGTATGGATCCTTGGCTTTAATTTCCTATTGGTACAAACGAGTGACAAACAAATGTTATAGAAAAATTCTCAAATACAATTGAGAAATCTGACTTAGATAGTCTATAAGTATGGATCCTTGGCTTTAATTTCCCATTGGTCCAAATGAGTGACAAACAAATTTTATAGAAAAATTCTCATATACAATAGAGTATTCGGACTTACATAGTCTATAAGTATGGATCCTTGGCTTTAATTTCCCATTGGTCCAAATGAGTGACAAACAAATGTTATAGAAAAATTCTCAAATACAATTGAGAAATCGGACTTACATACGGGTCTGTTCTAGAATCCGAATTCACTTTCGAGTGAATTACTTTAGCATTTTTGGTGTTCTGCAATTCACATCCACATGTTTTTATTAATAAAAATATGTGGATCTGAATTGCAGAACACCAAAAATGCTAAAGTAATCCACTTTCGAGTGAATTCGGATTCTAGAACAGACCCGATAGTCTATAAGTATGGATCCTTGGCTTTAATTTCCCATTGGTCCAAATGAGTGACAAACAAATGTTATAGAAAAATTCTCAAATACAATTGAGAAATCGGACTTACATAGTCTATAAGTATGGATCCTTGGCTTTAATTTCCCATTGGTCCAAATGAGTGACAAACAAATGTTATAGAAAAATTCTCAAATACAATTGAGAAATCTGACTTAGATAGTCTATAAGTATGGATCCTTGGATTTAGTTTCCCATTGGTCCAAATGAGTGACAAACAAATGTTATAGAAAAATTCTCAAATACAATTGAGAAATCGGACTTACATAGTCTATAAGTATGGATCCTTGGATTTAATTTCCCATTGGTCCAAATGAGTGACAAACAAATTTTATAGAAAAATTCTCAAATACAATTGAGAAATCGGACTTACATAGTCTATAAGTATGAATCCTTGGCTTTAATTTCCCATTGGTCCAAATGAGTGACAAACAAATGTTATAGAAAAATTCTCAAATACAATTGAGAAATCGGACTTACATAGTCTATAAGTATGGATCCTTGGCTTAAATTTCCCATTGGTCCAAATGAGTGACAAACAAATGTTATAGAAAAATTCTCAAATACAATTGAGAAATCTGACTTAGATAGTCTATAAGTATGGATCCTTGGATGTAATTTCCCATTGGTCCAAATGAGTGACAAACAAATGTTATAGAAAAATTCTCAAATACAATTGAGAAATCTGACTTTCATAGTCTATAAGTATGAATCCTTGGCTTAAATTTCCCATTGGTCCAAATGAGTGACAAACAAATCTTATAGAAAAATTCTCAAATACAATTGAGAAATCTGACTTAGATAGTCTATAAGTATGGATCCTTGGATTTAATTTCCCATTGGTCCAAATGAGTGACAAACAAATTTTATAAAAAATTCTCAAATACAATTGAGAAATCTGACTTAGATAGTCTATAAGTATGGATCCTTGGATTTAATTTCCCATTGGTCCAAATGAGTGACAAACAAATTTTATAGAAAAATTTTCAAATACAATTGAGAAATCGGACTTACATAGTCTATAAGTATGAATCCTTGGCTTTAATTTCCCATTGGTCCAAATGAGTGACAAACAAATTTTATATAAAAATTCTCAAATACAATTGAGAAATCGGACTTACATAGTCTATAAGTATGGATCCTTGGCTTTAATTTCCCATTGGTCCAAATGAGTGACAAACAAATGTTATAGAAAAATTCTCAAATACAATTGAGAAATCGGACTTACATAGTCTATAAGTATGGATCCTTGGCTTAAATTTCCCATTGGTCCAAATGAGTGACAAACAAATGTTATAGAAAAATTCTCAAATACAATTGAGAAATCTGACTTAGATAGTCTATAAGTATGGATCCTTGGATTTAATTTCCCATTGGTCCAAATGAGTGACAAACAAATTTTATAGAAAAATTCTCAAATACAATTGAGAAATCGGACTTACATAGTCTATAAGTATGAATCCTTGGCTTTAATTTCCCATTGGTCCAAATGAGTGACAAACAAATTTTATAGAAAAATTCTCAAATACAATTGAGAAATCGGACTTACATAGTCTATAAGTATGGATCCTTGGCTTTAATTTCCCATTGGTCCAAATGAGTGACAAACAAATGTTATAGAAAAATTCTCAAATACAATTGAGAAATCGGACTTACATAGTCTATAAGTATGGATCCTTGGCTTTAATTTCCCATTAGTCCAAATGAGTGACAAACAAATGTTATAGAAAAATTCTAAAATACAATTGAGAAATCTGACTTAGATAGTCTATAAGTATAGATCCTTGGCTTTAATTTCCCATTGGTCCAAATGAGTGACAAACAAATGTTATAGAAAAATTCTCAAATACAATTGAGAAATCTGACTTAGATAGTCTATAAGTATGGATCCTTGGCTTTAATTTCCCATTGGTCCAAATGAGTGACAAACAAATGTTATAGAAAAATTCTCAAATACAATTGAGAAATCGGACTTACATAGTCTATAAGTATGGATCCTTGGCTTTAATTTCCCATTAGTCCAAATGAGTGACAAACAAATGTTATAGAAAAATTCTAAAATACAATTGAGAAATCTGACTTAGATAGTCTATAAGTATAGATCCTTGGCTTTAATTTCCCATTGGTCCAAATGAGTGACAAACAAATGTTATAGAAAAATTCTCAAATACAATTGAGAAATCGGACTTACATAGTCTATAAGTATGGATCCTTGGATTAAATTTCCCAGTGGTCCAAATGAGTGACAAACAAATTTTATAGAAAAATTCTCAAATACAATTGAGAAATTGGACTTACATAGTCTATAAGTATGGATCCTTGGCTTTAATTTCCCATTGGTCCAAATGAGTGAGAAACAAATTTTATAGAAAAATTCTCAAATACAATTGAGAAATCGGACTTACATAGTCTATAAGTATGGATCCTTGGATTAAATTTCCCAGTGGTCCAAATGAGTGACAAACAAATTTTATAGAAAAATTCTCAAATACAATAGAGAAATCGGACTTACATAGTCTATAACTATGGATCCTTGGATTTAATTTCCCATTGGTCCAAATGAGTGACAAACAAATTTTATAGAAAAATTCTCAAATACAATTGAGAAATTGGACTTACATAGTCTATAAGTATGGATCCTTGGCTTTAATTTCCCATTGGTCCAAATGATTGACAAACAAATGTTATAGAAAAATTCTCAAATACAATTGAGAAATCGGACTTACATAGTCTATAAGTATGAACCCTTGGCTTTAATTTCCCATTGGTCCAAATGAGTGACAAACAAATGTTATAGAAAAATTCTCAAATACAATTGAGAAATCAGACTTACATAGTCTATAAGTATGGATCCTTGGCTTTAATTTCCCATTGGTCCAAATGAGTGACAAACATAAATGTGCCCACAAATAGCGAAATTCCCGTAGAGCTGAACAAAATTTACACAATTTTAATCTTTAAAATTTTATAGAAAAATTCTCAAATACAATTGAGAAATCGGACTTACATAGTCTATAAGTATGGATCCTTGGCTATAATTTCCCATTGGTCCAAATGAGTGACAAACATAAATGTGCCCACAAATAGCGAAATTCCCGTAGCTGAACAATATTTACACAACTTTAATCTTTAAAATTTTATAGAAAAATTCTCAAATACAATTGAGAAATCAGACTTACATAGTCTATAAGTATGGATCCTTGGCTTTAATTTCCCATTGGTCCAAATGAGTGACAAACAAATGTTATAGAAAAATTCTCAAATACAATTAAGAAATTGGACTTACATAGTCTATAAGTATGGATCCTTGGCTTTAATTTCCCATTGGTCCAAATGAGTGACAAACATAAATGTGCCCACAAATAGCGAAATTCCCGTAGAGCTGAACAAAATTTACACAATTTTACTCTTTAAAATTTTATAGAAAAATTCTCAAATACAATTGAGAAATCAGACTTACATAGTCTATAAGTATGGATCCTTGGCTTTAATTTCCCATTGGTCCAAATGAGTGACAAACAAATGTTATAGAAAAATTCTCAAATACAATAGAGAAATCGGACTTACATAGTCTATAAGTATGGATCCTTGGCTTTAATTTCCCATTGGTCCAAATGAGTGACAAACATAAATGTGCCCACAAATAGCGAAATTCCCGTAGAGCTGAACAAAATTTACACAATTTTAATCTTTAAAATTTTATAGAAAAATTCTTAAATACAATTGAGAAATCGGACTTAAATAGTCTATAAGTATGGATCCTTGGCTTTAATTTCCCATTGGTCCAAATGAGTGACAAACAAATTTTTTTAGAAAAGTTCTCAAATACAATAGAGAAATCGGACTTAGATAGTCTATAAGTATGGATCCTTGGATTTAATTTCCCATTGGTCCAAATGAGTGACAAACAAATTTTATAGAAAAATTCTCAAATACAATAGACAAATCGGACTTACATAGTCTATAAGTATGGATCCTTGGCTTTAATTTCCCATTGGTCCAAATGAGTGACAAACAAATGTTATAGAAAAATTCTCAAATACAATTGAGAAATCGGACTTACATAGTCTATAAGTATGGATCCTTGGCTTTAATTTCCCATTGGTCCAAATGAGTGACAAACAAATGTTATAGAAAAATTCTCAAATACAATTGAGAAATCGGACTTACATAGTCTATAAGTATGGATCCTTGGCTTTAATTTCCCATTGGTCCAAATGAGTGACAAACAAATGTTATAGAAAAATTCTCGAATACAATTGAGAAATCGGACTTACATAGTCTATAAGTATGGATCCTTGGCTTTAATTTCCTATTGGTACAAATGAGTGACAAACAAATGTTATAGAAAAATTCTCAAATACAATTGAGAAATCTGACTTAGATAGTCTATAAGTATGGATCCTTGGCTTTAATTTCCCATTGGTCCAAATGAGTGACAAACAAATTTTATAGAAAAATTCTCATATACAATAGAGTATTCGGACTTACATAGTCTATAAGTATGGATCCTTGGCTTTAATTTCCTATTGGTACAAATGAGTGACAAACAAATGTTATAGAAAAATTCTCAAATACAATTGAGAAATCTGACTTAGATAGTCTATAAATATGGATCCTTGGCTTTAATTTCCCATTGGTCCAAATGAGTGACAAACAAATGTTATAGAAAAATTCTCAAATACAATTGAGAAATCGGACTTACATAGTCTATAAGTATGGATCCTTGGCTTTAATTTCCCATTGGTCCAAATAAGTGACAAACAAATGTTATAGAAAAATTCTCAAATACAATTGAGAAATCTGACTTAGATAGTCTATAAGTATGGATCCTTGGATTTAATTTCCCATTGGTCCAAATGAGTGACAAACAAATTTTATAGAAAAATTCTCAAATACAATTGAGAATTCGGACTTACATAGTCTATAAGTATGGATCCTTGGCTTTAATTTCCCATTGGTCCAAATGAGTGACAAACAAATGTTATAGAAAAATTCTCAAATACAATTGAGAAATCTGACTTAGATAGTTTATAAGTATGGATCCTTGGATTTAATTTCCCATTGGTCCAAATGAGTGACAAACAAATTTTATAGAAAAATTCTCATATACAATAGAGTAATCGGACTTACATAGTCTATAAGTATGGATCCTTGGCTTTAATTTCCCATTGGTCCAAATGAGTGACAAACAAATGTTATAGAAAAATTCTCGAATACAATTGAGAAATCGGACTTACATAGTCTATAAGTATGGATCCTTGGCTTTAATTTCCTATTGGTCCAAATGAGTGACAAACAAATGTTATAGAAAAATTCTCGAATACAATTGAGAAATCGGACTTACATAGTCTATAAGTATGGATCCTTGGCTTTAATTTCCTATTGGTCCAAATGAGTGACAAACAAATGTTATAGAAAAATTCTCAAATACAATTGAGAAATCTGACTTAGATAGTCTATAAGTATGGATCCTTGGCTTTAATTTCCCATTGTTCCAAATGAGTGACAAACAAATTTTATAGAAAAATTCTCATATACAATAGAGTAATCGGACTTACATAGTCTATAAGTATGGATCCTTGGCTTTAATTTCCCATTGGTCCAAATGAGTGACAAACAAATGTTATAGAAAAATTCTCAAATACAATTGAGAAATCGGACTTACATAGTCTATAAGTATGGATGCTTGGCTTTAATTTCCCATTGGTCCAAATGAGTGACAAACAAATGTTATAGAAAAATTCTCAAATACAATTGAGAAATCGGACTTACATAGTCTATAAGTATGGATCCTTGGCTTTAATTTCCCATTGGTCCAAATGAGTGACAAACAAATGTTATAGAAAAATTCTCAAATACAAATGAGAAATCTGACTTAGATAGTCTATAAGTATGGATCCTTGGATTTAATTTCCCATTGGTCCAAATGAGTGACAAACAAATTTTATAGAAAAATTCTCAAATACAATTGAGAAATCGGACTTACATAGTCTATAAGTATGGATCCTTGGCTTTAATTTCCCATTGGTCCAAATGAGTGACAAACAAATGTTATAGAAAAATTCTCAAATACAATTGAGAAATCGGACTTACATAGTCTATAAGTATGAATCCTTGGCTTTAATTTCCCATTGGTCCAAATGAGTGACAAACAAATGTTATAGAAAAATTCTCAAATACAATTGAGAAATCGGACTTACATAGTCTATAAGTATGGATCCTTGGCTTTAATTTCCCATTGGTCCAAATGAGTGACAAACAAATGTTATAGAAAAATTCTAAAATACAATTGAGAAATCTGACTTAGATAGACTATAAGTATGGATCCTTGGATTTAATTTCCCATTGGTCCAAATGAGTGACAAACAAATTTTATAGAAAAATTCTCAAATACAATAGAGAAATCGGACTTACATAGTCTATAAGTATGGATCCTTGGCTTTAATTTCCCATTGGTCCAAATGAGTGACAAACAAATGTTATAGAAAAATTCTCAAATACAATTGAGAAATCGGACTTACATAGTCTATAAGTATGGATCCTTGGCTTTAATTTCCCATTGGTCCAAATGAGTGACAAACAAATGTTATAGAAAAATTCTCAAATACAATTGAGAAATCGGACTTACATAGTCTATAAGTATGGATGCTTGGCTTTAATTTCCCATTGGTCCAAATGAGTGACAAACAAATGTTATAGAAAAATTCTCAAATACAATTGAGAAATCGGACTTACATAGTCTATAAGTATGGATCCTTGGCTTTAATTTCCCATTGGTCCAAATGAGTGACAAACAAATGTTATAGAAAAATTCTCAAATACAAATGAGAAATCTGACTTAGATAGTCTATAAGTATGGATCCTTGGATTTAATTTCCCATTGGTCCAAATGAGTGACAAACAAATTTTATAGAAAAATTCTCAAATACAATTGAGAAATCGGACTTACATAGTCTATAAGTATGGATCCTTGGCTTTAATTTCCCATTGGTCCAAATGAGTGACAAACAAATGTTATAGAAAAATTCTCAAATACAATTGAGAAATCGGACTTACATAGTCTATAAGTATGAATCCTTGGCTTTAATTTCCCATTGGTCCAAATGAGTGACAAACAAATGTTATAGAAAAATTCTCAAATACAATTGAGAAATCGGACTTACATAGTCTATAAGTATGGATCCTTGGCTTTAATTTCCCATTGGTCCAAATGAGTGACAAACAAATGTTATAGAAAAATTCTAAAATACAATTGAGAAATCTGACTTAGATAGACTATAAGTATGGATCCTTGGATTTAATTTCCCATTGGTCCAAATGAGTGACAAACAAATTTTATAGAAAAATTCTCAAATACAATAGAGAAATCGGACTTACATAGTCTATAAGTATGGATCCTTGGCTTTAATTTCCCATTGGTCCAAATGAGTGACAAACAAATGTTATAGAAAAATTCTCAAATACAATTGAGAAATCGGACTTACATAGTCTATAAGTATGGATCCTTGGCTTTAATTTCCCATTGGTCCAAATGAGTGACAAACAAATGTTATAGAAAAATTCTCAAATACAATTGAGAAATCGGACTTACATAGTCTATAAGTATGGATCCTTGGCTTTAATTTCCCATTGGTCCAAATGAGTGACAAACAAATTTTATAGAAAAATTCTCATATACAATAGAGTAATCGGACTTACATAGTCTATAAGTATGGATCCTTGGCTTTAATTTCCCATTGGTCCAAATGAGTGTCAAACAAATGTTATAGAAAAATTCTCAAATACAATTGAGAAATCGGACTTACATAGTCTATAAGTATGGATCCTTGGCTTTAATTTCCCATTGGTCCAAATGAGTGACAAACAAATGTTATAGAAAAATTCTCAAATACAATTGAGAAATCTGACTTAGATAGTCTATAAGTATGGATCCTTGGCTTTAATTTCCCATTGGTCCAAATGAGTGACAAACAAATGTTATAGAAAAATTCTCAAATACAATTGAGAAATCGGACTTACATAGTCTATAAGTATGGATCCTTGGCTTTAATTTCCCATTGGTCCAAATGAGTGACAAACAAATGTTATAGAAAAATTCTCAAATACAATTGAGAAATCTGACTTAGATAGTCTATAAGTATGGATCCTTGGATTTAATTTCCCATTGGTCCAAATGAGTGACAAACAAATTTTATAGAAAAATTCTCAAATACAATTGAGAATTCGGACTTACATAGTCTATAAGTATGGATCCTTGGCTTTAATTTCCCATTGGTCCAAATGAGTGACAAACAAATGTTATAGAAAAATTCTCAAATACAATTGAGAAATCGGACTTACATAGTCTATAAGTATGGATCCTTGGCTTTAATTTCCTATTGGTCCAAATGAGTGACAAACAAATGTTATAGAAAAATTCTCGAATACAATTGAGAAATCGGACTTACATAGTCTATAAGTATGGATCCTTGGCTTTAATTTCCTATTGGTCCAAATGAGTGACAAACAAATGTTATAGAAAAATTCTCAAATACAAATGAGAAATCTGACTTAGATAGACTATAAGTATGGATCCTTGGATTTAATTTCCCATTGGTCCAAATGAGTGACAAACAAATTTTATAGAAAAATTCTCAAATACAATTGAGAAATCGGACTTACATAGTCTATAAGTATGAATCCTTGGCTTTAATTTCCCATTGGTCCAAATGAGTGACAAACAAATGTTATAGAAAAATTCTCAAATACAATTGAGAAATCGGACTTACATAGTCTATAAGTATGGATCCTTGGATTTAATTTCCCATTGGTCCAAATGAGTGACAAACAAATTTTATAGAAAAATTCTCAAATACAATTGAGAAATCGGACTTACATAGTCTATAAGTATGGATCCTTGGATTTAATTTCCCATTGGTCCAAATGAGTGACAAACAAATTTTATAGAAAAATTCTCAAATACAATTGAGAAATCGGACTTACATAGTCTATAAGTATGGATCCTTGGCTTTAATTTCCCTTTGGTCCAAATGAGTGACAAACAAATGTTATAGAAAAATTCTCAAATACAATTGAGAAATCGGACTTACATAGTCTATAAGTATGAATCCTTGGCTTTAATTTCCCATTGGTCCAAATGAGTGACAAACAAATGTTATAGAAAAATTCTCAATTACAATTGAGAAATCGGACTTACATAGTCTATAAGTATGGATCCTTGGCTTTAATTTCCCATTGGTCCAAATGAGTGACAAACAAATGTTATAGAAAAATTCTAAAATACAATTGAGAAATCTGACTTAGATAGACTATAAGTATGGATCCTTGGATTTAATTTCCCATTGGTCCAAATGAGTGACAAACAAATTGTATAGAAAAATTCTCAAATACAATAGAGAAATCGGACTTACATAGTCTATAAGTATGGATCCTTGGCTTTAATTTCCCATTGGTCCAAATGAGTGACAAACAAATGTTATAGAAAAATTCTCAAATACAATTGAGAAATCGGACTTACATAGTCTATAAGTATGGATCCTTGGCTTTAATTTCCCATTGGTCCAAATGAGTGACAAACAAATGTTATAGAAAAATTCTCAAATACAATTGAGAAATCGGACTTACATAGTCTATAAGTATGGATCCTTGGCTTTAATTTCCCATTGGTCCAAATGAGTGACAAGCAAGTGTTATAGAAAAATTCTCAAATACAATTGAGAAATCGGACTTACATAGTCTATAAGTTTGGATCCTTGGCTTTAATTTCCCATTGGTCCAAATGAGTGACAAACAAATGTTATAGAAAAATTCTCAAATACAATAGAGAAATCGGACTTACATAGTCTATAAGTATGGATCCTTGGCTTTAATTTCCCATTGGTCCAAATGAGTGACAAACAAATTTTATATAAAAATTCTCATATACAATAGAGTAATCGGACTTACATAGTCTATAAGTATGGATCCTTGGCTTTAATTTCCCATTGGTCCAAATGAGTGACAAACAAATGTTATAGAAAAATTCTCAAATACAATTGAGAAATCGGACTTACATAGTCTATAAGTATGGATCCTTGGCTTTAATTTCCCATTGGTCCAAATGAGTGACAAACAAATGTTATAGAAAAATTCTCAAATACAATTGAGAAATCGGACTTACATAGTCTATAAGTTTGGATCCTTGGCTTTAATTTCCCATTGGTCCAAATGAGTGACAAACAAATGTTATAGAAAAATTCTCATATACAATTGAGAAATCGGACTTACATAGTCTATAAGTATGGATCCTTGGCTTTAATTTCCCATTGGTCCAAATGAGTGACAAACAAATGTTATAGAAAAATTCTCAAATACAATTGAGAAATCGGACTTACATAGTCTATAAGTATGGATCCTTGGCTTTAATTTCCCATTGGTCCAAATGAGTGACAAGCAAGTGTTATAGAAAAATTCTCAAATACAATTGAGAAATCGGACTTACATAGTCTATAAGTATGGATCCTTGGCTTTAATTTCCCATTGGTCCAAATGAGTGACAAACAAATTTTATAGAAAAATTCTCATATACAATAGAGTAATCGGACTTACATAGTCTATAAGTATGGATCCTTGGCTTTAATTTCCCATTGGTCCAAATGAGTGACAAACAAATGTTATAGAAAAATTCTCGAATACAATTGAGAAATCGGACTTACATAGTCTATAAGTATGGATCCTTGGCTTTAATTTCCTATTGGTCCAAATGAGTGACAAACAAATGTTATAGAAAAATTCTCAAATACAATAGAGAAATCGGACTTACATAGTCTATAAGTATGGATCCTTGGCTTTAATTTCCCATTGGTCCAAATGATTGACAAACAAATGTTATAGAAAAATTCTCAAATACAATTGAGAAATCGGACTTACATAGTCTATAAGTATGGATCCTTGGCTTTAATTTCCCATTGGTCCAAATGAGTGACAAACAAATGTTATAGAAAAATTCTCAAATACAATTGAGAAATCGGACTTACATAGTCTATAAGTATGGATCCTAGGCTTTAATTTCCTATTGGTCCAAATGAGTGACAAACAAATGTTATAGAAAAATTCTCAAATACAATAGAGAAATGGGACTTACATAGTCTATAAGTATGTATCCTTTGATTTAATTTCCCATTGGTCCAAATGAGTGACAAACAAATGTTATAGAAAAATTCTCAAATACAATTAAGAAATTGGACTTACATAGTCTATAAGTATGGATCCTTGGCTTTAATTTCCCATTGGTCCAAATGAGTGACAAACATAAATGTGCCCACAAATAGCGAAATTCCCGTAGCTGAACAATATTTACACAACTTTAATCTTTAAAATTTTATAGAAAAATTCTCAAATACAATTGAGAAATCAGACTTACATAGTCTATAAGTATGGATCCTTGGCTTTAATTTCCCATTGGTCCAAATGAGTGACAAACAAATGTTATAGGAAATTTCTCAAATACAATTAAGAAATTGGACTTACATAGTCTATAAGTATGGATCCTTGGCTTTAATTTCCCATTGGTCCAAATGAGTGACAAACATAAATGTGCCCACAAATAGCGAAATTCCCGTAGAGCTGAAAAAAAATTTACACAATTTTACTCTTTAAAATTTTATAGAAAAATTCTTAAATACAATTGAGAAATCAGACTTACATAGTCTATAAGTATGGATCCTTGGCTTTAATTTCCCATTGGTCCAAATGAGTGACAAACAAATGTTATAGAAAAATTCTCAAATACAATTAAGAAATTGAACTTACATAGTCTATAAGTATGGATCCTTGGCTTTAATTTCCCATTGGTCCAAATGAGTGACAAACAAATGTTATAGAAAAATTCTCAAATACAATAGAGAAATCTGACTTACATAGTCTATAAGTATGGATCCTTGGCTTTAATTTCCCATTGGTCCAAATGAGTGACAAACATAAATGTGCCCACAAATAGCGAAATTCCCGTAGAGCTGAACAAAATTTACACAATTTTAATCTTTAAAATTTTATAGAAAAATTCTCAAATACAATTGAGAAATCGGACTTACATAGTCTATAAGTATGTATCCTTGGATTTAATTTCCCATTGGTCCAAATGAGTGACAAACAAATTTTATAGAAAAATTCTCAAATACAATTGAGAAATCGGACTTACATAGTCTATAAGTATGGATCCTTGGCTTTAATTTCCTATTGGTCCAAATGAGTGACAAACAAATGTTATAGAAAAATTCTCAAATACAATAGAGAAATCGGACTTACATAGTCTATAAGTATGGATCCTTGGCTTTAATTTCCCATTGGTCCAAATGAGTGACAAACAAATGTTATAGAAAAATTCTAAAATACAATTGAGAAATCTGACTTAGATAGACTATAAGTATGGATCCATGGATTTAATTTCCCATTGGTCCAAATGAGTGACAAACAAATTTTATAGAAAAATTCTCAAATACAATAGAGAAATCGGACTTACATAGTCTATAAGTATGGATCCTTGGCTTTAATTTCCCATTGGTCCAAATGAGTGACAAACAAATGTTATAGAAAAATTCTCAAATACAATTGAGAAATCGGACTTACATAGTCTATAAGTATGGATCCTTGGCTTTAATTTCCCATTGGTCCAAATGAGTGACAAACAAATGTTATAGAAAAATTCTCAAATACAATTGAGAAATCGGACTTACATACTCTATAAGTATGGATCCTTGGCTTTAATTTCCCATTGGTCCAAATGAGTGACAAGCAAGTGTTATAGAAAAATTCTCAAATACAATTGAGAAATCGGACTTACATAGTCTATAAGTATGGATCCTTGGCTTTAATTTCCCATTGGTCCAAATGAGTGACAAACAAATTTTATATAAAAATTCTCATATACAATAGAGTAATCGGACTTACATAGTCTATAAGTATGGATCCTTGGCTTTAATTTCCCATTGGTCCAAATGAGTGACAAACAAATGTTATAGAAAAATTCTCAAATACAATTGAGAAATCGGACTTACATAGTCTATAAGTATGGATCCTTGGCTTTAATTTCCCATTGGTCCAAATGAGTGACAAACAAATGTTATAGAAAAATTCTCAAATACAATTGAGAAATCGGACTTACATAGTCTATAAGTATGGATCCTTGGCTTTAATTTCCCATTGGTCCAAATGAGTGACAAACAAATGTTATAGAAAAATTCTCAAATACAATTGAGAAATCGGACTTACATAGTCTATAAGTATGGATCCTTGGCTTTAATTTCCCATTGGTCCAAATGAGTGAGAAACAAATTTTATATAAAAATTCTCATATACAATAGAGTAATCGGACTTACATAGTCTATAAGTATGGATCCTTGGCTTTAATTTCCCATTGGTCCAAATGAGTGACAAACAAATGTTATAGAAAAATTCTCAAATACAATTGAGAAATCGGACTTACATAGTCTATAAGTATGGATCCTTGGCTTTAATTTCCCATTGGTCCAAATGAGTGACAAACAAATGTTATAGAAAAATTCTCAAATACAATTGAGAAATCGGACTTACATAGTCTATAAGTATGGATCCTTGGCTTTAATTTCCCATTGGTCCAAATGAGTGACAAGCAAGTGTTATAGAAAAATTCTCAAATACAATTGAGAAATCGGACTTACATAGTCTATAAGTATGGATCCTTGGCTTTAATTTCCCATTGGTCCAAATGAGTGACAAACAAATTTTATAGAAAAATTCTCATATACAATAGAGTAATCGGACTTACATAGTCTATAAGTATGGATCCTTGGCTTTAATTTCCCATTGGTCCAAATGAGTGACAAACAAATGTTATAGAAAAATTCTCGAATACAATTGAGAAATCGGACTTACATAGTCTATAAGTATGGATCCTTGGCTTTAATTTCCTATTGGTCCAAATGAGTGACAAACAAATGTTATAGAAAAATTCTCAAATACAATAGAGAAATCGGACTTACATAGTCTATAAGTGTGGATCCTTGGCTTTAATTTCCCATTGGTCCAAATGATTGACAAACAAATGTTATAGAAAAATTCTCAAATACAATTGAGAAATCGGACTTACATAGTCTATAAGTATGGATCCTTGGCTTTAATTTCCCATTGGTCCAAATGAGTGACAAACAAATGTTATAGAAAAATTCTCAAATACAATTGAGAAATCGGACTTACATAGTCTATAAGTATGGATCCTAGGCTTTAATTTCCTATTGGTCCAAATGAGTGACAAACAAATGTTATAGAAAAATTCTCAAATACAATAGAGAAATGGGACTTACATAGTCTATAAGTATGTATCCTTGGATTTAATTTCCCATTGGTCCAAATGAGTGACAAACAAATGTTATAGAAAAATTCTCAAATACAATTAAGAAATTGGACTTACATAGTCTATAAGTATGGATCCTTGGCTTTAATTTCCCATTGGTCCAAATGAGTGACAAACAAATGTTATAGAAAAATTCTCAAAAACAATTGAGAAATCGGACTTACATAGTCTATAAGTATGGATCCTAGGCTTTAATTTCCTATTGGTCCAAATGAGTGACAAACAAATGTTATAGAAAAATTCTCAAATACAATAGAAAAATGGGACTTACATAGTCTATAAGTATGTATCCTTGGATTTAATTTCCCATTGGTCCAAATGAGTGACAAACAAATGTTATAGAAAAATTCTCAAATACAATTGAGAAATCGGACTTACATAGTCTATAAGTATGGATCCTTGGCTTTAATTTCCTATTGGTCCAAATGAGTGACAAACATAAATGTGCCCACAAATAGCGAAATTCCCGTAGCTGAAAAATATTTACACAACTTTAATCTTTAAAATTTTATAGAAAAATTCTCAAATACAATTGAGAAATCAGACTTACATAGTCTATAAGTATGGATCCTTGGCTTTAATTTCCCATTGGTCCAAATGAGTGACAAACAAATGTTATAGAAAAATTCTCAAATACAATTAAGAAATTGGACTTACATAGTCTATAAGTATGGATCCTTGGCTTTAATTTCCCATTGGTCCAAATGAGTGACAAACATAAATGTGCCCACAAATAGCGAAATTCCCGTAGAGCTGAACAAAATTTACACAATTTTACTCTTTAAAATTTTATAGAAAAATTCTCAAATACAATTGAGAAATCAGACTTACATAGTCTATAAGTATGGATCCTTGGCTTTAATTTCCCATTGGTCCAAATGAGTGACAAACAAATGTTATAGAAAAATTCTCAAATACAATTAAGAAATTGGACTTACATAGTCTATAAGTATGGATCCTTGGCTTTAATTTCCCATTGGTCCAAATGAGTGACAAACAAATGTTATAGAAAAATTCTCAAATACAATAGAGAAATCGGACTTACATAGTCTATAAGTATGGATCCTTGGCTTTAATTTCCCATTGGTCCAAATGAGTGACAAGCATAAATGTGCCCACAAATAGCGAAATTCCCGTAGAGCTGAACAAAATTTACACAATTTTAATCTTTAAAATTTTATAGAAAAATTCTCAAATACAATTGAGAAATCGGACTTACATAGTCTATAAGTATGTATCCTTGGATTTAATTTCCCATTGGTCCAAATGAGTGACAAACAAATTTTATAGAAAAATTCTCAAATACAATTGAGAAATCGGACTTACATAGTCTATAAGTATGGATCCTTGGCTTTAATTTCCCATTGGTCCAAATGATTGACAAACAAATGTTATAGAAAAATTCTCAAATACAATTGAGAAATCGGACTTACATAGTCTATAAGTATGGATCCTTGGCTTTAATTTCCCATTGGTCCAAATGAGTGACAAACAAATGTTATAGAAAAATTCTCAAATACAATTGAGAAATCGGACTTACATAGTCTATAAGTATGGATCCTTGGCTTTAATTTCCCATTGGTCCAAATGATTGACAAACAAATGTTATAGAAAAATTCTCAAATACAATTGAGAAATCGGACTTACATAGTCTATAAGTATGGATCCTTGGCTTTAATTTCCCATTGGTCCAAATGAGTGACAAACAAATTTTATAGAAAAATTCTCAAATACAATTGAGAAATCGGACTTACATAGTCTATAAGTATGGATCCTTGGCTTTAATTTCCCATTGGTCCAAATGAGTGACAAACAAATGTTATAGAAAAATTCTCAAATACAATTGAGAAATCGGACTTACATAGTCTATAAGTATGGATCCTTGGCTTTAATTTCCCATTGGTCCAAATGAGTGACAAACAAATGTTATAGAAAAATTCTCAAATACAATAGAGAAATGGGACTTACATAGTCTATAAGTATGGATCCTTGGCTTTAATTTCCCATTGGTCCAAATGATTGACAAACAAATGTTATAGAAAAATTCTCAAATACAATTGAGAAATCGGACTTACATAGTCTATAAGTATGGATCCTTGGCTTTAATTTCCCATTGGTCCAAATGAGTGACAAACAAATGTTATAGAAAAATTCTCAAATACAATTGAGAAATCGGACTTACATAGTCTATAAGTATGGATCCTTGGCTTTAATTTCCCATTGGTCCAAATGATTGACAAACAAATGTTATAGAAAAATTCTCAAATACAATTGAGAAATCGGACTTACATAGTCTATAAGTATGGATCCTTGGCTTTAATTTCCCATTGGTCCAAATGAGTGACAAACAAATTTTATAGAAAAATTCTCAAATACAATTGAGAAATCGGACTTACATAGTCTATAAGTATGGATCCTTGGCTTTAATTTCCCATTGGTCCAAATGAGTGACAAACAAATGTTATAGAAAAATTCTCAAATACAATTGAGAAATCGGACTTACATAGTCTATAAGTATGGATCCTTGGCTTTAATTTCCCATTGGTCCAAATGAGTGACAAACAAATGTTATAGAAAAATTCTCAAATACAATTGAGAAATCGGACTTACATAGTCTATAAGTATGGATCCTTGGCTTTAATTTCCCATTGGTCCAAATGAGTGACAAACAAATGTTATAGAAAAATTCTCAAATACAATAGAGAAATGGGACTTACATAGTCTATAAGTATGGATCCTTGGCTTTAATTTCCCATTGGTCCAAATGATTGACAAACAAATGTTATAGAAAAATTCTCAAATACAATTGAGAAATCGGACTTACATAGTCTATAAGTATGGATCCTTGGCTTTAATTTCCTATTGGTCCAAATGAGTGACAAACAAATGTTATAGAAAAATTCTCAAATACAATAGAGAAATCGGACTTACATAGTCTATAAGTATGGATCCTTGGCTTTAATTTCCCATTGGTCCAAATGAGTGACAAACAAATGTTATAGAAAAATTCTAAAATACAATTGAGAAATCTGACTTAGATAGACTATAAGTATGGATCCATGGATTTAATTTCCCATTGGTCCAAATGAGTGACAAACAAATTTTATAGAAAAATTCTCAAATACAATAGAGAAATCGGACTTACATAGTCTATAAGTATGGATCCTTGGCTTTAATTTCCCATTGGTCCAAATGAGTGACAAACAAATGTTATAGAAAAATTCTCAAATACAATTGAGAAATCGGACTTACATAGTCTATAAGTATGGATCCTTGGCTTTAATTTCCCATTGGTCCAAATGAGTGACAAACAAATGTTATAGAAAAATTCTCAAATACAATTGAGAAATCGGACTTACATACTCTATAAGTATGGATCCTTGGCTTTAATTTCCCATTGGTCCAAATGAGTGACAAGCAAGTGTTATAGAAAAATTCTCAAATACAATTGAGAAATCGGACTTACATAGTCTATAAGTATGGATCCTTGGCTTTAATTTCCCATTGGTCCAAATGAGTGACAAACAAATTTTATATAAAAATTCTCATATACAATAGAGTAATCGGACTTACATAGTCTATAAGTATGGATCCTTGGCTTTAATTTCCCATTGGTCCAAATGAGTGACAAACAAATGTTATAGAAAAATTCTCAAATACAATTGAGAAATCGGACTTACATAGTCTATAAGTATGGATCCTTGGCTTTAATTTCCCATTGGTCCAAATGAGTGACAAACAAATGTTATAGAAAAATTCTCAAATACAATTGAGAAATCGGACTTACATAGTCTATAAGTATGGATCCTTGGCTTTAATTTCCCATTGGTCCAAATGAGTGACAAACAAATGTTATAGAAAAATTCTCAAATACAATTGAGAAATCGGACTTACATAGTCTATAAGTATGGATCCTTGGCTTTAATTTCCCATTGGTCCAAATGAGTGAGAAACAAATTTTATATAAAAATTCTCATATACAATAGAGTAATCGGACTTACATAGTCTATAAGTATGGATCCTTGGCTTTAATTTCCCATTGGTCCAAATGAGTGACAAACAAATGTTATAGAAAAATTCTCAAATACAATTGAGAAATCGGACTTACATAGTCTATAAGTATGGATCCTTGGCTTTAATTTCCCATTGGTCCAAATGAGTGACAAACAAATGTTATAGAAAAATTCTCAAATACAATTGAGAAATCGGACTTACATAGTCTATAAGTATGGATCCTTGGCTTTAATTTCCCATTGGTCCAAATGAGTGACAAGCAAGTGTTATAGAAAAATTCTCAAATACAATTGAGAAATCGGACTTACATAGTCTATAAGTATGGATCCTTGGCTTTAATTTCCCATTGGTCCAAATGAGTGACAAACAAATTTTATAGAAAAATTCTCATATACAATAGAGTAATCGGACTTACATAGTCTATAAGTATGGATCCTTGGCTTTAATTTCCCATTGGTCCAAATGAGTGACAAACAAATGTTATAGAAAAATTCTCGAATACAATTGAGAAATCGGACTTACATAGTCTATAAGTATGGATCCTTGGCTTTAATTTCCTATTGGTCCAAATGAGTGACAAACAAATGTTATAGAAAAATTCTCAAATACAATAGAGAAATCGGACTTACATAGTCTATAAGTATGGATCCTTGGCTTTAATTTCCCATTGGTCCAAATGAGTGACAAGCAAGTGTTATAGAAAAATTCTCAAATACAATTGAGAAATCGGACTTACATAGTCTATAAGTATGGATCCTTGGCTTTAATTTCCCATTGGTCCAAATGAGTGACAAACAAATTTTATAGAAAAATTCTCATATACAATAGAGTAATCGGACTTACATAGTCTATAAGTATGGATCCTTGGCTTTAATTTCCCATTGGTCCAAATGAGTGACAAACAAATGTTATAGAAAAATTCTCGAATACAATTGAGAAATCGGACTTACATAGTCTATAAGTATGGATCCTTGGCTTTAATTTCCTATTGGTCCAAATGAGTGACAAACAAATGTTATAGAAAAATTCTCAAATACAATAGAGAAATCGGACTTACATAGTCTATAAGTGTGGATCCTTGGCTTTAATTTCCCATTGGTCCAAATGATTGACAAACAAATGTTATAGAAAAATTCTCAAATACAATTGAGAAATCGGACTTACATAGTCTATAAGTATGGATCCTTGGCTTTAATTTCCCATTGGTCCAAATGAGTGACAAACAAATTTTATAGAAAAATTCTCAAATACAATTGAGAAATCGGACTTACATAGTCTATAAGTATGGATCCTTGGCTTTAATTTCCCATTGGTCCAAATGAGTGACAAACAAATGTTATAGAAAAATTCTCAAATACAATTGAGAAATCGGACTTACATAGTCTATAAGTATGGATCCTTGGCTTTAATTTCCCATTGGTCCAAATGAGTGACAAACAAATGTTATAGAAAAATTCTCAAATACAATAGAGAAATGGGACTTACATAGTCTATAAGTATGGATCCTTGGCTTTAATTTCCCATTGGTCCAAATGATTGACAAACAAATGTTATA
This sequence comes from Lypha dubia, assembly GCA_947311025.1. Classification (NCBI taxonomy): domain Eukaryota; kingdom Metazoa; phylum Arthropoda; class Insecta; order Diptera; family Tachinidae; genus Lypha; species Lypha dubia. The sequence continues at coordinate 76,021,775 of OX371263.1, forward strand.
GAAAAATTCTCAAATACAATTGAGAAATCGGACTTACATAGTCTATAAGTATGGATCCTTGGCTTTAATTTCCCATTGGTCCAAATGAGTGACAAACAAATGTTATAGAAAAATTCTCAAATACAATTGAGAAATCGGACTTACATAGTCTATAAGTATGGATCCTTGGCTTTAATTTCCCATTGGTCCAAATGATTGACAAACAAATGTTATAGAAAAATTCTCAAATACAATTGAGAAATCGGACTTACATAGTCTATAAGTATGGATCCTTGGCTTTAATTTCCCATTGGTCCAAATGAGTGACAAACAAATTTTATAGAAAAATTCTCAAATACAATTGAGAAATCGGACTTACATAGTCTATAAGTATGGATCCTTGGCTTTAATTTCCCATTGGTCCAAATGAGTGACAAACAAATGTTATAGAAAAATTCTCAAATACAATTGAGAAATCGGACTTACATAGTCTATAAGTATGGATCCTTGGCTTTAATTTCCCATTGGTCCAAATGAGTGACAAACAAATGTTATAGAAAAATTCTCAAATACAATTGAGAAATCGGACTTACATAGTCTATAAGTATGGATCCTTGGCTTTAATTTCCCATTGGTCCAAATGAGTGACAAACAAATGTTATAGAAAAATTCTCAAATACAATAGAGAAATGGGACTTACATAGTCTATAAGTATGGATCCTTGGCTTTAATTTCCCATTGGTCCAAATGATTGACAAACAAATGTTATAGAAAAATTCTCAAATACAATTGAGAAATCGGACTTACATAGTCTATAAGTATGGATCCTTGGCTTTAATTTCCTATTGGTCCAAATGAGTGACAAACAAATGTTATAGAAAAATTCTCAAATACAATAGAGAAATCGGACTTACATAGTCTATAAGTATGGATCCTTGGCTTTAATTTCCCATTGGTCCAAATGAGTGACAAACAAATGTTATAGAAAAATTCTAAAATACAATTGAGAAATCTGACTTAGATAGACTATAAGTATGGATCCATGGATTTAATTTCCCATTGGTCCAAATGAGTGACAAACAAATTTTATAGAAAAATTCTCAAATACAATAGAGAAATCGGACTTACATAGTCTATAAGTATGGATCCTTGGCTTTAATTTCCCATTGGTCCAAATGAGTGACAAACAAATGTTATAGAAAAATTCTCAAATACAATTGAGAAATCGGACTTACATAGTCTATAAGTATGGATCCTTGGCTTTAATTTCCCATTGGTCCAAATGAGTGACAAACAAATGTTATAGAAAAATTCTCAAATACAATTGAGAAATCGGACTTACATACTCTATAAGTATGGATCCTTGGCTTTAATTTCCCATTGGTCCAAATGAGTGACAAGCAAGTGTTATAGAAAAATTCTCAAATACAATTGAGAAATCGGACTTACATAGTCTATAAGTATGGATCCTTGGCTTTAATTTCCCATTGGTCCAAATGAGTGACAAACAAATTTTATATAAAAATTCTCATATACAATAGAGTAATCGGACTTACATAGTCTATAAGTATGGATCCTTGGCTTTAATTTCCCATTGGTCCAAATGAGTGACAAACAAATGTTATAGAAAAATTCTCAAATACAATTGAGAAATCGGACTTACATAGTCTATAAGTATGGATCCTTGGCTTTAATTTCCCATTGGTCCAAATGAGTGACAAACAAATGTTATAGAAAAATTCTCAAATACAATTGAGAAATCGGACTTACATAGTCTATAAGTATGGATCCTTGGCTTTAATTTCCCATTGGTCCAAATGAGTGACAAACAAATGTTATAGAAAAATTCTCAAATACAATTGAGAAATCGGACTTACATAGTCTATAAGTATGGATCCTTGGCTTTAATTTCCCATTGGTCCAAATGAGTGAGAAACAAATTTTATATAAAAATTCTCATATACAATAGAGTAATCGGACTTACATAGTCTATAAGTATGGATCCTTGGCTTTAATTTCCCATTGGTCCAAATGAGTGACAAACAAATGTTATAGAAAAATTCTCAAATACAATTGAGAAATCGGACTTACATAGTCTATAAGTATGGATCCTTGGCTTTAATTTCCCATTGGTCCAAATGAGTGACAAACAAATGTTATAGAAAAATTCTCAAATACAATTGAGAAATCGGACTTACATAGTCTATAAGTATGGATCCTTGGCTTTAATTTCCCATTGGTCCAAATGAGTGACAAGCAAGTGTTATAGAAAAATTCTCAAATACAATTGAGAAATCGGACTTACATAGTCTATAAGTATGGATCCTTGGCTTTAATTTCCCATTGGTCCAAATGAGTGACAAACAAATTTTATAGAAAAATTCTCATATACAATAGAGTAATCGGACTTACATAGTCTATAAGTATGGATCCTTGGCTTTAATTTCCCATTGGTCCAAATGAGTGACAAACAAATGTTATAGAAAAATTCTCGAATACAATTGAGAAATCGGACTTACATAGTCTATAAGTATGGATCCTTGGCTTTAATTTCCTATTGGTCCAAATGAGTGACAAACAAATGTTATAGAAAAATTCTCAAATACAATAGAGAAATCGGACTTACATAGTCTATAAGTGTGGATCCTTGGCTTTAATTTCCCATTGGTCCAAATGATTGACAAACAAATGTTATAGAAAAATTCTCAAATACAATTGAGAAATCGGACTTACATAGTCTATAAGTATGGATCCTTGGCTTTAATTTCCCATTGGTCCAAATGAGTGACAAACAAATGTTATAGAAAAATTCTCAAATACAATTGAGAAATCGGACTTACATAGTCTATAAGTATGGATCCTAGGCTTTAATTTCCTATTGGTCCAAATGAGTGACAAACAAATGTTATAGAAAAATTCTCAAATACAATAGAGAAATGGGACTTACATAGTCTATAAGTATGTATCCTTGGATTTAATTTCCCATTGGTCCAAATGAGTGACAAACAAATGTTATAGAAAAATTCTCAAATACAATTAAGAAATTGGACTTACATAGTCTATAAGTATGGATCCTTGGCTTTAATTTCCCATTGGTCCAAATGAGTGACAAACAAATGTTATAGAAAAATTCTCAAAAACAATTGAGAAATCGGACTTACATAGTCTATAAGTATGGATCCTAGGCTTTAATTTCCTATTGGTCCAAATGAGTGACAAACAAATGTTATAGAAAAATTCTCAAATACAATAGAAAAATGGGACTTACATAGTCTATAAGTATGTATCCTTGGATTTAATTTCCCATTGGTCCAAATGAGTGACAAACAAATGTTATAGAAAAATTCTCAAATACAATTGAGAAATCGGACTTACATAGTCTATAAGTATGGATCCTTGGCTTTAATTTCCTATTGGTCCAAATGAGTGACAAACATAAATGTGCCCACAAATAGCGAAATTCCCGTAGCTGAAAAATATTTACACAACTTTAATCTTTAAAATTTTATAGAAAAATTCTCAAATACAATTGAGAAATCAGACTTACATAGTCTATAAGTATGGATCCTTGGCTTTAATTTCCCATTGGTCCAAATGAGTGACAAACAAATGTTATAGAAAAATTCTCAAATACAATTAAGAAATTGGACTTACATAGTCTATAAGTATGGATCCTTGGCTTTAATTTCCCATTGGTCCAAATGAGTGACAAACATAAATGTGCCCACAAATAGCGAAATTCCCGTAGAGCTGAACAAAATTTACACAATTTTACTCTTTAAAATTTTATAGAAAAATTCTCAAATACAATTGAGAAATCAGACTTACATAGTCTATAAGTATGGATCCTTGGCTTTAATTTCCCATTGGTCCAAATGAGTGACAAACAAATGTTATAGAAAAATTCTCAAATACAATTAAGAAATTGGACTTACATAGTCTATAAGTATGGATCCTTGGCTTTAATTTCCCATTGGTCCAAATGAGTGACAAACAAATGTTATAGAAAAATTCTCAAATACAATAGAGAAATCGGACTTACATAGTCTATAAGTATGGATCCTTGGCTTTAATTTCCCATTGGTCCAAATGAGTGACAAGCATAAATGTGCCCACAAATAGCGAAATTCCCGTAGAGCTGAACAAAATTTACACAATTTTAATCTTTAAAATTTTATAGAAAAATTCTCAAATACAATTGAGAAATCGGACTTACATAGTCTATAAGTATGTATCCTTGGATTTAATTTCCCATTGGTCCAAATGAGTGACAAACAAATTTTATAGAAAAATTCTCAAATACAATTGAGAAATCGGACTTACATAGTCTATAAGTATGGATCCTTGGCTTTAATTTCCCATTGGTCCAAATGATTGACAAACAAATGTTATAGAAAAATTCTCAAATACAATTGAGAAATCGGACTTACATAGTCTATAAGTATGGATCCTTGGCTTTAATTTCCCATTGGTCCAAATGAGTGACAAACAAATGTTATAGAAAAATTCTCAAATACAATTGAGAAATCGGACTTACATAGTCTATAAGTATGGATCCTTGGCTTTAATTTCCCATTGGTCCAAATGATTGACAAACAAATGTTATAGAAAAATTCTCAAATACAATTGAGAAATCGGACTTACATAGTCTATAAGTATGGATCCTTGGCTTTAATTTCCCATTGGTCCAAATGAGTGACAAACAAATTTTATAGAAAAATTCTCAAATACAATTGAGAAATCGGACTTACATAGTCTATAAGTATGGATCCTTGGCTTTAATTTCCCATTGGTCCAAATGAGTGACAAACAAATGTTATAGAAAAATTCTCAAATACAATTGAGAAATCGGACTTACATAGTCTATAAGTATGGATCCTTGGCTTTAATTTCCCATTGGTCCAAATGAGTGACAAACAAATGTTATAGAAAAATTCTCAAATACAATAGAGAAATGGGACTTACATAGTCTATAAGTATGGATCCTTGGCTTTAATTTCCCATTGGTCCAAATGATTGACAAACAAATGTTATAGAAAAATTCTCAAATACAATTGAGAAATCGGACTTACATAGTCTATAAGTATGGATCCTTGGCTTTAATTTCCCATTGGTCCAAATGAGTGACAAACAAATGTTATAGAAAAATTCTCAAATACAATTGAGAAATCGGACTTACATAGTCTATAAGTATGGATCCTTGGCTTTAATTTCCCATTGGTCCAAATGATTGACAAACAAATGTTATAGAAAAATTCTCAAATACAATTGAGAAATCGGACTTACATAGTCTATAAGTATGGATCCTTGGCTTTAATTTCCCATTGGTCCAAATGAGTGACAAACAAATTTTATAGAAAAATTCTCAAATACAATTGAGAAATCGGACTTACATAGTCTATAAGTATGGATCCTTGGCTTTAATTTCCCATTGGTCCAAATGAGTGACAAACAAATGTTATAGAAAAATTCTCAAATACAATTGAGAAATCGGACTTACATAGTCTATAAGTATGGATCCTTGGCTTTAATTTCCCATTGGTCCAAATGAGTGACAAACAAATGTTATAGAAAAATTCTCAAATACAATTGAGAAATCGGACTTACATAGTCTATAAGTATGGATCCTTGGCTTTAATTTCCCATTGGTCCAAATGAGTGACAAACAAATGTTATAGAAAAATTCTCAAATACAATAGAGAAATGGGACTTACATAGTCTATAAGTATGGATCCTTGGCTTTAATTTCCCATTGGTCCAAATGATTGACAAACAAATGTTATAGAAAAATTCTCAAATACAATTGAGAAATCGGACTTACATAGTCTATAAGTATGGATCCTTGGCTTTAATTTCCCATTGGTCCAAATGAGTGACAAACAAATGTTATAGAAAAATTCTCAAATACAATTGAGAAATCGGACTTACATAGTCTATAAGTATGGATCCATGGCTTTAATTTCCTATTGGTCCAAATGAGTGACAAACAAATGTTATAGAAAAATTCTCAAATACAATTGAGAAATCGGACTTACATAGTCTATAAGTATGGATCCTTGGCTTTAATTTCCCATTGGTCCAAATGAGTGACAAACAAATGTTATAGAAAAATTCTCAAATACAATTGAGAAATCGGACTTACATAGTCTATAAGTATGGATCCATGGCTTTAATTTCCTATTGGTCCAAATGAGTGACAAACAAATGTTATAGAAAAATTCTCAAATACAATAGAGAAATGGGACTTACATAGTCTATAAGTATGGATCCTTGGCTTTAATTTCCCATTGGTCCAAATGAGTGACAAACAAATGTTATAGAAAAATTCTCAAATACAATTGAGAAATCGGACTTACATAGTCTATAAGTATGGATCCTTGGCTTTAATTTCCCATTGGTCCAAATGAGTGACAAACAAATGTTATAGAAAAATTCTCAAATACAATAGAGAAATGGGACTTACATAGTCTATAAGTATGGATCCTTGGCTTTAATTTCCCATTGGTCCAAATGATTGACAAACAAATGTTATAGAAAAATTCTCAAATACAATTGAGAAATCGGACTTACATAGTCTATAAGTATGGATCCTTGGCTTTAATTTCCCATTGGTCCAAATGAGTGACAAACAAATGTTATAGAAAAATTCTCAAATACAATTGAGAAATCGGACTTACATAGTCTATAAGTATGGATCCATGGCTTTAATTTCCTATTGGTCCAAATGAGTGACAAACAAATGTTATAGAAAAATTCTCAAATACAATAGAGAAATGGGACTTACATAGTCTATAAGTATGGATCCTTGGCTTTAATTTCCCATTGGTCCAAATGATTGACAAACAAATGTTATAGAAAAATTCTCAAATACAATTGAGAAATCGGACTTACATAGTCTATAAGTATGGATCCTTGGCTTTAATTTCCCATTGGTCCAAATGAGTGACAAACAAATGTTATAGAAAAATTCTCAAATACAATTGAGAAATCGGACTTACATAGTCTATAAGTATGGATCCTAGGCTTTAATTTCCTATTGGTCCAAATGAGTGACAAACAAATGTTATAGAAAAATTCTCAAATACAATAGAGAAATGGGACTTACATAGTCTATAAGTATGGATCCTTGGCTTTAATTTCCCATTGGTCCAAATGATTGACAAACAAATGTTATAGAAAAATTCTCAAATACAATTGAGAAATCGGACTTACATAGTCTATAAGTATGGATCCTTGGCTTTAATTTCCCATTGGTCCAAATGAGTGACAAACAAATGTTATAGAAAAATTCTCAAATACAATTGAGAAATCGGACTTACATAGTCTATAAGTATGGATCCATGGCTTTAATTTCCTATTGGTCCAAATGAGTGACAAACAAATGTTATAGAAAAATTCTCAAATACAATTGAGAAATCGGACTTACATAGTCTATAAGTATGGATCCTTGGCTTTAATTTCCCATTGGTCCAAATGAGTGACAAACAAATGTTATAGAAAAATTCTCAAATACAATTGAGAAATCGGACTTACATAGTCTATAAGTATGGATCCATGGCTTTAATTTCCTATTGGTCCAAATGAGTGACAAACAAATGTTATAGAAAAATTCTCAAATACAATAGAGAAATGGGACTTACATAGTCTATAAGTATGGATCCTTGGCTTTAATTTCCCATTGGTCCAAATGATTGACAAACAAATGTTATAGAAAAATTCTCAAATACAATTGAGAAATCGGACTTACATAGTCTATAAGTATGGATCCTTGGCTTTAATTTCCCATTGGTCCAAATGAGTGACAAACAAATGTTATAGAAAAATTCTCAAATACAATTGAGAAATCGGACTTACATAGTCTATAAGTATGGATCCTAGGCTTTAATTTCCTATTGGTCCAAATGAGTGACAAACAAATGTTATAGAAAAATTCTCAAATACAATAGAGAAATGGGACTTACATAGTCTATAAGTATGTATCCTTGGATTTAATTTCCCATTGGTCCAAATGAGTGACAAACAAATGTTATAGAAAAATTCTCAAATACAATTGAGAAATCGGACTTACATAGTCTATAAGTATGGATCCTTGGCTTTAATTTCCCATTGGTCCAAATGAGTGACAAACAAATGTTATAGAAAAATTCTCAAATACAATTGAGAAACCGGACTTAGATAGTCTATAAGTATGGATCCTTGGCTTTAATTTCCCATTGGTCCAAATGAGTGACAAACAAATTTTATAGAAAAATTCTCATATACAATAGAGAAATCGGACTTACATAGTCTATAAGTATGGATCCTTGGATTTAATTTCCCATTGGTCCAAATGAGTGACAAACAAATTTTATAGAAAAATTCTCAAATACAATTGAGAAATCGGACTTACATAGTCTATAAGTATGGATCCTTGGCTTTAATTTCCCATTGGTCCAAATGAGTGACAAACAAATGTTATAGAAAAATTCTCAAATACAATTGAGAAATCGGACTTACATAGTCTATAAGTATGGACCCTTGGCTTTAATTTCCCATTGGTCCAAATGAGTGACAAACAAATGTTATAGAAAAATTCTCAAATACAATTGAGAAATCGGACTTACATAGTCTATAAGTATGGATCCTTGGCTTTAATTTCCCATTGGTCCAAATGAGTGACAAACAAATGTTATAGAAAAATTCTCAAATACAATTGGGAAATCGGACTTACATAGTCTATAAGTATGGATCCTTGGCTTTAATTTCCCATTGGTCCAAATGAGTGACAAACAAATTTTATAGAAAAATTCTCAAATACAATAGAGAAATCGGACTTACATAGTCTATAAGTATGGATCCTTGGCTTTAATTTCCCATTGGTCCAAATGGTTGACAAACAAATGTTATAGAAAAATTCTCAAATACAATTGAGAAATCGGACTTACATAGTCTATAAGTATGGATCCTTGGCTTTAATTTCCCATTGGTCCAAATGAGTGACAAACAAATGTTATAGAAAAATTCTCAAATACAATTGAGAAATCTGACTTAGATAGTCTATAAGTATGGATCCTTGGATTTAATTTCCCATTGGTCCAAATGAGTGACAAACAAATTTTATAGAAAAATTCTCAAATACAATTGAGAAATCGGACTTACATAGTCTATAAGTATGGATCCTTGGCTTTAATTTCCCATTGGTCCAAATGAGTGACAAACAAATGTTATAGAAAAATTCTCAAATACAATTGAGAAATCTGACTTAGATAGTCTATAAGTATGGATCCTTGGATTTAATTTCCCATTGGTCCAAATGAGTGACAAACAAATTTTATAGAAAAATTCTCAAATACAATTGAGAAATCGGACTTACATAGTCTATAAGTATGTATCCTTGGATTTAATTTCCCATTGGTCCAAATGAGTGACAAACAAATTTTATAGAAAAATTCTCAAATACAATTGAGAAATCGGACTTACATAGTCTATAAGTATGGATCCTTGGCTTTAATTTCCCATTGGTCCAAATGAGTGACAAACAAATGTTATAGAAAAATTCTCAAATACAATTGAGAAATCTGACTTAGATAGTCTATAAGTATGGATCCTTGGATTTAATTTCCCATTGGTCCAAATGAGTGACAAACAAATTTTATAGAAAAATTCTCAAATACAATAGAGAAATCGGACTTACATAGTCTATAACTATGGATCCTTGGATTTAATTTCCCATTGGTCCAAATGAGTGACAAACAAATTTTATAGAAAAATTCTCAAATACAATTGAGAAATCGGACTTACATAGTCTATAAGTATGGATCCTAGGCTTTAATTTCCTATTGGTCCAAATGAGTGACAAACAAATGTTATAGAAAAATTCTCAAATACAATAGAGAAATGGGACTTACATAGTCTATAAGTATGTATCCTTGGATTTAATTTCCCATTGGTCCAAATGAGTGACAAACAAATTTTATAGAAAAATTCTCAAATACAATTGAGAAATCGGACTTACATAGTCTATAAGTATGGATCCATGGCTTTAATTTCCTATTGGCCCAAATGAGTGACAAACAAATGTTATAGAAAAATTCTCAAATACAATTGAGAAATCGGACTTACATAGTCTATAAGTATGGATCCTTGGCTTTAATTTCCCATTGGTCCAAATGAGTGACAAACAAATGTTATAGAAAAATTCTCAAATACAATTGAGAAATCGGACTTACATAGTCTATAAGTATGGATCCTAGGCTTTAATTTCCTATTGGTCCAAATGAGTGATAAACAAATGTTATAGAAAAATTCTCAAATACAATTGAGAAATCGGACTTACATAGTCTATAAGTATGGATCCTTGGCTTTAATTTCCTATTGGTCTAAATGAGTGACAAACAAATGTTATAGAAAAATTTTCAAATACCATTGAGAAATCGGACTTACATAGTCTATAAGTATGGATCCTTGGCTTTAATTTCCCATTGGTCCAAATGAGTGACAAACAAATGTTATAGAAAAATTCTCAAATACAATTGGGAAATCGGACTTACATAGTCTATAAGTATGGATCCTTGGCTTTAATTTCCCATTGGTCCAAATGAGTGACAAACAAATGTTATAGAAAAATTCTCAAATACAATAGAGAAATCGGACTTACATAGTCTATAAGTATGGATCCATGGCTTTAATTTCCTATTGGCCCAAATGAGTGACAAACAAATGTTATAGAAAAATTCTCAAATACAATTGGGAAATCGGACTTACATAGTCTATAAGTATGGATTCTTGGCTTTAATTTCCCATTGGTCCAAATGAGTGACAAACAAATTTTATAGAAAAATTCTCAAATACAATAGAGAAATCGGACTTATGCCTACAGTACACGGCATGTAAAATGCCACATTCGCATGTGGCTCTGACGTCACGAGAATTTGCAGCATTTTGTTTACATTTACTAAACATGCAGAAGAGTCTACATGCTTAAAAATTTTGGTAGTACATGAAATGTTGTTTTGTCCCAAAATTTATATGTGACAAATGTAGCCGAAGCGTACACATTTGCAATGGCAGCATATGTGTGAAGTTTTGATTGGCTACATACATATGTTTTGTCAGTACACAGCATGTAACATATGTACACATTTTTCATATTAACATGTACAACAGTCATATGTTTATGGCGCTTGTTTAATTTTTAAGATTTTGTGTTAAGTCAAATTTATAAAATGTCGAAGAGAAAGAAGAAATAAAACAACATCTGATAAAAAGTAAAATAAATTCACTTTTATCGTAAAATAATTCCCATGAACAATAAAATGGTGAACAAAATTAAATAATACTGCACTGACACAAAAACAACACAACAATTGGCGATCACAGTTGTTTTATTAATTATTGAATAAATTTACTATTTATACATGAATTTTTTCATCTTAGCTTTGAAAGTATCTTTCGCATGGTTTAGAACAAGAACGAGAAAAAATAACAAAAACCCAAACTCATTAAGCTGTTAATTAAGATATTAATTAATAAACCCAAAACCTCAAAGCTAAGAGAAATACAAATAAATGCATGGAAAAGAGAATATATGATCATTTTTCTACCCTTCTTTTATCTCTGCCCCGCTCCTAAACCAAAAAAATCATCATGAATCCCAGTCATCGTTTGATTAATAATAATAAAAAAATTTTTTTCGTCATTAAATTCCTACCACATTTTGTTGGAGAAAATCAACATTGGCAAGAGTGCCATTGGCTACATCCTATTGAAAAATGTTGTGTCAAAAATGTTTGCTGCCACATGTTTGGGACTGCTACATGCGCATGTAAAAATATTACAAATGTCAAATCTCATATGTGCCAAGCTAGTACACGACATGGCTAAAATACGCATGTTTGCATGTCTCTACAAAGGAACATGTGGCACACATATCAATGTGTGCTGCATGTGAGTGTCACAAAAAGTGGAAGTACACGACATGTTGCCAATTTAGCTTCATGGTGACGTCAAAATCACGTCAGAGCCACATGCGAATGTGGCTTTTGACATGCCGTGTACTGTAAGCTTTACATATCTTTAAAATTTTTGCAGTTTTTTGCAATGTGCGCAATTTTTGCATAGTTTTCTGCATTCTTACATTTTTAGGGAATTTTAATCAAATATAAATTTAAATTTTAGCTACTTTTTGCACATTCATAAATTTCGCAATTTTACGCAAAGCAAACAATTTTAGCATATTATATTCAGTTTTAGAGCTTGCATTAAATATGTGGGTTCTTATGAATTTTTTTTTTTAATTTTCGCTATAGACTCGATTTTCTGCAATGCAAAAATATTTCAATTTGAGTTTTATATTGAACAAAACAATGGATTAATGGAAGAAAATCTTTACTCAGCGAAGCGGCTGTTCCAGTGGGTTAGTGAATTAATTAAAAAGTTTAGGAAATCATTAACTATCTTCTCAAAAGCTTTTAAATGGCACCAATATTGACCACATTATATGAAACATACACCATATATTTACAATTTTGTACTGGAACTCCATATACCCATAACTCCGAAATTAAGCATGGCCGAAAAATTTTTTATTAATTTTTTTTCTATTTTTTGATTCTCCATCGGATAAGATATTTTTTTTTAATAACGCAGCCAAACTACATTTGTTCCCATATTATATTAAAACTTTGTTTGAAACAAAACAAAATTGAAATCGTCGGAAAAACAAAGTTTCATTACTTTTGTGTTCTACAGTGAAATTGTAAATATGAAATTCAAAAGTTTTTTACTTTCATTTTGTAGTGAAATACAGAACACAGGCAGGCGATAAACTAGACAAAACCGAATGATTTTCTTTTCGAATAGAGATACGAAATAGCCTGGTAGTTTTTGTTTGATGCCGTGTATCTAGAAAAACAGTGAAAATTTTCATTTTAATGGAAAATATTTTAACATTTTTTTAAATAAAATTTGTGTTTTTTGGTAAATTTATTATTAAGTAACTATACATTAAAAAACAAATGAAGTAGTCCAAAGATATTGTTCATCATTAGAAAACGTTAATCATATTTTCCACTTTCCTAAATTCGAATATGTTTGTCGTTATTGAAGTGATGAAAATCAATAGTAAAAAATGGCTTAAAATCGGGGCACATGGTACGATTTAAAACAGACTCAAAATAAGAAATATTTTTATCTTATGAGTTCAATTTATTCATTTTAGTAAAGAGCAATTTATTAAACTCCCATATAAAAATTGACACGATAAAATTAAAAATCATGCATGTTTCACCTAAATGGAATCAATTTGTCATTACTTGAACACAGGATTCAAACTAATTTATGTCATGTTAGTTTTTGCTTGTCGGATTTGAACACCAATCACCATCACTGCTTTGCATTTTTTCGATCGATTAAGCTGAAAATAATCAATTGAATTGAATTTTTTTTCATTTGTAGCTGCAAAGCGTAGAGAACAAAAGCAAAAAATGAGTTGCTGTCCACCACCAGAACCATCAAATTCGTGTTCCTGTGAAGAATGTGTTGGAGAATGTGAAGCTGGTAAGTTAAAAATATTTATTAATGGATCGTGCCCTTAAAAAATCGATTTATAGAATATACATACATACATACATGCATGCATATATACATATTTGGTGAATTCGTAACTTTTGCTCTAATTTCCTAAAAAACATTTGCTTATAAAAATGTTCGTGGGGAAATTACCAACAACAACAGCAATATGTTGCGAATTGAAGATATATATATGTATGTATGTATGTCTACCTACGACTTATTTTATTTTAAAGCAAAGTTAAAACAAATTTAAAATTTTATTTCAAAACGTTTACTTTTCACAATAAAAATTTTGTAAAAACATAGAAAATTATTCATTAAGAAATATTTTCGAACAAAACTAAATATTAAAACTATTTATTTATATAAATGTTTGTCCTTATTATGGTTGTCGTATCGACTGCTGAGTTTGTAGTCGATTAAAGAAGAATATTTTATGTTTCTCTAAACAGTTGATTCTGCAACCGTAATAAGGAATAATACCTAATTGGTGATTTTTCGTCAAATCTGTGTCTCATTAATTGGTCGCACATTATTTATTTCAGTTAAACATGATCATATTTTATAAATTTACGCAAAGAAAATATCGTTTAACTTTTTTAATTGTAAAGACCATAAGCTTAACAAATATAGAATATAATTATGATCACCTTTTACAATCTCCTTTTTATAGCGAAAGCAAAAGCTTTGCGGAAATTGCGTCATTTATTGAAAAAATACAGTGGCCAGTAAATTTTTAAGTAAAAAATTTTAAGAAAATTATAAAAATAGAAAATTGAATAAAATGAGCGAAAACAAGTTATACATGAAATATGAGAGCCCACTAGTTAAAAAGTCCCGAAACAAAAATATCTTCATAAAAAAGGGTATGTTCCATTTGACCCACTACCTTTTAATCTTTTAATACTATGAATGAATTTGTTTTTGTTGAAGATCCGTGTATGATCTATCAGGAATATTCGACTGATACGTGTGATGATTGTGCGGCAGATCCCTGCTCACCATGTGTGCAGCCCTGTTTCCAGACGCCATGTCAACCCGATCCTGGACCAGAGGCTTTTGATGAATTTGAGGCCTGCTTAAATGGCAGCGGCTTGGTTATACGTGTGTTAAAAGGCACACACAAAGTGGAAACTATATGCGATGGCACTGAAGAGTTTAATGATGCTGATGAATGTGGGAAGGCATGTTTATATACAAATATTAAAAAAAAGTTTTAAAATAAATTATATTTATTAATTTTATAGGAAAATGTTCACAAGCCTGACTGCAGTACTACCAACATTCTTAGGTACAACAACTTCGCTCGCAATCATGTAAAACGTCAAACTGGTGGCCATATTATCAATCATCCAAATTTACCAAAAATACGTGCCAACATTAAATATTCCGGTAATGACAATTACCATGCGGATAAATATCATGTTCCTTTCACAAAGATCAAATCATATTGTGAAAATCAAAGCAGTAAAATTGATAGATACCGAAGTCAGCAGGCGAAGAGTCGCAATCAAAATCAGTTTGATTGTATGTGTGAACAAAAGCATCGAAAGGATGAGAAAAATTGTTGTGTTCAAGTTGATCGTGAAGACATTCGAAATTTCATGAAAGATCTTGATATGGATACGCGTAAAAAAGGAATTGAGGTAAGTCTGAGAGAACAGATAGTACGAGATATGAGATTAAGCTAAATTTTATCAGCCTTATGGTGTTTGGCGTGGTCGAAAAACTTAATTAAAACGACAAAATAAATAAAAAAGATTATCAGCAAAACTTGACCTCGAGCTTGAAACAAAATTTTGTCGTTTTAATTAAATATTACAAATAGGTCGATCAATAAACTACTTTATATATTATTACGTAGTCGAAAAACGCCAAACACGATAAGGCTGAATATTTTTAACTTAATTATTTTTAAAGATTTTTTTACTGTTGAACAACCAGAATTGGACGCTAAACTAGGACAAAAAAAATCAAGAAAATTTAAAAAAGTACATAAATACACATCATAAATATTAACAATAAATACTCCTCTGAACGCATGAAAACCATATTTTTATGAAAATGTTCATACATTTTTACAAATCGCACGACTTGTCAAAAAATCTGTCACTTCAGCACACATCTTGTATTTGGCAGATGACACGATTGTGTAGGATAGTGAAGCACAACAAGTACATAAATACACATCATAAATATTACTCAATGATTAAGCTCGTACTTAAAAACTCACAATAAAGGCCGTGCTTCACTATCCTACACAATCCTAAGATTTATTCACAGGAGAATCTTATAAAAATCTGACCGACTTTCAAAATGGTGTTGTTGGTGGCAGACTATCATAGAAAACTAATGCCAAAACATCTGGTTGACAATAAATACTCCTCTGAACGCATGAAAACCATATTTTTATGAAAATGTTCATACATTTTTACAAATCGCACGACTTGTCAAAAAATCTGTCACTTCAGCACACATCTTGTATTTGGCAGATGACACGATTGTGTAGGATAGTGAAGCACAACAAGTACATAAATACATAACATAAATATTACTCAATGATTAAGCTCGTACTTAAAAACTCACAATAAAGGCCGTGCTTCACTATCCTACACAATCCTAAGATTCATTCACAGGAGAATCTTATAAAAATCTGACCGACTTTCAAAATGGTTTTGTTGGTGGCAGACTATCATAGAAAACTAATGCCAAAACATCTGGTTGACAATAAATACTCCTCTGAACGCATGAAAACCATATTTTTTTGAAAATGTTCATACATTTTTACAAATCGCACGACTTGTCAAAAAATCTGTCACTTCAGCACACATCTTGTATTTGGCAGATGACACGATTGTGTAGGATAGTGAAGCACGGCCTTCAGGGCTAACAGATCATAACTATCATCCAATTTTATCCATTTTATTTTAATTCGCGATAACATTTACGGTTTGCTAATTTGCATTTATTTAAAATTTTTCAATAATTCTTCAACCCACATCTCATGTTGCTCGGTGCAAATTTGAGCAATTTATCAGGACAGCAAGATTTATAGACGATAATTGCAGTCTAAATCTGCGATAATCTTTTTAACGTAATGTATGTATATCCTCTGCTTAAAAAATATGAATGTGAACGACCTATATTGAACCGCAAAATAGGGGAAGGATGCATAAAAATTTTGCGTTGAAAAAACTAAAGATAATTCTAAATCACTGATAACTCGCAGCACATATATATTTATTTTCTGTTTTATTTGCAATATTTATTTAGCTTATTTTATTATGGTTTTCATACTTCCCCACAGAATTTACTATCTCTTAAATTAAGCGATTGCAGTAAATGATGTCTGTCTGTAATGCTTTAAAAATGTAATGCTTTCAAAAACTGGCAAGTGTATTTATTTTCTGCATAATAATTTTTTTCCCAATACATACTACATTTGTGTTGGATGCATAAAAAAAAATGTTGAACGCCAATTTTCATATGGGTTTGCCTTGTGAATTACTCTCTTTTTTTTCTATCCATTTTATTTCAGGTTTGCTACAAAACCTGTGAAGAAACTGATAGTGACGTATTTCTAGTGAAATTGGGTAGCAAACAAAAGAGTGAACATAAAAAGAACAATATTGAAATTGAGTTAAAGACACCAAAACTGCCAGTGACAATGGCGAAACAATATGTTACCACAGAGACTCAAATTACTGAAAAAGATTTGGATGCTGCTCTGGCTCATATTCCTAAGCCCAAAAAATCCAAGGGCAAGAAGAAAAATAAGAAGAAGGCGACAGATAAGTAAAAGAGAAAACTTTTTATGCAAATGAAAGGATATCCTTTGAATTATTTTTGTACTTTATGAAAAAAAATTCTATATAAATATCAAAATAAATCAGGAATCACATCAGCAATTAATTTAGTTTTCACACTTCCTTACTTTCTATGACCATAAGGATATACGAAGAGAAGGTGAATTGTTGTCGTATTCGAATTACAATTTCTTAGTTCCAAATTGTGAAAAAAATTTTTGGGGACTTTTGTAGTCTAAGGACGTTTATCGAGCTGCAACATTTCTTAGGATGAAAAGTATGGGTTTTCGAAAGACGTTAACGTTTTCTTGTTTCTCAATCTAATGCTTGTAAGGGCTGCATGTACTTATGTAGCTGAAGTGTTCGTCGTCGTCTCAACCAATCACCTTCAGCCATTCTTAATGATTTTCTCTTCTCCTTTCGAGATTGAGGAGGTTGAGATTGGTCAATATTGTCGACTTTCAATCTCTTTACTTCCGCTTAATTTTTCAAGATAGCGATGAAGAGGAGCTAGAAACTATCGATCATATCATATGTCATTGCACAAGGCTGCAACGCCATAGGCAAAGATGGCTGAGCAGACGTTTCCATGAGAGCATTAGTGATATCGCAAAGTGCAAACTTGGGGATATCAGGGGCTTTATTATGAGAATTAAGTGGCTACATGAAAGATGACTCTTTTGTTTCTTTTTAGCATTAAGGAGGCTAAGAAAATTCGACATAAAAATTATATGAAGGGGAGAATTGGTTCTCCAGCTGGATATGTGCTTGCACACTGCCCTTCATAAAATAACATAGCCTTCAGGACAACATCCTTTTGGCTCGATTATGGATAGCAACCGAACTTCAGGTGCGTGGCCAGCCGGCAACTGAAAATTTGTGGTTGCCAGAAAAGCACTAAATAGCAACTGAAACTGGAATCTCTAAGTTGCCAGTTGCCATCCGTAATGCAATTGTCAGCAACTGACAACGCAACTGGAGTTCAGTTGCCATCCATAACAAAGGTCAACAGCGAAAACGGGCTTGAATAACCACTATATAGATTTGATGCATCATTGATACCTAAGTACAAAAATGGTAAAAATTTTCAATTCAATGGATAAGTTTTTTTTTAATTTTTTTCTAAATTTTTGGATTTTCGAAGAGGCTGATTTACCAATTTTATTATAACTATGGAACGACTTGTTCAATTTTGTCACAAAACATACTAAAAAACTTGTAATGAAATTTATTTATTCCAAATAAAATAAACTTTACTTCATGAAAATCGATGCATAAATGTTGATTTTATTCAGAATACAGTGAAATTAACCGATTTTGAGATATTACTACGTTCCAATAAATGCTCGATATGTACTCCACCACGTATTAGTTATGTATATATAATAATATAATAATATAATATAACTAATACGTGGTGGAGTACATATCGAGCATTTATTGCAACATAGTCATATCTCAAAATCGGTTAATTTCACTGTATTCTGAATAAAATCAACATTTATGCATCGATTTTCATGAAGTAAAGTTTATTTAATTTGGAATATACATACCTTTCTAATCATGTTCATTTTCGATTTTTTATATATTTTTTAAGAATAAAAATTTACCAATTTTGCACAAAAAAAAAACATTTTTAATCATTGCAGTCTAAATAATTCCGAAACCGTTGAGTTTATAAAAAAATAATATTAGCATTGCTTAAAAGTAATTTCATTTCAAGTTTTTTAGTAAGTTTTGTGACAAAATTGAAAAAGTCGTTCCTTAGTTATGATAAAATTGGTAAATCAGCCCCTTCGAAAATCCCAAAATTTAGAAAAAAATTAAAAAAAAACTTATCCATAGAATTGAAAATTTTTACCATTTTTGTACTTAGGTATCCATGATGCATCAAATCCATATGGTGGTTATTCAAGACTTTCAAATTTTTTCGATTTTGTTGACTTGTGTAATCGAACCATTTTTTTTGTAATTTGATGAAGCGATTCCAGAGCAGTCGGCTCTCGTTCAGTCCATCTCTGTATTCACTTCAACGTCTCATTGATGTGCATCCTCATCCTTCTCTTGATTCTGATGACTGGAGCCGTTTGTCTTTCGTACTACCTTCTCAAGCTTTCACATGATGTGTGGTTAGTGTATTTTGCTAACCGGTCAAGATATTTTAGTAAATCATCATCTATTAGCGTGATGTGCGTCAACTTTAACTTATTCTCGCAGGAATATTAGAGTTCGCGCCGTATTTTGTGTCAATACCGAGCTAATATATTTAGCCTTCATGTCCATCCCATTCATCTCATGTCCATTCATTCATACATATGTATGTATGCGTAAGCCAGCTGGTAATTTTTCGAATGTATGTATATAAAAAACTTCAGATACGATTTTGTAATTTAATTGCTTAGTTCCAATCGGTCCTTTTGCAACTAAAGTTATTAACTCGTTTGTGCAATTTGTTCGAAAACCAAAAAATTGTTATTGATTTGTATTGTTTGTTGAATTAATATGCACACTTCCTTTCATTGTTTTCATTTAGTATTTCGTTTGTTTTTTTTTTTTTTTTGGTATAAACTTTTCTAAACAAACACAAGACAGTTGCATGTCGGCAATACAAATTCATTCATCAGTATCATTTTCATTTTACGCATCTTTGCACTGAGGTCATTTATCAACTACAATTGTTTTGAGTTTCATCATTTGCAAACTATTTTTCTTGTTTGTAAATGTTTTTTTTTTTATTATTTGCGACGTCTACTGCATTCAATTTGATGGAATATAAGAAACTTGCCCGAGATGTTTGTGCAGTATCAGGTTTTCATTATTTTTACTTGCATAAATATTTATGCAAATTGCATTTACAAACAGTTGTTTGAGGGGGATTGTTTTTCTCGACAAATTTTGTAAAATTCATCGAAGCTGAACGGTAGGACGGACGGTCATCGATACAACTACATTGTTGCATCTGCCAAGAGAGTAAAGTGTTGCTTTAAGTAAAATTTTCGAAATAAGTTTATCTTTGTAATGACTTTACAGTCATCCCTTCAAAAAATAATTTGCAGAATACTAGAATAAAACATTCGCAAATGTTTGGGCCAAAATGCAACATGGAATTAAACAAATTTAGTTTTCAATAGATTATTGTGATAAATTAATAAACTAATAACAATTTAAGTAATAGTGATTTTAGCAAATTCTTTTGATTCTGCGTTTTATCTTCCTTTCTGCTATAAAAATAATTTACAAAAATGTTTAAATAAAATTATATAATTTTTAAGCTATTGCATAGCTTCCTTCCATCGCGGGCTTTGAGGCGACCGAATCAAGAAATTTTGAAACGTTTGTTTCTTAAGTCTTTTGTTTTTGAAACGAAAAAACCTGGCACTAAGTTTGTTTCTTAAGTCTTCTGTTTATGAAACGAAAAAACCTGACGCTAAGTTTGTTTTTAAGTCTTTTGTTTTTTTTAAGTGTTTAAATCGCCCAATGTACATATGTTAACCCCTAAAGTATGCTATTGATTTTGATTTCGTTAACATACAGTATTGCCAGAAAAACAATATTATTATAACTTTATTATTTGATTGAATGAGATTAATTTTTATATCTTTTGTTTTAGTAATTTCTCCTTTAGTAATTTTTTATAGAAAAGAGTATATATCAAGTGATTATAAAATTAATCGATTTATTATATTAGTTTTAATATTTGTTATATCTATAATATTATTGCTATGCAATAGCTTTACCGCGGCAGTCCCCGAGTGCCACATGTCTTTTTTTTTAACTATAAGGATTTATTTGAAACTTATTATTACGGCTTAGCTTCCCAGCATATCACATGTATGTGGATGAACATAGTCGGGTATGATGCAAAAAACAACCCGAACATCTTCAAACATGCCTTTTCTTTGTTCATGCAAGTCATTAATTCCTATGCAACGCAATTTTTCCATAATAATTTCAAATCTTCAGCAGAAAGTTTTTTATATGCACATTTTTAAGCTCATTGCTTGTTGGGCTTGAAATTAGTGGGAATTGCCAAGTATAGAATGCAAGGTTAACCGTATTTAATATTTTCTTGAATTCCTTCTACCGAAATAGTTAAGCTCTTTTGCGCAAGTTTTTTTTTTTGTTAGAATAAAAACACACGTTGTATAAGGGACTACTGTATTGTTTATAAATCTTCTCAAATGTTAAAGAATCATGTAAAATGGCTTACATATATAATTAACATGTGTACAATTTCTGCAATATTCATACATCGTATGCAGTGGATTGCATTTGCAATATACAAGTGAATATAAAATATGTTTGCATATTTAAGAGTCTAGCAAAATGTTGTTTACAAAGCTACAAACTGATTTGCACTAAACTTGTGTGACCTTCATTTCATGAGAATAAATATTGAAATTAAAGGCATCACTGGAATGCTTTTGAAATTAAAATTCTATTTCTTTATTATCGGTCAAGGTTAATGAAGATTTTTTACAAGCAAAGCGAATTCAGAAGTCAGAGTGTTGAGTTCAATCCGTCGCAGTCAATTCGGTTGGACCGCAAATATATTAAAATATAGATAAAAATATTTAACCACATGTGTGGTTAAATCAACACGATCAAAATATATTCAGCCGTCGAGGTAACCCCATCTTACTTTGGTTACGATTACATTTACAACAATTTCAACGGATTTTGTTTAAGTTTCAAAAATTCACTTAATCTCGGTAATTTCACTACGTGCAAA
The DNA here is from genome assembly GCA_947311025.1 of Lypha dubia. NCBI lineage: Eukaryota > Metazoa > Arthropoda > Insecta > Diptera > Tachinidae > Lypha > Lypha dubia. Next base: position 76,043,843 of record OX371263.1, read on the forward strand.
CATTTTAACATTAAAACTTTTCGATCAATGCACCTCATTTGATACCTGTCTTTTATAGGATATATGAGTTCTACATAATTGTTAATCAAAACTAAATTTAACTTTTTAATGACTTACAGTAGAATTTATATATGTACATATTTATATACTTGGCCGGTGAAGTGTTGGTTTTGCCCTCTTATTTACATACGTATATATCGTGAAGTAGTTAAGTTCACATTTTTTTAAGCAAAGAAAGGTACATAGTTTGCAGAAATATATTAGAAAAAGAATTTTCTATCTGATCTTTTGCAATGTTGAAGAAAATGTGCTAAAAACCCTTTGAATCTGTAAAATTTGGAATAAAGTTTTGTTGTAATTGAGACAAATTTTAAAAAAGCGCCGGAAATATAACAAAAGTGCATTTACAAATTAAAAAAAAATATACTTGCAGAAACACTATAGATTTTTGCAAAATTTTCCTTCTCCTGTAACACTTGAAAAAATTTTACTTAACTGCTTTACAATCGAAGGTAACGATATATGTTTTTTTAAAGCCCTCGATCTCAATCAACTGTTAGAAAGATCTTACTGGTCATAAATAATTCAATAAGTAATTTTTAGCTTGACGTATTTTTTTGATTTCTTTTTGTTTGGCGATGACCGGCCTAGTTGTTTTGCAAATGGATCGGGCGGCTTCCAAAAATAAATAATAGATCCAGTAAACTATAGTGAGTACCGCTCGAACCCTCCACCACCCCCAATATAAAAATATATTGACTTATTTGAATATTCCGATCATCAATAATATGGTCCCATAATTTCAAGATGATCGGTCTTAACTCTTGGCCTCCTATAACGAACATTCTAACAAACAAACATATCGCTCATTTACTCAAACAACGTCATAACTCAAAAAATTAAATTTTGGAGTTAATGATGCAGAATTGTTCGCTGGGCTATGCTTTATATTGTATATAAATTTCATATTTTTATCTTCTATACTTTCCACGTTTTTACAGAATAAGTCAGACACTTTACAAGGTAGAAAGAACGAATAAAAAACTTCAACTGCGATTTTCTCGAAATGGATTTTTTTGAGTTATGACGTTCTATTAGTAAATGAGCGATATATGTATACACTCCGGTTCACTTATTTAAAGGCACTAAAAATTGCATATTCAGCAGCCTGTATCTAATGTAATTTTTAACCGATTGCATAATTTTAAAATGGAAATGGACCTCTTTACTTTACATCCCATACCATGTAGTCTCTTGCGAACTGAAGCCGCTTTTCCTTGCGAGGAGCATTAAGTGGTGGCTTTTTTTTGTAATTTCAGGTATTTAAGATACTCACAGCTCTTAATTACTCTGCGTACTGATGACTTGCTCGATTGCACTCCAGCTTGAGCTCTTACTTTTGACAAGGATAAGGCAGAATCAGAAGCAATTCTGATGATTTTTCTTTTCTCATACATACATGTGTATGTAAATAAAGACAATGAAACACTTCCCTTAAAATTTTTTCCATACCACTCGGATTCCTTGATGTAATTGTCGACCATTGTTGGGTTTCGTCCAATTTTTTTAGCTATTGCGCGGTTAGAATATCCTTCAGAACGGTAAACATCGATTTTAGTTTTTTCCGATAGATTTAAAATGTTTTGTTTTGCCATTTTGACTCGTAAAATGACAAAGATATAATAAATTTTAATAAACAAACGCTCCCTACAAGAAATCACCGCTTACTTTAAAAATAATAAAGTGCCTTTATTCAAGTGAACCAGAAAAATAGCACATTTTTGGACTTTTTTTGATAAATTCCTTAAAAAACGTTCTTTAGTAAAGAGACCACTATTGTCATGATTTTTTTATATCTCAAGATGTCTAGCTTCCATTTTAAAATTCTGCAATCGGTTAAAAATTTCAAAAGATGCAGGCTGCTAAATATATCATTTTTAGTGCCTTTAAATAAGTGAACCGGAGTCTATTAAAAAAGATCATTTTTTGTATATGTGTGTAAATATATATAGATTTGCAAGCTTTTTCTATGAATAGAATTGGGACTTAAATTGACTTGGCTTCCAAAACAGGAGCAATACGATCATAAAAATTTAAGGAAAAAAAAGGGAAAAATCTTACAAAATACTATAAATGTTTTAACAGTGAAATATTTCGCTTTTTAAGTACGGTTTTCAGATAATACCAATACATACAACATTCCGACAATAAACACATAAACAGCAAAAAGAAAGTTGCTTATTTTTGGATTATTGTTATATACATACATAGTTAATTATGGGCTTTAATTATCATATTCCAAAAGGGTATAAATTTGTATTCATAAATTTTATATGCAAACAAATTAGGAAAAAGATAAATATGCAAGTAAATTGTTCAGGAGACGGCTGGGCAGTTTATTTGTTTTCCGAAATATTTTTTCTATCCCACTGTGCAACATTCAAATTTATACTTGTTCATTGTCTACGATTTTGTAATATGTATTACTTTAAACGATTTTTTAATTAGCATCACAAAAGAGTCGACATTATTGTTGGTGAATCATTAAAAATTTTAAGTTTTATATTTGAAAGCGAAACAAAAAACAAAAAAACTAATTAATGAATATTTAAGGAAAGTTGTAAAAACCACTTGTTGAGAAAACTAGTGAGATCGAAGAAACGATGTGCATGCAACAATAAAGAGAATAAGGAGAATTTATAACAAAACAAACACACGTTATAGAAACTCAACAAAATGAAAACCAGCTTTTTCTTTCTGGCCACTGTGGTGTATAAAACAAACAATATACAGTGTGCGAAAAAAACCAGTCTCAAAAATTATTTTGGAAATTCAGTCTTTAATGTGGAGAGATGATAACAAGACAAATAGTGTAGTAGCATTTGTTAAGAAAACATTTTAAAATGAAAAAAACGAAACGACCGCTCGCTCAAGCGTTAATAGTGTGAAACGAACGACAGTTGGTCAACGAATGTAAGCTTGTTTTAGAAAATTATCTTTTGGATGAGACAAGAGCTTGCAAATTTCAATTGAGCTCTGAAAGTCTAAGTGTAAAATAAAGAGAAAAATTAAAAAAACCAACGTTAATTTTTAAGAGAAAAATAAAGTTTTTGATGTTGTAATCTCAATACTTATTTTGAAAGACTTTTATGTCGAGCGATTTTGCTTAAGGAATGTGAAAATCATTAAAACTGTGGTGACTTTTAAGGCAAGTGCTGGTGATAATACATTTAATACCGTTATATTTAAAGAAAACAGCAAAAAAACTTTTCAAAATTAAGCATCAACATGTCTAAACCTGATAATACATGAATAATTTTGATTGAATAGTATTAAGTTAAAAGCAATTTGAGACTTGTTGAAGGACAAGGCCGTATTAGCAGATAAACGTCAATGCACTTTCGGAAATGCAAACACAGCTTAACGTATGTGTGGGCTTGAATTTTTCTAATTCATTTCATGATTTGAAAGTGAGAAAAAAATAAATCAATTTGAACAAAAATTTTCAACTAGTGTAAGAGTTTTTTGAAAGTTCGGTTTAAGTGTTGAGCAAAGAAAATTAAAGAAAAAAAAAAATTGGTGCTTGGAAAATGTGTTTTATAACGAAATTAATTTATTCAAAAAAAGTCATACATATTTAATTTTTCTTCAGGTTTTATTTTTGACCAGCAACATTCATATTGACTTTCTGTATTTAATCACATAAAAGTTTCCCAAAGTGGACACAAAGAAAACAAATTATATGTATGTAAATGAAAAAGCAGAGAAACCGGTGCATTTTTCTGTAAGTGCGTGTGTTTTGAATATCATACATACACAAATACAAATTTTTTTGGTGGCGTAACTTTACTATTGTCATAACAGCCTTGTTATATGCAAGGTTGTCTTTGCCAAACGCGTCCAAGACCAAGATCTTGTAATACAATCCGCTTAAAGTGTCATCTTTAGAATATTGAAAACATTGAATAAATAAAAACAACAGAGTATTACTTTGCCACAACAGCGTTAATAATGAAATCATTTACAATTTTATTGTTAATCTTCTTAACATTGGCCAGTGTTGAATATGCTGCCAACAGCAGTACTAATAACGCCAGCAACAGCAATAACGACAGCATTACATTTACCAAAAACTCATTAAGTACAAATATTTATAATTTTAACACCTCAATTGTTGGCGATTCATCTTCATCAGCAACATTTCGTGATAGAAGAGGTAAGTTTGTGTGTTTTTTTTTTTTGTTTTATGTACGTTTCTTTTATCTTTATTACAAAAGTTTTGTTTAAAAGATTTTAGCCATACATTTGTATGTATATGTACATGTATATACGTACGTATGTGTAAAAAACATTTTAAACGAGAATTAAGTTATTAAATTTCAGCTGACCTTACGTTGTCGGTTGGAAATATAAGTACATTTTTTTTAATAGTGCAGTTGCCAGTCCCAAATCCATTAAGTTGCCATTAAGGCAAAATAAAAATAATGACTTGAAAAAATTAAAGAAGATCCGATGTTTAAGATTAATTTTATATAACGATTAGTTTGAAACGATTTCAATTACGATGCAAGCCATTATTTTTATTATATAACGAAAGATACAAATAAACTTTTTTCTTATTTTACCTTATTGTTTCAAATATTTTGAATTAAACATGGGCTACCAACACTCGTCTGTTAACTCTAAATGAATACAGTACACAAAAACTTCTTTATCAAGCTTTTTACTTTTAATGCGACATTTACGTCTCTTGTGTTTCGCCAGAGTTAAGAGAAAAATATCCATTTGAAGAATGAAGTCCTCAAAATATTCCTAAGCCCTAAAATATTTCTACAAGGTTGGGATTTACAGGCAGCCCAATTCTTAATATTCCCTGCGAAATGAGCTCACATTGGAATTTATTTGAAAAATTCGAAAATACTTGAGTGCAATTTTGGAAATCAAAGGATATGCTACTGTATACTGATATGACTACACATACATAAAAGTTGTATTCGTATAATTTCCATTTTTAGAATAATAAATTAGAAAATAATTTACATGAAAAGCAAACATGTCAATTATTAACAATTTTATTTATTTTTATATTAAAAACTCGTATTAGATTGACATTGATTTTACTTTATTACTTTTTGTATGCTAATTATTGGTTTTTTTTTATAAATTTGGCCAAATTTTACCAGTTTTAATAATAAAATTAAAAATGTATTGGGTCACAAATAACAGCAATATATTAAAAAAGTTATAAATTTGTTTTGGTTTTGGCATCATTGACGTCATGATTAAAAAATTTGTATATATTTTTATTGCAAATATGTATACTATGTATGTACGTACGTATGTATGTATGTATTAATGTATGTATTACGTATTTATTATGCCAATGTTGTCAATTTTGTTTTGAGACAACTAATATGTAAACCAGAGCCACTTAATACTGTATATCGTCATCTGATATGAAAAAGGGCTTATCATCCGTTTTAAAAAATTTTGAGGAAAAAAGAAAAAAAAAACTAATTAAAAATCGTTCAAACCCTAAAAAAATAACTTGGAGTGAATTAAAAAGAAAGCGAAAATTCGCGAAAAATGGAAACATTTTTGACGATTCATATTATTGATTAATAATCGCATAAACTTTTTAAAAGTGTATAAATTTATTTTATTTTTATATGATAGTTACCAACAACAAATTTACACTATTGCATTTTAATACAAAATACACTTGAGACACGTATACAAAGGGTCTTTGGAATTGAATAACTATATTGTAGTGTGGTGTAAATATCTTGTTGCTTTTTTTGAATCCTCTCAACCCCCTTCTCGGAAAAATTGAATGCAAAAATTTGTTTCTGTGCTATACAATTTAGTTTCTACATCTGATAAATATTTATCATGACAAAAGTCACACTTCAAATAGAAAAAAAAATCGGCAAATATTTCTTAATACATATAAGGTTTAAAATTTGTCATGATAAAAATATATCAGGAGAATAGAAAGCATATAAGGGCTTTGGTGGCGTCTTATCTTAGTTACTCTGCTTATCATGTGGTATGTGGATTCTAGTTAACTTCTGTGTTATTATAAAAATTATAAAAAAAATATGGATGATTCACTTTTCGGACTAACTTTTAGCAGTTATTTATATTATTTTACATAATAATTTGTATGTTTGGTTAATCACATTGATTTTGTTATAAAAAACAAATTAAAACATTTAATAAATTTAACCCAACAATTAAAGGCGTTCACCTCTACTTTATATGTATGTCGATATTAAAAAAAACTTTCATAATCATACCACTTCAGTGTATTCGTTTTATAACAAAAACCCTTTAAAATCAGTAGTCCAAAAAGTATTATTTTCCTAAACAATAAGCTAATCAAACTTTGGTTATAAATAATAAAATTTTTGTTGGATTTTTAACAATAAAGAAAAAAAAAAACAATAGGATTAAAATTTCAAACAATTTTAATAATTTCAAATTAACTCATGTTTAATTGCAAAAAAAATGGAAGCAGATAAATAATAATGAAATTTAACTGAAATGAAATTTGATTTGATACGTTTATAGGTGAATAATTTTAAATGCGAAGACACACCTAATTGCACTATGGCACATGTAAAATTTATATATTTTTCTTGTCGAAATAAATATATTAAATAATATAGATGTTGTAAAAAATCCGACTATGCAGGCACAAGGGGAATATGGCGAACTAAAACGTTTGTTAACATTTTCATATTTTTTGAAGTGCATTAATAACACAAGCTTACAAATTTAAATTAAACGTTGGACCGTTATGCCGTCAAAAAACATAGCAGTTACACGAAAAATTCTAAAGCGCAGTATTTATGTTCCAAATGCATGATTTGGACTATAGTAGTATTAGTGAAATTTTTTCTGTCACACCGATAATGTTTGAAGCGAAATCTAAATTGTATATCATACTCCATACACGACAAGATTTTAATTAGAAGTTTGACATTTTGATTTTTTTATGAAATTTTATTACAATTACACTACACTGCCTGTTTAGCAACTGAAGATTTATATTAATTTTTTTTTTAAATTCCCCACTGTGCAACGGCAAGTAAACTTTCACTTTTGTTATAATTATTTTTAAGTTTGAAGTGCGGATCGGAGTGTTAGTCTCTGGTCAAAAGTGCTGCCAATTTCGCATATTTATTGCTAGATTTACCACCCAATAACTATTCTTCGGTAATTTTTTCTTATTATTCTTATTTCCATTCCATTATTCTAAACGAACATAAAAAATGCGTAACTTTTACCTGGGAAAGAAGATGCCATTATGGGCAAGCGAAACATTTAAATGGAATAAAACGTAAAACGTAAAGAGTTTTCGGAATGAAACCATTTTTAAATAAATTAAATTTTTCTGTTTGTAAATTTAAAAATCGGTTAATTCGCATAAATCTTTTCGTTTTTAGATGAACCAAAACACGCATTGAGTTCCGTTTCCGAACAATGCTAAAGCAGATCGGAACATTTTCATTTCGCATAAAATGCAGAACGGAATTAATCGAATCATCACCGTAAGAGTTTTAAAATTTAAAATTATTATATTCATTTAAATACTTTTGCATTCGAGAAATTTTAAAGTTTTTTCGCTTCAGTGAAATCAATATAATGTTTGTGTTAAGATTGACTTAGGAGTGAATCAGCGCTTACTTCAGTATCACAAGTTATTAATCCCATTAACAGTTTATAAGCAGAAATTATTTTTACTTATCTTTTAAAATTTAATAACGTGACATTAAATAAACTTTGTTATAACTTTGAGTTTTTTTATTTTTGATTTGCAATTAAAATTATTTTGCAATTAAAATTCTTAAAAATTGTGTTGAGTTCAGCGAAAAAAATGCAAAAACCGACTTTAATAATAAAATAGTACAATACATTCATATATTTTATTTTATTATATTATTTTTTTTATCAATTTTATAGCTTTTAACATTTGTATCGATGTTAAATTTAACATCTCATTGGTTTTACGTAAACATTTTATTAAAGATGGGTATTTTTCGAACTTTCATATAGAAAAACTATAATAAAAAATATGTATGTGTGTGTATAAATATATACATATAAATATATATGCAATGTACATACATTTATAAAAATGTTTTTATATAAAATCTTATCCGAAATGGCCTTGGCAAAATGAAATTTTAAATAAAAAATTTATGCAGCTAATAACAAAATTACACATGTTGACAAATTGTTTCATACGAGTACAACACATTTAACTTTTATGTAAATATTTGTGTACTTTAAAAAAAAAACAACAAATTTCGAATTAGCCCTAGGCCCGAAATAAATGCTATATTTCAAGCCACACAATCAATAAAATATTTCTTTTTAAAGATCTTACAACTTGGGGGCTGTGCACATATTACGTAACGCTGTTTTCAGAGATTTTATACCCCCCTCCGTAACGCTTTTTAATAATTTTTCAGTACAAAATTTCCAATCCGTAACAAATCTTGAACCCTTTGGAGCTTTACGTAATATGTGCACAGTCCCTTGAACACCAATCAACCAACCAACGAACCAGTGCACAGTGGTTAAAGAACTTTGTTTTGCCAATAGTTCGACAGCTATTTTATAGCATATTTTACATATCGCTCTTTATTGCAACATAGTTATATCTCAAAATAAAATTAAAATTGGCAAAATGCATTTAAAGCTTTTAAAACTTCAGCGTTTTTATGGCTGGCTTAAGCATTTTAGTGATTAAAATTTGTTTTATATAAAGTTTGAGAAAAATCTTTTAGATATAAAGAAGGTGTTGGAAACACTTATTCTTCACTAACTTAAAAAATGATGGTTTTTGAGATACGACTACGTTGCAATGAAGAACCGATGTGTGAACTAAATTGTTTGCTTTAATATTAATAAATTTAACTTTTGACTTTCCTCTATCAAAAATCGGGTTTTCATCAGGCCTTTAATTTTTTTAGAAAAATAAAATCAGACAAAGTTTATTATCCGAGGGATAGGATTTAGAAATTGGCTGACTTCCAAAACGACAATTGCTTTGTGTTTGCACAAGGCATCACATTTCATAACGCCGCAATACAATAATTACACAACGTATACCATTTCAAAACGCCGCCGCCAAGTATTTTTAACGCAGTAAGAAAGGTATCCGTTTTATAGTTAATTTATTGTTTCGGAACTTTGCATATTTATGTGATTTAAATACAGTAGCAATACTGTATATAAACTTTGTATACGAACGTTTTGGAAGTCAGCCATTCTTCAACATCGCAACTGTGGTCTTAAGAAATTTTATTTGGTAAACTAAACAGTTTACAAACCACTGTGCAAAGTTTTCAACAACATTTTTACTGATAATGTGCTTGTGTATGAGTGCAGATGCAGAGGTTATTTGTACCGAATGATTTTGTTTACACAATTAATCAATAACTTCAAACTTAAATGTAAACATCTTTTTATATTGATGTGGGGGATTTTTAATTTGCATCAAAAGTTTGTTTGCTTGTAAAACTTCCTTAAGTATTTATAAAGTAAAACTAACATCAATAATGTAGTGATTTTCATTATTATTTTTAGCAACAACATGATAGTTGAGTTTTTGGGAAAATGCTTGCAGATAATGAAATAAATACAAAATAAAAGTAAAATTTTCAAGCTTTATATGTAAATGTTATCACAATGTTATATATTCTAAGATCAGATGTTGCGGTGCTGCTATAATTACGGGCTGCACTATATATAAAACTGTACAGCTTTTTGAAATGCCTACACACTTTTGTGTTAAGTGCTCACTTTACTTTAAAATTAAAAACACAACAAATACTATTTGTGCCCGTAATTACGAATAAATATATTTAAATGTATGTATGTACATCCGTAAAAGTCAAATAATCTTTAGATTTAAGTGGTTGTCTAATGCTTGACATACATTAGCATGAAATTTTCTTGTGCACTAAACAACACAAATATTTTATATAACACTAGCTGATCGCACCGGCTTTACATTATCATTATTATTATTACACAAAACATTTTATTCGCCCTCCTATACCGCCATTTTTCTGCTTCACTACGCACATTTTTGTGAAAGTAACATACTCTAAATTTGAAGACTTTAACTATTGCAGATCGCTAGATATGACATAGTTAAGAAATATTATTTAAGAGGTACCCTTCCCCCAGCTCATAGCCCAAAAGTTTTCCACCTGATTATGCACATTATTTTGAAAGGAATCTACAGCTAATTTGAGGACTTTAACTATTACAGCTCACCAAATATGGGATAACTAAAATTTTTTTCCACCTCAAAATTTAAATATTTTTTTATACAAACCAAACCGTCTTTTGAAAATACCAAACTGAACAAAAAACAAGTAAGAGTGCTATATTTGGCTGTTCCGGATCATATGTACCCTTCACCAATGCATAAATATGTGATTCACTGAATATAATAAAGGCTGTTAAAAATATTTTATAAATTTCCATCCATCACTAAACAAAAAGGGGGTTTGTACGAAAAAATACATAAAGTTATTATTAAATTAATATATACATAACACTAATAAGCCTCAGTAGCACGATGGTTCGTGCGTTAAATTATAATCGAAAGATTCCATATTTACTAGATGACCCTGCAAACGTTGTTTTGCCATACAAAATATTTCTACTCCATATTTTGGGTGTTATATAAAAAATAGCGAATGTGTTAAGTGTGTGACGATGACCGCCGATGAAAAAAATACCAAACAATAACTTTGTACTGTTTGAAATACGAACGACGGCGATTCTCCTGCATGAGAGTCTAAACACAATGTTTGCGGTGCGGTGCAATTTCTCGTTGCGAGAGAGAAAATAAACATAATACAACGGAAGACGGCGACGGCAATACATTTACATTTTAATTAATTTATATATGCATACATTCAAACATACTTCAAAATCGTGTTTTTTGTTTATAATAATGTTGTGAACACCGCCAATTATTCAAAAAGTATGGCAACATCAGAAAGAGAAAGAGTATCAAAAATTGAGAGAATAAGAAAATCCGTAATGAAAATAAAATAGATTTTAATTTTATACCGCTCCGCACTGCGGTTTTTTTCTTCAAAATCGTATGAAAAACCGCACCGCATTAAATTATCGCAACATTCTCATTCTGATGTTGCCATTGTTTTTGAATAATTGGCGGTGTTCACAACATTATTGTAAGCAAAAAACATGTTTTTGGTGTATGTTTGAATGTATGCACATAAAAATTAATAAAAATGTAAATGTATTGCCGTCGCCGTCTTCCGTTGTATTATATTTATTTTTCTCTTCCGCAACGAGAAATCGCACCGCACCGCAAACATTGTGTTTAGACTCTTACTGAATATGCATAAAAAATTTCATAAGAATCGGTCAAGCTGTTTCGGAAATACAGAAATTGCCCCCTCCCTCACCACCTCGTGCCCCTAGCGATAAAATATACCTTAGAACCTATTCTCATACCTACCAAATATGCATAAAAAATTTCATTAAAATCGGTCGAGCCGTTTCGGAGGACTTCGATAACAAACAATCGTGACACGATAATTTTATAGATTAGAAGATTTCTGAAAGGGTTAATACATACATACATATACATATATCTTAATTTATTTGTATATATAATCCAATATCAGAACCAATATTTTCTTTTTGCTGATTTTCAATACGAATCATCTTATCACCCAAGTCTCTAGCTCTTCTAGTGTTTTCGGAAAATCGATTTCACGTACAGACGGACATGGCTCATTACATTTCTTTATCTATAAGGATTCATAATATACATATATACTATATGGATTTCATATAAATATAGCGGAAATTACACACGTAGTGACAAACCTATAAATATCCTTACCATTTTTGGTGAAGGGTATAATAAATCGATCAGCCGTTTTCAAGTGATGTTATGACATACAGGTCATACATAACATGATAGATAAAAGATAAATGAAGATAAATGTAGCTTTACAGATATTTAAAATTCATTTTCAAATTTATAGGAATAAAAAAAAAAACTATCCATGTCAAATGAATCGCTTTTAATTAATTTTCGTACGCTTAAGCTTGGTGGTTACATTGTGACTGGTTGTATAATTTAATTAAGATGTTCCACCAATTCACAATTTTTAATGTAAGTTTTGTTGGCCGATATGTAAACTATGTACTAATATATGTACATGTATATGTATACATATTTAATATATAAAATATTAAAAATAAATTAAAGACTATAAGGAAACAAAACGCATGAAATTCCAAGGTCAGGTTAGGATTAAAATATTTTATCAATAAAATCGAATTAAAATAATAATAAGAAGAACGATCAGTGTACATATATTTTAATTAAGAGTCTACTATAATGCCTAATCATTAAAATATTTAGGCTTTTGTAATCTTTAAGAAATAATTATTACTTATTAATGACTGACATTTGATTGATCTATTCGTCGAGGTAGGAAAATATATTTGCTGTAAGCCGCAAAACATGAAATGATCACCAGAGGAATAAAAGCTATTCTGAAATTAAACTTACAGCGAAGAATGAAGTAGTATTGTTCAAAAATCGTATTTCGTATGTGAAGTTTTTTCATAAAAATATTAAATCCAGACTAATCGACGCACTATTTTTTTTTTCTTATAAAAATTATGTAAAAACGTACATATTGCGATTTTTGTTAGTTTAACTGCAAATATATGTACATATAAATAAAGTATTTACATAAATAAACTTGAAAAATAATTATTTCGGCTTAATTTTAATAATGAAATATACGATATCTAATATGTGTATGTATATCATACATGGGAGTAATTAAATAAATTGACTAATTAATTGTCGATTTCATTGACATAGACGTATAAACAATGCCAATTAAATTTTTAGCAATGCTAATGCTTTTCAAAGCATTACAAATAATAAATGCTAAAGTTTTTCAAAAGCATTATCGGTATTAAACGTCAATATTATTTCACATATTTATTTACATATATATGTACATATGTATGTGTATGTATTAAAAATATGTACATAGCTTGGTTTGTATTTTAATTTATAATTTTATTTTTTCAAAAGCTGATGTGACCATATTTTTTTTATACAGATAGTATTAATTAATTATATTTTTATCAATTGTAATTAGTATTTCAAAGCTTTCATTGATTTTTTCATTATATATAGTAGATAAATTATATTTAAAAAAAAGCAATGGCATTTATTGGTACTGATTTGTTTTCATTGTAAATGTTTAAAATAATGCCAATGAAAATTCAATGCCAATGAAAAAGTCCCATGTATGATGTATATGCTTTTCAAAAGGCGTTAATTCATCAACATTGGTTATAAATTATATGAATTATGTCATGTCTTCTGTTTTTATTTCAAAGATAAAAATTTAGATAGTTAAAACCAAAATAAATTTATAGAAATCTGGTATGAATCAACATTAACCTCTATAAAGTCACTTTACAAAGCGTCCTAGAAAAAACAAAGTAGTTTTTTGCGAGAATTGTTACTAGAAGCCCGGAATAATTTGGTTTCCCACTTTGCAATCAAATTATTATTTGAATCACAGTATAGCAAATATTTACTGATATCAAGCTAATTTATTGTTACCTTTTATTATTTCTGGTATTTAAAATTCATCTTGGCTAAATTCAGCGCTTTTTTTAAATCAGACTATTTAATTTGTTTAATGATTTTGTATTAAATCATTAACAAAAAATGATTTAGATCGAAAACAGATCTGCATCTCATGCATCATTTTGAACAGGTCAGCTGCAACAAATAAATCGTGCTAAAGCAAATAAGTAGCGTCCTTGAAATTTATTTAGATAAGTTTGCCAGCTGGATGTGGACAGTAAAAAATTAAAAATATTTACATGATCTCTGTAATAAAATAAAAAATTTTCATGCATTCACTTTGTTAAATACCAGAGATGAAGCCTTGATTTCATCTAGATAGATTTTCATTAATCTTTTGTTTGTTGCTTCCAACTGTTCTGGTTTTGTTTTTGTCATTTGCTTTTACATGACACCAAGTCATTGCAAAACGCCACCAAAATGTTACACATTTTTAATTACAAAAGCAAACAAAAAAAAAACTATATGGAATTAAGCAACAAGTTATTTTTCCCTTTTTTGTCATATTATGTGTGGTATGGTTACAATTTAAATTCACGAAAACAAGAAATAAGAATAAGAAATCCAAATTACTGAAACTCCTTGTTAAAGATTTACATAATCAAAAGATTAACTAAAAGCAACAATAAGAAATAAATAAAGAAAAAAAAAAATAAACAAAAACAATCGTACTTAACAAATGCATTTTTAATTATACGATGCAGTCGAATTGAAATTGTAAAAATCGAAATAAATTTTTTTGCGATTGACAAAGAAACTTAATGAAACCGATAACGTTCAAGTGGAAAAGGTGTAAGCAGGTTAGTTGATTGCTTGGTAACCGTTTCCAAAGCGTCTTGCACTGTACGAGATATAAGTACTTGTTATAAAGATGTTGTTTAATATTGATGTTGGCTGAGTTTTTTCAGTAGACACGATTGTGTGTGCGGCAACTTTGTGTGTTGTAGATATTTACTAGGATTTATTTAGGAAAACAAAATCTAAAAACAGACGCTAACTGCACATACTTTAATGCTACACCATTTCTGATAAAACATCAGCCATTCATCGGAGATTCTGCTCCGAAACTTTCAGATAGAAAATGCCTTGGCAATTCTGTTGGAATACGCGATGAGTTAAAGGACGTCAAGGGTGCTACTCTGTAATTCGAATCGAAAGAAAAATGTATCGAACTGCCATGTAAATAAGGGCCTGTTCGTAAATGCATCACTGCGCTGCATAATATGATTAATTTGCACTGCCAATATAAAATAAAAAATTTCCGTTGCATCAGTCATTTTTATGATTAGTGTTTTGTGTTTATTTGCGCATAATATACTGCAGCGATGCATTTTTGAACGCATACCTTTTGCAGAGTTGCCACTATTTGCATATATGAACGTACTGCGCACAATATGCAGCGCAGTTTTGCATTTACGAACAGGCCCTAACTTGCAAGTTCCAACATTTTTCTATTCAAATCGAAATACAGAGTAACGCTCCTGGTTCGGCAATTGTGAGGTTCGAACATTTTAGATGCCATACAAATATAAACCGATTTGTATGAATTTAAAGTATTGTTTTCTTCGGAAAGTTAGAAAGTTAAAAGGAGAAATATAATATTTGGGTCACATACACTGGCGAGCAAAACCGAGTGCATGTTAACCATAATTTTAATTAAGGTGTTGTAAAATGATAACTACGTAAGAAAATTTTTTGAAACTTTTAGCAAATATTCTTTATTATAATAGCAAAAAATATGTGTATTCAATTTAATGATAACAGAACAAAAACAAAAATTTCCAATATAAAACTATAAGGTAACTCAATTAACTCAGTTTTGCACGTTGCGTATGATATGAGTAAATGTAGATTTTACATCTCTGAGCAAATTGAAATGTCCCGTTATATTTATGATGCTGGTATTTTTCGTCTTCATTTAGATGTTAGTATTGTTCTACGCAGTTTGTTTTTATTTTTTTATCAGTAATTGGAACCTTACAAATGAATATAGCACAAAGATGAGGAAAATCAGCATAGGCATCGAAAATAGTATAGTAGCTTTGACTGAAAGTGGACATTCATCGAGAGTAATTAGTGATAAATTAAAAGTGAGTCAACGCACAGTGATTGCAGTCAGAAAACGTAGAAATGTAACTGCTATGCCGAATAGTGGAGGTCGCCCCAGGCTGTTAAGCGATTCAGATGCGCGATTAATGGTGCGAGAGATGAAAAAAAATGCTTTGAAAACACCCAAACAAGCTGCTAGTATATTAAATAAACACGTGAGTGAATGGACTGCTCGAAGAGCGCTTCATAGAATCGGTTTAGTTGCAGCAGTCAAAAAGAAAAAGCCAGCTCTATCCGATAAAAATATAAAAGCACGTCTTGAATTCTGCAAAAAACATGAGCATTGGACTATAGATGATTGGAAACGGGTTATATGGTCCGATGAAACAAAAATCAACCGCTTCCAATCTGATGGTAAGGAATATTTCTGGGGCAGACCTAATGAAGCTATTCAAAAACATCACGTGAAACAAACGGTTAAGCATGGTGGTGGCAGTTTGATGGTTTGGGGCTGCTTCACCTGGTGGCATTTAGGACCACTGGTAAGAATTAATGGCATAATGAAGAAAGATGACTACCTTCAAATTCTACAAACACATTTACCTGATTTTGTGGACCACAGCGCTTATCCCGAAGATGAAATTATTTTTCAACAGGACGGAGACCCTAAGCACACGGCAAAAGTGGTTCAAAATTGGTTGTCTGCGCAAAAATTTAAGGTGATGAAATGGCCAGCGCAAAGTCCAGACCTAAACCCTATTGAAAATTTGTGGTCTATATTAAAGAGGAGATTAGGACAACACAATAGAGCTCCGACGAACATAGAGGAACTTTGGAGCCGTGTAAAGACAGAATGGGAAAATGTTCCAAGTGAATTTAAGGAAAACTTAGTGGAAAGTATGCCCAAGCGTATGAAAAACGTCATAAAAAATAAGGGATTATGGATACCGTACTAATATGAATACCCTACAGTAGCAATATGGAAACGTGCAAAACTGAGTTAATTGAGTTACTTTATAGTTTTATATTGGAAATTTTTGTTTTTGTTCTGTTATCATTAAATTGAATACACATATTTTTTGCTATTATAATAAAGAATATTTGCTAAAAGTTTCAAAAAATTTTCTTATGTAGTTATCATTTTACAACACCTTAATTAAAATTATGGTTAACATGCACTCGGTTTTGCTCGCCAGTGTATGTATGTCACCAATTTTTAGATCATTGAATCTCTGCGTATACTTAACATAGAAGTTTGTTTAGTTGCATATAACGTATACGTATGTATAGCATAGAATTTACAGAACATTTTCGATTATTTTATACGAGTATATTATTCATACACAGCAAAAAATGAAAACGAAAATCAATAAAGAAAAACCAAGATACAATTAATAAATTAGTTGGTTAAAAATCACGGAAATCTTAGTATTGACCCCATTCTTTTGAGTATATATTTTTTTTAATTGGTCGATTAAAAAGCCTTATTTAAGGGTATTCATTTCACATTATTTTAGATAAAAATTAAAAATTAATAATTACAGTAATATTTTTAAGTAAAAACAAAGCAAATTCATAACAGATAGTCTTGACAGCCCAGCTGATTATTTTCGCCATATTTCGCCCTTTGTATATGTGACCCAGTTGCATTGTCAAATGCTTTGTTGACACATTTTTTGACATCGGAAATAGATGTTTTTCAAAGCGAATTGAGGCGAGTCTACCTGTTGTTAATTTACCTTGAATAAAAACTACAATAACTTTAAGTGTCAACAAGCATTGCCAAATAATTATTGCAAATAATTAATATTTTTCAAGATGTCGAATAAAGGTGTAAAAATTGCATTAATTGATTAATTAATTGTTACATTATTACCGGAACTAGATAATATATACGAAAATTACGGAATTTGAACATAAATTTACACCGTATTTACACTATTGGATGCAATTTTCATTTCATTTGAGAGTTTGGAAATATTATGTACATTTTATATTTCTACTCTATCTTTTTTACGGGAAAAATAGTTGCTTGCAACAAAGTTGCGTAATTTAAATATGTACCTTATAGTGGAAATTTACATTTTTCAACTTACATTTTTCAATTTACATTTTTCTATTTCGTAAGCAATTGGTATGAGGAAATTTCTTAAAATTGTATGGTGCCTTGATATTAATTCTATTGACTATAATAATTTAAAAGAAAATAACAGCAATTTATATAATTGTTAATTCAATTAGAGTATTAATTGCAAATATTTTTTTCTCTGAGTCAAGCGTTAATTGGAAGAATTAAACAAGACATTTTTCTGTGTAAAATCATAGAATGTATTTTTAAATTTTTATGAATAGTAATAATGTAATGATTAAATTTAATCTAATTAAGGTTTGTCATATTTTAAAACAATAAAACATCACATACGACTACAATATATTTCTTTAGTCTGGGTTCACACGTGAAAGTTTTCTTTCATGAAAGTGGGTAGTTTGTACCCGACACCATTCTTCTCTCCCCTCTCACCAACAAACTAACACTTTCATGAAAGAAAACTTTCACGTGTGAACCCAGACTTAGTAAGTGCCGATTTACACACGTCAAGTTTCCTTGATCAAGTTTAAATTCAGCTGGGAGAAAAACAAAGAAAGTTTTAAAATTTTCTCTGTCGTAATCATGTTCTTTCTCTAACTGCTTCCTCCTTATGTTATGCGTAGCTGAATTTGAAATTATCTTTTATACGATGGGAAATGGTGTAAATAAGTAGTATATTTTTTTTTGTTTTGCTACAAAAATAGAAAAACTAAAATACAACAGAAAAAAAAGTAGAGCAACTATGATTGATGTTGCAATTTCATCAGCAGCCAACTGATATTTTTCTTTTTAACAGTTTATAGAAATCAAATTTTAATTGGTGCTGTTATGCAGCCTGTATGTATGTTGAAAACAATTAGCAAAATATACATTAAAGTAGATCCAGCAAATTTTAGGATATTATTTTTAAAAGTTTTTCAAAGAAACAAATTAAACATCTGTTATTAATCGAAAAGTCTTTGTTAAAGAGAATTAGTTGTGTAGTAATATTAGTGCCGACAAGTTTTCATATATTATTTCATACTGCTTAGCTACTTTTAAGTATTGAGTAAAATCAAATACAACAAATACTTGATATTACTTTGCCAGCACTGTTTCCATGTGGTAGAGAGAATCCCAGCATTGCAATCAATCAATCAAACAGCAATAGATTTTCGTTGTTGCTTTAGTTGTGAAATTTCTGGTGATAATTGAAGGTTTCAAAATTAATTTAATTTGTCGTTTCATCGGAAGTTGAATTGTTTGAAATGCATATTCAATTTTTTGTGGTTTTTCTTTCCAACAGAAAATTCAAATTAATAATTCTGTTAATTGCATTTGTTTGCATGACTGATTTCTTATTCGTTATAGTTTTAAATCGTGGCATTATGAAATCATGTTCTATGTAATATTTCGATGTTAGTAATTTATGAATTGAGATAAAAGTTAATACGTTTCGTTGGCTAAATTAATTTATTAAGTTTTAGGCAAACAGTTTTCATGGTTATTCACAAAAATAGTCCCTTTTGTATAATTTCAGCACACCGGACATATCGCACCCTAAATACAAAAGGGTGACAACTCAAAATTTTCCAAAACTGACTTTTTTCCATAAATTAATTCAGAGTACACATCTCTAACTACTGCAAAAATTTCTTTCACATCACTATCTTCTTTAACTGGAAAAATACAGTTATGTCTATTTTTATGTTAAGTGTATTGCTTCTGCACGAAAACAGTTTTTTGTCTCTCCTGAAAATTTTAGTATTTTGAGTTGTGACCCTTTTGTATTTAGGGTGCGATATGTTCTGAAAATTTTTATTTATTTTTTTTATTTTATTATATAACAGCCATAAAACTGTCTGTGCAAACAGTTTCAAATATAGCGACCAAGCCAACCAATGTTGACATTGTTTTTATATTTATATTAATGACTTTAATTCGATTTATAATCTGTGCACAGAAAAAAAAACATAATAGTCACGATAAACGTTAAAGAATCCAAATAAAGTTCTTAGCTTAAAAACAATAAAAATAAAGAAACAAATCGGAAAATATCAAGATCTTCTACGAATAATAACGCCAACCAACCAATCATTCAATGATTTATAATAGTTTTGTCAAAGAATGTAATATTTGTTGTGATCTTGATATTAAGTAACTGTGCCAATTGGAATCTATAATGAACTTGTTAACCGGTACTTTATTTTTTTTTCTGCATTTAGTTAGAGTTTCTACAGAAATTCAACAGATATAAAAAATTTTTCTGTTGCAACTAAATTTTTTTCTAAAAAGGTGAAATTTAGTAAAATTTTTTAAATTTAATTTCACACCACTTTTCTTACTCAACATGTTTCTCTGAACACTTTTCATTTTTTTCAACTATTTTGTCGTAAAAAGCGTAACGTTATGCCAGAATGGAAATGCTCATATAAATGCAACAAATTTCATATATTCCACCGTGTTAATTTATTCTTGTTTGAATTTTTCTTTGTATTTTTTCGATATTTGATGTAGGGTCCTGTTCACATATTATGTGCCAGCTATAAGGTGGAGTAAGGGGTGGATTGTTAGTTTGTAATCGAATAAATTGAGAATTGCATAAAGCACCAACTGATTTTTTTAAATTTGTTATTTGTTTGCCTCTTAACATCATAAATATATGCCAAGACATTGTGACGTGCGTTTAAGCAATATCGTTAAATAATTTTACAAGATCTTTATCGCAACCAGCAACCATGAATAGAATTTTTTTGTAATTTTTCACTTCGATTCTCGTAGCACTACAAAAACACTAAAAAAAAACCCAGATACTTTGATAATAATAAAAATTCAATCAAATAACGATCAGTTGTTTCAATTCTCTTCGGTCTCTCGTCTAATTCAATATATTTCTTATGACTAAAGCGACAATCAAATAGTTTGTGCGAATTTCAACATATTTGCTGAATACATAAATTCAAATTCGAATTAAATGTATTTTCCAATAATAATTTACTTGAGTCTAAATTAATGATGAATACGATTTCATGAAAAATCAATGAGATACAGATCACTGCCATTTATACACCGCGCTGTGATGTTTATTGATTTATAATTTTATTTGAATTTGCGATCATATTACGAATAGAAAATATATTGATTTAACAATTTTATTATGACACAAAACTACAAATAAAATTTGCATTAAATCAAGCATTTTTATTTTCTAAGAAATTTTTATACATTTTGTTGTTTAGATTCAGTGAATCGATAAAATAAATGTGTCAATAGATCACAGTGGTGCCGAAACTTTTATTTTGAGATTTTTTTTTAAACAAACAGGAAGTTATTTTGTTAAAACGAAAAGTAGCTACGAATTAAAATCTCGAATATCTTTTTCTTTGATTAACCAATAAGCAATAATTTTGCTAAACTTAAAAGTTATGTTTTAATAGAGAAAGCCACTTCTCTGAACTTTAATTAATGAGCATTTGTTTACAGAGATCAATACACTTATTGTGTCAGCCTAACATATCGAAAAACTAAAGGAAATGACTAATTTCCAAATGATTTATACTTAGTACTCTCGCTTTCCTAAATACACACACAATAATATCAAAACGATTTGTGAGCTGCTGCTTAAGCAGTATTGTTACATTTTCGAAAAATTCAAGTTTGGCAAAATTTTGGATTATTTCAAACGAAATAACAATAGAAAAAGAACAAAATGATATTGTTACGCTCTCTCTCAATATATTTTTCAACTAATGATTTTCAGGGCCATTATAATATAATAAAGCTACTGTTATAAATTAATTACTAAATTAAATTTTTGTTCGGTTCATGTATTCCAATCGTTCAATTAGAAAATTTGTATAGGCGCCACATAAAAAAGTGATTTTCAAAAAAAAAAAAAAAATATTCAAATCTGAATTCGATAGCATGGAATACAGCAATAATAAAAATGTTTCTGATAAACATTTAAAACCAGATTAAAATCACATTTAATTCTTTTTTAAGATTTATCGTCAGACTAAAATAACAAAATTTATTCAACTACAAAATAAACAGGTCTTTTAAAGAATGCAATAATCTATATATATAAAACAGAATGTGTGTATGTATGTAATGTATGGACTCCAAAACGGCTGGGCCGATTTTGATGGAATTTTCAGGGAATCTTCAGAATATTCAGGCGGGTGACACTGTCAAGTCTGATTTTAGATTTTCGGTCTGCGGGCGGAGAGGCGTGGCAAAATCCAATACATATATAAAAATGAATGTCTGTCTGTCTGTTTGTTTGTTTGTGCTTGGACCGATCTTCCTGAAATTTTCACAGCATGGTTCTGTGACTCTGGAATGAATAATAGGTTATATGAAGTTTTGATTGGACAAAGGGGCGTGGCACCGCCCATATAACCCAAACATTTAAATCGCCATAATTTGGGCATTTTTTGTCCTACGTCGATGATATTTGGTACATACCATATTGGCATAATTAGGAATACGTACCAGGGGAAAAGTAGGTGGGACCACGCCCCTTTTTAGGAAAATTAAAAATCGTAATGTAGTCTTAACTACTGGACCGATCGTCATTAAATTTTCACAATAGGAATTTTATTTTATAACGAGGGGGTTGCGAAGCACACCGGTTTCAGCTAGTTTCTTATAAATTTAAAACATTTACACAGAATAATTTAGAGAATTCAAAATTGTTATGTGCCTTGTTTGTTCTATCATTGAATAAAAATCGTCGTTTATATGAAAATTTCTCACCTTTTTGAAAAATATATACAATTTAGATTTTTTCTCTTTTTTTTTAGATACAAATTTTGCCTTAGATCAGTCGGAAATAGCGCGACAAAATCAAATTACCGAACAAATTTTATCGAATTATTTAGAGCGACGACTCTTTCCACATCGCAGCGTAAGCCAGAAAATTCCTACAATAGCAGAAATTCTGCCAAAGCCAAAGACCTCAACGGCACGACCAAGGCCAAGAGGTTTTGCATCATCATCTGGTACATTTAGGAGAAGTGCTGCTAAACAACAACAACGTAAAACTTATGGCAATGGCCATAAGAACAGAAACTCTCTGTTTCAACGCAACAAACAAAAGCCAACAGAAAAACCACATTTTGAAGATGACTACGAAGAGGCGGAAACAGAAAGAATTGTTAATAACAAAAGCAACCATAAACGGGAAAACAGCAGCAATGACAATACAGATAATGATTTTGTTGATGAAGCTGTAGTGGAGGATGTTGAAGATGTAGACACCGCTGAAGAGGAGCCTGAAACACAAGAACACGAACCAGAACAAAAAAATTTGCAACATCATATGCGTCGCCAACAACAATTGTATCGTCATCATTACAGATACTTGGAAGATATCGATGACCCTGAACCGGATGTTCAAGAATCTCTACAGAGTGTGGAGTCCGAACAGCATGATCAGTATTACAACAGTAATGATAGTAGTGGCGATATTTTCTCAAGAGATCCCAGTGAAAATGAAATTGACAGCGGTAAGTTGGTTATTGAAAGCAGCAAATCTATGGACGAAGTTTACTTAATACTTTTTTTTTGCTTACTATTGAATTTTAAAAATTATTGATTTTCTCAAAATATTTATGTATGTCCCAATGCCTTCTGCTCTATTAAAAAATATCATTTCATATACACATCTTCTATTCATATTAATTTCTACTATTTTCGAACTTAAAAGTTTTTTCAGTTATTGGAATTTTGTACATTTATGTGTGTATGTATGTATGTATATAAAGTTTATCAATATAACAGCACGTTTTTTTAGTATATGATACATAGTATTTAACGGTCACATCTTATGGCACATGATCGTGTTGTATAAATGCACAGGCCTTGGTAATCCCGATGGGCTTGTAATAACGAATTTACGAATACGTACGAGTAAAACACTATTAAAATACTATTTTATATGTTTCACAGTTTTTTTTATTTTCAATATCAAATTGTACGAAAAAAACTTTAACGATTTATTTAATTGCGAAAAGCGTTTTGAATGATTTTGATAATTAAAAATTCCTTATAAGTAGCGAGAAATTTTCTTAGATATTAAAAATATATATATGCAGCTTTTTTTTAATTGCATGAAAGTTCTTAATAAAGTTTGCACTACAACACATACGACAATACAGACTTCTTTATATTTCGTTACCACAATATATCCATTGTTTTTCTAATGTTGTAAAATATGTTCGACTTGGTAGTAATAAATTATAAAACATTTTTTTCAGTGTTACAAATGCTATGACAAGCCAATATAAATCGTAATACTACAACTGATGGCCCTAAAAAGCTTGCAATCACGCACATAATGCCTTAAAACACTAGTGACAGACACGGTTGCTAAAAACCAACAACAGCAAGAACAGATGATAAAAATTAAAAAAAATTACATGAAAACCATTTTTATTGCCTAAAAATACATGAAAAAAATATATACGCGATGGATATGAAAAACCAAAAATATCTTTAGGCCAATAATTTACTTCAGCAAATTTACTGTTCAGCAGAAAACTTTTGACGTAGAAAAGTTAAAAGATAAAAATTAAAACTATACTACACGAATCTCGTGCTGCTTTAATGTATGTCCTCCCTTCAACTTTCATCAGAGTCCAACAAAGCAAAATCACGTTATTCACTGCCCTATAAAAATTATTTATATGTATTCAACAATATTTTTGTGGTTTCGTTAACCGGATTCATTATTTGTAATTTTTAAAAAAGGTACTGTGCTAAAATAAGTAAAATTTTATGATGAGATCTGTAAAAAAAAATCAATAAATTACATCTCATGGTGGACACCCATTGTCCTTGAAATGATCTTAAAACTTGTAAAAGAGTATCGTACACTATGTAAGATGTAAAGAGCTTAACATTGTAAATAATAAATTAATTATTTTACAGACACTTTGCATTAAGTTGAGTGTGAAAAATCCGGAAGTTTTTTGCAACAAGCACTTGTGGCAGTCACTCTTGTGCAACTTACACCCGATTTATACGATGACTAAAAACACTGACTAAAATTCATGAATTATTTTTTTTTTTGTAGCCGTGCGTGGTAAAGAAGAAAGAGGCATTTTTTCTATTTTCCTTTCGGTTTTCGTTATTATGTTTTATTCTTTTTCTACTTTCAAAGAAGATTAAGCGATTATATGCTAAAAACTAAACACTTCAAGAGAAATAAACCATGCTTAAAAAATCATAGTATAAATGCAAGAGGATTTACGGAGATACTTTCAAAGATAAGATGAAAAAACTCATGAATTTTTAATCAGCGTATAAATCGGTTGTTAGTATACGACTAATTATAAAGATGGACATTTTTCTAGCTCCTCTATACTTTACATCATGTCAGTGTTGTATAACTTTGTTGTTCCTTAAGATAATCAAGATATTGAGTTAGAAAAGTTGAAGAAGGAAAACCATAAATATGCAGCAAAAATTTAAAAATTTACTCTCAAATCATTATGAAAAAAAATATCCTACATATATTTTTCATGCCGGAATAAGTATAGTTAAGTTGTATAATATGCAAAAATATGCACTAAAAGAAAATTTCTAAGACGAACTAAAATTTTTTTATGTCTACAAATTAATTTTGAAAATTAGAAAAAACAGTAAATTTAAAATTGTTATAAATTTTTTTAAATTCTCAAAAATTACTAATCACAGAAAACTATTATTTTATTATTTTTTGTACATATAAAAAATTTAAAAACTTTAAAAACATTGGGAAAACACCCAAATGCACCATACAAAAGTAACAAAAATATTGTCTTAAATATGCGGTGTAGCCTGAAATATACAAAATTGTGCTGAAAATTGTAAAATATGTACTAACAACACATGTCTAAAAGGAAAGAAAAATTTCGGATAAGATTCAGTATTGTATTGTAGTTTTAAAATGAATTTCTAAATTTGAAACTGAAATATTTCAATATTTATTGATCACAAATCTGAAAATATGCAAAAATATATGCATCCCAAAATCCTTAAAATAAATTAAAAATTATTAAGGCCGTGAAAAAAACTTGGAATAAATAATAAGAAATATGGACAGATTTTAGAAAAATTTTTAAATTTGAAAAAAATTATTGAAAAATATTAACAATTTCTTTTGCGTTAATGCAAATACAAAAGATTTCTCTTAAATCTATTTACCACTGCTTGCAAGCACTGAACAAGAACATGTTCAATTTTGTAGATTGAAATTTAAGTTTCTCTAACGGAAACTATTATTTCTTAAAAGATTATTACTAATTCAATAATTTCAAGTAAGTTTTTCTATTACAAAATCTATTTATAATTTACAGCATGAAATTCCATTTAATTATTCATTTTATTAAAAGCAAACTTTTATTATTTTCTCAAAAAAATATTGCAAAATTATTTTGAAATTTACTTGTTTCCTTCCAGCAATTTTAATAAGTTTTATCAAAAAAAATAAATCATAAAGTTATCACTTTAAAAAAAAAGTATAATTGAAAGTTGTATGCGTATTAAGGCTTGACGACAAGAAATCTTACCATTAAGTACAAAATCTTATTAGACTGCAAAAACCTTGTTAATATCTGACACAAATTTTACATTAGACAAATATTACATTACATTTACGCACTGAAACGAGGGCGGTTATAAAACTATTAAAAATCTTGTATTTTAATTCGTTTTTAGTTTGTTGCGTTGAGAAAATTATCATTATCAATTTTCTTTTACTAAACACGAGTCTAGATGATGTTGCATCCATTTTGCGGTAACAGTTTAAATAAAGTTAGTGGCATGAAGGGTCAGGCATATATTAGTTTCTGCAAGAAAATGGACATGAATCTAGTCACAACTTTTAATAATTTGAATCCAGTAAGGTAATTTAACGACGAAAAAAATATGTTGAAACCATAAAAAAAATTTCTAGCACTAAGGAAACTAAGAAATACAAAAAAAAACATTCCTCATATTTCTTGCCAGCTTGTATAATTTTGTAACTGGCCTCGTAGAGCAATCTATGCCGAAACAATATTTAAGCGTATGTACAAGCAAATTATTTCCATATGTTTTAGCTTGTCTGAGTTTTCATATGATTATTTAAAATTGTTTTTACTTAATATTATTGAGAAACCAGTAGATGACTTTGCGTAAAAAAAAAACATAAGCCATATTTTTACACCACAATTTACTATGAATTTCATACGAAATCAATTAATGTTCTCGTAAAGAAACTTTATGTTTACAATTTGTTAACTAGACATGCAACTACAGACAAATACAGCATGACATGGATGAAGTCTAAAACTTCCGGATGCTATGTTTTTATGGAAAAATTGCAAAGGTTATTGAAATGTTTATCATACGTGAAGGACGGTTGGGAATGTGTGATGCTTTTTTATAACACTGGTTTATGCAGAATAAAATATGTAATAAAACATTTTCTAACGAATAACTATAATCACAATCTTAAAAATATACTCGTAAATCAGCTTGCTCTATAAAAATATATAAACATTGAAAAAATTTCGAAACATAACCAAGAAGTAAGAACTTTCTACATGTTCTTTCTGGAACTTCTTGTAGAGACATATAAAGCTATCGGTCGCGACCTATTAAATTACACTGTGTCAATATGGAACTCATTCCTCAGCGACACAACATGGTGAACACTCCAAACATTTCAGGACAATGCATTCTGAATTTCTATTGGGTGTGTAACAATTACCTTCTGTCACCTGCCAACCTACCGTAATCACAGAATTTGATGCAGGACGCTCTCCCAAGGCACATCTGAAAGGATTTCAGAAACTCCATTCCAATCGCTATTAATAGAATATCCTTTGCGAACTGACGGAAAGAATGGCTGACTTCAAAAACGTCCGTATACAGTATTGCTACTGTATTTAAATCACATACATGCAAAGTTGCGAAACTAAAACGGATGCCTTGTTTGCTTTCTTACTGCGTTAAAAAAACTTGGCGGTGGAGTTTTGAAATGAAATGGTATACATTGTGTAATTATTAATTACTGCAGCATTATGAAATGTGATGCTTTGTTCAAAAACAAAACAATTGACGTTTTGGAAATCAGCCAATTGCATCAAAAACATGTCACTGAAACTATTTAATGGTCATTAATGTAACAGAGTCTATCATAACCCACACACTTAAGATTTCTGACATTCCACCATGGCACAAAGCCCCGCACAACAACTCGGACAATTTGCTCACTTAGGCTTATATACAGGGGTAGTGTTAGTGCGTTGACTACTAAGCAAACAATTACTTAGGCCCTTGGTTCAATCCCGTGGCCTGATCAAGTCAAACAACCGCGAATGTACAATAGTGTGGCACCAGCAGAGCTGTTAAAATAAAACAAACAAAATGAAATGTATTTCGTTGCTAGTGTCAACAATTCATGAGATATAATGATTAAACCACAAATCCATGTTAACAAGTATTTAGTCGTAAATATCATTTTTTTTTTATATACAATTAAAATTCATGGTTTAAACACGATGGCAATAAAGTTTTAAATTTCTATATTTGCTACTTAGCAGTGGCTTCAGAAAAGCCACCTTTTTACTCCTCATAAATTTTTAGTACATAATTTAAAAATTGCTTTTAAGCACAATAACATTATTATCGTCGTATTTCTTTGTGTGTAAGTTTTCAGAAAAAAAAACTAAATTTAGCAAAATTTAATATTTGAGTAAATTGTTGTTATGTTTGAAATATATTTAAACAAATTTAAAAAATTTTCTTTAAAAATTCTAAGAGATTGTTTAAATAATGAAATAAAAAACTCTGTAGATTTTTCGTATTGATTCCTTTTTATTTAATTGATTTTATTTATTTTTTTTTTGTATTTTAGTACGAACTACTTTATACGCAAATTGATGTAACTTAATTAGTTGTTACAACTTTTTTTTTGTTTTTTAAATTCGCACTTGATTAGAAAATCGTCAACAACAAATTCCAATAGTTTCATGTTGATGACACAAGTTGCCTTTTAAAGCATAAGCTACAGAACGTATATTTGTTGATCGATATCGTTGTAGCTTAGCCACGTTATATGCGGCAGTAATTGCAATTAAAGTCACTTATACCGGATACAGTTTGAGTCTGAAGCAATGATTTTCGTACAAATACGTAAAATTAGGAAATATATGAGAAATATGTATCTGAATTTAAACTATTTAGGTATGTATCTTTAAGTTACATAAGGTGAATTTTTCGGAATATTTGCAATTATTTTTTATTTGAGATTTTATTAATGATCTTTTACATTTTCAGTTAATAAGATATATTGAGAAAATTTAATATTTTAACAAAAATAAAAATCATTAATGAATGATAGCAGTGCAGTGTATGCACATACAAACCTAGCACACATTCATATTTGATTTCATACAGAAAAGGATTTGATATTCTTTGTCAGAAATTTCCAGATAAGTTGTTTTTTATTAAAAATAGATCTGACATTCATATTTATATTTCACATTTTATTACGTGTTTAAATTTACGTAATTCTAAATTTGAGATCAAGACCATTTGTTTGGTGGGAGTGCAAACGTATAAATATGTAAATAAGCATGGAAATATGTGATGTATACACATGTTAGTGAAGTGACATTAGTGTTGGCATCTTCTCTTCAGGCCAATGCAACGACACTTTAAAATAAAATATGCAAATGCATAAAAAATATGATTTTAATACCCTACAATATTTTTCGAACTCATAACTTACAAATGCCTTAACCGATTGGAACAAAATTGGCGAAATTCTAAAGGAATTGAACTTAGCTAGATGCCCGCGAGATAATGAACCGAATCGGTTCGATAGATTTTCAAAATGTTCGAAAATTTGAAGAAACACCGTCAAATAGTAAAAATTTTATCAAAATCGGAAAAAAAAATTTTTTTTTCGAATTAATGGGCTCGATCAGCAGAAAACCCTGCTGCTAAGCATTTTCTATGTAGCAGCTCTTTATGTGATTAATTTTTCTGACTTTTCAATAAAAATGATTGAATTTTTTAAAAAAAATTCATAATATTTATTTGTGAATTTAAATGAATTAACATTTAAAAATATATTTTGAAATTTTATTCAAAAATTAAACTGAACTGATACATACAGATGTATGTATGTATATCGTAATTTGATGAAATGTAACGTACCTTTTTTTAGCTACCGCAAATAGTGAGCGATCACTCAACATGTTCGGTCATCACTCAATAATCAAAGCGTTCAGAAGATTGTTGAGCAAAAGTTGTGCCTGCTGAATGCACCCAATGTAAAACTTGTTGCGACAGCGTCAGATTACACAAATTTTATATAAGGGCATGTTATTCGGGAAGTTCCAGGGACGATCGACAATGTCAACCGTATTCGGTTTTTTTATTTCAAATTACAATGCTGTTAAATCTAATTATTAGTCGACCACATCCGCTTACAACTCATAATAAATTCATTCGCTTTTCATACAAAATGTCAACAAAATTATTATTATAATGAATGTGCACAGTGTGACGACGAGTACATGTCTTCAACAATATTTGTTTGTGTTTTTGTTGATTAAAATTTACAATTTTTCTTTCAACTTTTCTCGGCATGTCATTTCAAACTGCTTCTACTGCACGTTTTGTATATTTTCAAGCGTCAAAATGAGGGATTGTTTAATGCTTAGCATAAGTTTTATCTACCAGTTGTGATTAGGGGAAGAGGGTAGAATTTTTTTCTGCTTTAATTCTAAACTTAAAAAGTTTTAAGTGAAAATGTAATTGGTGTTAACGTAGGTCAACGTGTTCTTATTTATTTTCTTTTATTTTTATTTTTATGTTGTTCTTAGTTGCAGTTGTTGCTGTTGGTTTCAAAATAAAAAATGCAAATTCAAATGGTTAAAATGGGGTTGCATGCAACGCTATAAAAATCTAGGCTTTTAACATACTTTAATTTAAAATATTTGTTTGTTTTTTCTGCATTTATTTTAAACCTTTTTTCGTTGTTGCATTGTTGCAATTTGTTGTGATTAAGAAAAATACATGTAATTACAGTGTTTGGGATAATAATGTTGTTCGCTATTTCATTGCAATACGATTTATTGAATAAATTCAATGTCACATACTTCGAGAATATTTAAAAGAAACGTTTTTTTTTTGTTTTTTGGTTCACAAGTTGTGTGGCAAACATGTTGTTAGCATGTGTTTCTACATGGATTGACAAATGTGTGTAATTTTTCTAACTCACCGAAGATTTTCAGAAATAGTATAAAAACTAAATGAATACATATTACCTTGACATTTATTAATGTGATTTCGGTCATCTTTTGTGCGAATTATTACGGTCTTGTTTCATAAACTGCAATATTAAGAAATTTTGTACTGAAAAATGACAAATAATAACTTAAAATTCCATGTAAAATTTTGCAACGCTTAAAGAGTCCCCACTTCCAATTCGTTGAATACTGGAGATATATTGTCAAAAAAAAACTCGAAATTAGGGAAGGCCAATCAACGTATTTTAATCAATAAAAATCCAGCAAGATCTTAATTAAATTCATTCAACTATCGGCAGGGCTAGTGTAGAGAAAATTCATAATTTCGCTTTTACGAATTTAGTTAATTTTTTTTAAAGTTTTGAAGCGCCTCTGTTTGTTTTTCTTTAGCTGAATGTTTAGCCATTTTTATGCTTAACTTCACCGACGATTTTCCTACTCGAAGAAATGGGGAGCTGTGATAAACATTTGCACAGAAAAGGATAATAGCTGCCAGAACAGTATAATGATGACTTGTAGTCAACACGATAACCACTTAAGCCAACAGAAGCATCAAAGAAGTACAAGTGCCACCTGTATGCTGCTGTATGACAATGCCTGCCCCAGCTGAGTTAAATAGATGAACGATGTGGCTTACGCTGTTTGTGAGATAATCTTTCCAATATGACGTACTTTTTAATTTAGCAAATACGTATCACCCACTAATCGATTCTCTTGAAATTTTCTTGTTATTTTTGTTTTTTGTTTGTTTGTTTGTTTTTTCCTAACACTGATGTTAATCTTGAATATAAATTGTTCAGCTGTAATGAATAATTAATAAAAATGAACTTTATTGAACCTGCCTAAAATTATTCCTTGTGCTATAAATTTATTTGTTATATGCATATATATTTTTCCTTAGTTTCCTCTTAAAAATACTTTTTTGCTTAAAGCCGCTTCTAAGCATTTTTGTAAAATATTCACAATTTGGCTCGTGTTTCATGCTAATTAAGGAGAAGAAAGAAAAATTTACAAAAATGCCAAATTAATGGGTCGATTATGGATGGCTACCGAACCACAGTTGCGTTGCCAGTTGCTGAGAATTGTATTACGGATGGCAACTGACAACTGAGAGCTGCGAGTTTCAGTTGCTATTTAGTGTTTTTCTGGCAACCACAAATTTGCCGTTGCCGGCTGGCAACGCAACTAAAGTTCGGTTGTTATCCATAATCGAGCCATAAAGCAAATATCAACAAGAAGATCTCCCTTCCCCTTTGTTATTTCTTTTTGTTTGGATGGAATATTCAAAACAATAATGGGGACTCATGCTAATTTGAAAATAAAAAAAAAAATAAAATTCTTGATTATTATATAATAGTCATTAATTTAATACCGTTTATTTTTTATAATAAATTTAAAACCATATTTTTATAAAAAGATATTCTGGTTAAAATTACAAAACAATGGCGGTCATTGATCTTAAATTAAGCAAATTTTTTATTTTATTTCAGAAAATAATAAATTCAAATAAGAGAATGTAATTAAATCAAACTGGTAGGAGCAGATCACTTTGCTCAGCTATAGGGAATCTTTTTATACGCTTTTATTGTCGATGTGGCTGTATGAACTTCCCGAAATTCGACTATTCACCAGATATCGATATTTTGAGGCCATGGGGAAATCGATGTTTTTCTTAAATAAATTTTAAATTGCAGGACCGATCGAATTCATAACTCAAGAAAAAAAAAACTGACAAGTCGACTTGGAAATATTGCGTAGAATGCTGTTAATTAGATTAAAATCAGTTAAGTTGTTTAACTCATGTTGGTGTTGAAAATTTTCGAAAAAGTGGTTTGATTTCATTACTGTAAAACTTTTTTGTCAAATTGATTTTCTGAGATTAGCGGGAAATTCCACGGATGTCATTCAAAATCAATTATATTCCAAATGTTTTTTATTGGTAGAGCGGAGTGTTTTCAATACTAAAAATTATTTAGTTTTAAGTAATTTAAGACCATTTTTATATGGCTTTTTTTCTGTTTAAAATTTTGGTGGATTAATTGTGTAAATTGGTAATAAGGTGTAATTTTTCAAGTGAGGTATCCTCAGTCTGCCCAAGTTTTTCAAAAATCTATTTCCTTTGTTCTAAGTAAGTATTGTCGTATCTCTACACTTTATGTTATTGGCAAAGCAGCAGTCCTAATGTAATAATCGTCGGTATTTAATAACAAATGAATAATACGCTGGGACGATAAAAATATTTCGACATGTGATTAATCGTAAAAACGGTACTATCCGTAATATGAAAAGGATGGTGTACTAATTTCTCCTCTTTATGTATCTTGTGATACTGCACTCAACTATCTAAAAGAGACTTATTCAATGTTGAATAATATAAATTAGTTTTAATGTTTTTTTTTTTGGAACTTTTCAAACATAAATGGTAAAGATCTACTGATGAGTTTGTATTTAGCAACCAACGAAATGCATATAGATTTGTTGTGGGTAACAAATAAATAACATTTTTTAAAAAACATAAGTTAGATTTGTATAATTAATTGGCAAGGGCAATTTTTTGTTATAGTCTTCATGTACAGATTATACAAGCGATTTTAATAAAACTCATACCAAATTAAAAATATTTAAATTTTGTTAAAATTTCTTCAGTTTTTTGGCAGCTATATACGTTTAAAAATGCTACTAATTCATGCACAAGTATTATTCATGTTTAATTAATATAATTAACAAAAAAAAACATAACATCACAACACATTAGTTTTCTATGGTTTTATGTGGGAGAATTTTAGGACTGGTATTGAAATTAAAGAGAAGAGAGCTCAATAAACTGATTTAGCTCATTGGAAGGTGTTTTATTTTTGCATGTTTCAAATTTATGCAACTTTACCATTAACTAATTGTAGATGGGTAACATATTGTGTGAAAGGTTTTTAACCCTACATCCTCCCGAGCTATCTACGTGAACATGACATGAACATAACGTCGGCCATCTTCTAGAATGTGGCGAATACTTACAGATGTTCATGTTCTGACTAACCATAATTTTTAGTTTGTCAAAGCGTTCACATAGTTCATGTTTTTCGATTTTATGGTTTGTTTTGGGTACTTTTTTCACAATTGTATTTAAAAGTGTTTTTTTACGGTTTTCGCTGTTTTTTGTGCAGTATTTGTTGCAAAACAATATTTGATTGAAAAATAAGCTACCATAACCTAAAAAAATAAACATTCAAATCGAAGATGACATTGAATGGCCAACCTCATGGCGAACATTGTTGCTCAGCCATGTATGTTCGGGCATTGATATCAGAGCATGGACGAAACATGGACATGAGCGGTCTACATTAGTGATATGCGATGTCTGACATGATGCTCATTCCAAGTTCCTGGCTAATGGAAACGCCTAGTAAGAGAGTTCTTATTACGTTTTAGTGGTTTCTCTATGAACAGGAAAAAAAAAATTATTTTTATCTAAAATACAGACGATTGTGTCGTCTGACGGCTACACTAGTGTACATAAAGACTCCTTAAATGGAATTTTATTTACTTTTTTCTTGTTACAAATTCATCGGAAATTATATGTGATATTTTTAGTCCTTAATCTTTAATAGCAATTGAACTGATAGACTTTGGAACTGCCCACTGAAGGAAATTTTTCTGGTTAGTCCGCTTGCATTTCTTAACTTTTGTTACCAAATCGAAAGTACCAATGGAATGACCAACTTATATATACCGTTTGAAACTAAAACGAATGTGGTAGAGGGATTTGTTTATAAAAAGACTGTCATAAATTTGTTCTTTTCAAAGAGTTCATTAACAAAATAAAATAATTCTAATAAATTTGATATGCGAAATGAGCGAATATGAGCGCGAAAAAAATCAAAACTTGATTCGGTGTTATAATTTATTCCAATGAACAAAATTAAGCCAATAATCGAATAACGATAAAAAATTTAAGCAAATTCTTTTAAAATGTTATTGGACTTTACCTTGAAATTGTAATAAAACGCGAGCTCATTTCAATGATCTGAAATTGTTAAATAATTAACCGAATGTATTATAAAAAAAAACAAATTAAGTAAAACTGGCGTAGCTAAGAGAGAAATTATCAAACAGTAAATCTGAAAAATGGCAAATATGTATTAAACTTTTTTTTCACATAAAAAGAGTATGTCTTGTGAATGCCAAATTTCACTAAAATGTTTGGCATTTAAATTTCGTTAGTTGCCCGGACAAAAATAATAGGTCGCCATTAAATGAACTAATTAATAAGGTAATAGGAAATGTATTCATATTTTTGATTAATTTTATTTCATTTAATTACGTTGATAATATTTAAATGATTATATCTATATTTTATGAGTGCATTGTGATTTATATTTGCAAAATTCAATATTTTCCAAAGAATTGAATCGTATTAAAATTAATCAATTTTATTTATTGTCATTTTTGTCAAACTATAAATAATTTTTTGTGAACATACGAAAAATGCAATCAAACGAGTTTAAAGAACTCATTATCATTTAAAAGTTAAAATTCCATCAAAAAGAGTTTAAAATCTGAGTTCAAAAGTGTAGACCTGTTTAAGTTTAAAAACTGTTGTTGGTTTTTTTTTTTTTTTTGTTTTGGCAACAGCAACTTTGAAAGGAAATTATACCAAAACTGGCACATCGGCATTTTAGACAACTATTAAAAAATTTCCGGGTTGCTGTTGTTGTTGCCGAATAAAGTACATTATAGATGCGTGTATATAGTTGTGTTTAGTCTTTTTCTAAAACTATAAAAACTTATTAAATTTCGTCATTTACGCTTATCAGTTCCGACATTTGATAGAACTAAATTGAGGCGAAAAGATCAAAATGAAATAAAAGAAACAAAAAAATCGTGAACAAATTCAAAAAAATCAAACATGTTGGCATTGCTTTTATTAAAGTAGTCTTGGAGCAAAAACGATTGCACCGGAACAATTTTCTTAATCAGTTTGATGTTCCAAAAAACAGATACGGATGCATGATAAAAGTACTTTCAAATCTTAGTTATTCTCTAATTAGTATCGAAAATAGTGATTTATTTATAATAAAAATATTAGAAAAAAAATTTTTTTTAAACTCATAAAAAAATTTTAAACTGCAAAAATTTATACGTAACTAGATGATCCCGCAAACGTTGTTTTGCCATACAAAATATTTCTAGTGCATATTTTGGATGTTATATAAAAAATAGCGAATGTATTGTAAGTGTGTGACGATGACCGCCGATGAAAAAAATACCAAACAATAACTGCCGTCTCCCTCCCCTCCTCGTGCCGCTAACGTTTTAAACCTATTCTGAATCAGTGTAGCCAGGTGTGGGGATTTCTCTCCAAATTGGGGATTTAAGCTGGTTTTTGTGGACAGATTATCGTGGGGAGGGATTTAGGGATTTTTCATTTTCAGTATACCTATTATCAATTTTGCTTTATTTTACCATTATCTTTCATACATATATCTACATACATATATGTTTATGTATCTTGGCGTTTTTCTTCTCCACATTTCGATTATTTCAAGGCGATGGTATTGAGGATGTTAGTTTTTATAACAATGTGTTCAAAATTTTTAAAACCAGAATTTATTGAATTCGATATTGCCAAAATGGATTTACTAATTGACGATAAGGAAAGTAATTTGGTTGTTGCTAAAATTGATGTTGGCATAGAATATACAAAGGAATTAGAAGCAAAAGGAGTTCCAACAAATTTTTTTAGATTATTTAACTGTACTAGCAAAATAAATGCTTAAAATATATACTGAGAGTATGGAAAATTTTAAGTTATTTATAAATTTACAACTCGAAAGCATAGAAAAAAGAATAAATTTGATTCCGTGTATGTAATTTTCAAATATTCTATGGATTCAAAAGTTCCATTGAGCATATACGAATGCATTAACTTAAATAAATGTATTTAATAAAATTAATAAAAAAATTGTTTTTTTTGTTGCTTAATATACATATCTTTATTGGGGACAAAATTGGGGATT
The DNA here is from genome assembly GCA_947311025.1 of Lypha dubia. Taxonomy (NCBI): domain Eukaryota; kingdom Metazoa; phylum Arthropoda; class Insecta; order Diptera; family Tachinidae; genus Lypha; species Lypha dubia. The sequence goes on from OX371263.1 coordinate 76,080,959, forward strand.
TCCAGTTTTAAAATGGGGATTTTTGGGGACAAGACACTTTAATTTGGGGACATTAGACAATATTTGCCTGGCTACACTGATTCTGATACCTACCAAATATGCATAAAAAATTTCATTAAAATCGGTCGAACCGTTTCGGAGGAGTTCGATTACAAACATCGTGACACGAGAATTTTATATATTAGAGAAGATAGATATTAAAAAAATTTAAGTTTTGTCGCCATTTAAACCTAGAAAACTTTATGCATCGTCTGAATATTATTTTTTAATCCTTTGAAATTTTCCAATATTGCAACTTAATAATCTTAAGAAGTATTAGAGCGATTTTGAAACTCTGTGTGTTTTTGCAGTTCTCCGTTGGATAGGGTTATCTCGTCACTAATTGATTTATTATGGACATTTTCGGGAGTTACATATATGTATGTATATAGTATATATGTATGTACTGTGTATGTGTATATTTGTTTTAGATTTCGGAAAATTCTTCAAGATTATTTTAGGGCATACATCTGAAAGAGAGTCTTGAAAGCTTCAATATGAATTCCTTTCTATGGTACAGATTTAATTATTTCACATTTAAAATAAATTTAATAAAAAAATTTTTCAATTCAAATAGATGATCTTATGTATGTTGTCTTATTCAAGAAACAACATTTGATTTCCAGGACAATAGAAGTAAAAATAGACAAAATTTATTTCAAAAGAAAGACTGCAAAAATCAGAAACATATAAACAATGAGAAATCTTAAAACAATAAAAAGACTTTCAATTGGTGAAAAATCACTTGAAGTAAAAAAAGAAAAAGCTCCAGGCAATTTGAAATGGGACTATTTTTGCAATTGCAATTTGAGAAAAATATTTGAAGTGTGTTCATAAAAGTGAAAAAAGCTCGAATTTATTACGTTTATTGTGAAATTTATAAACGACGGACTAATTGATTTGATTGTTAAGTTTGTATAAAAAGCTCTCGGTTTTTTCAGTGATTTTCTTTTATACAACTTTTACGTAATTTAGTGGCACAGCCTCTCTAAGGTAGGTTTGCTTCTTAAGTCTTTCGTTTTTTAATGAAAAATTATAAATTTTGAAAAAATAAATTTCATCAATCAAGCCATTAATTAGACATTTAAATGTTTTTTTAAATTGCATTGCTAAAATTATTTGACCCTTTTAAACAAATGCAAATATTAAGAAACAGTATATTTTATATTTATCTTTATTTGTTTGACTTAAAATGTGCTTATAATAAAAACAAAATGCAAAAAATTAATTGTAAAACTCTCACTTTGCTTATATTGAAGCAACTGCCGTATTAACAAAATGCCTACAAGAAATGTCAAAATAAATACTGTTTCCAAATGACCAAGACCAATAGATTGAAGATTGACAAGACAAGTAATTTGAATCTACATGAAGTGGCTGGCGAAGCAGAAAAAAAAGCCCACAACTTCAAAAAAACCCAAATTAAAAAAAAAACTGAAGTTGAATCCTCAAGTTTTTTGGTCAATAAAAGTTGTCAAATATTTTACGTTTCGTTTTGCATCACGAACACACGCAACGAAGCGAAAAACAAAGGCATGGCATTAATACCTGTGATGACGAGGTACGAAATCTTTTTGTGGCTAAGCATTATGTTTTTTGTTTTAATAATTTTTATGCCCAGTGATTAATAAGATGGCTTATGTAAACTTTTACTGCCTGGCCCACACTGACGAACGATATCGATCGCTAGATTCCTTGACGCAAAAAAACTAACTTGCGTTTGTTTAATAACCGATTTTATTTCAGTTATTATTTGTTTACTGGCACTAAAGCTAAACCAATAAATAAAATGGATAGTTAGAAGGTCGTATATCAGTTGTTGTCCGTTTACAATTTCATTATTGTCAACCGATAGATCGACATCATAGGGCGGGGCGGGGCGGCCATGGGTTTATTTATTTCGATGATAAAATAAAAGTTTTCAACAAAATAAAAATCTTACGTTGGTGGATTAATCAAAACACTGAATTCTGCCTGAATAAATATAAATAGTAGATCACAAGGACTGTGATCATCAGCTATGATAATTTATTTCATTTCTTTAATATAAAATGCGTTTTTAAATTTGCTTTCTCTCAAAATATGGAAAATAAAATTCGAAAAGTCCCAATAAAAATGTGCTTCTTTCAAACTCATTATTTTTTAATTGAGTTACAATCACTTTCTACATCTAATTATTAATGTTTCGGGCACTTAGTCTTCAATACTATTGAGACATTGTATTAAAAGTGATCTTGTTATTCAATTGTGTTTGCAAATTTTTCTATGGTTTGTTGTTTGGCAGTTTCTATTTCTTCCTCTTGTTGGGAGTAGTTTATTTTACAGTTGAAAGCAATAAAATATTTTGTTTCTGTTCCACTGTGGATCTTTCTGTGTGGACAAATTATCTGCTATCATGATTTTATGCCTTCAAGTTGACTTCACAATTTACTGCGAGTACTTATTGTTATTTCACAAACACCGACTACTTATCAGACTAATTTTGGCACATTTAAAAATAAAATAATTTGAAATAACTGTTATTTCAAAATAATACAAAACCTTTTGAAATGTGAGTATTTTTCCACTCACATCAGTCTAAAATTACGATCAACAATAAAGTTACAATCCAGTGAGTATTAAAAACGTAGTCACGCTCATTAAATAGTCACGGAAAAAAATCATTTATTATAGTAATTTAATAATACAATGCACTTACTCTTCAGAATTTCCGGTTTCAAAATATTTTAAATAAACGTTATTTTTAAATACAAATGGAAATGGTGTATTATTGTACAAAAGTAAATCAAAATAATCTTTCAGGCACAATTTAATAGTAAAAATTCAATAAATAATATCTATTTGTCTTGAGATTGAGTTTTTTCACCGTGACATGCGAGTGCATATTGTTGTCAGCGTAAAGGTACTCATGATATCATCTCGATATAAAAAAAAACATTTCATATAAATTAATTTAACGTGTTTATGGTTAAAATGACTCAATTAAATGGATGTTTATGTATTGTTTAAAAAAAAATGGTGAATCCCCGTTAACTAATTATCACCCATTATTACACTTCTTTACTGTGTGAGTCACGTCCTCTAATGTAGTGTTCCCCAAAACGGTGACATCCGTTAAGTCTTTGTCTTACTTGTGATTACGGACAGCTAAAAGAGGGAAAGATGTTAACTGAAAAGTGAAACAAATGCAAATGTAAAATTTGGTGGCTTCTTGTAATGACCAAATTTCCTGAATGCACAAAGAGGAGCAACCAGTTGGACTGGTTGGTGGCTAAAACACAAAAAAACTTTTATTTGAAGTAAAAATTAAGCAAATTGAATTTTGTTTTAACTTCTCAGAGAGACTGAATTTGTTTTTCTTTAAGAGGAAAGTTTAAATAAGCTCTTTGCATTGCCAAAGATTATTAATTCTCTTTTGGAAAAAGAAGAGTGTAAGTCTATCCTACCACTTACCGATCGATGTACTTCTCTTGCTAAGTGTCAGTTAATTTAAATTTTATATGTTAACAAAAAAATTAAAAAACTCCAAGATGCTGTTTAATGATACACATGCATGAAGTCGGAGCTTAACAGCCACAAAGACTGGCTTACTTGTTGAAGCCAGCCAGCTGAAACTGTTGACTTAAGAGATTGAGTGTGTGGTGTCTTAGCGGCGACTTCTTAATTGTGTTTAGTACTTCGTTGATGGTCAGCTTAGGCGCACATGCGCAAAATTCATTATAAGAAATTTTTGTCTTTCTTATTGTTGTGTTCGAGATATTGATTAAGAAAAAATAAATCTTTCAATCTCGTTTTAAAATATTCATAATTAATGCCAAGTTATTTATCAAATTGAATTGATTAAATTTGAAAAGCAAATACATAATTTGTTTGTCTTTTGGTATTATTTTTTTCTTAACGACTACTGTTCGCTTTCAGTTATTTGTTCGAAAGTTGTTGCAATAGTTATACAATAAAAAAAATTAAAATTTATTACAAATTTTTTAAATAAAAAAATCGTCGTTGTAATAAAAATGACTCTGAAAAAAATTCATTGATTTAATTTAACACTTTTTAAAGTCTCCAAAAAAAAACAACAAAAGTTTTAAGCAATAAAAGTGTTTTTATATATTTGTTTTAATAGATAAAGTTTTTTTTTTTATTTGTACAAAATGCAAAAGTATTTTTCAATTACTGTGATAATCGCTGTACAATGTCTGATGATGGGTGCTTTTGCGGCAACACCAAAACAAATAGCAACCACAGGTAAGATTCGGAAAGGAAGAGTATGAATTTTAAATCATCGTCTTAATGGCGGAAAGTATTGTTTTCTAGCTTATAAGATTAGCTTGACAATATTGTGAGGAAATACATAAACTATAAACATAAATTTTTAATTGGTGGAAAATTATGATAATTTTGTGTGAAGTTTTGTGTGAAAACAAGAGTTCAAAAGCGTGAAAGCGAAATTAATTAGCTAATACATAATATACATGAAATCACAATTAAAATATGTATAGTGAAAAAAATATGCACTAATAATTTCAACAGTCAGTGTGAATTTCGTGGTTACAGTAAATTGTGTTTGAATTCACAGAAATTGTTCGCAAAACACATTTGTTATCATCATTAAATTTTAAAATAAAACTGTTTTCTTCTAGCATAAATCTTTTGCTGGGAAATTATGTAAATGCGAAGAAAGTAAAACAAAATACATATACTTTCCCCAAAGAAATTTTCAATAATTCCAAAAATGGGATTTTTTTTTTGTATTTTCGCTGTTTTTTTTTCTTACTTTCCCCCAAGTGCAGAAAACAATTTTTTTTTGTAAATATAAACTTTAAACCATACTAGGCCTCCAGGTTGCCTCATAAATTTTTTGATTGCACTCCCAGAATTTGAGAAGACTGGACTTCACATTAATATTTACAATAAAAATAGGCACATTTTGAAAATCTTTGGCACCTTCAATTACCCAAGAAAAAAATTCTCTGATATGATCTATAGTAATTCCTTTGAAATAGATATAAATATGGGAAAAATATTTTTGAAAAATTTTTCCATAATTTGCAAATAGTTAATGCATATTTTTTCTGCAAAAATATAGTATTTTCAAAATTTTAAATTAATCTTTTAAAGGAATATAAAAACTCTTGGTAACACTGTCATTTGCCCAGTCCAAAGGAATTTAATAATTGAAAAAAGAATAAGACAAAATCTTTGGATTATAAATAATGTAAAAATTTCCATTTTGGCGGAATTTTTAGTGCAGAAATCTGTTTTGTAGTTCGGTAGAAATAAATGGTATTTATACGAAATCTCATGGAAAGAAAACAATATTTATAACAATAATTTTAAAGTTAATACACAGTACAGTATTTATATTTCGAGTAACACACAGAATTGGCTCAATGGATATGAATCCAAGAAGACTTCAATGAATTATTACCAAACTAATGAAAAGATTAAAGTAGTTATGAAAAACTTGACAAAGAATCACAAAATGCAATTAAATATTTTGTTACGCCAATCGCTCAACATGACCGCAGTTAATTTAATTTTCATATCAGTTACTTTGACGTAAGACTTCACAAGGCCACGTCTGTCAAAATTTTGATTGATGACTACGAATATTCAAACAAATTGATAAAACACTAATTTATTAGCAAACAAAAAAGTTCTAAAAAAAACTGTAACCATTTTAAGTTTTGAATTTAACTTCATTACAGTTTGCTGCTGTAAAAATTTATTGTTTTTTCAAGATTCTAATACTTTACAGTCTTAAGTTAACTATAGATCAATAATTTTATTGTCAAAAGCAAAAAATTGTCAAAGTAAATTCTATTTTTAATTTTAGCTTTTCAATTCGTTAGTAAGATAGTAAAGAAATAAATAAGTCACATAGTAAATCAGTGCTGGCCAAACATGAGGGAATTATTTGCTTACGCAGTCTTTTTCTTTTTTGTTAAATTTTGAGCGTAGGAAAATCAAGGAGAGAATTTTTACAGAAATTCTGTACGATGTTAGGATATACAAATGTCGTCTTTCAGGGTAAATTTTTCATAATCACAAGATAATCTTAATATATAAAACCGAATGTGTGTTTGTTTATTTGTTTGTTTGTGTGTTTGTTTGTTTGTTTGTTTGTTCCTTATAGGAGGCCAAACCGATCTTCTTGAAATTTTCACAGTATTTAACTGGAACTCCCGGATGAATTATAGGCTACTTTTTTTCAATCACACCCACTTTTACGCCCACTTTTTTAAACTATGTTACTCCTACCACGTAGTTTTTAAAAAATTTTATAATGTAAAGTGAGCATAACTTCGCTATTTGTGGATCAATTTTCAAAATTCTTTCAGCATATGGAAAACGTCCAGAGTTTTTTTTGTTTTTAGAAATTGTTTGTTGGATCGAACGGTGGGGGCGCCACAATAATTGATTATCAATTAACTTCGCCATATTTTGGGCATTTTTCCTACGTCGATGATATTTGGTACATATGGTATTGGCATAATTTGGAATACGTACCAGGAGAAAAGTGGGTGGGACCACGCCCCTTTTTTAGGAAAACCAAACCCTTGGACCCATCTACCTGAAATTTTCACAGCATGTTACTGTGACTCTGGAAGGAATAATAGGCTATATAAAGTTTTGATTGGACAAAGAGGCGTGGCACCGCCCATATAACCCAACAATTTAAATCGCCATATTTTGGGCATTTTTTGACCTACATCGATGATATTTGGTACATATGGTATTGGCATAATTTGGAATATGTACCAGGAGAAAAGTGGGTGGGACCACGCCCCTTTTGTAGGAAAACCAAACCCTTGGACCGATCTTCCTGAAATTTTCACAGCATGTTACTATGACTCTGAAAGGAATAATAGACTATATGAAGTTTTTATTGGACAAAGAGGCGTGGCACCGCCCATATAACCCAACAATTTAAATCGCCATATTTTGGGCATTTTTTGACCTACATCGATGATATTTGGTACATATAGTATTGGCATAATTTGGAATATGTACCAGGAGAAAAGTGGGTGGAATCACGCCCCTTTTTAGGAAAATTAAAAATCGTAATATAGTCTTAGCTACTGGATCGATCGTCATTAAATTTTCACAATAGGATATATAAATACTTTTAATTTTATTTTATAACGAGGGGGTAGCGAAGCACACCGGGATAAGCTAGTATTTAATATATGGTGAAAAATAAAAAGTCACCAGCTATCATCAACATTAGTATTGACAAGTCTCGTATTCTATTTGCATTCGAAATGTGTATACTTGGGATATGTAATCACGTTCAACAGATCTACCTAGCAAGTAGTGAAAGCATTGACACATAAATACTGACGAGTTTTAGTGCCTTCTATGGAAAGAAACGTTTGTTCTATTCAGTCGGTGTAGTTGAAATCTAAATGGATGTTTAGATATTAAATTTTTCCTTTGTTGCTTGAAATATGCTAACAATGTTTAATATTTCTCTGATTATTAAATTTACGAACTTTCATTATTTTATTTTAAAATTATTTTGAAGGAATTTTTTTTGTTCAAAGTTAGTACATGACTAATTTTTTGAGCGTAGTGTTATGAAAATACACACAATTGCAGTTATGAAATTTTCTTCTATAAAAAAAATCTCCAAAAATTTTGCAAAAGTGGTTTGCTGTCTGAAGTCCGGTCGTTCATTGTGAAGTAATATTTTTCTGTTTATTAAAGATCATAAAGCTTCTTTACTATCAGCTTAATTAAATAATTAAGTACATACTAAAATATTTTCATTAAGTAAAGACGGTTTTTATTTGAATAACTAGTTTCAAAATTATTTTATTTTTTTCACATTGAAAAGAAAATAAAACTTTTCTAAAATGTAATCTTAAAATGAATTGTTGTGGATGCAAAACATTACATAAACTGCAAATTATTATTGTTCATAGTATTATCGATTTACCCTGCACTGTACAATGAGTTGTAGAATACCATTGTCAGGGAAACCGCAAATATGCTTTAAAAACTGTATTTTCTGCCCATTAATTATGCATCAAAGCGTTGAAAATGTGCTTCTAAAATTACAAAGAATATGATATTAAAAGAGCGTACAAATCATGTCAGATTTATTAGGAAAAGTAATAAAAAAATTCGGACTGATCGAATGGACCATGCAACCCGTAGCCGTAGGCGGTGCATACATAAGATTATCTACCAGATTATATTAAAAACATTTTTCATTCTTGTATTATCATTTTAAGTTCTCAAGCAGCTAAAAAAACAACCGCTTTATAGTCATCTAACGGTGATCAAATTAAATTCCTTAATTCCGCAGTATACATAATCGAATATTCATGAATAGTAATTTTAGTTTTCTCTTCTATAACTTTATTTAAAATGATAGTTCTTTTCCATTTCGGTACCATAAAAACAACAATTGTCAAAATTCATCAAGTTTCAGTTAATACCAGTTTGTTGCATATGGAAGTCAGTAAATATGCATGTGTGCATGAAAGTGATGATTTCATAACTGATATGTATTAGTGGCTTCAAGCTAAAACTAAACATTTTATGGAACAAACTAAACGGTCTAAATTTGTGAAAACTAAAAAAATATCAGCTTTGTTAAGATAATTTCAAGTATCTTCTTTGAAACTGGTTTTAAAGAATAAAAAAGCCAAACCCGTTATAAAAAGTAGTTTTAATGCTTCAATAATTAAGCATTTTAATCGATTGGTCACTATAAACCAGAACATAAAACGAATAACATTTAATTTGATAATAAATCTCAACTTATTTCTAAATTAAATGTTACCGTGGAGAAACACCATAAGTCGGTTTGGTGTATTTCAAATGACAAGTGATAAATTTGAATTGAATTTTATAAAATTGTGGAATAAATAATAGCATTTTCTCACAGAAGAAACTAAAAATGTAAATAAATAGAATATTTGCATTGGTTGGCGAATTTGAAATAAAAAATACTAAATTGGTTACTGGCGATCTCTTGCATGTCAGTACATGCAATAACAGTATTCAATAAAAATTTTCGAACAAACAAAATTTCAATGTTCTTAAAGAACGTTTTGTTAATGCAGTGACAGAAATGCATGTTGGGATCAAGGTGAATTTATTTCTGAATTTACCTTGATTGAGAATAAGTTCTCTAATTTCATGAGAATAATAATTAATAAAAAAAATTTGTCAGATCTGCTAATAATGAAAAACAAGAAACAAACAAGTGCGCAGACTTATATCGAGTCTAAAATATAAGAATTAAACAATAAAATTTTGATATAAAAAGTTACTTTTTCTAGCATATGTTTTTTTTTATGTAAAATAAAAAACTAATTTTTATATAAAAAAGTACTTTTAATAAATATCGAGAGAAAATAAAAATTAAGTTTATTGTTAATTTTTATAAAAAAGACCTCAAGCTTGATTAAATTAGATATATAAAAATGTACTTTTTATATAAAAATGTACTTTTTATATTTAAACCATACTTTTTTATGCAGAATAGAAATTTTTATGAAAAATAAGTAAAATTTGCATATACATTTATGTATTTTTTTTTTATCGAAAAATGTAAATTTTGTAGAGAATTTATGAAAAGAGGTACTTTTTTTACAGAAAAATGTATTTTTCACTGCAAAATGTGCTTTTCACAGAAAAATGCACTTTTCTGATAAGAAATTTAACATTATGCATTCCCACCTTTTACTAGTGAAATTGTTCACGCTACATGTTAATGAAGGCATAATCTGTCTGTGCAAATTTATTGAAAAAAAAAAGTACCAAAACCAAAAAGTATTAACACTTCCTCATTTTAGCCCGCAGAAAGTACAATGTATGTTAATGTAAAAAAATATTAGTAGAAAGTATCAAAAGTACCAATTTGTCACGTTTTTATCCCTTAGAAGGTACCATATAATTTAATCTGGGTCATATGCTATCCGTCTACCAAATTTCATTTAAATTTATTTAGTGCGTTTTGAGTTATAGTGGAACACATTTATATATGTATTAGTAGGATGTTTTGCTTTTGACAAATTAAATAAATTTATTTATACAACATGAATATATTTTTAACATTTTTATTAACAATTGATTGTATTAAACATTATTTCATATTTATTTCACAGACTGTCCAAGTTGTGTAGATGATGTTCAGCAGATGAACAAATGGACTATGCCACTGCTAAAGCTGGGCGAAAAACGTTACTATCTTGGTATCTTCTTCAAGGTAAGCAACATTCCATGCAATAATAATATTAATAAAAAAAAAAAAAAAAATTAATCGAAACAAGACGTTTTACGTAAATTAATATTCGAATACACACCCCTTTAACAAATTTATAAAATAAAAATAAAAAAAATTTAAATTTGTGTCTACTGTTTGGAAATTTTGCAGTTCAGGGTGATTTTTTTCTGTTATCGATTTTTAAAGCACAATTTTGGATGGGCTGACTTGTAAGAAATCGAAATAATAAAAAAAACTATTACTATGATTCTAAACCAATGTATGTAATGTTCTTCCATATAGATCGATTTTAATATATTATTATTGGATTATAAAAAATTTCCTGTGAATGACGAACACCAAGAATTTCCAAATTTTATTTAATGTTTTGTGCTGCTACCATTTTGCGGACCTATTTCAGAAGTTTACTTTGTCCCCGTCCAGATTTGCAATTTTATTCTCTGCAATTCTTCAAAATTCTGTCTTGAAATTGCATAAGTGTCCACATTATAAAAATCTAATTTTGCAATTTTTGTATTTACACCACCACAGAAAAATTCATTTTCAATATTTTTAATTTGAAAAATTGTAATGCATCACAAATTAATTTAATTTTCATTTATTTTGTTTTTCATATGATTGAAGAAATATAATAAAACGTCAAATAAACATAGAACCCAGTGCGAATTGCAAGGCAAAAGAGAATTGCCGAGCACAAGAAACTCTGTACCCCTCCCCAAGCTTCTTACCAAACTCATCAAAAAACCAAGAATTTCAGCTAAAAAAAAATTGCAAGTCTGGACGGGGCTTTGTTTTAGAGTATCTTCCATTATCACCTTCTATTGAAGATGGGGTTTCTTTAAATAATTTTATTTTAGAAATAACTCTATACAGCTATAAAATGTAATTTCAGCAAGTGAACTTTAAAAACTTTTTATTCTTTAACGATTACTAAGTAGCTTAATTTGTGGGAGCAAAAAGGTGCTTTTTTATTTAAAAAAATATTTTATTATAAATTTATATGAATAAAGACACATGCAAGCGTTTATGGCCAGCTAAAGAACAGAGCACACCTAATCAAGGTAGTCGTTGCAGTAGAATTTGTTTGTTGCTGTTAGAGACAAAAAATTTCGTATTTAAATTGATGCAAAAATGTCAACATGATTAGATTTTTGTGCTTTATTTCTATAAACTTACTAAAATATGAAAAAATAAAATAAAAGCTTTTTAAACTGCTGCAGTATTTTATTTCATCGGCTGACTGACTGACTGGCTGCTTGTTGGTTGGATTAAGCGAACTAAATCTAAGTTCACGGTCACATTAGAAACGTTTTGTGTTTCCTTGAAAGTTAAGAGTTTCTTGATTTCAAAACTGGGTTTTGCAGGTGATATTTTCAGGTTTCTCGCTTATTATTTATTAGTCATTTTTATTTACTATAGATATTTATTTACTATAGACATTTCTATGCTTACGGAATGGTAGTTGTTGTGCTGCTGTTTTTCTTAACAAAAACAAATTTATTCGAAAAAGTTTTTAACAAAAAGAAAGAAAATAGTAAGACCAATTAACATTTTATTGTTAAATGATAACTTGATTTTTTTTAAATTAAGTTGTCGCTTTCCTTCAAAATTTTGTAATACTCGAATAGTATGAAGAAAATTACACACATTGATGTTGGAAGTGATTACGTTTTCATTAAATAACCTAGACTTAATATTCATTAAGGTAGAATACAGTTGACAAAATGTTTTCATATATTTAATAATAATTTAATTTATGAATTTTGAAATATTTCTGTCGAGCTTAAAGCATGTATTCTCAAATTTATATCTACCGTGCGCCAGGCCAAGTTCGGCCACACAGTGTGTATATTTACACGAAACCATTCATAACTTTGCTCCTCTTGATCATAATATAATGAAACTTGAAACATAAGGTGTCCCCACAGACCTCACAGGTTAAATTTTAAAGTTCTACCGTAAAAGCTTCCCGAGATATTAAGGTGTGAAAAGTCCATATTTTAGTACATATTCACTGACTCACTGACTCACTCATCAATATTATTGGGCACTTCCATTATAGATAGAGAGCTGAAGCAGGTAGGTCTTGGTGGGAAATTATCGAGAAAAATCTGAAAACGGGCACTTTCCACGCGGGGGACTAGGGTACCCCTTCTTTGTATGGGGCACTTCCAGTAGAGCTAAAAAGCTTAAATTTGGTACACAGGTAGGTCCTGATAAGAAATTAACGAAAATGATTTTTAAACGGGCACTTTTTACCGGGGGGACTAGGGTTTCCCTTCTTTGTGTGTGACACTTCCAGTATAGCTAGAAAGCTGAAATTTAGTAGGTAAGCCTAGATAAGCAATACATATAAATATTTTTACAAAAACAACTTAAAAAAAGAAGTGAGATCCGCACAAAAACACAAATGTGAAAATAAGGCCAAGTTCCTATCCAAAATATTTCCGCCGTAAAAAGTACTGAGATCAAAATAGGGACCAAGTTCTTGATAGGTACAATTCCATCTCATTTCTAGGCAACATGTAAGACCATGTAGATGACAGTGAATAGGTCTAATGTAATGAATGTAATTACATAAACGACTCTAAACTACTGGTCATATTTTTTGTCAAATTGAATTATCAATAGAGGAAGAGCTTGCTACAGGGTGACAAAACTACATGCATCCATCATACGAGGAACGCTTTTAGCGTCTCAAATTTTAAATTATTTTAAATTTTGCTATAAAAATCTTTAATAACAGTTAACTTTCTGCTAATAACAAGATTCCAGAAATACATTCTTCGAAAACTTACCATGTTTATCAAACAACTTTTTTGTATAAAATAAAAACAAATATCTTTTTGTCTTCATTGATTAAAAATTGCATATAAGCAGTTTGTAATGTTTTTGTTATTTTTATAGCTTAAAAACACATCAGCAATGCAACAAAATGACAATAAACAAAATTTTGATATAAACCAGAAATTACAAAAAGTAAATCATGTTGAGCCGGTTGAAACATGTTTTTACTTCTTTGCAATAAAATCTATAAAAACGTCCATATATTAGAAAAAAAAATTGAATTTAATCTTTTTAATTTAATAAATTGGTTTTAACACCTCCACTGCTGTTGACTACCCTACAGTTGATGATTTCATGGTAAAAAGTTCTTAGTTTCGAAGAAAGCTTTTTTCTTTATTAGATGCGTTGGCTTCACTAAATAGTGACACAGAATTATTTACAAATGAAATATTCAACCGATATATTGGAGAAAATAAATATGTATTTTAATTTTAAATTGCACTTTATTTGACCTTCCGCGTGTACGTTTTGTCATCTTGGTGATATCCACACCTTCTGGAGAAATGGGCAATTGTCTTTTGCAGACATTACCTTTTGTCAATTATCCATAAAACTTATGTTACTACCCAATCTCTGAAACAATAAAGCAATGGATGTACGTACATATAAGGTAGAAAAAGGAAGTTGGTAATCTATGTCAGCCTGGTAGAAGGTTAAAGGTCACCTAAGGTCTCCCTCAGGACCAAAGTCAATAGGAAGTTAATCTTTCGAAGCTTGACTACTAACCGAAACAGGTACCACGGGAGCCGGTAAGGCTCACAGGACGCGGTAAGGCCCAATGGAGAGTCTAGTCGCGGGTGCTTGTGAACAGATATACTCACACGGTGTTAAGAGCAGTGGGAGCTTAGGTCGTAGTGGCAGGTTTTCACATTATTCTGTAACAGATCTGCACTTTAGTAGTAGAATATTTAGTTTAAATATATTTTTTTTTTCTGCAGAAAACACCCAGGCTCTCTGGCCGGAATCGAACGGCCAACCTCCGGTTTACTAGGCTAGCATTGCTACTTATCCGTCACGGCGGCACCCGTACAAATCAAGCCAAATTGCTTTTAGAATCAATCAGTGAATATTTTTGTTACTTTTAGAAATATTTATATGGTACATCTTATATAATTTTTTATAACTTAATAATTTGTGGTTGAAAGCCCTATTATATAAAATAATAGCAATACTTCTACTTACATTTCATATGGTACAGTCAGTATATTTAGACAAAAAGCATTATAATTCGCAAGATTATTAGTTATAGATGATGATCACAAGCTGAATATTATTAAAATATTTTCATTATTTTTTAATTTTAAGCTTTTAAATTTGCAATAAATAGGACACATAATTTGTCCTCTTTTTTTTTCTTAGGACCAGTACTCATAGTGCTGTCCTTACTAATTATAAACTTTATTGTGAAGTACCTAGTTGACAAAGCGTCTCTGTAGATACAATAAGCTACTAACTCTTAAGCTTATCTGCAGATATGTTTTTTTATGGTGCTGTTTCCAAGTGATGGACGAATGATTTAATTGTAAAATCATCATTTATAGAAATCACTAAAAATACCAAATACTTTTCATACAAAGTTTACACTCAAAGTAGTCGTCCCTCATGTGGAAGAAGCACATAAGGGGTTTCCCTGCAGCTTTGTTCCATATTTTTTCTTAAAGTTGGAGCGGCAAGTTGACCGCTCGAAAAATTGATTCTACTTTCGTCTCAATAAAATCTAAGTGGCCGCTTGAAATACTAACTATTTGGTGAGTATTTTTTATTTATTTTCTTAATTTAGAACTTCCCATGTTTGCGCCGATTTTGTAATCTATTCATGTGACTTTTTGTTTGTCAGAATTACTTTTTATTTTTCAATGAATTGGTAGTTTGGTAGAATCAAATAAAAATGAAACGAATTAAGCTTAGCTTATTTAATTTACGTATAATAATATCACGATTTGAAATATGAATTTCTAATATTTGATTTGTGCAATGTTTGCTTAGTTTTTACTTTCAAATCATGTTAAAATTATAGTCCATAAAACAGCAGGGGATTTCAAATTCTACCAAACTGTAACAGTTTCATTTTCAATTTTATTTTTATCTAATTACTTGTTTTGAAAAAACTTTTTTTCTTTAACACTTGCATGAAAATAGTTACAATTACCTTGATATTGAATTGAAAGAATTTGCAATAAATTTGCATAGTTGTTGTAGTTCAGTTGTTTTTGTAGAATTTATAAATGTAAATAAAATTGTTTGCATATTTTTTTACATGACATAAAAATTCTTCTAGCAAAATTGTTGGTATTTGTGTTGATATTTTCTTGTTGTAGTTTTTTGCTTTAATTTATTTGCTGATATTTAAAATAATTTTATGCATTTATGCTTTTACGCTTAGTGAATTGGTACTAACATTGAACTATAAAAATTTAATTTCTAATAATTTTTGCCACAAAAAACTATTAAAGATTTATTTTGAAAATTTATTATAAAGAAAATTTATGTTTCAAGGTCAGTGGTTTTAAATGAAATTTTTAGTAGAAACGCAGTAGTTGGAAGACAAAATAATCAGTAATTTAACTTTAAAGCTTTAAAAACTTTGACATTTATTCGAGCATATACTCAAGAATTTATGTTTTTAAAATTTTTATTTATTTGTTGGATTTGGTGTTGGCTGAAGTGGTTAGCGCGTTGACTACTAAGCAAACAATGACGTTGGGGCCTGGGTTCAAACCCTGGCCAGAGCAAGTCAATCAACATCATTAATTTATGTAATGTTGTACATTAGTGAGACATTGTAATAATTGTTGTCGGACTATATAAGTGATGAAGGCATAGCACTGGTCACTAAAAAACTGTTCCGACAGCGATTGATGATGTTCCAAGCTAATGTACACAACATCGCCCTCCTTCGTCGGTTAGCAGCAACATCGCCGAAGTAAAACAATTAATAAAATGCCTGCCAATACAGCTTAACAAAATTAATGCGTCTACCCAACACCGGAGGCGCCTCAACCCTGCTATAAAAATTAACATAACGCGCAAAGCAGAGTTGTAAAAGAGTTAAGCCTTCTACATTTTCAACATCTGCCTTCTCTACTCTATCCCTATCTCTGAGTTCCGGCACAATGCACTGCATACGTAGGGGTCATCCCCTGAGTGCTGGTCCTAATTAAAAAAAAAAAAAAAAAAAAAAAAAAAAAAAAAAAAAAAAAAAAAAAAAAAAAATGCATTTCGTTGGTTGCTATACCAACTCATCAATAGATGTTTACCATTTATGTTTGAAAAGTTCCAAAACTCATCTACTCATACATAAACTCAAATATACAATTCGTGAATTACAAAGCACAAGCAAAATAGCATTTCAAAAAAATTTACAAACATCACAACAAATAATTTTCTTCATTTATAATGAATTCATAATTTTTAAGAATATAATTTTAATTTATATTTAACGTATTTAATTTATATTTAAGTATCTTAAGAAGGTGTTGCGCTATTCGAAAACAACACTGCTACGTTCTGCGTGTTTTGAAATTTTTTCAGAGAAATAATTTGATTAAAATGTGTTGATTTAATCCCTAATTGATATTGGTTTGAGTTTACGCTTTCAATGACTTAAATAACGAATTACAGTTGATCAAAATTGCAAGAATTTATGCTGTAAACAGTCAAACAAATATGACTAAATTAATGGTGTTTTCTTTTCTACAATAAAATGGTACATCTCCATTTAGAAAATGTACTTTAGTGTTCGTTTCTTAAACATGTTTTGCTCTCTAGAAGGGCAGTGTGTTTGATTCTAAAAAAATTGTCCTCACTAAGGGTGGAAGGCATTGCACTTTTTGCCCCGTAAAAATCGACAGTGTTGATAGTGCCCTGTAACACTTAGCTGTCAGCTGTTGAAAACAGGGCGTTCCACTTTTTCATAAGTTGTGTTCAGTTCTAGTGAAATAACAAGCCGCATTATTACAAGTTTAGCAAGGCATTTTATATATGTACCTTTCAATAAGGTGCCATTTTGTGTGTAGAAAAGAAAACACCATAAGTGAAAACTTAAATTGCCCTTTATTTACCACAATAAATTTAAGGCTTTATTATTTAAGTAACACTTTTTAAAGCAATTTCACTTAAAGAAGTTTTAAAAATATGTTCCTTATTTAAATGATTTACAGTGTACATTTCACGTTCAATTCTGTAACGACGCGCCGTCTGAGGCAGGTGATATAAAATATTAGAAAAATCAAAATTAAAGTATTAGAAAAATCAAAATAATGGAAAGAGGATGGAAAAAAACTTAAAGGGTCTTGCGAACCAAGAAGCGATTAGAACTGTAGTGTTAGTCGGAAATTTTTTTCCAACAAGTGGTCCTGTTGCATATAATGATTAATACTTGTATACAATTGTCGATAATATTAATTTATTTAAAAATCTGGTAGTTTCTTATAAAAACCATCATAATCTAACTTTCGAATTTAAAGCAAAAAATTTACATACAATCCAATTCGTTAAACCTTGAAAATTTAAAACAAATAGTTGTTCCATATTCAAAACATTTGTTAAACATCTCTACCATTAATTTGTATTTATTTTCTGTACAAATAACTTAATGTCTGCAAATGCTGTTGGTTTATTTCACATTAAAATTGCTCATAAAAATTGTTTTACTTGTTTTTTGCTTTTCACAAAAAAAAAAGCTTTTAATTCAAATAACTCAATTGTCTTGTATGATAAGATATTTTATTAAGGTACTAAATTTAACCAACAACATTTAAAAATTAATTAACACCAATTTTTATATGATGCAAATTTCTTAACTTCAAAATCAATTAGGCAACATTTAAATTAGCAAAATTTTCTATTTGCAATCTTTTTTTTTTTTCGTTTCCTTTTTTGCATATGCGCAAATTTATATTATTTAGCTTTTAATTTGTGGCCTTTTTAAGCCATAAAAAATCCAACACTCAGCTGGAAAGTCAATCAAGTTTTTCCGCTTGAGTGCAATTGAAGTCCAATTCGTTCATGTTAAATGAAATAATTAACACATTCGTGGACACAATTATGGCATGAAAACTTTTGTTAAGCAACATTTATATTTTGCTTATAGATTATTATTAATAATATTGATTATTTGTTTAAAAATATGTGACATGAATTATCTACATGTCATAATATGATCTTTAACAGTGCTTTAACCGTTTAAAAACAGTTGAATACCGATTTATTGACCAAATAACTTTAAGATATAATAAAGATAATAAAGAATATATATGAGTTCATAATTTTAAGGAGGTTCAGGATCAGAACGGAATTGCAACTGAAGGTTGTTGAGAAGTGGCACTTCAACAGTTCAGTTATTTGGTCAATAAATCGGTATTCAACTGTTTTCAAACGGTTAAAGCACTGTTAAAGATCATATTATGAAATGTAGATAATTCATGTCACATATTTTTAAGCAAATAATCAATATTATTATTAATAATCTATAAGCAAAATATAAATGTTGCTTGCGATAGTTACTGTTCAAATCTGTTTTCGGTTAGCAGAACCGCCGGCAAAGTAAAACAATTAATAAAATGCCTGCTCGAACAGCTTAAAAAATTTAATGTATCTATTTAACACCAGAGACCCTGCAAAACTGCTCTAAAAATTAGCATAACGCGGAATGGCAGAGTTGTAAAAGAATTAAACCATCTACATTTTCAACATGTCTTCTCTATCATATCCCTCTCCCTAAGTTCTGCAGCTGTCGATTAATCGATTAATTTTTTTTTTCGAACAAATTTGTTTTAATGATTTTGTTTCGAACATTTTATTCGCCCTGGATTTGTTGTGTATGATTTCAATTGAATATTTTTTATTTAAACAATTTCGCTTCGACTTATTTTGTTCAAGTAAATTTATTTGCTCTAGGCGCACGGTAGTGCGTCAGGCCAAGTTCGGCCACACAGTGTGTATATTTACACGAAACCATTCGAGCTGTTTTTACCCCCCTCATAACTTTGCTCCGTCTGATCATAATGCAATGAAATTTGAAACATAAGGTTTCCCCACAGAGGTAACCTCACAGGTTAAATTTTAAAAAGCTTCCAGGGAAAGAATTCTTGGAAAAATATTGCCAAGCTTATAAGTTGCCTAGAAATGAGATGGAATTGTACCTATCAAGAACTTAGTACTTATTATGATCTCAGTACTTTTGACGGCCGAAATTTTTTTGGATATGAACTTGGCCTTACTTTCACATTTATGTTTTTGTGCGGATTGGGTTTTTCCTTGACAATTTATTAATTTTATTTATTTGTGCACCATATAAATTTTATTTGTTTTCATACATTTATGTAGTATGCAGTTTAGTCATGGTTGTAACTTAGTGACGACAACAAAAGTTGACTTGCCGTAAAATTATGAGCTAAAATGGTTTTTTTACACTTTAACTTGCTGGTTTATTTAAACTAAATTGAATTTTAAATATAGTTTAAATTTAAACATTAAACAATATAGAAGAAGCACTAAGGCAAATGTCAATCCGAAATAAATATTAAAAAAAAACCATTGGAAAATATATACGGACAAAATTTAACACTAAAATATGGATAATTTCATCAGTAGCTCCCTAAACCATGAAACTGAACATTTCTAGTTTGGCCGGCGATAATCATCATGTTGTTCAATTACATAAATTTCCAAAAAAGGCATTCTAAGTTTGCACTTCGATCATTAAGTTGGAAATATAAAACATATTAGTAATCCATTATACAGAAAATTCTGCAAAGATCGCATTATGCTAGCCAGCATAGATTTAAAAGTTTAACTTAAATCAACAAACATTGTTCGAATATCTTCATTGGTTTTTTAAAATACAACCTCGTACAAAAAAGTTCAGGAGAACAGTAAATATTTTGAAATTTATTAATTAAAAGAATTTTGCTTTAACCTGAATATTGAGAATTTTTAAATCACACACTGAAATATTCATTCGCTAAAAGCATATTTAATTAAAAAAATTTTAAAAATCAACTACAAATTGCCACAATTAATTGAAAAAGGTATACACTCATGTTAAATTGCTATTGAAAATTGTACACTGAAAATATATAAATGGTAAATTAAATTTTAATCTTTGCTTAATATAACAATCAGAATTTAGATCATAAATCATGATTGCTGAACATTTTTCGATAATTTCAAAGTTTGAAAAGGATTTTCTTAACTTTTTTATTTAATATGTGCGCCCTTTAATAAATATTTTAACGAAATATTTACATGTATGTATATATGTTTTTGTTTGCCTGTATTAAATTTAGTTTTACATAGTTTTTAAACTTTTTTAAAACAAAAATAATTTATTTAATTTTATTTTATTTAACTTTTAGGCAAATTGGTTTAAGGCCACACAATATTGTCGTTACCATGGCATGCATTTGGCCAGCGTATCCTCACAAGAGGAGAACGATAGACTGGAAAAACATATAAGAGACTTTGGTATGTAATAACTCCAGTTAAAAAACTAGACTATATAACTTTTTATATAACACATTTTTTCATTTTCTTTTCTTCAAATAAATTAACAAAAGTTACATACAATTGTTAAACAAAAGTTGATGCTGCCAATAAACAATGTGCTGCAGTTTGCAACTTGTGTCCAAAAATTTCCACAAATATTTCTTGTTTGCTACAATTTAACTTTTGCTTTAAAAATGGCAGATAGAAAAAAATTTAATTTTTGTTTGATTTTTTTTGCAGTTTCGTTTATTTTTTTCATTTAACAATTTGGAAAATGCAATAGAAACGTCGTTTGAGTTAAAAGTAAATTGGGTTAAAAATGACAGAAGAAACGACAGAAACAAAATTTCATGCTTTCCAATCCCTCCACCCTCACATGCGGAGAGAGAATAAGAGAAAAGGTTGAAAATAAAAAGAAAAAGATGTAAAATAATGTTACATTTTGTTAACAGCAACAAAAATTATTGCTAAAGATATTAAAAGGGTATTTGAAAAATTGTAGTTATTTAAATTAATGAGGCCATAAAAACTGTCTTCAATATAAAAACGAAATCGAACAGGTTACAAAACGCGGGTTATTTTTCTTCATGACCATTTTACTAATTTGTTTGATTTTTAACCCAAAGAGATTTTACATGCTACACATTATACATATTATAAATATTTCAAGGAACAACAGAAAAATCGCCATCAATTTAATTTTTATATGCGACATTCACCACGATGGAAAAATGTGGAACTATTTATAATTACTAGTATCCTACCCAGTGGACTAAATTCGACCACTTTTTCCGTAACCAGGTTTATTTGTAACCGGGTTTATCAGGCAAAAGAATTTTTTTTTTGTGCAATTTAAACTATATATGTTTGCTTTAAAAATAACAATAACATACTCGTACTTTAAAGTGTACAACAAGAAATCGGTTATAAGATACACAATTATTCGAGATATCTAATTTCACTCTACCCACTACAAGTTCTCTTTAATTTTTAATAATATATTAAAAAAAGTTACATTAACTTTGGAATGGTTCTCTTGAGATACACATTAAATAGTGTTATAATAAAGTCAATGCTCTAAAATAGGTTATACAGCTGTATATTTAAATATGTGAATTCATTCATTCATACGTATTCATATTTATCAGCGTTTATATGTGATATTTACTATGTCCGCCTGTCTGTCTTTACGGACAACAACAGCATTTTAGTTCAATGGATGGATACTTATTTAAAGCAGTTGTAACAAACTTCAAATATAAACACATAAAAAAATAAAAGA
Source organism: Lypha dubia (assembly GCA_947311025.1). Taxonomy (NCBI): domain Eukaryota; kingdom Metazoa; phylum Arthropoda; class Insecta; order Diptera; family Tachinidae; genus Lypha; species Lypha dubia. The sequence continues at coordinate 76,102,858 of OX371263.1, forward strand.
AAACTATAAAAGCAACATTGTAAGAGATATAAACATTTGTAAGCACATACTAAATAGGTTAGTTTGTATGATTAGAAATGTACACGACAGAATAGTTAAAGTAATACCCAGAAATATAATTTCATAATATGTACATCTAAGATTATGGGAAAAAGAAATTTGTTTAAAAAAAATTGGCTAACAAAATAAGAGCATTCCTTAAGTAGAAAAATATTGAATATTAAAGCAAAATTCTTTAAAGCAAAGCATTGATTAAGTTAGGTTGAATAGGTTTCTGGACCTCTTCCAAGTTCATTCGGATACGCTTTGGGTAAAGGATTCAGGTGAAGCAAATAGTATCTACTAGTGATGTTATGAATACTCGTTTTCGTATTCGAATATTCGCCTATTTCAAGATATTTGTATTCGTATTTCCAAGTATTTCCAAAGAAAAAAAATACATAAAGTTTAAAAATGTACATAAAAAAGTACATAAAATATATAAAAATTTTTAATATTTTTTATTTAAAGAAAACCCTTTGTATTTGACGCAAGATAATAACCTTCTTTAAAAACAGACACAAATATATATTTTGCAACTAACATTTAAAAGTTAAAGTCTTATATGTATATTCATATCATGTTAAGTTAGTAATCAATTACCAGTAGAGGAATGTCGAACTTCAAAAATGGAAGAACTAAAACTTAACATCTGAAAGTCCACCGAGACAAGTGATTGCGCAATCTGCGAAAATATGTTCCCCAAACAGCACTGAATTACAAATTAAAATCGCAAACTGAAGGAAACGAAATCTGAAAGTATGTAATTAAAAATGTTTAGTATGTAGATGTCTTCAAATTCGGCATCTCAATGTCATGATAATGTTAAATACCTAAAGTAGTGTGACAGTTTTTTTCAATCTATTGTTACTGACACAAAGGAAGGGATTTTTTTCCAATTAAATTGGAAATAATAAGTGGCACTAAATTTAAAAATTGATATTCGTATTCATATTCGGCGAATATTGTTTCAGATATTTAAATGAAGGCAGTGAACTTTATTTTAATAGAACAACCATTTGTACACAAAAAAAAACTCTTATTAAATTTAAATATTTTGGAATACATTGATGACGAGTTGTAGTGAAAACTTTTAATCCGAAATGTACTTGAATATATCCCAAAAGTGATTTAACACTTCTTTAGTTGGCTCTATTCAATATCGGCAATGAACAAAAATTAAATTGAATAACTTGCATTTCACCATATTTAGGCGTGAAAATAAATACTCGTATGTATGCTATGACGGGATCACAGGAATGAATAAAGAAGTTATGTGAAAACCAGCTTTATACTATGTTCAATCATACATTCTTATATGTGTCAATTTAGTTTTAATAAAGCAATTAAATTTACTGTTCATACATATTCAATTAGTGTTTTTTTCTTACAGCTGAAAAATAAATATTGCTTTTATTTTATTTGTTAAAATTTAAATTTATAGAGATACTAGATGACCCGGCATGCGTTGTTTTGCCATACAAAATATTTCTAGTGCATATTTTGGGTGTTATATAAAAAATAGCGAATGTATTGTAAGTGTGTGACGATGACCGCCGATGAAAAAAATACAAAACAATAATTTTGTTCTGTTTGAAATACGAACGCCGACGATCTCAACAACAAAAATAATTATGAGGCGGACATAGCGCCATCTGTCATTCAACAACAAAAATAATTATGAGGCAAACATAATAGTTTAGTAAATATAGAAATTGTCCCCTCCTCGTGCCCCTAGCGGTTTAAAAAATAGATAGTAGCCCATTCTCAGACTTACTGAATATGCATAAAAAATTGCATAAGAATCGGTCAAGCCGTTTCGGAAATACAGAAATTGCTCCCTCCCTCCCCTCCTCGTGCTCCTAGTAGTTTAAAAAATAGATATTAGCCGAATCTCAGACTTACTGAATATGCATAAAAAATTTCATAAGAATCGGTCAAGCTGTTTCATAAAAACAGAAATTGCCCCCTCCCTCCCCTCCTCATGCCACTAGCAATTTAAAATATACCTACCTTAGAACATATTCTCATACCTACCAAATATGCATACAAAATTTCATTAAAATCGGTCGAGCCGTTTCGGAGGAGTTCGATAACAAACATCGTGACACGAGAATTTTATATATTAGAAGAGAAGATAAAAAATGGATAAAAATTCTGTTTTAAAAGACTTTTGATTATCTTAAAAGAAATGTCGAAATCTTGCAGACCGTGCGATCGGGGTTTGAGGCAATAACAATTTGATCAGTGATGCAAAGTCTTGCAACATCAAAAGCACTGTGAGACCATGGAAATAGGGCAAAAAAGGGTAAAATGAAAAAAATTTCGGGTAAAAAAGCACTAACCTAATTTTGTTTTGGGTCTGGTGGATCAAGAGACAGCCTTGGTAAAATCGCTTTATCGTGAATTTATTTCACAATTACAACAAATGCAATATGCTTTTAGTTCATCTTTTGCTGATCTAAGGTTTTGAAAGCTGAATCATTCTCCCAAGGTTTTCTATATATTTGTTTTTCCATCTAAAGGAAATCCATTGCTAGATGATGAACTTTAACACATATAAAATCAATGAAGAACTCACTTTTAATTACTGTTTAGCTTTATAATAAACAAGGCACTTTCTTGCTTAAATTTGCACAACAAACAAATCAACGGATATGTATATTAAAAGTAAAATCATTGCTAAACAAATAAATCATAAAATATTCTGCACGAATTAAAAAAAAAGATGCTTGAGAAATTCTGGAATTCAAACTCTTAACAGTTTGCGAGTACTTATCAAAATATAGATGCAATTAATACGCAGTTGGTTAAAGAATAGTAGGAAAATGGTTCAATGTCAAAAATTTTGATTATTTAAAACGCACATAAAAGCACTTTGAGAAATTGTTAAAAGCACTATAAATACCCGCTTTTCAAAAAGGGTATTTAACAAAATTTCGGGTATAGCTTAAGTAAAAAAGCATCAAAAAATACCCGAAAAGCACCAAAATGGCAACTCTGAATTTTATATTTCTATAAAATTTTTTAGTTTTGTTTTTACATGTACATATGTATATATACATATGTACATACATATATTTTTTATATTAATAATTTATTTATTTGTCGTTCAACTTGTCATTATAACGAATTGTTTCTTCCATTGAACATACTTTTCAGTAAACATACTCGTACATATCTTTGGACTCAATTAGTAATATAATTTAGTACTTATTGCACAATTTACTTATTGAGGTCTTGTATGGTTAATTCAGCACAATTAACACCTAAATTGAAGAAATTTCTTAATTGTACAATTAAAGCGTAGGTCTAAACATGGTATTATGAAAAAATAAGTAATTTTAAGCTTTACTAATTAGAATGATTAAACCTAACCTAAATCCAATCTAAAATTGGCCTAAACCTGACATAAACCTAACCTAAGAATGAATTAATCCTGATCAAAACCTACCCTAAACCTAAACGATAGTTTCAAATATTCTTTATACCTACATATACACATAATAGGTCCTTTCATTAAATATTCGCGCAAGTCAGACATTCCGATCGAAATGGTTTTGATTCACTGCTTTAGATTCCATTTATTTGTATTTCTGTGTTTGATTCAATTATTTTATCTGAACAAGCTTACATCAAGCTATTTTATTAGCGTGAAAAGCTTATTTTACTGACACATGTATGTATATTTTTTTAAATATTTGCTACAAATGAAGTTATTGGCAAAAAACAATTGTTAATTCCAATTTGAATTTTAAAAGTGGTTTGATTACATACAAAATTTTCGTTTTTCATTTTCTCAAGACTCAATTTCCGGAATTGAAACTCCTTTCGACATGGCTTTATACGTCTGAAATCATCATTAATTTGTAACCAAAAAGAAATTATCAATTCATTCATTACATTTTTAGCGAACAATTTTTAAAATTTCGCTTTTCATCTTCATCAAAATGTTTAAACCCTTTTGATGAGTTTTGCCTATAAGTTACGTGATCCCTCAGATCATACCGATTAGCAGCGTCCAGTGGATGAAACATATTTTCTCTCTTCAGGTATTTATGGAATTATTCACTGGATATTATAAAAAAGATGGATTAATATTAGCAACAGTTCTTTACCCATTCATTGAATTTAAAGTTGAATTTTTTTAATCCACAATATTTGTGTGTTCAATTGTTTTTAATCTCTCTACTTATTCATCGACATGTTTACAAAGCACTGAATGTTTTTGAAAGTATTACATGGAATAGTTGGAAACAAACAGCATAAAAATACATAAAGGGAAAAAGTGAATGTGGTTTTGTTTATTATCAATTTACATCAATGTAATTTGGTTTGGTTTTTCAACAATTTTTTTTTTTTTTAGGTTTGGGTCATGAACACTTTTGGACATCTGGCACTGATTTGGCTGACGAGGGCAACTTCTTTTGGATGTCCACTGGTCGTCCAATCACCTTTACTAATTGGAATGCTGGTGAGCCGAATAATTTCCGTTATGAAAATGGCGAGGAGGAAAATTGTCTGGAATTATGGAATCGTGATGGTAAAGGCTTAAAATGGAATGATTCGCCGTGCAGTTTTGAAACATATTTTGTGTGTGAAGTTCAGCCGAATTGATTGTTAATGCAAACGAAAAAAAATTTTAGAATAACAAATTATAAAAAATTTAAAAAGAAAGTTAATAACATTCGCAAAATAATTGACAAAAGAAAAAAATAAAAGTATTTGGCAACTATTCGTTTATAGATTTTTAAAAATGTCTCACATTTTCTCTTACCTTAGACTGTTTTTTAATTTTTGTCTAGTTCTTTAAACTTTTTTTAAGAGATTGTAATTAGAAATGGAGGCTCGTATCTAGAATGAAATATGTATGTAGCTCTTTTTTTTATTACAATTTACAAATACATCAAGGAATCAAAACCTAAGAGAATTCAAAGGTATCCAGGTAAAAAATTGGAATATATTTTAGAAAAAAAATTTATTTGCTTTCCAGGAATTATTAATAGTTATTTCGGGTTCTACAGAAGTTTTATAATTAATGAAAATATTGCTACACTTTCCTCCTGTTATTCTAGGCTAAGCTTTTCTTCAAATTAGTTCATATTTTGAATGTTAAAATGATTGACTTTTAAACATGACTATATAGCTCAGATATAGCTGAGGGAAAATTGTCTTTCAAATATATCTTCAAATAGAATTCCTCAGTTAAAAACCAAGACGTGCTATTCTACAAAAATATTATATAAAGAAAAAATAATTAAACAGTAAGAATACTTTACAGCGTATACTACGTTCGTAGACAACGAACGCTTCTAAGCAATCATTTGCTTTTTCAAAGAAATTCCTGCAATGTCAAGCCTGTTTAAAAATCATAAAATATGATCAGAACTATAGCATTTTCTCAGATCCCTTAATAAAGCGTATTATTGATTTCATTGAAAGCTTTCTTTATAATGCATGGGTCTTACCTTGTTTTGTACATATGAGCCGTTTATTTTGGAAGTGGCATAAGTCACTTTTTCAAAAAATCGAGTTAATGGCCACACTAAATAAAACTGAATGGTTTCTTTTCATTTGTAAAAAATTTGCAATAAAAAAAAGTGACTTATGCCACTTTTAATATAAACGGCTCATATGTATGTACTCGTATATAGTAAGTCATATACATATTTATGACTTTATAGCCTATATGTAAATATAAATTGCATTTAAATCTAGGTAAATTTTCCATCAACATACATACAAACATGTACGACTAATCCGATTTATAAATGTATCAGTTACAGCTTTTTTTTCTAATTCTTCTATTTTAATTTTACCTCTGACAAAATATTTTTTTTTGTTTTACTCTATATCATTCTTTACTATATAATCTATAGTAAATTTTTCAAAAATTTGTTGACCCAGCCAGATAAAAATAACTTAAACATATAAACATCCATGTGAAAGTTTGTATGTTTGGATGTTTGAATGTTTGTTCCACCATAATTCGAAAACAGCTCAATGGATTTGGGTGAAATTTTGGTACACCGATAGTAATTGGCTTGCATTATTTATAGATTATTCTCTACGAAAAAAATATTGAAATTTTCAATATTCGAAAAGTTTATGTTTTCTGCTATAAATAACCATGACTCTTATACAAATTAATTAAGTGGTTTAGATTTCTTACATTTTTTTCAAACACAAATTTCATACAGACTACATAAAAAACATCTTTAAGATTTCATATATTTTTTGATTTATCAATTGGAATTTTTACTATTGTATTTTTATCTGCTTGGTAACTTTTTCCTAAATTGTATATAATAAATAAAACGATATTATTTTCTAGTAAATAAAAAATATCATTAAGAGATTTTCGCTATACATTATCATGAATATGAATTTCTTAAATTTCTCTCAATCATAAACCCATTTAATATTTAGTGATTACACTGCTTTACATCGTAAACGTAACAAGTTTTGGAAATAATTTTCCAAAATAATTACGAGTACCACTTCTCATTTGAGGAAAAGTTTTTTGAACACGTGTGTAAGCGAAATCGATTTTGAAAGCGATGCAATTTTAATGGTCCATTTTAATACAGTTTTCATTAAGTTTTATAATTATTGTGAAGGAATTTTTTTTTGCAAAGAAAACTTTTACATATTTTGTGGTAGAACTTTTCGTTAACAATTGAAATTCATGTGAATTATTTGAATGGGATAATCATTATAAATTATTTTAAACTCAGAGTTTAGATGCAAAGTGTCAAACCCAAAATTATATTTTCTTTTATAAATATATAAATAAAATGACTTATTGATTGACGATAATACTAAATTCATTTAAGATAGGATAAGAAAAGCACTGCCGTTTTAAATTTTTTTACTTTCATTTAATGTGTATGTATGTGAATAATTAAAATTAATGTAAAAACATATCACTTTTATTATAAATATTGACTTTTTATTTAGTTTTATTTATTTATAGACATAAACAAAATTTATTATGAACTTTTACATTCCCGATATTCTGTGTTTGGTGTAAATAGTCTTGCGAAATTGCAAATGCAAAATATCGTAGCTTCGAGGTTTTGCATTTGCACTTTCGCAAGACTATTTGCACCAAACACTGAATACCGCCATTATATATCCGGAATTCACTCTTAAGTGCAAATGGTCATACGAAAGTGCAAATGCAAAAATAAAAAAACAACAAAACACACTGTAGCCGTTATATGTCATATAAAATTAAAATTTTTTGCAGCAAACACTGAAAAACGTCAAAAAATATTCTTAAGAGTAAAGTAAGTGTTGTATTGATTATATGTACTTGTGTACATGTATACGATGAGGGTTGTACAGAAAATATAAAATTTGTTGGGGATATTTTCTAGAAAAAGTTGCTTCACTTACATCTTTACAATAATTTCATTAGCTTCAATAGGTAAAACAGCTAATTTTTCTCTTGTGAATATGATTTTTTTAATGTTATCTATATAAAATAATGTAATAGATATTTGTAAGAAATAATTATATATGTATGTATATGTATGTATGTAATTAAAAAATTTTGTAAAAATGTTTAAAAATATACTAAACACATATTTGTTTTTTTTTTCAATTGAACAAATAAAAATAATATATTCCCTCATTAATTGTTACATATTTTTCATTGTACATATGTTGCACTGGCGATACATATTTAATTCTGCTTACCACTAATTATTCTAAAATGTAGACGTTTAAAATATAAATTTTTTTTGGGAAATATATCTTCAAATATGCATTAGGTACAAAGCAAAGATGTTTTTTCAAATTTTCCCCATACAAAAATTTTATCACAATTTTATATTATTACTAGTTGAATCCGGTGTGCTTCGCTACTCCCTCGTTATAAAATAAAATTAAAAGTATTTATATATTTACAAAAATTTATTTATTTAATTTTAATTTAATTATTGCAATGCTTTAGGATATACAATATTTTTAGATCGGTCCAAGGGTTTGGCCTCCTATAAAGCACAAACAAACAAACAGACAGACATTAATTTATATATATACATATAGATTACGACTGTAATTATTATTTGAACTGTAATAAAGTATAAATGAGAAGTTATTATTATTAGGCTACAGCTCAGTTATAATGAATTAATGAAAATTCAAATTACTATGAGTTTTTTATTTTTGAAAAATATTAGCATGTGCAATCAGACTAGCAGAACGTATCAGTATACCGACTTCAAGGCCACTACAGCTCTCATCAGCGTACGTTTTACCACTATTTAACCAAGTTTTCAACAGAAATAGAATACGAGAATTAATTTAATTCATTTTTATTTAATTTTTACATATTGAAACAATTTTTGGTTAGTACGAAATTCTCCATATCTGATTGCTCACTACTACTATTCAACAAACTCATAGTAATTTGAATTTTCATTAATTTAATAAAACTGAACTTAAGCCTAATAATAATAATTTCTCATTTATTTTCCAAAATTTTAAATTTGTACATACATAAATCTTCAAGTGTGTAGATTTACTTTAAAGGGATTTTCGCAAATTCAAAGGGAATGAAAACATGTTAAAACATGTTAACACAAAAAAATCCAACTTAATCTGAATTTCGGACAAAATCCGAGTTTTGGTAATTTTTTTGTATTTCTTCAGATTGCAACTTCGAGCATGATTTATTCTGCGAACAACAAAAAAAAACATTTTCCATCAGAACTGCATAATAAATGGAAGATTTAATGCCACAATTTTGTTAATACAAATTTTTTTTTCTACGATTCTAGGTAGTTAATAAAAATAAATATGGAATCTGCATCATCACTGTGATAATTACCATATCTAGAGAACTACGACAATATTGTCTTGCTTTGTTTTATTGCACCACATTTCGAATGTAAATCTACAATTTAATTGCCAATATTTTATCAATATTCCTTCTAATTATGTTGGAAATTATTAAGCCCACACTAAAATCACCTTCTAGCAAAATGCCGTCACTATTATTAAATCGATTACATGACAATGAATGTTAGCCTGCAAAATTTAATTTAAGACATTTATTTATTTTTTATGCAGTAACTAAATGAATGATTTATTTATTCAGATTATACCAGGTCCAATTTGGAAGCGAAATCGTTTAGATTAAAATTTTTTAATACCGATTGTATTTAGGTTATCATTTCGTTTTTGATATGTTGTGGGGCCTCTAAATTAAAAAGTTACTAAAATAAAAGTAAGGGAACCCTTACCCAAGTTTTGTGACTTACCGCTATAGAAAAAAAATTAAATTTACGAAAACTAAAAATTAAATGGTGTGCTAAAACGAGTAACGCGACTGGTTAACAATTTGATATGTGCTTTGAACCATAATATAAGACAGTTAGAAATTAGACATCTATACAAACTATAACTTTAATGAAAATAAAATCTAAAGAATACTACATTAGTTAATGTAATTTTAACCCAAGAGGTGTAACTTAAAAACTCTAGGAGGCTTCATTAGAGAATGCTTAAAAACTAATGAAATAGTAGTTAAAGGGTTTTCTATCAATTAATGTAATTTTAAAATTAAACTCCATCTTAAGAAATGTAAAATCCAATTTTCTTTCCATAATCAAACCATGAAATACTTATTATATATGTTCCAAACAAAACGAGCCATATTAAATTAAAATTGATCCATCAATTTTTTATTTTATTCATAGTTAAGTTAGTGGGGTTAATTGATACAGAAATGTACGGTTGACATACACAACAAAGACACATTATCAGACAACAGTATCATTATCAAATGTGGCTGCTAAAGAAACATATCCAATCACAGCAGATCAATCACCTTTTTTAAAATTTTCTTAAAAAATTTTTGGAAACTTTCAACTATAATTAGTCGAGACACAAAAAGACCATCTGCATTAATATGCCTGCATTCATTGATAGGACTGTAATTAAATTAAAACAAAAAAAAAAATTCCACATATGTACCCATCGGCGAACTTTCGGAGGCCTCCATTTATAAGGCCTTTCATAAGGCCTACCTAGAGCTTGTTTCAAATACAGTACTCACGCTCGCTTGCCTCGTAGGCCTTATGGAAGGCATACCTACTAACTTCTAAAATTGTGTTTTTTATTATCAATAAATAAATAAATAAATAGTTAACAACATGTCATAAAATATAAAGAAAACACTGCAATTGAACATAATATAATAATAAATATTTTGTAGAGTTGATATTTTGGCACTTGACACCAAGGGTTTTTACTACGTTTTTGCATTTCTAAAGGTAATTTAAAAATAAATTTTTGATTGACTGCATAAGGGTTTCTACCAGGCCTGTGTAAGAAGGGAATTTAGAAGGCCTTGGCTCGCTAGGACTTCGTGTGTAAAATATGTATGAGTATGGAATGGGGCAAGAAGGCTTTGTGTCTGCCAAATAAGGACTTCCAGAAGGCCTGCTTAGTGCTTCTTTTCGCCGCTGGGTGTAGTATACTTATACATATAGTTTTCCTGAAAAACTTTTATGGAAAGGAAAAATGAAAGTTTTTATAAAAACATTTTACTTTTGATTAAAGCATTTTATTTGTGTACGAGTGTGTGTTAACAATGAATTACGTTGAAAGTAAATTTGCACACAAGCATGCCGTAACAACAATAACTTACAATAGTATTTAAGTTTTTTATATAAGTAGAGCAGCCAAAACTTGATCATGCTAATGCACAGTGGAATTGCTTGTAAAATCTATTTAAAATAAATATTCAGTTTTTTTTTCAAACATGAAACATAATTAGAGCAAAAAACGTATTTTATAGAAGGGACGATATCACGGAGGTCAGGTCTCACAAAATTCCAAATAACATATATTTTAAAAGTGCAATGTATAGAGAATACAGTGAACTCTAATTAATCACGTTGTTTCAGCTTTAAAGCTTATAAAAATTTAATATTTTCCTTTGAAAATTTATTAAAATTTTTTTTCATGGTTTAAAATAAATTTTTTGCTTAACCTGGGCCCAAATTACGGCACTCGATATCGATCGAAATTTCAATACAATTTAAATGTAAATTTCGATCGATATCGAATGCCGTAATTTGCCCCCTGACCTTAATAAAAATTTCATTTTAATATTTATACGTTTCTTACTACTTATTTAACGAACGCACATACTGTGCAACATTACATTCATTACTCCAAGAGGAATATAATAAACCACCACAAATACCAATTACAACAAGTAAAATTGCAACAAAAGTGAATGAATTAAGAAAGGAGTTGTTTTACACTCTAGTATTAAATAGCATACAATTTATATAAATGCAGTCGTTGTTAGGAAGTGTCCAAACAAAACAACCAGCCAGCTGAAACCCTCTAATGCTATGCAGCAAGTTTTATTGCTTTTAAGCATCTAACAGGGATTTACAACTGAAGACCATGCCAATTCAGTTAGTCCGCGTTAGAACTCCAACTCCAACAAAAATAAATATTTTTTTTTTTTTTTTTATGAGACCGTTTGTTTTTATGGCTTACAACAACAATAAAGATCTTTAAAATAATAAAGTTTTCACTTTGTAAATTGTTTGGTATTCATGGAAGAAACACGTTAGTGGTCATACAAAATTTATACCGGCAGACTTTTAGGAAAATGTTCATGTTCGCAACAAAGAGTCAGTGGTTAGAATGAGAAATACAAAGAATAGAAATTCAAGTGAAATATCATGTAACGAAAGAACAACAACTACAAGAGCTGCAAAGGCTTTTTGTTCCAAATTGTTTTATTTTACATGTGAGAAAATACTCACACCTCCACTTACCAAAAATCAAAAAATTTAATGCTTAGTTTTTTGTTTTCGTTAGGACTGCCGCAACGAAACATAGAGTTCCCAAATTGACAACGTGCTTCTGCTCTTGTGTTTTACAATAGTTTTTGCCACAATTTGTTATTAGTGTACATAAACAAGCACATATGTATATATGTATGTATGGCTCCATATACATTCACATATGCGAGTACTTTTTGCGGCTACCCTATTTCTTTCTAAATAAAGACCAATTACATTGCGCAGGTCGCAAAATTGTTTCGGCATTAAGAGAAATTTACACAAGAATTGGTATGGTTGCCATTTTGCCGGCGATTGAAATATCGGAAAAAAAAGGATTTTCCATAAATACAGTTTGTGATGATTATCTTAAAAGTACTTTTGAAACCTTCGGCTCTTTGGAATACCTCCCAATAAGTCCGAAAAAGATATGAAGTTATTGAGTAACTTTTGAACTTCAGAACCGATCGGCTTAAATTTTGCGACATTCAAAAGGTTTTAAGTTCACATATATAAACCGACTTGAGTTAGTAAAGTTCGAGAAGTTTTATTTATAGATAAAGTCTGACTTCTTCGTTGTGTTTGAGGTACACACATATCCATATGCACTGAAAGAGAATAAAAACTAATTGCAAATTGACTCTCGAAATGGGATAGTAGAAAAGAAATTCTGTCGATACCTGCAGACTTGGATTTACACAAAATTTTTATAGAATAATAATATATTTTAGCGCCATGAATTTTCGTTAGTACTGAAATTTTCGGCGTAACGCACTTATGAAAGTTTCTGTCAGATCTACCGATACATCAGTGTCACTTTCTTAGTCTTGCCTATTATATGTTGATTTCTTAAGTATTTAGCCCTTTTGATTAAAACCCGCATACATTTAATGCATTCTTCTTCTGTAAATGTTTAAAAAATAATCAATACGAATACCTTCATAGAAAATTTTATATCTGAATAGATTGACTAATTAATATTTTATCCTCTTTTCTTTAAACATTGACCCCATTGGATTAGAAATTTGCCACCTCTTTATGTGAGTACACATAAAATCAAACAATTAAATATAATAAAAAAAAAATTGTAAAAGCTAAACAAAATCACCTGTTAACCCAAAAGGATTTCAGGCACCGTCCCGCTTTCTTCCATCCGTTATTAACTGAAACTTAAGAGAATTTAAAGGCAGATGGTTGATTGACTCTATTTTTACGCAAAAACTGCGAATGAGTACAAAATCTAATAACAAAATCATGAACGAACAAAAATGTCAAGTGTACAGTAGAAAAAGAGCGAAAACAATGAAATTTAGCAAATGGAAATTGTACGGAAATTTTTGTATGCTCAGACGAAAAAAGCTGAGCAAGTTCGACAGTTTTTTATAGACATTTTACGGTTACGGATGTGTTTGAAGGAAAATGTACGGAGAAAAAAATTTAGAGCAGTGAAATTAAAAATTATAAACTAGTTATCACAGTAAAAAGAATATCGACAAAAGTAAGAAATAAATGAAAAATATATAGAAAACGTGTTGTAAGAAATGATAAATAGATTAAAATATTTTAAATGGATTAAGTGTGTAAATCTAAATAAAATAATCAATTAAAGTGTAATTTATATTCGTGCATACACAAAAGATCAAAAGAAAGTAAAAAGTTAAACAAAAAAATAGTAGAAGTTTGAAGTAAATTTCATGCAGATATAGACAGAAAGTCCACGGCCAAACCCTAAACATCCATCATTAACATCATTGTCAATCATTATTTTAATATTGAAAGGATGCGAAAACTCAAAGATTTTGTAAATGGAAAATGCAAAAATTATTAAATTATTTTAAATAATTTTAATATAAAAATGTTTAAAGGCAATGGTAATTTTAATTATTTTATATAAAAATATTTTATTAAAAGAAAAATTATCGAACGGATTTTTTTGTTGCAACGTCTGCGTTTATGTTTGTATATATGTGTGTGTGTGTGTGTGTGTGATTCACAGATAAATTGTATATTATGCTGCCTTAAAATACGACAAATTATCAAGTTTATAATCTCTTGCCAATTTTTTTTTTATTTTTCATTTTATTTTGATTTTATTTTTTTTATTTTTATCAAACATGAGCACTAATACCTCACTTATGTTAAATAATTTTTAAGCACTTCGCCATTTTTATGAAAAAACAAATAAATATTAATAAAATAAAAAATATTCCTTTAATTTTTTTTTTAAACTAAATCCCGGCAAATTAAATTAAATTTTACGATAAGTGTTTAAATTAAATTAAATAATTAACAAAGCATGTGATGTGAAAAATCTATTGAATACCATTTTCAGTACCCAGACAAAATATAAAATTGTAACCAAAACGTGCCTCGACATGAATCAGTTATTAAAAAACAGAAAGCAATCGATTAAGAAAAGAAAACATTTTTGTTTTAGTATATTTGTAAGTGTGTCGTCTTTTATTCTATCCCTCTATCGTCTGTCTGAACACGTATGACGAAAAAAGTACTGGATTAAGTGTTGATAAAAATTATTACGTGGAGCTGTTTTGGTAAAAACAACTCGATGGATTTAACTGAAACACTTTTTAAATTTTAATATGTTGAAATGATTTTTAAAAATGGTATCGCTTTTAAAAAATATGGAAAGAGAATGTTTGGAATACAATCTTATAGAACACACAGACTGAAATTTGAGACATTACCTATGCGAGAAATTAAGAACAAAAGTGTTTAAATAAACATTTAAAAGAAAAATCTAGTTTCTTACGAGAAATTACAATTGAATTTAAAGTCTTAATAACATAAAATTTTAATGGCACTAAAAGAAAAAAATTATCCTACTCAAATATAATCGAAGAGTTAGAGTTCTTATTTGCAATAGTGCTAGAGCATATGTAAAAACAAAGGAGGTAATGTTAAGATATTAAGTTATCCTTAGCGAACCAGTAGATAGAAAGATTCTCTCAGTACGGTGACCCAAATCATTGTGCTCATTTTGAATGACTTCCAGACCGATTTAAGAAATCTTTAGAATTATACATAGTCCCACTCTCATTGAAGTCTCAGGAAAGTGTGATCTCTAAGACAGAAAATTTCACGGTGCTCTATTGCTACATCAATATTTTTTTTAATATTTTCAAAACATATGAAGCTGTTCTCACTAGTGACCAGCGTAATCAATAATATTGGATTTTATCGT
The DNA here is from genome assembly GCA_947311025.1 of Lypha dubia. Taxonomy (NCBI): domain Eukaryota; kingdom Metazoa; phylum Arthropoda; class Insecta; order Diptera; family Tachinidae; genus Lypha; species Lypha dubia. The sequence goes on from OX371263.1 coordinate 76,117,918, forward strand.
AAATAAAGTATTGAATTAAAATAAAAGTTACAGCTTTATTTATTTATAAAATAGTTATTTTATAAAATTATTATTTCAAAAACTTATTCAAAAAGCAACAATTTTTTTTTGTAATTTAAAAACATAAAACTTCATGAAAGCTGAACGAACATATTCAAGTTAAAAAACACACTTTGAGCACTACATAGGAAAAAGCAAGACTGTTTATGGCAAAAAAAAAAGAAGACTAGCAAAGAGCGTCACAGACAATGTTGATCGAAGCAAACACTAAAGATAGAAACAAGAAACTAAAGATCGGTAGCCGTGAAAACGACGAGTATAAGTACTCTAGGGTTAATAATCCTACTAGATAAGTGGAATTTAGACGAATTTGCTCATGCCAAACTTTCCCAGTTTCGTCTTTGCATTCGTTCTTTTCTTCAACCGGTAGTAGGAGTCGGTGTCTCAATCATCATTAACTTCATATCCACGGAAAGTCCATTAAGGACATTTTTGTATATACATAGTCTATGATAAGCACAAGTTAATAGTTTTTGTAAATTGATATATTTTATTAAATACTTGTGCTGTATTTAATTATATATAATATAACACATTACGACTCTAATATTGGCTGTTTTAAAATTTTGCATAAACTTTCGATTTCCAATGATTTATAAGAATGAAATTTCAAATGTCATTATCTCAACAACTCAATCAGACTAAACGGTTAAAGCCACAAGCTTATCCAAAATTTTGTCAGACAAAATAGCAGTATATTTTTTATTAATATTTTCCAAGTCAATTCTCTCATATATTCGACACTGTCTCTGAACTACAAATAAAATATATAAAAGTATATTCGTACTTACCTTGCAGCTCAATATTTCATTAGCAATTTAAAAACCTAAAAGAAAATAAAAAAAGAATTTTAATAAACTGAATAAAAAAAAAATTTTGCAAATTATTAGGAACGCAAAAGTATAACTAAAAAATAAATATGGCGAACGTGCAAAAGAAAACATTTTACTAAATAATACTTAAACATGTACATAAATCTGCAATAAAGTATTATTTAAAAAAAATATCTATTAGAACAAATTTTGTGTTCAAAAGTGCTTTGAGCAAATAAACAAATAGATATGAGTGTCAGGGCTAAAATACAAAGAGTAGACAGACATAAGACCGACAAAAATATTTATGTTTAAGAAGATTGCGACAAAATAGTAAAAATATGATTGTGGCAAATATTATAATGAGAAGAAAAGAAATATTTGGGTGTTTCATATGACACTTAAAAGAATGTTTTGCTACATTCTATATTTATTCATTTAAGGAAATTAATATTTACTTACAATATACTGGAGAGCCATTAATGCTAAAATAAAGCTCATCTTACATATCGCACTCGTTCAACAATACTGTATTAACTCAAAATTTTTAAAATTTCGTTTTTTGCAAGAAATCGATGAACAGTGGTCATATCTATCCACTGTAAAAATTTTACACCATTTTCTCCACTCTTTCACCCAAAAAAATACAGTTGTATCTGTCTTTGAGATAGAAGAATAGTATAAAAAAAAAAAGTTTTTTGCCACTACTGAAAATTTCAAAATTTTGAGTTAATACAGTATTGTTGAACGGGTGCGATATGAAACATATAAAAATTACACTTTGATACATTTTAAAATATTAGAGATTATACCAGTGAAAAATATTTTTAGTTAAGACAATTATTATTTACTACAATAAAATACTACCAATAATATACGATACGTATATGTATGTACATATATCCGAAAGATTGTGTGTTCAGATGTTTGGATATTTGGATATTTGTTTCACTAGAACTCGAAAATAGTTTATTGGATTTGGATGACATTCGGTCGACGGATAGTATATGTCTCAGATTAAAATATATGGTACTTTTGGGGGCTAAATAAGGAAAAGCTTGTACTTTCATTTCGGCCATTACCCAGATAATTGCGGTTGTGTCATAGACTGATTTCTTTAACATAAATTATATATATGTTTTTATTTTTTACAGATATATTCGCTTGTTCCCGCTGTTTTTTTAGTGAAAATTTTCGAAAATTTATAAAATTTTAAAATTTGAAATCGGGTATTTTAAAACTAAAGTTACGTTCACATTAAAAAAAAATATATGTCCAAAAACGTAGCCACTAGTTTTGCTTAGGGATAGTGTCATTTAACTTGGTTTTTATATTACAAAATAAAATTACTTATTCTACAAAAAAGTATTTTTATACACTTTTTAATAAATACGAACTCATAATTAAAATAATATTAGAGTTAAAGGAAGTAAATTATTAGTTTCTCTGTCGGTCACGTTTTTTTTCGACAATTATTTGGTAAATGTGAACGTAGCTTAAGTAACCAAAATTTTTGTTGTAAACTCTTTTGAATTTTTCTATTTATATAAGAAAAAAAAACAATTTTAAACATCGGTCGAGTTTTCAATCTGAAATCTTGAAAATACTTGATACAAGTTTTTAAAAACATTAATTTACAAAGAATGTACATACGAGTACATACATAATTTTGTTGACCAACTATAAAAAAAATATATACGAGTATAGAACCAAACAAATTTCTTTTAGATCTTACTGAGAACTATAACAAAATTTTTAATTCGGTACTGAAACAAATAAAATGCTGAAAAATTTTTTATGGCGGAAGTGCCCTGCTGATACTTCATAGCTCTGCTCCAACAAATGAAAACTTCTTTAGCATAAAATTGAGAGAATATCTGAAGTAATAAATTTATTATAAACTTATAATATTTATACGCTAGATGAGGTGCAGATTTTTTTGTAAAGGACATAAGAGCGCATTTAAAATGCAAATTTTATTAAAATAAAGTTCATTTGTATATGCTCTAGTTTTATTTTATTTATCAGTAACATTTGATATCCTGCTTCTATTCATTTTCGCTTGGAAATGAGTTACTTCATCACTGTAAAAGTACTTTCTCAGCAAACTTTTTAAAAACTTTTATGATGCCTGTAAGGACAGACGAGCTGATTATAGACAAAACTGTCAAAAAGTTTTATTTTATATGCTATCTAGATCGATTACCATATGCACCAAAAAAAAAAACTTTACAACAAAATTTAATTCACAAACACTGACCTTTAACATTTTTTTTATTTTATATCAAATAAATAACTGCTTTTAAGACAATAAGCTCCCATAAGTCCGGAAGTCTTACAATAGTTTAAACTTGTATTTGTATGTAGTAGCAATTTAAAAAGAAAATGTTGTATCATTTAATAAAAAAAAAACATACTTGATGTATCTAGTTTTAAAAAGACGAAATTTTCAAATCTATTTAAAAAATAGTTTAATATTCACTTTCCATACCAATTGAAATAAAATCCAGACAAATCTAAGAGATTTATTGCCAAATCATCACACATTTTCACTGCTTTGATTCTTCTTATTATAAAACTTTTGGGGCTCTAGTTTGTCAATAGATTTGGTTAAGAAGTACAATAAATACACACTTTAGCAAAATAGCAAACATACTTGTAGCAGTTCAAGTAAAAAGTTTGTTTTCTTTTTTTGATTTCGAGTTTGTGTTCTTCTTAAGGATTTAAATACCTACAATTTTTTCTTCTGTTCGGCCGTTATTAGGGTTTTCAATTCGCTGGAATATTCGGTTAATTACTCGATTAATTAATTGGGGTTTTGATTAAACTGGTTACCCGATTAGTAAGTAACATTAATTAATACTTTTGGAAAATTTAATTTTTGTGATACAAGGCTGCACCGAAAAGTTATTAAAAATAACATTAAAAGTAGTTTGTAATATTTGTTCGGTTGGGGCTCAGTAGATAGCTACATAGTTTATGCTTTAGCTTTTATCCTAATTGTACGGGTCTGAACTTACAAATAATTTTAGATCCGGTTGTTTGCCACCGACATGATCAGAGAGCTGTTATAGTGTGGCAAATAGGTCTTTTGCTGAAATAGTGCACCAACAGTCATCTTCGAGGCGATGAAAATTTTGGGTGTACATAATTGTATTTGAACGATAGTCTTTACAATTATCGTACCGCGAATGGACATAAAAAAATGTGAATAAGTCTGTAACTTGATTATTTGCTTTTGACATTTTGATAGTTGTCACCTCTATTTTTAGTTACATTCGAATATCTATGTACGTATATATGTATGAATGTATATGTAAATTAATAGCATGGCTTTGCAACAGACACAATTCCAAAGGACTATAATGTTGAAGATTTTTCATATACTCACATTTGAGTGTCTGCATGACGTTGATTTTTGTATTCATCTTCTTTTTATTTCATTTATATATAAAATCTATTTTACATGCCTCTTTACAATTTCTAGCATTCGCAATGGAAAAATTGTTATAAGCATTTGTTTTTCTGTTAAAAACAAAAATTATAATAAAATCATGAGGGTGCTCTCTGCAAGAGACAAAACAGACGACAAAAACAAGATGATGAAGTTTAAATACAATAAAAAATAAATAAAAAATACACCACAACAAATGCTTTACTTCAATACTTTGGGGGGAGAAAAATGAATGTGTAGCAGCAGCAGCTGTCTAGCACAGTTTTTTTCATACTCCTACCAGCAGTTGTTTGTTCTTCAACTTGTCATAAAAATAAAAACAAAATAACAAAAATCAAAAAAAGCTTCCTTCTACCACCTCCCAGCTGAAAAGAAATGGAAGTAAAACAGAAAAACATGACGTGGAAGCCGCAGCGACATTTGTATGAGTCATAACATCATCAAACAAAATGTTGTGTTCAAATCTATTTGATATACTGAACTCCCTTGCAACTTCCAGTTTTGATCTATACTTTTGCTATATTTACTCGAATGCATGAATGTCTTGGCTATATGTGTATGCACGTATGCAAGTACATATGTACGTTCATATGTACTCATATACATACAAATACAAATTGTTTAGGCTCAGAGACAAAACAATTACAACATCCCTTGTTTACAAATAGAACAAAAAAGAAATAAATTACATCAAACTACTACAGGCGGCCGTAAACGTCAATCATAATTTGACATGTGCAGAAGTTATCGATGTGAATATTTATTATTTACTTACATATGTACATCCAACATTTGTCGACATCATTACAAATTAAAATAAAATTTATTTAAAATTTAAAATACAAAATTAAAAGTTTTACATTTATAGTTGTTTTTTGACCAATTCGTAATTAATTAATGTTTATTGGTAGGTGTTACCTACTCTTTTTTTTAATTTTTAACTTAATGAAATGAATTAATGAAGTTCTTCCAAAGTAATATTGGATAGTAGAACTGAAAAATCAGTTTTTTTTTTGAATTAGGACCAGCACTCAGGGGATGACCCCTACGTATGCAGTGCAGTGTGCCGGAACTCAGGGAGATAGGGTAGAAAAGATAGATGTTGAAAATTTAGAAGACTTAACTGTTTCACAACTCTGCTTTGCGCGTCATGTTAATTTTTAAGGCAGTGTTGAGGTGCCTCTGGTGTTAAGTAGACGCATTAACTTTGTTAAGCTGTATTAGCAGGCAGTTTTATTAATTGTTTTACTTCGCCGATGTTTCTGCTAACCGACGAAGAAGGGCGATGTTGTGTACATTAGCTTGGAACAGCATCAATCGCTGTCGGAACAGTTTTTTAGTGACCAGCGCTATGCCTTCATCACTTACATAGTCCGAGAACAATTAATAGACTGTCTCTCACTAATGTACATTAGAAAAATTAATGATGTTGATTGACTTGCTCTGGCCAGGGCCCAAGTCATTGTTTGCTTAGTAATTTGTTTGTTCTGTTGGTAGGTTAATAGTTTTATGGTTGACCGTGCAGCTTCGTGATTGCTTCGCTAGATTCAAGCACAATAGAACTAGAAAACTCATAGAAGAGTTTTATCAATGTATTCTGTAATCATATCCCTCAAGCTATTTAACATTTTACTCGAATTGATAGCAATTTCGGAGTAATTAGAAAATAGCAACGATAAAATATTGGGTAAATTTATACTCATCCGTTCTGTATCATTGTCGCGTCCGTTCAGTATCAGCAAAAAACTTCATCGATCACTGATGATAATTTACACTTATCCGTTGTACATCCGATGTTTTTGGTTAATGTCGATGGCTTAATATAAAAAAAGACGTACCATTTTTAATTTATTCTGCTAGACAAATGTTAAATTCAATTGCCTCTTTTTATTAATAATTGTTGTTATACCTAAAATTAACCGTAATTTATTGAGTTTTTATTCGACTTACGCCTTTTTAACATTAAGTAAAAAACTAATAACATTATGTAAATATAAACTCAAAAGAATGCTTAAACTTAAAATAGAATACCATCAGTGCTTCAGTGCAAATAAAAAAAAAATGGTTGCCGACGACTCTGATTTTTCCGTTTCCAACTTTTCATTTTATCTAACGTTTATAATAAAATTTTTCTATCACATGTCAATTTCTGGATAAATCGCCATGTTCGAAATCACGAATTTATCACAAATTTATTTATTTATTAATTTTTTTCCCCGTTATTAATTGAAACAGAATGATTTCTTTTTATTTTTTTTAGTGACTAACGTCCTTTTGTACTGGAAGTCAGAAGTTTCCCTAATAAGGTTCCAACATTAAACTGCAAGTACAGCAGGCTCCTATTTAACTTGAAAGCATCTTTCATAAACGGGTACATCGTTATCCATTTTCATAACTTATCGACGCCATATTTTCAGAGAATATTTATTTTTTGCTCAAACAAGATAAAAAATTAATGTTTTTCTCTCCCACTATTAGGGACTGACGTGAGTGATAAAACAGACGATATTAGGGAGAGCCGAGGAAAGTAGTACTATTTCCTGTAGCATCACTGTAAGCCAGTTAACAAAGAACTTTTTTAAAGATTTGTACAAATTAATCATTTATGTTCTCTATATTTAATTTTATTTTATAAAAGTTTCATTCAAATTTGCACTATAAGTGCGGGGCAAAGATGTTAGCTTATTTCCATTAGGCTTCGTTTTGAGTCGATATTTAAACGCGACACAGTAAATATGCTTTGTTAAAGTTGTGACATTAATTAATTCACATAAATGCAAAAAACCAAGTCATCTATTTTTCCATTCATTACAAATAGATTTTATTTTTATCGCCCGTCCTGACAAAATATATTTACTTTTTCTAAAACACATTGCCGATAAATATTTCATATTATTTAACCCAGTTTAATGTGCATTTTTGCTCACGTTTGCAAATATGTTGAGTTTATGACGTGTTAAAGCCACATTACAAAATTAAACAGATTAAAATAATATTTTTTCATTCACATACAACAAAGGCTTCTTTCTCTAAATTTATATTCTTTATTTGTTGTTTGGTTATTGCCTTCCTGCTCTTTAGTTGCTTTGCTTTTTGTGCTTTTGTATTATCTACATACTTTTGCTAACCTGTCATAATTTCCGGCCTTTGTTAGAACATAAAATATTTAAGGGACTATAGATGTGCTTTCTTGAGGCTACCAAACATTGTTGACCAAGCATAAATTTCGTAGTTGTGGAAATGTAAATGAAAAAGAGGAGAAAAACTATTTGTTACATTTTTTTATTTTATTGCGAAATTTTTTTTTAAACTTAACAATTTTTATATGTATGTGCATGTAAATAATAATAATAAGATGGGTGTCATTTAGAGAGCAGAAAATATAAAAACAAACGTAAAATATCATGCGAGAACCATAAACTGGAATTTATTATGCACAGTTGTACATATTGGAAAATTATAAATATGTATGAGATATGCTTATAAATTATTAAAAACTAAACTCCACATTATATATTCACACTACATACATATGTATGTATGTATTATTTTATGGAACTTAATGTTCCACGCACGTATGATTAACATTTATTTTTACTGCACACAATATTAATCATACTCCCTCTCTAACTGTTCGTCATGATAATTTTTCTCAAAATAATTTCTAGACATTCCTCGTGTATTCGTTAATTTCAAACTTTTCATTTTGCAAATAATTTATATAATAAATGTTTAAGAAATTTTTTTTTTTGTTCATAAGAAATTTAAAATTTGTATTATTTGTATTATGAATATAAAAAAACTTTAATTTATGTTTGAATTGCGATACAAAAGTTAAATTCACAAATGTGATGGCAAACATGCAATATGCAAGCATGCAAGAATATTCTACTAAATAACATGTCTTTTTGCTCGATCAAAACGTTTTAAAAAAATAAGGTGAGCCCATAGCGACAAGTCATCGCAACAAGTACTTTTTGGATTAATTTGAAATGTATTTTCTTTTCTAAAGTTCTGATGGTAAAAGAAGGAACTAAGAAGTTTCATAAATATAATAAAAAATTTTAGATTTTTTTAAAATCGAATTACGGTCTAAGACACAAGTCACCGCTTACGAACAACTTAAAAAAAAATACAATAAAATATTTCAATGAAATTATGCATATAAAAATCATTTCAAACTAATTATTCGAATAAATATTATTGGGTTAATATTAGTCGCATAAAAATCATTCGAAATGAAGGAAACATCATTATCATCAAAATTTTATAAAAGTTATATTAAAAAAAAATAATATTACTCGCGTAAAAATTATTCGAATAAAGATTATACAAAAATCTTAACAGAAAACAATCGTATGAAAATATTTCTAACTTAATTGCTTGAATAAAAATTTTTTTCGTACAAAAATTAATTTAAATAAAAATTATTAAAAGAGATTATAGAAAGACAATAATTTCATTAAAAGTTATTTGATTACAAGTTTTCCAGTTCTAATTAAGGGTTTAGCGTACTAGAACAATAAATTCTAACGTGGCATCATAAGCAATATATCTTTAGTATTTATTACTAAAGTCAGTTTCATCAAATATCTGATTTTGTATACAAAATTTAACTATCTGTTAATTAATAAAATATACTTACAATTTCAGTCAGTTGAAAAATATACACCTACCTGTGTATATATCATATTACAAATGTGAATGTAAGTTTGTTTGTTGCGCTTTCACGCAAAAACTACTAAACCGATCATCATGAAACTTTGTACACAGATTCTTGGAGCTATTAGAAGTAACGTAGGATACTTTTTATTAAAAAAAAAATTTATTTCTTACGCACTGCATTACCGACAGTCATGTCAATATCCAATCCAATTTACTATAGTATGGCTTCAATGCGAGCAAAGCCGCGGGAAAAAGCTAATATATATATATATATATACTTATATAGTAATTTTAAACTTCGTTATTGTTAAAATTACTGCTTTGGTATTTAAATTACTTATAACACTTTCTGTAGACTTTTATCTTGCAAAAATGACCTCGCATGATCTTTTGTGAAAAAAAAGAGTGCAATTACTTCTTACATTTTTTAATTGAAGACAACTGTAGTAAGTTTTTTTAACACCTAGAGGAATTTACATGCTGGAATTGTCATTTTAATCAGATTTAAAAACAACTTTTTATACAATAACCAACAAGTGCCTATTCATAGCACATAGTGTAAATGTAAACATTTACACAGTTTTTTATCCACTCATTCAAAAAGGATAATTAAAATCATACAAAATCAAGTGTCGCTTGCACTTTTTTTTTTTTTTTTTGCAAAATGTGTACTGAAGGAAAAATATTCCTGTATCAGTGTCAATACTCATGAATGGAATTTAACAAAAAAAAAAATATAGCCTATTTTTTACAAGGATCTGGTAACGGATATAAACAAAATGCCAGACACTTGAAGAGACATTTTTAATGACTATAATTATGGCACGTGTAATGACAATGTTTGTAACAAAGTCGATCTAAAGTATAGTCTTTGGTATAACGATAAGTATGCGTAGACATGCCATGGTATCAAGAATAAATAGCGGTAGATAAATGTGTGATAAAAATTTCGCAGGGGCTAATGCAAGTATGAGAATGAAGGTGATCGGTATGGACAAAACTATAAAATATGTACGATATTTCAACAGTATTAGAATTTTTTATTCGTGTCATAACATCCATGGACATTATATTACTTTTAAAAGTATCATAATGTATGGCCTCATGGGAGTGCAGTGTCGCGAAGTCTATGTGCATTGAAAACACTTTTTTTGTTCACAACATAATTTCAAATGATTTCACGCATAGACGGCCTTTAGCTCACTGCCTTATTCTTCAATGCAAAACTGATGACCAATGATTTTCTGCACATCCGGCCTTTTTTAATATACATACATATGTATATGTATCTATTATGTTAAAAGTTAAAAGAAAGGAATCTTATGGTTTTTATTAGGTATTCTTATTGTTTTTTTCAAAAAGGTTTCCCTTATTAAAATAATAAGACTTCCTTTTTGAAAAAAATCGTAGAGATATCTTATTAATTTTGTTCTATTTTATTAGGTATTTATTAGGCACTGTTTTCTCTGTTATGATGTTAGGAAATGCAAATTTGATGTCATCAGAACGTCATGGTACGTCCCGAATGCTTATTTACAACATGTATTTGTATTATCTGGATGGAGGGATGATGAAAACATTTTTAGAAAACTTACGTATTCAGGGAGTTGAACCAAGGAACTTCGGTTTAGTAGATTGGCACTCTAACCACCTCACTACTACTCCTTACTATAGTATACATGTTAGCAGCCAGTTTAAGAAGATGATTTATTGTAGCACAAAAAAATTATGAAAAAATTGTTCCTTTGTTGATTTATATGTATGAAATAACAAGCAAGCTAATGAAATCAACAAGATATTCTTATTAAAAAAATTAAGAAGATGATTTACACATGATCATACGGGAACCTAATGAAATTAATAAGAAAACCTCATTGAAAAAAACAATAAGACGACCTAATGAAATCAAGGAGAAAACCCTTTTATTTACAATTCATATGAAAACCTAATAGAATCAAGAAGTTTTTCTTTATGGATTGTTTTTTTGGTGCCAAAAATAACGGAAATTGGGTAAAAAAAATTGTAAATAACAAGTTTTCTTCTTGATTTTATGTGGTTTCCTTATTAAAAAAATTAATAAGATTTACCACATAAAAACAATAAGGAATCTCTTCGAAAAAATCTTCGCTTCTTTCTGCTGGGATACCCCTTAACCTAAAAGCGTTTCATAGAGAAAATCTTATTGATTCTATTAGGCAGTTTTGGCTCTGTGTATATTGTTACATCCTTTAGCACGGCCGGAGGCTAAGTAATCACAAACGATTATCAAGCAGCGCCGTTTTAGGAAATACCATGAAGAAGATAAGGAAGGTCGTCTATGCGCAAAATCTCACGAAATTAAGTTGAGGAGAAAAAAAATTATTCAGCGCTAGACAGCCTTCGGCCCGGATAAAAAATTTTCTCCTGAATGGTATTTTCCAAACAAATAAGAAAATTAGTTTGCTCTTGTGCAGATTGAATATTTCTACTGCGTATGAGCAGTTATTTCAAGGAGTATGTTTAAAAATGTGCTTTTTTTTGTTTCGCTCACTTAATTAATTTCCCCCATCCGCAGAAATTCATAATTTTTATTTGTTCAAAATGTTCTAAGTGCAACATATTTATAAATCTATAGTTATTGATCCAACTATACCATGTTTGTATACAACACAAAAATTATGTTTTCATTAGCTATATTTTATATATGCATATACCTATGTATATGTTGAGGTAAATATTTATATGCTCATTTAGACATATTTTCATATTTGAAAGCTATAAATACAAACTAATGTTTTCAATGCGTGCAATCGTACGTGTAATTGTATGTGTATGTACAAGACAACTCATTCATTAACACTATAATGCTATAATATAGCAGTATTAAGGATATTCACAGTTTCTATTGAAGTTTTATTTCAAACGTATTCATTCATCGCGTGCTTGTACGAAAAGTATACAAACATAACATAAGATTTTTGAATCTTTTCAATAATATGTTTGAAGTCTACTGATGATTTGATAAAGCACAAATTAAATGCATTTTAGGGTATTGCTTAACCATTAACAAATAAATAAAAAACAAATTTAAACATAAAATATATTCCCTAATTGGGCTGAACCACTCTAATGCTAACAACTCTAATGCTATTTGCATATATTATTGTGGTAATATGATTTATTTTTTGTGTATCTCTTTTTGTGTATGTCTTTGTGTGCATAACAACAGAGGATTACTCATAAATTTATGTTTTTTATATATTAAAAAAGGATATACATACATACATATGTACACATGTATATTTTTTTAAAAGCTTAAAAAGTTTAACAGGAATAACATTAAATAAATATTTACAAAAATTAATGACAGCCATGACAAACCGCAAAGTATTAATAAAAATTACATGAAAGAAATGTTACAATAATGTCAGGACAAAGTTTCGTGATACCTTAAAAGGTAAAATGTATGAAAAACAGTTTATGAATTTCGAAAATATGCGAACAGATAAATGGCTCATTTGCTGCACATGTGCTGTTTTTTTTTTGGGGGGAGTTAATATTTTTCTGATTTAAGGCTTGATTTAAAACTATTACTTGCCAATCTGAGATGCTGTTGTTCAATGAAATTTTTTCTTAAACGTTTTTCAACTCATATGTTTATAAAAAAAATTGGAAAAAATGGCAACTCCACATCGAAATACCAGAAAGCAAATATTTTATGGAAATTTCGTGCTTGCACGCAAATTTCTATCGTTCGAACAGTCCTATTTTTAATAGGACAGAAATCAGGTGTGTATCCCTCAGAATGCTTGTGAATGAAAACTTTCAGTATCCTCTGAGGAGTTTTTAATTAATATACCAATTATATTACCAAGAACAGTTATATTGCATATCACTTAAATAGATGACAAAATTCAAATTTCATATATTGTGTGTTAACTTGTATCAAATATCATAAAATTGTTTTAACTATGTCAGCTCAGGTTTAGTGAAAATATAATTCGATGAAATTGTAACATTGGGCACGCATTTCCCATTTCTGAATAAACAAATCTCATACAAAATCTGATGATGATAAATAATACTTACAAAACTAAGTTTGCTAGACTCCAAGTGCTAAAATAAAAATAAAGATCAGATTTAAAATCATATTTAAAGGTTGACAAACTCAACAATTTTAAATTATTAAACTAAATTAAATGATTATCAAACTGGAGTCCGAACAATATCTAGCTTAGGCCCATTTAGCCCATTATTATACATAAACGTATGTATGTGTATCTGCACACGCTTTCACAGTTAATCAGCAAAAAAAAAAATATTACTGCGTAATTTGTTTTACTTCTTATATGAAAAAAAAATACAAAATTAAATTTTATTTATCACTTTCAGTTGTTTATTTCATATCTTTTATAAATTTAAATTAATTTCGACACAAAACAAGTTAAAGTTTTGTGCAACTTAACAAGGTAGTACAATAAAAAAGTAAATCAATTGCAAAACACTTAAAAACAATCAGCGTGCCGAACATGGTTTCCTTTTCCGTAAAAAAAAAACTAACAATATGTAGTATAGTGATGTTACGAAAACTCGTATTCGTATTCGATTATTCGCCTATTTCAAGAAGAACTAAAATTTAATATGTAAAAGTGCATCGACACAGGTGGCTGCACCTTCTGCGAACATCTGTTCTCCCAAACAGCACTGACTTACTAATTAAAAGCGCAAGCTGAGGGGGAAAACGAAATCTGAAAGTATGTAAGTAAAAATGTTCAGTAGAGGTCTTCAAATTCGGCATCTCAATGTCATAATAATGTTAAATATCCAAAGTAGTGTGACGGTTTTTTTCAATTTATTGTTACTGACACAAACGAATTAAATTAACAGGAATGTAATGTACTGTTGTGTAAAAATATATAACGTCATCACTTTCACTATTTCAACAAACACACACACACACACCTACCCATTCAACTGAAATTGTTAATGGCACGAATATCATTGACATTATTTCTTTCGTTGTGACAATTCTTTTGTTTCATTTTATTTTAGTTGTTAGTCGCACAATACCAACAACAAATACAATATAATAAAAACTATAAATTGTTATTGCTGTTTTTACCAATTCTTCCTGTAAGCACGAAATGAAATGAAATAATACAAAACATTTGTAGCTCCCTCCAAAAAATAGCCAATTTTAAATTCACTTTCTCCATCTCGTTTCTCCTTTTTAACTTATATTCCTTAATATAATAATTTCTTTGTAATATCAATTTATTTATCTTTCTTTTTTGCTTCTGTTAAAAATATGCTTGTTAATCTCATTTTCAGATATTTTTTTTTACATCGCTATGAAAATCTTCTGTATAATTTATATAAAAATGTACGTAAGCACAAAGACAATTATGATGATGATGACACACTTAATCACTAATTTTAAATATAAGACGTATAAATTTTTATCGTCCTTTCGTTATTGTGTCAACAAGTAGAAGAAGAAACCAGAAATAAAGAAATATAATATATAAATCATTCCCGACTTGTCGATACCCTTTACCATCAAAATATATTTCATTGTTTTTTGTTTTTTCTATTACACGTGTAATAGATTCAATTAAGAAATTTATTAAAATTGGGTGACGTACAAGGTTACTTTTTCCACAATAGCCAGTATATCCCAATAAAATAAAAATAACAATAGTTTTTGCAAGCAAATTTAATTTTCAGATCACATTATTTAAAAATGTTTGGGGAAAAAGCAATGTTCATAAGCAAGGCACACTTCGCCCCCTATTGGTTTAAAACTTACCACATTGGGAAGTCAAAATAATATACTAAAAGTTTGTTCTAACATCTAAGGAGATTACAACAACAAGCAGCGAAAGAAAGCGAATATAATCACCTGGGCTCTCGAGGACATCTGGTATGAATTCGCATCGAAAGTCAGTTTACTGTATGCACTCTACGCTTAGCTTTGCTTATAATAGAAAACTTTATTTGTTTAAAAAAAACCCTAAAATTCTAAAAAGTTCAAATTTAAAAGGAACCCATAAATATCAAACTCTGTGTGAAGTAAAAGCCCCAATATGTAACACATACATACATATGTACATGCATACGCAGATATTTTTGTACATTCAGAGTCACCCTTACAAAAACCAAAAAAAAAAAAAACAAGTTAAATTCTTGCCACACAGTATCGGCAAAGAGGCCAAGTAGTGGGTGGTTGGGTTTTAATGTGGCTGATAGTAGTTCACAGTTCATTATACCGCTGAACACAAACGAAAATATGTTAAGTACAGATTGGTAATGGTTAACAAAGTATCTAGGTTCATTTCATTACGATTTTGATTTTTATATGTTTTGTTCTATTTTTTGCAAAAACTCAACACACGCCACGCCACACTTTTGATATTTTGTTTTTTTTTTTTTGAGTTTTTGCAGGCAAATAAAAGTTTTATTGTTTCAATTGCTGTTTTTGTTATTTGTTGATGAGGTTTTTGCGGCAGCAAATCGTATGACCTCATTCCATCATTTAAAGAACTGAAATGGAATAGGGAATGGGAATTCCTTAAACGGAAAAAGACTTTTTATTTTTGTTTTAGTTGTTTTAACACGTAAAACCGAAATGGGTTGACAACTTTTATATGCTGATTAAAATTATATGTACGACATTCTTTAATGTACTTAGATAATGTGTATGTATGTGTGTCAGTCAGTCAAATTAATTTATTCCAATTAATTGGAAATGTTTTGAGCTTTAAAAGTTGGTTTGTAGTGTGTCATTAAAAATATTGAAAAAGTGAAAGTAAATGGTTGCACAATTAATCACCACAGGGAAAATTACACAACGAAAAGGTATAATTTTTTTAATAAACTCAATGAACGTAATCAACATTTTCGATAATTGCGTATTACAATCGATCTCTCAAAACTATTTTATTTATTAAATATTACCAATATGTATATACAATTGAGTGCAGGGTTGGCCATAAAGAGAATCTAGGTAGTAGTAGTGTTTATGAATATGTATAAGTGAAAATGCAGTGAACAAAATACATGAACATAATACAATACCGACATTGAATTTATTTCTGTTTGTTTTTTATATATAGATAAGTAAATTGAAAAATTTTAAGTTAATAAATTACATCAAACAAGAATTTCATCAGAAACAATATAAAAATGTCAAAACTTAAAAAACATCAACGTTTAATGATTGGTATGGTCACGAAATTAAAAAAAATCATTGAACATCAGAAAAAATTACTTTCCTCTAATCATCCTCATTATTATTTTATTTTTATTCAAAATCTGTTTATAAGTTTGTGTATCTAATAAAAAAAAATTAAAGATAAATATCAAAAGGCAATGCGACATAATCCTGCCTGTGCAAAAGCTATCATTCAACTGTTGTTTATATTTTGCATTTTGGCGAGTAGTTTTATTTTCATTCGGTTGTATACATATAAGAAGCCGAATGATGTTCGAAACTCTGGTGTCGATTTAGCCTTCGCTGGTTTAGAGTTTGATGCAAATGGTTTTATGGGTGCCGCCGTGGCTGATAAGTAGCAATGCTAGCCTAGTAGGTCGGAGGTTGTCGGTTAGATTCCGGCCATAGATCCTGGGTGTTTTCTGCAGACAAGCTAATCGCTTTGCGGGTTGATTGTTTACAAAAAAAAAAAATATGTAAAACATTCCTGAGTTTTAGATGAGAACTGAACCGTCAACCTCTACTAAACCTTGTAGAAAGATAATTTTTATATTAAAAAGCCGCTATTCTCTATACACAGATCGGGAAATATTTAAATTTAGCCGAATTTCATGTGACTTTGGTGATCTGGAAAAAGAAAAACCAGAGAATTTAGCGATTTCCTTTCGAACGACTATTCTGAAGTAAATGTTTACATGTATTAGTGCATATGTGCAATATATATGTACACATATTAATACTAATTAATAAATGTATGTAGTTTGACGTGCATGTGAGCGAATTTTGAAGGCTTTTCCGTTTTACTCATAATTCTTCGTGAAGTCGCCTTTCTCACATTCTACTTTGTATTGTTTTCCTTTTTCATTTGCTTTTACTTTCAATTCGCTGCTGTTGTTGTTTGTTTGCCTTAACTGATTTTGTGCTATTTTTTGCATATGCATTGAAGGTAGTTTTTATTGTTTTGTTTTATACATCATATTTAGGTCGTATTGGCCTTATAACCTCGAGCAGAGATGTGTGTTTCTAGTGAAAGCTTAAGTGAATTCTTCGGCAGAATACCTTATCGGTACTATGGAAATGCGATAAATTATTTTTAAATAAATACATAAGTAGTTTTTGAGGTGGTGGCATTTCAAAATGAAAGTGAAGAACGGGTATCTAAGATCATGGTGTAAATACATATTTAAGTACGTATCACAATCTGGAGGTTTAGTTTTCTCACTCTTCGGAGTAAATCAGTCAGACTGAAATTAATTGACTAGCGCTGAGAGAAGAGTATATCCTTAATTCTCGGTATCAATAATTTATACTCTATGCTCAACTTTTTTTTAGCTGGGTAATTAAATATCAATTTCTTTTTTAATTTAAGAACATGTTTAAGCGTGTAAACATGCACACATATTAACTTAAATAAAATAAGCTGTATAAACAATCATTTTAAGACATTTCCGTTTAATTTCTTTTTCTCTAGTTTCACTAAAGCAGAAATACATACATCCATGCATAAGTATGTCACAAATGAAGACAATATTAAGAACATCATTCAACATTTAATGAGAGAAATCTTTTTAAAATACCTACCACAATACGAACTGCAATAAATTCATCATTGTCGTTTAATGCTCTTATGTTAAGTAAACATTACAATCATAATTTTTGCAAAAAAATAAAAAAAACAATAAAGCCACAGGATAGACGGAAATAATATGAGAATTTTTGTGTGAGTTTTACAACAAAAAACAGGAAAGAAAATACTCCAAATACTAAAACAACAACAACAAACTTCAACGGCTGGAGCTAAAACACAACCAACCACTTTGAAGCCGTAGTATTCTTGTTGCTAGATTTAGCAAGAACAAATACACAATGTCAAATGTCAAATATTACAATCAAGATTAAAAGGAAATGGTTTCCAAGTACTTTTACCATAACTACGGCAAAATACTAACAACAAGTAAGTTGCTGCTGTTAATGTCGCTACAGTGTGAAAATGTTTCACCATGCATACGTGAATACATATGTGTGTGTGTGTGTGTTAGTAAACTGAATCACCACCCACTTTACCCGTAAAGCACTCTTAAAAACACACACTGTCACACACGATTTGTTATATGGATGTCATTATATCGTTATATGCCGTTAAACACAAACACATATAAAATTAAATACTAAATCCTAGACAAAAAGAGAAAAAGAGAAAAACAACAGAAACTATGAGCCATTCAAATAATACTGCCTATTTTTGTGTCAGTCAGTATGTGGTTGCAATCGCTGTAAATTTTTCTGAATGAATAAAACGAAACCTTGACGAAAGGAAAAAAACAGTACACATTCAAACGAATAAATAAATGAATGAATGAATTACAGAATGTGAACGTATGGCTGGCTGACTGCAACCATTGGGAATTCTTATTGCTTTGGATCTGTTTGTTAACTTTTGGATTATATTTATGCCATTGCCATTGCGGTTTCTGCATTTATCTTTTTATTCTTCTACTTATTCTTTATCTCCAGCGTCGTCTTGCTTATTTTTGGCTGCAGCATCAAACCTTGTTTTATATACACGACTTAAGAAACTATCAACGTAATGGGTGATTTACAAGCAACAATTGAATTTTCTGTGGAACTGTATAAATTTTTTAATGTCGACTTATTTCAAAGAGGGTAAGTAAATAATTGTTGGCAAGTAAGAAATTCATACTTTTAAATATGTTTATATAAACTGAATAAAGTTGTTCTAAGTAACGATTCTTACGAAAACATATGTAAGTATGTACAAATGTATGCACAGGATAACTGAGTACAAAAATATTAAAAGCTTTTTAAAAAACTTCAATTATCCTTCACAAAAGCTTAAAATGTTATTGAAATATGAATGTAGTCGTATGTACTAGTGATGTTACGAATATCAATTTTTAGTATTCGCGAATACGAATACGAATACGAATATTTAAAACAGTATTTGCCGAATACGAATACGAATACGAATATTTCTTTTGAGGTTTATATTTCAAATTTAATTGGAAAAAATCCCTGCCTTTGCGTTAGTAACTATAAATGAAAAAAAAATTTAATGATTTAACATTATTATTGCATTAAGATGCCGAATTTGAAAACCTCTACACAACATTTTTTAATTATTTTATTTACATACTTTCAGATTTCGTTTTTTTTAATCTGTTTGGGTTTTTAATTAATAATTCAGTGCTGTTTAGCGAACATATTTTTGCAGAAGGCGCATCCACCTGTGTCAGTGGAATTTCATATATAAAAAGTTTTAGTTTGATTCCTGTAGCTTCCCACCCTTATACATTGACATATAAACAGAATCAAAACATCTCACCGAGTTTCTTTAAATATCATGCATTTAAGTTATACGAGTATATTCCAATTTATTGCCGATATATGATGTACTTTGTTCAATTCACTGCTGCGAACGAATTTTTAATTTTATTAATACATTTGAGACAACTTAAATTATAATTTATATATATTTTTGTTTGGTTTTTAAGAAGGTTATTACTTTGCGTGAAATACAATGGGTTTTTTTAATAAAAATTAATATATTTTTTTACATTTTATGTACTTTTTTTAACCTTTTGTATGATTTTTTTTTTTTGGAAAATGTATGGGAAAATTATTCGAAAAATATTCGCTTGAATTTGGCGAATACGAATACGAATACGAATATCTTAAAACAAGCGAATAGTCGAATAGTCGAATACGAATACGAGTATTCGTAACATCACTAGTATGTACGTATTTGTATTGAAATGACATAGCAAAAATTGTATGTATGTATACAATTGCAGCTGGTACTAGAAACCAGATAAAGATATACATACCTACAAAAATATTCGTATTACAGTGTGGGAAAGAAATTATTTAATACATAGCGCCTATTTGATCTCGTACATATTTCGATTTCGGATCGTGCCATGGTATGTGCGTGTAAGCAGTTTAACCGATCATTCTTAAGGTTGTATCACGTACATATAAAAGTATCGAATCGACTTTAGAGATTTCGAAATTTTTTTTTTTGTAACCTTTAGTTCCAATTTCGACCGAGTGATTCACTGATTATTAAAAGTTTAATGAAAAACGACTATTTATTTGATTGATCTTTTTATCGAAAAAAATTTAATCTTTTTAAAAAATTATTTTAATATATTTTTTTTAAATAAATTTTTGCTAATTTAAAAATTTTTAAATTTAAGACTAGTCGCATTTATTTTTGATTGTGTTAAATATGAGTATGAGGGTTTGGATGACCCCCTCTTTTCGAGTCGATTTTTCCAAGTAATATTTAAAAAAATGGAAACAAATTACGATATTAAGAGGTTAGAGAGCCAAACATTAAACAATGTTTATCTTATTAAAAAAAATATGTAATAACTTAAAAGTTATAGGCATTTAAAAATTTTAAAACCTTTTACGATTCATATATTGGAAATTGGACTGTTTGCAGAGAAAAATCATGATGGGAAGAAAAATGTTTGGCTTTTCAAATTTTGCAGTGTGGTTTTTATATTTCGAAAAAAAACAGTTAATAAAAATATACTTTTTGGCACCTTCTAATCTAAAAAAATCTAAAAAAAGACACCAAAATTTATTCCCGATATTCTCAGAAATAAAGGAGCGATATGTATGCATAACAAACAGCTCGAAACAGCTTTATGGTGGAAAGACCGAATACGGAAAAGTCTTATGGCATCATCGTCAATCAATGCACGTAGTCTTAAAGTGGATAATATAGTAACAATTAAGTTAACTTTACATATAATACATAGATACATACATACATAAATATGTACATACGTATGTAAGTATGTATGTAAAGCAAAATTATTTTAAAGTGGTACATTTTGACATTTTAAAACAAAACAAAATGACCCTTTATTAAACAGATACTTCAAAGCACAGTTCAACCACAATGTCATTCGTATAAAAATTAGAAAATAAACTGTTCCTCTTATCATTGATGAAAAGATTTAAAGTGCCCATTAACCAAAGAAATTTTTAATTTTTCAGGCTTAAGTTCGTTTTCTCTAAATTTAAAGGCACGTAGCTAGGAATGTGTTTATACAGTTGTTTATACAATTTAAAAAAACAGCTGTATATATAAGCGCATTCCAAATAAAAACCCCTAGAGTATTGGTAGCCGAAGGCTGCCACCTGGGAATGAAATAAGAGACACTAGAATAAAGCTCAACTTGAACAAGATAGACTTTGAAAAAAGTATAGTAAAGTTCCAACCCATTAAAAATTATAAAGCTGTAGTGTAAAACTTACATGTAATTCAGCAGATTTAATTAATGTAGAGGATCTTTATCTGGTCTGATTGCAGCTGCCGTGGTGGCAGTGAGGTCTAAGCGGTAGACAACTCTGATGATGAGACTGTGGTTAGTCTCGAAACATCGATGTCAGTTCAACCCTCCGCGCAGTCAAAAAACTTTTTCTTTGTCTGTTTCAAGTATTAAGAGCCACTAGATTTGTCTTTCTTTCTAATTTAAATAATAATTTAATTTATAAAAAAAAATTAAATTTAGAGAAAACGAACTTAAGCCTGAAAAATTAAAAATTTCTTTGATTAAACATCACTCAGTTCGAATAAAAAATTCACAAATTAAGTGCCCATTAACCTTTATGTGTTTAATGCAAAATAAGTGTTTCGTATAGTATATAAGTTAAATTAAATAAATGACAATGTTTCGATTTTTCCATTACAGTTTGTATCAAGTACGATGTGCCCTGCGCGTATCACCTCGTTTGCCAGTACAAATAGAGACCACAATACCAGAGACTACAGGTAATGGTCAGCCGGCAGCACAGCCCATTATATCAAATGGAAATAGTAATGGTAGCGATGGTACGAATGCAAACAATACCTGCAGTGGAAGTGGCAACAGTTTAAGTATGGGGGGCAGTGCAGGCGGTATAATTGATTTGTCTAATGGCAGCAATATTCTAAGTATTGTTAGTGGTGGCAGTGTCGGCGGCATTGAAGCAGACCTAAGAGATCAACAACATCTTCTTCACCAACCTCCGGATATACCACCTCTACCCAATAATGTGTACAACTTAGGTTCGGCCAGTATAATTAATGGGGCGGGTGCCTCACGCGTTTTTCAAATACTCTATCGCAATGAAGAGGTGACGTTACGTGATGTAATTTACTTTCGAACACATTTATTAGGTGAGTATAAATGACTTGATAATAAAAATATGTATACTCTTACGTACATACTCTTACATATGTATGTACTCGTATGTACGTCGCGTCTATAAATTATATTATACATCATTTCTTCCCCAAAAAACACCTGCTTTTGTTTTTATTAACTTTTCATTTTGTCCTGACTCAATCACTTTTTGCTTAGGAGCAGGTTAATGGTGTGTACTGAAACATTTCATGTTCTATTGTTTGTTTGATGACATTATGGACAAAAAACAAACATGAACAAAAGAAAATTTAAATGTGCTCTTCAGAAAGCTGGTGGTTGGTGGTGTTTCAAGCGAATATTTATTTTTTAAAATGGGAGAGCCAATCGATATTAAATATGTTATGGAGAATAAGTTGATGGGTCTACATATAGTACGATTAACAGTTTGCGAAATATATTATCTTTTAATGCATACTATTTACATACATATTAGAAATTTCTCAAGATTCTGGAAAAATTGTATGTCGATGTATTTGTATTAGAGTTCAGAAAAAGTAAAAAGCTATAGTTTTTTGTACGGTCGCGTTTGTTGGCTCTTCTTATAAACTAATTTACAACATAATTTGCTTTATTTCTAATAATATCCTTCAAATTAATAAATAATTTTTTAATTTTTCCTGAAATGTAATTTGTTTCGAAAAGTACGTTTTCATTAAAACGAAGTAAAGAAAAGTAATTAAAATTCAGTATTTTCTTAAAAAATAAGATGTCATTAAAAATATCTCTTCTTAAAAAGAACCTCTTCTTGAAAGGAACAGTCTGTTAAAAAGTATATTCTCTTAATGGAATTTTCTTAAAAAGTATTTTTCTTAAAAATGGGAACTTCTTACGCAAATTATCTGTCTCCAAAAAAAGTAAATTTTCTTAAAAAACACCTTTTCTTGAAAAGAACCTTTTATAAAAGGTAACTTTTTTTGTAAAGTCTTTTCTTAAAAAGTTCCTTGAATAGTGCATTTTAAAAAAATTAAAATATATGAAACTTTTCTACCCTATCCCTTTCCCCAAATCTTGGGCTAATGCATTGCATAAGTAGTGGTTATCCCCTGAGTGCTAGCTATATAAAAGTATTTTTTAACAAGTAAATTTAAAAAAAAAAATAATTTTTTTAATAATTCCTTGAAAGTTTCATAAAAAACCTTTGTCTAAAAATCTATTGCCTTAATATATTTTATATCCCCTTGTATTTGCTAATTGCCACACTAAATGTGAAAATTAGGTCATAGTTTTACAAGAGAAAAACAATACCCACAAAAATAGAATAACAAACACTTCACTTTTTGAAAAATTTGCAAACAAAACTATTTGCACGTTTTATTAAAGAGTTTGCTCTAATTACAAAGTTTTTTTTTTGTTTATACACAGTTTTTTTTTTCATTCAAGAGAATATGTACTTATGATAAAAGCTTTCACAAGCCGTTTTTAATAGAATAGTTGAAGAGCAGGTTCTTTGCTTGCTCCCATAATGAAGTAAATTTATTTCAAATGATTTTCTAATTGTAACAGAATGATATAGAAGACTTAAGTGTTGAATGCAAGTTGTTTAAAACATCTTGACGATTTAAAGAATTAGTTTAAAAAAACTCCTGTAATTCAAATGATGGGGATGAGTATATTTATCACTCTAATTGCATGAAAAGATTAAACATTTACCACTACGTATATAGGACAGCTTTAATTTGTGAGTAGAAAATGGCGATATCAGTTTTATGCGATAATGTGAAGTAATTTTTAATTTTGGCAGTCCATTGGCAAATAAGTCGTCATCTGACAAGTTTGTTGAGCAACTACACTGCTGTCAAGTCACCATAATACGTATTCATGTAACCTTCCAGAGCATATCAACAACGCGCTTTGTCTTGATCAATATTAACTTGTTGCTAACAAAGGTAATCAGCTAAAAAATTACCAATGAAAAGTTACTGTCAGTGCGGAGTATTTCTTCGAAAACGACGTTGGTTAGGTTATCGCTATTAAAGACAATCTCTGATTGGTGATAAACAATTTTGAATTTATCGCCATATGAAATAATAGACTCTGCAGCATTTGTTCGCTATGTCAGTATAGTATCACTAGATATGAATAAAAATACAACTTTAAAACTGTCAGAGTTACTCCCGAATGTGAAAATTTATTGATAGTGGCCCGAAAGCGTTCACGTCATATTCATAAAATCCCTTACAACTCTACTCCGCAATCAAATCAATTGTCTCTTGCAGCGCAAATATTAAACATAAAGATTTGGCAGCAAGTTATTGCATTTTACTTTAAATGAACACAAAATAAAATTTCTTTTCGTCTCTCTATGATTTGTTTGTTTTTACTGCCGCATTGCTGAATTTTTTTTTCTCGTATTATTGTTTTCCCTTCTTTTTTTCAACTTTCTTGCCACACAATTCAATTGGCTGCTTGCTCATCGTGCTGTAATATTTGATGGGACTTAAGAAAACCATTTAAATGCCTAAAGATTTGTTTTATTGTTTTGTTTTTCAGTCAAACATTTTAAATTAAATTCAGACATTTAAGCACACACGAGTACTTGGCACAGTGTATTTGGCACTTAAATCTTTATATAGCAACCAACATTACAGTGACCAAATAAATATAGAGTTGTAGATACATTTTTAAATAAATATTTGAACTTACATCTCTACTAATGCACTAGTGTACATACATGTGTATGTACGTTTACAAAGTTAGGATATCTACAACCGTAAGTTCTGGGAACGTGATAATTTAGCACACCAATTTCAAATAATCACCAGATTAGGTCCACACGACTCATTCCAGAAAACGGTTTACCATTTTGGCCGTTAAGAATTTTTTCCAAATCCTAAAGTTTTGAAAATTTTAAAAGTGTGTGAAGATAAATATGCCGAGGTAAATATGTATGTTTCGACGGCCACCTTATGGAAAATAATTATGAGACGATTCTGAACTACGCAAAATAGTTATAATCCCTGAATTGAGTTTGTCAAAATTTTATAGGTAATTAAAATTTTTTTGTTTGAATGCGATTGCTTGGTTTGGTCTGACAAATTATAAAAAAAATCAGTGAATGGGCAAGTTTGTCCCCCGAAATATTGCTTATCTCTTATGGTGTTTTCTTTTCTACACACAAAATGGCACCTTATTGAAAGGTACATATATAAAATGTTTTGCCAACCTTGTAATAATGCAGCTTGTTATTTCACTAGAACTGAACACAACTTATGAAAAAGTGGAACGCCCTGTTTTCAACAGCTGACAGCTAAGGGCACTATCAACACTGTTGATTTTTACGGGGCAAGAAGTGCAATGCCTTCCACCCTTAGTGAGGGCGATTTTTTTAGAATCAAACAATTTGCCCTTTTAGAGAGCAAAACATTTCTAAGAAACGAACACCAAAGTACATTTTCTGCATGAAGATGTACCATTTTTTTGTGGAAAAGAAAATACCATTAAATTAATAATTATATTGTATGAACGTTTTCTTCTTATAGTTAATAAATAATAAAATAAATAAATACACAAATACAAAACAAATGAATTCCAAGCCTTGGATTCGACTTCAGTCAGTGATTTCACAAAATTAGGATCTTTCGCGAGTTTCCCATTAAAATACCAGCTTTCACTCTTTCTGTACTTAATCCTGTAAACTCGCGTGAAAGAAAATTTAAACTTTTGATGATACACTTTTTGCACAAAACAAAGTCCGATATAGGTTTTCTAAATTTTTTTAAATTATATTCACCAGAAATATAGCAAAAACAATCTGGATTAAGCATACAACATCTTCTAGCAGAAGCCATATCTACAACATCAACAAAATATAATCATGGACCGAACCAAATCCATTTGTGATTAATGTTTGCGGTTGTTTATAAAATAGTTTATAAATAGTTGGCAACAAAAACAACAGTGCAGTTGTTTAAGAAGTAAATATTTGATTAAAAAATGCAACACGTTAGTAAATTATGCTTTTTGGTTCTTTCAATATTCCCTTTTACAATTGAGACAAAGAGAACATGGTCGTAACTAAAGCACTAGTGCTTAACAGTGCTCAACAGATCACTTATCCATACTTAAAATGTAAGGATTAAAAGATTTACTATAGCACAAGGGGCGGGGCTAGCGTTATTACATAACAACAATTTAATCAATACGTTTGTTGTATTATATATAGACACTTATAAACTTACCATTTACTCTGCTCTATGCATGAAAAGATGAAATTATTTGCTTCGTATGTGCAGCAGCTTATTTAATTCGCCCTTTTTATTTTCACTTTTTTATTATAAACTAAAACAATTTTTCACTTGATTTACTTTTGAAAAGGTTGGCTATTGCTGTGTCACTTATTTTGAATATCTTGATTTAAAGCTATAATTCACATACGTTTTTAGATGGCATTAACACGTAACTACCGTTACCGACTTAACTACCGATGCTTTAATAATACGCTTAAAAGTACCGTTACATATAAAAATTTCGTTACCGTAGTTCTTGAAAAATCGTAAAAATAAATCGAAATATCGAATGAAACGCGCAAAACGTGCAGTCAGCTCCATCCTCTTTGGGACATATAGATATATTTTATCATGGATATAATACTACTCGTAAAACAAAAACTTCACAGTTCTGATTAATTTTTAAATTTAAACATGATGGTACGAGTACCTAAAATTAAAAAAAAACATGAGGACACTAAATTAGTTTAATTTTGTTAATAATAGTACTCGTAATTAGGAATGCAACCGATACCGATATATCGGCGATACTTCTGGTTTTCCGATATATCGATATCGGCGATATTTTACTGTCGATACGCCGATACTTCTTATATTTTTCTTTAGAGTTTTTTGAACAAAATATTCAATTTTGAACTCAAAAAACAGAATACATAATGAAATTGTTTCTTGTATTTTGCTTTGCACCATAGAGAACACTTCATTTCTCTCAATGCTAAATCTTGTATGTGTTTGTATGTTTTAAGATTTTTTTCAACGCGCATTAATACAAGTGGTGGTAATTCTACAACAATTACAACTTAAAATAACAACTGACATCTCAGCCCCTATGTCAACATGTATGTACAAATTTTGACATACGAACCTCTAATTTGCGCAAAAAAAGAATAAAAACTGTGCTTATAACATCACCAATTTCAATACGTCTTGATTTTCTTTTATTCATTTATGCATGCGATGATTTAGTTCAGCGATTAAAAGTTGGTAAAACCTATTATTTATCTACAATTCTTGACCCTCGATACAAAGCTCGAATATTTCAAAGACAATCGACTTCAATCCTATCGAAAAAACGTCTTATTGAAAGTGTTGAAGACACAGTCCTCCCTACACCTCGCAAAAGTTCTGATAAGTCTACGAGAAGTACTCGCCTTTCGAGTGTATGTGAAAAAATTATAAGAGAATCCGAGGAGGATGAGCCTCTATCCATCCTAAGCTGTGGTTCTGCTAACGAAGAAGTCGAGAGATACCTTAGATCTACTAATATTCCTAGAGACGTAGACCCTCTTGTTTACTGGCGCAATGACATATCTTACCCAAACTTAAAGAAAATGGGGCAGAAATGCTTAAGTTTTCAAAAGAGTTCTGTCGCATCTGAGAGACTATTTTCCACTGCAGGTCTGCTTCAAACGGATTTGAGAAATCGTCTATCTTCGCAAAATTTGAGAACACTTTGTTTTTTAAACAAAAATCTTATTAATATCAATTATAAATATTAATCTTTTGCATTGTTGTTTTTGTAATTTTAATTTAATTTTCACATGATCTCAAATTCAATTCTTTTTTTTTAAGTATTATTAATATCAATTTTAAATCTTGAGCCAATCTAAACTGAATGCCATCGTTTATTTTGTAAAATCATAAATATTGCAGACGTTTTGTAGTTTGAAAATTTGAATTTTAGAAACTGAAATGTAGTGAAAATTTTGATGGTTTGAATGGCTCATTAATAAACACTGTCATTTTGTATAATAGAAGAATTACTCTACTTGAGTTTTGTTAATTTTTTCTTGAGCTCAATTTCAATATGCGTATCGGTATCGGAATCGGTATCGGCGATATTTATTTTTGAGTATCGGTATCGGTATCGGATCGGCGAAATGGCGTATCGTTACATCCCTACTCGTAATATTTACAAATATAAAATTTATAATTTGTATATGCTATTTGATGTATGTATGTGTATCCGTTAGACTCTAAAACCGTCCAATCGAACCGCACTCATTTGAATGGTAATTTAATTACCATCCGGTCCATTCCTGAAGCATCATCGATTTCGAATTTTTCCATTAAACTACATATGTTTTCACAATTTTGTACTTTTAAACATTTGTATGATTTGAAATTTTGTATGTAAGCACCTTTACCGCTGTGCAAATACCATAAGAACTCATTTTTAGAAATTCGAATTTTAGGAGGGTAAAAGTTGGCAAAAACGGTACATCGCGGAACTAATAAAGCATTTATAAACCAATTTTAGCTGATTTTTTATTTGAAAGCGTTTGACTGGTTGGATAACATTTTTGGAAAATCAGGGGCCAGTTTTCCTCTATATAGTGTATAACTCCTCCTTTGTAGTCAAAAGAATGTGGTGCAGGTTACACACGTCGCATAAAAGTCTAAATGTTTAAATTATCTCCTTACAGAATACCATCATTTGTAAATCTTGCTAATTATATATCTAAACAAAAACAAATCAAATTCAATTATAATGTCAATCTATTTCTATTTTTTACTTATATCATAGTATGTATGTATATCTTCAAAAATTAAAAAAAAAATCTGCAAACACACTGTCATGATAAATGGTGCAACTTTTCATATAAGGTAAACAGTTTTGTAAATGCACCGAAAATTGACGTCATAAATATATTAAATTAAAATAATAATTTTTTTCATAATAAACTTATCGCAATATCATCTAGTATATGGCTTTTCAATTTTTTAAATTTTGTGTCATTGGTTTTTATAAGCTTCAAAAAGCAACAACATCATCAAAAGTACACGCAAAAAAAAATAAGAGAATATTCAATCAATACTAGTGAACATTCAAATTACAATGACCTGCATTCAAGCGTTGAAAAATTCAAATGGTTTTAATGGTTTTTATGACATCGAACATTCATTCATTCTTTCATTGACTATTGACTGACAACAGAACATACACAAATGCCGTTCTTACGAACACTCCACCGTTCGACAGAATTGATCGTCGGTCATTTTGAAACGGATTTTACGATTTAAATAAAATTTTATATTGTTATCAAAGAGAAAAACTGATACCGTATATTTTCACAAAGAACTCTCAGCACCACTCAAAAGTGTTACTATGAAGTCTTAAGGAAGATCCACCTCAGAATTTAAATAATAAATAATATCAGAATAATTTTGGGTCTTTGCAGCTTATCTTTCGTCTTTCTCACTTGATTTCAAAAATGTTCCTTTTCCTTTATTTTGTCTATAAAATTTACGTTATTAAAGAATGAAAAATAATATGATAAAAAGTTGTACAGTAATTAAAACGAAACACTTTTTTCGAAATTTTTTGACACCGATATCTCTCCAACCAACTTGACTGATTTCTATCAAAGGAGTTTATCATGACCAACTGAAGCGAAAATTTGATTTGATGCAAACGTTTGTTGATAATTTTGATGATAAGCTTTTTCTCTAATACAGGCGTATGTAGTATGTTATTGATTATATAAATTCAAGGCGCCCTAATTTAAAGCCATAATTTATTTATAAAATATTTCAGTTATCTCCCACTGTGCGGCTCTCGTAAAATATGATCTAATTTAAGTTTGCATTTTTCTTGAATGATAAAATATATACAAACATTTGTAAAAATCTGATAAACAAGCAAAAAAAAAAAACAAGAAGCATTACGAAACTGCTTTAAAAATCAAATTCAAGGTAAAAACAAATTTCTAATAAAAAAGTGAATGACTGACTGCCACACAATTTCACAAATACAATGAAATGAAGGCGTTAAAATGCACATCAGCAAAATTATCATTAATTTTGAAAATAAGTTTATTATATTTTGTAAAATTTCGAAAAAATATTAACGAATATTTATAGATTCTTCAAAATAACGAAAACATATTTTATGAATCTGAAAATTAAATAGAAAAGTACGCTGGTCCTATTCACAATATTGTACAAATGGCCTTGCATCATAGCAATACGGTAGAGTATATTGTTATATTTAGAACTAAATAAGATTAATTTTCCAACATGAATTTAACAACAATATTGTTTTTGGAAGTTACCAAAACATCATTGATTTTTTCTTATTCAATCGAATATTAATCATGTCTAGTTTTTTCTAACTATATACATAATCAAATGAAAAATATTAAATACGTACCAATTACAAATTTTCTACGAAAAATTTTGCATACAAAAATATAAAAAAATTTCAATGTACTAAAATTTCTATGAGATAAAAATTGGCCACACAGAACATCTTTTTAGTTTAAAGGGAATGTAATTATAAAACATTTTCATTTACAACTTGTGCTACACAATTGCTTAAAGGAAACATAATACAAGTTATTATCTTTAAATTGTAAAAGTTTCTTCTTTGCTTAGTGACAGGATTACATTATTCAGTCATTCTTTTCTGCTTCTAAGTAAAACTCTATATAATAGAAAAGGATTATGTATTGTTAGACTGTTTTGCTGTTGTTAACTTTGTTTTAAATATTCACATGTAATTGTTGACAACTACATTTATTTAAGTAGCTACAACTTGATACACATTTTCAACCTAATCTAACCTACCTGTTATAAATATACTTTGGTCATAGCTCAGCGTTTATACCTGACAATATTGTCATGAAAAGAACATTTTTTGAACATTTTGCAATTGACTTCATGACTGTCTTGAATATTATCAAGACAGTAAAAGAGACGTATGTCGCCGATAAAAAGTTTTGTGCATAAAAATTCAAATAGGAAAAATTAATTATAACGAAAGTTAGGCAGATCTTGCTCTAGCATTAATCAACTATTCCGACAGCGATTGATGCTATCCAAGCTAAAGTACACAACATCGCACTCCTTCGTCGGTTAGCGGAAACATCGGCGAAGTAAAACAATTAATAAAATGCCTGCTAATACAGCTTAACAAAGTAAATGCGTCTACTTAACACCGGAGGCGCCTCAACACTGCCTTAAAAATTAACATAACGCGCAAAGCAGACTTGTGAAAGAGTTAAGTCTTCTAAATTTTCAACATCTATGTTCTCTACCCTATCCCTCTCCCTGAGATCCCGCACAGTGTACTGCATACGTGGGGGTCATCCCCTGAGTGCTGGTCCTAATTAAAAAAAAAAAGAAAATCTTATTTCTTTTATTTTAAGCACACATATTAGCTCCGCGGAGAACACTATTATCAGATTTTTTCACCAATAATATATATTCTTTATTGTAATGACAGCATTTTGAGTGTAAGTCACACATACATATGTATCTTACGAAACAAATTATTTACACATATAAAAAGAAATTGAGAAACTTTTAGTTCCCGTTTACATTGAACAATTTTAGTCGATGCAATTCTTCAAAATTGCATATTCGTTTACATTGTGCGATTTTTATTGCAGCAATTTTTATGTGAGTGTATACATTTGTTTATATTTAATTTATGTTTAATGCTACGAATGAAGGAAGAAAACAAATTGCAAGAGTACAGCCTATGTGTACCCCTCTTCATACGCTTTACCACTCTTGCCAACAAACTAATAATCGCAGCGACAAAAATCGTCCATTGTAAACGGGGACTTACTGCCTGTTTTTAGAAAATGAAAACAAAATAGTGAGTGAGAATTTATACTGAAAACAACAATAAAATACGAAAATTTGTTTTTGTTTTCAATATAAATTCTCACTCACTATTTTGTTTTCATTTTCTAAAAACAGGCAGTTAATTTCAAAACCAATAAAATTATTTAATATGTAGTTGTAGTTTATATTTGCTTTTAAAATTTTATATTGGCGGCACGTTGTCTGGTCAAATAAAAATACTACAGCGAAGTACACCCACAATAAGTTACCAATGAATTGTATTTAATGAATTTACCAAATGAAATACAAAATTTAAAAAGAAACAAATACAAGAAAACTATATTTAAATATAAAAATTCGCTAGCATTAGAAGGCGTATAATTGATCTTGAACTTATTCTTTTTCTCCATTAAATATACCATACGTCACTGTGTCCAAAATACAATTTCTAGGACAAAATTTTATAATATAAGAAACTTTAGTCGTATATATGTACATATGTACTTGTTTATTTGAGAAACAAATTTTAGAAAATTATTTTGTCAAGGTTTTTTTTTTTGTTGTTTCGCTGTAGTGTAATTTTGTGAAAATTATTTGTTATTAAACAAAAAATCTACACAATATTGCATTTCTCATTTTATTCTTGATCTTCTAGGGTTAATACTGATGAAAGCTATTAGGGAAAATTTGCCAAAAATTCTAAATAATCGGAAGAGTTATTCATACATTAAATAAACTTGTAATATCGATCGTTCATTGGATTGGATAAGAAAGGATATGTCAGACGCCGATACATATTTCTTACTTACACGTCCTAATTGGAACACCTTTTATAAAAAAAGATTTAGCCAAAAATATTCATTAAATTTATTTCACTATTTAATATTTTTTTTCTTAGACCTTGAAAGAGAAATATTTAATTTATTTGTGCATTTTTTTGCTTTCTTTTTCAACAGTTGACAGCCGCCATTTAAAAGAATCTATAGAGCGTGCAGAATTTTCTTTGCAACTTGAATTGTGGTTTGCTGAACAAAATGGTTCTGCCTCCAATTTGTCGCTGGCATCAACGCGTTCACTACAGCTAAATTTTCATCCAGGACGTGGCTTACACTATCACTTGCCCGTACTGTTTGATTATTTTCACTTGGCTGCCATAAGTGTAGGCATACATGCAAGTTTGGTAGCATTGCATCAGCCATATATCAAGTAAGTAAATTTTTAATAAAAAAAAAAAAAATATATAAATTTTTTGCATTCACTTGCACTCAGCAAACAGTCATACAATGTTGGTCCAAGAATTTATACTTTAAGGTATTAAAATGCAGTCAGTCAAAATGACGAGCAGTAGGAGTAGAATAGCAGCAATATTAAATGCGCTGTTAGGTGGTGTCATTTATGCAGCAACCATTCGTTAAAGATGACTATGATGTTATTTTTAACTATACACACATTAACATTTTACCCATCTATTGAGAGCATTTATGCAGATTAAAGTATAATGTAATTTTTTACACAATGACTGCATGAGCAGCCTGCTGTCGAAATGATCTTTAATGTGAACCATAGCTGTAGTATGTAATAAAGTACACAACAGTAAATCCGTACCAAAGAAAATATTTATGTAATTATTTGTTATAGTCTTGGTAGCGATACTAATGTACGAATGCTATAAAACTTTGTTTGCTTTTATTGTTAGGTTAGGTTAGGAAGGGTAGTGTGAAATACACATCCACTCGGAGACCTAATTGGATCCATTGCGATTCCCTTCATTTATAACTTATTGACTAATTAGTCTCCTTACTGCCCAAAGAGAAACAAAGAGCCGTTAACATCCATCATTCAGCCATTTAATTTCCATGATGAAGCCCCTGATATCCTCAAGTTTACACTTCGCGATATCACTAATGCCCTCATGAAAACGTGTGCTCAGCCATCTTTACCTATGACGTTGCAACCTTGGGCAATGACAGATGATTTACTCTATAGTTTCTGGCTCCTCCTCATCCCCACACATCCTACAGAAATCCGGAGTGCCATTTTCCCATATGCTGGTCCTCGTTCTAACCAAGCAGTGGCCAGCCAAGGCGCCTACTAAGACTCTCAAAACCTTTCTATTCATACCCAGCAGTAGATCAGATTTACCTGAGTCTAGTTCTGTCCATATGGACCTCGAGACTCTACGATCTTATCTATTCCTCCAGGAATGGTTAGTTCTGCTAATTACCCAATTTCTGAGTTCCCTATAGTAGTAACCGATTGGAGGTTTAACCGACCTGCCACTAACTGCCACATCTAAAGCTGACCCTATTCTTGCCAGCTCATCAGCGATTTCGTTTCCCTCAATATTGCAATGTCTTGGTACCCAACATAGCCTCACGCTAAATTTGTATATAAGCAAGTTGAGAGATAGCCTACACTTGCTGACCAGCTTCGATTGACCAGCTTCGCCTGACCGTCAACGTAGAATGTTATCTCCACGCCTTCAGTTACGTGTTCTGTCACTAGTATTTGATTCTTTTATTGTAACTTTATTTGATTCCATTTAGCATGGCCTAAGTTGAAGGTGCGTTTTTATCCTGCACACAACACTTACTTAAAACAATTACTTGTATTAAAATAATTAGGAAAATCAATATGGAAATTTTTTTTTCTATTTCATGACAACAGTTGAATTTACTTTCTTTTTTGTCCCTCCTAATAAACATGTTTTTAGAGACTTAGTAAAATTCTTAAAAGTGCAAAGTATTTGAATGTTAAATAAAGTTTTAAATAATATAGAAAAAAGTATTGCGAGAGCAGGACCCCTGCTTTAACAGCTTGTGCCAATGGCAATTAAATTAATAATAAATAATTATGTCCAAACGAATAAATATGTCCGGATAAAATAAGGAAATTCGGTGCTAGCTACAGCAGTTAACTGGCTATTGTACATCTGCCTGTACTACTCTTTCTATGCTTGTATATACACAACGCAGTTAGAGTAAATAATTCAAGATGATATTTACAAGTGTAAGGGTATGTATGTATAGTACACTTTACGACATTGAAAACAATCTAACGTTTAAGAACAATTCTTGGCAAAGCTTCTCTGACTTTTACAAAACTGCCTTGGGAACAACTGAAAAATATGAAAAAATAATAGTTGCAGAGTATTTCTCTATCATCGCTACAGAATTTACTTAACAAACATAAGTTATTCTATTTTCAACAAAGACTAGCATTTTCATTTAATTTTATATTTTTATTAACAATGTTTGCACAACTTTTATTATATTTTAAATTGGATTTTTAATGCAAATTTAAACATTTTTAAATTTAATTTAAACAATTAAATGATTTTCGATAGGAAATTTTATAGTAACATTAATGCCATACAGATATTCTGCAACCGACATATCGCACTTGATCAACAAGAGGGTATTAACACAAAATTTTTAAAATTTCGTTTTTTGCAAGAAATAGAAGAGTAGTATTAAAAAGAAAATTTATTGCCTCTACTGAAAATTTTAAAATTTTGAGTTGAGATGGTATTCTTGTTGATCAAGTACGATATATAATCGTATCTGTCATGAGTTCCGAACGTTTTCAATTAGAATGAATATTTCCGAATCACAAAATAGAATATTTGTTGTCCGACATACTTCCGAATATTTTTGCTCGATTGGTGGTTTTGGTGAATTAGGTAGATAAGATATCAAACTTAAGTTCAAAAAAGATTTTTTCAAATTAAATTAGTTTTATTGTGTAATAAATGAGATTCTATTTGCTTTCACACAGCTTTGTGCAGTCGAAAGTAAAACGAAAAAATTGTTCGGAAGTGAATGTCAGGACACCAAAATATTTGGAAAAGATTCACTTTCACACGGATGTGAAACTCATGACAGACACGAATATTTTATTTTTACTTATTTACAATATTTACTGTTTTGGCAGTCCTTAATTTTACAGCATTTTTCATTTGATTAGTTTTTACAAATCTTTTTACAAAGTTGTTAATTATTAGAAAATAGGAATACATTTTTCTTAAAGACACTGTAGTAATTTTATCGGTAAGTGGCGATGTTTAAAACATATTTCTTATACACTTAATAAAAATTTTGAAAGAAAAAGGTTAGTTATTTTAAGGAAAACGTTAATATTTTAAAATAATAAAATCATTCTAATCCATGTTAGAAACATGTTATGGTCTTGTAAAGCCTGTGGCTCTGTGCGAAGGGAATTTTAAACTGCAACCTTTTAATATCGAATCAATAAAAAGATCAGTGTATTTATATAGAAAAAAGTTGCGTTGTTTAATTTTGCGTCGCATTTATCCGGTCCCTTTTGACGACGCAAAATGGGGCTCTAGTGCATACACTTGAGCCCGACCCGAGGCTGGTAATGAACTTAATGATTAGTAAACAGTGTCGCTTTTGGGAACATCGTGCAGGCCCAGGCAATAACATCAAATTATCTAAAAATTTCTCAATGGTATAAGCTTTAATATCTTCGCAACACACATACATGTTTATTTAGTATATCATAGCCAAGTATTAAATATGTAATGTTTTATTTTTTTACAGAATATAAAAAGGTTCTTAATTTTCATTAAGCATTATTTACTATCCAACCTTTATAATAATATTTCACAACAAATAGATAATCATTACCTTTTTTTATTTTTTTACATATTAAAATATCCTCATGATATTCATCATTCAAACTATATAACACTCGTATTGGTACAAAAAAACTTATTGCAACTGACCTAAAACCTCTTTTCCGTTTCCGTTCGTGCTTTTTTTCTTTATACCATTGGTTTCATCATTTTGGTTATTCATATTTATGACATGTTGCAATACACTTACAATATGATACGTTTGCAAATATCCATCAATACTTCCATATGAAAGGAAATCATTTTTCCATTTTGTTCGACGATGGTAAGAAACATCCATATTTAATTTTACATTTTACACGTAAGAAGTAGCAATTTGTAATGTGTAGTTAACACTATTTGTTATTAAATTTGTTTTCGTATTTTGTTATTAGATATATTTTTTAAGTTTTTGGCAAGAAATTTTGTAATGAAATAGAATATCATGATGCATTATTAAAATCATTTATCGTTTTTAGTAAGAAAGAAGGATTACACCATTTTCGTTCTGTTATTTTTTTATTTGAGAATGTTAAATTATTAGAAAAAAGTTCTGTATGAAATAATAAGATAATTCAAACAGGGATGGAAATTATAGTTCAATTGTATTTATTTAGGTACATTTTGGACTTTTTTGGTGCCATAGTACTACCACAACTTATTTGGTACAAGTTAAAAATCATGACTTTTTATCATATCTTCTTGTTTTTCTGTTATTTTTAGTTTGATAAAAAGTGACAATTCGGTATTTGTAGGGATGACACCCAGATTGTTTCGCTTGGGTCTTTCATGTAGTTTGCTGACGGCCGATTCAATGACTACACAAATCGTTGGAGGAAATATAATAAAAAGTAAAATCAAAAATTCAAGCAACATTTTTATGTTATTTCTTTGGCGGCAGAGTTGTTATCATTGCCATTGATTACAATATCACAGATTGCAATGATGACCAGAATCATAATGCAAAAACCAAGGACACTTGATGTCCTGTAATGTTGAGATGGTTTTTATATTCGTGTACATAAAAGAACAACTACTTTTTCTTTTAAAATAAATATATTTTTAACCATTAATATCACTGATAGGTAGCAATGCTAGACTAGTTGCCCAGAGGTTGTCGGTTCGATTCCGACCAGAGATCCTGGGTGTTTTCTGCAGACAAGCTAATCGCTTTGCGGGGTTGTGTTTGTTTAAAAAAAAATTAAAAGCTTTTGATTAAAAAATAATAATAAAAGTAAATTCAGTGTCTGTTCCCCGATATCGAAGAAGTTCCTTCTTTCGTACAATTACATTTGAAACAAAAACAAATTCAAAAATTTTGATTTTCTCATGTAATTGATAAAAACCATTTTCCATCCCTGAGTTTTAAAAAAAAATTTTATCGTTATCTTATTAAAAATGGTGTAGCCATTTTAAGTAAATTAGTTGAACTCATTCTGTACAAATATTGGATTATAAATAATTTCGACGGATTTCGTTTATATTTTTAGTGCTCCTAGGAATTCGAAACCCTGGCTTAGTACGGGTAAACTCAGCTGTCGTGGTAGTATGTCACCAGGACCTTTAGAAGCGGTATTTTTTGGCCCCCAAGTAGTGGGCACTACAAAATGTAGCGGTGGACCAACTGGTCGACTTTTACAATCCCGCCAATTGCATCGTGAAATTTGCAGTCTACTGCTGGGAGCTTTAGAACAACTTAAAATTTCCCTAAATGAGTTCAGTAACGTACTCCCACCGAATATTAACAACCAAATTGGATCACCACCATTTCGAGAAAACGACGCTAATGAGCGGATACTTAAACTAATAGAGCAGGCAAAGGTACGCTCTGCTATACTTTTTATTAAACTTTTGTGTTCCTAATTTATTTCTTCAATGTAAATTTCAGAATCACGATACCGAAGAAGACTTCGCAATTAAAGCTAATTCAGATATTGCTCAACTTTGTGCTGAGTGTATAATGTTTTGGCGCCGTGTTCTAATGGCCTCTACCCAACCTTCGGTGCACACGTTATTGGCCAAGAAGCATCACATCCTTAGGGTACGCAGATTTTCTGAGGGATTTTTTGTCATGGAAAATCCCAGACATACAGCGGCCGGTTGTTATGACAGCAACTATCAAAATTATATAGCTATTTCTGATATGGCAAGACGTAGTCGTTACATGCAATCTCTTCCTCCCCTGCCGGTCCATTGTACAGCCATAGATGGTGATACAAACTCAATGCCGCTTATCTTTGAAGATCGTTATATAGAACCTAGTAAATTTTCAAGAAAATTCACTGGCTCCGATCCGAACTTGAATGGTGTAGATAATTCCACAAATTGCAAAGCTAAAAGTGCACTAGATAAACCTGTTTTAAGTGCGAAAAAACTAAATAATAAGGAATGTTCATGCGGTTTGACATGTGATTATCCTTTAAAGATCAATAATTTAGCTGGAGTTCTTACACCGCGCTTTGCCTTGGGTGGCGAGATTTTACAAGCCAGCTTAACGATAGCACCTTCTGCAGCAAATAAAGGACCAAATCCTATCATGAGTCATAGATATATGTCACGTCATTCAGTCAATGGTCTCCTAGATGAAGTAGAAACTGAACATAACAACTTAAATGGATTTTGTGAGGTTGGCAGCGCTGGAACCTTACCAGCCAGGCACAGTAAATCTTTAGACCAACTAGATGGTACGGTCCATAGTACGCCTTCTCTACGAACTCAAATCAGTTCTGGCTATCCTACCAAATTGTCAGAAATAGAATTAAGGCAATATTCTGTACATAGTGGCGATCACAAACCAAACTTTTCTAAGGGTTTTGTTTTCCATCGTAGTCCCAAGGCCAAGGTTCAAGCTGAAGATTTGATGCGCAATATAAACGAGTTTAGGCAAAAATATAAAAACGTTGAGGAAAATGCTAAAATTGTTGATATTAAAGACTGCCAGCTGGTAACAAACGGTCACCATTTCAAGTTTTATGGGGCCAGAAATGCTGCCACTTTAGGCAGACAACCCATAGATCATATTATGCCATCCAGCAAGTACGATTATCTTCATGAGATAAAACTTTTAAACCCACCCAAAAAAGTGATAGAGCGACAACGTACCTATTACAACTCTTTGCCAAAGAGTATCACTAACGGAGAAATTATTGCAGCCAATAGAGCACTGCCACAAAACGGTTCAACTAATCAGTCCATAATATGGCCCCAACATATTGTTATATCACGCAGCAATTCTTCTCAAGCCTTAAGGCCCCAAGCCAATATCGAATTGGAAACCAATGTAACTTCTACCATACCCAGGTCAGTAGAAATTGCTAGGGTTAGAGTATCTGATCTTAAGGAAATGCTTAAAAACGGTACATTGCAAAAAGAATCTAGTAGTTCTGAAAGTGATATTCCCTCCAAAGTCAAGAAGTCGAAGGCCGAACAAAAAATGTTATCTTCAACAAGTGTGCCATTTAAATTGGACTCTACATCAGGTGATCAAGATCAGACAACTAGTGGTTTCAGTGAATCCTTGCCAAATTTGGCACCTCCTCATCAATTTACCACCGAAGGAGTGTTAAGCGATTTTACTTCATCTTTAAGCGAAGAAAGCGGATGGGTGTCTAGTAGACGAAGTTCCATCATACCTTCTAGTCCGGAAACTATTTTAAAGCAAACTCAAACTAAACTAACAAGTGAGTTAGAAACTCGTTTAAATGGCGAACAACTGCGTCTAAAGCTACAAACGCTTTTAGAACAACAAAATAAAACTAAAAAGCTTAAAGAAAATCGCACCAATGCAAAAACATTAGTAACTACCACCGAGCTAGGTATCAATAAGAAAATAACCACAGTTACAGTGAAAGTTAAAACGGAGCGCTTAAAATCGGAAATTCGACGAAATCTACGAAATTTACCCCATAATGAGTCAACAGAAGTAGAAGACTCCGACATGTCTTTGATACAGACACAAAGAAGAGAACGACATCGACGCACGGAAAAATCCAAATCAGACTTCGATTTGACCAGCATTAAGGAGGTTCAAGGCTCCATAGTAAATGTAAGAGTGCCACCACCACAGCAATTTCAAGATGATCTTCTGCCACCTGACGAGTTTAGGGATCCTCCCGTAACGAAAGAAAATAAAACGAAAAAGACTGTACAACTCAAAACGAAGCAGACTATTATAGCAAATATGAAATCTCCCGTAGCATTTAACACAGAACCATACGTGAATCTAAAACAAAATTCAACGCCCTCGATTGCAGTGCCACCAGCTCCACCGCCTCCCTTAAAGGAGATTCCGCAACACTCAATGAATTTTAGATCACCCATTGTGGCTATAGACAATCCAGTTTATCATATGTATGAATCCATGAAGCCTATAACCGCTTCCAATATTTTCACCAACAAACCTGTAGTAAGATCACACAGCATTATCGAAATGAAAAGACCTAAAGATTTTGGAAATGCTCTAGTAAAAACTACTATTATAAGCAGCACAAGATCAAATCGGTCGACGCCGAACGGATCAAATAAAATCTCACAGAACTCACAAAGTCAATCACAGTCTCTAGACAATATCGAAGATGAAAATAAGGAAAATTCAAATATGTCCACTGTCACTAATGCCACCAGCATCCATCCGTATAGCAATTGCCAAATTACAATGACCCGTTCTAGCAGCACGAAGTCACACAAATCGAAATACAAAGGTCCAGAATGTAACATATCGCTAATGGAATTTGAAAAATATCGTGAAGAATTCCGTAAGCAGTTAAAATATAGTGGCAGTATTTACTCAGATTTCACCCGACTATCGTCAGAACTACCATATTTTTATATAAGCGATGAATACAGAGCTTTCTCCCCCAATGGGATGCATTTAATTATATGTGTTCATGGTTTAGACGGTAATTCGGCGGATTTACGTTTGGTCCGCACCTATTTGGAGCTGGGATTACCGGGTGCAAATTTGGAGTTTTTAATGTCAGAACGTAATCAGGGTGATACATTTTCTGATTTCGATACAATGACTGATAGGTTAGATTCAAAATATTATCTATATACACACATCTGTGATTTGCTATTTATATTGATTTTAATAAAAAAAATTTACATTACAGACTAGTTGCAGAAATTTTATACCATATCGAAACTTGTGGACTAAATCCCACACGTATTTCATTTGTTGCACACTCTTTGGGAACAATTATTGTACGCAGTGCACTAGCTCGGCCACAAATGCGTTCATTATTGCCACACCTGCATACATTTCTATCGT
The DNA here is from genome assembly GCA_947311025.1 of Lypha dubia. NCBI lineage: Eukaryota > Metazoa > Arthropoda > Insecta > Diptera > Tachinidae > Lypha > Lypha dubia. The sequence continues at coordinate 76,160,030 of OX371263.1, forward strand.
TGTCAGGGCCCCATTTGGGTACATTATATAATACCAGCGGCCTTGTGAATATGGGTAAGCAATTATTTATCTAACTTTTATACGAGTATATGACTATGAGTTTATAGATGAGAGGGGAAATATATTCACAAAATCGAAGAGAACTATGTTCATCACTTAAAATATCTTTATCTCTATTCATAAAGGAGCTAATTCCAACTTAATAACTTAAGCTGGAAGGGTAAAACACTTGCTAAAACCTTTGCAAGAAATTAGCAAGAAAATCAAAAAAAAGCGATGTATTTTCCATTACTTTATTGCACTGCATCAATAACCGAAATAAAAGAAAATGGTACCAAAGTTAAATATATTCTTTAATGCAAAACTGGTCAGAAATATTGAAAATGCGTTTTAGTTCGTTTCTTTTAATTGTTCTGTAGTCTTCGATTGGTGAAAGATTATCATGTGTTATACAAAAAGATTTTGAAATACAAAAAGCTTTATAATTCATTTAAATATGGATGGTCAACATTATAAATGTTGTAGGGATAAATAAAACGTTTTCATGTCAAATAAAATTTCCTTGTTGTGTTTTAGATCAGTTTCTAACAAAGCCTTCTGTGATTATTAAATTACTCTGAAATTTAACGTTTCAAAATATGACAAAGGTCTACTGATGATTTGGGATAAGCACTAATGCCGACATATATGGATGTTTAAAACAAACACAACAAATGGAATTTTTTAATTAATGACTTGTTAATTAATTCATTTCTATTCTCTTTAAGGCATGTGGTTTATGCAAAAATGGAAAAAATCAGGATCTCTGTTGCAGCTATGTATGCGTGACACAACCGATTTGCGCAAAAGTTTCCTGTATCGCCTGAGCCAACGGAGTACATTACATCATTTTAAAAATATACTGCTGTGTGGTTCCAGTCAGGATCGATATGTTCCCGCACATTCAGCAAGATTGGAGTTGTGCAAGGCTGCAATACGTGATAATTCTAATTTGGGTATAATATATAGGTGATATCATTAACCTTACACTTTAAAATATATCAGTTGCCAATGTAATATAATTTGTATCTTTAAGGGAAATGATACACAACATAATTGCACCCATTTTGGCAAGACCCGAGTTGACTCTCACACGTTATGATGTCCATCACGCTTTGCCTCACACAGCTAATACATTAATAGGAAGAGCTGCTCATATTGCTGTTTTGGATTCGGAATTATTCATTGAAAAATTTTTACTAATAGCTGGTCTTAAATATTTTAGTTAGCGTATTTAAATAAAATATCCAAAAAATAATATGTAGTGAACACGGAAATAGTTCGGAATAGTTTCACAGGGTAAAAAAATAAAAATACCAAAAACTTTATAAACGCCTAAAGCTACGTTCACATTTATCAAATATTTGTCGAAAAAACGTAGCCACTAGTTTTGCTTAGGGATAGTGTCGTTTTACTTGGTTTTTATATTACAAAATATAATTAATTATTCTATAAGAAAGTATTTTTATGCAGTTTTTTAAAAATGCGAACCCAAAATTAAAAATATATTGGAATTAAAGGAAATAAATTATTAGTTTCTTTCTTGGTTACGTTTTTTTCGACAAATATTTGATAAATGTGAACGTAGCTTAAAAATTGCAAGCATTTTCGAATTTTTTTTACCAAATTTAACCAAAGTAAATAAGGAATTTTTAAAAACCAAAGAAAAACTAAGATTAAATCTTCTAATAGAATTGACTTTTTTATATTCAAATAAAAATTAACATAGTTAATATATAAAATCAACTTTCTATTAAGGTTGATATTAAATCAAAACAATAAGTTAAAAGAAAGAATTCAAAAAATAAACATTTTAAATAAAAGTTTAAACAGAATAGAGAGTATACTGAAATGTTGAAACTTAAAATATTGTTGAAGTTTATGAAATTGTAGGAAGAACATTTAAAAACCGACTTTTTGAATAGTTATAGAAAGATTTTTAATTAAAAATTTTTAAAATACAAACACATGGAATTTATATTGTATTAACAAACAACCACACCGGAAGGAAGTTATTATTCTTAATAATACTAAACACATGTTCATATTTTCTTTCAAGTGTATTTATCTATTGTGAATATATGTATATGTATACTTTTTTTACTCGATATTTTTATTAAAAATTTCTTTTAAAGGCTCTTTAATGCAGGTATTTTACACTAGAGTGTAAAAAACTATGTACGAGTATTTGTCAATTAGAGTTAAATTATTTCTTATATTTTTTTGGTTTCATATTTGTATGTTTAAATTGAAAATCTCATTCGGGATCTTTGTAGGGACATTTTGCCAAGCAGTTTGTTTTTTTTTTTTTTTTTTTTTGTTTTCGAGAAAGATTAGACTGCGTAGACAAACTATCTGAAGATTGTAACTAAGCCCAAAAATATAATTTTGACCATTCAACGCATCGGTGTTCCTTCAAAACTAAAAACTTTTCAAAATTCTGGCAGCTTTATTTTATTTCGAATGAAATAAAACTGTTTCCATCGACTTTCATGATGAACTGATATCTAAATAAGCACGAAAGTTTTGCCCGAAAATTTGTTACTGATTGGAAATTTTGTACTGAAAAATTAGTAAAAAGCATTACGAGGGGGGGGTATAAAATCTCTGAAAACAGCGTTACGTAATATGTGCACAGCCCCTTACACAAAGTTATCCAAAAGCGTTCAAGATAACAATTTTATTTAAATTTTGAGAGCGAATGAGAGAGTAATTTGTTTTCATTTCCTGTACAAAGTTGCACGGACTTTTTCTTTGTGTAAGTTCGGACAATAAGTGTGCTCGAGTAAGCAAAAGTTTTTACTATTTTTTACTGAACTTTACTGCATTTTACTAAATTGCGTTCGTTTACACAAAATACAGTAAATGAGAACACAAATTGAGAGCGTAAAGTGATTAATTGAGAACTTGCAAATTTTTACTGCAGAAATTTTTCGCAGTAAAATTTAGTAAAACAAGAAAACATATGATTCAAAAGGTAAACAAACAAGTGTGCAATTTGTGACTAAAATATTTATCAAACTAAAAATTTAAGTGAAAATAAAATAAAACTAAAAGTAAATTAACATTAAAGTGAACTTGTTTGTGACACAATTACCTACAGGCCTTTTAAGGGAAAATAAAATTTATTTTAGTTTTGTGGAGTTGTTATTTTAATTCTTTGGACTTGTGAAATTCTAAAGTACTTAAGTACTTAGTACTGCATTTCTTTTTACGACAGTCAGTAGCAAAAGCAAATATTCATGTACTTTGAATTAATTTAACCACACACAGATATGTAAAATCAAATAAAATGAAAAAAGAATAAATGGGAAAGATTATATTTATATTTTATAAAAATATTTGTGTTTTAAGAAGTATTTAATCGAGTACCGATGAATAAATTGTTCAAATATCCAAAAATGTAAAAATTTTTCAACACTACATTTATTTTCCATCAGCTGTTGCCTAAATCTTACGAATTTTTACAATTTTTCCGTTCGCGTACTTTTTTGGGCAGACAATTTTTTGGAGAGTAAATTCTGCTGTTTACTCATTTACTGCATTTTACTGTAAAAGTAAACAAACGGACCTAATAATTAAATAATCAGCTGTTTATACTATGTTCACACGGACAGAAATTATAGAGGTTCGCGCTCTCATTCTTGGTTCGCGGGACAACCTTGATTGAACCTACATGTTTCGCCATACAAAATTTTGAGAGCGAACCTACGTGTTTCATTTTGAACCTTGTTGCGAACCCGTATAATTTACTATCATCTCTAATTTTGATAACAAATTATCGCTAGTTTATCTGAACTAGTTGTCCAAAAGCATATTAACAAAGAAAACCAATTGAAAAGTGCTAAATTTTAATAAAAACATTGACAAATAAAAAGCATATATTTATATTTATGTAAATAATTAATTAAAATGGAAAAACAATAAATAATATTAAATAACGAAGTACGAACCAATCTAGAATGTGTCGTGTGAACACATAGGTTCGCCATCGTGGTTCATGGAGCGAACCTAGTGTTTCAGTTCTTCGTGTGAACATAGTATTACATATGAAACAGAATATGCTAATCAGAACAAATTTGCAAAGAAAGCAAGAAGTTATTTTTATTTAAAAATTTATTAAAAAGCAAATGGTACTGTTTTCAAAGAATCTTGAAGTTTTAAGTACATATGTATGTGCATACATATGTATATAATTATCTCTCTTTCTTCAATAAAAAATTATTTTACAGATCAGTGAAAAATTTATGGAGTCTGATGAATTTTTTTACATCTGCTGCCAATGATGGAATTGTTTTTTATTTTTATTATTTTTTAGGCGTATAAAATCACATATATAAAAATTTAATTTGCAAAATAAGTTTAACATTTACACCATTGAAATGTTTGGACTTAAAATTATATTTTTACGCGTTCCAGACGCTTTGAACATTTTTTGTAGTTTCCTCTCATTAGTTCGAACTTGTCCGGAGTTACCTGGAACAGACCTTAGTTATGTACATACATATATAATAGAATAATTAAATCAAAACATTGTACGGGAAGTCAATGACATATCGAAAGCATTTTCTGTTCATTCTTTCGGGAATCTATTAGTAAGATTTTACAAATGTCGACAAGCAGGACAAAATGCGAGATATTAATCGGTAGTCAGTAACGAAACTTGGGCGTAAGATAAAAAATTTTCTGGAAAGATTTTCAAAGAGTACACTAGAAATTATGCACAATTTTCATTTTATTAAAACGTTAATTTTTATTATTAAGCTTGCAATTAGTAATTTTATGAAATTTTCTTTCTTAAACAAATGGAAAGTGTTGAAAAAAAGGTGACAAGAAAACCATCAAATGAATAAATAAAAAAAGTTTCATCCAACCAATTTCATGAAATACCTATTTTATTGTGTAAATTTAGTCGTATCTATAAGTTTTAGCTTAACCATAGACTATATATTCTGTGTTTAATACCTACAAGCCTGACAAGTACTGAAAAAAAGGCTATTGCTTAGCTCAGTCGAATATCATGTTCATACATATGTATGTATGTATGTACAGAGATATTTTTATAATTATGTCAAAACAAAAAAAATAGCAGTTTCATTGGCGTAGGTAAGAAGTTATATATTGAGCTATTGCTACCACTAAAATCTATTTGTGAAATTAAAAATACTAGAGGGGTGGCAGAAGTCTCTACAAGAAAGGCAATACAGGCTCACAAAACCTGATAAAAAGAATATTAGGATTTTTTTTTACTTAATAGATTTTAAATACATAAGTATGTTCGTCCATTTCCATTACTTTAACAGTTGAATGATTGTATAGAATGAGTAAAGAATGTTTCCAAAGATTGTAAGTCAACAAAATACATACATATGTATGTATGTATGTAGTCTCATATTAGAATCAACTATAAAAAAATAAACATTAAACTTAATAACTTGTTCATATAAACGAAAAACACAATCTATTTAATATAATTATTGTCAAAAATCTATTCACAATTTGTCAACTCAAACAAGATCTTCAGAAATAAACAAGTTTAATAAAAATATACAAAAATAAATGTTTCACTTGTTATGGTATAATATTAAGAAATTTTAGTAGAGCTCTTTGCAACGCGAATCCGTTTTAAGCAAACATCGGAAGAAACATTCCTTCGTATACCTATGTATCTACAGGACAGTAGAAAAATAGCAGAAAAAGCTTGCGCCTGGTACGAAAAGGTATTGATATTGATCTACATATTTCAATGGGCTGACTTGGATCTTAAGACCTGGTGTCCCGTATGCCCGGCAACACCTACTCAGCGAAACAACTTTTTAACTTTTTTTTTCATTTATTAATTTATTAATAAAATATTTAAAATTTTTTTCTTTAGGGATTTTAGAAAATCGCTTTTGTGGGTGAGGTTTTTATTTTCATACGATCCAAAAAAATTGTTTTTGTAAATAACACAATATTCGCTATCGCGTAGTGCTAGGGCCAAAATTTGTCTATACCCTAATGAACACGCTGTTAAAAAAAAACAAAAAAATACTATAAATAGAATAGTGTAGCATTTTATTTGATAGATTTATTGAAAAGAGCGATGGAACGAAATGAACGAACAGGTCCGTTCCTCTGAATTGAACGAAAAGGGGCGCTCACCAAAAGGAACGATTTGGCACAACTCTATTCCCGATAGATACCTACATACATATATCCATAGATAGATATTTATCAGCGCTTTTTCTCCTGCACCCGCAACGACAAAAACAAACAAAATCCCAAAGATATACATACATACATACATATTTATGTACGCATATCACAACTAAATAAGGGGCTGTGCACATATTACGTAACGCTATTTTCAGAGATTTTATAACCCCCCCCCCCCCCTCGTAACGCTTTTTCTAATTTTCAGCGCAAAATTCCCAATCCGTAACAAATCTTTAACCCTCCCCTCCCCCCATCCCTGGAGCGTTACATACTATGTGCACAGCCCCTAACTCCAATTAACTCCTATTATCCTATTAATGAACAGAATGTAATGACGACACATACACATTATAAATAAATGCAATAGAATCAAAATGAAACCACTAAAACACACCAGAAGCAACAATTCTTTTTTTCTTTGTCACTCCAACGTACACACATGCAACATACATATGTGAATGCCAGCCCGGCATGCATTTTCAGGTCATTCAAATATATACATACTTACATACATACTTGCATACGGATGGTTATATGCAGAAACCACATTCTAAACACTAATTTTTACACAAAAAAATAGTATTTACATTCACTTTAATTTTAAGATACAGATATATAACTATTTGCTTAACTTTTTGCAATACTTTTCTTTTCCATGATTAAATTTTTTAACACTTTTTTACAATATTTCATTACGAACACTTGAAAATATGCGACTGTTTACTGTAAACTAAATTCTAACTGTTTGGTTTAGTTCACAGTGGCCTACAGTAGCATTACCAGATAGAAATTTCTTGTTCGCTAGAGTTACCAGTTACAATATATCAGATCTCTAAGTTGAACTTTTGAATAGGAATCATGCTGAACGGACGAAAATCACTACTAGTACTGACAAATTAAAGCTTTTTTATATTAAACAAATATACTTCTTATGAATTAACTTCAAAATCGTTTACTAATAGGAAGCTGAAAACATTTTTCCTTAACTGTAAAATACAGTTGCTTGCTTTGTTTGTTCATAAAAATTGTGTTTTGGCAGCCCTGATACAGCTGATTTTAAGGTTTTTAAAGAACATAAAAGTCAAAACAAAACGGATAAAAGCTGTCATCTAGAATGTTTTTGACTGAAAGTTAAAAAATGAATCGATATTTTACGCCAGGAAAATATGTTTTGTAATGCTTTAATTTAATAAAAAGAAAAGTACACACAAAATTTACACCTTTAACTGCGAAGGATTTATCCCAATCAGTATATATTCTATATAACATCTACAATGTCTACTGCAAGAATTCCCCAATTGCGTATGGGTCAACAAGATCTTAAGTGCAGACAGGGCTGCGGCTATTACGGAAACTGGCAATTTGATGGTCTATGTTCGAAATGTTTTCGCGAACGCAATGAACAACGAAAGAAATGTATGTAAAAAATTGTGTCAGTTTGGAAATAAAAGATAATGCAATTTTTTATCAATTATTTTTTAAAGTAGCTCAAGACACACCCAATACAAGTGGCTCAGTGTCACCCAACAAACAACATCTACATAATAAGCAATACTCATCAAGTCACAAAATACCGGAAACAGTCGCTACAACTGACAGCAATACGATGACCAAGAAAAAATCTCTAGTGCCAGCAGTTTTTCAAAAAACTCTACAGAATCAAACTTTAAAAAAACAATTACGACAACGACAAGATGGTATGTTTGTGTGTTTATTTTTCATTCATGCTTTATAGGGCAAATAATTGCACTTTGGGAAAGTGATAATTTCTTGTAAAGTGCTTTTGCTTACATTTATGTGGAAAATTTCTTTATCAGTAAAGTTTTCTTCACAAATAACTCAAAGGTTCGATAATATAGCAAATGGAGCCACTTATACATCCAAACAAACATAAATAGTGCCGGATATCGAAAATAAATGTAAAAAGTTTAATTTGAGGCAGCACAATCAATCTATGAACATTTGTGACCTGCCTTGAACAATTTGGAGACTTAATTGAAATACTCGAAGGTGGTCTGATATCTTTGTTTATTTTCTACAGCGCAGCACAATATTTGTAACAATTCTGTGAAACTCTACTTAAGATGTACGGTTAGAAAACTTTACATCAACCTATAGAAGAATCTTTCTGCATAATTGAGATGATAGCAATCAATTAAAATTTAATTTAAATTTATTATCACCTTGGTATCCTACCTTTCGAAGAATTAAATTTTTTTGAAGTGTAAAAAGCTTACAATCTTATAACACTTATTGTCGGTTTAAAATAAGATTATTTAATTTATTTGAAATGTTTAGGCTCCATTTGAATAAATGTGTACTGAAAAAGTATATATTCACATCAGCTCTTTCCCTTACAGCTTCATATGAGCCCGATCAAACGCCAAATCAATTTATAATTCAACTGAGGCAGCTTCGCCTTCCTGACGAGGGCAAACGTAAACTTAAAACTGAAATGCAACGGTTAGATAGTGCTATACGATCCTATTTCAGCAGTAGTAATGCGAAAAATATTGACGACCTATCGGAATTGGTGCAAAATACCTATTCGAAAATTGCTGATATTGTGCATCACGATCCGAGATTTCAAATAGTCGCGAATGAAGATCGGGAAACTGCCATTGATTTATTTGAAAAAGTTGTTATGACTCAAAATCATAAGTAAGTGATAACTTAAAAATTAACAACAGCAAAATTCCCATAATAACTCAAAAACGTTTTTAGATTCTTATTTAGTCCTTACTTTACCGCCGATGAAGAAAATGATGTAAAAATTCAAAAACGGATACGACAGCTAAGCTGGATTACGGCCAAACATTTGGCATGTAGTATAGATGAAGTAAATGCAGATTCGCGGGAACTTGTTTATAATGCAATTACGGGTAATAAAGATATCTGAAACAAATAAAAATTTACCTATAAAGTATTGTATTCCATAGAACTTGTGGGCATTGATTCATTTTACTCGCCGCAAGAAAAATTGGAATGTACTGTTCGCTGTTGTCGTCATATTTTTGAACTGCTTAAACATTCCGTTGGTGGTCCCGCCAGTGCAGATGAATTTCTGCCTGCACTTATATTCGTGGTGCTCAAAGCAAATCCCGTGCGAATGCATAGTAATATTAATTTTGTTACACGTTTCACAAATGCTTCACGTTTGATGAGCGGCGAAGGTGGTTATTATTTCACAAATTTGGTAATTTTGTTTTCTTCTATCATTGAAATTAATTTACTTAATTTAATTACATTTAATTTTTAGTGTTGTGCTATTTCATTTATTGAAAATCTGACTGCTCAAAGCTTAAATATGGATGGCGAAGAATTTGATTTGTTAATGTCGGGTTCGAAACATTATAGCACCCCTTGGGAGAGTGCTTTAATGGGCTGCGAAAGCTTACATTTGATATCGGAGAATATGAAACGTATGGAAATGCTAAAGACACGTAATAAAAATATAAGTAAAGGAATACAACAATTTGCATTGGACTTGGAGGAATTTCAGGTAAGACTTTTGTTATATTCATATTTTAATTCCGTATGAAAATACAACGGTTTCCTCCGAAATTTTTAACCAAAAAACAATATTTATAATGTTTGAAAATCAGCATGTTGTATTGCAGTTCCCATATTGGGTTTTTTTTATATTGTTTACCTTACCTACGTACGTTATGTACGTGCGGTTTATGTTTACAAGGCTCACAAGGAGTTGCAAACTGTGCAAAACAATAGAACTCCATAAAATAAAAAAATAATTATAATAGACGTACCCAAACTTCAGGATTAAACTGCTCACACCGAATTTTAAAAAATACAAAAACCAAAAGTATTTATTGCTAGTGACATTAGTGCGTAACATATGCACTGTCCGTGTATAGTTTAATATGTATGTACATACATACAAAAATTAAAAAGAAATATTTATACGCTGATAGTATTAACCGTGAATTAACTGTTCTGAACAATAGTTCTAACTATCTCCATGTAAACCCTAGTAAGACTATGGCAATGCATTTCAAATCTAGTAGGAGTGATACAGCATTTCCAAATTTTAAACTTAAAATATGTGACTCTGAAGTAGCTATTATCAGCCAAATGCGGTGTCTTGGAATAATACTTGATGAAAAGTTGTCTTTTGAACCGCACATTGATAACATCTGCTCCAAAGTTTGTCTAACCCTGCGAAGGTTATATCACTTAAATTTGACATTACCTTTACATGTTAAAAAATCTGTGGCTCACGCCTTACTGATGTCGCGAGTTAACTATTGTATAGAAGTGTACTCTGGCTGTAATGCTGGTAATAAAATGAAAATAAAATACATTGTGCACAAGGTCGTCCGATTCGTCTATGGACTTGGATTTAGAGATCATGTCTCGCATCATTTAAAAAATTAATTTCGAGGATTTCCTTAAATTTCGATTATTAATATATCTTTACAGAATCATAATATTCCAAAAACCTGAACGTGTTGTACGTTGGATTACCATGACATGAGGCTTGAGGAATCCTCAAATTATTATTTCACGTATTAATTGTGCTATTTATGAAAGATCTTTTCTAGTTCTTGCAGCCAGGTATTACAACAGCTTACCTAGAGATTTACGGTCCTTCTCTATGTTTTTATATGTTTTCAAACGCAAACTTATTACATATTTATCATAAATCGAATCACCAATGACTTATACGGGTACTCGCTGAGACATATGTCTCATATTATATTAAGTTGTGTTTATTTTTGGCGGGTGTGCGCGGGACTCATGGGGCGCTGAAGTGTGATAAGTTTACTCTCCATATTGGAGGCATTATACCAGTAATACGAATGAAATTGGCCAATAGGCTATATGTATTGCAAATGAATAAATAAAAAAATAAAAATAAAAAAAAAATAAATGAGCAGCAAAATAAGCAACAACAATTTAGGCGGGAAATATTTAATAACAACACTTCCATGGCTTTTATACAATTGTTCACGTTTTGTTGACAATGAAAGTATTTATAAGGCAAAACAAAAACAAAATTTCCCTTTTATAAATTATAAAATTTGACTAGGTTAGGTTAACAGGTTAGGAAGTGTAGTGTGAAACACACATCCACTCGGAGACCCAATTGGTTCCATAGTGATTGGGTTAACAGGTTGCTGTGAAGGGAAATTATACTCCAGCCCATTTGGGTGTTAGCTAGAGCTACTTTCAGTAACTACAATTCTAAAGAATTTTCTAGGTACACGTGGATTTTTCTAATGTTGCATTTTATTAAAAACAACAACCAGAAGTTTTTATTACAACCCACAATTGCAAGTGGCACTAGTGCTTAAAATATGTATTGTCCATGTTTCGTTTACTATGTACTCCCATAAAATTATCTCTAGAAAAGCTTAGTATCTTCCTGAGTCAACCACTTTAATTTCAAAATATTATACTGACGTTAAAGTAAAATCTGTGAAAGCAGCGTTACGTAATATGTGCACAGGCCCTATTACAAAGAAATATTTTTACAACTATATTTTTTTGGCGAAAGCATGAAAGAAATGATGTTTAATGTTTACAGTCGGTAGATATGACAAACAATATATCGTTTTCTTGCAAAAGAAAGAATATCAAAATTTCGTTTTACTTTTAAGAACCGGTGCCATGTGTTCGGTAACTGCAGTTCCTCTGAATTCGCTGAAAATTAATACTTCTAGTGTTTTTATAAAGCGATTACTAAATTCTTATTTAACCACAAACTAGCGATTTTCTTTTAAAATCAAACAACTATGAAATTATTGCATCTAAATGGTTAATTTATTGCTTTTATTATAAATTAAAAAATACAAAATTTATTTCTCTTTTTGTTTAATTGGCATCATGACTTTTGCTTGTTTTTATTTATAGAAAAGAAAAAAATTGAGATTTGAAAATAAAATCTCAACAAAATTATTTGACCCTAAAATAAAAAAATAAAAGGAAATATAACTAATGCAAAATTATAAAGTACATAAAATTATAAAAAAAAAACAATAATAACTAGAAGAATAATTGTAATAAGAAGAATGAATGTTTATAACTATAAATTATGAGTAACTTATAAATCGCCAGGTTTGAGAGAAAACGATAATTTTGGTCTTGAATTATTTTTCCCTAAAATTACTTTTTGTTCTTCTTTAACACGTTTTTCTTGCTCTTTGCGCATACGTTGACGTTCTTCGTCCATCAACCGTTGCTCTTCGATTATGGCCAAACGCTCTTCCGCCTAAAACAAAACAATTTTGATATTAATTGATACTGTTTTATTTGAAAAGGAATAAGTTATTTTACCAATTTGCGTTGGGCTTCTTCAATTTTACGATTGTTTTCGGCCAATATCTCTTCAAGTTCTTCTCTTTTTTGCTTTTCCTCTTCCTATAAATTATGGAAAGGAAGTTTATATTAATATAAAATTTCTTCGTTCGGAAAAATATACTGTAAATTTATTTTTAAACTAAAATACTTTAATACTAATAATTTGAACAAAAACAAAATCTAAATCTAAGTTTAAAATACAACAGCTCAAAAAAGAAAATTAACATAAGACACTGAGTGTCTTGTACTTTTAAAGGTTTTGACTGTTTTGTTAATTTAAATTTTCTTGCCTTTTGGCAAAATATACAAATTATTTTTTTCTTTTCTTATTTAAAAATATATGAATTAATTAAATTAAATATTATTTTCAACAAATGTTGTGTTTGTTCTTCACATTTTTTGAGTAAAAAGTCCTTTTTTGCAATAAAAAGAAATTTGAACAAAATTTACTTACAATTATTTTTATTTAACATCGAGTTTCCAATACTTTTGCATTTAAAATATGTTGGTATACAATGTTAATTACAAGTTACTCTAAATATGTTATACAACAAAACCATAATAAATGTCATTTTCATCTTAGGCAGTTTAACATTTTTTTTTTAACTTTTGTTTTGCGTATTAAAATAAAAATAAAAACAAAAGTTTATTAACTTTTTTTGTAATCGGTTAATATATAAACCGATCTGTGCGTCAATTTATGAGGTTAAAATGTAGACCCGTATTGTTTTAATTGGCCAAAAATAGGAGCCAACGCAAAATTCTCTTTAATTCCATATTCTATAAAACCTTCCAGTTCGTCATTGGACGCGTCTTTATATATGATTTTAAGATATTGGTTTCTTCTTTGCCTCCAAATACCATTTGGTTTAAGTATCCGCCTTAATGTCTTTATTTTTTAAGATATCACTGATATTTACCGACTCTGGTCTCCAGCTGAATGTGTTTTGCTAAATATTTTTTATTTTTTTATTTAAAACTTACTGTCTGAGTTCACGCCTTTTTTGGATCACTGGCAGTGAGTATTTTAATAGTCATTAGTTGTGCTTTGTCTTGTAGAAATAGTTGTTATTGTAAATAAAGGCTCTTATAAAAGACGGTATATTCGTCAAGGATTTAAGATTTTTTATAGCAATTTCGTAAACTTGTACTTATTTAACGCAGAGCCTCCCAAAGTATCAAAGTTGTAATATGTATTACGAAAAAAATTTACTCAAAACTAGTCGAGTAATTACTACAGATTGCTTAGAAAACTTTGGTCTTGTGTAATCACAATATCCTATCGTTAATTTGAGAATGTTGCAGATTAAAACAAAATCACAAATAGCGTAGAAGTGCCAATAGCTTATAATACTTAATAAACATGTAGGTATTATTTTAGAAATTATTTGAGGTAGCAATTCACAGCATTTTTGATCAACGTTAGGTGTAAAATATGGTCGTAACCATTTTGGGAACTCTGCTATCTATAGTCACAAGTTATTCAGCCAAAAAGCAAATGGATTTTTCATGAAACAAAAAAGAATAAAAAAAACTTGGCATGGATTACGCTTATTAAAAATGAAATTGGAAACCATTTACCGGCTTTTGTTAAACAAAAAAAAAAATTAAAAACAAATACACAAATATGGAGCACATTATTTTTAAATGATTTCAGCATAACTTTTTTGATTGAAAAATTCATTTGTAAAGCAAGTCATACAATATTTTACAATGCAGTTCTGTAAATTGGTGGTAAGCTGTATGTTGTAGGACAGGAACAGGGAACAAGGAGTTTTGAAATATGTATATATTGGTTTATTCAGTTCAGAAAGCTTGGAGTATATTGGTTAATTGTACGTTAGCTCCAAGTTAACTACAAAATTCCTGAATACGAGCACATACCTCTCTGCGGCGTTCTTCTTCCCGTATCTGTTCTCGCCTACGTTCAAGTTCGAGCATCATTTCACGTTCCATTTCCATTTTGGCCTCTTCTACACGCCTTTTCACTTCTAATTCAATTTCGTCACGCCTTTTTTCAAGTTCTTCTTCAACACGGCGTTTCACCAAAAGTTCAATACGTTTAGAAGCTTCTTCTTCAATAATCTTAACAAAAAGAAAACAAAATAAATAAGACACGGTCATGTACAATCAACTTTAATTACCTTTTGTTCAGCCTCCTTTTGACGTCTTTGTCTTTCCATTTCGGCTAAGCGTTCAACCTAATTTTAATTAAACAATAAATTCAACAAAAAGTGTGAAACAAATGTTCATGATTATTTTTATTTTTCATTGACTTGCCTCATCCAGTTTCTTGTAACGTGCTTTTTTGTGGCGATTACTGGTGTGTGTCTGGGAATCACTGTCCGTATAACAATTCGATGATACGGAAGACGTTGACCTTTTCCTTGATCTGTGATGATTATGTTCACGTTCTCTATCACGTACTCTTTCCCGTTTAGTAGGATTACTACTGCCGCTGTGGCCATAATTATTGTAGACATCCACATCCTTCTCACGTTTACGCTCGCGTTCACTATGATGAGATTTACTGCGTTTCTTATGTTTGCTCTTGTGATGCCTTCGCTTGGGCGTAGGACTGCGTGATCTTGAACCCATTTAATATTAAATTTTATTAACACAAAAAGAAAAAATTTCTTCACAAGTTTTTTTTACAGATCTAATAAAAAAACTACAGCCTGATATCGATTGTTGACGCAACGATAGTATTAGTTTATTGTGAATCGCTATTATGTGATGTGCTTGACAAATTGCATACACAGGGCGTTAAAAAAGTATTTTTCAGTCAGAGTGCTGCCAATATGAAAAAAAAGTAAAATTAAATTTCCGTCGTGGGCAGCGTTGCCATTTTGGTGCTTTTCGGGTATTTATAGTGCTTTTAACAATTTCTCAACATTTTTGGCACTGAACCATTTTCCTACTATTCTTTAAACACACCTAATACTTTTATCTCAAGCATCTTTTTTTTTAAATTCGTGCAGAAAATTTTATGATTTATTTGTTTAGCAAATGATTTTACTTTTAATATACATATCCGTTGATTTGTTTGCTGTGCAAATTTAAGCAAGAAAGTGCCTTGTTTATTATAAAGCTGAACAGTAATTAAAAGTAAGTTCTTCATTGATTTTATATGTATGTATGTGTTAAAGTTCATCATCTAACATTGGCTTTCCTTTAGATGGAAAACCAAATATATAGAAAACCTTGGGAGAATGATCCAGCTTTTAAAATGTGGCTTAGATTAGCAAAAGATGAACTAAAAGCATATTGCATTTGTTGTAAATGTGAAATCGATTCACGATAAAGCGACTACTCCGACAAAGTCGCACGAAAAAAAACATGAAAAAGCAATAAATCCAAATGAAAGTTTTTCATTGCAGCCAAGGCTGTCAAAATTAGGTTAGTGCTTTTGTACCCGAAATTTTTTTTAATTTTTACCCTATTTCCATGGGCTCAAAGTGCTTTTGATGTTGCAAGAGTTGGCATCACTGGTCGTGGGTCAAAAAAGAACAACAAAAACGTAATTAAGTTCTTAACAAGGCGAATTCATAACAGGTGAAGCTGAAAACACAGCTGATCTACTTTTTTCTTGCATAATGGAGGCTCGCATGTCAAAATTTGTACATGCAAGCATAGGGGCTCATATGTCAAATGTTGTTGTAATGTTGTACTTGTTGTAGTATTAACACTACCTGTTATGAATTTGCCTTGGTTCTTAACACATTCGGCTGAATTGCGGGAATTCCCGTCATTGACTTTTCTTTAAATAAACTAATGACGGAAATTCCCGCTAAAGTTCAAATCAAATTTTTCAACTGTCAAACTTGAAACTTTTTTACCATTGTACAGAATTAGATTAGCTATGGTGTTAAAATACTACCACTAGCAAGCAAAACCCAATTCAACAAATTCCAATTGGAAGAGTTTCTATTTAAAGTTAACGTACAATTATATATTTTTTGTGTAAAAAACGCCTTCAATAAAACGAATTGCGTAATGTGCATAAGAAATACATATGTATATAAATTATCCAAAAAAAATTGCCATGACGGAATTCCTGCAATTTGTTCGACACAGTTTAAAACTGGTTCAATGATAAAAAAAAAGCGGGAATTTCAGTACTACATTTTTATATGAAGAAATTAAATGATTCTCTGGAGGGCACCAGCTAAATTTAATTGAAGCCGAATGTGTTAAGTTAGTTAGAAATAAATATTAAAATATTGTTATTTACTTTCCTTGGTAGGATGGAATAAAAGCATTTAAAGTGTTGATAAAAAAATTACTAGTCCATTTTCAAGAACATAATATTAAGACATGACCATTGTGCAAATTTTCTATTCATCTAAAATTTTTTAGGCTACTACTGTCCATGGTCCAGGTATAATAGTAATTGGACCGTGCCATACTGTCATGCTTGGCTACTTTATAATGAAAATGAAAACATTTTAGGATTTATTACTTTAGCTGTGTTCTCAAAATTAATACTTATGTATCCCTGATATTTTCGTTTTAGGTGGAGATATGCTCAAAAGTTGACGCTGTCTTAGCCGAGGCACCTTTAACTATCTTACCCATAAAGACACCTGATTTCCTAATACCCCACGCACGATCGCATCTTTCTGAAGAAAATGAACAGTTAAAAGACGACGATAATAAGGAAAACATAAATAACAAAGAGCAAACACTGCAAAATGTGGCTAACGTATTGGGTGGGCACTACAAATACAATTTATTGGCAGCCATGGATCCTAATGCGTACAGCTCTATTCCAATTGTGGTTAAAGAAACGCAAAAAACAGTTCTTCCTTTACCCTTAAAGCCACAAAAACTGACATCATCACCGAAGAAGAATTCATTAGGAGATGATTGTGATTTAAATACGGATCCGCCCAATATAAGCCATAATTTATCAAAAAGGAACACCGGGAACAATAGCGGCTTGGAGCGTTTGTCCCCAATACCTCCATTCCAACAGAGTGGAGACCTTTTATTTGCTTCGCCAATATTTAACTATAATTCATTCGATACTAATACTTTGATCGATGAACCATCTGATTCTACTGATGATTTACTCTTAACAGCTGAATTTCGAGGGGGTCTTACTAATATCAACTACGATTTTGATTTATCTGATCATAGTAATGAAAATAGCGTGACAGATGATCTTAAAATTAATTTAGCAGAATTTGACCCTCTCGTAACAAAAATACCTAATTATGAACAGGTGGAGCCTTCTACATGTAATAAAATGCAGACATGCTCACTAAACATAAAAGAAGATAATTCAAAAAGCTTACTTGATAGTGATTTACCTGCTAACGAAACATTGCTTCCGTCACCTTTAAAACCTACAACCGACTATCGTGGTTTTTCCACGTTTGAAATTCCATCAATTTCCTGTAATACTGGTGACTTTAGCTCTTTAACTCATTCACTTAACGCTGACATAAATATGCAAAACCAAGATCACAATAAATCTGGTGAAGAAAAATAATAGAAAACTAATTTCGTTTACAGTGTTCTGCTTAGACTGGACTGCAGAATAGGTATTAAGTGTTTTTTACCTTTAGAAGTGAACTAATTGTGCAATTCGTAAACGTTTTTGTCGTAAATGAATGTTAAAAAAATAAAATTTAGTAAACAAATTAAATATTTTGCCATTCGTAACTGTTAATAACATTTTTTTTTTTTGGTTTTTTTAAAATCTTTTATACTGTTAAATATTGCAACATTAAAGTCAACATTAACATTTTTACTCTATCGGATAGAGTAGGAAATGTGTTTAGTGAGTCTTTGATGGGTTCTGGAATTTGCTAACTCAATTGTTCTTTCGTAATAACTATTCGCCTCTAGTATCGCAAAGTATATTAAATATCTGCTGAAAAACCCTCAAATTTGATGATGAAATTTTCTTTGTGAAATACCAGGCCAACAGAGCTTTGCAGAAAGTGGATTTTTGCAAAGTAATTTACTAAAAATGCTATAACTCGTTAACGCGTTGAGTTATTGAAATGAAAGTTTCACTATACGAAAGATTGAAAGATTGGCTACACCACTGTCAAACTTTGGCCCGCCTAGTAATCCGCCTTGTTAGTAAAATAATGCTATTAATAGTTCTGAGCATTATAATTTCATTACTAATAGACACAGAGAGTTCGTAAAAGCACAGAAAGATTCATTAGCTTCTATTCTAAGACCCTGATAAGTTTCATGTCTCTACTTTAAAGCACTCAGGAGTTTTTATGAAAGTTCAAAACACATTTTTCACCAGAAATCGATCATTATGATGTAACCAATTTATCTAAAATGTAAAGGTACGGTCACATCTGTCAAACATTTGCCCAAAAAAGCGTAACCACTAAATACGAATGAAAAACGTTTTGATTTATGCATTTATTTATTAAGTTGGACAGCATCTAATAAGATAAGATTCTATTACATTTTCTATAAATTATGTAGGAAACTGTTTAACGTAATAAACAGGTATCTAAATCAAAAGTGTTTTCATTCGTATTTAGTGGTTACGCTTTTTTGGGCAAATGTTTGACAGATGTGACCGTACCTTAAGGCTAGACTTTTAAAAATTAAAAATCAACAACAAAACTTCCTTTTATTCTCTATGCAAAAAGGTGTGGCAGACGATAGAACGTTTTTTGGTTAACATAAAAAATGCAAATTACTGAACTTTGCAGAAGAAAGTTTTTTGTAAACTATTTTATTTAAAACGATATAATCTTTAACCATTTGAGATATTGGAATGAAAGTTTCACTACACGAAAGATTGAGTGATTGGTTACATCACAGTAAAACATTGACCCGCCTAGTATTCCGCCATTTTTGTAGAATTGACCATTTAAACCTCCATATAACTAAAGGAAGTAATACGAAGTTAAAAATTTAAATAAATTTCTAACATTAATATTTAGAGAAATTTTTCAAAATTATTGTGCAAATTTTGTCGCTCCTTCTAGAAAGAATTTTATAAATTTTAGAATAAGAAGAAAAACAATTTTTTCTTCGTTTTATTTTTATTTATTTGTAAAAAATATTTTCTTTTTATTCACATTGTGGTGGAGTATTAGTTACTCCCCTTTTGTTTTACACATTTCCATCAAGTTTAACCTAGAAAAATACCAAATTAAATTTTCAAACATATTATGTTTAAGGTTTAAAGTACATTATAAATTATGTTTAATTATAATACAATTTTTCTTTTTCATGCTCTTAAATAAACTTTATAAAAATTAATGATGGGTTCTTTTATTTTGTGTGTTATTGTTAAAAAAATAATAAAATACTTAACTGTTGTTGCTTAGTTGCGCTTGAATTGCATGTTTAGCCAAAAATTATTTAACAACTAATTTAAATTTAATTAAAATTATTAATTCAGCTTAAATTTAAACATAACACCTATTAATGTAATAGAACCTTTAAAGTAATACAAGATGATATATTTTTGTTATTTGCTGATTTGTTTCCATATTTTTTTGAAGGTTTTCTGTGCTTTTAATACGTACAAGAAAATAACTTCTTTTGTTTCTTTTTTCATTGTTTTGTTTTGTTCAATGCTGTGTTGTACATTTATTTAATTGATATATGTTTTTAAGTTCATTTATTAAATTGATTGTTTGGCTAACTACACTTTTTTCTTTATTTAGTCTTTAACTAGGCACTTTTTGTGTTTAGTTTCATGAAGTGTTTTAAAAATTAAACAAAATGTAGGATGAAAATTTCAATATGTGTTACATTAGCTTTTTTCCCAAAGTATCTGTCGCAATTTAAATACGCATATTAATTCAAATTGCAGTATTTTGTAAAACTTTATTTATATAAATCAAGTTTCTTCATCTTCTTGAAGTAAAGAGTTTTAAAGTTATTTGATCAAATAATAATTAGTTTTCCTTCGCTCAGAAGGCAAGTTGATGTTAAACATAAAATCCGTTTGATTAGCTTTTGAAAATAAATTTGGTTTTTTATACCAATATCGGATCTGTTCTCTAAACCTTTGTTTTTATAATGACAGATTTTCTAAAACAAAAACAAAAAAGTTATCATTTACCAGGATCAATCATCCTTATGTGGAATAAAAGTTCAAGTGAAATGTGTTCCTTCCATTTCCCTAAAATCAAGATCGCTAATTTTTGCGTTGTTTTTGTGTCAGTGTAATATTTTCTAATTTTGTTCGACATTTTTTGGTTAATGGGAAATATATCACGTGCATCGCGCTTCTTATTCCCGATTTAGGTTTTCAACTGA
Source organism: Lypha dubia (assembly GCA_947311025.1). Classification (NCBI taxonomy): domain Eukaryota; kingdom Metazoa; phylum Arthropoda; class Insecta; order Diptera; family Tachinidae; genus Lypha; species Lypha dubia. Next base: position 76,180,847 of record OX371263.1, read on the forward strand.
ACGGAACATTTTCTTCAATTAATTAAAAAAAGTATTCGCATTGAGCTTCCTGTCAAAAGTTCCTTGATTTTCTTTTTTCCAAAAGGTTCTCTAAACACGCAGTTTGTATTCAGTTTCATTAGAGTAAAAATCTTGAAAAAAAATGTCTACATACTCCTGATATTTTTACCATTTTGATGAATTTAAAAACTTCTTTGAATCCAACATTAATTTGTTTTGGCTTAAGCATAGCTTACAATGAATAAGTAGAAATTTTTAAAATTAGTTTATTAAAAATTATAATAGTAAATTTATAAAATAATGAAAAAAATTATAAACATACTTGGTTTTTTTTTCTTTAAGTCGTACATAGGTATTATTAGACATAAATCAAGCTTAAAGAATAAGATACAATTAAATACAAATACATAAATAGTTTGAGAATTTATAATACAAATTACACAAAATTAGAGAACATTTTAGTAACGAGAAAGCTGTGGGCGTAGTTAAATTAAAATGAAATTAAAGTTTTCAAAATAGTGATTGGACAAAAAATATTCAAAAACTTAAGCTAAAATAACCTTATAAAAAAGTACATACTTAGTTTGAATTTAAGATATCGTCTTTCCAAGCAAACAAGAAGTTCTAAGATAATTCCTAAAACGAAAAAATTAAGAGGGGAAAACACCGAAGAATCTTCTTCTTTGACAAGTTTCGTAATAGCCAAGCATTCAAGTCAAAGTTAGTAAGTTTTACTTGCTGCCTTTCATTCCCATAATTTATAAGAAAAAATATGTAATGCTTGAAATCAAAATGTATCATACTTCCAACGCTTCTCTTTTCATTTGGCCATTTCGATTAACCAACCTTAAGCGTTTTATATTTTCCACAAATAGTAAAAATAAGTAAATGCATTGCTTTTTTGCCATAAAGCGTAAGAAAGCTTTTTTCTTTTTTAATTTTAGTAAAATATTAAAATCCAGGCTGCAGCCTGGGGAATTTCCAAAAACAAACATAAAATTGTATTTCATTGTTATTAAAAAAATAAAAAAAATAAAAAAACAACAAAAGACACATAATCTTCTTACAAACTCCTTACGACTGCTTACAAACTGCTTAGCGCTAAAAATGAAAAACTTTTAATGTTCTTCTTTCTATTTAGCTAAAACTGCTCTTATAAAATCATAACGCTACAATAATTAAAACGCGATTTGTCTCTCGTTGTGAACTTCTTAACGAGAATGCGGCGCGCCCTCCCTATACAATGCAGAGATCTACTGAAATTACGTTCGAGTATCCTAAACTTCTTACGTTTCCCTTTTTTTTTTATTGGATAGAAAAAAGTTGAACGTGGGGGATTTCCTTAACAGTAGTGAACTGACTGACTGCTTTATCTTATGATGATAATCCCTAAATCTGTAAGAGACCTTATGAATTGCAAAATTGAGATACATATTTGGCTCGAAAGCCATTAATTGCTTTGCTAAATTGATGTTTAAATCATGGCTTTTATGAGAGCCCTTCAAATAGGTGGTGGTCCTCTTATGTAACGTAATTGCGGCGTAAAACTCATTGAGAAATTATTAATGTTGTCACAACAATTGGGTTGCATAAGATTGGCAGCACAGTAGACAGCCACAAGAGCCAATTGCATGGGTACAGCAATTTTGGCTATACGCCAACCCCAGCCCCGTTTTGATGTCGGTGTTAGTTCATCATCATCGGACGTATCCAAGTCATAATTTAATGATGGATCATCTGAGGGATCATCACCACCATCTCCGGCTACTGTAGAGTTCATATCTGTCATATCAGTCGATGCCGCAGCATTCGAATTTCCAGAGTTACGTCTATTTCTGCGTTTATTACGTTTTTTAGACGTCTGCGATGTATACAAACCATTTGACGAATTTTCTCCTTCTGTTGAGTGTTTCAATTTTCCAGTAGATTCATTGCACATTTTAATGTGACCATTTATTTGATTCGTTGCCTTTATTGCACTATCCTCACTTTGTTCTTTACGTTTTTCGGAAGCCTCTTGTTGCATCTGCTGTTTTTTACTTTGATGAGATGCTGCTGTTCTCACAATTAAATCACGGCAAGTATTTTGTAGACTTTTCAATTCAATTTCAGCAGATTCCATGCGTGCAGCTATAGATTTCATGGCTTCACTGCCGGGTGCCAATGCCGATTCCAATTGTTTTGCCAAACGTCTTAAGACCCCAAGTCTACGTTCACGTTCCGAAAGGCCACCGTCAGAGGTAGCGCCACCATCTGAGATGCCCGAATCGGATAGAGAACCATTAGATGAAGTGAATTTGGCAATGTATAAGATATGATTTGGATCCAAGTAGTCCTGAACAGCGGTTAACTGTAAGGGAAGAAAGTAAACGTTTTTTTTTTAACCATTGAATCTTTTACATAAAGAAAAAAAATATTAAATAGAGTAGACCAAATAAAAATCATAGTGCTCCAAAATCGATTTTTTCGACAACGATGTCTCTAACAAAATACATTCTGATCGAAATGTCTCAAAATTTATATTCAGAAGTAGATTGGCAAATGAACTAAACTGGAAATTGGCTAAATCCACATTTTTTTTATCAATATTCTGCTCAAAAACGTCAAACGTCTTTCATATTCATTGAAAATTGCAAAATATGGCAATAATCATATTATTTTTAATTCTTTGGGGCTGTGCACATATTACGTAACGCTATTGTCAGAGATTTTATACATCCCCCCCACCATCATAACGCTTTTTACTAATTTTTCAGTGCAAAATTTTCAATCCGTAATAAATCTTTAACCCTCCCTTGGAGCGTTACGTAATATGTGCGCAGCCCCTTTGCTAAAAAAAAGTCAAATGATTTTAATATTAGAGCTCTACTACTGTTTTTCTGCTGAAAATCGATAATATACGTTTTTTTTTGCCATTTTTTGTAATTTTCATAAGGTCTGTGCTCAAATTAAGGGCAAAAAAAATATTTTTTGGTTTTTTGCCATTTTCTGCAATTGGTGTAGCCTATGCTTTTGTGTATGAACATCGATTAGCAATACAGGAGATTTAAGAGAGCAAAAAAATATTTTTTGGTCTAATTTTGATTATTCTATTTTATTTTTTTTTACTGAAGAGAATTTTTTTCTTTGCTAAATTAATATTTAAATATGTACAGGCAATTAATGAATTTGGAAATTCTTTCCTTCCATTCAATTTTGTTGAGTTATTTATTCAAGTCTGTAGTTGTCATATTGATATTTAAACTTCAACAAAATACCGTTATTCCGTTACTTTCGAACAAAATGGCAGTTGTCCATGTTTTGCATGTTAAAACAGAATCGATAATAAAACAAAATTGCAGTTACAGATTTAAAATACATTGAAAACAAAATTGGACTTAGCTCGTTTACGACTGATAGGGTAATAATGATATAAATACGAGTATAATTTGAAATTCTCACCTGTTCCTGACTAACATTAACCTTTTCCGATAACAATTTGGCCACCAGTTTAACATTTTGCGCCAATTCTCCGGGAGTAGCTTGTCCGGTATTTAAAGCACCTTCTAGACCCTTAAGTGTGCCACGATCTTGGCCCAAGGCCAATTGAAATTCTGAAAGACCAGATTCCAGTTGACGCCACGCAATTAAAGATGAAGTTAAAACTTCCAATTGTGTATTAATTCTAAATTAAAAAAAAAATAGGAACAGAAAAAAATATTGATGAAAATTTATTGTAAAATATTTTTAAGCTTCTTCTTCTTTTTTTTATTTTCTTGAATATCTCTATCGAACCTGGCATCAGCTTCATCCCAGGCTGTATACATATCGCTGACTTCATCTTTCAAATGTTTATGGAATTCTGCTTCCGATGTTATCAGTGTTTGTAAATCCCAATTTTTTTCAGAGCCACTACAACTGCTGCCAGACAGCATCAATTGTTGCTGCTGAGCAGCAGTGCTTGTTCCTACCGTATTTGTGTTGTTAGTTGAGTCTATGGTGGCAACAGTTGCATGTGATTCTACTGGATTACCACTGTTATCTGTTACAGTTATCATGTTTGTTATTTCAGTTTTTGTTGTATTAGCAGCGATTCTTTCTTGCAATGATTCCTTATTGGCAGCAACTGCTACATTTGTCTGCTGCTGTTTAGCTGTCCCTTCTTTGTGTTCGCACTCCAATTCGTCTTTTTCTTTTAACAATTCATTGGAAACTTTGACAGCCGCTTCGGTCAGTTGTTGTTCGACTAGTGCATTTTGTAAACGTCTTTCTTGTTTCGTTAGCCAACTATGGACGGATGCGTTAAGTTTTAGCATACTGGTGCGATATGTTTGTAATTGAGTTTTTTCATTCTAGGAGGAAAACGATATATATATTTTTTTTTTAAAGAAAAGTAAAACAGGCGTATAAATTAAGGAGGTCATGCTGCGAATTCTAGATAATTTGCAGATAAAAACATTTTGGTAGGATACTTAACATTTGATAACAAAACTTAAAATTTATTGTCATCAAATGAAAACCAGGAGGAATATATTCTTGTTACTCAATAATAACGAAAATAGCTTGAAATTTAAAAACTATTATTAAGAAGTTTTTTTACACATTTAAATTAACAACATCAGTCGAATCAAAAAACATTTTTCATCGCGAAATTCTAGTAGTTTTCCATAATTTTTCTTTTTCTTTTACAAATCATATTTCAAATTAACATTTATGTATTTATGTATGTACTTACCTTAAGGGCTTCAATAGCGATTTGTATTGACGGTTCTGTATCTAACAATTCAAATGATGATTTATTACCCAAACGATTTAGAGCATGTTTTAAGACAATCATGTCTTCTTGCATTTTACGTGCTGCAGCAGCATTTTCGCTCCAGCCTAATAAATCTTCCCAGGCAGCTAATAAATCTATATGTCCGCAAATAAAAAAAAAATAAGAGCAAGTAAGAAGAAAAGAAAAAAAAAATACATTAAATAAATAAAATATTGGTATAAGAAGACACACAAATTACAACACAATTTAATTAAAAGTTCATGCAATTGTTGTAGTAGAAGATGTTGACGCAAACAATATAGTGTACTTTCGAAATTTCCTTTTTTTTTTTTTGTTATTAGAGCTACGAAACATAAAGGCGACCGACCGACCGACCGTTTGAGTAGTTTAAAACCCTTTCTCCTTTTTGGCTAAACATAAAAACTTAAAATACTCTTTATTGTTTAGAAATAAATGAAAGAAGGAAAATACGGAGCATGAACTACGATAGTAAAGGCAGTTAGTTGCATGTACAGAGTAGTAGACGATGAAACAACGCATTTTACTTATAAAAACAGCTGGAAATTATTTCGCAGGTTGGATGCAAAAAAAAAAAACAGAAATTAAGTGAAGGTTCACTTTTATTGTTTTAGATTTAATTTGCGGTTTTAATTCATAAAAAAAGTGTATTTTTTTTTTTTTTGTTAAGTGTTCAACATTGTATCGAATTGCTACACAGCAAACAGTTTTTCTTCTGTCTGGAAATAAATAAACGTACTTTCTTATTTTCATACACGGAAAATAGTTTTTTTTTATCATTTTTAATTTAGATAATTTTTCGTTTTTATTTTATGTAGACGAATAATTATGTAGAGGATCAGTTAGCAGAATTTCAAATAACACAGTTCGACGAAAAAAAAAATCTGTTTGTGCGAAAAACAGATTTGGTTGTGAAATTTATTGTTTTCAATTAAACTGTGACTTTTTAGTCGAATTGAGTGATGTTATTATCAAAGAAATTTTCAATTTGTCAGGCTTAGGTTCAAAAGTTGCCTGAAAAAGCTCAATTGAACAATAGACAGGAAGATGGTAAAGTTCCAACCCATTAAAATAATAAAGCTGTAGAAGAGTAAAAGAAACTTGTGACTCAGCAGATTCAATTAATGATAGACGATCTTTAACTAGTTGATTGCAGGTCTAAGCGGTAAACAGCTCTGATGATGAGACTGCAGTTATTCTCAAAAAATCCGTGCTGTCTAATTTTTCTTTGTCTGTTCAATTATTACGAGCTTCTGGATTTTCCTTTGTAATAAAAATAATAATTAATTTTGAGAAAAGGAACTTAAGCCAGACAAATTAAAAATTTCTTTGATTTATTGTTTTCAATAAATTATTTTACATTATTTAGAAATGCTGGACACATAATTTTAAATCCGCATTCAAGTACCCTTCAAGTTTTAATAACGATATTTAATTGCACAGCCTACACGGCAGAATAATACGCCGCCATATTCTCTCAGAGAATCCATCAAGACGAAAAATATTGGCAAAATAGATTAAAAATGTTCTGATCAAACTTTAGATATATTTTCCACAACATCGAATGCTGCGTTTGCTAAAGATCCGAACGTAAAAGCAGGACTCAATTAAACAATTAATTAGTTGTGATGGAAATTTTATTAACTCAAATTAAAGAAAATATTTTTTGATTTCTTCTAGTATTAAAAAGCTATTGGAAATTGGTAAAAAAAAACGAACTAAAACATTAATTAAAAATGTAAACGAAATGGTTTTGGCATGGCTGCACCAACATTACCATGTTTCCAGAAATAATTTATGGATATTGATAACCCTGGTATACGTACGCTTTTAAGTATATTCAAAATTGTGAAAAAATGTTTGACTACTCTGGGATAAATGTTCAAATTTATATTGTAGCAATACTATGAAGCGAGAAATTATTTATGTTTATTTAAAATTAACAAAATATTTATTCCAATAAAGAAAGAAGTTGGTTTATTAAATAAAAATTGAAATGAAAGTTTTTTGTTTGTTTTCAAATTCATTGTTTTATGTTTACAAAAAAAAAAAGCATAATATACTTGCAAGAGTTTATAAAAACAATTGAATTATGTATTTTAAAAAAAATTATATATACGAGTTTGTATGTGTGTACATGAGTATTTTACAGCAATTGACTGTATCATTAGCAGATTACAAAAAAAAAACAAGAGAAATATAACTGCATTCATTCATTTCAGCTGATTTAAGTTAAAGGTGTGTTTTATTAACATTTCCACAAAGTGTGAATGAACGAGAAGAGTATTTGTATTATGAAAATATTTTTGAAGTCTATTATTTCTCATTTTATTTTATTTTATAGAAGCAAATTGCTTGATGTCTACGAATAATGTGTGAATACAACAATAAAGTGGAAGTAGGGAGGTGTTGCAAGTAGGGTAGCAAACATGTGCTGCATGTATTTATTTTCTAGTAAGACTTATGTCTGTTGATGGTACTGAGTATCACGATTATTAATGTTTGCTTTTAATGTCGGCAGTTATGATGTTTGTATTTTTTTCCAAATTACTTTTGCACAATTTCTATAAAATAAAATAAAAATTACTTTCCAAAACAAAACTATTTAACATTATTTACAAATACGGACCATTTGCATTTTAGGTTAATAAACTTTATAAATGAAAAAAAATAATATATACATATGTTGTTATTTATTATTTAATAATTAAAATCTTTTATAAAATTATATACCGCCACAAAAGCTAAAATAATTTTAATATCGATAAGTTTTAGTATTTGTTTTCTTATTTTTTTTTTTTTTTGCTTTTGCAAACATCATCATCACTTCATTATAAATTAAATAATTTTGTGTTCATGAATAATAAATTTCGAATACTGTTTCTTGCTTGAGCAGTAAAAATAATTAGAAATAATTAAAGCGAGATTTTATCATGAAACTTTTTATATAATTAGAGCGAACTCATTTGTTGACGTTTCTGTAATCGGTTTGTTTAAGACGATTGACTGATTGGGCCAAAGCGTCCGATCCTAGCGTTGGGGCTGCCGTTTAAACGGCATATAAACAGTTGAGCTTCAGTGACTAATTGCGATACTGTCTGTCACCTAATTACCAGAGACGCATTGGTGTTACCATGCCGGTCAGGCTACTAAAACTGTCGCCTTCTCACGTTAGCTATCGACAGACGGGTGTCTGAGCGACATTTCCAGGGGATACTTGGTTTAAAACCGGAAGTGTGAGTTGCTTGGGAATTTCAACAAATGAATCACTTCTGGCCATTCCCAAGTGAATGGCAATCAGAAAGCTTTCCACATCTGCGAAATACCCCAATCCCCCTATGTTCAACAAAATGAACTTTCGTATAATTATTTATCATTACTATTTTTTCTGTTTGTAGTGATTAATATTTATTATGAATAAAGGCTTAAATATAATATAGAGCGAACTAAGAAGAAATAGATCGTATCAGTCGAAATTTGAAAAACAATTTGCTGCATTTCTCTTTCAATGTGTTGAAAATTAGCTAAAGAAAGCGACAGCCTAGAATACTATAACGTCAAGTGGATTGCTAGAGTTTCATTCATCTTACAAAATTCAGTTCATTAATGTTGAGATAATTTTTTTTTTCTGAAGGTTTTGATGAAACCATTTAAGAAAATGAGGAAATGTTTTATTTCTTTTAAGTTTCATTAAAATTTTCAATAAAAAATAATAGAAAATAAAGTTTTAAGAAATAATAAAAAAAAAGACATGTGGCACTCGGGTACTGCGGCGGTAAAGCTATTGCATAGCATTTTTTATCAACTTATGCAATTATATTATTACGTTTTGTTTAATAACTCCGTTGTTATTCTGGCAATACTGTATGTTAATGAAATAAAAATCAATAGCATACTTTAGGGGTTAATATACATTGGGCGATTTAACTGCCTGTTCAACGATGTCGAAAGAAAATCTAAGCGATCGAAAGCCAACCGCTCGAAGTCTAATCAATTTGGGTTCAACGATATCGACAGCTTTCGATCGAATGTAGTTACGTTTTTCAAAGTATTGCCACATAAGAAATTTTAATTATTTTTGCTATTTTCTTTAAAATTGTCCAAATCACTATCAATTCGTTTGATATATAAAAATAAACGAAAGTAATAAAAAATTACATACAAATAATAAAGACAATGTATGTATGTATGTACATATGTATTTAAAGGCAACAATAAATATGCAGGCAGAGTGCCGTATATTTTTTTTCTAACAAAGAAGATTCTGAAGGCGTACGTTTAAGTCGTTGGGAATTACGAGGTACGGACACTGTCCTGGAGCTGCTCATGAACCAATAAGTTTCTAAAGATATACATTTGAAGAAATAAAATTTAGCACATTCACTGAATCTTTTTAATAATTTAAGAACAATAATCCACACTAATATAACAACAACAAACATTTCAAACTAGAATTTTGCAATAGAATTAAAACTGTTAAATTGAAATTATGTCAACTTTATATTGGAAATCAATAATTATAAAAAAAGTTTAAAATAAGCTAATTTTCTCATTATAAACTCCCAAGAATAAATAAATAAGATGTTTATTTGTATAACTAAAATGGATCGATCATATTTTCAATAACTTACATATGCAAAATAGTATGTTTCAGTTACAACTTTTCCCTCCCCCAAAAACTCAAACTGCATCCTTTGCTAAATGTATGTATATATGCATGTATTTACATACATAAATGTACTTATCAATGTTTTAAAAAGCATTTTTATATAAATTTTATATGTTTTTGGCAAAATGTTTTTTAAACGAAAGCAAAAGAACAAGTGCTTGATTTTGACATTTGCGTTCGCAATTATTTCCGTATGTTCGAAATAGTTGAACGGAATTTTTCATAAAAGTACTTACGTTTTCATTTGAGTTTTCATTCGAATCAACGTTCGAATAAAAAACCGGTTGTTGAACCCAAATCAGTTTTCATGCGATTAGAAAGCGATCGAACTCTTCTCTTCGACATCGTTGAACATGCCGTAAATACTTAAAAAAACAAAAGACTTAAAAAACAAAAGTTTCAAAATTTCTTGATTCGGTCGCCTCAAAGCCCGCGATAGAAGCTATGCAATATCTTAAAAAAAACCGAAAAGTGGCTGGTGAATGTACCCCAAAATGTAGGTTACAGTTTGTAGATAATGAGTATGCGCCTCACAACTTGGAAATAAAGTGTGTAATGCATTCGTAATTAGATTTAAAAAAATTTAAACGCAATTCATTTCAACAATAATGATCAACAAAATTTTAAAATTCATAAAATAAATTTTATGCAAGCAATTCATGACTATTTTGTTGTTTTTTATTTTTTTTTTTAAATGCACACAGAGAGTCGATTCGTCAAGCAAAAAGCAATAGTTTATGAAATAGAACTAGTTTTTTTAATGGTTACTATGGAAATTTTCTAGACAAGATTCTGGAACCACTACATTAATATTTTGTCTCAGTGATGTGAATCGAATAAAATTTCTTCGGATAATATTCGATTGCTTCAACACTGTAAAAAAATTTGTGGAACATTCGTATATTTACACCGTTGGTAATTGAAATAAGAAAATAACTAAAATATTTATATGATTTTATCATTTACAATTTATAAAACATTTTATATATTGAAAAAAAAAAATATTTAAAAATATTATTTAAAAGTTTGAAAGTTAATCAGAGCTTGCACAGAAGCCTGTAAAATTATAATCAGGACAATTACACTGTATAGAAAAATATATCCAGCTTTTAAAAGCTTAGTCTAGCAGATGTTTAAAAAAATCGAGCAAATACTCGTATGTATCGAAGTTTACGCATTTTCGCTCATTGTTGTTGTTGTGAATAAATATTAAAAATAATGTACATAAAATATTTCCCGTGAAAAGTATGTTCACCGATTTAATTTTGTTGAACATTTTAACCTCCCACTCTTTCTAGTACAAAGATTTTTTTAACTTTCCTAAAACAGATAAAAAAATCCTTAACTGTCATACAGCGTGACGAAATGTTTTACAAAACTCTACTACATTTCTCTGTATACATCAAATTGCAAAAATCAAATAAGTAAAAACTTAAGACGTTTTTGCAGTGATTTTCATACAAATTTTAGACTCAAATAATACACCGTCATTCATGTGGAAACAGGACTTTGAAATGTATTAAAATCAGGAACGTAACAATTATAAGATAAACGACAAAAAACTCATTTTTAACCATTAATATTGATGAATTTATAAAAAGGTTATAATTAACCATTTTTATAAGATATATTTTATTTTGTTCATCGCAACCAATTTTAGTGAGTGTTTTGCTTTTTTGGTTATAAATATCCATTATATCAACCAAAAAAATTCTTTGTTTAGAAATAACCAATAAAAAATAAAATGAATTTTTTTGGTTATCAGGCATGAAATTTATAATAAAAAATTAATTCATAAAGTTTTAGTGGGAATATTTCTCCCATTAAAAATGTTGAATAGGGATTTCTAAATCCATTAAAATCATTATTAAAATTGCAATTGCCTGTATGTAACCTTTATTAGGTTTTGTGTAATAGTTTTAAAATATAAAAAAACTTACATCGCCTTTATCTGTGCTTAGTTTTTTTACTACCGCAACATATTTCCAAAGGCCAGGCCGTTCCCTATATGGTCGAATTGAATGAAAAAATAGACATAAGTCTGGGCGTTCATTTATTAAAATATTTGTTTAACTTAACAAACATAAGCGATCTTAAGGAATCGTCTGAAAGGTTGCATCTAAGATGACTTAGTACTAACCTTAATGCTGAGAATGCGCGTTCGACACTAACTCCCAAATTCTAAAAATTACCTGGAACTACTGGAACGCAAAAAAAACACAATTTTAAGTACAAACATTTCAATAGTGCTAACTTATTACTTTTAAAGCTAAGATTGCGATTTTAATCGTTTACGAATTTGTTGAGTTGTGTCATCAATGATAACCAAAACAAAAAAAAGAAACTATTTTTATAATTGTTATTTCTAACCAAAAAACCTTTTTTGTTGAGAAAATGGTTATTTAAAATAAATTTTTTTTTTGGTTGATATAATGGTTATTTATAACCAAAAAAAAAAATATTTCTCACTTTAATTGGTTACTATAACCAATATAATATATTTGCAGTGATAATGGTTAAAAATTCCCAATATTAAATAAAAAGAAATTTCTTGTAACCTTTTTATCAGAAATAAAAAATAACAATTAAATTCGGTCCCTGGTTAAAATACTTATTTCGTACTTATTCGCAATTGGTACGATAATGTCCCTCCCACAAAACCGGATTTCTGTGAGTAATTTTCATTTTAATAAATTTCATTACAAGCCACACCAACATACAAAAAAAAAGTTATGGTCAAGTGTTTTATTGATGTTGGCGAAACGATATCGCCTTATTGCACTAGATCCTATTTATTTTTTGTTACACAGTATATACAATATACAACTTATAAATTTTATAATTTCTTCTCTGTATTTCCTACTGAAAAAAGGATTTGCATGCAACCAAGTTGCATAGTGTAAGTGCGGTACAAATTACTAAGCAATTCAAAGAATCTATCATTTTCATTTATATCTTATTAAATTATTCGATTACCAATTTGTATTCATTGTTCTTTCGAATGTGCGAAGAAAAATTTTAAATTATGTAGGTATTTGAATATTCGTATAAGATGAAAGTCATGATCTTTTATTCGAATAATTTGGTTAATCCATTAATTTGACACATTTGATAAAAAAAAATTAGATTATCAAATTATTTAAGTTAAAAATAACCACAAACTTAGTTTTAATTAAAAAAGAAAAACGTGAGTTTTCAGTTTCTATTCATATTTTAACAAATTCTCTAGATAATAGTTGAATTTAAAATATTTCAACACTTAATGAAATTTTTATTAATCGTAGGCAGCACAACACAAAAGTTTTATGACAATAAACACAACATGTTTTTAATCAAATACGAGTGAATTTTAAAATTAGAGAAAGCGATAAACTCAAGTTAATAATTTTAATATTTCAAACCGCGTATGAACAATTTTAAGCTTCTAATTTTAACATCATTTAAGGTGTTTATCGTTTAAAATTATGAATGCTGGACACGATAATTACATCCGTTTAAAACTATTTTATTTTTATTTTAAACAATTTTAGTTATAGTTCTCACCATTTTATAGTTATTTCAATTTCCATAAATCTCTTTTCATGTCTCATATGCACACATGTATGTTTTCCAATATGACTTTCACTAACCGATAACAAAAACTATATATTTTTTAACATTCATATCTTACACACTTTATATACATTGACAAATTACAAGACACTTTAAAGATTTAAAATCTGTTCAAAATAACTGCAAAAACAACATAAAAAATTATGCAGACTTGTATTACGCAAAAAGCCAAACAATCAATTACACTTGACAAAAAGTGTGCGTAAATTGTAAACTAGCTTGTCTCGTGAGTTGTATGGTACGATCCATGGAAACTAATTTACACAGGATGCTTGCTACAAGCAATATTTTAACTTAAATAATTTTCCAAGTTTGTGAAATAAAAATAAAAACCGTTAAAAAGCTTCAATATAAACCAAACTCTGGGAGAGTTTAAATTAAACTGGTCGCAGTTATTCAAATACAACCAGAGTACAGCCAAGTGAATAGATTTAAAATCTACTGCCATCACAGAAATAGACAAACCAAAAACAGCTAAGGACAAAACAGAAACACAGTCGTCAGACAGGCAGGCAGTCAGTCAGACAGGCAGGCACATAATTGTGGGTAGCTTGTTTTCGAAGAGAGAAAAGTATCGTACTGCTACATACTACTTACTAACCATTCAATGGATGCACAAATTGTATGCAAACCACCAGTTACGAACAGTAGATAATAACAACTACATACTCGCACTACGATGGTATACGCTGCAATTTTGAGTCGGATTTAAATTCAATAAATTGTTTCCATAGAAGGCACTCAAGCAGAATAATGCACATACACCGTAAACGAAACGCACTCAACTGTAACCGTATTTGATTTTTAAAAAAAAATTCATGTTTTGATTCGAAAAGTTTAATAAAGCATTCATATAAAATTTCTACAAACAATTTGGGTTTTCTTTATAATTTATTTAAGTTTATTAATATAATCGTATTGAACTATAAATATCAACAACAGCAACAACATCGATAACAGCATAACAACAAACAAACGCCTTAACATGATTTTCTTAATTGATTGCATTGACTTCTGTTTTGTTGCAACGACTGTGACAGGCCTGTTGCACATCTAGTTTCTTGGCATAAAGCCATATTTAGTCATAAGATTTTTTCACAAAAAAAAAAACAAAACAATTTAACTTTTTTGTTGTTGTGTTGGCCTTCATGTCTGCTGTGTGTTTTTTATGCGTTTTATTATTACTTAATATTTCTGATTTTGTTGCACCATAAAAAGAATTCTCTTGATTTAAGCTGAATTATTTAAGATGAGATGACAGCGAGTGGCCAGATTGTTTACAGGTAAATTGTTTTGTTTCGAATTTAGGTGTTAAAATACCAGAATATTAAGCCATTGGCACTAGAAAAGTAAAATTAAAACAACTGTGAAGAGAATAACTTATTTGGGAGGCGTGTCGTGCTATAACTATGACATTTCTCAAACTTATGGGAATTATGCTTTTGTAGTTAGTTATTAAGCAAGTTAATATCAGTAATTATAGTTTTTCGAATTAAAACTGTTCGAATAGATATTGTTCATGATCAATGATCATTATTCTTTCTTTTTGACATATGACTGTATGTAATTTTTTGTGTGTTTTTTTTAAAGCAAACACAACCTGCGAAGCGATAACCTTGTATGCACAAAATACTCAAAAGTATTTGGTCGGAATCGAATCGGTAACCACCATACTAATAGGCTAAAATTGCTTCCTTTCAGCCACGGAGACAAGAAGCTCCAAAACCTGAAATATTTATGTACTAACTGCTTTAATTATGAAAATAATATATCATTGGTTTTTAAAGATTTATGAAAGGAAGGAATTTCTATGGAAATAAATTACGTTAGGAATAACGGCCTTGATTTAAGCAAAAAAAAAAAACATAGTTATCCAAGAGTTTAAAATCAGTATTCCAAAATATAAAAAGATTTAATATATAAAAACGAAGTTGCCTAGTCTACACATGTCTAAAACCTTAAAAGCCGTACTTCACTATCCTACACAATCGTACGATTCATTCACAGGAAAATCTTACAAAAATCTGACCGACTATCATAGGGTGGTGTTGGCTGAAGTGGTTAGCGCGTTGACTACTAAGCAAACAATGACGTGGGGCCTGGGTTCAAACCCTGGCCAGAGCAAGTCAATCAACATCATTAATTTCTCTAATGTACATTAGTAAGGTATTGTATTAATTGTTGTCGGACTATTTAAGTGATGAAGGCATAGCACTGGTCACTTAAAAACTGTTCCGACAGCAAATTGATGATGTTCCAAGCTAATGTACACAACATCGCCCTCCTTCGTCGGTTAGCAGAAACATCGGCGAAGTAAAACAATTAATAAAATGCCTGCCAATACAGCTTAACAAAGTTATTGCGTTTACCTAACACCGGAGGCGCCTCAACACTGCTATAAAAATTAACATAACGCGCAAAGCAGAGTTGTAAAAGAGTTAAGCCTTCTACATTTTCAACATCTATCTTCTCTACTCTATCCCTCTGAGTTCCGGCACAATGCACTGCATACGTAGGGGTCATCCCCTGAGTGCTAGTCCTAATTAAAAAAAAAAAAAAAAAAAAAAAAAAAACTGATGTTAAACATATAGTTGACAATAAATGCTCCTCTGATCTCATGAAAACTATTATTTTATGAAAATATTCATAAAGTTTTACAAATCACACGACTTGTCAAAAAATCTTTTGTATTTTTAGTCCACACTACCATACTTTTTCAGCACACATCTCATATTTGATAGATCGCACGATTGTGTACGATAGTGAAGCACGGCCTTAAGAGTACAATGCACTTGTAGTTCATCTATCTGATAAGTGGCTGCACAACAAAGCATCATCGAAACCAAAATGAATGAATAAAAAAAGTGTTAAAAATTTTATTTGCGATGAGAGTATGATACAAAGAGAACAGCAAAAGAGACAGCCGGGGGAAAAACCCGTTTCCAAACAAATTTTCTTTATGCGTTTCACGCATGTTAGCCAATCAACAACAGCAGCAACAACACCCTGTTGCATGTTTGGATATTATACGAAAAATTAAAAATGCAATAAATGGTGTAAAACTAAAAAAATGCATTAATATTTTGAATTTTTGTCTCTGCTCGCACTGATAATTATAAGTTTCACCTGAAAAATTAAATAATTTCTTCTCTAAGCTGTGAAATTAATTAAAAAATAATATGTTTTCTTCAATAAGGAAATGTTATTAAAATACCAATGAATTAGTTGTTTTTATTTTGCACACCAAAGGATTTAAAAAAGAAACTAGCAAACTTTTTTCATTAGTTAGAAAAAAAAAATAATGTAAATGCCTCTGGGGATGAGAGCAGTAGTGTTAAAGTAATTAGCAATTCTAACAGCAAATTGATTTTGTGAAGAAGAAACAATTTATCGTTTCATGCAACGAAAAAGTCCAGTTTATTAAAAAAAAATGCAAGAGCTAAATAAGCAGCTTTGAAATGAACAACAAGTATTTATTCATGTACTAATGAAAAAAATCTTTATGCAACTTTTACCAAAATAACTCAAAAATAGTAGTTACTGGCTGTAATTGTATGGGCGCAACACTACCAACTTTTCTGGTAATAATATTGTCAAGAGTAGTTGAAATACAATATTTGTTTTGTATGGACGTGAAAACGGCCACTTTTTTCATATTATTGTTGTATTGTCAACCTCTACCTCAACGAGTGTAAAAAAATTTTAGAAGAAAAGGTTAAAAGAATATATTTACTTTTTATGGGCATGAGACTGCCAACTTTTCTGGTTATAAAATTGTATTTTAATGCCAACTCAATGAGAGTCTGCAGTTTTATAACAAGGTGGTGTTGGCTGAAGTTCACTAGTAAGCAAACTATGACTTAGGGACTGGGTGCGATTCCAGCTTAGGGCAAGTCAATAAACATCATAAATTTCTCTAATGCACATTAGAGCGCAATTCTAATAATTTTTGTTGGTCATTTAAAGTGATGAAGGCATATCACCCGAGACGATGTAACACTGCTCTAAAATTTAACAAAACGCGTAACAGCAAAGTTGTAACATAATTAAGAATTCCACATTTTCAACATCTATCATCTCCACCCTTGGCCTAAGTTTTGGCACAGTGCATTGCATAAGTGCTGGTCCTACAAAAAAAAAAAAAAATACTTGCAACTTCAGAAGCGAATACAATAAACAGTCGCAAAACAAAACGAGATTAATTTAGAAAAAAAAAAATAAACATTCTTGAATTTTGTGGACTAAAAGCAATATATTTTAAAATTTGTTATGTCAAACATATATTTATATGTAGCATAGACTGTGAATATCCCGTTCATTTTGCTAACTTATTAAACACTTTCGATTTCTGTTAACATGATTATGATCTCACGTGTTGAGAGGTCATAATGCCATTTGTTTTTTAAATTTTATATCTAAATTACAACCTAATTTTAAGAAAAAAAATAATATTAATTAAGCAATCGATTTTATTAAATTAAAATAGACCAACAACAAGCATTTGAGTTGGAAATTACTTTATAATTAAATATTAAAATATCACATCAAATAAAAAACTTTAGGCGCCGAAAGCTTGGCTTATTGTAAACAACTAAATGACGACTTGTAAAATAATTAAAATTTAATAAAAAGTTAAAAAACTAGTTTCGAAACTAAAAGGTTTAAATTATTTCTGATTAACAATTGAGAAAAATAATTTTAAATTTGAAATAAAATTTTCAAACAAAATGTCATCATAAATTTTAATTAAGAAGCATCATACTAAACAATTAAATACATATGTACATAGCTTTCATAATTAAAAATCACAAAAAATATCTACTATGGAAACACCTTGACTGTGCTTTATTATTAAAATAATTGCTTTTGTTCTTTGTCACTGTATTGAAAATATTAAAGCAAAACTTAATTTAAAATACTTATTGAGATAAGAATAAAGCTTAAGGTGAACACATGGTTTAGATCAGGGATCCCCAGCTTTTATTGAATTGCGAACCCCTTATGTTTAGTATTTTCATTTTGAAATATAAATAAAAACGTGAAGTATGAAACAAACAAAAAATGTGATGTAAATGTGGGTAATTGGTTTTTAAATCCCTACAAGAGAGCTAACAAATTTTTGTGTAATAATAAAACTATATTCAGTACCTCCCTTGTTGTGACTTAACCTAACGCTGCTCTTACACTGTTCGAAGTTGAGACCAGTGTGTATATTCTCAAGGATATAGAATATGCCCAAAAGCATATCGATCGCCATGGTGACATAGAATGCATTTCGCATCACATCGTAAGCTGCTTCCAATATTGGAAAAACATTTCACTAATCATTGATCCATGGGGATTACCAGCTCCCTAAACTAGTGAAAAAAGAGAACCCCCAGAGATTAATTTTCTATCGAAATTAGTCTTTGGCGGAGACGTTAAATGCCTGTTCACCTTCTACCAGACTAAAATGGGTTACCCTACTTTCATTTGTATCTTGTTTTGACACTCAAGTTTTATGAGTAATTGAACAAAGAAAATGTTTGGAAAAAGCGAATAAGTATATCACCAAGGTGAGGTTCCTCGCCAAGATGTTCAACAGTGCCCACCACATGGCGCAAAAACGGATATAATAATCTCCTCATTTTATTGAGGTCAGTTAAAAATCAAAATAGCATTGATTTTGTGAAACAACTCGTACTACCGATGAACGTTAAAATAAATTTGTTAATTTTTTCGTCCTAATTTTTGAAATTTTTAAATTAAAAAACGAGAAAAAATAATTTTGTAAAGATTTCCATAAATCAAAAACGGAACAATGGCAACAATTTGAACGAATTCGAATTATTATTGATGAATGTGTAGCAAAATCGTCAATCTCAGACGCATGGAAGGAAGTGTTCTTTAGCAGCATCGGTAACAATAATTTTTGTCTATTAGTAATGTTACGGATAACAATTTTTTGTATTCGCGAATACGAATATCTGTAACAATATTCGACGAATGCGATCACGAATATTACTTTGAAATTTTAGAGCCACTTAATATTTCAAATTTAATTCGAAAAATTCTATGCCTTTTTATCAGTATCAATAAATTGAAAGAAAAACTGTCACACTACTGTAGGTATTTAACATTTTATAACTCTGAGATGCCGAATTGAAAACATTTTCAAATTATTTTACTTATGTACATACTTTCAGATTTCGTTTTTCTTACTCTGTTTGCGCCTTTAATTATTAATTCAGTGCTGTTTGGGAGAACATATTTTCGCAAATGGCGCAGCTATCTGTGTCGGTGGACTTACACATATTATATGCTACTTGTTGTATTTCTTAAGTTCAAGATTACCCTACTGAGGTTTGATTACTAACTTAACATGATATGAACATATAAGACATTAATTTTTAAATGCTAGTTGCAAAGCGTCAAAGACAAAGGGTTTTCTCTAAATAAAATTTATTAAAAAAAATATATATATTTTTGTGTTTTTTTCACTTTATGTACAATTTTTTTTGGAAAGCCAGAAATATTCGCCTGAAATAGGCAAATAGTCGAATAATCGAGTAAGAGTATTCGTAACATCACTAGTGTTTATAGCCAACTTAACACTTTTATCTACGTACATACATACATATTTACATTATCAGATTTTATTCTGTTAAAATCGAGTATTGCTTTTAATGTTCAATGATTTCCTCTTAATATTTCTCTTCGTCATTTTTCTCTTTATTATTCAATATTAATTAATTGTTTGTCATATAATATGTTCATTAATTTATTTTTAGTAATTGTACAATGAATTCCATTTTAATTTTCTTTTAATTTTATTTTCGCTTTCACAAAAAAATAGTCACCATTAATTGAAAAAAATTGTATGACTTTTTTTTCTTATTTTTAGCAAAAAAGCGTAACCACTAAATACCAATAAAAAACTTTTTGATTTATGCATTTATTTATTAAGTTAAAAAGCATATAATAAGATAAGATTCTATTACAGTTTCTATAAATTATATTGGAAACTGTTTAACGTAATAAACAGGTATCTAAATCAAAAGTTTTTTTATTAGTATTTAGTGGTTACGCTTTTTTGGGCAAATGTTTGCCAGATGTCACCGTACCTTAAGTCTTTTGTTTTTGAAACGAAAAAACCTGACACTAAGTTTGTTTCTTAAGTCTTTTGTATTTTTAAGGTATGTATATTAACCCCTAAAGTATTGATTTTGATTTCATTAACATACAGTATTGCCACAAAAACAAAAGAGTTATTAAACAAAACGTAATAATATAATTGCATAAGTTGATCAAAAATGCTATGCAATAGCTTTACTGCGGCAGTCCCCTAGTGCCACATGTCTTTTTTTAACAGAAACTCTATTACGAATACAATCGATTAATTTCTTGTTTTAGCCAATTACGCAACATTGTGATGAACATTTTTTTTATTATTTTTATATATTATTATGCCGCATTGAAAAAAAAGCCTTCTTTGGCAAAAAAAAAAAAAAAAAACACTTTGCTGATAATAGACCTTGTAACCATTTTCCCCTTGTGATAAAAGCCGAGTTTTTATTTTATATTATTTTTGTAATAAAAAAAATATAATTTATTTTACGTTGAAGTATTTTTTAAATAACATTGAGACACGCTAATAACTAAAGAAATGTAGAAGAAAATTTATATAAAAGGAAAATAGGTGGAAGGAGTCATTATTCAAGTTTGATGTTATAGAAAGAAGTTAAGTATCAGGGATGGACAATATGCTATTTTTAATTTTATATTAAATAAGAATACCTATATGTATTAATTTGAATAATAGTATTTTTTGGAATATAGCAAATATATTTCTAGCTCGTTTCTTTGTCAATTAATTCACGTATTAAATTTCAAATATACCTTAAGAGTTGTTCCCTTCAGAAATAAGTTTGATAAAGTGAATAGAGATTGTGGAGACAAAAAAATATAAAAGAACTACATTCTCAATACAACAAAGTTATGTTCGGATGTCGCCGCACCCCCATAATTAGTGCTCATGTGTATCGGCGTTTGAAATTACATGTTAGGTTTCTTGGCTGCAAGTGATCTTGTTTACACAAACCGTATAAGAAATTTTCAAACGAGCATTAAATCACTACGTTTTCAGAAACAAAACTTCTAAGAAAAAAAAAAAAAAAACTACGGGTAGCACTCTGGGAGTGCCGACAGAAATGAAAACGTTTTGTGATTACAACAATACACGTGCTATTGCAACAAATTTAACCACTTATTAAGGCGTATGCAACAGGTGAGCTTACTAGCACAGCTGACTGAGCTCGCTTTATAGCAAATTTTCATACAAACTGATATAGTTTGAAGAGAGTACATACAAAATGGTTACAGTTTGATACTCAAAAACTACATTGAAAGAAACAAGTTAGTCAGCGATGGTACCAACTTCTTCAGTCCTGGCGAGTGACATTAAAATAATATAAATACGTATGTATGTATGTATGTACACATATCCATTAGAAAAGGGGCTAGTCACTTACATATACGTAAGGCTGTTTTCAGACAAAAATAAAGTAGGTATTTTCTTAAATAATGGACCTTTGGAAAAATTTGAATTCGAAAAAATAGGTTCAAAATTTTTAACTTTTGGATAAGAAATTTTTAAGAAATCAACATATGAACAATAGCGCCTCCTATTAGTTACTATCTCTCAATCTGCAATCTGCTATACATAACCACAAAATTTTACAGAAATCGATTATACGGTTATGGAGTAAATGAACAGATGTAGACGAGATTTTCGCATTGCATATTTAAAGCAACGTTATAAATAATATTGCAGATTTATTTATCATTTCGTTCTTTATATTACGTAAAAATTTCAGACAAATATACGAGAAGAATGAAATTATTGTTTTCCCTTTAAGTTGTTTGAAAAAACTAAATCTTTAGAGTTATAACATTATTGCAGCAAATGAGCGACACATTAAAACATTAAAAGTGGAAATTAAACTTATAAAGCACATACATACACATGTATGTACGTATGTATATGTAATTTCTATCGCTAGGTATTGAATATTAGAAATTAATAGACCCAACAAAATATTTCCTCATATTTGATCAGTTGTTTGTCATAAGAAACACCACCTTTACTGTTTGTAATATCAAACATTAAATTTGACACAAACTACAACCTTTAAATAACTAAACTAATAAATTTACTTTTATTGTCAATATTTTCTGGGTCAGTTCATCAAAAATAAAATTATTGCACCGACAACACAAAGTGAAAATCGAACAGAATTATGAACATTAATTTGCGTCATCCATATTTGTATGTAATTTCCTACGAAGTTGTTTTACAAAGAAAATAAAAAAAATGTACTTGTCAAAATATAACGGTCAATTATAAATTACAAATTGGTTGAGTGCGAAAACAAGGTTTACGAATGTTTAACGACATATTGAGAATATGAACTATAATCAAGTCTACAGAGCTGTTAACCCATTGTGAAGAATTGTTTGTTTAAAGTAAGAAATGGAACATGAAATTAAATTAAATATCTCGAGAAAAATTAAAATTATTTTGCAATATAAACATGAGATACTAATACTTTCGCCCAATTTTTAAAAATCGTTTTCATCAGATTTCCAAATTTTCAGCAGCCACAAAACTACTCTAATTATTTTTACGATTATGTATTTACTAATGTGTGTGTGCGAGTAAGTATATATGTATGTCCATTGCTTAAAATTTTCGTATCGCAAGTTATTTATTTATTTTAAAAGTTTTCCATAGGCGAAAATTTTTGAAAATAATTTTTTTATAACAACAAAAATTTATGAATTTTGAGCTGGAAATAAGTTTCAGGAATGATCTGCAATGTATTTATGGACAAAAGCACTTCAAACACCTTTCCACAAATTTTGGTATTCTTGAAATTCACAATTTTAAATCGCGTAAATTGCTTGTAAAAATAGAAATTGTTTTAAAAAAAATTTATGTATGTAGTTATCCTCATATTTGATAAACAGCCAAATTTAGATGTGCCATAAAGTAAAATGTTTTCAACTAAATTTTTGTACACAATCAATTTTATTCTGCCTTTTAATTATATTTTTTTGTCTTCTGAAAAATTCGAAGGTCTACAAATACATGTGTATACGTACTAAGTACATATAATATACATATGTATAATGTATGTTGTGTATACAACTTCGAAAACAACAATAAAATGAAAATAATGACCAGGAATCATCGCAACGTATGGAAAAATTTATGGTGTTTTCTTTTCTACAAAAAATGCTACATCTCCATGCAGAAAATGTACTTTGGTGTTCGTTTCTTAAAAATGTTTTGCTCTCTAAAAGGGCAGTGTGTTTGATTCTAAAAAAATTGCCCTCACTAAGGGTGGAAGGCATTGCACTTTATGCCCCGTAAAAATCGCCAGTGTTGATAGTGCCCTGTAAAACTTAGCTGTCAGCTGTTGAAAACAGGGCGTTCCACTTTTTCATAAGTTGTGTTCAGTTCTAGTGAAATAATAAGCTGCATTATTACAAGGTTGGCAAGACATTTTATATATGTACCTTTCAATAAGGTGCCATTTTGTGTGTAGAAAAGAAAACACCATTAGTGTCATAAATCTTTAAAAGATTAGAAATATGGCAGTTCCATATTTAAGTATATGTATGTATATGTACATATCCCTGCTTAAATGAGTCACACGTTTAAATGCACAAACGCTGCTCTCAACAATATATCGCATTCCAATATTTTTTACTTTCATAGCTGATCTTAAAAGCTTTCCCCGATTAAACGAGTCATTTTGTCTATATTTTACTTAACTAATAAATTCTCAGAATATGGCCTTGACATCGGAAAATTTTCATAATCTCTCACTATGTATGTACATATTTTATAAAATATACCTACATATCTATTCTCTCAAAATTGGTAAAATTAAAATTTCTAATTTCAATGATCACATACCATATGTATTTTTAGATTAAAGTAAGGATAAAACCAAAAAGTGAGAAACAAGCGCACTAAGAACAGACCACAATGTTCTATTATAAAGTATACCCCTTTTTCGAGATTACTAGTTTTTATTACAGAAAACTATGAAAAACTGTTTATTCGTGGAAATTACCATATTCAGCAAAATAATTTATTTGATATTTTTCTTTCTTTTGTATTTAAATAAAACAGTAGCAGTTTATTTTTCCATTAAAAGTTTAATGATATCACTGTGATAGTCGAAAAAATGAACTTCGATGAATCCTTTTCGAACTATTAGGGGGGAGTCCCCTGAGTGCGAAAGTACATTTGGAAGTGTCAGATTGGCTCCTGTTTTCGAGAAATCGGTATATATCCATTAAGATATGTATATATCCGTGACTCCCCCCTAATAGTTCGAAAAGGATTCATCGAAGTTCATTTTTTTTCGGGTCAAAAACTATCACAGTGTATTTAATCTATGTATGTACCTATTTGGAAATCTGAAACTTGTTTATAAACATGTGGCCATCATTGTTTGGCGGCAACATAATAATCAAAGAGTACATACATACATACATATGTATTATATATATACATACATATATACTAGATGATTGTGGCAGCTTCGCCCGGAAGCTATTTTTTTATATGGGGGAACCATTCTCCCCTCTCATCAACCACCGTAGCGCCATCTGTCATTCAACAACAAAAATAATTTTGTTCTGTTTGAAATACGAATTGGGTTAACAGTTTAGTAAATACAGGAATATATATGTACATATGTATGTGTATTTACAGGAATAAATACAGGAATATATACCTATATATATATGTATATACATACATATGTATATACTTATATAATAATCTAATATAAGTAGGTACCTATGTACATACTTATGTATATGGTTTATACTTATATCATTAGGCTTAAAATTGAGGAAACTGTATACATACATATGTATGTACATAGATATTTCTTATATGATCTATATAGGTACATACATACATACATACGTATGTAATATGCTTACGAGTGTATGTATGTTCATATACGAATAACTGTATATATGATGATACATACATATATGTATAAACACCTGTATGAATACATACATATGTATATACATCCATATACTACATATGTACATATGTATGAATGGAGCATATCTTGATAATATTTACCTGGCACGGAGGAAGTACGTGATGTTGTGGCCGTAGAATTGGAACTTGAAGACCATAAACACTCAGATAAATCAGTTTGTACGGCCACATCTAGTTTTAAAACCATTTTAAGTGTTTTCAATTTTATTATCAAGTTACAATTTAAAAGTGTGTAACTAATTTTAGATTTTTTTTTGCATTTAGAATTTTCCTTTTTTAAATGAAACCACAATTTAAGCTAAAATTACAAAATTAATAAATAAAAAATATAACGCAATAAAATTTCAACGCCGAACAAAGTAAAGAAAATGTTGCGGTTGTTCGTTCAATCAAGGTTTTTTTATTTAGAATTTTAAGTTAAGCTCTCAAATTCCTTAAACGGCAATGTGTTTTTTTTTGTTATTAACTGAAGATTTTTACTTTATTTTGTACTGAATCACCACCACCCTTAAATTGTTTTAAGTTTCAAGAGTCACAAAAAATTGGCACAAACATTTTTAAACTGAAAATGGGTTCAAGTTCATTTATTTAGAACATTGAACCATATTTGAAAAATATCTCTTTTTTTTATGTTTCTTTTAAATAGAAAATCATTTAAAAAGCAGGCACTTAAACACTCAACATTTTAAAGAGTCATTTATTTATTCATTCACTTTCGTTTTAAATTGTATTTCTTTCGAGTGCCATGTAATAAATACTTATGTAGTTGGGTATTTTGTAAGAGCGCACACTTTTATTTCAATTAAGTGATTTTTAACAATTTAATTATTATTTCGAGGTAAAAATTGCCTTGGACTGTTGGCTGGCTTATCTTCTATTTTACAATTTTTTTTCTTTTAATACGCATATTACAGACGATGCTTGCCAGTGAAGATGATTTTGTTTTTCTTTTTTTTCATTCAATTTGTTTACACTTAAGCAAGAGTTGCTGCCAAATGATAACAATGTTTATTACAATTTAAAATTTTTTTATTAAACATCTAGCAGCATCACTTCAAAAAATATTTTACCACGTACATACATACATACATATATTTGTAAACAAGGAAAATTTTTTATATAAACAAACAAGTTATAAATTTATGAATTTTAAAATTTGTACAATTTCTTAATGTAAATTCTCTTGTTTGTAGCTTCAAGAAAATGCTCTTAATATTTTTTGCTCTTTGGCTTTTCTCACCCCTTCTACTACCTATTTTACAATATAAAATATTATGCGCTTAAAGAATATTTAACATTTTTAAATATTTAAATTTCTTGTATATTTATTTATGTGTAAATTAATCACAGCGTGCGTCTTTAGGAATTGTTAACAATTATTCGTTTAAATTAGAGAGATTCTTTTTAACCAAACTACGCCATTAATTCGACCGTTACATTTAAACACTATGTAATACATGTTTCAAATCGATTTTTTTAATTAATTAGGAACAACCGTTTAGTTTGCGTGTTGTTTTATTACTGACTCATTTGTCGTTTGTTTGTTGTTACAAAAAATTTCGTTTCGGTTTAGTTGGTGCTTTCGAGCTAGACAATAACAGTGGTTCTTAATGATGTACGATACCTACAATTAGAACTTTTTGCATACATAAAGGAGTATGTACGTTGCATGTAAATTAAGAATATATATGTATGTATGTACGTGTGTAAGTAAAGCTTTATTTTTTATACAAATAGGTATAATTTAAAAGACTAAACAATATGATACCAAATCAACTTACAAATGGGTACCTACTAGTGATGTTACGAATACTCGTATGCGTATTCGACTATTCGAATATTCGCCTGTTTTAAGATATTCGTATTCGTATTCGCCAAATTCAAGCGAATATTTTTCGAATAATTTTCCCATACATTTTCCAAAAAAAATCATACAAAAGTTTAAAAAAAGTACATAAAATGTAAAAAAATATATTAATTTTTATTAAAAAAACCCATTGTATTTCACGCAGAGTAAGAAAAACGAAATCTGAAAGTATGTAAGTAAAATAATTAAAAAATGTTCTGTAGAGGTTTTCAAATTCGGCATCTTAATGCAATAATAATGTTAAATCACTAAATTTTTTTTTTCATTTATAGTTACTAACGCAAAGGCAGGGATTTTTTCCAATTAAATTTGAAATATAAACCTCAAAAGAAATATTCGTATTCGTATTCGTATTCGGTGAATACTGTTTTAAATATTCGTATTCGTATTCGCGAATACTAAAAATTGATATTCGTAACATCACTAGTACCTACATATGTACACCTCATTGACGAAAACAATATGCCTTCAAAACTACATACATACATATATCACAATTGTCAGTAAAAGACCAAATTTGTGTGCAATTTTTTTACAGCAATAAAAATAAATACTTTTCATTGTATAATAATTTTTAAAGCTTTAGGTCGTTTTTATTTAAAAAATGTTTTTATTATATTAATTTTTCGATATTTCGCCACACTTTTGGTTGGCTTCTTCAGGAGAAATTGAGTTAAATTTAATTTATAATAATTTGAACAAATACCAATCAAAATATTGACAAATATTTGTCAATTCTTTTCTTTTAAGATGTTTGAAATTCAACTGAAAATAAGTTTTAGTTAAATTTTTGTTTTAAGAACTTTTAAAATTTAGCAAACACATGCGTGCATACATTTTTATTAAAAATGTTTCTTTTAATTGGAAAAATTATTGGTGCACATGCAAAATACGGTAGATTTTGGATAAAATTTAGCAACAAAATACACAGAGTTGATAAATACCGTCACTATAAATTGCATGATTTCATTGAAAAATTAATTTAAATCTTAAATTGATTAATTGAACTAAGTATGTATAGGTATACATACATATGTATGTATAAATCAAGTTTATTTTCGAAAAAAATATTTTTCAAAAGAAACATGTTTGGGAACATCTTTTTAGCCAAGAACGCTAAAAACAATACATTTGAATTTCTACGTCATTATGCCAAAAATAATTGTTTTGTAGAAAGAAACATAAAATTCATACACACAACAATAACAAACGCAAAGTTTATACAAAAAACAATTTAAGACTTAATGACTTAAGACGCTGACAATGAAGCACGTTGTTAAATATCAACATTTTTTCAATCTAAACAAAAAAATAAATGTTGAATTCATCATACTTTAAGAGAGAGATAACACTGAATTGGGGTGTTTATGTTGTTGCTCTTAAAAACAAAAATACATTCGTGCACACATTCATATGTACATACATAATCGCTCCAATCATATCCCCAAATTCAGAGATGGAAAATTTGGTATATTGCATTTGTTGAGATACTTGATTTACAAACTTTAACATCGAAAGAGTAGATTACAAACTCCTTAATGTGAATAGATAATATAGGTATTTTGAGTTTTTTTCCGCGTTACTGTATTAATCAGAACAGGATACTAATTTTTAGAAACGCAAAATTTTTAACGAAAATTGTTGTACGTTCTAATATTACTATTATTAATACCCTTAACTATATATAGACCACCGATATTTTGTTTAGCCATAAGTAGCTTAAAGGGTTAACTATAATGTGCTTAAGCTAGCTTAAGCAAATGTGCGAATACACACAACCAAATATTGACAACTATAATGTACTTAAGAACTTTTCGTCAAGTTTCATCAAATTTCATTTGCTTAAGCAAACATCGAAACCAATCGTACCATGCTTCAGCAAACAGCTGCGTATAAGTACGTGTATTTATTGAAAATAGTTGAAACTGTTGCATTTGTTGGTACTGTTTTATTTGTGAATGTTTTCATTTCATTTCTAACATAACAAAAATTTAAATAAATTGTTTGTTTATGGTTTTAGATTAATTAGACTTAAAATCATTTTTTTAAAAAATAAGAAGAAAATAGTTTTTGAATAGTACATATATTTGCAACTCAGCGAAGAAGATCTTTAATCAATAATTTGCTTAAGCATTTGACATGCTTTTCGTTGATTTCTGACAGTAGCTAAAGCTAGCTTAAGCACATTATAGTTAGCCCTTAAAAATGCAGAATGCTATAATTTTAGACAGTCAATGTTGATATTTTTATTCTCGTGTCAATTCAGCAAGTATATTTATAAAAACTTCTATTCTTAAAAAGAAAAGTAATGCTAAGGAAATCTCTCATCCGAGAGTTCCAGTTAAATACTGTGAAAATTTCAGGAAGATCGGTTCAGAGGTTTAGTCTCCTATAAGGAACAAACAAACAAATAAACAAACACACATTCGGTTTTATATATGTATATAGATGTACATAAATTATAGAAACCTAATATGTTCCATACCTGCCGCAAATGACCCAATATATAACATTGCTGCTTTCGTCACCTCAAACAGAGGTCTTGCCTGTTTCACTACAATCTTCATTTAACTGTTAAGCTTTACAAATTTAAAAGCTTTTTGTTATAATGCGTCGTTTTAAAAAACAGATTGATTCATACAAATTTATGCACAATGGGTTTATTATTTGTTTACTATTAAGCACAAAATAATTAAATTATTCATTTGAAACGGATGCAGAAAAACAGACGAAGAGAATTAATCATTAAAGAGAACATTTTAAACTTGATAATGAGAATCTTTTGCAAATGTTTACGATTTGTTTTCAGGTATGAATTTTTAACGGTTGTTTTAGTTTTAAAATTGATATTATAAAATTTTTTATAGTTTATGTACATACATACATAAGTAAGTATGTATGTACATATGTATTTATGACCACTTTTGTTGTTATTGCGTTTTATTTACTTTTGGCTGTTTTTTAAATTTTATTTTAATGTCTTTGAAATCATTAGAGCATGTTATACATACATATATATATGTATGTATGTATGTATATGTATCATTACCTTAATATATGTACATCGAAAGCCCTAATAAATTTTTCTTTCAAATTACCTACTTATATACATACATATGTATGTATGTACATACTACACATGTATACATATCGTCATATACATACATACATATACATACATAAGTACATATGTACATACAACGTGAAGTCATGCAACTACTACATACATACATATGTACATAAGTATGTATCTGAATACCACATTCGAAAAGAGAAAAAGTACCAAAAACAAAAGAGTACCGAAAGTACTAGCTTGTTATCATTTTATATTCTGGAAAGTACACCATACTCGTATGTTAATGTTTAAAAAGATTGTAAAAAATAAATAAATATGTAACAATTTTGTCTATTTTAAACCGTTAAAAAGTACCCTATATAATAATCAGGGTCATATTATATCCGTCTACAAAATTTCATCGAAATCCATTAAGCAATTTTCGCGTTTTCGAAAATTTCCCATGGGCAATTTTATATCAAGTCTTTAGTTCTTGTACATTATTATGAGGGCAACTTTTCATTTTGTCAGCATTTATAGAATATTCAATATTCAATATTCTCTTAAATTTAAAATTGCTACACGACATACATATGTACATCAACTTCTACAACAGAAACATAATTATAAATACAATAAAAATATTATAAATGTGAGCCCATTACCGTTGTTAAAAATATTACATTAAATTAATCTAAAGAACAAAGATTAACTACTTTTATTTTCTTATTCAATATATAACAGTTAGACACAAATTTGCACATCATTTATGTATTTAAGTACATATGTAGAAGAGAAACAAATACACTATGTATTTTCAAAAAACAAACACAGTAACTACACAATCTAATTATTTTAACAAATGATTTTTTTTTGTTATTAAATAAATAAATAAAAAATCGGTCTGGTTCAATATTAATTTGAGAAATTTATTTTACCGGAAGAATTAAAAACATAAATTAAAAAATATTGTAGTATGTATCGTATTAAGCTGGCAAAAAACTAATAAATTTATATAAAATGATACCTACACATACATACATATATATTTTTTTCAACTACATTACAGATACATAAAAAAATTTGAAAATATTTTGAGTTCCAAAAAATTATTATGGCCAATACTAGGTATGTATGTATGTGTTTGTGAAAATCAATTATGAATTGCTCACAACTGATTATACTTTTTGAGTTTAGTAAATTATTCAATATAGTGAAACTATTGTCAAATCATTGTTGTATTGAACTACAAAACTACATAATTTTATTTAACAGTTACAGTTACACGACGGAAATAATAGAAAAAACTGAACAGTATGAACTTAAAAAGTTTCTACTTTTCGCAAGGAACAAGTTCCAATTTATTTGGCTGGGAATTCTTTTAAATTCATAGTCCTTTCTCTCTTTTGTTGTATACGGTTTCTATTGTGAATCTTTTTTTTTTTTTTTTTTGGAACCCAACATATTTTTTCCAGCTTACCTCTAAAAATTTGGAAAACTTATGACTGTTTAACTTGTTACATTTTTATATTATTTTAATTTGTCTTTTATTTAGAACCTGATATTTCAGGCACCACGAAATAAGCCCCAATGAAATAAGCCCCAAATCGAAAAATGAAATAAGCCCCAAAAAATTTTATGAAATAAACCCCAAAAAAAATGAAATAAGCCCCAAACAAAATTTACGAAATAAGCCCCAAATAAAATGAAATAAGCCCCAAAAAATTTTATGAAATAAGCCCCAAATTTTTAAAAAATGAAATAAACCCCAAAAAAATGAAATAAGCCCCAAATTTGTTAAGTTTATGATGTAAGCTTAAGAAGAAATCATAAAATGCAAGAATTTTATCCTCAAAATTATATCGAACACCGGCTTCGCGTTCCAAGCATTCTCTGCATAACCGGCCTACGGCCGGGCGCAAGGAATTTATCCTCTATAGTATATCGAACACCGGCTTCGCGTTCCAAGCATTCTCTGCATAACCGGCCTATGGCCGGGCGCAAGAAATTTATCCTCCATGGTATATCGAACACCGGCTTCGCGTTCCAAGCATTCTCTGCATAACCGGCCTACGGCCGGGCGCAAGGAATTTATCCTCCATGGTATATCGAACACCGGCTTCGCGTTCCAAGCATTCTCTGCATAACCGGCCTACGGCCGGGCCCAAGGAATTTATCCTCCATGATTTATCGAACACCGGCTTCGCTTTCAAAGTATTTTCTGCATAACCGGCCTACGGCCGGGCGCAAGGAATTTATCCTCCATGGTATATCGAACACCGGCTTCGCGTTCCAAGCATTCTCTGCATAACTGGCCTACGGCCGGGCGCAAGGAATTTACCCTCCATGGTATATCGAACACCGGCTTCGCGTTCCAAGCATTCTCTGCATAACCGGCCTACAGCCGAGCGCAAGGAATTTATCCTCTATGGTATATCGAACACCGGCTTCGCGTTCCAAGCATTTTCTGCATAACCGGCCTACGGCCGGGCGCAAGGAATTTATCCTCTATGGTATATCGAACACAGGCTTCGCGTTCAAAGCATTTTCTGCATAACCGGCCTACGGCCGGGCGCAAGGAATTTATCCTCTATGGTATATCGAACACCAGCTTCGCGTTCCAAGCATTCTCTGCATAACCGGCCTACGGCCGGGCGCAAGGAATTTATCCTCTATGGTATATCGAACACCGGCTTCGCGTTCCAAGCATTCTCTGCATAACCGGCCTACGGCCGGGCGCAAGGAATTTATCCTCTATGGTATATCGAACACCGGCTTCGCGTTCCAAGCATTCTCTGCATAACCGGCGTACGGCAGGGCGCAAGGATTTTAGATCTATTTTACGGATATGAAATAAGCCCCAAATAAAATGAAATAAGCCCCAAAAAATTTTATGAAATAAGCCCCAAATTTTTAAAAAATGAAATAAGCCCCAAATAAAATGAAATAAGCCCCAAACAAAAAATTTGAAAATTTTTTGGGGCTTATTTCATTTTTCGATTTGGGGCTTATTTCATTGGGGCTTATTTCGTGCCACCGATATTTCATATGTGAGAGAACATACTCGTATATGATTTAAAAAAAATGGGATTGTTTTAAAAATAAGTGTATACAGGCAATAATATATTATTAAAATTAATACAAAAACCTAAAGGCCCAACCATATGCATATGCTAGCTTAAGTCAGCTTAAGCAACTGTGCGAATACATGTAAAACGTATGAGGCCAACTATAATGAACTTAATGAAACTTTTCGTTAAGTTTTATGAAACGTCATTTTCTTAAGCAAAGTGCCAAACTGAACGCACATTCCGTACGGAATCAGCAGTTTTATATATACATACATAGATACATATGTATGTTTGTAATTGAAAATAAATTAATTTTAAAAATAGAAAAAGAAAACGAAACAGTTTACATATTAAATTTAATAGAAAATGTGGAAAAAAGAAGTGTCTGTACACGAAACTGACATTCCATATATTTAATTTTCACTGATGTATATTTTAGTACTTTTGCCCTTAAATAAAATAAATATGTACTACAAAGTAAATAATTTCGGTTGTAACTTTTCTTATAATTATTAAAAATAATTATATTGTACGTATATTTTAGCATAATTTTTTTTTTTAATTACAATCGTTTTATATACATTTGTGAACAAGACTCAATTTATTCAGGGAAAATAAGAGGATAAAAATTTTTCGAAAAATTATTTAAGCTACATAAGTATGTGTGCAACTATGACTATTTGAGTTTTAAGTACATTATAGCCACCTAAAAGCCACCAATTTTGACATTAGCTTAAGTCAGCTTATGCATATTATGGTTGGGCCTTAAACTTAAAATAAAGTTTTTTTTATATAGATTTATATTTTAAATTATCTCTTTCATATTAAAAAATTTGCTCTCCTGTTATCCAAATGTTTTTTTTTATTAAATTTTAATAAAATGCTTTTAGTTCCTTAAACGAAATTAATTAAAATTATTTTTCCAAAATTCGTAAATTTTTATATAAATATGTATTCACAATTTTTTGTTTGGTTTTTTAAAAATATGTAATTCTACTACAATTTGCAAAAATATTCTAAAGCTTTTACAATATTCGTTAATGGATGGTTGATTAAATTATAAAGTCTTTTTAAAGTTTTAAGAAAAAATCTGTATAAATTAAAATATTTGAACAGATTGTTAACATCTATAATGAATTCAATAACGTGTGCTATAAAGCGGGTAATGGGCCCACATTGGCAATAGCTATGGATGTAAACTTTCAACTCACCTTTAGATTGTGTAACAGTTTGACAGGATAGAACCGAACTTGTTGGGCCTTTGAGCACCGATTCCAAACAACGAATATTATCACGACAAGTGATTATTATTTCGGTCTATGAAAAAAGGGAAATAAATTTTGTCAGTTGGTATCCAAAAATAATTTAATAGAAATACATAAAAATAAATCATTATTTTAACTATTGATTATTTTGAAATCTATTTAAAAATTTCCCTACAAGGTTAAATAATTTTTTTCTTGTATTTTATCTTAAGCTTACATAATCTTCTGGTCTTAAAAGATGACAACGTATTTTCAATGCTTTTGTATCTTCTAAACGACTGTGCGATTGTTGCAGCAAATTGCGTATTTCCTTCTCATCGTCGGAGTCATCGCCCGATGACGATGAAGTAGCTGGTATCAATTTAATACATTTTTCTAAGTTACGAGATGAACGTCTACGTTCATCGGCTTTGCGACGTCGCTGTGACGTGTCACTCTCCGATGTACGTCTCAGTGATTGGGCCGAATGACTCATGCCAAATTCTAATTTACGTGTTGTCGTTTCACTTTTATGTTGGATATTGAAACGTTCAGAATTTTTAGGAGTCAACGCCTGGGTGGAAGAAGATAAAATAGCTGCCGGAGATTTGGGATTATGAAACTCCAAAGATTCTGTAACAAAAAATAAAAAGAAAAACATTAATTTTTATATACTATCAAAATAAACTTTGTCAAAGTTTATAATTACTAATTGTACAATAAAGACATATAAATACATACATATAATGTGAGATTGGGCCGAAGACTATTCTCAAAAACTTTCGAAATTCATAATACCTTTACGATCGAGATCTTTTTAATACCCGATAGATACTTAACGAAAACTAAAGTAAACAAATTTTAACCTGTGAATTAAATTTTAAGACTTATTTTTTACAATTACAATTTCCAAAGTTAGTAACTACGCATGAAGATTTTCAAAGAAATTTTAATAATTCAATAACTCAATCTAATACCAGAACTCCGAAATTATAAATTTGCTGCCACAAAATATAGTAATAGTTTTCCCAAAATAAGTTCTACGTAAACAAAATAATAAAAATAGTCAAGAATTAAATTTCAAAGTTTAAAAAAATAATATTGAATAATTTTGAAAAAATATCTGTTGAACGGGCACCACTTTATCATTTTTATCAGTTTTTAGAGTAAATTACAATACCATTTATTAAGTTTATAATTTAAGTTATTCTCGCAATTAATTTTGACAAATTTTTTAACTTTTCAGAAATATGGTAAAAGTATACAGACTTTAAAACAATTCTCAAAATTTGTCGAATCGATTTATATTCAAATTATTTATATCCAAGTTGGACAATATCTTAAAAATGAAGAAAATGATATAACGGTAAGTAAATTGTTATTTAAATGTGGCAAAAATAAGTTCGCAATTTTTCGAAACCAGTGCGTCAGACTAATATTATTGTTTTGTATTAGTTTATACCCAACACACTCAGATGGACCAATTTGAAAACCCGATTATTATTCTTTCTTAATCTCTTTATCTTCCTTAGCTTTAACTTTAAAAATCACACATCTTAAATCGGCGGACAAAAGAAAAAAAAAATAATTAAAATCCAGGCGTTCATTGCAACTCATTATTTTGTATGGTATCTATCTATAGATATAACAGTTAAACGAATATAATGAGCTAATTGTCAGCATTTTGTTTAAATTAAGTTAAAAATGTTTTTTTTTCTATAATTTGCGACACTCGATTCAAAAGGGCGGAATTTTGTATCACTTTCTTTTCGCAAAACACGAAAAACCTTGAAATTTCTTGCAAAATATTTTGTGTGCTTTTGTTTATTATATTTCACTTTAAATTGTTTTTTTTTTTTCTTTAAATATATCTTGTTTATATTTAATTACCTTGACAAGATTTGCGACGGATTTCTAAATTTTTGCGACGTCTTTCGTATTCCAATTCTAAAGCTCTGCGACGTCTGGCATGATCCACGCTACTAACAATTGTATCTTGTGTGATGATCTTTGATTCATTTTGCTGCAATGAATCCATGCGAGGTGGTGAAAATGAATCCACATTGTTGGCAGCTGACAATGAAGAGCAACAATCGGACTGTGAGTCAATAAAATTGCTAAATTAAAGGAAACATAAGAGAAAAAATTATATTAATAATAATGTTTGCAACTTTCTTGATTTTATTAACAAAATACTCACCGATAATCATCGCCAAATTCTAATAATTTTCGTGCAGCATCTGAATCAAAGCCTTCTGAATAATTTTCCGAGTTATATTTCTCTTGATAATTGTCCCAAGCGGTCTCTGAGAAACTACTATGATAATCTTCAGTTCCTATTGAAATGTAAAAAAAGGGAATTTGAATTAGCAATATTAGAAATATTTAGAGAAAATTTTGATGATTTTGGCAAAGAAATATTATACACTAAAAATAACATGCAATTAAGATGGAGGAAATAATATATGTACATATGTATGTATGTACATATAAATCAAACAGCACATGTGAATTGTCTTTTAGCGATATTTTTTGATGAGTGTATGACGCAAATTATTGGTATTTGCACGAAAATGAATTTCTGTTCATTTTCACAAAGTTAGATGAGAATTTTATTATTTCATAATTGTGGCAGACAGTTTTATTATAGAAAAGTTCAAAATAAATCAGCAAAATCAATATTTTCTTTTATATTATTAAATATATAATTATTATGGCTTAACACCACCCGTAATTAGTACAGTATTGAACTTATCTTCTTTATTGCTTTAATATATATTTTGTTTTAACTTTAAAAAACAAATAGTAATATATTACTATATGATGCAATAGTGATCCGGGTACCAATACTGGTGCAAGAACTGGGTACAAATTTATTTGTGTTTCTGAAGACAGCAATTTGTCGATTCCAAGACGTTCTCAACAA
The DNA here is from genome assembly GCA_947311025.1 of Lypha dubia. Lineage (NCBI taxonomy): Eukaryota > Metazoa > Arthropoda > Insecta > Diptera > Tachinidae > Lypha > Lypha dubia. The sequence continues at coordinate 76,218,141 of OX371263.1, forward strand.
TTAGGACTGTCTCAAACCACAACCAGGCGATATAGATTGATGATAACCATCTTTTTTTGACCGAAATTGGAAGAAGTTGATCTTGACAACATTTGGTTCCAACAAGACGGGGCTACGTGCCACACAGCAAATGCAACAATTGAATTATTGCGAGAAAAGTTTGGAGATTCGATTGTTTCAAGATATTGTGATATTGAATGGCCTCCAAGCAGTTGTGATTTAACATTAGACTATTTCTTGTGGGGTTATTTGAAGTCATTGGTCTTTCGAAATAAACCAAACTCTCTTCAAGCTTTACAAGTCAATATTGAACGTGCCATTTATGACATACGACTTGATTTAGTGGAAAAGTTCTCGAAAATTGGGTTCATCGAATTCGTTTCAGCAGAAGAAGTCGAGGAGGCCATTTGAAAGACGTTTTATTTAGAACGTAATTGTATCGATTGTACTTCACATTAAATAAAAAAACTTTTGAATTTCCTTAACAATAAGTGTGTGTGTATGTTTCATATCACTCTTATTGGAAAACCCTATATTAAAAAAAACAGTCAATCTTTGGAATCAAGTCCAGTCGAGCACTAAAACCGACATTTGCCGTATTTGGTAGCCTTATTGTAAGGTATGTGTCCCCGGGGGCTACGTTTTGTCATCTTGGTAATATCCACCACCTGGGGAATTGGTAGTTGTCTTTTCTATCCTCCTTGAGAAGGAATATGCTGGCAGACATCGCACTACTCTCGTTGGTGGCATGATTTCGTGATTGGTTATTGGTGAGGTCTCCTTTAGGAGTACACATGGTGGCTGTGGTTGCTACCAAAAGCTTGGAGAGGTAGGTATTGGTTTAAGGACTGATGCTTGACCAGTGCTAGTGGCTGGACAACAGAGCGTAAATTGCTCGATCACTTAAGCAAAGTGTTTAGGCATTGTGGAGGGGGGGTCAGACCATGCGTAAGAATTTTTCACCTGATGTGGAAGTACTGAAATCAGTTAATGTAAAAATTTATGATAATCAGTGTAATGTTAGGCAGTCGGGTAACGTTCCAGGCTTTACAGAGTTGAGATCAGGCATGGTCATAGATAGATTGTATTCCATATGCTCTGCAAAAAGGTGACCTGGGCATAGTTTCATGCGATCGAAACTCGTCTTTATATAATGACTAACTTAAAGGTGCGTTTTTGAGCTTCTTCGCATTTGTACCTAAGCAAATATTGTGCATGTTCTGAAGACCCTACTTTATAATAATAGCCAGCTTTCATAGACTCATTTCACACGCTACAAACCCAATAAAAACAATTCATAGCAGTATTTCATACCAGTTTCACATATGATAGTCATAAAAAATGTCTGATAGACTTATTTATTGCGGCGTACTGTATGACATCAATGAAAGAGAAGAGCAATCTTCGCAACGAACATGCTAAAAGCTTTGAAAACAGAGAGACCTCACCCGATAACCTTTAGTAACTCAGTTATTTCGGCATTTGAATTGTTAAAATGTCTCGGAAAATATTTTACCAGGTACCACCATCTAACAGCGGTGACAGTTGGGATCAAACAGTGTAGATTTTATGAATTACGACGAGACCTTAAAACTCATTCTTTGGCAATGTTCAACTATGGAATTTTGTACGGAAAACTTGGATAGGCTCCATTAATAGCCTCGAACTATTAAGTTAAGAATAAGGTTTTGCATCCTAAACTACTATGACACAAACGATATGAGATATGAGACTAACGATTAAATTTTAAATTCGCAAATTTGCTTTACTTATCTTATACAGTTTTTCATTCTTAATGATAAATTCTTTACGTCTAATACATGACACGCAAAACGCCCTTAGCTAACATTATCATTATTTTACAGAGGAAACAAAAGACATGCTAAAATTCTTACAAGATAGGATGTGTTTTATTATGGTTGTTCTAACAAAATAAAACAAAAAAATAATAATTAAATGATTTATAGACAAATAATATTACCGGTTACATCTACCATTTTTGCTTGGTGAAGTCTGACTTTTCCATAGCGGTGTATATTGGAGAAATACATCCGATTTTGTAAAAAATTGATCTGCGATTTTTTCTTAGTTAGGGCGTTTGGCGTTTTAGGTAACGATATGTATATTATATATTAAATAAGATACATACATGTACGTGTATGTATATACTTATGAGCATGCCATATACAATTCAACTATGCAAAATGATAAAAAGGGGAGTCTAATAAAAATTAAATAATTATTTCAGAAAAAAGACAAAACTTTAAATATATACTTATAAAAATTAGCCTAAAACGGATTTTTAATATGAACTCCAAATGGAAATATTAGAAATTGTTCTTAAATCATTAAGAATTTATCTTCAAAGACCGATTTTTTTTTTTTTTTTGGGAATATAGGGGAGTTCTACGAAATACATGATCACTAAACCTTTAAAGATTTCTTATTCCATATACCTTTTGCTTTAACTTCTTGTGGTACTGGAGTGACGGCTTGAAAAGTTAATTAAATTTTTATATTTTAAATGCAAAAAATAATTCAACAGCTTTTAATTAAACAAATTAAGAAAGAAAACAAAGAAACTTAAATAAGTCATGAAATTAACAACAACAAAAAATGTTTGTTTAAATTTCAGTTAATGCAAAAATAAAGAGCAAATAGACCATAAAAAAATCAACTTAAAACACTTGTTAACGTATGAAAATAAACGAAATAATAAAAAAAAAATAAGTATAACAAAACTGTACAATAAAAGTTAAAATAAACAACGAATATGACTCAAATATATGATTAAGATTTTTAAGTGCTCTATTCTACATAAAAAGTACGAAAACAGCATTTGCTGAAGTAAATTGTTGACGTTACTGATAATTTACATAACGACGGCAATTATGGACGATCTAATTGCCATTTCTTCTTATTAAAACAAAGTGCTTATGAAAATTTATGGATTTTTTTGTGAAGTTTTTTAGTTACAACACTGGCCGAAAGAATAGAGATATCTATGAAACATAATTGCAACATTGTATGCATGCTGACTAAATTTACACATTAATAGGACTGTCAGGGAAATAAGCCAAGGGAAACTTTTAAATTGTTTTTTTTTCCATTTTATTTCTTTTGCACATCAGGCTTGCAATAAGAAAATAAAAAAGTTTAATGAAGAAAAATTCATAGAAAATTTTTTTTCGGATTTATCAAAACGAAAAAATGGCACTTATTTTGGATCTTAAATCTTAAATTTTTGTTTTGTTGTAGATCTGCATATGTATTTGTATAAATCTAATAATTAACAGTTATACATAAGTATGCTAAGTATCTCAATTTTTCTTAAAAAAAAAAATAAGTGTTCAATAGCTTTTTTCTTACAATTATAAATAACTATAAAAATGTCTGATAATTTACTTTTCACTTGTCTGTATAAAAATAAAATTTGAAATTGTTGCAAATCGATAAGACATCAAAGAGCTTTATCAACTCAGTTGTTTTGAAAAAGACAAACGTAAATGACCAGTAAAGTTAAAGTAAAAAATAAAAGCTAAAATAAAACAATGATAATGAGTAAAAACAAAAGGCACTAACCTCCTTGCTGCTCCTCATCATTCATGTAGGTGGACAGGGCAGCCAAGGAACCCAAACGGGTTTCGTTTTTCATATAGGCAGTTGTATAGGAACCAACACGGAAATTTGGTTTCATTAAATGATTTTCATCTTCGCTTTCATTTGTCGCACCATTCAGTACAGTGGTTAAATGATGTTGCTGCAATAATCCCACGGCCATTTGTAATTGTTCACTCGAATCGGCTTTCTGTAATTGCCGTAATGCTTGTGTTATCTCTTGCCTTTGTGTAGGAGTCATATTGGCACAAGTTTGCATTAATAAAGTCGGTGCTTGTTCCGGTGTTAGAGTCACCTCCTCCTCCTGATGAGTAGTTGGATGATGGTTATAATGTCCGTGATGTACATTGTGATGATTGTTGTTATCTTCTGAATTGGTATCAGATTTTTTACAATTTGCGATTGAAAGTTTCTTCTTACGCGTTTTACGTCTCTTTAAAGAGCCTTTACTGTCGTAACTTTTAACTTGGGTAACGGTAGATGAAGAGGAAACTCTTGGCCTACCAGGTGAGAGCGAATCCAAAGCCGATTCACTAATGGAGTGCGAAGCTAAGCCAGAATGAACATTACCAATGGTTTTAACTTTGGCTGCCACTTGATTGGCATCGGTGGTCAGTTGTGAGAGGCATGATACAGACCAAGGTCTTTCCGATTTGCGCCTGTTCTGTGGACGTTTTATCACCTTGACATTTAAGCTTTGATTGCTGGTAGCAGCATTGACAATGGGTTCAGCTGAACCTCCAATACGTTCTGTAGAGTTACCATAAGAATTTGTACTGGTTTGCATGCAAGTCGCTATAGAATCTGATACTTCCGATGTATCGGAGCATTGATGAGGTACTGAATCCGTTTCGGAGGCTTCTCCCGATGCCTCACAATCATCGGTGCGCGTTGGACTGGGAGCCGTTGCAACTGATAAGGGGCGCTGATGATCATCGCTGGTATGATGATGAGCTACAGATGATTTTGGCATTTGTACGTTATTTGAAGGTTGATGTTCTAGCCACTCCTGTTGATAAAAATAAAAAATGTGAAACGAAAAAACGGTTGCGTTATTTTTCCGTTTTTCTTCAATTTTATTTCTAACTTTTACTTACTTGTACCCGTTTGATGGGACCAGGCATTAATACTTCACGTTTCTTTACGGTTGCGGAAATTTGCACTATATTAACGCCGCCGGCACTATTATTATTGTTTTTATTATTGCTACTGCTAGAATGCTTTTGTTTGATTGGTGTTTTCAAAGCTTCGTCACGTACTAAATGCTCTGCTTCAAGTACCAACTGTTTGATGGATTCATGCGATACTTTACCCTGTTGAGAGAGAGAGAGAGAGAATAAAAACAATATACTAAATGAAAGAGCTTCAGTAAAATTATTAATTAATAAAAAAAAACCAAGAAGAAAGAAAAACATACAAGTACATGTACACAAATGTTCATGAAGAAGAGAAAAAAACAATATTATAACAAGAAAGAAAACTCAGTAGTCGTTTAATCAGCGAATTTAGGTGTACCCTATTTTGCTTCGTTTTGCGGCAGATGTTTAATAAGACACGTTATGAAAGTGAAAGAAGAGTCCTGAATAATTCGAAACAAATTTCTATTCATCGAATAACAAGGACTCTGATAGGTTTAGGAAATTTTCAGCGAGGAAAAAGTTAAGCACGATCATGCTTTATAATACATTTTTATGTATGTATTTATGTAGAGGGGCAAAAGCTGCATTAGGCGAAGTACCAGTATATGGACTACATCCTTATTCTTTTGTGTACACACAAACAAACATTTGTATATGTATGACCATATACATCCCTGTAGTTTTTTCGTGACAATTTACTCCAAAAGTGGCAGTACTATACAATGTGGACTGGTTATAAAACTATCCACATTCATCCTATACTCGAAAGACTGGTTATAAAACTATCCACATTGATCCTATACTCGGAAGACTGGTTCTAAAACTGTGGAAAATTTTACTGTCACTTTGTGCAGGCACTTAGCTGTCTTTTTGTGTCGTAGATGGTGGATAGTAAAAAATGTATGTCATTAAGCACACATAGCTTAAGTAGTACAATGTAGAAGTACCAGTGAGTGTAGCTGAGTGGGTTGAGATGTTGATTACCAGTCGGAAGGTTGCTAGTTCAATTCTCAATACAGTCAAAATACATTTACAAAAATAGTGCAATGTTACGCATCCTTACTAAGTTACAAGTGGGCGGTAGGAACATTATTGTACTGCAGTGGGAATAACCAGGATGAAGATGACTACGATGAAGATAAATAAAATAATAAGAATAATAATAAAAAAATAGCTGAAAGCAAAATTTAATTATTATATTAATTAATTATTATTATCTTTTTAATTAATAAATTAATTTGTTATGTTTTTTTTTTTTGACGAAATAATTTTTTTTTTAAGTTAAATAAATTATAAAATGACTTTTATTTCATAAAAAATAGGGAATGATTTGGGGCTTTTTAAGGGAGTGGTTTGGCTGGTATAAGGAGACAGTTAAGGGTAAGCCAAGAAGAACCGGCTTATGAAATGTCTTTTTGTGGCCTCTTGGTGACAATTAACCCCATCGTAGGACATCCCCTTGTTAAAGTGGTCAGTCATATGGCTAGCATTCGGACTGGTTGTGTCATAAAGGGGCTAGTATTATAACCAGCTCGAAGACAGCCACTTAAATTACAGGGATGTGCTTCAAGATATCAAGATATGGGTGTGAATAACTTTATATTAGCGCAATAACTTATTTTATTTTTTTTGCAAATATCAAAATGGCCCTAGCATAGTCGAATATGCTATTGAAAATTATTAAAATAAAATGGTATTACTTTTTCGCGGTTGGTTAAAAATATTTTTTTAATTTATCCAAAATAAACGCATTTTTTATCAATAAACCAAAGTCGCTCGATCAGTATTTAAAATTTCCGGTGAAGGGAAAGAATCTACAGTTTTAATAAAAATTATCTATATAAAGGAAGCAGATTGCGCGGCATTTATTCATTCAAAATATATATGTATGTAGGGTAGTTTGGGAAATTTAAAAAAATAGTTTTCAAGGTTGAGGATTTTATACTAAAATTACACTCAAGATTTTTCGTAAATAACACAAAACTCGCTATCGCGTGCTGCTAAGGACAAACTTTGGTTATTGCCCTAATGTGTATACATGTACATATGTATGTATGTAGAGCGCAAATAATTTTTATTATTAATTCGTTTTGGCCAATATATTTTTTTTAATACAAAATTAAAGAAGAGAAATTAAACTTTGATTTGGCAAACAAAAAAAAAATTGGCTCTCATTCTCAATTTTATTTTAAGTATTGTATCTTATCTAAGTTTGCATACTAAAAGGCATACATACATATATAGATACATTAGTATGTACATACAAATTTCTTGATGAATCGTTTAGTTTTAAAGTGGCCTAAGTGCCAAATAAGTTATTTTAAAATTTTAAAGCTATTTTTTAGATTTAAATTTAAATATTTACATTTAAAATTTATATTTGTTTGTAAAATAAACTTTTAGATCTTGAGAATTGAACGGAGTAAAAACTCAGGTCTTTTTTTTATAAATAAGTTCTATTTTATAAATAATGCATTTTATATTCGGCTAGAGAGCACGTAAATAAAAAACTTTTATTTGTTAAGCGCCCATACTGCTGCCCAAAATACATGCGACATGTATCTTCTAAATATGAATGAAGCTTTTAAAATACACGTACAAACGCAACAGTATGGAAGAAAACTGCTATAAATTTAATAGAAATCATTATAATATTACCCGATATATTAAATTGCAAATAAAAACTGATTCTTAAAATTTTTCGAAATTATTAGAAACTTTTGTATCGATCTCATGATTAATTGATTTAATTACGGGATTAATTGAAACTAGTTTTTAATTTTGATTAAGAATTAGTTACAAATCTTTTAGGAATATTTTTTCTGTTTAGTTAATTGTTGTTTATCTTGAAAAAGTTGCTCACTAACTTCAGCACACTAAACAAGCAGAATCGATCTAACTTTTGCTAACCTGAATTTGTTCCACAGTGTAGTATGACAAATAACAAAAAAATTATCATATACAAATAAATTCATAAGAATGTGCATCAATTAAATGTTTTAAAAACTTTAGAAGTTATAAAACTGTTGTTATTCTCCATTACAAAACATTACAGTTCCATCAACAATTTTTAAAATTTTAGCATATATATGCATGTATGTACATTAGGATAATAACTATTTTAAGGAAATTTTTGGGAAAACTAACAATAGCGATTTTTATTATTCTACGTTTTCCTCCATCCCCTACAAGATTTTGGAACTAGAGCATGAATATATACAATCTCTGTTACCCCTAATGTGTGTAAATGTATGTTTGTGTGTTATTTATAAAATTTTGTATAAAATTAATTGATTTTATTGTAATGATGAGACTTACGTCATTTTCAAAATAACGAATTCATAACACATTAGAAATGTATATACACACATATACAAAGAATATAAGGAAATAAGTACAGTACTCCCATTTATATGTGCCCCGCTTTAATGAGTTCCCCGTTTGAATGCTCAAAAACCGCTGGCAACAAAAGTAACCCTATACATATATTATATTTGAAGATTTTGACTGAAGTGCACAATCGAAAAAATTTTTCCCGTTTAAATGGTTAAAAGGCCTTATAAATCGCCAGAATATGGTCTTGACAACATAAAATTCTTATACGTATTTCAAAAGATTTCTTATATATGTAAGTGAGTGATGAAGTGTTCACTGTACATATAAAACTTATAAATTTATACACACATAAATATCGTCACTTCATATCCAAAAGGCCGTAACTGACAAAAAGCTTAAAATACTCTTTTTACATCATTCCTTAAAATTTTACTCGTATAATTTAAGATATAAGTGCTTTTGTTAAAATAGTTCAGATAAATAACGAATGAATCATTTCGCTTTAACACCAGGCTTTTAAAATTAATCATTTGACCATATATTCGGAAATTTGTCAATTAAGCATTTATCAGAGGTTCGCTTAAATGATACTCCGCCTAAATTATTCAATATGCACTTAAGAGGGGACTACTGTATTGATGGATGTTTTATGTTTTGTGGTTTATTTTAAACAAAACGCTCACTTCAAATAGATTTTACGAGTACATACACATACGAGTACACACATTGATAATAATAAGCCAAGTGGTTTCGTAAGCATTTTGAAATTGTTTGTTCTTATGGGAAAGGACAAAAACGTGTTAATAAAATATTGTGTGTTCGCCTTGCTATCACGCATGTTAGTATATACGAGGAGTGTTATAAAGGTAGCGTAAAAATCTCGTTCGTCTGACCTAAATAATCGCATTATTTAAACAAAACTATACATATGGCAGAAATAGATTTTGTCTCTTAATAGACCATTAGAGTGTCCGGAAGCAGGAAATTACAAATAGGTTAGAAGTGAAAATGTTACGGTAATTTGCGAACAAGATTAAATATACAGCACCTAGTAAAATTGTGATATTTTTATCACAACTTACAAATTTTAAACTATTACCTTTAAGGTACGGTCACATCTTGCAAACATTTGCCCAAAAAAAGCGTAACCACTAAATACAAATGAAAACACTTTTGGTTTAGATACCTGTTTATTACGTTAAACAGTTGCCTACATGATTTATAGAAAATGTAATAGAATCTTATCTTATTAGATGCTGTTTAACTTAAAAAATAAATGCATAAATCAAAAAGTTTTTCATTCGTATTTAGTGGTTACGCTTTTTTTGGGCAAATGTTTGCCAGATGTGACCGTACCTTTAGTTTTCCAATGCATCTCGTACGTTTAAAAGTGCATACAAACTTACTTAACTAACCACTGTCTACACTTCTACGTAATTTTATCAAGAAATTTTGTATTTGTCTGCCATAAGTGTCTCTTATCCTACTTCAGAATGTCATAGAAACTCATGTTTTTTGTTTAAATCGTGTCTTTCAGTAACAATACATCACAGTCGCATGTGGACGACTCAGGAGAAAGAAGAGTAGGTTGCCACTTGTGGCAGACATCAGGAGAAAGAAGAGTAGGTTGCAGGGGTGTGATATTTAATTCCTGCAAATGTTTATTCATAAGTGTTTGTCTTTCGAGTTCTTGATAAGATGACTAGCATACGAACTAATTTTTTATAATAAAAAAAAACACGTTTATCTTTGCGACTTTTCCAGTCTCATAAGAACAAAAAATCATTATTGTTTCTTAAAAGGGTTTCTGTATAACATGCATACATACTTGAAGGGATAAAATTGATAAAAAATTTTAGGAGTATACATCCTCATATGGTCAAATAGAAAAGACAAAACTGTACATCCAATAGCTGCAGCATTACCGAAACAACAAGCCTCTTTTACTGTAAAATTTTTTCCGTTTAATAAACCTATGGAAAAGGGGAATCGACTCGAATCCAGTCACCATTGCCAAAAACGGCTAGAAAACATATTTTAGCCCCCAAAAATAGGAAAATGGCTCTACAGATCATGTTGTTATTTTTAATACAATATAAAACATAAAAAATGGCCCCAAACTGAAAAATAAAAAATGGTCCTAAACTAAAAATTAATCTTTGCACTGCTTATAAAGGATTAAGGATTTTCTCCACCGTGGTAATTCTCGAAACGGCGATAAGTATAAATATACTTGACCTAATGTATTTTCATTACTACTTTGTTATTAAGAGTATTGCCGACTTTAAATATATTAAAACACATGGTTTACGTTTTCAAGAGTTCACTGTACTTAAGCCGCTTTCATTAAATTTGTAAAGAAACGAAAATAAAAATCAACAACATATAATACAGAAACAGTTAAAAAATTAACTAAGTACAAAATGGTAGTACACATCTGATGATAAAATTCATACATACATACATATATACGTATACATATATGTATGTATGTTCATAATTCAACTTGTTTTTAATGCAAAATTTCTAAGAAAACATATGCAATTTTTGCGAATAGAGCCGGTTTTATTTAGCACTTATTTTTTTCAGTTTATTTCAAGTTTTTTAATTTTATTTACTTATATAAAGATAAAATAACCTTTTCTAAATTAAATATTCAATTTGGTTCTTATCGTTATTCATTTTAATTTTTTTTTCAAACGTATTTCGTTTTAAAAGGCTTTTAAAAAAAATTTTAAAGATAATAGATTGCGACCTATTTACGTCCTTTATTTATCATGGCTTGCTTTTGCAAATTTTGACGGAAGTTTCGGGCAAAAAATTTTTCAAATAAATAAATTTTATTTAAAGCACTGCAAGTTTGTTATAAGAAACTTATTCTATTCTGTAAGTATTTGACACGACAACGTGTTTAGTAGTGCTGGCGAATTCGGGCTACTTTTGATTACTCAATACTACTCGATACTTTTAATAGGTAATCGGTTAGGCATCATTTTAATTTATCATTTAGATTTCCTTATAAAAATACAAAAAGTATTGAGTAGTTCCTTTTTTTGTATTGAGTTCCTAAAAAAACAAATACTCGATTCTCGGTACCCACTACTCAATAACTTGCCAGCACAATTTAAAGGCTATTATAATTTTAAAAATAATTTAAAGTTTAAGCAAAATAAGAGCAGATATCTTTCGAATCTTCAACTTGTTAGCAGAATATAAAAAACAACAACAGACAGTACCACGGTGATAAAGTTTTTGACTACTTGACATAATTGCGAGATTAATCTTTACATCAGTCTCACTGATGACGTGTCCGTAGGCTTAAGGATTTTACTATTATTTTTTCATCTTATTGATGTGCGATTGAATATATAAGTTGTAATATTTTTTAATTTTCAAAATATACGCCTGTGTTCTACATTCGTGAAATGAAATGAAAGTGAAAATTTCACTAATTTTGTGTTTTTAAATTTGTTAAGTGAAATAAAAAGTAAAATTTAATTTTCAACTTGTATCAAGTGGAATTGATGTGTTCTACGAATCATTTTCACCACAAATAAAGTAATTTGAAATCGAAGGCTAACAGTCGCGTGAAAAAATATACTTTTTGATAAAAATAAAGGAAATTATTTTTCCTAGCTTTATTTTCTTAAAGTTTAGGCAGTTTTTAATCAAAATTTTGCCATTTTTTTTTTTTTGGTTTTTTTTTTAGATTTTTCGGAATTTTTAATCAGTATTGCATTTACCCAAGATTTCGCGATTGATTGTTCGCCATTTTCGTGATTTCTACAATTTGTTTTATATTCCTTAAAGTTTTAGCGATTTTATTATGATATCTTTAAAATTTTTGCAGTTTTTCGCAATGTGCGCAATTTTTGCAAAGTACTTTCATAAATTTCGCAATTTTGCGCAAAGCAACCAATTTTAGCATATTATAATCAGTTTTAGAGCTTGCATTAAATATGTGGGTTCTTGTGAATTTTTTTTTAATTTTCGCTATAGGCTCGATTTTCTGCAATGCAAAAATATTTCAATTTGAGTTTTATATTGAACAAAACAATGGATTAATGGAAGAAAATCTTTACTCAGCGAAGCGGCTGTTCCAGTGGGTTAGTGAATTAATTAAAAAGTTTAGGAAATCATTAACTATCTTCTCAAAAGCTTTTAAATGGTACCAATATTGACCACATTATATGAAACATACACCATATATTTACAATTTTGTACTGGAACTCCATATACCCATAACTCCGAAATTAAGCATGGCCGAAAAATTTTTTATTAATTTTTTGATTCTCCATCGGATAGGATATTTTTTCTTAACAACGCAGCCAAACTAGCTTTGTTGCCACATTATTTAAAAAATTTTTTTTAAACAAAACAAAATTGAAATCGTCGGAAAAACAAAATTTCATTACTTTTCTAGAACACAGTGAAATTGTAAATGTGAAATTCAAAAGTTTTTCACTTTCATTTTGTAGTGAAATACAGAACACAGGCGATAGTGAACTCGCAAAAACGTGAACATTGACTACTTTAAAACATGAACAAAGGTTACATAAAGGCTCGAAAACATGATTTTTTTTTCAAACGTTTAAATTTAATTTTGTAAAAATTTTGGGGTTCCCCGCTGAAGAATTTTTAAAGTGAATATCCATCCACTAAAATCATTTTTATCTATATATATAAAATTAAGTGCAAAACTTCCAGTGCGCATACTCCTCCTAGACGTCTTGCCCGATTTTAATGAAATTTTCAGGGGTGATTGGGGTCTGTGTGGTGGGTACACATAAGAAATTTAGTGGGCGTGGCCCCTCCCACATAAATTAAATAACATCATATATCTTGACTGTTGTGATAGCAAGAGTTTTGAAACATTGTAATAGTACATATGTTACTCATGTGATAATCAGGACAAAAATGGGCGGGATCGGACAAGTGGGCGTGGCAACTATCATATAAAATAAATATTTAATATCAAATATCTAGAGTTATATAATAGTTAGAGCCTTCAAACTTTGTAGGAGGGCATAAATTAATAATATTAGCAGCTGAAGTGAAAATGGGCGTGATTGGACAAGTGGGCGTGTTAGATCTCATACAAAGTTTTAACATATAATATCTAGAGTACTATGACAGCAAGAGTTCTGAAACTTTGCACATGTACATATTAAACTAATCTGAAGAGTTGTGAAAAAAAATGGGCGGGATCGGGATAATGGGCGTGGCACCCACAATACAAAGTAAATATTTAATGTCATGTATCGGGGGTACTGTAATAGTGAAAGCCTTGGAACTTTGTCTGAGTTTATGAGTTATTAATGTGAGTAGTCGTACTAAAAATGGGCGCGATTGGATGAGTGGGCGTGGCAGCTCCCATACAAAGTAAATATTTAATATCATATATCTACAGTACTATAAAAGCCATAGTCTTAGAAATTTGTGCACGTTGATTATATTATGAATAGTCATGGGAAAATTGGGCGGGATCATACCAGTGGGCGTGGCAGCTCCCATACAAAGTGAATATTTAGCTCATATACAAAATTAATATTAAATATCTAGGGCTCTATACTAGCTATATAGCCTTCAAATTTTGTACGAGTCCATCAATCTATATATATATATAAATGAATCCCTTTTTTCCTTGGTCACGGCATCACGCGTGAATGGCTGGACCGATTTCGACGATTTTTTCTTTCTAATGATCGCCATGGTCCAACTTTTTTCGATTTACCTAAAATCAGAAACCGGCTCCATCGATTTGACTAATTCTTCTTTCAAATGTTCGTATTAATCCATTTTAAGTTTTCATCGAACGAAAAATTTACCACGCCTACTTTTACGCACGCCCCTTTTTAGGAAAATTAAAATCGTAATTTAGTCTTAACTACTGGACCGATCGTCATTAAATTTTCACAATAGGATATTCTTACGAAATAATAAATGCTTGACTATATAAATTATTGATTGGGCAAAGGGACGTGGTACCGCCCATATAACCAAAAAATTTGACATACGTCGATGATACTTGGTACATATGGTATTGGCATAATTAGAAATACGTACCACGAGAAAACTGGGTGGGAAGACGCCCCTTTTTAGGAAAATTAAAAATCGTAATATAGTCTTAACTACTGGACCGATCGTCATTTAATTTTCACAATAGGATATTCTTACGAAATAATAAATACATGACTATATAAATACTTTCAGTTTTATTTTATAACGATGGGGGTAGCAAAGCACACGGGTTTTTATTATTGTTTTGCCGCAAGATTGGCAGTCCTGCCTTTTACTAATAAATAAACAGAGACAGCAGGCGAATGTTTACAATTATTAAAAAACATTGACATCGCAACATTGTGTGTTTTTTCCACATTTAATTCAATCGATTTGCTACATTTATTCGAAAAGAATACTTTATCGGACTTACATAGTCTATAAGTATGGATCCTTGGCTTTAATTTCCCATTGGTCCAAATGAGTGACAAACAAATGTTATAAAAAATTCTCAAATACAATTGAGAAATCGGACTTACATAGCCTATAAGTATGGATCCTTGGCTTTAATTTCCCATTGGTCCAAATGAGTGACAAACAAATGTTATAGAAAAATTCTCAAATACAATTGAGAAATCAGACTTAGATAGTCTATAAGTATGGATCCTTGGCTTTAATTTCCCATTGGTCCAAATGAGTGACAAACAAATGTTATAGAAAAATTCTCAAATACAATTGAGAAATCGGACTTACATAGTCTATAAGTATGGATCCTTGGCTTTAATTTCCCATTGGTCCAAATGAGTGACAAACAAATGTTATAGAAAAATTCTCAAATACAATTGAGAAATCGGACTTACATAGTCTATAAGTATGGATCCTTGGCTTTAATTTCCCATTGGTCCAAATGAGTGACAAACAAATGTTATAGAAAAATTCTCAAATACAATTGAGAAATCGGACTTACATAGCCTATAAGTATGGATCCTTGGCTTTAAATTCCCATTGGTCCAAATGAGTGACAAACAAATGTTATAGAAAAATTTTCAAATACAATTGAGAAATCAGACTTAGATAGTCTATAAGTATGGATCCTTGGCCTTAATTTCCCATTGGTCCAAATGAGTGACAAACAAATGTTATAGAAAAATTCTCAAATACAACTGAGAAATCGGACTTACATAGTCTATAAGTATGGATCCTTGGCTTTAATTTCCCATTGGTCCAAATGAGTGACAAACAAATGTTATAGAAAAATTCTCAAATACAATTGAGAAATCAGACTTAGATAGTCTATAAGTATGGATCCTTGGCCTTAATTTCCCATTGGTCCAAATGAGTGACAAACAAATGTTATAGAAAAATTCTCAAATACAATTGAGAAATCGGACTTACATAGTCTATAAGTATGGATCCTTGGCTTTAAATTCCCATTGGTCCAAATGAGTGACAAACAAATGTTATAGAAAAATTCTCAAATACAATTGAGAAATCAGACTTAGATAGTCTATAAGTATGGATCCTTGGCCTTAATTTCCCATTGGTCTAAATGAGTGACAAACAAATGTTATAGAAAAATTCTCAAATACAATTGAGAAATCGTACTTACATAGTCTATAAGTATGGATCCTTGGCTTTAATTTCCCATTGGTCCAAATGAGTGACAAACAAATGTTGTAGAAAAATTCTCAAATACAATTGAGAAATCAGACTTAGATAGTCTATAAGTATGGATCCTTGGCTTTAAATTCCCATTGGTCCAAATGAGTGACAAACAAATGTTATAGAAAAATTCTCAAATACAATTGAGAAATCGGACTTACATAGCCTATAAGTATGGATCCTTGGCTTTAATTTCCCATTGGTCCAAATGAGTGACAAACAAATGTTATAGAAATATTCTCAAATACAATTGAGAAATCGGACTTACATAGTCTATAAGTATGGATCCTTGGCTTTAATTTCCCATTGGTCCAAATGAGTGACAAACAAGTGTTATAGAAAAATTCTCAAATACAATTGAGAAATCGGACTTACATAGTCTATAAGTATGGATCCTTGGCTTTAATTTCCCATTGGTCCAAATGAGTGACAAGCAAATGTAATAGAAAAATTCTCAAATACAATTGAGAAATCGGACTTACATAGCCTATAAGTATGGATCCTTGGCTTTAATTTCCCATTGGTCCAAATGAGTGACAAACAAATGTAATAGAAAAATTCTCAAATACAATTGAGAAATCGGACTTACATAGTCTATAACTATGGATCCTTGGCTTTAATTTCCCATTGGTCCAAATGAGTGACAAACAAGTGTTATAGAAAAATTCTCAAATACAATTGAGAAATCGGACTTACATAGCCTATAAGTATGGATCCTTGGCTTTAATTTCCCATTGGTCCAAATGAGTGACAAACAAGTGTTATAGAAAAATTCTCAAATACAATTGAGAAATCGGACTTACATAGTCTATAAGTATGGATCCTTGGCTTTAATTTCCCATTGGTCCAAATGAGTGACAAACAAATGTAATAGAAAAATTCTCAAATACAATTGAGAAATCGGACTTACATAGCCTATAAGTATGGATCCTTGGCTTTAATTTCCCATTGGTCCAAATGAGTGACAAACAAATGTAATAGAAAAATTCTCAAATACAATTGAGAAATCGGACTTACATAGTCTATGAATATGGATCCTTGGCTTTAATTTCCTATTGGTCCAAATGAGTGACAAACAAGTGTTATAGAAAAATTCTCAAATACAATTGAGAAATCGGACTTACATAGCCTATAAGTATGGATCCTTGGCTTTAATTTCCCATTGGTCCAAATGAGTGACAAACAAATGTAATAGAAAAATTCTCAAATACAATTGAGAAATCGGACTTACATAGCCTATAAGTATGGATCCTTGGCTTTAATTTCCCATTGGTCCAAATGAGTGACAAACAAATGTTATAGAAAAATTCTCAAATACAATTGAGAAATCGGACTTACATAGTCTATAAGTATGGATCCTTGGCTTTAATTTCCCATTGGTCCAAATGAGTGACAAACAAATGTAATAGAAAAATTCTCAAATACAATTGAGAAATCGGACTTACATAGCCTATAAGTATGGATCCTTGGCTTTAATTTCCCATTGGTCCAAATGAGTGACAAACAAATGTAATAGAAAAATTCTCAAATACAATTGAGAAATCGGACTTACATAGTCTATAAGTATGGATCCTTGGCTTTAATTTCCCATTGGTCCAAATGAGTGACAAACAAATGTAATAGAAAAATTCTCAAATACAATTGAGAAATCGGACTTACATAGCCTATAAGTATGGATCCTTGGCTTTAATTTCCCATTGGTCCAAATGAGTGACAAACAAATGTAATAGAAAAATTCTCAAATACAATTGAGAAATCGGACTTACATAGCCTATAAGTATGGATCCTTGGCTTTAATTTCCCATTGGTCCAAATGAGTGACAAACAAATGTAGTAGAAAAATTCTCAAATACAATTGAGAAATCGGACTTACATAGTCTATAAATATGGATCCTTGGCTTTAATTTCCTATTGGTCCAAATGAGTGACAAACAAGTGTTATAGAAAAATTCTCAAATACAATTGAGAAATCGGACTTACATAGCCTATAAGTATGGATCCTTGGCTTTAATTTCCCATTGGTCCAAATGAGTGACAAACAAATGTAATAGAAAAATTCTCAAATACAATTGAGAAATCGGACTTACATAGCCTATAAGTATGGATCCTTGGCTTTAATTTCCCATTGGTCCAAATGAGTGACAAACAAGTGTTATAGAAAAATTCTCAAATACAATTGAGAAATCGGACTTACATAGCCTATAAGTATGGATCCTTGGCTTTAATTTCCCATTGGTCCAAATGAGTGACAAACAAAGGTAATAGAAAAATTCTCAAATACAATTGAGAAATCGGACTTACATAGCCTATAAGTATGGATCCTTGGCTTTAATTTCCCATTGGTCCAAATGAGTGACAAACAAGTGTTATAGAAAAATTCTCAAATACAATTGAGAAATCGGACTTACATAGCCTATAAGTATGGATCCTTGGCTTTAATTTCCCATTGGTCCAAATGAGTGACAAACAAATGTAATAGAAAAATTCTCAAATACAATTGAGAAATCGGACTTACATAGCCTATAAATATGGATCCTTGGCTTTAATTTCCCATTGGTCCAAATGAGTGACAAACAAATGTAATAGAAAAATTTTCAAATACAATTGAGAAATCGGACTTACATAGTCTATAAATATGGATCCTGGGCCTTAATTTCCCATTGGTCCAAATGAGTGACAAACAAGTGTTATAGAAAAATTCTCAAATACAATTGAGAAATCGGACTTACATAGACTATAAGTATGGATTCTTGGCTTTAATTTCCCATTGGTCCAAATGAGTGACAAACAAATGTAATAGAAAAATTCTCAAATACAATTGAGAAATCGGACTTACATAGCCTATAAATATGGATCCTTGGCTTTAATTTCCCATTGGTCCAAATGAGTGACAAACAAATGTAATAGAAAAATTCTCAAATACAATTGAGAAATCGGACTTACATAGTCTATAAATATGGATCCTTGGCCTTAATTTCCCATTGGTCCAAATGAGTGACAAACAAGTGTTATAGAAAAATTCTCAAATACAATTGAGAAATCGGACTTACATAGCCTATAAATATGGATCCTTGGCTTTAATTTCCCATTGGTCCAAATGAGTGACAAACAAATGTTATAGAAAAATTCTCAAATACAATTGAGAAATCGGACTTACATAGTCTATAAGTATGGATCCTTGGCTTTAATTTCCCATTGGTCCAAATGAGTGACAAACAAATGTAATAGAAAAATTCTCAAATACAATTGAGAAATCGGACTTACATAGCCTATAAGTATGGATCCTTGGCTTTAATTTCCCATTGGTCCAAATGAGTGACAAACAAATGTAATAGAAAAATTCTCAAATACAATTGAGAAATCGGACTTACATAGTCTATAAGTATGGATCCTTGGCTTTAATTTCCCATTGGTCCAAATGAGTGACAAACAAATGTAATAGAAAAATTCTCAAATACAATTGAGAAATCGGACTTACATAGCCTATAAGTATGGATCCTTGGCTTTAATTTCCCATTGGTCCAAATGAGTGACAAACAAATGTAATAGAAAAATTCTCAAATACAATTGAGAAATCGGACTTACATAGCCTATAAGTATGGATCCTTGGCTTTAATTTCCCATTGGTCCAAATGAGTGACAAACAAATGTAGTAGAAAAATTCTCAAATACAATTGAGAAATCGGACTTACATAGTCTATAAATATGGATCCTTGGCTTTAATTTCCTATTGGTCCAAATGAGTGACAAACAAGTGTTATAGAAAAATTCTCAAATACAATTGAGAAATCGGACTTACATAGCCTATAAGTATGGATCCTTGGCTTTAATTTCCCATTGGTCCAAATGAGTGACAAACAAATGTAATAGAAAAATTCTCAAATACAATTGAGAAATCGGACTTACATAGCCTATAAGTATGGATCCTTGGCTTTAATTTCCCATTGGTCCAAATGAGTGACAAACAAGTGTTATAGAAAAATTCTCAAATACAATTGAGAAATCGGACTTACATAGCCTATAAGTATGGATCCTTGGCTTTAATTTCCCATTGGTCCAAATGAGTGACAAACAAAGGTAATAGAAAAATTCTCAAATACAATTGAGAAATCGGACTTACATAGCCTATAAGTATGGATCCTTGGCTTTAATTTCCCATTGGTCCAAATGAGTGACAAACAAGTGTTATAGAAAAATTCTCAAATACAATTGAGAAATCGGACTTACATAGCCTATAAGTATGGATCCTTGGCTTTAATTTCCCATTGGTCCAAATGAGTGACAAACAAATGTAATAGAAAAATTCTCAAATACAATTGAGAAATCGGACTTACATAGCCTATAAATATGGATCCTTGGCTTTAATTTCCCATTGGTCCAAATGAGTGACAAACAAATGTAATAGAAAAATTTTCAAATACAATTGAGAAATCGGACTTACATAGTCTATAAATATGGATCCTGGGCCTTAATTTCCCATTGGTCCAAATGAGTGACAAACAAGTGTTATAGAAAAATTCTCAAATACAATTGAGAAATCGGACTTACATAGACTATAAGTATGGATCCTTGGCTTTAATTTCCCATTGGTCCAAATGAGTGACAAACAAATGTAATAGAAAAATTCTCAAATACAATTGAGAAATCGGACTTACATAGCCTATAAATATGGATCCTTGGCTTTAATTTCCCATTGGTCCAAATGAGTGACAAACAAATGTAATAGAAAAATTCTCAAATACAATTGAGAAATCGGACTTACATAGTCTATAAATATGGATCCTTGGCCTTAATTTCCCATTGGTCCAAATGAGTGACAAACAAGTGTTATAGAAAAATTCTCAAATACAATTGAGAAATCGGACTTACATAGCCTATAAATATGGATCCTTGGCTTTAATTTCCCATTGGTCCAAATGAGTGACAAACAAATGTAATAGAAAAATTCTCAAATACAATTGAGAAATCGGACTTACATAGCCTATAAGTATGGATCCTTGGCTTTAATTTCCCATTGGTCCAAATGAGTGACAAGCAAATGTAATAGAAAAATTCTCAAATACAATTGAGAAATCGGACTTACATAGCCTATAAGTATGGATCCTTGGCTTTAATTTCCCATTGGTCCAAATGAGTGACAAGCAAATGTAATAGAAAAATTCTCAAATACAATTGAGAAATCGGACTTACATAGCCTATAAGTATGGATCCTTGGCTTTAATTTCCCATTGGTCCAAATGAGTGACAAGCAAATGTAATAGAAAAATTCTCAAATACAATTGAGAAATCGGACTTACATAAATATGGATCCTTGGCTTTAATTTCCCATTGGTCCAAATGAGTGACAAACAAATGTAATAGAAAAATTCTCAAATACAATTGAGAAATCGGACTTACATAGCCTATAAGTATGGATCCTTGGCTTTAATTTCCCATTGGTGCAAATGAGTGACAAACAAATGTAATAGAAAAATTCTCAAATACAATTGAGAAATCGGACTTACATAGCCTATAAATATGGATCCTTGGCTTTAATTTCCCATTGGTCCAAATGAGTGACAAACAAATGTAATAGAAAAATTCTCAAATACAATTGAGAAATCGGACTTACATAGCCTATAAATATGGATCCTTGGCTTTAATTTCCCATTGGTCCAAATGAGTGACAAACAAATGTAATAGAAAAATTCTCAAATACAATTGAGAAATCGGACTTACATAGTCTATAAATATGGATCCTTGGCCTTAATTTCCCATTGGTCCAAATGAGTGACAAACAAGTGTTATAGAAAAATTCTCAAATACAATTGAGAAATCGGACTTACATAGCCTATAAGTATGGATCCTTGGCTTTAATTTCCCATTGGTCCAAATGAGTGACAAGCAAATGTAATAGAAAAATTCTCAAATACAATTGAGAACTCGGACTTACATAGTCTATAAGTATGGATCCTTGGCTTTAATTTCCCATTGGTCCAAATGAGTGACAAACAAGTGTTATAGAAAAATTCTCAAATACAATTGAAAAATCGGACTTACATAGCCTATAAGTATGGATCCTTGGCTTTAATTTCCCATTGGTCCAAATGAGTGACAAACAAATGTAATAGAAAAATTCTCAAATACAATTGAGAAATCAGACTTAGATAGTCTATAAGTATGGAGCCTTGGCTTTAATTTCCCATTGGTCCAAATGAGTGACAAACAAGTGTTATAGAAAAATTCTCAAATACAATTGAGAAATCGGACTTACATAGCCTATAAGTATGGATCCTTGGCTTTAATTTCCCATTGGTCCAAATGAGTGACAAACAAATGTAATAGAAAAATTCTCAAATACAATTGAGAAATCGGACTTACATAGCCTATAAGTATGGATCCTTGGCTTTAATTTCCCATTGGTCCAAATGAGTGACAAGCAAATGTAATAGAAAAATTCTCAAATACAATTGAGAAATCGGACTTACATAGTCTATAAGTATGGATCCTTGGCTTTAATTTCCCATTGGTCCAAATGAGTGACAAACAAGTGTTATAGAAAAATTCTCAAATACAATTGAGAAATCGGACTTACATAGCCTATAAGTATGGATCCTTGGCTTTAATTTCCCATTGGTCCAAATGAGTGACAAACAAATGTAATAGAAAAATTCTCAAATACAATTGAGAAATCGGACTTACATAGCCTATAAGTATGGATCCTTGGCTTTAATTTCCCATTGGTCCAAATGAGTGACAAACAAGTGTTATAGAAAAATTCTCAAATACAATTGAGAAATCGGACTTACATAGCCTATAAGTATGGATCCTTGGCTTTAATTTCCCATTGGTCCAAATGAGTGACAAACAAATGTAATAGAAAAATTCTCAAATACAATTGAGAAATCAGACTTAGATAGTCTATAAGTACGGATCCTTGGCTTTAATTTCCCATTGGTCCAAATGAGTGACAAACAAGTGTTATAGAAAAATTCTCAAATACAATTGAGAAATCGGACTTACATAGCCTATAAGTATGGATCCTTGGCTTTAAATTCCCATTGGTCCAAATGTGTGACAAACAAATGTAATAGAAAAATTCTCAAATACAATTGAGAAATCGGACTTACATAGCCTATAAGTATGGATCCTTGGCTTTAATTTCCCATTGGTCCAAATGAGTGACAAACAAATGTAATAGAAAAATTCTCAAATACAATTGAGAAATCGGACTTACATAGTCTATAAGTATGGATCCTTGGCTTTAATTTCCCATTGGTCCAAATGAGTGACAAACAAATGTAATAGAAAAATTCTCAAATACAATTGAGAAATCGGACTTACATAGTCTATAAGTATGGATCCTTGGCTTTAATTTCCCATTGGTCCAAATGAGTGACAAACAAGTGTTATAGAAAAATTCTCAAATACAATTGAGAAATCAGACTTAGATAGTCTATAAGTACGGATCCTTGGCTTTAATTTCCCATTGGTCCAAATGAGTGACAAACATATGTAATAGAAAAATTCTCAAATACAATTGAGAAATCGGACTTACATAGTCTATAAGTATGGATCCTTGGCTTTAATTGCCCATTGGTCCAAATGAGTGACAAACAAGTGTTATAGAAAAATTCTCAAATACAATTGAGAAATCGGACTTACATAGCCTATAAGTATGGATCCTTGGCTTTAATTTCCCATTGGTCCAAATGAGTGAAAAACAAATGTTATAGAAAAATTCTCAAATACAATTGAGAAATCAGACTTACATAGCCTATAAGTATGGATCCTTGGCTTTAATTTCCCATTGGTCCAAATGAGTGACAAACAAATGTTATAGAAATATTCTCAAATACAATTGAGAAATCGGACTTACATAGCCTATAAGTATGGATCCTTGGCTTTAATTTCCCATTGGTCCAAATGAGTGACAAACAAGTGTTATAGAAAAATTCTCAAATACAATTGAGAAATCGGACTTACATAGCCTATAAGTATGGATCCTTGGCTTTAATTTCCCATTGGTCCAAATGAGTGACAAACAAATGTAATAGAAAAATTCTCAAATACAATTGAGAAATCGGACTTACATAGCCTATAAGTATGGATCCTTGGCTTTAATTTCCCATTGGTCCAAATGAGTGACAAACAAGTGTTATAGAAAAATTCTCAAATACAATTGAGAAATCGGACTTACATAGCCTATAAGTATGGATCCTTGGCTTTAATTTCCTATTGGTCCAAATGAGTGACAAACAAATGTTATAGAAAAATTCTCAAATACAATTGAGAAATCGGACTTACATAGCCTATAAGTATGGATCCTTGGCTTTAATTTCCCATTGGTCCAAATGAGTGACAAACAAATGTTATAGAAAAATTCTCAAATACAATTGAGAAATCGGACTTACATAGTCTATAAGTATGGATCCTTGGCTTTAATTTCCCATTGGTCCAAATGAGTGACAAACAAATGTTATAGAAAAATTCTCAAATACAATTGAGCGACAAACATAAATGTGCCCACAAATAGCCAAATGCCCGTAGAGCTGAACAAAATTTACACAATTTTAATCTTTAAAATTTTATAGAAAAATTCTCAAATACAATTGAGAAATCGGACTTACATAGCCTATAAGTATGGATCCTTGGCTTTAATTTCCCATTGGTCCAAATGAGTGACAAACAAATGTAATAGAAAAATTCTCAAATACAATTGAGAAATCGGACTTACATAGCCTATAAGTATGGATCCTTGGCTTTAATTTCCCATTGGTCCAAATGAGTGACAAACAAATGTTATAGAAAAATTCTCAAATACAATTGAGAAATCGGACTTACATAGTCTATAAGTATGGATCCTTGGCTTTAATTTCCCATTGGTCCAAATGAGCGACAAACATAAATGTGCCCACAAATAGCCAAATGCCCGTAGAGCTGAACAAAATTTACACAATTTTAATCTTTAAAATTTTATAGAAAAATTCTCAAATACAATTGAGAAATCGGACTTACATAGCCTATAAGTATGGATCCTTGGCTTTAATTTCCCATTGGTCCAAATGAGTGACAAACAAATGAAATAGAAAAATTCTCAAATACAATTGAGAAATCGGACTTACATAGCCTATAAGTATGGATCCTTGGCTTTAATTTCCTATTGGTCCAAATGA
This sequence comes from Lypha dubia, assembly GCA_947311025.1. NCBI lineage: Eukaryota > Metazoa > Arthropoda > Insecta > Diptera > Tachinidae > Lypha > Lypha dubia. The sequence continues at coordinate 76,243,051 of OX371263.1, forward strand.
GTGACAAACAAATGTTATAGAAAAATTCTCAAATACAATTGAGAAATCGGACTTACATAGCCTATAAGTATGGATCCTTGGCTTTAATTTCCCATTGGTCCAAATGAGTGACAAACAAGTGTTATAGAAAAATTCTCAAATACAATTGAGAAATCGGACTTACATAGCCTATAAGTATGGATCCTTGGCTTTAATTTCCCATTGGTCCAAATGAGTGACAAACAAAGGTAATAGAAAAATTCTTAAATACAATTGAGAAATCGGACTTACATAGCCTATAAGTATGGATCCTTGGCTTTAATTTCCCATTGGTCCAAATGAGTGACAAACAAGTGTTATAGAAAAATTCTCAAATACAATTGAGAAATCGGACTTACATAGCCTATAAGTATGGATCCTTGGCTTTAATTTCCTATTGGTCCAAATGAGTGACAAACAAATGTTATAGAAAAATTCTCAAATACAATTGAGAAATCGGACTTACATAGCCTATAAGTATGGATCCTTGGCTTTAATTTCCCATTGGTCCAAATGAGTGACAAACAAATGTTATAGAAAAATTCTCAAATACAATTGAGAAATCGGACTTACATAGTCTATAAGTATGGATCCTTGGCTTTAATTTCCCATTGGTCCAAATGAGCGACAAACATAAATGTGCCCACAAATAGCCAAATGCCCGTAGAGCTGAACAAAATTTACACAATTTTAATCTTTAAAATTTTATAGAAAAATTCTCAAATACAATTGAGAAATCGGACTTACATAGCCTATAAGTATGGATCCTTGGCTTTAATTTCCCATTGGTCCAAATGAGTGACAAACAAATGTAATAGAAAAATTCTCAAATACAATTGAGAAATCGGACTTACATAGCCTATAAGTATGGATCCTTGGCTTTAATTTCCTATTGGTCCAAATGAGTGACAAACAAATGTTATAGAAAAATTCTCAAATACAATTGAGAAATCGGACTTACATAGCCTATAAGTATGGATCCTTGGCTTTAATTTCCCATTGGTCCAAATGAGTGACAAACAAATGTAATAGAAAAATTCTCAAATACAATTGAGAAATCGGACTTACATAGCCTATAAGTATGGATCCTTGGCTTTAATTTCCCATTGGTCCAAATGAGTGACAAACAAGTGTTATAGAAAAATTCTCAAATACAATTGAGAAATCGGACTTACATAGCCTATAAGTATGGATCCTTGGCTTTAATTTCCCATTGGTCCAAATGAGTGACAAACAAAGGTAATAGAAAAATTCTTAAATACAATTGAGAAATCGGACTTACATAGCCTATAAGTATGGATCCTTGGCTTTAATTTCCCATTGGTCCAAATGAGTGACAAACAAGTGTTATAGAAAAATTCTCAAATACAATTGAGAAATCGGACTTACATAGCCTATAAGTATGGATCCTTGGCTTTAATTTCCCATTGGTCCAAATGAGTGACAAACAAAGGTAATAGAAAAATTCTCAAATACAATTGAGAAATCGGACTTACATAGCCTATAAGTATGGATCCTTGGCTTTAATTTCCCATTGGTCCAAATGAGTGACAAACAAATGTAATAGAAAAATTCTCAAATACAATTGAGAAATCGGACTTACATAGCCTATAAGTATGGATCCTTGGCTTTAATTTCCCATTGGTCCAAATGAGTGACAAACAAAGGTAATAGAAAAATTCTCAAATACAATTGAGAAATCGGACTTACATAGCCTATAAGTATGGATCCTTGGCTTTAATTTCCCATTGGTCCAAATGAGTGACAAACAAGTGTTATAGAAAAATTCTCAAATACAATTGAGAAATCGGACTTACATAGCCTATAAGTATGGATCCTTGGCTTTAATTTCCTATTGGTCCAAATGAGTGACAAACAAATGTTATAGAAAAATTCTCAAATACAATTGAGAAATCGGACTTACATAGCCTATAAGTATGGATCCTTGGCTTTAATTTCCCATTGGTCCAAATGAGTGACAAACAAATGTTATAGAAAAATTCTCAAATACAATTGAGAAATCGGACTTACATAGTCTATAAGTATGGATCCTTGGCTTTAATTTCCCATTGGTCCAAATGAGCGACAAACATAAATGTGCCCACAAATAGCCAAATGCCCGTAGAGCTGAACAAAATTTACACAATTTTAATCTTTAAAATTTTATAGAAAAATTCTCAAATACAATTGAGAAATCGGACTTACATAGCCTATAAGTATGGATCCTTGGCTTTAATTTCCCATTGGTCCAAATGAGTGACAAACAAATGTAATAGAAAAATTCTCAAATACAATTGAGAAATCGGACTTACATAGCCTATAAGTATGGATCCTTGGCTTTAATTTCCTATTGGTCCAAATGAGTGACAAACAAATGTTATAGAAAAATTCTCAAATACAATTGAGAAATCGGACTTACATAGCCTATAAGTATGGATCCTTGGCTTTAATTTCCCATTGGTCCAAATGAGTGACAAACAAATGTAATAGAAAAATTCTCAAATACAATTGAGAAATCGGACTTACATAGCCTATAAGTATGGATCCTTGGCTTTAATTTCCCATTGGTCCAAATGAGTGACAAACAAGTGTTATAGAAAAATTCTCAAATACAATTGAGAAATCGGACTTACATAGCCTATAAGTATGGATCCTTGGCTTTAATTTCCCATTGGTCCAAATGAGTGACAAACAAAGGTAATAGAAAAATTCTTAAATACAATTGAGAAATCGGACTTACATAGCCTATAAGTATGGATCCTTGGCTTTAATTTCCCATTGGTCCAAATGAGTGACAAACAAGTGTTATAGAAAAATTCTCAAATACAATTGAGAAATCGGACTTACATAGCCTATAAGTATGGATCCTTGGCTTTAATTTCCCATTGGTCCAAATGAGTGACAAACAAAGGTAATAGAAAAATTCTCAAATACAATTGAGAAATCGGACTTACATAGCCTATAAGTATGGATCCTTGGCTTTAATTTCCCATTGGTCCAAATGAGTGACAAACAAATGTAATAGAAAAATTCTCAAATACAATTGAGAAATCGGACTTACATAGCCTATAAGTATGGATCCTTGGCTTTAATTTCCCATTGGTCCAAATGAGTGACAAACAAGTGTTATAGAAAAATTCTCAAATACAATTGAGAAATCGGACTTACATAGCCTATAAGTATGGATCCTTGGCTTTAATTTCCCATTGGTCCAAATGAGTGACAAACAAAGGTAATAGAAAAATTCTCAAATACAATTGAGAAATCGGACTTACATAGCCTATAAGTATGGATCCTTGGCTTTAATTTCCCATTGGTCCAAATGAGTGAAAAACAAGTGTTATAGAAAAATTCTCAAATACAATTGAGAAATCGGACTTACATAGCCTATAAGTATGGATCCTTGGCTTTAATTTCCCATTGGTCCAAATGAGTGACAAACAAATGTAATAGAAAAATTCTCAAATACAATTGAGAAATCGGACTTACATAGTCTATAAGTATGGATCCTTGGCTTTAATTTCCCATTGGTCCAAATGAGTGACAAACAAATGTAATAGAAAAATTCTCAAATACAATTGAGAAATCGGACTTACATAGTCTATAAGTATGGATCCTTGGCTTTAATTTCCCATTGGTCCAAATGAGTGACAAACAAGTGTTATAGAAAAATTCTCAAATACAATTGAGAAATCAGACTTAGATAGTCTATAAGTACGGATCCTTGGCTTTAATTTCCCATTGGTCCAAATGAGTGACAAACATATGTAATAGAAAAATTCTCAAATACAATTGAGAAATCGGACTTACATAGTCTATAAGTATGGAACCTTGGCTTTAATTGCCCATTGGTCCAAATGAGTGACAAACAAGTGTTATAGAAAAATTCTCAAATACAATTGAGAAATCGGACTTACATAGCCTATAAGTATGGATCCTTGGCTTTAATTTCCCATTGGTCCAAATGAGTGAAAAACAAATGTTATAGAAAAATTCTCAAATACAATTGAGAAATCAGACTTACATAGCCTATAAGTATGGATCCTTGGCTTTAATTTCCCATTGGTCCAAATGAGTGACAAACAAATGTTATAGAAATATTCTCAAATACAATTGAGAAATCGGACTTACATAGCCTATAAGTATGGATCCTTGGCTTTAATTTCCCATTGGTCCAAATGAGTGACAAACAAGTGTTATAGAAAAATTCTCAAATACAATTGAGAAATCGGACTTACATAGCCTATAAGTATGGATCCTTGGCTTTAATTTCCCATTGGTCCAAATGAGTGACAAACAAATGTAATAGAAAAATTCTCAAATACAAATGAGAAATCGGACTTACATAGCCTATAAGTATGGATCCTTGGCTTTAATTTCCCATTGGTCCAAATGAGTGACAAACAAGTGTTATAGAAAAATTCTCAAATACAATTGAGAAATCGGACTTACATAGCCTATAAGTATGGATCCTTGGCTTTAATTTCCTATTGGTCCAAATGAGTGACAAACAAATGTTATAGAAAAATTCTCAAATACAATTGAGAAATCGGACTTACATAGCCTATAAGTATGGATCCTTGGCTTTAATTTCCCATTGGTCCAAATGAGTGACAAACAAATGTTATAGAAAAATTCTCAAATACAATTGAGAAATCGGACTTACATAGTCTATAAGTATGGATCCTTGGCTTTAATTTCCCATTGGTCCAAATGAGCGACAAACATAAATGTGCCCACAAATAGCCAAATGCCCGTAGAGCTGAACAAAATTTACACAATTTTAATCTTTAAAATTTTATAGAAAAATTCTCAAATACAATTGAGAAATCGGACTTACATAGCCTATAAGTATGGATCCTTGGCTTTAATTTCCCATTGGTCCAAATGAGTGACAAACAAATGTAATAGAAAAATTCTCAAATACAATTGAGAAATCGGACTTACATAGCCTATAAGTATGGATCCTTGGCTTTAATTTCCTATTGGTCCAAATGAGTGACAAACAAATGTTATAGAAAAATTCTCAAATACAATTGAGAAATCGGACTTACATAGCCTATAAGTATGGATCCTTGGCTTTAATTTCCCATTGGTCCAAATGAGTGACAAACAAATGTAATAGAAAAATTCTCAAATACAATTGAGAAATCGGACTTACATAGCCTATAAGTATGGATCCTTGGCTTTAATTTCCCATTGGTCCAAATGAGTGACAAACAAGTGTTATAGAAAAATTCTCAAATACAATTGAGAAATCGGACTTACATAGCCTATAAGTATGGATCCTTGGCTTTAATTTCCCATTGGTCCAAATGAGTGACAAACAAAGGTAATAGAAAAATTCTCAAATACAATTGAGAAATCGGACTTACATAGCCTATAAGTATGGATCCTTGGCTTTAATTTCCCATTGGTCCAAATGAGTGACAAACAAGTGTTATAGAAAAATTCTCAAATACAATTGAGAAATCGGACTTACATAGCCTATAAGTATGGATCCTTGGCTTTAATTTCCCATTGGTCGAAATGAGTGACAAACAAAGGTAATAGAAAAATTCTCAAATACAATTGAGAAATCGGACTTACATAGCCTATAAGTATGGATCCTTGGCTTTAATTTCCCATTGGTCCAAATGAATGACAAACAAGTGTTATAGAAAAATTCTCAAATACAATTGAGAAATCGGACATACATAGCCTATAAGTATGGATCCTTGGCTTTAATTTCCCATTGGTCCAAATGAGTGACAAACAAATGTAATAGAAAAATTCTCAAATACAATTGAGAAATCGGACTTACATAGCCTATAAGTATGGATCCTTGGCTTTAATTTCCCATTGGTCCAAATGAGTGACAAACAAGTGTTATAGAAAAATTCTCAAATACAATTGAGAAATCGGACATACATAGCCTATAAGTATGGATCCTTGGCTTTAATTTCCCATTGGTCCAAATGAGTGACAAACAAATGTAATAGAAAAATTCTCAAATACAATTGAGAAATCGGACTTACATAGCCTATAAGTATGGATCCTTGGCTTTAATTTCCCATTGGTCCAAATGAGTGACAAACAAGTGTTATAGAAAAATTCTCAAATACAATTGAGAAATCGGACTTACATAGCCTATAAGTATGGATCCTTGGCTTTAATTTCCCATTGGTCCAAATGAGTGACAAACAAAGGTAATAGAAAAATTCTCAAATACAATTGAGAAATCGGACTTACATAGCCTATAAGTATGGATCCTTGGCTTTAATTTCCCATTGGTCCAAATGAGTGACAAACAAGTGTTATAGAAAAATTCTCAAATACAATTGAGAAATCGGACATACATAGCCTATAAGTATGGATCCTTGGCTTTAATTTCCCAGTGGTCTAAATGAGTGACAAACAAATGTAATAGAAAAATTCTCAAATACAATTGAGAAATCGGACTTACATAGCCTATAAGTATGGATCCTTGGCTTTAATTTCCCATTGGTCCAAATGAGTGACAAGCAAATGTAATAGAAAAATTCTCAAATACAATTGAGAAATCGGACTTACATAGTCTATAAGTATGGATCCTTGGCTTTAATTTCCCATTGGTCCAAATGAGTGACAAACAAGTGTTATAGAAAAATTCTCAAATACAATTGAGAAATCGGACTTACATAGCCTATAAGTATGGATCCTTGGCTTTAATTTCCCATTGGTCCAAATGAGTGACAAACAAATGTAATAGAAAAATTCTCAAATACAATTGAGAAATCGGTCTTACATAGTCTATAAGTATGGATCCTTGGCTTTAATTTCCCATTGGTCCAAATGAGTGACAAACAAATGTAATAGAAAAATTCTCAAATACAATTGAGAAATCAGACTTAGATAGTCTATAAGTACGGATCCTTGGCTTTAATTTCCCATTGGTCCAAATGAGTGACAAACAAATTTTATAGAAAAATTCTCAAATACAATTGAGAAATCGGACTTACATAGTCTATAAGTATGGATCCTTGGATTTAATTTCCCATTGGTCCAAATGAGTGACAAACAAGTGTTATAGAAAAATTCTCAAATACAATTGAGAAATCGGACTTACATAGCCTATAAGTATGGATCCTTGGCTTTAATTTCCCATTGGTCCAAATGAGTGACAAACAAATGTAATAGAAAAATTCTCAAATACAATTGAGAAATCGGACTTACATAGTCTATAAGTATGGATCCTTGGCTTTAATTTCCCATTGGTCCAAATGAGTGACAAACAAGTGTTATAGAAAAATTCTCAAATACAATTGAGAAATCAGACTTAGATAGTCTATAAGTACGGATCCTTGGCTTTAATTTCCCATTGGTCCAAATGAGTGACAAACATATGTAATAGAAAAATTCTCAAATACAATTGAGAAATCGGACTTACATAGTCTATAAGTATGGATCCTTGGCTTTAATTGCCCATTGGTCCAAATGAGTGACAAACAAGTGTTATAGAAAAATTCTCAAATACAATTGAGAAATCGGACTTACATAGTCTATAAGTATGGATCCTTGGCTTTAATTTCCCATTGGTCCAAATGAGTGACAAACAAATGTAATAGAAAAATTCTCAAATACAATTGAGAAATCGGACTTACATAGTCTATAAGTATGGATCCTTGGCTTTAATTTCCCATTGGTCCAAATGAGTGACAAACAAGTGTTATAGAAAAATTCTCAAATACAATTGAGAAATCAGACTTAGATAGTCTATAAGTACGGATCCTTGGCTTTAATTTCCCATTGGTCCAAATGAGTGACAAACATATGTAATAGAAAAATTCTCAAATACAATTGAGAAATCGGACTTACATAGTCTATAAGTATGGATCCTTGGCTTTAATTTCCCATTGGTCCAAATGAGTGACAAACAAATGTAATAGAAAAATTCTCAAATACAATTGAGAAATCGGACTTACATAGTCTATAAGTATGGATCCTTGGCTTTAATTTCCCATTGGTCCAAATGAGTGACAAACAAATGTAATAGAAAAATTCTCAAATACAATTGAGAAATCGGACTTACATAGTCTATAAGTATGGATCCTTGGCTTTAATTTCCCATTGGTCCAAATGAGTGACAAACAAATGTAATAGAAAAATTCTCAAATACAATTGAGAAATCGGACTTACATAGTCTATAAGTATGGATCCTTGGCTTTAATTTCCCATTGGTCCAAATGAGTGACAAAAAAATGTTATAGAAAAATTCTCAAATACAATTGAGAAATCAGACTTACATAGTCTATAAGTATGGATCCTTGGCTTTAATTTCCCATTGGTCCAAATGAGTGACAAACATAAATGTGCCCACAAATAGCCAAATTCCCGTAGAGCTGAACAAAATTTACACAATTTTAATCTTTAAAATTTTATAGAAAAATTCTCAAATATAATTGAGAAATCGGACTTACATAGTCTATAAGTATGGATATTTGGCTTTAATTTCCCATTGGTTCAAATGAGTGACAAACAAATGTTATAGAAAAATTCTCAAATACAATTGAGAAATCGGACTTACATAGATAATAAGTATGGACCCTTGGCTTTAATTTCCTATTGGTCCAAATGAGTGACAAAAATAAATGTGCCCACAAATTGCCAAATTCCGGTAGAGCTGAACAAAATTTACACAATTTTAATATAAATAGTTTTAATTTTATGTTATAACGAGGGGGTAGCGAAGCACACCGGGATAAGCTAGTTATGTTATATAAAGCCTTTGAATGATATAATTTTAACAGACTCTTTTTTATTTAAAAAAATTATTTATTTTTCTTACAAAGAGTAGAATCGAAAAATGTCTCATTGGTAAAAATCCACCTAATTTATTTTAATATATAAAACAAACGACAAAAGAGACTGAAAAAAGTGATAAAAATGCAATCTAAAACATGAACAAAATCGAAAACGTGTACACCCTCGGTAAAAATTAGTTCACGTTTCTGCGAGTTCACTGTATGTCATCAACTTTTAGAGTCAAATCATAGATGGCACTTAATATATTACAAGACTCTATGACATGTGTCCTCATATTGATGTAATTTCTTTTTTTGGGTGTGTTTCCATGACGTTTGTCATAGACTGACGATCATAATTTTGCTCACAGGGTGTTTCAAATCACTTCAAAATCAATAATCATTCGAAACTTACTGTGGCCAAAAGAAAAGTTCTTAATTTGAAATGTCTAATAGATACTTGCTAGCACATAAATTGCTCTAGTTGCTTTAAAATTTGCCATTCTCATCGTTTCATTAAACTTTTTAAAATTTTTACTACTCTCACACTAAACATTTTCCTGTTTTCACTTTATAACGCATGCAAGCTTATGTTTGAGAATATATGTATGTATGTGTTTTTAGTTGTGTCAGTGTATCTCAATCTGAAAGATGTGATATTTTTACTTGAGTGTTACTTTTTATCTCCAGTTGTTTTTTGCCGTTTCTTTTTGTCGCACCAAGTTTAAACTTAAATTGTAGTTAATTGAGTTTAGTTCAGTTTTTTTCTTCATTTTTCTGTTAATTTTTTTTTCGTGACAATATCTTTGTAGTTTTTCTATTCAAGTATCTTAAAAAAATAGTAAAAATAGTAACTAACAAACAACAAATAAAGTCTATTCCATGTTTTATGTCATTTATGTTTTGCGTTAATTGGCTAAACTTAAGTTGCTTCTGACCAAATGTGAGCTTATGTTTGTTCGTATGTCCGTCCTTCCATATGTCTGCCTGTGTTTGCATTTTTACTTGATTTGACTTTATTTCTTATTTCGTTTCGTACTTTTCTTGTTGTTTTTTTTTTTTGTTTGTTTCTTTGTCGTCGTTATCGCAAAGTTATAGTTTGAAGTTTGTAATAATTGTCATTAATTATCACAAACGCCCAATCTTGTTTTTAATGTTAAATAAAATGGAAAGAAAAAAACACAACAACACTACAAATGAAGTAAATTTTTTCTATGAATTTTCTCACTGATCTTTAAGAAATAGGAGTTCATTAGGTTTATGCACCGGGAGAAACAAATGCTATAAAATGGCTGTTAATAAATTTGTCACATCTAAAAATTAGAAAATATAAATTTTGTTGAAAACAATTTGAGAGAATTTTCTGTTTTTAATTGGAAATTAACCTCTTCAATGAATATTATGTTAATTTGGAAAATTTCTCGGCTTGTAGGTATAAAGAGCAAATCATTAAAAGAATTTTCCGTAAAAATTTTTTGGAAGGACATTAGTCTAGTTCAAATGAAAAATATTGAATAGTATGATTAAATTTAAGTTTTTGAAATTGGTGGCACTATAATTTAGAATCTTTTATAAACACCAAAAATTTCTTCAAGAACTTGATACAACACCACAAACAGACTATTCACTGTGGCGTGCAGCCAGAGGACTTAAAAGGCCAGTGATATGCAAACCTCCCCAGGTCGACAAAATAAGCAACAAAATGCTTCAAGAACTACCTTTCATTGCAAAAAGAATAATACTACATATTCATTTTTAATAGTATTCTACGCCTAGAACACTATCCAAAAGAATGGAAGGTGTCGCTAATTACTATGATACCAAAGCCTGGCAAGGATCATACAATGGTTGAATCCTATCGGCCAATTAGTTTATTGTCTAACATTTCAAAACTATTTGAAAAGCTGTATATGAGCAAGCTTATGCCTATAGAGACTAGTAATGGATGCATTCCAGATCATCAATTCGGTTTTCCAAGGCAACATAACACTATCGAACAAACTCACATGCTCGTGAATGTTGTTAGAGACACTTTTGAAAAAAGAAATATTGCTCTGCGCTCTTCGCGCGTCTGAGCACCGACATTGTTCCCAAAAAATGCAATATAATGTAAAGCTGCAGGTGACTGCAGATGATTTGGATATTTTACAATCAAAAGACAACACAGTAATTAAAAAAAAAAAATTTTAGCGCGAAAAAAAAAACTATCATTTAGAAAAGTCTTATCCAACTTTTCTGAACGTGTAAAGTATTTTTGGGTAATATTTCTTTAAAAAAAAATTTTTTTGTTTTTTTATTACCAAACCAAATTATCTTAATCTTAAATGTTTGTAAAGTTACTATAATATCTAAACATTTTTTTTTTCAACATTTTAGCAAATTAATGTTTCAACTTTTTTGTTAAGCTGATTTTCTTGTTGCTGTTGTTTGTGTATTTGTAATCACAAATATTTTCGTAAAATAAATTATTTCCGTTTAGCCCATGTTTTTCTTTCTTTTTTTATTTAAAAAAAATATTGCAATAGAAAATGTTGTCATAGTTGAAATTAATGAAAAAAAAAAATACTTTTGATAAAAATTGGGTTTTTATTTAATTCAATGCGTTTCTTTTATTAAGATGTTTCTAGCGATAACAAGATAATATATAAAACAAAAATTAATACAAATGAAGAAAATTATTGGAGAAAAGGAAAGCTCCTCTCATTGTGTTACATCTGAAAGCCAAATAATTTGATTAGATTTATACTGGGGGAAATTTGCACAAAAAGATATCAAATTAAGAAACAAATGAACAAGAAAATTAAGTGTTTTTTGTAAGCCAATAATAACATTTAACAGTGAAGCACAAAAGGAGTTAAAATAGCAGCTGAGTACACACCACTGTTGCCAAACACCTTTTTATTCCAGACTTTTTACTAAAACTTTAATTTAGTTAAGTGGACGATACTCTAATGCAGAAAGTACACATCTGCTGAGTTTATCACTTTCTTGGTTAGGAGATCACCAACTGAACACCTCAGGATAATATTTCTTTCCCTAAGAGACTAAAATTTATTTCGAACAGTTTAGATTAAATTGATTAACTGTATTGAAGATATTTCAAATAACTTAATAATAATACTATCCGACATATTATTTAATATCAAAGTACATACCTATTTAATTATTAAATACAATAATTTAATTGATTTACTCGTTGACCATTTTAGAGTTTTGTTAAATATAATCGCTTTATCTGCTCCACTAACAACTACTCGTCGTACTAAATTATTTTTGATTTCAATGGAATCATTTTTCACAATAGCTTTCATAATTAGTTTTTAATAACTTTTATTTCGAAGTTAAACTCTGACATCATTGCTTTTGAAAACTTTGAGTTCGTACGAGCATTAAGTTTAATTTGCTTGTATGTATTTAAAATTTTAGCTTGAGTATCCAAATATTTCCAAATAGCCCTGCATTTCCGTTTCAAATATAACAGCATAAGCTTATATGTGTGTATTAAACATACTGGTATGTACATATTGTCGGTATGTATGGATTACATACGTATGTGTTTATATCAAATGCTGGTATGAATATGAAGGTATCTATCTATGTGTTCATCTAAAACTATTTGTTCGGTTAAATTTTAGCAAATCTATTTTTTTCATCTAATAGTTTGTTCTATTTAGTCTTTATTTTTTTTATAATTTTCATTGTTATAATTCCACAATTGAAACGACACGATTCGCTCTAATTATTTTCTTCATGTGTAATTTCTGTTTAATTTACAAAATAATATTTATTCTATTCTAAATTATTTATTTTGTAATTTTTTGATTCGATATTTGTAACAATTTGCAATATGATGTTAAGCAAACGCTCACCCAAAAGATTTTATATATTTTTATATTCAACATGAACAACACATGTATTGAGAAGTTTGACCTTCATTTCACTTATTTCGAAATTTGCAATATAAATAATTACAATACAACCATTTCAGTAAATTATATTGAAGCAATTCTACTGAGAGAAACTATTCGATTGATTGTTTAATAAGTGACTTCTTGTAAGAACGTACAGATGGGGCATACACACGTTCGATAACAAAATCTTCATCCATGTGATATATGTATAAACATTTAAAAATAAGAAATCATCATCTTTAGTAGAAGTAAATTACGATTGATACAATAAAATAATGCAATCTAAAGTTAATATGAAATCGCCAAAATTGCCTTGAGGCCTAACCTGAACCCGCAGTCTTCCCGAACGCAGGTGACAATTTCTTATGTATGGACTACACCGCACAGAATCCAGCCACCAATGAGGTTTGAACCAGCATATTCATCGCCAAGTTGATACTCTCGCAGGACATCGTAAATATATATAAGAGGGTGGTGTTGGCTGAAGTGGTTAGCGCGTTGACTACTAAGCAAACAATGACTTGGGGCCTGGGTTCAAACCCTGGCCAGAGCAAGTCAATCGACATCATTAATTTCTCTAATGTACATTAGTGAGACATTGTATTAATTGGTGTCGGACTATTTAAGTGATGAAGGCATAGCACTGGTCACTAAAAAACTGTTCCGACACCAATTAATGCTATCCAAGCTAATGTGCTCACCATCGCCCTCTTTCGTCGGTTAGCAGAAACATCGGCGAAGTAAAAGAATTAATAAAATGCCTGCTAATACAGCTTAACATAGTTAATGCGTCTACTTAACACCGGAGGCGCCTCAACACTGCCTTAAAAATTAACATAACGTGCAAAGCAGAGTTGTAAAGAGTTAAGTCTTCTAAATTTTCAACATCTATCTTCTCTACCCGATCCCTCTTCCTGCGTTCCGGCACAGTGCACTGCATACGTAGGGGTCATCCCCTAAATTAAATATTAACTTTCCACCGACTTTAGCCTTGGGCTGCCACCAAGATACCTGTTCACCTTCTACTAGACTAACAAAGTTCACCCTACTTCTTTTTATATTTTATATGCATACCGGTTTCCTTGTTGTTTCAGAAAATGGTAGTGACACATAAGTTTTATGGGTAAATGGCCAAAGGTCATGAATAGAAAAGCACCAAGGTGTTAAGTCACCAAGATGCACAGCTCTGCCATAATAAAAACAATTATTTTGTTTTTAGAACCAGCACTGATGCAGCGTGCCAGAGCTAGGCAGAGAGTGAATTGCACCGGTACAAAAAACTGGTATCCACCATGTCCACACACATTTAGACGCGTTGATTCCAAATCTGAGATCGATTTGGTTAGTAAACCCTCAAATTTTCAAGAATGTGAAGAAAAACAGCTGCAAATAGCTGATAGCTGTGTAACTTCGAAATGTTCGAAACCAAATTACCATACGCATTTTACTCAAAATGTATTTCAAAGCAAAATCACTTTCATTAATAATCACTTTTTATTAATAAACTCCAAAAATGATATTAAATAAATAGTTCCTACTTTTTTAAATTTATTTTACATAAAATATTTTAGTACATATGAAAAGTAATATTATCAGGCTCAAGTTCAATTTTATTGAATTAATAAAAAAACTCTTCGTAATTTTGAATTTTCATTAATTCACATGAATACATGAATATAAGTTCGAATAATAATTACGTTTATTCGTAATAATAATAATAATATAAAAATATAAAATATTTTAGAGTAAAATTATGCAATCTAGCGGAGTTCAGGAAGCATGATCATCAAACAACGCAAAATGTGAGAGTTTAAAAATCAAAATGTTTTAAATGTTCCCAATATTTATCTCATTTATTTTACATTTCCATCGAATCGATTACAACAAAAATTTTGGAATGTAATTAATTATATTTTACCACAAAAATAAATAGTTCACGAGTTTTTGTTTTTTAGACAGAATAATTAATTTTAAATAAAAGAAATGCGCACATGTGAACAAATAGATGTATATTCAACCAAAACTAACAAATTAACATTTCTTTTTTTTAAATTATAGTATTAAGATTACGTTGAATGGAGTAAAATTTACATCACATCATTATGTAAGTTTTAAAAGGTAATATTTAAAAAAAAAATATTTTATAGGGTATAGGGAGGGTAACGTGTTTTTTTTTTTTAAGAAACTTTTATAAAAAGTTTTTTTTTTTAAGTAGTTTTCAAGAAAATTAGAGGGTCTCTAAAATTGCAAGTTTAAATAAAACAATAGCTCAACACAAATTTGAGCATATTGTCTTGCATTGATCTATTCGCTAATTTCAATATCAAAGCGAACATTATACACTTCCAAAGCCATAGATCTACATACACACACACATATGCATTTACCAAAATTAAAAAAGTGAGTCAATAAGGATAATCGATTTGACGACAAGAGCATTCGGAATATTGTTTTTAAATTATTATATTTTCCCGCAAAATTCGACAAAATGATCTATCGAATAGATCAACCGATTTGAATGAAACTTGCAGAAATCAATGTAAATTTTGATTTCGAATTCGATCGTAATGGTAGTTTCAAATTTATTTAAAAATAATTTTTTGTTGCATTTATCGAAAAGCTTTATTTAAGATTACAATTTTATCATGATCAGTAAAACTCTCGATCACTAAATATTTATAAAGAAATAATTTTAATTAGTGCAACGTTTCCAAGGCTTTCATCAACAAAATTAATCGTATTGTAGCTTCTTTAAGGTCTGGCAATTACTTATGTAAAGTACGTAAATTTTCATCATATTGATGTATAATCTCATAAGTGAGATTTCAGTGAATTGAATGTCTTATAATACTACAAATATTGTTCAGATCGGTTCAACCGTTTCGAAGTTGCGAGAGCTTTACATTAAATAATATATATCTTTCAAAGCTAATATCTAATATCACTAATATCACTAGTAATTTCGAGGTTGCTACACCATGTCATCAGTGTTCTAAGTTTATTTAACGAAATATAATACGATACATTTTTTTACTAATTGTATTAATTGTACAGTTTAAATAATTTTTCATTTAGTGCGAAATTCGCGACCAGAGATTATTTATTCAAACTTCAAGTTCTCTGTCATTTTTTTTAAGAGCTCTTTAACTTGTTTTTGACATTCTTGCAGTTGATTGTTTCGATTTCAATATTCAACAGGTAGAGAAAGTATGAGTTTAGTTAAATTTTTAATAAGAAAAATTTAATAGGAACTACGATGTCGTATAAGCAACACGACGGCACCAATATATATTTTTTAAATAATACAGAAGAAACTAAAATCATTTTTGTCTTTTGATAAATCAAATAATTGATTTAATCATGAAATTAATTAAAACTAAATTTAATGAAATATTTTTAACATGGTGTGTTTAGGGGCTGTGCACATATTACATAACGCTCCAAGGGGGGGGGGTGAAAGATTTGTTACGGATTGGAAATTTTGCACTGAAAAATTATTAAATAGCGTTACGGAGGGGGGAGGGGGGTATAAAATCACTGATAACAGCGTTACGTAATATGTGCACAACCCCTTAATACAAATACTATAATACTTTTACTATAGAGTTAAAAAGATATATTTGAAAAATTTGTCATTTGCTTTATTTTATTTCTTTTAGCTTGAACTTCAAACAGTCCATAATAAATAACATTAAGATCTTTGATGTTTTGTTTTACTTTGAAGTTTAAATTTTTGTTTGATTTTTTTGTTTATTGAGAAAAAATGTTTCATATAAAAGTTGACGTACTTGGAGGATTTGCTTTTTAGTTTTAAAAAGTTCGAAAAACATGAATTATTTTTATTAAAATGCCAGCTAATTTTAACTTTGCTGATCTCAAATGAATTTAAAAATACTTTTTATTTATTCAAATTAATTTAAACTTGTCACTTTAATTCTTCCCAAAATTTACTTTATTAAAACAGTTTATTTAAAACAAAAACATGATTCACTTTTATTAAAAATTTATGTGTGTAAATTTTTGCTAAAACTTTAATGAGTAAAAAAGTCATTTGTAATTCACTTTTTACTTAATTGAATCAATTTAGCACTTGAGTTTTGTGATTTTTAGTTTTAACGCTTTTATTTAATATTTATTTTGTATATTTGTTTTTTTATTATTTTGCTGATATGCCACAAACAAGATTAGATGTCTGTCTATTTTCAAATTGTTGAATTAGTGGATGTAACGTACTATGTACTCCTTGAGTGTGTCTGAACTACACTCATTCTTTAGCCATAAAGAAAGAGCCAGTCCCGTCCGTCAGTGTGCCTGTTTGGCATCCATAGAGATACAAAAAAAAAATACCATTTTAGATATGAGCTTGTGCTAAATAACAAACTTTTGTGTTGTTTCTCTTCTATCTCTTACACGAATTATACATCAGCTATGAAACAATAACGCGAATAACTGACTGAATGAATAAATAAATATAAAATTTAACAAAACTAAAAAAAATTATGAACAAACAAATTAATATGAATATAAAAACATTTTTAATTGTTATTTTACACGCAAATAATCTCAGAGTGAAGAAAAATTAAAACATACGTAGTCAGCCACACTTTAGTACACAACAAGATAATGTGCACGAGATACATGAAGATTTTTAGCCTGCCCGAGATTTATTTGGTAATCGTGGGGTTTTCGATAATCCTTGATCATTTAAAAATTAAAGTTATATTTGCCATTATAAGGAAATTCTTAACCATAATAATTTCAAATATTTTTATAAAAGTTTCTTTACAAATTAACATTTTTATTAGAAAAGGTAGAAGATCGCCTCTGGGAAAACTCACCCTTTTGTGACATTCGAAAGGTTTTGACTTCCTCCGAACAAATATTGCTTAAAAAGGATCTGAACTTGCTAATGCAAGTAATTCCACAAATATTATTGTATATTATCCTTCAATATCCTGAAGATAAGTAGGTTGGGTTAGGTTTCAAGGGCCTTTAGAGATTAGGAAGTGAAGATACCTTTGGTATCTAATTAATTTGATTGAAAAAGTGCTTGATTGCAAATATCAGAATATGTACCATATTTTCTTTTATTTAAATAAAAAAAAAATTGTATAAAATAAATTAATGTTTGTTTTCGAAAAATTGTTAAAAACTTAAGTAATAATTTAGCCACTTTTTTAAATTAACTTTAAATTTTGATCCAAAATGATTAAGGATTTTAAAATTATAGTTAAAATTAATTACACATGATCGATATTGGAAGGAACATTGCTAAGGTCATATATAGTTTTAAACATAGGCACACAGCAGAACAGAACAACGAGCTCATTTGTATCTTGCTGATACGGGAATCTGTTTTGTTTTTCTATGGTGATTTTTGAAAATTGAGTTGATTTCGATTTCTCTTGATACGAATCTTCGACAAATAATATCACTTTACGAGTGGGGTTTTAAGCACGAGATAGAGATAAAGTTAAATTTTATATCTGTATTTACTCCTTGAGTTGATTTGATGTTTTTTTTTTTTTAGTTTTGCTAGTTTAGGATTAAAACACCAACATGGGTCGCTTAACTCACAACAAATGACTCGTATGTCTGTATGTAGAACTAACTTTAACTATTTTGAATTCGATTTATATTTTAGCAAATCTCATAAACACAACCACATCATTACACTTTTTATCTCTTTGTTTGTTTGTTTAATTAAGACTTTGGTTAAGCAAAAATATTTTTTAATTTGCGTTTTTTTTATTTTGTTTTATGAAACTGAGCTGATAATATTCACATCACTATAAAATCAAGTCAACACCGGTAATAACGTTTTTCTTTTTTGTTTTGGCAACTTTATGGCAACGTATTTTTTAAGACTTGTTTTATTTTGTGGTTTAAATTTGAAATTAACGTTTTTTTTTATATTACAATTTTTTTCATTTTAATTATCACATTGAATTCATTGTCTAACACAAATTCACAATTAAAAATCTGGAAAATATATAAAGAGATCAAAAATTTTCCTTTAGTTGTTTTCCTTGCAACTTCTGTGTTACAAATGTGAATGAGAAATTAAATTTACATTTTTGTTGGTGTGCCACACAGAGAAAGAGTGTGTTAAATTTTATTTTTTCGTTAAATAAATAAATTTTATGGCTCTACGTACTCGTATGTACATACATACATATGTATGTATGTTTCTCATATACATATTTAATTGCTTGCATTTTGTTGTATTTAAGCGATAAGATAATAAATAGCAAAAAGAAATTAAAATATAAAACCACAAAAATCGATTAATTTTATTATAAATATTTTTCTCCTTCTTTTCTTTTACTACTACACTTCAATTCCATTTATTGTTAATTATTTATTATTACTTTTTGTTTTTAATTTTAGTTTTGCATTAATTTTCACTATTGGCATGAATCGGTTTTAAAATTTGCACTACACTTTAGGTTAACAGTCATGAATGAGCACTTCGTTTGGACTTCAAAAAATTTATGTAGAAATTTTAAATGTATGTAAATATCCGGCTGATTTAAAAAAGAAATAAATACTTATTACCTTCCTGACACCAACCCACAAACTGAAAAAGAAAAACAAGAAAAAGAAAAAAAATTCTTCATTCCAGCTGTATGTTTTGAAAAAAAAAATTGAATTGATGTTGTTTTGTAATGGTCCAGGTAGAAAAAAATTCTAAATACTTAAAAGGACAATCTAACAAGTATAATAAAAAGTGGTGTTTTTCTTGCCCCTACATAATCAATCCACATTGTTAAACTGATAATACAAAATTTAAAAAGAAAGAAACAAACAAAAAGTTACAAAATACATTCATGAATAAATGAAACATAATCGCAGGATTCAAAACCAGGGTTCGTAAATTATTTCGTTAAAGTCCACAAATAACAGATATTTTTAACGAAATTTTTTTCAGACAAAGATATACATATCGTCTAATGTCCTTATTATGAAAAGCTAAATTTTTACCTTTAATTTGGACCGAAAAAATTATAAGCAAAATTTTAATTTGATTTATCTACATTAGACTGCACCATCTCAAACGTAAAAATCTGTTGCAAACCCCTCCCTATAAAATTTTTTTTGCAAGGCAATTGGGCGGTGTAACGTAATATGAATAACAATAAAAAATATTTTTTAAAACTAGTTTTTTAATATCCGAATTCTATTTGCCTGGAATATACATACTTTAAAAACTCACTGAAAATTCTTACTAAGTCGTATAGGAGCTGTTGAATGAATACTTCCTTATATACAGGTTTTACATCTCAACACTTGTTCGTTGTAACTATAGTGTATTTGTGTATGAAAAACTTTGCAACGAGGTTTTTTTCAGAGGACTCAGAAAAAATTCGTTATATATACCGAGGGTTTTCGTTATATCGAAGTTCATCAAATAAAAGTTTAGTGGTCGTTAAAAATAAACTTATGTGTCGATTGTAAAAATATAGTGTTGCGTCCCTTCTCTGATATTATTCTTTATGTGTAAGAACTACCAATATATTTTTATTTTTAATTTTTTTTTCGCTAAAATTCTTTCTATCAAACACTAGAATTATTAAAAATACCATGCTTATAGATTTAAACTAAAATACATACAGTCTTCTATATAAACGATTGTTATCATTAAAGTACAATTTAACAATTGTTTATGAATTAGAAAGATAAGATAAAACATTGATTTGCCCACATCTTAATTCGTATGTATTTGTGCCAAACTATTTACCTAACAAATCTCAAATGGTATGTTAAAATGTCGTATAGACAAAAAAAAAAACAAACTATAATTTCCGACCCCTGTCGAAAATTGTACAGAGGAAACAACCGCCTTTCATTGTAGTGCATTGCATGATATCAATATGTTGTCAGTGGAAACATTCTTTTCCATTGGTCGGTTATTATCTTATTACCATTTATTTACAAACAGACATATCAAATAAAAATATAGGAATAGTGGGGGATAAAACCGA